>OU342674.1:29839243-31089243 GCA_910589285.2 Mythimna ferrago
TAGGGGCCTAGTAGGGCCGATGGCTGTTGGGGCCTTGGGGAGAAGTACGAAAATTATCCCCTTGGTCCTAGAACGCAAAGGGCATCTGAAAGAGCACAGGTTTAGTTTTTAGTCAGTAAAAGTCTGACACGTCCATTCCGCTCTAGAGCGAGAGAAGTCATTAGATGATTTCACAACTTCAAAAAAAAAAGTATAAAATAACTTTAATTTCGGAAGTCGGTGTTTCTATATTAGTTTTATCTCTTCGTTATTTAACACCGACTTCCGAAATTAAAGTTATTTTATACTTTTCAGTGTTTTTTAACATTGAAGTCGGTTATATTTTTTTTTGTAAAAAGTTTTTTACACTTTTTAGTTATGGTACGGTACCAGCACTAAAAAGTACCCCTCAGACAAACTTAAATAACTTATAAGCCACAGTGCATCTTATAAGGATTCTAATAATCCCAAATACGGTTAGATTACATTAATTTTTTTTTCCTTATGGTTTCATCATCAGATCAGTTCGATACACCCTTTCTGACAGTCAGTCATCGACTACACGTATAAACAAAGCAACTTTACTTGTAACCACAGTTCTGCTGTGATTCTATGAGGAGTTCTGATCCATATCTTCAAAGTTCATGATCGGATCATAACAATATTTTTATGGGACCAACTTGAAAGTATAACCTTTCAATCAAAAAATCAATTTTCAAATAAAATCGGTCCACAACTGACCGAGATATCGGTAAAAATACAAAAAAAAAACATACGTAGAACCTCCTCGTTTTCGAAGTCGGTTAAAAATAACTTGCTTTATAATGAAGAAAGAGTAAAGATACTTTTTATTCCATAAACACATTTAAAATGGATCCTGTCGCATATAGATGCCTTCTTAACACAATTTTGGGAGGGACTAAGTTTTCATAATTCAGATAACATTGAGAAAAAAAAAAATCAATAACGATTATGTACATTCCTTTATTGCGATAAATTATAAGGATAGCCTTGGTATGTAATTACTCTATATCTACATGATAGAAAATAATCCTAATAAGAAAAGCGTAATAGAGCTAAAATACATAATGATACCTAAGGACGTGTCATTACGCATTTTCGCATCGTCATTTATATTTCAATAGAAAGAAAATTTCCATTAGTTGCACTATAAAAGGCGGTTACGAGTTTAATATCGGCATCATATTTCCTAAGAATCCTTACAGGCCAAACCATGCCTTCGGATCAGTCAAACATGTTCAATAAAAATATTACGTTCTATAAAATTTTCGGGATTTGGTCAGGAAACACTTCCTGGAAATATTACAGATACTACTCTTTTACCTACCTTTTTGTGACGTTTATATGTTTCAATATACTACTCACTTTGAATCTGCTTTATATACCGAGGAAAATCGAATTATATATCGGTGAAGGGATATTTTATTTCACTGAAATAATAATTGCAACGAAAATTTGCACTGTTCTATTTATGCATGATAAACTAGTTGAAGCAATTAAATTAATTGATTGCGATGAATTTGCTGGTGATTATGAAAATAAGGACGGGATCCTGTACAAAACGAATATGCGTTATAGGCTAGGGTGGAAATTATATTCTACTTTATCAAACATAGTTTATGTTTTCGACGTAGTCGTCCCAATATTTTATAATTTGTTACGAGGAACCAGACCTAAATTACCAGTAAGCAATTATTACTTCTTGAGCGACGAACAGCGAAAGTCTGGTTTCGTATTTTGGTTCATATATTCATATCAAGGTATCGGAATCTATGGTCACATGATGTATAACGTGAACATTGATTCATTGATCGCTGGGTTGTTGATTATAGCTATAGCTCAATTGAGATCACTTAATAATAACTTGAACAATTTAAAGCTATCAGAAGAAGAGCGTGAATTACCATACGAAATTCAAGATAAGATTCAAATGACGAGGCTCAACAAAATATTAAGACATTATGAAGTTATTTTGAAGTAAGTGCTAAGTTTCAAAATGTAAGATTACAGCTGTATTAAATAGAATTACTTCAACATAATTACGATTTTACTTGTTTCAGATTTTGTGGTATAGTCCAGAATATGTTAAGTGTGACATTATTCTTTCAATTTGGTGTGGCATCTTTGACGATATGTGTTGTGATGTGCGGCCTTGTTTTGGTAAGCACCAACATACGAAAAAAAAAATAACTTAAGTTTTACATGAAGCAGAAACTAGGGAAGATTTTAGAGGGATGCCGTCCTTTTAATAGAACAGTAAAAATTCTAGCCTTTACTGTTCTATTAAAAGGATGACAGGATGGCATAAATAAATATGAGATGAGATTAACAATCGTCACTTCAACACCCCTAGTGTTTTTTGTGTTCTATTGATAGTATAAATTGATTTAGCTATTGCTTATGCTTAAACTATTTATTTAATTAAGGATCACCAACGAGTGTTACAAAATAAAAACTTAGAAACAGAAATTAATTAATATCTCTTTATCAAATATAATTAATTGATATCAAAGGTTAGATAATTAAATTAATGTAATGTCAAAATTAAACTTGATTAGAATACGCATGTCGAATTAATTAAATTAAAAATAAAATCCTAGATTAAATTAACTTACTTAGATTACTTAAAACAAAATACGATTAAATAGATATATAAAAATGCTATACAAAATAAAACATTTTTTAATTTAATATTGGTGGAGTGATAAATCAAAGGTAATCCGCCTGAACTCCATAATTATACACTAAAATCGTCTTTTATTTTCAGCCATCATCATCAATAGACTTTCGAGCATTTTTAGTAATGTTTCTTTTCACGACGGTACTTCGAATATTTGTGCCTGGATTTCTGGGAACGCAGCTGTCTTACGAGGTTCAAACAAACAAACAAATAATTTTTCATTTAAAGTTTTTCAGAAGTTGAAATAATATAAAATAAAATAAAAAACAATTACGACTATTTTGCCACAATGAATGTTACCACTAAGGCCTGATACATACCGGAACAGCAGCGACGCGACGAATTTTTCGAACTAAGTGATATTAGTCATACAAGTATGCAAACTTGAGTATTTGATAGATTAATTTCAGCTTCATACCTCTGCGCGTTCTTGAAGAAAAGGGTCTTGACAGACGGACAGACGGACAATAAAGTTATTTTATAGGGTTCCGTTTACACTGACTTAAAACTTGCCCTAAAACATGGGAAGATTACTTTAAAAAAATAAGATTATTCAAATGTATTGTGTGCAATTTTATCTTTGACTTGATGTTGGATTATGGAAATCCTTTCACAAGTAGAAATCTACAGTATTACTATGTGCTTTATATCTCGGGAATGCCAATAAATGCACAATTTCTGAGATAAAAAGCGAACCTGTGGGGCAGTTAGTCCACAATGCAATATGGGTTGTTTCATTTCAGAGTGAAGAACTTGTAACAGCGGCTTACAACATTGAGTGGATACCGAGATCAGAATCATTCAAAAGGAGTTTAAAACTCTTCAGAGAACGAGCCGCAATCCCAATCGTTATTTCAGGCCTTCAACAGTTTCCTCTAACACTTCATACCTTTGTTTCAGTAAGTTATTTATTTATATTTCAAATAAATGCAAGGAATAAAAATTGTGTTCAATAGTAAATGTTTATAAGCTTTTCCTTAACAACGAACTTAATGATCTAATTGATTTAATTATTTTCTTAATTCATAATTCGTAGGTTTGGATCAGGGTACTTCTTATTAAAGTTTAGAATTGAGATACTGTTAGTCTGTGTTAAAATTAATTCAAAATACATATTTTATTTAACGACAAGAAGAAGATGACGGTCTTGTATTTTTGTTAGTGAGAAAAGTTATTAAATTCATTTTCTTTAATAAGTGGTACAGTGTTAAGTACTCCACTCAGTCTAAAGCTCAACTCATACTTATGCAGAGTCGAAGCGTCGCGTCCAGTCGAGTTTTTTTTTTTTTTTGATTTTGCAACTACAAAGTGTGTTGCCGGCGTCACAACACTTAAATTAGCGTTCTGGGATCACAGTCCTAGACCTACACTAGACCAGTTTTCACTAGTTTAGTACAGACTTTTGAACATTCGTGAATGGCGCTCGTGCCCGACAGCTGTCTCGTCACTGCGTTCAAGCAACACACATCGACGCGCAGAATCGTTCGACTCTACCTAAGCGGCGATGTGCGATAGCGCACGTCCTGACGCAACGCGCTATTCAACATTTCAATGACACAAAGAACCTTAATTAAGGGAAAATAGAGATGTATATGCTATGGGTAAAAAGACGCTTCGACTCTGCGCTAGCGTGTGTAGAGCCATTGAACTATTTTCAGGTAGCTTTATAACGGAAAAAGATATGATAAAGATACCTCATTGATGACACTGTTTAGCACTTAGAACAAATCTCATTACAGATTGTGAAGACAGCTTATTCATTCTATACGCTAATTATAACCATCCAAGAACAGTAGAAGGCGACGAAAAGAACAATACCTGCTATAAAATTCACAACTTCATTGTGGGAAGAAATGGAGTGAGATATAAGCTTTTATTCATTTGATATGTGTATTTTTGAAAGAGGACATTTCCATTAGCCCTCCACAAACTTTAAGGGCTTGCTTATTAGACGAAACTGAAAAGTCTTGAGGAAGGTTGTTGACTGTTTTTCGGGAAACGAAAAAAAAAATCAGCCTCACCGTACAAAATTAAAAATATGATTGGACGGTTTGTATGGAGAGGCTTTTATTTTTCGCTTCCTGAAAAAAAGGTCTTCTTTCGCATGAGGTTCCCCGTAGCAGCACAGCACGACGAGTTCGTAACTTGAGATGGAGCAAGAGTATCGACACATATAGCTTGTAGTCCCATACTAAAGGTCTCTTGCCATCGTCACGTGCCAGGCTGTGAGGTTCCAATACGGCCGGCACGCTGACGGTGACAAGAGGGCGTAGGATGATGTCGTTGAGCTTTCAATTAATATCTTCTTTTTGGTCGTACAGTATGTTGACTAATTACTATGTCACTCAACTGAATAGAGCACAAGTCATACAGCTGCATACATTTATTTCTATAACTATCGATCTATACTTATCGATCAATAAGTACTTAATAATTAACTTATTATTAGTCGTATAGTAGTCACAAGAAGTACTAAATATAAATTGTACTGTAGTATATCAATAAAAGCTAAATTTGAAATTACGTTCCGTGTTTTATTTCCTAACTAATACTACTTAACCCCATAGGTTTTCTAAAAATGATAATACATATAAAATTATTAAATATATATTTATAAATCTATTTTTTTTTTCAAAAAGTATCTCTACTAAGCTAAACTAAGAAGTATAAATCGAAAAAAAAGTAAATTAAAAGTGTTCAAAAATATCCAACATGTAGAAAGAGGAGCAACAGAACCCCCTTCATAGTAAAAATCAAACAGAATATTATGAAGTTATGTTGAGGGTTCCCTACCTGAAAAGGAAAAACAGAACCGTTTATGAAATAAGCAGTACCTTTGTACATAATTTTATACTAGTGCTGTATCTTTTTCTGTATGTTGTGTGTACATAAATTGTAAAATAAATAAATAAATAACCCTTATATAGGATCACTTTGCTGTCCGTCCATCTGTCTGTCTGTCTGTCCGTCTGTCAAGACCCTTTATCTTGAGAACTCATGGAGCTATCTAGTTGAAATCTATATATATAAAAGAAAGTCGTGTTAGTTACACTTTTTATAACTTTTTTTTTTTTTTTTTTATGGTGGGAAAAAATCATGCATTGACATCCCCCGCTCTTGGGCGGAGCGGGAGATAGTGTCAGACTCTTACTGACTAAAAGACCCACCCCGTTCCTTCTAGCCTTCATACCGGGGCTCGAGCGCCCTTTCGGATAACCCTGGCCCCAGTAGGCTTCGACCCGGCTGGGTCCCTGCTGTTGCTGACAACTCCTTGAGGCGCGCGGGAACAGTGCGCGCCGTCGACGACTTGGGCTTGGTCCGGACAGTTACCGGACGGCCGGACAGCGAGCTACCCATTGCTCACTGTCCGCAAGCCCGCGTCTACGTTGGCCGGAAATCGGGATCAGAATCCCGGCGACGGCGGCGGCGATAACGCCGTTGCCTGATGCGTTCGGCCTCCTCCTTTGCGAGCATTACTGCTTCGCAGAAGTCGGCGACCGCCTGCCACTCCTCCTCGCTCCGGACCATGGCCTCAACCAAGGCCCGGCGCGAGAGGTCTCCGCCGCCGATCGCCCCCACGAGGGCACGGCGATGCTCCGCCCAAGCAGGGCACACCTCGACTGTGTGCTCCACCGTGTCCTCCGGGCGTTCCGCACAGTGGCGACACCCGGGCGTCACCTCCGCATGAATCCCGTGCAGGAAACTCCCGAACGAACCATGTCCGGTGAGTACCTGCGTCATGCGGAAGGTAAGGACGCCGTGAGGTCTTTCCAGCCACGCCTCAAAGAGGGGACTTACCGCCATAATTGTGGCGTGCCCAGCACTGGGTTGCGATAGTCGCTGACGCCATTTCACCATGAGATCCCGCCGGAGCTCTGTCCGCCATGCCGTGACCTGTCGCGGCAGCGGACTTTCACCCCGGCGTTGCATCTCCACGCGCATATCGTGCATGTGTGCAAGGACTGTTGCCTCCAGATCCCACGGTGGTAGGCCAGCCAGAAGGCTCGCCGCTTCGCGGGAGACCGTGCAGTATCCCCGCACCATCCTTATCGCCATGACCCTCTGACAGGCGTTCAGTATGGCCGCCGGTTGCTTTTTCAGCGACGGCGCCCACACCGGCGCCCCGTAGAGGGCCATGGACCGAACGATCCCCGCGTAGAGCCTCCGGCAGGAGGCATCTGGACCCACAAGGTTGGGCAGGAGCCGCTTGAGCGCAGCCCCAGCCCGGTTGAGTTTGGGAGCCAGACGTCGGAAATGCTCCACGAAATTCCACCGGCTGTCGAGGACGAGTCCCAGGTACTTCATCGTCGACCCGACACCGATGTCAACTCCTCCTATCGTTAGTTGGGAGCTCATTGGCGGCGCGTTCCGAGACCGGCGACCGTGGAAACACATCGCCTCGGATTTGTGAAGCGCCACCTCGAGTCCCAACTCCTGGATCCTGTCAACGACCATCACAACCCCGCGTGTCGCTAGAGCGACCGCCGCCTGGTACGACTCTCCCTGCGCTAGAACCAGCGTGTCGTCTGCGTAGCAAACCACGCTGACCCCGTCAGGGAAGTCGCCGCGCAGCACGTAGTCGTACCCGATGTTCCACAAGGGTGGCCCTAGTACCGACCCCTGCGGAACACCGCACGACATCTCTCGACGTTTCCAGTCTCCCTGGTGACCGGGGTAGACTATGAACCTATCCGACAGATAGGCCTCGACCACTCGACAGAGGTATTCGGGCACCCGGTGGTACCGGAGTGCCCTCCGGATCGTACTCCAGGGCTGGGAATTGAAGTCGTTGGCAATGTCCAAGGACACTGCCACGACACACCTGCCCCGGGACACCGCAGCCCCCGTCGTGAGGGCTCGCACGCGCATGATGGCGTCCACCGTAGAGCGCATCCTGCGAAAGCCGAACTGTCCGTCCGAAAGGTCCGGCCCCACCCGTGTTAGGCGCCCGACGAGGCGGTTTGCAATGACTCTCTCAAAGAGCTTGCCCACCTCGTCGAGCAGCACAATGGGCCGGTACGCGGACGGAGAGTCCGCAGGGCGCCCTGGCTTCGCTATGAGGACCAGTTTCCCCGTCTTCCAGCAAAGTGGGAACTGGCCCCTCTCCATGCATGCGCTGAAGAGCCCTCTCAGTCGAGGCCCGAGAGCCTCCATGGCCAGACACTTTTTATAACTCAACGGCTGAACCGATTTGGCTGAAAATTGGTGGGGAGGTAGCTTAAAACCAGGAGACGGACATAAGACCTACTTTTTTTTTTTTTTTTTTAGGGTAGAGTAGAGTAGTGTAGAGTAGGGTTTTTTTTTTTTTTCTATTGTGGCAGGAGTGGGAAATCCATCATGGATACCCAGACTGCCTTGTAGGAAGGCAGCCTGGGTAGTGCCGGACTCCTACCGGCTAAAAACCACTCCTGCCATGCGAAGAGCTCCCCTGCCGTCAAGCTGCGCATGGTAGTTGTCAAGGGCTGTAGGTTGATTCAATACTTGTATTTATTTACATTTTATTAAATAATAATAATAATAAATAATAATAATAATAATAAATAATTCATTTTAATGTAATTTAGTCAATT
Organism: Mythimna ferrago; assembly: GCA_910589285.2. Taxonomy (NCBI): domain Eukaryota; kingdom Metazoa; phylum Arthropoda; class Insecta; order Lepidoptera; family Noctuidae; genus Mythimna; species Mythimna ferrago. The sequence continues at coordinate 29,847,494 of OU342674.1, forward strand.
GCAGTGTTTGTTCAAATTTTTATTGTCAAAAATAAAAACATATAAAATAATAAATAGTAATAAAATGATTAAGATGACTAGTATAATTATATAAGTCTCGTCAGCTATTTGTTCCGCCGGTTGACGGACTTTACAATTTTGACTACAAATTCAATAAATTTCATTTTGTGTGTTCTGTCTTTTATGAGAAGGCTGAGATTTTCTTTAGTTACAGATCCGCCGACTCTCATCTCGAGATCATGCCTGTGGGAGGAGTACACAGGGCACTCCGTGAGCAGGTGGAGGACTGTCTCCTGCTTGTCGGGGTCGCAGGCGCACGCTGGGTTCTCCATGCACTTGAAGCGAGTCAGGTATTCGGAGAACCCACCGTGCCCTGTTAGGGCCTGGGTCAGTTCCTGGGTCATCCCTATCTTCCGCACCGTCCTGTACGCCGCGATCGCACACGGGAAGAACAACTTCGTCGTGGCCGCCGTTTCCCCAGTACAATACCTTCGGTTCCATTCGCCTAGCGTCTCCATTCGGATCATACGCTTGACGAATGAAACCGGGCATTTATCGTAATGGGGTTGCCGCTTACACCTCAGGGCAGCCTCCTTTGCAAGCGGGTTGGCTCTCTCGTTACCCTCCAGTCCCGCATGAGCTTTGATCCAGAACAAGGAGACGCTCTTGTTCTGGATATTGCTGCGGCGGATGGCGTCCCTCGTTTCCACTGCAAGGGCGTGGAGGGCTTCGGGGTTCACGACTGTTTGGAGAGCTGCCATGGAGTCGCTGTAGATAGCGAACGCCGTCTCGGTCCTTCGGAGGACTTCTTTCGCGGCTTCACAAAGGGCGAGGAGCTCGGCCTGGTAGACGGTACTGTAAGACAGCAGCGCAAGTTTGAGGGCCTTGACCTCGGTCTGGTCGGTCCACACCGACAGTGCGGCCCCGACCTTGCCCTCAATTTTGCTGCCGTCTGTGAAGATACGCACCGCATAGTCGCGGTGCTCGTTGTATTGTTCCTCGTCTACCAGGCGTCGCAGTGCAATGGCCCTCTGCTCAGCCGGATGCGGCATCTCTAGTGCCGATGCCACTCGCTCGATCTCCCTGTCCCCTAGCGCTCGATGGGGTAAACCCTTCTTGGCCTCATAGAGTGAGGCCGCCTCTCGAATCCGGAGGTCGAGAGGAAGTATCCCAGCCAGCACCAGTGCTGAGTGTAGGGAGACCGTGCGATAGGCTCGGCCCAGCTTCTGCGCGAAGTTCCTCTGGACGGCGTTCAGCTTTTTCTGGACTCCAATTTTGGTTGCGGCCGGCGACCACGCGCTCGCCGCGTACAGGATGATGGGTTCGACTGCAGCTGTATAGATGCAGCGGATGACCTCAGGATGCAGACCCCAACTGGCCCTTGCGGCCCTCGACAGCTGTTTGTAGATACCGATGGCTCGGGAGCAGACGTTTGCGACGTGAGTGTTAAAGGTCAACTTGTGGTCGATGGTGAGACCGAGCAGTTTGATCTCCTCAGACATGCCAATGTCCACCCCACCCATTCTGAGACATGGGGTGTCATGCTTAAGTTTGCGCGTTACCAGCATTGCTTTGGTCTTATGTGGCGCAAACTTAAGCTGGTTTGAGACACCCCATGTGCGCACGTACTCAAGGGCGACATTGGCATCCCTTTGGACCTCGAGTGCCGTCTCCCCATCGAACACAAGAACGACATCGTCCGCAAACGCCTGACAGTAGACACCCATGCTTTCCAGCTCCTTGATCAGCGGGTCCAGCACCAGGTTCCATAATATGGGACCACTGATAGACCCCTGGACGCATCCTTTCTCGGTCCTGGATTTGTACTCCGCTCCCGCATATCTGACTCTCACCACTCTCTCGGTCAAGTAACTGTCCATGACTCTTCTCAAGTTCTCAGGACACTTTTCCTCAGCCGGACGGACTCGTATGATCGGCCACCATGCATTGTCTAAGGCTCCCTCTATGTCCAGGGACACAATCGTGACAAGCCTCTTTGCATTGAGTCTGCTACGAATGTGCCCCATGAGTGTATAGAGGGAGTCCTCAGTGCTTTTCTGGGGCATAAAGCCGTACTGGCGAGTACTCATCCTGGGCAATAAATGGAACTTGAGTCGGGCCACGAGCATTTTCTCGAATATCTTGCCGAGTACAGGCAAAAGCCCAATCGGCCTGTACGATTTCGGAGTGGTGTAGTCTTCCTTAGCGGGTTTGCGGAGGACAACGACTGTTGCCTCTTTCCAGGACCGTGGAAAGTGTCCATGCGCCAGGCACTTGTTCATCAAGCGCAGAACTAGGTCTGGGTCTATTTGAATCGCGTGGCCCCATATGTCCGCCGTCAGACCGTCGGAGCCGGGGGCCTTTTTAGGGTTAAACGAGGAGACTGCTCGCTTTAGCTCATCTAGAGTGAACGGAGGGTCCCAGGTCTCAACTTGGTTTTCCCCGTTCACCTCTTCCGCTCTTTGGCGCACCTTTTTGTGCTCCTCGTTATCCCCCTCCGGACGGTCTTCCGGGTAGAACGATTGTGCTAAGAACCTCGCTGATTCTTCAGGGCCTAAAGTCTTTGCATCCCTCACCATCGGTATGTCCTCCTCTCTCTTTTCTGTCCTACGGATTGTAGAGTAGGGTAGGGTAGAGTAGGGTAGAGTAGGGTAGGGTAGAGTAGGGTATAGTAGGGTAGAGTAGGGTAGAGTAGAGTAGAGTAGAGTAGGGTAGGGTAGAGTAGGGTAGAGTAGGGTAGGGTAGAGTAGGGTAGAGTAGGGTGGAGTAGAGTAGGGTAGAGTAGAGTAGGGTAGGGTAGAGTAGGGTAGAGTAGGGTAGAATAGGATAGAGTAGGGTAGAGTAGAGTAGAGTAGGGTAGGGTAGAGTAGGGTAGGGTAGAGTAGGGTATAGTAGGGTAGAGTAGGGTATAGTAGGCTGAAGTAGGGAAGAGCGGGAGCGAAGCCGCGGGCAAAAGCTAGTTAATAGTATATACTTAAGTCTGCGATCCCTTGAAGCCGTAAAAAAATCAAACTTGTAAGGTAACGAAAAAAAAGATACGGCCGTTTATGTCGCAAAAAACGTATATTGCTTACATTCTCAAGAGAATCAAAATTCATAGGGTACTTAAATTCCGTTGACTTAGAATCCTGAAATTTGGCATGAAGCCAGGTCTCATAGCACAAGTACATAGGAAAAACTCTGAAAATAGTAAATGTGTAGTTACGTTACAAAAAAGAAAAAAGTATTTTTCCATTCGTAAAAATCTTCGTAACTCAATTCGGGAATTGAACTGTTTTCTTATGTAAGTTTGTGCGGAACCCTCAGTGTGCGAGCGACGCGGCTGACTCGCACTTACCTGGTTTTTTTCTTCTTAGAAACAAGTAGGTACCTACTTAGCTATGATTTTTTATTTTCGATCCCGTTTTATAAATATTTTCCATTGAAAAAGTGTTTACATATATATTTTTAATTATACAGACATGCAGCACATACCCTAAAATTAGTTTGACGGATTACATTAACCGTAGCTGGTAGGTGAAAAAATGTTTTCCGTTTTATGATTACATTCTAAGAACAGTTAAGGTTTTTATTAGTTTATTAAACCCCAAGCGAACGCCGGCGTTTGCGCATCTTCTTACTATTGTGTCTCAAATTGACGGTATCTGAAAGGTTAATTGATTTCTGGTTAAATAGTAACAAAACTGAAAACTTACGAAGCAGTAAGTGGCTTCGTATGTTGCCCCCTACCACATACGAAGCTACCTAGGTATTGCTTATAGTTTTATTTTCAACTGACTCTTTTAAGCAGCTTTTACTTACTTTACTTGACTGCCTTTTTATCATTTAGCTGAAAGACGTCCACTGTTGGACATAGGCCTCCCCCAAGCGTCGCCACAACGACTGATTCTGTGCATCTCGCATGCACCGCATTCCCACGACTGTCATCAGGTCGTCGGTCCACCTTGTAAAAGGCCTTCCAACGCTGCGTTTTCCGGTGCGCGGTCGCTGCTCTAGAACCTTTCGGCCCCATCGACCGTCTGTCCTACAACAGTGATACGAATATAGATTTTAGTTTGGCAAATTAAGGTTGATCTATCTATATAAGAATATTCGAAATCTTGTTTTTGCGATTTACTTGCCGCAGACACTTCCCTTTATAATAATTTATAAAAAAAGGTTTGTATTCAAATAAATACGATAAAATGACTGACGAGAGGTCAACCAACTTTGGTTTTACAGCCACGTAACTTCTCCAGTATTATATCACCTTTCTCAATGTCATCAACCTTCATATTTACTTGTTCAATATTTCTGCAAGCGCCACTTATTGCCAATTTCAACACTACAAAAAAAGAAAGAAAGGTTGCATTTTAATACAATTTTTTATATGAATAATAATAAAAAGGATGAGAGAGTTTAAAAGGGACCAAGTTTTTATATTTCATATTATAATTACAAAAATATTTAATTAATAGTCATTTTTGCACACCCCTTTACTACGGAATATTATAAGTGGCGTCACGTTTCTACATTTGCCGTAGAGGATAAGTGTATAATTACTCTATACCTACATGATAGAAAAGTAAAGAAAAATTGGATTATAAGAAAGACGTAATAGAGCTAAATACATAATGATACAGGCTAAGGACGTGTCATTATATATTTTGCGTGCCTGATATATTTTTCTGTAGAAAGAAAATTAACGCGTGTTGCACTATAAAGGTTGTTACAATTTTTAATATTTGTATTATATTTTCTAAGAGTTCGTAGTAGTTCGTACAGTCCGTATTTTGGTTCTTACATCAAGCTATGGGGGTGCACGGACATATGATGTACAACATAAACGTAAATTTCTTGATCGCTGGACTGTTGGTTATATAAATAAATATAACCATCGATATATATGGTCAATGAATATAACGTAAAACAAAACAATAATAATATACTTTTTTTGTAAATGGTCTTTTAAAAATATTCTACTTAGCACAATATACCTAAATGGAAAGCGAAATATCTAGATACTCAAGAAAAATGCAGTAATGCGTGTTCCCGCATTAGTACCTAGTGTTATTCTGTAATAATATCACCGTGAAAAGTAAGTTGAAGTAAGTTCACGGTGGGACCGAATTTTTACAGAATAGATCGCCAGTTATGCGCCTGCCTCAAGCACAAACTGCACCATAGTTTTGCCTGTGCAGGCCGATCTGTATACGAAACACCGTGTAATACTGGATGCAAACCGGCCTGCGCAGGCAAAACTGTGGTTTAGCTTGTGCGTGTGGCAGGCCCATTTACCGTCTTTTGAACGAAATAGAATATGGACAAAAGTGTGTAAATATCATCAGTTTATGAGTTTTTGTTTTTTCAAAATCTAACGTCAAGTGTATTTAATCTTTGTTGAAAAGATTCATTAAATGAAAAAAAGACGTGTGGCACTCGGGGACTGCCGCGGTAAAGCTATTGCATAGCATTTTTATCAACTTATTCAATTATAATTATTTATTTATTTTATTCATGCAGTATTTTTTAAGCTATTGCATAGCTTCTATCGCGGGCCTTGAGCGTGGAGACCGAATCCAGAAATTCCGTAACGAAAATAACCTAACACCCCCCACTCATTTGTTTTTTGAGCGTGGTGATCGATAAGAAAACAAATGAGTGAACAATCAATCAAAATTCAATTCAATGTGTGAAAGTGTAACTTCAATTAATATCAAAGAAAACAAAACTAAGGAAAAAAAATACTGCATAAATAAAATAAATAAATAATTATAATTGCATAAGTTGATAAAAATGCTATGCAATAGCTTTACCGCGGCAGTCCCCGAGTGCCACACGTCTTTTTTTCCTTTGTTTTTTTTTAAGCTATTGCATAACTTCTATCGCGGACCTTGAGCGTGGAGACCGAATCCAGAAATTCAGTAACGAAAATAACCTAACACCCCCCACTCATTTGTTTTTTGACCGTGGTGACCGATAAGAAAACAAATGAGTGAAAGCAGCTGTCGGCGTTTTGGATGGGTGGGGTTAAGCAGCTGTTAGCGAGGTCTGATTTTTGATGGAAGAGGTTAAGCAGCTGTTGGCGAGGTCTGGTTTTGGATGGAAGAGGTTAAGCAGCTGTTGGCGAGGTCTGGTTTTAGATGGATGGGGTTAAGCAGCTGTTGGCAAGGTCTCATTTTGGATGGGTGGGGTTAAGCAGCTGTTAGCGAGGTCTGGTTTTGGATGGGTGGGGTTAAGCAGCTGTTGGCGAGGTCTAGTTTTAGATGGGTGGGGTTAAGCAGCTGTTGGCGAGGTCTGGTTTTGGATGGGTGGGGTTAAGCAGCTGTTGGCGAGGTCTGGTTTTGGATGGGTGGGGTTAAGCAGCTGTTGGCGAGGTCTATTGCAAAAGTTGATAAAAAATGCTATGCAATAGCTTTACCGCGGCAGTCCCCGAGTGCCACGCGTCTTTTTTTTTTTTTCTTTGATATTAATTGAAGTTACACTTTCACACATTTAATTGAATTTTGATTGATTGTTCACTTATTTGTTATCTTATCGGTCACCACGCTCAAAAAACAAATGAGTGGGGGTGTACCTAACACCCCCCACTCATTTGTTTTTTGATTTTCGTTACGGAATTTCTGGATTCGGTCTCCACGCTCAAGGCCCGCGATAGAAGCTATGCAATAGCTTAATAAACATTTATTTTGCTGTATTTAAAATATGTACGTAGTAAAATATCAATAAAAAAATTAATTGTTTCCATAGCTAGTAGAAATAAGAGCAAACTAAAATTGATTAATGGATTCGACCTTTCCAAGTTTAAAATGGCGTCAAATCTCCACGTTTTACACAAAGACGAAGTTCAATCACAGTGCTGTCGTAGCCAGCTTGGTTACTAAATACTGTCGACAAAAGAGTTTGACAAATAAGCACCTATCCAAATAAAATCGTAACACTAGATAATCTGACATTTTAGAGTTGCAACTCTAAGTGTCGCCGCACAATGGGCCACATGCCACATCCACAAACGCCGCCAAGAGAAGCCAGAAGCAGCCGCAAAGGAATCTGTAGCGCGCGGCAGCCACTTGTGGCCGGTAGCTGTGACTTTTTTAACCCATACGCTCAGTATCATAATGGACTCTGGCGAAGAAGGTTTAAAACGTATGAAACCTACAGGAAATATGTCGGTGGTGGCGTTTTGTGGTCATAGCCGGAGGCCCGTGTGTGGCGTAAGGCGTATTCTGACTAAAAATTACAAAGGTTTCGTCTTTGCCAAGTTGTGGGACATCATAAATTCTACGAACACACTATAGGAGTAAACAAAGATGAGAAGTAATAAAAATATCCAGCATTCTCTTTTGCTGACAGTACCAAGAAACCGTTACTCGTAAACGATTAACGAATAAGATTCCACGTATCGCTAATAGGTGGCGTCACCTGTTCTAAACTCATTAGTGAGGAAACTTCAAATTGTCGTCAATTAAAATTACTAACGTGCTCTGTTAAGGTTACAAAGGGGATCACGTTGATTTTGGCATGTGCTTATAACAATCAATATTAATTCGATAGTAATTACACCTACAACTAAAATGTATTACGTAATATTTTGAAGTTGCGTGTTGTTACACTTGTTACTACCATAAATAAGCCTCCTCCTAGTTATTTAAGACGAAGACGTTGATCAGAGATTTACGGCCGACTTCTCAAGAACTAAGTTTCTCGAAGAGATTGCCAATTTGTCTTTTTTTAAGGTCAAATAATAATTTATGATGCCTGACTTGTGAAGCTAATATGGCTTGGAATAACCTAGCTTATCGAAGAATTGCAAATTTAAGTGGCAATGGGCAGGGCACATTGCTGTGGCGACCGCATACCAGAAAACGCAACGTTGGAAGGCCTCCTACAAGGTGGACCTATGCCCTGGTGAAGGTTGCGGGATTCCGATGGATGCGGGACGCACAGGATCGATCTTTGTGGCGACACTTGGGGGAGGCCTATGTCCAACAGTGGACGTCTATAGGCTGAAATGATGAAGATGATGATGAACCTAGCTCATTATGTTGTCTGGCTGAACACATAAAAATACAAGGATGGTCAGCATGCAACATCATGTCTTTTCAAGCTTGACAAAAAAGGCCTTCCATTAACTAGACATTGCCACATGATGAACCGATGATCTGATGAGGGTCACGGGAATCCGATAGATGCGAGACGTACAGGATCGGTCGTTATGGCAACATTTAGCGAAGACTTATGTCCAACAGTGGACCAGACATACCGGGGACGGTAGTCTGGATATAGGTAGGGATCGCGTTCCTACCAAATTCAGACGCATTGAATTTAATGTTACAAGGAAACTAAATTTTATATCTTGAAAAATTTTGATAAGTTATGAATTAACTCATCAATATTCATATAAATTATAAGTTTTGATGAAAAATTGTGTTTGCAAAATAAGATGTACGCTGTCTTTGTCCATATTTCAAGAAAATCAACCATTATTTCAAGTTATATTCTCAAGTTAATTTTCATGTTTAATTTTTTCAGCTGGTAACTTTCATAATTAATCAATAGCTGTTTTGGTGTCGCTATCGTTAGTGTTGACACTACTGGCCCTAACCCCTTAGCCAAGTTACAACCGTTTCGCTTGCGTCGAACGCCTCGAGTTGGCCACGCCCCTGATTCTTTTGTTCTGTCCACGTGACTCAGCGTTGAGATGACGTCATTCCCGTACATTTGAGGTTTTCTACTAGCATTAACGATTGCAGATTATCAACTTGGCTAGGGGTAGGTACAAGTTTAATAGTAGAAAAATACGTAAGTAAACCTGGACAAGGACATAGGTACCGATCAACAATCACCAAAATACAGTGCGCTAATAGTCACTAAATGCTCTTTTGCTGTGCAAAAACAACAACTTTTGACTTGAATAGTAGCGCAATCTTGTCAGTTCGTGATATCAACTGACCGGATTCTAGCGTACTACCAAAGCGCTAAGTACTTTGTCGTCTGTGGATCCCATCAATCCATAAAGTACCTGATGCAATAAAAAGTACGATTGTAATTTTAAAAACTAGGACACTAAACCAAATAATTATTGAGAATTATTACTGCACAATTGACGTTGTACTGATTCACAAACTTTTAATATGGTTGATATATATAAAAATTAAGATGTCAAAAATGTATTTAAAGATATATTTTTGACATCTTAATATTTTATTTATATTTTTTTCCTGTTTGACATACTTATTATTCGGTTTGACATTATTATTTAGATTTTATAACTAATATTTTTTGGGTATTTTGATGACAATTTTATATTTATTCTTTAAAGTGATTAGAATATTATTTACATGTCTACACGGTGGTAGAATATGGAGGAACTTATTATATAAAAAACATATATGTACTATCACCCTTGTTTGCAAATAAATAAATGATTTATGAACTCCTGATTAACGTCCTGGTTAGTATTTCTGCTTTTTCTAGCGTTGAGGGGTGACCCTGAAGGGTTTCGTCTATGCTAGCATAGCATAGCATAGTCGGCCTTATAATGTTCCCACTGTTGGGACTCAGGCCTCCTCTCTAGGAGAGGGAATGGGTCGTAATCCACCACGCGGGCCCAATGCGGGTTGTTGGATGTCACATGTCTTTGAATTTTTGGTTCTAGGACATGCCGGTTTCCTATGCTAGCATCAGGAAAATGAAGTGGCTTCTCTAACGACGCTGTCCAGATACCATTACAATTATTTGTGGCGTCAGTCCTTACACAATAATCGTTACCGCAAAGCCAATGAGTGGCAGACTTCCATGAATAAATTAATATTTTTATTTGATTAAATTCATTTTATTAGTTTCATTTCACTTTGACTGCGCTCAAACTGCTGGCTAATAAATTTTTATCGGCCGTATAAAATATTTTTGAGTTTAATTTGGTCGAGGACTTTAATGATTTTTGGCAAATAAAACGTTATTTATGTGAATAATGGATGAGTAAGAATGGATGAGTTTTATAGTCGAAAAGGTTTATTTTAAAGTGGAATTTTATTCTTTTATCGTCTCAAAAAAATGTGACATTTTTGATTGCTGTCTGAAAGAGAGAGTAAAGGGCAATAGTAGGTATTTTTTTTTTTTTAATTTTGCTTATTTTGAATTCAATATATAGATTGGGATATGGACAAAACCATTTAGTTAATATTTTAGCTTTAACAATCGTGAACTTACAGTAAAATCAGTCATAAAGTTAAGTTCAAACAAAATAAGTAGGTGTATTTTTTTAACTTAACCCCACACAAAGAATGGACTCCTGTATCTTAGGTGCATTTACAAATATGTTTGTAAATGCACCTTATATTATAAACTCATAAATACACAAAACACGGAACATCTATGTTTAGGCCATACAAATACTTGTTCAATGTGGGAATCGAACCCGTGACATGTAGCGTAGCAGCCTCACTCAACCACTGCGAAAATCGTGCTGTCATAAAGTGTTCCTAAGATTTTAAACTGCACGATGCTCTCACAAAACTCCTTTTGAAATTAAGATGTACAATAAGGTGTACATATTTACAAGATGACGTCATGCAAAAGGAGTTGTACAATAGACTAGAAACAATGTGAATGTGTAAAGTTTGTCTATTTACGTAGTTATCACGGAGCGTTCACGTCACTCGGGAGCAACGGTAATGGCTCGGCTCATTACACGACTCCTTACACATATTGTTGGGGAAACAATTAGAGCTCCCTGCTAAACGGTTTGTTTTTAAAAAAGAAACTTTGAGAGGAAAAAAGTTTAAATAAAGGGAACTATTTTTTTTTTAAATGTGTTTGGCTTGGATACTTAAGTAACTTTAAGGCATGTCTTCATAATAAGAATAGTTAATTTGTTTACCATTAAAATACGGAATGTACACATTCTAATGTTTTTGTAGTATTTGACAGCAAATGACTTGATACTTCAAAATTCTCAGCAAACTTCGCTAAGGTCAGCACTACAATAAAATTCTCAGCTCCATTTTATCGTTTCCACATAGGTATTGACATTATAGTTACGCAGACGCTTTTTTTTTAGGTGAGAAAATCATTCAATGGCATCCTCCACTCTTGGGCGGAGCGGGAGATAGTGTCAGACTTTTACTAAATCAATTCAAAATCAACAAAATTAAAAAAAAAAAGAACAATTTGCGAATAATTTATACAGCCACTGAGCTTCACTCGAAGGAATCCCGCCAAAAACTCATAAAGTGAGCTCTACTTACTGAATGTACAGTTAAATAGAGCTGTCACTTGAGATGGGAGATCAGAAAAAATACTTCCAAAAAAGTTTAAACCCTTTTTGTTCGGCAACAAACGTCCACGAACAAGAAAAGTAATATTTTTTTCCAAAAAATACCCCTAAAGACGAAGTTTGCTTGTAATTAAAAAAAAAAATTATAGAGATATTTATCTCAAAAGTACACGAGCACTTAGTAACAAAAACTCATTTTGCCTCTGGTTAAACAGTAGCCATGTACACAGTGTGTTGGCTAGACAAGGGCTCTTCAGTTAGTCTTAATGAGCTTGGTCATTACGGAGCGTGCGTGCCCCGGAAACAAGTTTCTGTAAGGAAACTTAAACACCTTCCCGGAATAAACAGCACTATAAGGTCTTAGAAATCATAAAAGCTGACGTGTAATGCTGCTTGTAAATAAGGTGCCATGTTGTCTTTGATAGTGTAAACGTTTTGGAAATGGCAGGAAAATGTTGGCAACGTCTGCTATGCAAATGAGTCTAGACGGAAAAAATATGGCTGCTTAATGTTTATTACAATGTGATTCTAAAAGAATTACTGCATCAAATAATATTGTTAGCAAAGGAGGAGGTTGCGTGCACGTGCGAGGGAGCGGCCCTCACGCTACAGCCGACGGGATCCCGATCCCGATTTCCGGCCACCGTAGGCGTGTGGACGGCGAGCAATGGGTAGCTCGCCGTACTGTCCGGTAACCATCCGGACCAAGCCCAAGTCGTCGACGGCGCGTAGTGTTACACGCGCGCCTCAAGGAGATGTCAGCAAACAGTAGGGTACCAGCAGGGTCGAAGTCTAAGTACGAGTATAAAAAGCAAAGAAGGAACAAGACTGGGTTTTTAGTCAGTAAAAGTCTGACACACCGCTCCACTTCGCCCAAGAGCGAGAGACGTCATTGGATGACTTTCCCCCCTAAAAAAACATCAAATAAAATAATCATGAAAAAAAAAGACAATAATCGAGAAACGTGTTTTTAGGGTTCCGTACCTGAAAAGGAAAAAACGGAACCCCTATGGGATCACTTTGTTGTCCGTCCGTCTGTCTGTCTGTCTGTCAAGACCATTTACCTCGAGAACGCGTGGAGGTATCGAGTTGAAATTAAAACCATATACTCAAGTCTGCGGTCTCTTCAAGCTTCTAAGTTAACGAATAAAAAAGATACGGCCGTTTATGTCGCAAAAAAACCTATAATTTGATACTCTCAAAGATCGAAATTCATAGGGTACTTCCCGTTGACCCAGAATCCTGAAATTTGGCACAAAGCAAGGTCTTATAGCACAGGTATAGGAAAAAATCTGAAAACAGTTTTACAGTTAAAAACGTCACAAAAAAAATTGCAATTCGGAGAAATCTTCGAGACTCCATTCGGGAATTGTAGTTTGCACGGAACCCTCAGTGCACGAATCCGACTCGCACTTGCCCAGTTTTTTTAAATTTTCATTACCGAAGAAAATAAAGTGCACTGAGATTTCCTTTAATTAGCTTCTCGTTCTTCGTCAAATTTATTTACCAATTTGATCACAAGAATTACAAACAAAAATACAAACTTATTTAGTGACGCTAATGATATCAAAACATGGCGGTCGCATTCGTATTACTTTGTTAATTACACAATGTCAAACTTCATTAGTGGACACACAGCAAAATTTAATTTTGGCAAGTCGGGATTTGTGAATTCGACTTCAAACATCGAATAACATTGTGCGTACTTTATTTGACTGAGTAATGTGATTGGCGTACTAACTTTTCGTTGTTTTATATATAAGGTTATAGCCACGACCGGGGCCTGGTACAGGCCATGCTTTGGAGCGAAAGAGTAGTGCTAGCGAAGGGTTCGGCCGCACGCGTGAGGTAACGGACTTGCTCAAGCGGCTGGGGCTTAAGTAAGTCCGTTCCCTCACTAACCCCGACTTCACGATTCTTCCGGCTTGCGGACGACGAGCAATGGGTAGCTCACCATCCGATCATCCAGTAATCGTCCAGACCGAGCCCGAGTCTTTGACGAACACTACGTTTTCCACGCGCGCCTAAAAGAGATTTCCGTAACTGTTGAGGCCCACCAGGGTCAAAGACTAGTGAGGCCAAGGGTTGACTTTCGAAAGGAAACTCGTGGTCCTAGGATGTAAGAGTAAAGCAGAAATACAGGTGTGATTTAAGTCGGTAGAAGTCTGACACGCCCTCGCGCTCTGCCCTGAGAAGTAATTGGATGATTTCCCATCTTACAAAAATTACTTATAGCCAAGATTATGTCTCTTTTCTCTCGCACTAGGCGACACCTCCCACACGGTTGACCGATAACAGGAATTCGATGGACACAAAACGTAAAGGACACACGCAGGACAGATCATTGTGGCGACATTAGGGAGAGGCCTATGTCCATCAGTATATGTCTTTCTGCTGAAATGATGATGATAAAGTGACACCTAAATAAATGTTTTTTCAAGGTTGGATTAGTAATAGTTTAGGATCAGATTCATAAAGAAACTTATGCAGTAAAATTATTTTTACATCAGTAACGTCGTTTCTAATAGCACATTACTCACAGGTTTTCTAAACTTTAATACCTGCATCCATTTAGTGGAGCATAAAAATGAAGATTCTTGGAACCCATCCACTGAAGTATTTTTCGTAGAACCTTTTTGGCTGCACTAATGAAAGTTTCAATAATGGAATAAAGTTTACCCACCAAAGTTCACCGATCTTGATTGCAAAAATTTATTGGAAAATGCAATGTTGATTAAAAACATACATTTTTTGCTTGTTATATTTACTAAAAACTGGGCAAGTGCGAGTCGGACTCGCGCACTGAGGGTTCCGTGCAAACTACAATTCCCGAATACAGTCTCGAAGATTTGTTCGAATTGCAATTTTTTTTGTGACGTTGGTTAGGTTTTCAAATTTGTTCTTATACCTGTGCTATAAGACCTTGCTTTGTGCCTTTCAGGATTCTGGGTCAACGGGAAGTACCCAATTTTCGATCTTTGAGAGTAGGTATCAAAATATACGTTTTTTTTTTGCGACATAATCGGCCGTATATTTTTTATTCGTTAACTTAGAAGTTTGATTTTTTCACAGCTTGAAGGGACCGCAAACCTGAGTATATGGTTTTAATTTCAACTCGATACGACCGATAGACAGACAGATGAATGGACAACTAAGTGATCCTATAAAGGTTCCCTTTTTTCCTTTTGAGTTACGGAACCCTAAAAATCGACTTTTTGGTTCTAGCTGCTATGAGTGGCTTCGCCCGCGTGATAGTAGAAAATTATCCTAAGGGAACAAACTTCCGGGATAAAAAGTATCCTATGTTCTATCTCAGGATATTGTCTAAAGTGTTTCATCGAAATCCATTCAGTAGTTTTTGGGTGAAAGAGTAGCATTCATGTAAACAAAACTTTCGTGTTTATAGTAGGATGATTAATGAAAGATGCAAAGTTTTTTTGTATGATAAATAATCAATTGCGTCTCGACGTTTGAACAGGATTGGATTGAACTCGGCATACAGGTAGACCATAACCTGGATTACGACATACAATAAGTTGTATCCCATTATAATGTTCCTTTTGGATCGTATACTACTATTCACGTGAGCGAAACTGAAGGAAGCTACTAATTAAATAATTGTTATAAGCACAATCCAAAAGATTTCGCTAAAATCCGTTCAGTGGACCCAGATTTCGAGGTATATCTTACGGAACTCCAGGTTGGTAAAAAGATATGGGCTGCAAGATCGATTAGCAAAGACGCCCGGCACTTCTCCTCCAGTGGTGGCTGAGGTGGGATGATGTCCTTTCCACAGTTCGACCATCTCCTTCGCTCACATTACTGCTTCGCAGGTGGTGGTCGCTTCTCATTCCCCCATGCTCTAGACCAAGGCCTGAACCAGGGCCAGACGCGAGAAGTCGCCGACCCATTGCAATAGCGTCGCCTGCTACACGCACCCTACATTATTTGTACGCGTAGAGTTTACAGCGTTTACAAGTCACTAAACTTTATACTGCTGTGTTTTTTTGCAGACTACTTATGTAAATCCCAACTTTCTGAAATACGACAAAAAGCTTACAAAACAATACCAAACGCTTCAATTCTATTTTTAAACGGTAAAGCAAAATCTTTTTGTTCTTCCATTAAATAAATCCATTACAAAAATAGTTTACCTTCACAATTCATTTGGAAAATCCAAGACGCTTCCCAGCTTTCAAGTATAATTTAAACATTACAACGAGATTCCCGCCGGGTCGGGATTAATCACTAGCCGTTTAAAAATTCAAATTATCCATTCTACGTGGCTACTTTTCGAATTCGGTCGGGAAACGAGAATTAATAATTTAAAATTTTGGATGCTTCGACTTGGTTATACTTAAAGATCTGTTCGCTTGTTCCAAGAGATATTTATAGCTCAAGACATTTTCCTTATGGTATAAATTATGGGGTTATAGTATTAGGAAGGAAAGTCTCATGTTTTATTTATTTAAAACGGAATTCTGTCTTAATTTTTTTTATATTTGAAATCGAAATTCCGACGCAATTATTGCAGTACTTTTTCAAGATCTGTTCACAAAAAAATATACAAGAATTTCTGCCTTCATTAGTGCTTTGTATCGCTTGCATTTTTAATAAAGAACTTAACAATGGCTCCACACTCACAACGCATACGCAATGCGCCGTAAAACGCAATCTAAAGCATACTTCGCACCAGGTAGCCCTAGAATCTCAAGCAAAACAATGGAAGGTAAAGAGCTACCATCAGGAGTGGGATGAGGTGCGCACGTAACGAACCCCCGGAGGCATGCTTTATCCTCTGAATAAAAATAACACATACGTACACAATCAGTTGATGCTACCGGTAAACGTCTGCCTTTGGGCGCCATACTTTTACCTTTAAAGGTAAGCGTCCACAGTTCCACATCGTACGCATATTTCGGATTGTACTTTTTAGACTAATTTAAATGCCATATATCGATTATTGAGTACCTAACTAGTTTTAGCTGGTTATATAAATCTGTAGATTTAAATGAATCTCTATTACCCCTTAGTCAAGCCATAACTTGAGAAACTTTACCGATTACATTCGTCTTTTTTTTTAAGCAAATTGTACAGGAAATTGGAAATATCAGAAAACTAAGGCTTATTAACTTTGGTACATTAGATAGTATCTGTCGGGTTAGCTAGTTAAAAATACAGCACTAATTTTTTATTAGTACAAATACTTAAAGGGCTAATAAGGAAAGGTCTTGTTATTAGTTTCAGTTAAGTCTCAATAAATAATATTCATAAAAAACAAAGTTATTAACGTTTGTTTATATCCCAAAATGTCACTCAATTTATGGAAATACTGTTCAGGCTATTGATTATATATTATGAATAAGTGAATGGTGACTAAAATTTAAAAACACTGCTCGTAGTATTTTCTAATAGCAATATGTTATGAATGATTTGATGAATTATGACCTTTTTTTGGGATAAAATTTTTTTTTTACTTTTGACTACACAAATCTGATCAGTTACGGGCCGTAACTGATCGTATTGTGAACGTAACGTAACTCACGGCTACGGAGAAAGTCCCATTTTTTTGTACTAACTAAAAAATAGTGGTGAATATTGGAATTCAGTTTTGATACATACAAGTGCGTCCACTGATTAATTTCGGAGCCATGACTACTTCTGGCTGAGGGCTACTGCATTTACAGTGGAGATACTACAATAAGGCAATCCATTTGATACATTCTATCCGATGAGTAAATACGGAACGGTGTGCGCGTTACCTATACCCGGCAGAAAAACAAATGCCTATCTAGATTCTGCAGATGTACTGCGGGCTTCTGATAATGGATTTGGGCTTATAGTTCCACAAAAAAACAAGAGGCTTTTACGCCTGTATATGAAATAATAAAACTCGCAAACTCAAGGTAAGGAGATTACATTTTGGCGTAATATTTATGGGTTCATGAAATATGTGTTAATATTTTGTTTGTTGAAGTTGAGGTGTATGAGATAAACAGTAGAGCTAGTTTAATTTAAGAAATATCTCATAGTAGCCACCTATCAGGTGTGTGTTACAAATACACACTGAATTCTGATTTCACGTTCAATTCAACAACTATTATTGGTGTTATTAACATTGGTTTTCCAAACGTAAATCATTTGAAAATATTGCGCGTATTTTCAAACGTAAAATGACATAGGTGACTGGAGTGTAATGAAATTGGAATATTGATTTACTTAATAGAGAATATGCATGAAAAATATTTGTTAACTAACCAGTTTATCATTAACTAAAAATAGAATACTTATTGTGAAAACAATAACTAAATTGGTAGGAAAGCAAACAAGATACAGCAATTTTAAACAAATATATCTGTCTCTCTCGCTAAGATACCATGTTATATGGAAGCTGTATGGGTGTCATGGCGTCCAAATAAAAAACATTGCGGTTTTGAAGCTTTATAACTACGTTGTTGTTGAAGATTTTTTATTTTATTTTGTTATTCTAGAGCTTAGAAGTAAGTAGGAAGTATCATGCATGTTTCCTATTAAATGTGATAATAACAAAGGACTTGCCTATAAAAAAAAAGACTTGCAAATTCGACTTATAAGCACAATTTACTGATCGGTTAGTAAATCACAATTTAAGGTCACAAATAAAACACAGTTACAGTCAGCTATTAAGAAGGCATTCGTATGTTACTATGCGATATTAGTTTATTATTATTACTAGATACTAGTGTGAAAATATTGTCTTTAAACAGCTAAAGTCAAAGTCAAAGCATTTATTTCAAATAGACCGTTTGCAGGAACTTTTGAATAGTCAAATGTCGGTCAGTCCAAAAAAAGTTATCGCTAAATTATAGATAAATCATAACAGGTAGGCGATCATATTTTATTCCACCACTTAAAGCACAGTCATAATTGAAAGTGTTCCAACTATGCTGAACTGAGCATCACTAGTTTCCGAGCAACAATTTTCTTTCGACACTGAAAGTTACCTGTTGAGGCTGAAGTTTATCATACGTGAAAATAACACTGAAACTTTGCAACTTTGCCAGCGAGACCACAGTTTTCACCTCTATTATGCATGAAGCAAACAGGGAACGCTTCTTTATTACACTATGGTTACGTACATAATAAAACTAATTTTCATATTTAGGCAAAAATAAATGAGTATTAAATTCAACTCATTGTGCTTTATTGATGAAACAACTCCAATAGTTTAAAAAACCATTTTCATTATAAAGTTATCGTGAACACAATTTTTTGTTACAAGTTTTCAATGGAAACTGGAATAATACATTCACAAAGTTTACTTACCATATCATGAATAATAAAATACTAAATAAAAAGAACAAACAGACAAAAAACGCAAATATAATAAGAATATCCCAATATCCCTGCAGACCGGAACATGCCCGAAGGCTCAATAAAATAACATTCGTTTCTGTTTTCAAAAAATTGAGATTTATTAAAAACAATTGTGAACGAAGGCTTACTACTGTATGTATTAAAAAATACAGATTTTTGTTCTCACACAAAAGTGAAAAAATTAATAGTTTTACAGAAGTCTATAGTTTTAACATTTGTTACTTTACAAAAAAATTATATGTTTTGTCTGGAATTCTTTGCGCTCAATACTGACTTGCATTTGGCCATTTACACATTTTGTTTTTAGAGGAGTTCTATTTAGTTAATCAAAGAACTGGTAACGATGAATTAAAAAAATTGAAAATGTTTTTTTTTGTCCGGACCTAAGATTCTGTTCATTGTGTAAACATTCTTTTTTTTTTTTTTTTTTTTTTTTTTTTTTTTTTTTCTAGCCGTTGCTGTCCCACTGCTGGGCAAAGGCCTCCCCCAAGTCCTTCCAAACTTTCTTCTCCTGCGCCGTCTCAAACCAGTCCTCACGGTACGCGTCCAGATCATCCCGCCACCTCTTTCTAGGCCGACCTCGACGGCGCTTTACTTCAGTAGGGACCCACTGTGTGGCGACGCTCGCCCAGCGGTCCCTATGCATGCGGCTGACATGACCCGCCCAGTCCCATTTGAGCCTGGCAGCCTTTTTGCCCACGTCTATGATACCTGTTATGGAGCGCAACGTGTCGTTTCGTATTCGGTCTGTTCTTTTTACGCCCAGAATGCTGCGCTCCATAGCTCTCTGGCAAACCCCAAGGCGAAACTTTTGTAGTTCGGTGAGAGACCAGGTCTGAGCACCGTAGGTTAGGATGGGCAGGATACACATGTCGACGAGCTTGCGCTTCAGGGAGATCGGCAGATCACCCTTCATTAGCGTCTTCATGGACCAGTAGCTTTTCCAGGCGTTCTGGATTCGCCGATCGATCTCCTTTTCCTGTCGGTTTTCGAAAGATACTAACTGGCCCAAGTAGATATACTCATCGACATAATGTATTTCCTGCGCATCTACCTCGACCCTACATTTGATGCTGTTAGTCATCACCTTTGTTTTGGACCGGTTCATTGCAAGTCCCACCTTGAGGCTAGCCGTGCTCAGTTCTTGGAGCATTGATTGTAGCTCCTGAGCCGTGGGGGCAAAAAGGACTATATCGTCGGCAAATCGGAGATTTGTTAGCCTCTTGTTACCGACGTCAATGCCTTTGGTGTACCATGAGGCTGCCAGTGACTTAAATACCTCCTCTAATGTGCTTGTGAACAGTTTGGGAGAGAGCGGGTCACCTTGCTTAACACCTCTTTGAATTTTAAAAGATGGTCCTGAGGTATTTAATTTAATGTTTGCGAAACTATTAGAGTAAATGATTTTTAATAAGTCTACGTATTGTTTTTCAAGGTCCTGGTTTTCAAGAGAAGCGAAAATTTCACTGTGACGAACACTATCGAAGGCTTTCGCGTAGTCGACAAAGGCCAGATATAATGGGATATTAAATTCTGTGTATTTTTCTATTACCTGGTTAAGTGTTTGAAGATGGTCAGTTGTGGAGAAGTTAGGGCGAAATCCGGCTTGTTCTGGTGGCTGGTGTTTGTCCAGTTTTTCATCAATTCGGTTATGTATGACTTTGATGAAAGTTTTATAAATATGGGATGTTAGACTTATTGGTCGATAATTACCGATATCACTTTTATCGCCTTTTTTATGCAAAAGGACAATATTTGAGTGACACATGGCACTTGGTACTTTTCCTGTTTGGAGTATAGTATTGAACAGGTTAGTTAGGTGGGGAAGCAAAGTTTGAGCGCCGATTTTTAGAGCTTCCGTGGTAATTCCATCCTCCCCAGGACTTCTATTAAAACGCATAGTAGTAAGTGCTTTATGCACTTCATAACCGTTTATTGGGGGAATGGATTCTGAAGTACTGTATTCTGTATTGTATTCTGGTGCAGGATGATCAGAATATAAAGATTTGTAAAATGTTGTGGCTATATCCATTATTCTGTCCCTACTGTACCGTTTTGTTCCATCACTATCTGTTAAACTATTAATCCAAGCTCTTCCGTTTGTGACGCCTTGCTTTAAAATTCTCAAAGATGTGTTCTTTTCTAGAGCAGTTTTAACTAAATTTGTGCTAATATTCCTTAAATCTTTCCTAATACTTCTTTTAACTTCTCTATCAATTATTCTATATTCTGGGGTCCCTATTTCTTTTTTTGTTCGATTTTCAATCAAATTAATAGTGTGAGTTGTCAATTTACGTATATTTTTAGGTTTGTGTTTTATGATTTTACAACTATTACTTATTCCAGTTACTATTGAGTTATATTGCTTTTCTGCATCAGTTTCATCGATTTTGAGGTCTTTAAAGTGGTTTGAAAGCTCTAGGTTAAAATTTTCCAAGTTGTTAAGAAGTGTTTCTTTCGGAATGCCCCGGATCCGTTTTGTAAATAGTTTAGCTCGGTGAATTTTAAAATCAAATCGAATTTTTGCACGAATCGGCCTGTGATCGGAGCTGTATTTAATTTTGTTGATGACACTAATATTCTTGACTACATATTTGTCAGATGACAAATATGTAAACATTCAGAAAAGGTAAAACTAAAGTAAAGTCCCGCATTCAATTTATGAATAAATATTGACATGCAAGGCGGGCCTCAGGCGATTGATTGCGATGCGACGCTTTCCCAGACATTCTGAGGGAACACGAAAATCAAGAACAACTTGGAAATATAAATAAAAGAGGTACTTTTTTTAACTCTGACTATAGTCTGTCGTAAAAAAAAATACTTCGTTTTATAGAACATGGCAGAATTATTTTAGCAGCCCCTTCTCTGGATGTGAATAGAGGTATACTTGATAGACACGTGAGTATAGTAGGTCAATTCTGGGTAAAAATCATCCAGATGACATCCGCCGCCCTAGGGCGGATAGTGTCTCCTGTATTGTAGTGGTAGACTATTACTGACTAAAAAACTCACCCCGTTCTTTTTTGCCTTTCATACCGGGGCCGAGTTTCCCTTTCGGAAACAGACCCAGCACGCTTAGCCAAGTTGTTATTTTGCAATCGTTAACGCTGTCGAAAAGTGATGAAACGTATGGGAATGACGTCATCTCAACGTAAAGTCGCGTGGTCAGAACAAACGAATAGACAATTCGTAGCTAAGTTCACATCGTTCAAAATCGTTTCTACAATATTTAACGCTACATCCTTTGTTATACAAACGCTACATTGTAGAACGAGCGGCCGACTCAGGCGTGTCAACATAGCTACCAACTTATCGTTTTCTACAATTGCTGTCACTGAGGCGTTACCGATTAGAGAACGGAATTCGATTGTAACTTGGCTAGGGGGGCTGGCCCCAGTAGCCCCTACGATGCAGTAGGTCTCGGTCTGCCTTTTCTTCTTTGCTTTTTTTCTTTTTTTTTCTAACGTTATGTTAATTTAGTTTACAGTTGTGTGCGCTTTTGCCTACCACTGTAACTAAAGTGTACAATGGTCAGTGGTAGGCCAAGGCACATAAGAGTATAAAAAATAGTACAAAATATAATATCGTTGGAAGATAAAATTTCATAGCTGTAATGAAAATACATTAAGGCCGTAAATCAAACGAAGGAAATTGGTTGCTTTGTAGATACTCTGACGCTATTGGCAACCTGTTACTATTTGTTAGCTAACATTATATGTTACGCTTGTGTCTGAATTTAAGCGCTCTTTTTTACCAATCAAGTTACTTAGGCATTTATTGCAGTTATTTTCTGTCTTAGCATATATTTAGATAAGTACACAATTCGTTTATTCGTTTCTGCCATGCACAAATTGATAAAATGCAGTTTCAGCAAAATATTAAAACCAGTTTCATTTTATTATTTATTTATTTATTTTAGGATGTTGGCGACATTACAGGCACTGGGAATTTACAGGATCATTTTATATAACTATTCACACATAAAATTTGTAAATTAATTTTCAATTGTATAAGAAATAATTACTAAATCAAACCACCTAGATAATTCATTTCATTGATCAGATTTAAAGCAGTGGTGGCCGAGTAGTAACGGCCCCGACTTACGAGTTGTAGGCCGTGGGTTCAAACTCAGCCAGGTGCATTACTTTATGTAATTTATTACATCACTACTGCTCTCAAAACGGTGAAGGAAAACATCGTGAGGAAACCGACATGTCCTAAAACCAAAAATTTGAAGACATGTGACATCTACCAACCCGCACTGGGCCCGCGTGGTAGATTATGGCCCATTCCCTCTCCTAGAGAGGAGGCCTGAGTACCAACAGTGGGAACATTATAAGGCCGATTATGCTATGCTATGACTATGACCAGATTTCCGTTTGATCCAATACAAAAAAAAAATCAGTACATTATAAATATTTTTTTCGATTTTCTATAATTGTTGTGATTTTAACCGCTTTGAAATATGTCCATGAATAAATAGCTTCACAATCACTTCGAAGAAACTTTAGCGTAGCTTTAAGTCTGGCGGTGGTCCTTCTCTATCTCTCAGTTGAACTCGTCATTTGATCCCCTAAATTTAAAAAAATCAAGACTCTGGAATAGTTTTCCATTGTATTACTACATTATAGTATGATGGATATTTACATATATAGAGAATTGCCGCCAAGCGGACTGTTTAAACTAAATATACCATTTTGGTGGCTTCTTACCATTTGCCCCCACAAAACATTCTAGCCGGAGTAGCAACTACTATTCAAAAGCATATCTTATTATCTGCGTTATTGTCTTCTATTTACTGTTTTCCATAAACTTTTATTTCTTGCCAAAACAATTGGACATTTTATAGAAGAAATGATATTTTATTTTATCGATCTACCTATAGCCATGTCATCTATAGTCTGACCTTTCTTTTTATGTGTAGCAAAATAACTGAGATTCTCGACGCAATGAAAAGTGAAATAACCAAACCAAACGATGCTGAAGGTTTGGCTTTAATATTATAGTAAAATTTTATCTGTTTCACTTTAGTGTATGTCCTAAATAATCCAAATAGATGCGGGAGTACCTAGTACCTTAAACTAGACCTACTCGTCGAGTACGATATAATAATAATGTTATTTAAGTGACTACTTACAAGACTTACTTATAATACAATAATCATCTCAATATACAAGAACATTAATATAAAAGAAATTTAAAGTAATTCGATTCTTTGAAAAATACTTTTTTTTCTGTTATAAACTACTTATAAATTGAATCCCCTTTGAACAAACAATAATGTGGTAGTCTTGTGTGTGTATACTCTTTAATTAAAAAAAAAGAGTTTAACTTATGTAGAAATAGTACTAATAACAAGACAGGGCATGTGAAGAACAAAAGCGATGGAGATATTGTAGTGTTGGACGAAGTAAAAAATATGTGCTAAAATATGTTAAAAGTTTTACATTAACTTTAGCGATGTTACTGAGATTGACGTTAAGAAATTTGTCCTCGCGATTACTTCTTCTGCGGTTGGCTATGATAAGTTATTCTCACGCATATCTTCAACCACTCTTTTACCTTATGCTCCTTCCCGTCAGTTTGGAAACAGGCTTATATAATTCCTTTACCTAAAATTAACACTCAACAATCCTACTTTATTAACTCATTTTAGACCTATTTCTATCCTCCCTTTTCTTTCTACAGTTTTTGAGCACTTAGTTCATAGACATTTATCTATATATATATATATATATTTCTTAGCGTTAAACTCAATAATTTCTCCTTTCCAATCAGGTTTTCGCGCGGGTCATAATACTATAACAGCGCTTTTAAAAGTGACCGACGATATCCCCTGAGCTATGGAGAACAAGTCCCTTACAGTTCTTGTCTTGCTTGACTTTAGTAGCGCTTTTAACTCAGTGGATTTCGATATTTTACTCGACATCCTTAAATCTATTAATTTCTCTTCTTCCGCCTTAATAATAATTCATATCTTCGGGGTTGCTCCCAGTGTGTTCACCTTGAAGAGCTGTTATTCTCTGAGGAAGGCTACACTGAGGGCGTCCCTCAGGGTGGCCTTCTCTCTCCTCTTCTTTTTTCTATCTTCATTAACTTTGTTACCAGAGCAATCTCTTCTAGTTTCCATCTTTACGCATATGACTTGCAGTTTTACCGACATTTCACTGTAGCTGACGCGGATTCTGCGACTGCTGCCATGAACATGATTCATGGCAGCAGTCGCAGAATCCGCGTACCTGGCATGTATCAGCGCTTGGGCTAAATCATTTGGCCTACAGATCAACCCAACTAAATCACAGGCCATGATCATAGGCAGTAGATTCGTCCGCAATACGGCTGTAGTTTCTTCTCTGCAGTCTTTAGTTCTCGACGGTGTCTGTATTGACTACAACGAAACTGCAAAAGATCTGTGTGTCATTATCGACTCCAATTTTTCGTAGCGTGCGCAGGTCAATGAAGTCAGTCGGAAGGTATATTTCTACTTCCATTTACTCAAGTGCCTTCAGGGTCTCTTGTCTTTGAAAACAAAAATCTGCCTGCTACCTGGATGCTACTGAGGAGCTATTAAACAAGCTTGAGCGACTGCAAAACTTATGCACTCGGTTTGTTGATCTTCGCAAGGAACTCAATGGGACCCTATCTGTCTTCGCTGGAACGCTCGGGTTTTATGTCTTCTTTTCAAGATCCTACACAACCTTTCTTATCCCTCCTACCTGCGTGACCGTTTTTCTTACGCATGCCCTAGCGACGCACCGTGCAGGGCATACCTAAGATCCCTTCTTAAATCCCCTCCTCATAAATCCAGCTACTATTCCTACTCTTTCTCTGTCTATGAAGTAAGGTTGTGGAACTCTTTTCCGCCTAGCATTCGTGATTTGAAATCTATTTCTCTCTTCAAGACTCAAGTAAAAGAGCACTATCTTTCCTCTCTTGGGTGATAATCAAATTTGTATATATACCTATATATATATACATATGTATATATAAACATTATGTATTTATTTTTAGTATAAGGTATATTTAGTAATATAAGTATTTATTGGTTTAATTTAAAATTTACTAACTCTTCTTTACTTATTTCTGCACACTACTGTGTACATAAATTATAAAATAAATAAATAAGTTTTGACGCCGTCAAAACTAAGTTATATCACATGAATAACCTATTAAATGGCTATGATTAGCGTGAGATTCTATAAAACTTTTCCAGTGTTACCTTCAATTATATTCCTTTAAGAAAAGCAAAAATAAAATATTTGTGCCTCAGTCTCAAAAAATATAGCTAATTAAAAAAAAATGTAACATAAACGCCACTCCACTCCTTTCTAAACATTAGCTGTTCTGCGAGTCTTGGTTACTTTGAAACAGCACACTTATCAGATCCACACATAAGTGTAACATACTCGTATCTTACTGGCTCGCAATACATTTGGATAATGGAACTATATCAAATAGACTGCTTTAAAATACATATGAAGTTTTGGAGGTTCCTTGCTATTTGGCCTGGTGACGATAACGGCCGTAGCTACAGCTATTATTCTAAAGCATTTGTAATGATTTTCGTGTTTATCTACCTTGTTCTCTTCTCCATCAATTTTTATTTCTTGCCGAGACGATTGGATATATTTATTGACGAGCTGATGTTTTATTTCACTGACTGTTCAGTGTTGTCTAAAGTGCTGACTTTTCTCTTAATGCGTGAGAAAATTATCGATATACTAAATGTTTTAAAAAGTGATTTATTTCAACCTGATGATGCTGAAGGAAGAGCTATCATAGCAAAAGCCATGAAATTTAATAATATATATTGGAAAGCTGTAGCATTCGTGTCGTTTACATGCGCTGGAACCTTACTTTCATCCTTATTAGTACGTTTTATTAAAGGCAAAAAAATAATTTTTCCTGTTTGCAGTTATGAATTTTTTTCCGAGTCATTCAGAAATATGTTTTTTTATCCCATATACTTTTACCAAAGTGTCGGCATAACTTTTCACATGCTTTACAATGTAAACGTTGATACGTTTTTTTTGGGATTGATTATCTTTATAATAGCTCAGCTGGAGATTCTTGATGTAAAGTTAAGGCAAGTAACAGATGAGAATATACTTGATGATGCAGACAGAGAAAACATGGACCAAAATAAGGAAGCTGTAATGAAAATTAATAAATGTATCATACATTTTGACGAAGTGGGAAAGTGAGTTGAAATTATGTTCTTTTCATGTATTGATATCAGCTTGTACCATAGAAAACGTGTTTTTGTGTCTGTCATCAGGTTTTGTGATCTCATAGAAAAAGTTTTCAGTGTAACGTTATTTGTACAATTCGGCATGGCATCGTGTATCATATGCGTTTGCTTGATGAGATTTACTATGGTAAGAAATGGTTATGTTTTAAATAAATTTATATCAAAGTTTATTATGGAACAAGTACAATACCCACTAATAATAATATGTGTTCCAGCCCGCGTCGATGGACTATTATTTATTTCTTGGTACTTACATATGTTTGATGATTTTACAAATATTGGTTCCTTGTTGGTATGGTACTCGGATTATGGATAGGGTAAATATTAATTTATTCCGTAATAGGCATGGTTACAAAAATATAAAATTGGTGAAAAATATTGTATTTTCTATTACAGAGCAGCTTACTGGCGTTCTCTGTTTACAACTGCGACTGGACTTCAAGATCGCGGCAGTTCAAGAGTAACATGCGTCTCTTTGTTGAGAGAACTAACAAGCCTCTTTCTATTACTGGTGGCAAGATGTTCTGTCTTTCACTTCCTGCTTTTACTTCTGTAAGTATACCTTTAACACCATTTTAGATACTATGATGTTTATCTACCACTTTTCCAGTTGGTACTTCTTTATTGAGATTTTCAAAATGTTGGCTAGCTTATATGTGTAATAGTTGTCCTATCTACATAACATAAACATATACATATGTTGGTTTACGTACACATTGTTCTGTCATCATCTATTTTCTATAACATCGAGCGCTCCGAGCTTACGCACACAAAAACCAGCCTGCGTAAGATAAAACAAGTTTATTTTTTCTAAGGTACTGCAATTAGTATTTACGAAATTAAGCTACTAATCTTATGAAATTAATATTTACTCATATTTTAATATTGATTACTGTACCTCTTTTTTCTTGGGAATTAAAATTTATTTTTAAAACCTGCTTTTTCTTTATTTCAGATAATGAATTCTGCTTATTCATTCTTCACGCTACTTCAACAAATGAAAGATTAAAATCCTCGTCAATGTAAAATATAATGCTTACTTTAACGGCGTTTGAAATGTTTCCAGTTTCAACCTAGTCTATGTTATTATCTTCTGCCGAATCTGAGTATTACTTAAAAAGGGCCTAACGAATAATATACAGTACTTAATTTTCATTAATTACAAACTAGCTTGCCATTTTCAAAGTTCCGTTGACGTTACTTTAATATTAGATTATAATATTCATGATTGATTACCTTTCAAGTTCAAATAAGTTAATTTCAGCAAATAAGGCACAATGTTTCATTTATAACGTGTTTAGTTTTTAGCTTTCAATTAATTCTTAGCACGATCTCTTAATTATAATAAAATCTTACAAAGAAAATGGACTAATTTTATTTAAGAAAATTGATATTTATAAATATTCAAAGCACTGTTTAAAGCTTGCTTGATAGTTATATTTTTATGAAAAGCGCTAAAATGATTTATGATGTTTAAAGTTTTTGACAGCTTAAATAGACTTTAACTTCACCTAGAATTTTAATGTAATCCTGAAAAAAAGAAATTAAAGGACAAATGTAGATATATTATAGAGCCATAAGTAGGATATGGTTTTGTAATATAAGGGTAATTAATTAATTAAGGATAAGGGCATATATTTTTGACAGTCACATTG
The DNA here is from genome assembly GCA_910589285.2 of Mythimna ferrago. Taxonomy (NCBI): domain Eukaryota; kingdom Metazoa; phylum Arthropoda; class Insecta; order Lepidoptera; family Noctuidae; genus Mythimna; species Mythimna ferrago. The sequence goes on from OU342674.1 coordinate 29,876,016, forward strand.
ATGTTTACAAAAATCTGCAGCTTTAGGTAGTTCTAAATGCTTTAAGAATGATTTCCTGGATCATTTTGCGGCTGGTCGGACCTCACCTTCACTAATTGCATCTCATTTAAAAACCACGACGGCAGCAATTAACCTACATTCATTAAAACCTTCACATACTCTACCCATGCATTAATATTTTAAACGTCTTGGAAATGTACCTGCAAATTAATTTCTAGAGGCTGTTAATTTGCTTTGAACTAAAATAGGTGTGAACTAGAAATTTCAAGACGAACAGAACATGCGATGCATTTAAACACCTTTACCTATTAATTAAGACTATATCTAGTTTTAGTGAAGTACTTTTAATTACAGACCATTTCTAAGCCTTTATGACTTCGGACTATATAAGCCAGTACGATACAACTTCGTATGGGAAACCAAGGTAAACTTGCGCCGGTTATAAGTAAGCTCCACAAAAAATGGGTAATCACCAAATAGATTGTTTCAAAATACATTTGACGATACTTAGAATACTTGGCGTTTGGCCCGAAGAAAATCCTAGTCTATGTTATATGTATTTGTCCGGAATATTTGTATTTATCTTTACTGTGCTATATGTTGTGATATACACCATTAACTTTTATTTCCTACCACAACAATTGGAGATTTTTGCCGAAGAATTGATTTTTTATTTCACCAATGTTGGGGCTCTGTCTAAGGCGTTAGCGTTTATTTTCTTGCGTGACAAAGTTAAGAAAATGCTTGATATGCTAGAAAGTGACATGTTTCAATCTGATAATCCTGAAGAAGTGAAGTTGATAAAGAAAGCCAAAGAAAAATCATCGTTTTACTGGAAAATCACAGCTGGTTTATCAGTGTCAGCAAATACAGTGAATGTGTTTCTTCCATTCGTCGTGCATTTAGCTTTCGATGTTAAGTTAGAGTTTCCAGTGTGTAGATATTCTTTTATTCCAGAACAATATGAAGCTATGTTTCTATATCCAGCGTACTTATATCAAAGCATTGGGATAACTTCTCACATGTTGTACAACGTGAATATAGATACATTTCTTCTGGGTGTGATGTTTCTTGCAATGGCTCAGTTAGATATTCTTGATCGAAAACTGAGAAAAGTTACCGATGTTTGTGTTCATGTGAACTCACCTCGTGGATCGATTGATAAGATGATAGATAACGAGAATGCTGTATCTGAAATCATTAAATGTATTAAACATTATGATGCCGTATCCGAGTAAGTTCCTTAAAAATATTACCATTGTATCGTGTTTAAAATTGTGCATGAAATTTATTATTTTTTATTTAATTTCAGATATTGTAAATTAATTCAGGAAGCCTTCAGTGAAATATTATTTGTTTTATTCAGTTCAGGCTCTTGTAAGATATGCATGTGCCTCTTTCGATTTACCATGGTAAATATATCAGTATTCTTACTTCATGAAGAGAGAATCAAGAGTTTTTTTTTAATAATTCTTTTTTATTTTAGCCTGCCGAGACCAAGTATTTCGTTTTCCTTACTCTGTATACAGTAGTGATGACTCTTCAAGTAATGGTTCCATGTTGGTTTGGATCTAGACTTATTGAAAAGGTGAGGGTTTATTGTATTCAACACTGACTTTATATTACTGTTTTACTTTAATACACTGTTTTAATATTAACTACAACCGCATAATTACAACATTAGCTGTAAACGGTTGTATATGGTCAGATAGGCAGTAGTTTCATGTAAAATACTACTATTCAACAGCATCTGATTAGACTGGAAGTCGATTCCAACAAAGCTAGGAAAATACTAGAATAATACTTACTTTTATAAAACATATATAGGTTACGTAGGTGTAAAATTACAGATGTTATATCTGAATGCAGGTGTATTTTACGGGAAGTACCAACTATTTGTCACGTATGCCTTATGTATATTAATTTGTATTTCTTTCCAACTTTCTGGTAAATATTATGGCTGGCGATGACACCACCATAGTACCCATAGACTTAAGTTTATTTATAGGTTATGTTGCTTTTTTTGGTATATTAAGTTAATTCTATTTTATTTCACAGAGCAGCCAAATTACTTTTTCTGTATATGATTGTGACTGGACACCACGATGTCGTAGATTTAAGAGCAATTTGCGATTATTAGTTGAAAGAGCGAACAGACCTATCACTATAAGAGGAGGAAAGATGTTTCTGCTCTCACTTGCGACTTTTACAGCGGTGAGTATCCGCACCTGATAAACTATCACCAATTTATTTTTTGATATTTACAAAAAACGCGATCCAGTGAGTGATGGCATTATTGCTTTGAACTCTGGTCGCTGTGGGCCCTATCAGAAGGCTTAGAGGCAATGAAAAGGTCTCGGAGTTTTCTTGAGTGGTCGCGTCAGAAATAAGAGATTCAAGGTTGCCGGCATAGGCAGAAGACTCACTAAACTTACGTAGTAGTTGGCCAGACACATTGCTCGTAGAACTGATGGTCGATGCAGCCTAAAGGTTCTTTAGTGGCGACTACGCACTGGAAGACGCGGTGTTCAAAGGTCTCCTATATGGTGGACTGATAAGGCATAAGACCTTTAATTGTGGCGACACTTGGGAGAGGTCTGTGAGTAATGGATGTCTTTCGGCTGAAATGATGATGCTGGTGATGATGTGCGATTTTGACGATGTGCATCGACGGATAGAGCCTTACCTGGGAGTAACATATTCCCTCTCGACTTTTTGAATGATTCATTTAAAAACTTTTGATAACATTATTTACTCAAAGTCAACTTTATCTATGTAGAATTTGGGTAATATGTCCGGAAAAAATAAAATGATTTCGTATTGAAGAAATTGGATGTCCTAACGTTTGGGACCTTTCTTGTAATCTGTCAGTAGAAAGTACTTTATTCGGAAGGATTGCCATCTGATCTTCATAGCCTAAAAAGATCCCTTGGGGTGCTGCCAGACTGATCTCTTGACCTATATCTACTTAGGAGTTCGAAGTAAGCAGATGTCTTCTATTGTTTCAGATAATGAATTCCTCTTACTCATTCTTCACTTTATTACGTCATATGCAATCTCGTTGAATGGACAGCTTATTAAGGATATCAGTATCAACACAAGTACCTGTGATTTGCGCTTACATAAGTTAATTTCTTTACAATTAGATATTATTATCACTTTATTATGGAAGGTGACGGAGCAAGAAAATTAATTGGTAATGAAGCTTTGATAAATAATTTACAGCAACCGGATAAAAAACACGAAAATAAGTCGTTATTAGTCGTCAATTTATTTAATAATTTTAAAATATTTTTCTTCTCAGCTTTATATAATAAGTATATCATTGCATATATAATTATAAATTATTATAAAATAAATGGATTCAAAATTAAGCGTGTTTGATAAACATATTGTTGTACGCAAAGCGTAAATGGACTACCTACTTACATAACTCTCGTAGTTTTCCTTTTATTTTACTTCACAAGCAGGAAAATAAATAAACTGAACACATGAATAAATAGTCGTTTCTCAACGAGGGAGTACAATTTTTTCTTGGCGTCTGCGAGGAACAAACGTCACACACAAGGTCCGGGGACAATGGTTCTGTTCAGCAGTTCATCTGTTAGCCGGTGGCGGTAATAAGGCGTGTTTTTGCCCGAACACACAACGAAAAAGGAAACAATGATTTTGCTCGTGACTAGATAAATAAGATGTCCGGACGTGACGAGGGTACCATTACAGTTTTTATGGATTCTTTCAATGGGTACAGCACCAGCCTCCACCTGGCTCTCTTTGTTTAGGTCTGAGTACAGTGACAATACTCAATATTAACCGAACCCCGATCGCCGAAAGAGGTCACAATCTGTATCGAACTCGTAACCATTAGCTCTCGACATTTGTCGAGAAAATGGAAATTGTAATTATGACACAATGGCAATGTATCCATTTGTTTCCATCGATGAAAAATGAATAAAAATTGCGCCCGCACACGTCCTTCCGCCGCGCGGCCGCCTGCAAACGATGATTTAGTGGCGATCCCTGGATTTATAGAGCGGCCCGCCCCGCCCAGCGACTTCAATGAATAATAAATTGAAGATCTTTTTCGATATTATTGATACTTCGGGTATCTTCGCGTGATGTATGTTCGGGTGAGAATTGAAACCCTTTTATTAAAACATATATTATATGACACGTCCCGACGGTGACACTGAATAATACGCTCCTTGTTGCGACTATTCTTTGCGGAGCTCTCTCTTATTTCGGATTTTATTACTCTAGGATTATTTATGGCATTGTCTGAATACTTTTGTGGAGATTCGTCGTGTCATAAATCCCTTGACTTTATTATATTTTCTTTAAGTACACGCCAAACGGTGATACGGAAGTAAATCGCAGTTTTTTCATAGGAATGAAATTTCAATGTCTTGATTAGCACAACAAAACTTCGAAGTAAACCAGCGAACTGCAGCTTAAATGTCTTTAGAAAACCTCATGAACAACATTCTCGTGCAAACTGCGCTGGGTAATCAAGACTGTACGTTAACTTGGAGGCTTTCAAAATCCTGACAACAGCTATCGTAGATAGTTGTCAGGCGTACAAGTGGAGGAGTTGGATGTTTGAATTTGCCGAGCTAATTCCGAAGGGTGTACGTACCAGTTTGTCTTGCCGAGTCGCGTAGTCGGCACTCACAAGACGTACCCACGACGAGGCAACGCAAACATATGCTAGTGGGGTTAAAACTTGCCCCGCATGTAAAATTAGTTAAATAACTCCCCGGGAATCTTCACTCTCTATACGAAAACACGTCTTTGCTCTAAACCCGAGCAAATTAGACTAGCGAACTTGCACACATTAAGCTCGCTTTCTAAATTAATCTACGTACTGTGGCTAATTAAGAAAAAACATTGTTCGTGAACTGGAATTTATGTTTGTTCGTGTTGCAAATTATAGCATTGTTATTATTCAGTGTTGAGTCTGTGCCAGAAATAAGTTCTGTAACAATATCAAATGGACTGGCGCTAACTTGAAATTGTAGACATACAAGTATTAATAACAACATGTAAGTAGCACAGTGCATATCCTTTTACAATCAGAAAAATAAAGCCACAATCAAATTGTTTCTTATAATGACAGAAATTTCAAAAACTACTGGCTGTCCAGAAAAATATTGTTCAGCCTTAACAAAGAAAAAAAACCCGGGCAAGTGCGAGTCGGACTCGCGCATTGAGGGTTCCGTACAAACTTACCTATGAAAGTTAAAGAGATTTTTTCAAATGGTAAAAAAGTTTTTTTTTTCCTGAAATTACCATAAATTTACAGTTTTCAGATTTTTTCCTGTATTTATGCTATAGAACCTTGCTTCATGTCAAATTTCTGGATTCTAGGACCATGGAATGTAGTCTATGAATTTTGTTTTAAAGAGTCGAAATATACTCGTACATTTTTTTGCGACATAAACAGCCGTATCTTTTTTTTTCGCTAAGCCAGATATTTGATTTTTTTCATAGCTTTAAGAAACTGCAGATTTGAGTACCTACATGGTTTAAATTTCAACTCGATACCTTCACGTGTTCTCGAGATAAAGGGTCTTGACAGACAAACACACAAACAGACGGACGGACGGACAACAAAGTGATCCCATAAGGGTTCTGCTTTTTCCTTTTGAGGTACAGAACCCTATAAATCAGTCAGCAATTGGTTTTGGAGGAGTTCGATAGCAAATTACACTATGTTATGAAATTTTTATTTATTTGCTAAATCGTTCTAATTAATAGGGAGATGCATAACAGATGATGGAACATGAAAAACTGTAGAGAGAGAGAGAGAGATTGATTATTTTTAGGGTTCCGTAACTCAAAACGAAAAAACGGAACATTTGTAGGATCACTTTGTTGTCCGCTCGTCCGTCTGTCTGTCTGTCTGTCAAGACCCTTTATCTCGAGAACGCGTGGAGGTATCGAGTTGAAATTAAAACCAGGTCGCACTCAAGTCTGCAGTCCCCTCAAGCTGTGAAAAAATCAAACTTCTAAGTTAACGAATAAAAAAAATACGGCCGTTTATGTCGCAAAAAACATATATTTTGATACTCTCACAGATCGAAATTCATAGGGTAATTTGGTACAAAGCAAGGTCTACAAAGTACAAAGCACAAGTATAGAAGTAAATCTGAAAACAGTAAATTTGTTGTTACCTACGTCACAAAAAAAAATAATTGTAATTTGGGAAAATCTTCGAGACTCCATTTAGGGAATTGTAGTTTGCACGGAACCCTCAGTGCGCGAGTCCGACTGACTCGCACTTGCCCAGTTTTTTTTTCGCTCAATGAGTAGGTAACATGTCCCTTTGTTCCTTTTTCTCTATTTTATACTTATAAAAAAAAAATCTTTTTATTTCAGACACTTAATCCATATTGGGTATTAAATTATCCATTACATATTCACTATTAATTTATTAATTTAGGATAGGATTCTAATACAACAGCCATCTCATATTCCTATTCTTGTACCATGTTACTTAAGGTCATCGCAATAAATTTTTTTCTTCCAATCTATCGTGTCAACCATCACACTGTTACTCGCTTTTTCTTTTATATAACTCCTCACACAATCCATCCATATTAAACAACAGTACTTTATATAAATAACCAAACTCACAAGTAGGCTTTTAGACGATTTATTGGTATCCATTCTGTAAACGAATGGCTTGCTCCGATCATTCGAACTTACCTTCATACCTACCAACAACAGTAATATGTAGAAATCCTTTCATCAAGATCTATTTGGATGGTTTAGAACATCTGGTAAAATATAAATAAAAGAAATAAACATTAATTCAAAATTTAAACTCAATAATATTGGCAAAGGAAAGGACAAAATTCACTCTCGCCTTTTGGCCTGTCAGGCCAAAAGGCGAGAGTGAATTTTATACAAAAAAATAAACTTGCTGATCCGGCAAACGTTCTTCCATAAGTACTAGGTATAAATTTTATCAAAGAAAAAATGGGGGATGGGTAAAAAATAACATATATTTTATTTATTTATTTTATTTATTTAGGTAACCAAAAGCGATACACAAAGTATGTTACAGAGTAAGTGCTTTAAAGTGAACTATGGCTAATAACAGGTTCCCCTTTCTAACTGGGATAATTATATAACATGCGAATGGACTAATATAAGACATATAACCTATTCTCAGACAACCGGTGACCTCTAGCGGGCCCTGGTTCAGGTCATGGTCCGGAGTGAGTAGGAATAGCAGGCGACTGCCTCCTTCTGTGAAGCAGTATTGCTAAAAAGGAGACGGCTGCACGCGTGACGAAACAGACACCAGTCATACCCTAGCCACTGTGACCTCACTTGTCACGGCGCGGGCTGGCGGATGACCGTCGAGGTTGCTGGCTGTTCGGTCGTCCAATAATCGTCCGGACCGAGCCCAAGTCGTCAACAGCGCGTATTGTTCCACGCGCACCTTGAAGAAATGCAGGAAACTGTAGTGTACTCCACCCTAGAGCGGAAGAAGCCATTGCACGATTTTCCACCTAAAAAAAATATCTACCAAAAAAAAAATAGTCGGGCAAATGGACTAATTTGTTTTTTTGTCGGAGTATTTGGACAACAAAGACTGTGCCACAGTGAAACCAGTTTGAGGCTCATCGCTTGGATAGTTTCAAAGTCTATAACAGACATAATAATTATGTAGAAACAATTCTTGTTTTCTATGCGTTGTGCAGTTTTAAATCTGCACACAAAAAAAAAATCAGGAGGCAATTATGTTACTGATTCTGGAGAAGAATCAACAATAAAGTGGGTAGGTATTTTATTTTATTTTTTTATTTTATTTATGGAAACAGGTAAAAGCTTTTCATAGAGTAAGTGGGTGAAGCCTCGTATTAGGCTGTTACATTCACATACACAGTGTAGTGTGCGCTAACGATTGCAGATTATCGACTTGGCTAGGGGTGCCGGTCGTTTGTTGGCTGTGGCGGAGTTCTTAAACATAATGGATATATACTTTAGTAATAAACACATATATGTGACCTAATGTTTGAAATACTTATGTTCCTATATGCCGACTCTATAAAGCTGGTCTGATAATAGAGGTCGGAGGTAAGAGACGTAACCTTGGAATGCCTATTAATAAACCCATCTAGTTTCGGCACATTTAGATTTATCTTAAAAATAGTTCTGTTCGTTTCTCATGACAACGAGAAACTGATGACGAAAACCTGATGCTAGAACTGGGAAGTGGCTGATGGAACCTTGGAATGCCTACTAGTAAACCTCTTTATTTTGGGCTCTTTAGATTTATCTTGACCAGTTCTAAATATTTTTCATGATAACGAGGACCTGATGCTAGAACTGGGAAGTTGCTGATGGAACCTATGAATGGCTTCTAGTAAACACATCGAGTTTGGGACCATTAAATTAGTCTCAACCAGTTCTAAATATTTTTCATGACGACGAGGATCTGATTCTAGAACTGAGAGATGGCTAATGGAACCCTGGAATATCTACTAGTAAATAAGTTGAGTTTGGGCTCATTAGACTCGTCTTAACCAGTTCTTTTACTTTTACAGGTTTTAAGCATCGGGGTGTTTTTAAATTTTTAATTTTGCAATTATTGATGAGGTTTACTAAGAGAGATATTTAGAATAACACTAAAAATAAAATACATAACTAGTGTTATTGATTATTGACCAGGTTTCGTATTTTTACAAAAATAATATAATAATTATAGTACATGATTATAATTTATGAGTTTTATAACAACCTCCTGAAATTTTGTGCAGATTTAAAACTCCACCTTGTATATTTAGATTTGCCCGTTTCAAAACGTGTCTGCACTAAACTTCACAATTTACTACAAAGACACAGGCTACAAATACGTGTTTATACTATAAAGCGACTCTAGAATTTCAATGTAGTGCGCAGTCCCCACTAATTCTGAAGCTCAAAGCGTCGACATGTCTGTGTCATTTGTGTGACTTGGCCGTCTAAACTCTTGGCCGGTTAATTTCTTCAGTCTGCCCCTTAAACTGCTGAGGCGTGTTTGAGGAGAAAATGGTTGATTTACATATAGATACGTGGGTAGATATAAGGATTTATCACGTCTAGGTTGAGTTGTGAGGATTGAAAGGGAACGTATGTCAAGATTCAAGGTCGGTAAGAACTTTCTGTTCATTACCATAATTAATCGTTATTTTGAAATTCTTCTCTTATTCTTTTTTTTTTTTTATGGTGGGAAAAAATCATGCATTGACATCCCCCGCCCTTTGGCGGAGCATGAGATAGTGTCAGACTCTTACTGACTAAAAGACCCACCCCGTTCCTTCTAGCCTTCATACCGGGGCTCGAGCGCCCTTTCGGATAACCCTGGCCCCAGTAGGCTTCGACCCGGCTGGGTCCCTGCTGTTGATGACAACTCCTTGAGGCGCGCGGGAACAGTGCGCGCCGTCGACGACTTGGGCTTGGTCCGGACAGTTACCGGACGGCCGGACAGTGAGCTACCTATTGCTCACTGTCCGCAAGCCCGCGTCTACGTTGGCCGGAAATCGGGATCAGAATCCCGGCGACGGCGGCGGCGATAACGCCGTTGCCTGATGCGTTCGGTCTCCTCCTTTGCGAGCATTACTGCTTCGCAGAAGTCGGCGAACGCCTGCCACTCCTCCTCGCTCCGGACCATGGCCTCAACCAAGGCCTGGCACGAGAGGTCTCCGCCGCCGATCGCCCCCACGAGGGCACGGCGATGCTCCGCCCAAGCAGGGCACACCTCGACTGTGTGCTCCACCGTGTCCTCCGGGCGTTCCGCACAGTGGCGACACCCGGGCGTCACTTCCGCATGAATCGAGTACAAGAAACTCCCGAACGAACCATGTCCGGTGAGTACCTGCGTCATGCGGAAGGTAAGGACGCCTTGAGGTCTTTCCAGCCACGCCTCAAAGAGGGGACTTACCGCCATGATTGTGGCGTGCCCAGCACTGGGTTGCGATAGTCGCTGACGCCATTTCACCATGAGATCCCGCCGGAGCTCTGTCCGGCATCCCGTGACCTGTCGCGGCAGCGGACTTTCACCCCGGCATTGCATCTCCACGCGCATGTCTTGCATGTGTGCAAGGACTGTTGCCTCCAGATCCCACGGTGGTAGGCCAGCCAGAAGGCTCGCCGCTTCGCGGGAGACCGTGCAGTATCCCCGCACCATCCTTATCGCCATGACCCTCTGGCAGGCGTTCAGTATGGCCGCCGGTTGCTTTTTCAGCGACGGCGCCCACACCGGCGCCCCGTAGAGGGCCACGGACCGAACGATCCCCGCGTAGAGCCTCCGGCAGGAGGCGTCTGGACCCCCAAGGTTGGGTAGGAGCCGCTTGAGCGCAGCCCCAGCCCGGTTGAGTTTGGGAGCCAGACGTCGGAAGTGCTCCACGAAATTCCACCGGCTGTCGAGGACGAGTCCCAGGTACTTCATCGTCGACCCGACACCGATGTGAACTCCTCCTACCGTTAGTTGGGAACTCAATGGCGGCGCGTTCCGAGACCGGCGACCGTGGAAACACATCGCCTCGGATTTGTGAAGCGCCACCTCGAGTCCCAACTCCTGGATCCTATCAACGACCATCGCAACCCCGCGTGTCGCTAGAGCGACCGCCGCCTGGTACGACTCTCCCTGCGCTAGAACTAGCGTGTCGTCTGCGTAGCAAACCACGCTGACCCCGTCAGGGAAGTCGCCGCGCAGCACGTAGTCGTACCCGATGTTCCACAAGGGTGGCCCTAGTACCGACCCCTGCGGAACACCGCATGACATCTCTCGACGTTTCCACTCTCCCTGGTGACCGGGATAGACTATAAATCTATCCAACAGATAGGCCTCGACCACTCGACAGAGGTATTCGGGCACCCGGTGGTACCGGAGTGCCCTCCGGATCGTACTCCAGGGCAGGGAGTTGAACGCGTTGGCAATGTCCAAGGACACTGCCACGATACACCTGCCCCGGGACACCGCAGCCCCCGTCGTGAGGGCTCGCACGCGCATGATGGCGTCCACCGTAGAGCGCATCCTGCGAAAGTCGAACTGTCCGTCCGAAAGGTCCGGCCCCACCCGGCCTGGGGTGCGTACACCCAGAGGTTTAGATAGATCCAAAGGGCAGACTGTTAGGTAGTCAAGTTACACAGGCATTCATTGTATACAATTAGTTTCTGTTCGATTGGAATTAACAAAGTTGCTGCACATACAGCTACAACAAAATATTAATACCAGTTTCAATTCCTTATTACTTCAAACAATTCAGGTAATTCATTTCATCTACCAGTATGAAAAAGTTTCATTTTTCACAACCCCTTACCGTTATTTGCTCAAATATAACAAAAGAGTTTTCGAGGGCGTTATAAATATTTTTTAAAGATTTTCTGTAGCATAGTCTTTTAATTAGAACGGATCTCTCTCTGGCTTCGTTTGCGGATGGATGAGCGTCACCTTGGCTAATTGCATCTCATTTAAAAAGTACGGAACTCTCAATTAACCTACATCCTTTCACAACGGCCCCTGTTTAAGTAGAGAAAGCACTTATTGTAATTTTAACCCCTTTGAAATATACCCATGAATTAATGGCTCCACATTCACTTTGAAGAAACGTTAATGCTGTAGTCTGGTGTAGGTAGTCTTTAATTATTAAAAGTAACGAGTTTATTTAGCAAATAGCCTATATATTGATCGTCAAGGTCGCTTGCAGAAAAAAAAAGGCTTAGAAAGAAAATAATTAGGTGATATAAGACACAATAGTTTAAGATTTATGAAAATGTTGGTCTCTATCTTGGTTTGATCAACCAAATCTTCAAAAACCAAGATTCAAGAACAGTATTCGTTTATTCCACTTTGCTGCTACGTAATATTCATCCTCAGCCTTTTTAATGTTCCCACTGTTGGGACTCAGGCCTCCTCTCTTGGAGAGGGAATAAATAATAATACTTAATATTGATGGGTACTTATTTAGAGAAATGCCATCAAGAAGTCGGTTTTAAATAAATATGCGGTTTTGACAGCTTTTTACTTTTGCCTCTACAAAAATTCTTGCTGAAGTTGCTACTACTACTCAAAATAATACATTATGATACAAGTGTGTAATGTTAGTGATTACCCTTGAGGCGGTATTTAGACCCGAGCCGTGGCGAGGGTCTTAAGAAAGCCAAAAACGATAATCATTAATAACTCACGTGTATCATACGACGTTTTTCAATACACTTGTGAAGAAAATAACAGTAAAACTAGTAATTTTTTTGTGATATGGCGGTAAAAATCTGATTTCATATACACGCGCATAATTTGTTTTTTTATTTTTCCCTAGGGGAAGGCTAAGGTATTTTGATCATACTGCCTAGTCTAACGTTTATGTTTTCTTGCGTGAAAAGTTTTTACAATAATGTCTTTCGTAGTGACAATTGAATAGGTACGCACGTAACATTTTCAAAAGATTTTGTAGTATTTAATTTAATTTAATTGATCCAGCCACTCAACTTCATTCGAAAAAATTACGCCAAAAACCACGTGCATCTTAAAATGGCGGCCATAGAACACAAAAGAATTTGAATTTACGATTTATTTAAATAAATCGTTTGTACTAGTTAAAATGAACAAGATTGCATGAAATAAGTAAGTAAGACACTAATTTATACTATTGAACGTTTCGTAATTAATTTGTTTTGCAAACAAAGAGGTTGTAACTACATTATAGCACTAGTGCATAATTGTAATCAAAATGTCACTGTTTGGTAACAAGTATCATTATATACTTAAGTGCAGTGCAATAAGAGTCACTTTCTGAGCAAGTGTATTGAAAACATAATTATGTTACAATCTATGTACGTTTTTTTCTTCTTTTTTTCTGTTTTACATTTAAGTTTTTATTACTTGCTTCAATTAGACATTTTAAAGAAGAACAAAAAATATTAAAATAATTTTTCAATCTATCTATAGATATGTTGACTATAGTCTGAGTTTCTTTTTTATTTAAAGCAAATTATCTGAGATTCTCGATGCATTGAAAAGTGAAATACAAGTATGAATATGAAACCTAAACATAAACGATGCTAAAGATGGCTATAGAAGTAAATTTTTATCTTTTTCATTTTTGTAGTATGTATTCTAAATTATTTAAATCGATGCAGGTGTACCTTATTATATTATTAATGTCCACATATGCCTTAAAACTAGCTTGTAATATAAAATTGCTCTCTATTTTCAAGAAAATTTATAGAAAATTAATTCATAGAATTTGAGCTCTTTAAAAACTACTTATAAATTTAATTCTCTTTGTACCAACTATATTGTGGTAGCCTTGTATGTGTAGTCTTTAATTAAGAAGAGAATTGCACTTTTGTAGTAAAAGTGCTAATAACAAGCCAGGATCATATATAGAACAAAAAAGAGCGGAGGTAGTGTAGTGTTGTGTTGAACTAAGTAAATAATATGTACTACAAATCTATTTATATATTATTTAGATTTTGTTTTATTGCTATCGGTTGACTATCTTGAAAGTTACACTACATTCATTTACTGTTAAGTGGTACGAAGTTCACCGGGCTACGATATACAGCATACAGCTACGATAATATCATATATTTTGTTACAGTCAAAACTGAATTTCATCGCATGACTAACCTATTCAGCAACTATGATTAGCTCGAGTCTCTAAAAAACCATTCTAGTACTTATTGTTGTGACAGTAAAACTTGCATCTGTATTGTATTCCTAAAAAGAAATAGAGAAATTAGTATATTTATCCGTATCAAAAAATATAGCTATAAAAAAAAAACAACACTAACGCCACTCTATTCCACTCTTAGCCTATCAAATGCTCATACAAAAGCAACACACTTCTATCTTATTCGCTCGGAATACAACCATTTGTATAATGGAACTGCATCAAATAGACTGCTTTAAAATACATATAAAGTTTTGGAGGTTCCTTGCTATTTGGCCCGGTGACCACGCCGGCCGTAGTTACAGCTATTATTCCAACGTGTTTATTACGACTTTTGTTTTTGTTTACTTTGTTCTGTTCTCCATGAACTTTTACTTTTTACCGAGACAATTGGACATATTCATTGACGATCTGATGTTTTATTTCACTGACTGTTCAGTATTGTCTAAAGTCCTGACCCTTCTCCTAATGCGTAAGAAAATCATTGCTATATTAGATATTCTAGAAAGTGAAATATTTCAACCTGATAATGTCGAAGGAAGAGCTATAATAGCAAAAGCCAAGAGATTCAATAGCATATATTGGAAAGCTGTAGCATTCGTGTCGTTTACATCAAATTGGACCCATGTACTTTCGCCCTTATTACTGCATTTTATAGAGGGAGGAGAGTTGATATTTCCTGTCTGTAGTTATGCATTTTTTTCAGAGTCATTTAGACATATGTTTGTTTATCCCCTATATTTTTATCAAAGTGTCGGCATAACTTTTCACATGCTATATAATTTAAATGTTGATACATTTTTTCTGGGATTGTTAGTATTTATTATAGCCCAACTAGAGATTCTTGATGTAAATTTAAGGAAAGTCACAGATAAGAATAAGCTTGACGATACAGATCGAGATACGACTGACAAAAATAAGGAATCTGTTATGAAAATTAACAAATGTATAATGCATTTTGATGAAGTAGGAAAGTGAGTTGAAACTATTTTTTTTTACATATTAATATCTGTTTCTGTTCCATTAACAACCAATTATTTGTTTATGCCCCCAGGTTTTGTAATCTCGTTGAAGAAACTTTCAGTGTGACATTATTTATACAATTCAGTATGGCATCGTGTATCATATGCGTTTGTTTAGTGAGATTCACAATGGTAAGAAAGTTAAGCTTTGAATTTTATTATGGTAATAGGGGTTTATATAATACCCACTAATTATGATGTGCATTTCAGCCCGCACCTATGAGCTATTTCTTGTTTCTTGGTACTTATATGTGTGTGATGATTCTACAAATTTTGGTTCCTTGTTGGTATGGCACTCGGATTATGGATAAGGTAAATATTAATTTATTCCATAAAAAGCATGGTTACAAAAATATAAGACCAATGAAAATAATGATATTCCCTATTTTTAGAGTAACTTGCTAGCATTCTCTATTTATAACTGCGACTGGCCTTCTAAATCACGTCAATTCAAGATTAACATGCGTCTCTTTGTGGAGAGAGCTAACAAGCCTCTCTCTATCACTGGCGGCAAGATGTTTTGTCTTTGCCTTCCTGTTTTTACTTCTGTAAGTATAGTTAATTAGTTTTATATTGAGATTAGAATAATTTTGGCTAACTTCATGCGAGAACATTTATGTAATGTCTGTATAGAAAATAGACTAGGCACACATGAACAATAATAGCACTTGAACGTTTAACGTGAACGATTAACCGTCCTTTATAAGATAGAACAACTAGGTATACTATTTTGTTTTGATTTACAGATACATTTTTTTTTGTAACAATTTAAGAATTAAATGCTTTCTCTTTATTTCAGATAATGAATTCCGCTTATTCATTCTTCACACTACTTCAACAAATGAAAGAGTAAAATCCTCATCAATGTACAGTACTAATGTCTTTTTTACACGCTTTGTTTGCGATTTCACGGTTACCTATTCTATGATATTTTAACCAGGGTCAATGTGGTAGTATGTAGTAGTATTATTATTCATTTTTAAAGCCTTTGAATTCTCCTTTCGACATTTTATTGTACTGTTTTTTTTAGGGATATCCTTTGACAATTTAAAAGAAAAGAATTCCAGATAACTTTGATTGTGTTGGTACTTTTCCACTTTTACCTAGTCAGTTCGCACAGGTGCTGGAATATGTAAATAAAGCTTAACATATAATATATATACTGCAGTGAAATTTTATTAAATTACAACCTAGCTTGCCATTTTCATAGTTCCGTTGATGTTACTTTAATATTAGGTTATATTATTCATTCACATTTTTTTATTTTTTAGTAGGTAAAAATCATCCAAATGATATCTCCCACCCTTGGGTGGAGCGGGAGATAGTATCAGACTCTTTATGACTAAAAAACCCACCCCGTTCCTTCTTGCCTTTCATACCGGGGCTGAGCTACCTTTTGGAGCTAACTCTGGCCCCAATAGGCTTCGACCCAGCTGGGCCTCTTCTGTTGCTGACAACTCCTTGAGGCGCGCGGGAACAGTGCGAGCCGTCGACGACTTGAGCTTGGTCCGGACAGTTATTGGACGATCGAACAGCGAGCTGACGGACGGTCGGACAGCGAGCTGACATTTTAAGTTCAAGCAAGTTAATTTCAGTAAATATGGATAATTATGTTTCATTATTAATGTGTTTAGATTTTAGCCTTCCATTGATTTTTAGCACGATTTTTAATTATATTTTTTTAATTATAATAAAACCTTTCAAAGAAAATTGTCTAAATACATTTTAAGAAAATTTTATATAAAGATATACACATCATTTTAAAAGCTTGCTTGGTAGGGTAGGTTAGTACCTATGTTGGTACGTAATCATATAATTATAACGAAAATATATTATAATAATATTATGTGTGTATATGTTCGTTACCTAACTTTTTTACGGTCAAACGACTAAAGGGGTCTCGACAGAAAAAGCTGTGTTTAATC
Source organism: Mythimna ferrago (assembly GCA_910589285.2). NCBI lineage: Eukaryota > Metazoa > Arthropoda > Insecta > Lepidoptera > Noctuidae > Mythimna > Mythimna ferrago. Next base: position 29,892,633 of record OU342674.1, read on the forward strand.
GTAAGTCATCGCTAGTAATCTCGACGGCAAAATAAAATGTCTCGGGATATTTCTGGATATCTACAAAGCGTTTGATACAGTTTATTTTTTTTCTACATATTTCAAATTTAAAAAATCGGTAACGGTTCACGGTACTCGAGATTTTTAAAGATTTTCTGAGAAATTGGAAACAATAAAGTTTTAATTGACACTTGTCTTAGCGGTGAAAGAATTGTTACTCATGGTGTGCCTCAGGGCAGTATTTTGAGACCCTTGTTATTCTTCATACATGTACATAAGCTCTGCAAAATGATCCCGATTTGTGACATCTAATCGTATGCCGATGATACAGCAATTCCTGTTAATGGTCATAACTGGGACATTGTAAAGTCCAATACAGAATCGGCACTAACCAAGGCTATACTTAGCTCAATGCAAATAAACTCACACTCAACGTTCAAAACACAGTTTACATCCGTTTTTCAATTCAACATAAAAACTCTCCGCCTTATTTGTTCTCCTAAATCATATATGCTTAAAGAGCTACTCTGTCTTCTGCCAGCCAGTATTTGTCTTGTGCCGACAGCATTAGATACGTGGGTACCCAAATAGACGACGGCCTGCAATACGACCAACATAAACAACTCCAAGCCCTTATGACAAGAACCATACACCTTCAAATCACTCAGAGAATCTGTAAACCGTGATACCTTAAAAATGGTTTATATTACACTATGTCAATCTATTCTGGAATAAATTATGCAGTATCTTAGGATAGATTGACACAGTGTAAGATATGAGTGGAAATAATGAAACGTGTGGGGCGGTGCTACCAGAAATAAAATTCTTGAAGTGGAACGAGCCCAGTTAGTCATACTAAAAGTTATGACCAGGAAACCTTTCAGATATCCAACGATGGATCTTCAAGGGTTCTGACTGCAAGGTTCCTCTAGGTGCTTCAATAATCCTCAAATTCTACTATCTCTAACTAAGGAGCCCTTCTACGTTTACACTGCATAAGTTTAATTTTCAAAGCGTTTTCAGTATTACATTTTATCAAACCTCAAAAAAATACAATAAAACTCACAATGAACTCTACATACAGGATCTCAACAGACACACATTGAAATCTAAAGTCACGGAATGGCTTCTAGCCTAGGACTATTCCTATAGGAATATTACATTATTTTTAGGTGATCAAGGTTAGTAAAGATGTAATATTCACAATCCTCGAAATACTCACTCACTCCTCACCAAAATACTTACTCCTCACTCAAATACTAAAATCACTTACATCATTTATCATCAAATTTTATGATTATTTTTAATTTAATTTTAAAATAGTATTGCTGTTTTTTTTTTTGTTATTTAACTCAAGAACCCTTAATTATAAGGACGACAACGACAGACACATTAATTACATTTACACCTCGTAAAACTTAGCCGAAAACTATCTCTCAAGATACAGGTAGCCCTAATTTGAGTGGCAGGGTTCATAAAATTTAAGGTTACTGTTGTTAGATGATAGTTGCTATATATATGTATATATCACCATATTAACGAATAAATGTACTTAGTCTTGCGCTAATAAAACATTTTACTATCATTGGGTCCTAGATGATTGGAAGTTGTACGAGGGTCCGAAATCAACTCGCTGAGGCCCCATAGATACTTTTCATAGAACGTGTGACCAACCGACGATTATCCCTGTACGTGCTAAGCTAGTACACCCAAGAATAACACCTGGTTGATGGGAAACTATTGCGACATAATGATAGAAAATAAAAATATAGGGCTATAGTTTTAGGAGGCTTAAGTAGACTGGTTACCAAGACCTATGGCTATGATCCCTGCCTGAACAATATTTTTAATTCACTAAACTCCAAGCGAACGCTGCTTCTTCTTCTTCGCGCATCTATTGTCTTACTATTGATTCACAAATTGACGGTATCTGAAACGGTACGTCGATAAAAAGGCAGAGGGTGACTTGCTCACTCAATAAATAGGTTCCTAAAAATCGTCGCTAGCACGAAGTAACGCAGCAACCAGAGGGCAACATATCCTGAGGTGCTTGAAGAGTGCGTAGTATATTACGGCTATCAGGACAATCCTGGAAGTACAGAACAGTTTTTTAATAGCCTAAACCATCTGCGCATACTTGTCTAATGAAACCGGATTGGGTCACGTCGAATGCATGGTTTCAAAGTTTATAATGAAAATAAAGTTATTTTGCATTTTTTGGTGTCTTTTTTTATGTTATGTTTAGATTTTCCCATTTCAAAACGGGTCTTTACCAAACTTTTATGATTAATCGTACACAGACTAAAAATACACGTTTATGTTTTAAAGCGACTTTTGAATTATATGTATGTTTTATACACTCTGTGAGTTATGTTTTTCTGCTTTGGCTTTATCATGTTAATTTTCTGACGGGTAAAACTCAGTGACAAATCTTTATAATGACAATAAACAGGTCTGTTTGAACGTCGTCATGTACGGCGCTGATTAGTAGCGAACGGCTGCGGTTGCGGCCGCTGCAACTCTGCTGCATTAGCCTGGCTTGTGACCCCGGAGCTTGAGAGACATGGAAGAAACTCCAGTTTTATTTAAACGAAAAATTAAAATTCATGAAACGGGTCTGCCATTTGTGTAGCAGTTTCGAGAATGGTAAAATATTAGAGAAATGACCGAAAAAGTACTGTGAAAATTTCAGAATGTTCTAGAATAAAACTTTGAAGATACCAACTCGCTATCGATCCTTGAGGTAAACTCCCTGTTACGGACAGAAGGTTTGCGTTCCAACAGCGGGTAAATTACAGACTGTTTATTGATTTTACTAAGTCAACTAGACAGTCTCTTCTGATGAATTTTTATTTTGATGGTAACTATAATTACGAGAAATTAATAAATGTTCTTCTTTGAAAGAGTTCCATGGCCCTTGAACGGACTGGGACTGATCGGGCAAAATAATTTCACGATTTCACACCAAAAAAAAAGTATATTATTAAAGCCATGCTATCGGATAAAATATGTTTTTATAAATACACTAATAGGTTAACGACATTGATCTGATGTTTTCAATACTGTTCGCCTGAGACCCTTTGGTCTCATGCCAGTGAGATATCATCAAGAAAACTAACATTTTAGGTCTCTATATCATTTACTTTCCAATCTTGTTTATTAACCGTGAAATAACTAGGCTAAAGATAAAACCTATACAAACAAACTTTCCATTATTTATCCTTCCTTCCAGTTTCTTTACATTTCCGTTCACATTTGCTGGGTCGAGTGATCGCGAGCGAGTCCAGTCGTAGGGAATGAGTTTTCTATTTATCTAAAGAGTCAACTAAGCTCAGTTGGTTAGTTAGTTGTAGCAATGGATGGTTTAGATAGTTGCAGCCATGTTTGCGCTGTGATCAAGATTGCTAGTGGAAATTGGTGACAGATTAGATGGATGCAGCTACTTGGTTGCAGGTTTTTTTTTTTTTATTTGCAGCTTTTTCCCGGTTCTTTGTTGGTACTTTGTTACGGAGTTCCATTCCGATTTCAAAAGTTCTGAACTGTCGATTGATTTTTCACCTCGATTCCGATCTAGGTTCCGATATATTTTAATCGTAATTTATATCGGAAGTACAAATACGTAGTACTTGTCGCGCGTTTTGTTATTCGGGTTTTTTTATTAGTTTTAATAGTGTTTCTTTTGATGCTTCTGCAGTTGAAACCTTCACCTTTGATTCAAGTTCCGATTCCGATAAACCAAATTTAAAAACTGCAATTCCGAATTCGGTTATGATATAACCACTTCCATTACATCCCTATAATATTGGTTTAGTTGAACGCGTAAATGTGGATTAAGTACTGTTACATCGTACTAAAATACCTTTTTTAAATGGAATTTCTTCAAATTACTTCTGGGATTAAATGCCAGACTTTTTACTGACTAAAACACACAGTGTTCCTACAGTTTCCTTTTTTGAGGGCCAAGGTAACCCTTTCGAACAATTATGCAGTCCGTACCTGGGCAAGTTTTTTAACCACTAAATATTTTCGACGCCACCGAGGTCGACCTGTGAAGAGGTGGCGAGATGATCTAGACGCTTACCGCAACGGTTGGTACAAAGTGGATCGAGAAAAAACACCTGAAAGAAGTCGGAGAAGGCCTCTGATTAACAGTGAGAAAGTACTTACTAAAAAAAATAATTAGTCTTTATTTACTTGTAGAACTGGTTTGATGAAATTTTTTTATTGATATTTAACCTAGTGGAATAAGTGGGTCGCGAAAAGAATACCTGGGAGAAGTTGAGGGAAGCTTTTGCCCAACAGTGGGAAAGAATAGACAAAAAATAGTTTTTATTTACCTACTAGTTGAACTGGTTTAATGTAAATTTTTGATTGATATTTAACCTAGTGGAATAAAAGTGATAGCTTTATTTTTCCTGAGATAAACACCGACAGAAACCTTTAACGGTTTGCTAGTCTAAATGTAAGTAAAATTTTGATACCGCATTTAATGTCGATTCCTAATGAGTCCAAGTTTGACCAACATCGATTTATAGTCCGCGACAGTGCTATTCTAGGTCATTTACAAAACCCGATAGCAATGTTTGGATAGAGTTGAGTAACCGTTTAAGAACTTAAGAAGAAAATGGTTAGGTTGGAGACAATGACAAATAAAATATTTACTTTATTTATAACTTCCGCCAGCAGTTTTTGGAAATTATCCTATAATAACACGTCGTAAAAACATAAAAGTTGACAATAAAATGTCGGCAGATCTAAATATACATAGTTGATTTTGGTTATTATAAATTTAATTATTTTAAAAACATGTTTTATAATTTAGAATAAACAATACAATCCACTGACCACAAGAAACTTGGAACTAGGACATTCAAAAATATATGAAACCGCTGAAAACCTAATAATAGATGTAAACGACATTTATTTTGCCCAAAAGAAAATCCAAAGAAAAGTATAGATACGACTGAAGCAAGCTAGAAAACTATTTATATGCGAACAAACAGTATTATAAAAGTCCCCGCTCAACATATTCCCACAAAAGCCATTGAACAAGTCCATTTATTCAATGTTTTAAAGACACATGGTCTCTTGAAACTGTTCGGGGTAGAAGAAAAGCTTCGAGTTGATCCGTTCAACTAAAAGTTTTCAACAACAGTTCAAACATTTTGTGGGTACGACATACAGCGGTTCCCTTTCAGCGGGGACTCTTTGTGCTAGATGCATTAGATCGATTGTTTTGTGCCGCCAATTGCTGTAATGTGTTGCTAGAAGGGTTGTTCTAGTCGGCGGATAGGGTTACGTGCAGTGTTAAGAGGCTCTTATCACGCTTATCATCCTTACGTATATCATGTTATGAAGTAAAAAGTTTGTCAGTGAATGTGTACGTTTGTTGCTTTTTCATCTTTGATTGGCTGAACGGATTTCGATGAAACTTGGCATACGTGCGGGTAGATCATTTCCTAGGATAGTACATTGGATTTTTTAATCTGGGAATATATTCCCTTGGGATATTTTTTACTATCACACGAGCGAAACTGGTAGCAGAAGCTAGTATACATGAATTCTTTTTTTGAGCCACCTCTAGGATAGGATATTAGCACTTAAATTGTATGCACTAGCTATCACATTCGAATGAAAGAATGTGGTATGACATGTGTATTGGATAACACTTCTTCGTGGCGATTTGACTCAAATTTCGTCCGACCAATATTTAGCCACCTGGACAGCTCTTCTTCTCTTCGATAACACTAAATCAAATGAACAAACTCTTCAAATTAACAAGCGTAGATTAACAATAAACAGAAAATATTAAATAAAACACCTTTTTGGCTCACTGAGTAATAATAATATTGAAAATAATATTGATATTGTAATATGAAAATATTGAAAAAATCAATATTAATTTTTAACAAAGTGACCGTGTTTCTTGTCGGTTCTTCTTATTTTCCACATCTCATTTATCTCATATTTATTCATCTGCATAGCACCGTGCGCTAGCTCTATAAGTACTAGATGTGAAATAAAATATTTTGAATTGAATTGAGAAAAACCTTATTTTTTAGTGATATTATTTCTTCTCTTTAATTGTGATTAAGTGTTTAAACAGAGATAGACCAAACGCCAGAAACGTATTTAAGTTTATCCATGTCGGAACGAATAAAATTAAAATAAAAGCCATTACAATACAAATAACACCCACAAAGCGATTAACAAACATCTAAAATGCCTATAACAATAAACAAATTATGTCTTTGCATAATTTGTTCACGAAAATTAACTTTAATTATTCCATAAATTCAAACGGACACCCTTCACATTATTAGCATTCACGACGTAACTACAGATGGAATAAAAGGGTCTAAGTTCAAATATTTCAGGTCAACTTAATTTTCACGAAAATTGCAAGTTTAATTTCTTCCTATTAAGAGTCCATTTCGCCTGTCCCCTGTTCGGCTTTGTCTTTACAATTAATTTACTATGAGGAAATCTCCATTCTGTGACAATGTCACAGCATTTACTTTTCTTACTGGCCTGACTTTCATTTATATTTCAAAGGGTTGTCGCTCTAATGAAATTGTTTTAAATACCGGCTTATGATTTATTTATTAACATAGAATCCGGTGAATTATGTCGTTATGACAGCCTTTATTGTGATTAAATAATTATGAAGCTGTTGCTTTTTTGTGGGATGTTAATTTCAAAGGATTTTTCTGAAGTGTTTATTCATCCAATATATATTTTGAGGGTAAGCCATATCGTATGCACAGCTACGGGTCTGATGCAGCGGAAAGCGAGCATATTTATATGTAGATATAGATCTAAGAATTAATTTTATTTTATTCTATTTATTTTAATGAGCAATATTACTAACATAGTTGATGTGTCTGATATAAATAATAATAATATAAGATTGATTTTTACGTATTTTTTTTAACTAACCCTAATGGGGTGCATGTTATGGATCATAGGGGTGCATTTTTTTTAATTATTTGTCGGCCATCCTTGGAACTCCGCCATATTGTATTCAGAATGACGTCACTCAACTAAACATGCATTGTCATCCATATGAACACGTTTGCAGTTATAACAGATATTTAATAATTGCCTTAAAATTCATTTGCAAGATTTGACCTAAACAAATATCGTACGTAAAAAAGTTTTTAATTATGCTATTTTCGTGCAGACCTTTAAACATCTTTCTTTCTTATTTTGAGCGTTTAAACAGTTCATCTGTGAAAATATTATGAGTTTCAAGTGAAGTTCAGTGACTGTTTTAATTATTCATAGTTTGATTCGTAGTAGATATAGATGGTGTGAAAATCGTGCAGTCGAGTAGCCATTGCAATATGGGATTAATTCTCTTTATTATTATTTCGTTAATATTATGTAGGTCCCTAAACTTAACATAGTGATTCATAATAACCACAAAGTGAATTCTTTCTAACCGTAAAATAAGTTATCCCCTTCTGCCATAACTTAAATGTTAATACACATAAGTGAAATGGGATAAGTACGCATTTCGAATGAAAAATTTATGAGTAATGGAACGTAATATTATTGAAAACGGGTATGTCTAGTAATATTAATATTTACTATTTTTAAGGACCAGGTGTTGTATTGAAAAACACCAAAAATTTAAACCGCGAGTAAGTGTCTTAATTTAAATTAAAAACACTTAATTAAAATATTTTTTCCCTTTACAAAAGTATTTGAAACTGACCTTTGTTAACAGTTGGACCTTTTTACAAAAGGTAACTTCTTTATTTTAGGGATAGCTTAAACGCCTTCCCCAAACGATACTGCAATTTTTTCTGACCACTTTTGTATTCTTAAATCAGTTTTGACAAAATCAAACTACATGCACAAACCGTGCAAAGCCCAAAGAAAAAGTGTACCAACAGTAAATAAGGACTAAGAGAGAGATAAAAGGATTAAGATCACAGGTTCATTCAACTCCTAGTCCTAAAGTTGTTAAACAATTGGTTTTAGTGACCCATTTATCTTGTTATGTAGCGACATACAATTAGCAAAAAAAATATTGCAGTTTTTACCTTAATAAAATGCATGAAAGTAATAGCCAAACAACAAAAACGTTGCAGTGCTATAATGTAAATAAAAACCTGAAAGCACTCTATTATTTTAATAGCGGATCATTTTTCCACACTCCCCCTCGGTTCATGTTTAAAGAAATAGCCACTAGTGCGACTTTATCGGTAAAAAACTCGCCCCAAGTTAGTTGACCTGTGGCGTTAGTTTTTCAGTGGATAAATACGACTAGAATCACCCTAGGGAGTCATTCATCACGACCGTGAGTAGCCTCTAGGACTTTCCCCTCTCAAGAAAAGTGTATTACACTTAGAGACTATGATTTTATTCTGTTTGAATTATGAAGGTTAAGGATGAAAAGTTTTGTGTGATTGTTTTAGTCACTTAAGTGGATAGGTATTTTATATCATACAAATATTGTGTTATAATAATAATAATTATCGATGGAAATTAAAAACATTGTTTAGGCAGGGGCCATAGTCTTAACATAGTTCCTGGTAACCAGTCCACTTAAGACTCCAAAAACCATAGCCTTATATTAGTTTTCCACATGTTGCAATAGTTTCCCATCAACCGGGGGTTGTCCTTGGATGCACTAGCATAGCGCATACAGGGATAATCGCCGGTTGGTACCACGTTCCATTAGAAGCAGCTAAAAGGGCCTCTGCGAGTTGGTTTCGGCTCTTCGTATGCCTTCCAAAGGTCCAGGACCTCATGGTCCTGAGATAAATAAATGTATAAAAATAATAATAATAATATTCCACAACTATCACACAACGCCGTCTAGTCCCAAGCTAAGCAGAGCTTGTGTTATGGGCCCTAGACAACTAATAAACATACTTATATATTTCTAAACATATACATATAAAAAAAAAAATGTCTGTCGTATTATGTGTGTGTATTGTTATAGTTGTATGTAAATGTCTAAGTTTTAGTTTCTTTTTTGTATGTGTAATAGTGTTCAATCAAGAATATAATAATAAATAGAGATGATCATGGACGTAGCTATATCGCATTTAATAATAAACACACAGTTACATTTAATTCATTATTTAACCAGTGCGTGACAAAATTCCAATCACAGCAGATTATTGAAACGTGATTCTAAATCGACATTAGTCTAAACAAAATAATTCACGAACCGAAATAGACTAAGTAAATAGTAAACACTAACAAATGCATTCCAAATAAGTTTGTTACCGATGCGTATATAACAGCTTTGTCATTGGGCCGTACTAATTGGACATGTGACTGTTTATTTTGATTTAGGTCTAATAAAATTGCGGGTTCGTTGAAATGAGAATTGAATCAATTTATGCTTACTTACTTGCTTTTCCTTTACGCTAGCATTTGTCTAAAGTAGGGGTTTAATGAAAGTATGCGTAGCCTGGACACTGCGTCAACGCAACTCGTGTTGCGCGTTTTTGCGGCGTTTCCTCTGTAGTTAATAGAACGCTGTGCTAGCGCGATACAGTCGTCAGACAATTTCCTTGTCGTTTTCGTTCATACAATGTTGTTTCAGATCGAAACTACAATGTACATGTCACCGCAGTAACACGGCGCTTGCGTCACGCACCTGCGACGCTAGCTTGTGACCCAGCTGGACAAACGTTAGTTAGAAGGGGCTCTTATAACAGAGGAAAAGCTTCTTTTTTAACAAGCTTATATTTTAAGCTTAAGTTCTTGAAAACGTCTGGTTTCCAGATTGAAGCGCGCTGAGACTGTTCTCAAGCAGATCCTACCTGATCCAGGGGGTCCAAATTTTAATTTCACAAAAATATTTAACACTTTGATTGGCTTAAAAATGAAAAAAAAAACATGTTAAATATTCATATAAGAATGACAGATTCCAAATTAAAAAATAATATCGTTATTTTTTTTATTGTAATGGTATTTATGGCCTGACTAAACATTTATAATAGCTTCTGACCGCAGCTCCGCTTACATGCAAGTAGAAAGTTATTCCAACCAAGTAATCATTTTCTTTCTTCCTTCGGACTTTTTAGAGTTTCGGGGTAAAAAGTATTTCTTATAATATTGTATCTTTTTCTTTAAAAAGTATTTCTTTTTAGGAAGTTCCGGTAGATATCGGAACCGGTATCTCCCTGTGTGTTCTGTAGCAAAGCTTTACGTCTAAAAAACCTATTGACTCTCAATTTGAAGCTCTACAACTCGTTATTTATTGTCATGTTCTAGAAAAGCACTTGGCTAAGCAAAGGCTTAGCTACTCAGTAGGTGTACTTACCTGCTTGCTTATCTTCTCCATCGTATGTTACACAAAAGTTACCAAGAGGAATACTGAGGAAACGCGAACTGCGAGTGTTTGCTCTAATGAAACGCGATTGTTCCCGAAGCACACCTGATGTCTTGCTCACAAAACCCCTTTCGGCCGGAACTGGCTGAGATATGAAAATGTGTTCTTTTTTATTGTGTGTTATTTGCTACGTTGTTAAGATGACGACGGGAGTAAATGGCGAGTTTTATAACGTGCAAAAGTATTATGATACATTGCAGTAAACACAATTAATTTTTTTTTGTACATGATAAATGCTGGATAGATAGTGTGTTCAAAACAACTATTTTAGTCAGACAGAAAAAAATACGAATATGCCTTTAAAAAATATTTTTAACGATAAGAAAACTAAGTAATATTCATGCAATCATTCTGATTGTTTGTTAGATAATTTCTCAAGCAAAGTTTTATCGCTATAGTGTTTTAATTTTATTACCAAATCTCTAGATTTTTAGTAAATTGTTAAAGTCTTTGCTCATCTCTTTCTGTTGTGTGCAGTTTAACAGTGACCATGCATTAAGTCCTTTTTTTCCGATGGAAAAAATCATCCAATGACAACCCCCTCTCTTGGGCGGAGCGGGAGATAGTGTCAGACTCTTACTGACTAAAAAACCCATCCCGTTCCTTCAAGCCTTCATACCGGGGCTCGAGCGCCCTTTCGGATAACCCTGGCCCCAGTAAGCTTCGACCTTCGACCTTCGACCCGGCTGGGCCCCTGCTGTTGCTGACAACTCCTTGAGGCGCGCGGGAACAGTGCGCGCCTTCGACGACTTGGGCTTGGTCCGGACAGTTACCGGACGGCCGGACAGCGAGCTACCCATTGCTCACTGTCCGCAAGCCCGCGCCTACGGTGGCCGGAAATCGGGATCAGTTTCCCGGCGCCGGCGGCGGCGGCGATAGTCCTGTAGTCCTCTTAATGAGGCAGAAACTGTCAACATTGGATTGTGTATTTTTTTAGTTTGCTTAGCTACTTAATTTTTTATCTTTGTTTTATTATTTTCTAAAGGTGAGAGAAAGAACAGATTGCGCTTACGTAGGACTAGGTTTCTATTAATTAAGAAATGCATGACTAATAGTAACCCAAAAGAATAATTGAAAAGGTTGTGCTCGGAGCTTCTTTACATGATCGCATCAGGAATGAAAATATGCACAGGAGAACTAAGGTTACCTACATACATAACCCAAAGAATCGTGAAACTTAAGCGAAAGAGCACACTGTTCGCCTCAATATATTTTCTCAATAGCAGCGATCGTAATGATAGTGATCCATTATAGCTCTTTATAGACAACATTAAATTAGGTTCTTGATTATTTTACATAACAAGCACATAAACACTATTACAGTTATCACAACGCGTTACGTTTAGTATTCTATATAACGTCAGTAAACGTAGTCAACCTAATTTGTTGGGCAAACAATTTCAGTTTTAGTTAGTGATTTATTTAAAGTGCACATAGTTTAATTAGATCGGCTCGGCCTGCACAAAACTGAATACGATTTACGTAGGTATTTATTCACGCATGCGGTACAAATCCGGTGGTGTCGGTAATGTTATGTCAAACAATACTAATAATAACAGTTACCTACGTTTAGAATTGTAGTTTTAATGGCATAATATTCTTCTTACATTTTAGTTACAATTGTTAAATTAAGCCAGCCGTATTAGAGATATTTAAATAAGTTCATTACACTGTTTTCTGAGTGGTTGGGGATAGTATGGTAGACTCCTCAACTTGGTTTAGTAAAAAAAAAAAAATCAGCCTCACCATACAAAATTAAAAACTTGATTGGACAGTTTGTATGGAGAGGCCGATTTTTTTTTTGTTTCCTGAAAAAAAGTCAAGTGGAAGGTTGTTCACTTTTGTCTACTGAGCAAGCCCTTAAAGTTTATGGAGGGCTGTCCCTAACACTCTGTATAGATCACCAAGGTTGAATGAACTTTTCGGAACTTGATATCATAATTCAAGCTCAAATAGTACCGAAGAAACGAACTCGTCTTAAGGTAGCTAGCTATACACGCTAGGATATACAGTTAAACCGGAGCGTTTAAGTTTCGCACAACTGTGCAGGTTTTCTTACAGGCTTACCTAACAGGTATAACTGTGCAAGCAAAGCCCAAAGCCAAACCTTTAGATTTGCAAAGAAATTATCAGGAAAGAACAAAAGAGGAGAAGCATAAGACAATGAGAATGACATGACACATCACTAGTGTTCGTCGTTCTATGCATATTGGGTAAGTTTGTCGCTGACTCATCTCTTTTCGATAAATTATGACTCATACACACATGACACTTTTGTTATAACAAAATATAAAAAGTGAGTTGTTTAGATGATAGTGGCCCATTTTGTGCTACTAGTTTTTACAATCTAGTGATCATCATTGTCTTAATACCCATGTCCCAGGCTACCTTTTTTTATTCGATTGCTTAATTTGTATAATTTTAATGAGACAAATTTTAATTAGATTAACTTTAATTGTGATTAAATAAATCACGATTCATTTGTTAATCGTGATCAAAATTAAAAAAAAAACATTAATTGATTAAATAGATTAATACCTACTCATATCTTCTTCCGATTCAGTTGAAAGAATGTTTTTCTTAACAATCACATTTTTAGCTAAATCGTACAAAATGTTGGACGATTTATTTGAGAAAAGAATATTCATGAATCTAATCTTTAATTATCTTGTAAAAATTATAAATGAAGAAATCTTTATTTCAGTTATCTGATTAACTTTTTTCCCACGTTGCTACGTACCTATATCTGAGCTGCCTGTTAATTGTCTACAGGGAAACGGAACAATAAAAAAATAGTGTAGCACAAAATTTATTTTGGGATGAACCAAATGTTTCGACCTAAATACTGAAACCCTTCTGAAATACCACGATACTATTCGGAGAATCTTCCGTACGTCTAAAGGAAAACTACCCATTTCACTTGAGAACTAAATACTAACGCGAAACCAAATCTTAATGCGTCATCGTTTAGGTTGGGTGTGATGCCCAGAACATTATCTCAGGAAGGAACGCGGGAACCACGTCGTTAGTGAATCTACAATGGGGTAATGGGGTCGTAAAGGATCATAATATTCAACCATGTTGGCTACTTGGAAATTATCATGAAATTAATTTGGTGGGAGATGATATTCCATTTAAGTAAATGATACAACAGCTGTATTAAGCGAATAGGGAAGATTCTGTACCGCCTTTTTGAAAGTTAATTATAATTTCTGTAAAATTCTCTGAATAAAACTGAATTGCTCCAGCATTAGCAGAATAAACAAAGCAGACTAAATAAGTGAACTACCAAAATGACTGGTTCCATTTACACATAAAATTATATTACGGGCGGTTGCTCGAGGCATTTACCATCATTTTGGCGCCGTCCTAAAATATTAAAAGTCTGGTTGACGACTTCGTTAACTTTAATAATATTAAAGTCTATGAAGTCGTCAAACAGACTTTAAATATTATAATGTATGAATATAGCATTCCATAATATTCCACGAGCTGACAGAACTGCACTGCACTTTTATGTTCTCGTACAAAATGTGACATTTGCATACTTGTATGGTAAAAAAATAGTTTCGTACTACGTTGTATTTTTGCCATTGAATTGGGTCACAGACGTTATTTAGTTATTGGTCCATTCTGCATTTTTTTTACTGTCAAATGAAAATATTTATAGTATTAAGTGAGACTACAGGATTGGTTTTCAGTCGAGCAATGCCCAGCCAAGCGTCGATATTCTTTTCCCCTATAATAAATTGTACATGGAGGCGCCGCGTGCGGGTCACGCATAACATCTCATAGATTTATATCCCACACTTCTGTCCAAATTTAGATTTAGTGTTATGTTTAGCTATAATTCAAGTTTATTCTAGCCACCACTTACGTTTTTCGCGAAATTGGGAAAAATAGGATTACGAGAGCAGTAATTATTAATAGTTTATAAGGCTAAGTTGCAACGGGTACGCGAATTGAAAATAATAAAGCAACCCGTCGCAGTCTCATGAATGCTGCGGACATTTTAGATAAGCGCTGTAGCTAATTTATTGCAAGAGAAGCACTGACTTGTGTATAATATTTTATTATTCAGTTTGCATTTTCATAACACTGCGTCTAGACAGTAGACCATATGGCGAACAATAAAAGCGCTCACGAGCGTGCACCTATTAAGGCAAGTGGACGATCCATCCAAAAATGCTGCGGATTCATATTCGGGCATAATATCCTGCAATTACCCAGCTTTCCGACTGACGGAGGGGCTTAATACATCCAGGGGTCCGCCGTAGTTATTCGTCGCTCAAACCGTCCGCTCACATATGAGTTTTACGTCATTTGGACAAATTTTTCAAAGCGGAACAATTTTTCCACGAAACGAACCGACGGGCCGGGTTTAAATAACACTCGTTAACTTTTCCGCACAGTAACGGGCTACGCGATTATTTTCGAGAATGCGATTTTTTAACGGGTTGATTAAAACGAGCGTTTTTTTCCCATGAAGCACGAGTAATTTTTCACGTTAATGCACGGGTGGGCGAAATAGGCACTTATTATGTTAACTTTGTTTACGTTGAGTTGAAACTCAAAGTAATTAAGTTAAAAATATTGACGTAGGTAACAATAAAGTATTCGTTTTGATGTTTATAAAAAGGTCGGAGTTTAAACTTTAGGCTAGAAAATAAAATTATATTTGTATGTGACTGGCATGTTTATTTTTAAAGCGAACATAAAGTGGGTGGTATGAATATAAATAAAATGTTATTTCTATAAATATAAGAGGATTAAATGTTAAATTAGTATTCAACAGCATATCTATCCGGAGCTAGCCGGTACCAAGGCAACAGTGCCCTGGGGAGGCTTGGGTATCACCGCGTGGCTATGTGAAAAATTTAATTCATTGCCAGCAAATTTATATGCATACCGCGATTGCAGTCTATTAAGAATGCACCGTCCGCCGTCGCGGGGAGATCTAAAATAAAATGGTCAGCTTCATTTCATCCGTCATACCAATCGAGGGTCAGAAAAATTAAATCTACTTTTTCCTGCTATTGGGGTTTTGAAGTGCTTGTTTGCATTACTTGCCAGCTTTTTATGGCAATTGAACTCGTAGTTGGCTATGACTTGCATTAGTTTGTAGGTACGTACTGAATTTAATTAAGAGAAGTGAATTATATTTCCTCCTTTATAAAATGCTTTCAGGAAAATTATTATTATATCGTAGGTCATACTGGTGAGATTGTTTGCTGTTCAGCCACGAATAGGCACTTCTTAAGTAATAATAATATGCTATGAGTACTAGAAAACTGACAAAAATATGAATGAATGTGTGTGAATGTTGGTCCTGTGACAAGTTATGGTGTGCAATACAGAAATACTTAAATAAATGAAAATACTTACTTACATATTTCTAAATACAGAAATACACAAATAAAATACACCCAGATACAGAACATTCGTGCCCATCACAAAACGTTTTTTTCTTGGATAGAAATGGAATCCACGGCCTCCGGCTTATCAGTCTTATCAGTCTGGCGTATCACTACCTACTAGACTCACAAGCCAGTCAAATGCGAAGAATTTCTTACCGGAGTCTGAGTTTCCTGATAGCTACCACCCGGGAATCTTTAAGTCGACACTGAATAGGTTTCTTCTAGGTAGGAAAGTGCGTTCCATCGTCGACCGCATCGTCACTTTTCATCAATTGAGATAGCGGTCAAGCGCGAACCTATCAACAATAAAAAAAAAATGCGTTAGCGCTATCGTCAATAATTTTATTTTTAGAAGCCAGATGTTGGAAGCCTACTCTTTAAACCAAACAGCTGTTCATTGTCACAAAAGTAAATCTGCCGTTCTTACATTTTCTCGTCCATTAGCCAAAGACAACACGACACGCAATCTCCTTAAAGGCAATCACCTAATTTCAACCAATGAAGCACTAAAGTGCTAGCATTACATCAGAGAGGTTGTTTTATCCGATCTTTTACAAAATAAACGTCGGGTTTCCATGAAATATGCATTAAATATTTGCTGAGCCCCGGGCCAAGCTATTCTCTTGAAGTTGACTGAACCGAACAGATTTGCAATTCACCGAACATCCTTTAAGAAAAAAGAGCCACAGAACAAAGGGGAAGTAGAATCGAAATGAGCCACTAAATATCAACCGGCTAAGTGTTCGCTCGCCGAGAAATGGTTCATCGTGAAACCTTTTGTTTTTAGCTATATTTTGCTGTTGCGCTTTTTAGTCGGTGATGCTCTAAATGTTTTTTTAAATATCGTGTGAAGGTATGTCAGAGGAATAATGAATCTTCCTGACTTTCTCGCAAATATATTGCGGACGGTTTTCAGTTCAACCAAATGCAGCTGAAGCCCAGAGGCGTAGCGCGGATTAATTTAGACGTGGGCACACATCAGCGAAGCCTTTTTCTTTCATTAATTCGAAAACGAGACAGCGACTATCGCAACCCAGTGTTCGACTTCGTCGTCGCTTACTATCAGGCAAAATATATAGTGGTCAATCGTGAGCCTACCAATTATAAAAACGCCCGTTCTTAAAGAGCCTTTGCTTGTACGAGGCCCCTTTGGGTGCCAATCTTCAAAGCCTTGAGCACAGGCGTAGGGTAGCCAGCCTTCTAGTGTTTTACAGATTGCATTTTGGATGGTGTGCGCAGGAATTGCATGATTTGATTCCGCCATCTCATTTCTACCATCGGACAGACCGACGCACGGAAAGTATCCACCCTTAAGTTGTTGAAACATCTACGGTCCGGACTAAGTGTTTCGCGTTGTCATTTAAACCGCGTACATCGAAGGACTGGAACAATTTGCCTGCTACGGTCTTCCCGTCTGATTATAATTTGGGTGTCTTCAAGGCTAGAGTGAATAGGCTCTTAATAAACTAGTGCGCCTCACCATCAACGATTGCATCACTGCTTACCATCAGGCGGGAATGCAGTCAAGTACTAGTTTATAACAGATAAAAAAAAAAAGAAGCCGTGGGTGAGGGCCCACTTCGCCCACGCTTACCTAGTGGTGAAGCCTGTACTTTACATGGAGCGACTGTCAATTTAATCTCCACAATTCATCGTAACAAGACAGCACTGGTGTCAGATTTCGGGACATCGGACTACCGGTAACTGCTATCAAAGATTTTGGCATACTATTCAAAGCACAGAAGAATCTCGGTATGTTAAGATAATTACCCCTCCAAGGTACAACCTCGGTAAGGGTTGCTTAACCTTGTAGATTTCGATCTTTAAGCTGTTATGCTATCAAAATAGTCATCAATTTCATTTCAACCAAAAGACGTCCACTGTTGAATATAGAACTCTCTTAATATGTATCTCCATTACAACCGGTTCAGTGCGTCTCACATCCAACGATTTCCAGCAACACTCACCAGCTCATCGGCTTGTGGGAGTCCTTCCAACGCTGCGTCTTCCGCTACGTGGTCGTCAGTCGAGAACCTTTCGTCCCCGTCGACCTGAGATTGATATGCCCTGCCGACTGCCACTTAAGTTTGGTAGATTCCTACTTTGGGCTATGTTGGTAGCCTTGGTTCTCTTGCGTCTGTCAAAAGCTAAATATAATTTAGAGTTTCATTGATTACACCGTTAATCTAGAACATACAACCATACATTTCAACAAAAAAAAAAAACTAACAATGATTTAATTAATTCAAATTCCGGGACCTAATAATACAGGAGGGGAGCGCAGCGGGAGGGCCTGGCTAACTTTTATTGACTAAAACCAGTCATACATTCCTTCTTTGACCTTTACGTTTCAGGGCCAAGGGTTTCCCTTTCGGCAGTCAACCCATGATTCCATTACTGGGGCCAAGGTTAATTCAAAAGATAACTCAAGCCCAGGTACGAAGACAACGAAGGAACGGGGTGGGCCTTTACTCAGTAAAAGTCTGACACTATCTCCCGCTTCGCCCAAGAGCGGGGGTTGTCATTGGATGATTTTTCCCATCATAAAAAAAACCCATGATTCCATTTTTTTTTTTCGGTTGAGAAATCATCCGATGACATCCCCCACAATTGGGCGGAACGAGAGGGTATATCAGTCTTTTACCTTTGCCTTTCATATCAAGGACGAGTCTTCCTTTCAGAAGCCCTCCCAGTAAGCTTCGACCTTGCTGGGCCCCTACGGTTTGCTGACATCTCTTTAAGGTGCGCGTTAACACAACGCGCTGTCCACGTCTGTAAATCGTTCCGAACGATTACCGGACGGCCGGACGGTGAACTATCCATTACTCGTCATCTGTAAGCCCACACCTGTTTTCCTTAAGTCGCCCTTTCTACTCTAAGGCCGTGGTGACTCTTCCTAGCAATCCCGCACGCGGCAGTCATCGGCTTTTGAAGACCCCATAAACTATGTGTTAGATAAAAGCAAATGAAACCAAACAAAAGCAAGTTCAACTTAAACCGATAATTAAATTGTTAATTTCACTCTTAAAGTCTAAAAACTACATGAAACTGAACAATAACGTTATGAAGCAAGTGAACAGCTCATTTCACGAACGTACGGGAGGAGTTAGTTGTACGCTGCAGTTTGAAATGTTATTTAAAATCAATGAACACCATATCTTCACGCTCTGTTTCGCAGGGTAGTAAAGTTTTAAGTTTATTGCTGCTGCAGCTAAACTGCGTCGGTAATGGTCGAAGCTGTCGAATTCTTTCTGAAAGTCTAAATATCTGAGCATATTACGGCGAACGGCGAGTATCTACCTTTATATTGTTGAAACCTCTACGGTCCGGACTAAGAGTTTCGCCTCGTCGTTTATACCGCATACATCGAAGGACTGGAACAATTTGCCTGCTATGGTCTTCCTGTCTGATTATAATTTAGGTGTCTTCGAGACTAGAAAGAATATAGGGAAAGATTGCATCACTGCTTACCATAACGAGGGTTCGCAGTCAAGCACTAGTTTATAAATATCATTAAAAAAAATCACAAAAGAATTAACTTTATGTTGCTTCTTTAGTGAATTTTCTAACTTTATATTCGTATCATTAGCTTGAATTTAAATAATAAAGCCCATCTATTTATTGTAGTTCAGTTTTTGTGCTTAGTCCGTGATGGACCATTGTGCGTGGGTAAATAGACTAGAGCAGGGATGACGAACTTATGGCATGTGGTCCAGTACCAGTCACCTTATCTGCCATTAAAATGCGAATGTAACATAGTGTAAAGCCGAGTCCTATCTTGCCTTCTCGGCAAGCATCACTGAAGTACTAAGTTAGTTAACACTAGAGTAAAATTCTCAGCACTGTCTTATCTAGATCGTGCTGGTCTAAATTTTTTTATTTGTGTAGACTCATGAAATACAAAACTACTATCATCAAAACTATAATCAATTTGCGAAAAGTTAAAACAGCAGCTGAACTTCTGTCGTTAAAATACTACGAATGATCTCCATAGTCGTATAATATGCCACACAAGTATTACTATACTTCTTGCAAGTCCCAAAAGGCAGGCAGAAAATTCCATCTCACATAGGACACAGCGAGACGATTGTCATCGAAAACGGCTCTATTCTGAACGTAATAACTTTTGATTTTTCATATTAGATCGGGAACGGCAAACGACGTCGATTGTTGGGAACATTAAAGAATCGCTGGAAGACTGTTACGTCCCCGCAGGCATTCTAATAGAGTTCGCTACTGCCTGTGGGATGTTGATGTAGAATCTTACAGAATAGGGCACTGGGTATTTTTATAGGGAAGACTGATTTGAACATGGAATTGAAAACAAATAAAAGAAATGGAAAAGGTAGAGTAGCGGCAGTAGATACATAAAACATATATGAAAGAATTGAAGTTATGCCATTTTATTTGTTATTTTTTTTTATAATCACTACATAGACAGTCAGATTTAGTAACTGCTCCAAAAATTAACAGTTTCTGTAGGAGCTATATATTAGGCTCTAATTCTAATTATTGGTACGCTCGCGTTTGACCACCATCTCACCTAATGGTAAGTGATAATATGGCCGACGATGGTGCACGCTTGCCAAGAAGTAACCTATTCACTTTTGATTTCAAGACCCCTAAGTTGTAGCTACCATGAAACACAGAGTATATATTTTATAAGCCAGCAATACATGTAATAAATGAAACCATTACTCTACCAGGTAAAGGTATCATTGAGGACAGTTTTTTATCTAGAACATATTTAGGTAGGTACGCCTAATACTGATTGGTCACATAACTCTTTTTATTTTTGCGCAATGTGACAAAAAGCTTCACCAACCGTGTTACTCTCCACAAAATTGATAGCACCAATCTAAGACTGTCTTGAACCTAAACTAAAATATCAATCACCCGTGACCCGTGCCCGATCCAGTTGTAAGAGATCCATTTAAGAACCGTTTCCGTTATTAAACGCATCAATTCGACGGCGACAAGAGATAAGGCGTGCACTCACGATCTGAAGCGACAGTTATTACCCTCTAATGTAATGCCAGTTTGGCACATCCATTCAATTACAGCTTAACTGTTTGTTACTAAACCGTCGGAATTTGTTGTATGTGTTGGAGGTACATTGCAAGCAGGTTAGTTGTCCAAATTGATTGTGTTGGTTGTTGATTTTCGTATACGGTTGTGTGGCATAAAAGCCTTAGAAGAAGTTCTTATTTTTATAAGCATTTGCTAAAAACGTCGTCTTTACCTGACAGTCAAGGACGGGTTTTTATGTTTTTCGCGTGTATCTTGTATGGGTATATCTTTATTACCTTGAATCTTTCAAATGGCTGCATGGATTTTGACAGAGGTATCGTTATATTCGTCGCAAAAATCGAAGTGTCCATATTTTGTTTTTTTTTTTTACTTTTACTTCTCACCAAACCTTAATGCTTTCAATCTCATGATTAGCTTGAAAGCATTATAGGGCTTCAAGTATAACTATATTTTTTTTGCTTGTGTTGTCCCACATCAGGGATCATCAATCGTTCTTCGCCAATGAACATCGAGCTCTTCTGATGATGGTGCAACTGCGTCTACTACACTAGCAATGGAGGCGGCCCCACGCGTAAGGGAACGGACTTGCCGAGATCCCGATCTCGATTTCCAGTCACCGCAAGTGTAGACTTGCGGACAGTGAGCAATGGGGAGCTCACTGTCCGGCCGTCCGGCAATTTCCAGACTGAGCCCGAGTCCTCAACGGCGCGTAGTGTTCTACGCGCGCCTCAAAGAGATATCAGCGAAACCGGAGGAGTCCAGCAGGGACGAAGCCGACTGGGGTCATGGGCGATTCTCCAAAAGGGAAACCCCGGGTCCTGGAAAGCTAAGCAAAGCAGAAACTTAGGAGTGATTTTAATCAGTTAAAGACTGTCACTCCCTCCCGCTTTGCATTACAGCGGGTTAAGTCATTGGATTATATTACAAACCAAAGAAAAGGAGAATTTTAGTCAGTAAAAACTCCCTATCACTCTTCCTACCTCACAAAAGTGTATTGTAAGCAGGTGTGGCAAAAATATTTATAAAGTTACGCAATTATTTAGTTATGTAACTTTATTAGTAAACGGGAAACGGTCAAAATGGCACGATCCTCAAACAATATTAGTTTGAAATTCCAGTTTTAATTATAATATTACGTTTTACGATCCGTTTACGATCCAACTTTTGTAATAGTCACGTTAAAATCGGTAATGACTTTTGCTGTTTTATGAAAGGTTTTACGGTATGAGTTACGTGTGAAGTGTTCCTGAATTGTTCAGTGATCAGAGGATAGGTACAGGTAACTTATTGGTTTGATGTCGTAAAACTGTAAATAAAGGAGTCTACCCACTATACACCTCTAGTGTGAAAGGCAATAAAGGAATAGAAGTGGGTTTTTAGTCAGTAAAAGTCTGACACACCCGCTGCGCTAAAGTGTGGGAGATGTAATTGGATGATTTTCCCACCTAAAAAGAAATACACGTTTATTTCTTAATTAGTCCAAAAAAAAAAAATGGGGCTCAAACCGTACCCTGAACCGAACCGAACTGATCATATTTGGGTAATCAAAAAAAAAAAAAAAAACAAAATCCCAAAATTGTCCACGAAAAGTCATAATTGGTACAAGTAAATTCATAATTGAACAACAATTGCTACTAGAAAATACTATGCGCAGTGTTTTCCCATTTTTATCGCCATTAATTTATTCATAATCCAACAAATATTTCCATAAATTGAGTGACATTTTGGGATTTAAACAAACGATCATAATCTTGCTGTTTATGAATAACAATTTTTTGAGACTACATAAATAATAACAATACCTTTTCTAATAAGCGCTTTTTTGTGGGAAAATCGTCCTTTGATATTCCCCACTCTTAGACGGAGCGGGAGATAGTGTCAGACTTTTACTGACTAAAAACCCACTCCAGTTCCTTCGTTGCCTTTCGTACCGGAGCCGAACCTTCGCTTCAGAAACAGATTCTTGGCCCCAGTAGGCTTCGACTCCACTGGGCCCCTACGGTTTGCTGACAACTCCTTAAGGCGCGCGTGGAACAATACGCGCCGTCGACGTCTTGGGCTCGGTCCGAACGATTATCGGACGAACGGACGGCGAGCTACCCATTGCTCGCCGTCAGCATGCCCGCACCCACGGTGGCCGGAAACCGGGATAGGAATCCCGGTGGTGGCTGGGCCGTGTGAGGACCGTTGCCTCATGCGTACGGCCTCTTCCTTTGCTAGCATTACTGCTTGGCAGAAGGAGGCTACCACCTGCCACTCCTCCTCGCTTCGGACCATGGCCTATCAAGGCACGGCGCCAGAGATCGCTGCCGCCGATCGCCTCCACAAGGACAGGGCGGTGCTCTGCCCAAGCGGGGCACACCTCTACCGTCTGCTCCACCATGCCCTCCGGGCGGTTCACACAGTGGTGACACCCAGGCGATTCTTCCGCCTGAATCCGATGCAGGAACCTCCTGAATTTGCCATGTCCGATGAGGATCTGCGTTATGCGGAAGGTGAGGACGATCGATCACCGACCAATACTGTCTGTGTGGCGATGGTGGCGTATCCAGTACCTGGATGCCTGAGTGTATTTTATGTTTGTATATAGGCACGTAGATAGTTACTATAAATAGTTAATATTTAAGCGTCTTATGTATAAAAAAACTAAGCTAACAAATCTGCTAGTTAGCGTCGGCTACGTTAACTACATATAGTTGTTAACTGGACTGACCTTTGGACGACAAGATAATTCTGTTACATTATTAATTGCTACATTTTCACGAAGACACGTAGAGGTTTCAATATGTTTTGTGATTAATTAATGTTGTAATCACGTGTAGTTGTTAAACTTGTGTACCAACTAATAAAATATTTGATAATAACAATTTTAGAAACCAGCCGTTTTTATTAAAAAAAAAAAAGTATAAAGGAAAGAACAGAAATATCAAATATTATTTTTACGAAGATTTTAATTCTCAGCTTTTTTCTATGGTTGGAAAATCATCAATGACAACCCCCGCTCTTGGGCGGAGCGGGAGATATTGTCAGACTCTTACTGACTAAAAACCCAGCCCGTTCCTTCAAGCCTTCATACCGGAGCTCGAGCTGTCTTTCGAAACTAACCCTGGCCCCGGTAGACTTCGACCCATTTGGGCCCCTGCTATTGCTGACAACTCCTTGAGGCGCGCGGAAACAGTGCGCGCCGTCGACGACTTGGGCTTGGTCCGGACAGTTACCGGATTATCATTTCCAGCTTACTTTTTAATAAATATTTTTTTATTTATGCTTGACCATTACCCCACCTAATGATAAGTGATGATGTGGTCGACAACTGACTTAAAAACCCACAAGGTATAACTACTAAAATATGACAAAACTAGCTGATGCCACAGCTTCGCCCGCGTACATAAAATAGTCTATGTCAATCAGGAATAAAGCAGCTTTCTATCGGTGAAAAAATTTTTGCAATTAGACCAGTACTTCTGAGATAACATCCTATAAACAAACAAAAAAAAAATTAGTAGAGATAAATAGATAAAGTCAAATAAAATCTCTGTCTCGTTATATTGATTAGGTCCCAGTTTTTTCATTATCAAAAGTTTAAGACGAAAATATTACTTCTGCAACTTAATCCCAATTGACACGAGTAACGCATTGATTCAAGGTTTCATAAGTAATTATCCGGTCAAAAGATAATGAAGCTCATTCACATATCTTTTGAAAATAACGTAATTACAACGTACAAGTAGATAAGGAGGGTCAAAAGAATGGAGGATTAAAAGCTATTGGCCGACTGCCCATCCAATTTTCTTTGTTGACGTCTCGTGGGGCGAGCTGAGATAATCTTAACAAAGCAAAGGCGTTAGCGCTAAGTTCGGCCCCTGAAACAATGTTATCCACAACCCAACAAAGAAAACAATTACAACTTTTTTACAGATAATTTATCACATTACTTTTGTGTCTAAAATACTCCTACTATGTGTTCGTGGAGGAATATCTCTCCTTTCGCCGCCCTTCTTTTGTTTTTTTTTTTTCTGTTTTTGTTTAGCAAAATTTTTTTTTCGCTGGAGAACAATGTGCGGTGAATATTTTTTAGTAGGCTGTCAAACGAATTAATGTTTTTAGGATTTTTTATAGTTAATTAATTAACGCTCACAGTGGTGTTGATATCCACATACTTTATTTGAAATATAAATCACAAAAAATACTCGTAAAATGCAGACAGCAGCAGCTGATAGCGTGACGTTATGTATAAATAATATTCTATATAAAATGGTTAAAAAGAAGTTGCTTACTTTAGAAATTTTAAAGGCTTTGTTAGATATATTTTGTGGGTTTGTCTAGGTACTCAAACCCCAAGCAAACGCCGGTAAGCGTACGCGCGAAAAGTGATGTCCGCATAGATTATAAAATGTCGAGGTTTTTTTTTTATTTTTATAGGGTATTATATCCAAGCACGTAAATAAGAAGTTCTTCATAACGTTGTTTGTAAATATCGATAATAAGCTCGAAAATAAGCAAACCATTCCGTTATTTCCAATATATACTACTGATATCCGTAGGATACTGGCGAGCTTGACATTATGCGATATTCTTTGCACTTGTTGTTTCACTATCTATTACAGTTTCCCTGTAAAATAATGTCTGAAATATAATGATCACTTAAACTTAAAACTTAAAAAAAAAAGAAACATATATTTATATGTTTCTTTTTTTTCGATCAAAATTACACTTACTAGTAAAAAACAGCTGTTCCCAAATAATTTTCAAAGTTGATTGTAAATACCTACAACCCCTTTCAACATATCTGAATACCCAAGTAACTGATTCTCAATTCTAATTACAGATAACGCTTATAACTAACAGCCAAACTGTTTGCGGCCCATAAATATCGGTTCTCAATTCAATAGACCTCCTGCAAACGTTTGGTACCCTGGTACCCAGATATTGATGGTCGATATCAGCACATCCTGCAGATTTCCGTTCACTGAGTAATACGTTTGCTTTAACGACTGTATAGCTGTATTGGTTCATGTGACCCTGGTGAATGATGTGACGGCGCCATTTGGCAAGATTTTTTGGAACGTTTGCAATTTTGTGCTTCGGTGTTTTTTGGTGATGGATCTGGGTGTTTTAATTGGTAGGTTGTTGGATTAAAATTATATCATTTTTTTAAGTTAAATAACGTCAAATAACTCTTTTTGTTTCAAGTGAAGTGAGAGGTATCAATTTTTTCCTGACCAAAAGAAAAAAAAAATGGAAGAAAGAAAAATATTTTTATTTGATTTTTTTTTTTCACACATACATACTTACACAGGGTACAAATAATGTGTAGAAACTAAAAATGTTTATTTCAATTACACATTATTTTTGCAAACATTATTAGGAGATATAGATTCTCTGCTCGTTTTCGGCGTATTTAATTTGTTGAGTTTGTTCACTTTAAGTTGAAGGATGCGAATGTGGTAATTTTTCCCTTTTAAAGGTTTATTATTTTGGTTGTAAGTTGGTTACAAGTGTCAAGTTACATAGTTATCTTATTCACATATGCGCAGACTACAAAACAGGTAAACGAAGTAAGCACGAAAAAAATAAAAGCTAAAATTACTTAACTTAGCCCTCGGTCTACGACCCAGCTTAATTCTCAATAATGGGAAAGACACTTATAGTCAAAACTTGGTTAAAATAAAATCACTCTGCTAGAAAATTTAAGAAAATTAAATAATATTTAAAAAATAATTTAATTCATTTTATTTATTTAAAGTTATTAAGGTATGTTTGTTGTTTCTTTTTATTTGCCGGTACTGTCTCATTGCTAAGTAGAGGCCTCCCCCTTCTCCTTGCAAACATCTCTGGCTAGGGCGATCTCTGGTCTAGTTCCCCGCGAACATGATCAGATCGTCACACTACCTTCATCGCGGTTGACCTCGACGACTTCATGTTCGTCGAAACATATAAGTTGCCGAACATAAATCATGTCGATTATTTACTTAAGTAAGGTTCAAGTTCAAGAAATTACACTGAAATAAATAATAGTTAATCACATTATTGGTCACGAAAGTTAGCTGCTAAAATTGCTACGCATACGTCGATTATCGTAATAATTTAACTTTGGCTAACTCCAAGCAATCTCAATCAGAATTAATAATAACATCTAATCCATTCACACTAATATTATTAGGGCAAAACTAACTCTAGAGATAGAGTTAGTTTTGTCCTAATAATATTAGTGGGGTTGTGAAAATGACTTAAGAGTCACTGCGGTCGTGAAACGAAAGGTCAACTCAAGGAACACAGGTGGGTTTCACTTCGTAGGGGCTCAGCAGGGTCGAAGCCTACTGGGGCCAAGGGTCTGCTTCTGAAAGAAAGATTCGGCCCCGGTACGAAAGGCAACGAAGGAACAGGAGTGGATTTTTAGTCAGTAAATGTCTGACACTATCTTCCGCTCCGCCCAAGGCCAGGGGATGTCATTGGATAAATTTTCCCACTTAAAAAAATAAATAAAAAGGTGGGATTTACTTTAGACTTCTGTCCTTTTAAATTTTATGGACTAGATCTATGATTTAATTGTAAACTTATATCAAACTGTGTGTGATCTGTACCCCGAATCAGATTTTTTTTTATAAGTGATAAAAAAACGGTAATACAATGTACACTACATAGAAACATCGTCTCCCATAAAAATAGTTACGCAATATACTTCTTGCATCTGGTGTGTTCCCGTGAAGCACCTATTAGGTAATTCTGCGAGAAATACGCCTCGTCCAGTCCACTATGACTAAAGTTAAGCCATTTTTTCTGGTCAAGACCTGGAATGTTACGTACCTGCCATGATTATGATGGCATCTGGTCGATTTGAGCCAGTGCGACCGCATTCTTTAGTTCCTTATGGTGGTTGTGAGCTCAGTTGTGCTGCTTTGTTATGGGACCTCGTGTGACTTGCACATCCAACTTTGGCTGAAAAACTCCGAGCACAGAGTGGACACATCAGAATACCATTAAATATATGATAAACTAGCTTCAGAATGCGGCTTAGCCCGCGTGCATAAAATAGCCTATGTTACTCAAGATTAAAGCAGCTTTCTATCGGTGAAAAAATTTGAACAATCGGACCAGTACTTGCAGAGATTACCTCCTACAACAAAAAACAAACTTTATCTCTGTATAGTCTAGCTTTGAGGTCATCGCATTTTTGGTCTAATACTAACGTCCTTTTATTCAAGGACCTGTACGCCTCGGTAATAGATTATATCATCAGCCTAGCTCCCTAACAAAATAACACAGAAATAAGACATCTCGCCATCCGACATCTCAAAGGCGTATCTAGGCTCATTAATTTTAATTTCAAACGTGATTAATACACCGACTTCTCAGTACAAATCTGTGTACAGATGGCTGAACAGACTCCGGTGACAATTTATCACTTCATCTAATAATATTGCGTCTGTCTTGTCGAAGCGCAGATGCTGGAGACGCGCTGACCAGCACGATCATTTTTGTGAGATGATTAATTTTCGCAACTGAAATTAGATAGACTGTGATATTTTTGGAATTGTGACGCTGAAAATGTTTTGAGATAAAGATTTTTATTTCATTTTTTTTTTTTTTCACACGCGATTCGTAGACGCACTGTTTAGTACAGTCAGATAAAAGTTTAAAAATATAATATGTGGGGAAAAAAGCTAAAATAAAAAGCTAAAACGTTACCAAAACTATTTTAGCCTTGATTTGAGACAACAGCTTCGGGTTGTTTTCTTTATATTATATTTTAGGACTTTTTTATCTCCTGTTGCTATGCCTGTTGGTCTATACCAACTATGGTTAGTGGCCCTGACTGCTGTTCCGGAGATCGTGGTTTCGATTCCCACCATGGATAAATGTGTGTGTGATGAACACAATCATTTGTTCTGTGTAATTTATCTATAATATGTATGTATTTAGAAATATAAGTAGGTTTATCAGTTGTCTAGTACTCATAATACAAGCTCGGCGTTGTGTGATAATTATGGAATAAAAAAAAAATAAGTAAGTCAGGAAATCGCTCTGGATGGAATGAGATGTCAGACTTTTACTGACTGAAACCCACACTGTGGTCCTCAATTGCCCTTAGCGTTCCAAGGCCGCAAGTCTTTCGAAAAAACCCACTCCATTTCATGCAAAAAACTTAGACGCTTATCGATATAAGTTAATATAAAAGATGCTCCTCCACTCTTTTATTTCTAAAAGTCCTTAAACTAATTTACAGAGTTTTACATGTAAACGATAATAAAGAGAAGTATTTTCATTTCTTTTGTCTCCTGTTTTCCATCCATTCATTCCGGTCGAGCACCTGTGCTCAATTCTGCTCGAGCGGGTTTTAAAATTAGAGATAATGAAAATGCTATCGCTTTGCCCTCTTGCATTTTACGTTAAACATGAAACCAGCTGTTTCGATAAGGAAAAATGGATGTTTTCTTTCATTTTATAGTAGTATTTTGTTTCTATGTTACTCAAAAAAGAGTATTTAATCAACGATATCAGATACTAGCTTCTACCATCGGTTTTGCTCGCGTGAAAGTGGAAAATATATTGCCTATGTCTTCTACACTATCTACACTAATATTATAAAGAGGTTTTTTTTATGGTGAGAAAAATCATCCAATGACAAACCCCGCTCTTGGGCGGAGCGGGACATAGTGTCAGACTCTTACTAACTAAAAGCCCACACCGTTTCTTCTAGCCTTCATACCGGGGCTCGAGTTCCCTTTCGGATAACCCTGGCCCCAGTAGACTTCGACCCGGCTGGGCCCCTGCTGTTGCTGACAACTCCTTGAGGCGCGCGGGATCAGTGCGCGCCGTCGACGACTTGGGCTTGTTCCGGACAGTTACCGGACGGCCGGACAGCGAGCTACCCATTGCTCACTGTCCGCAAGCCCGCGCCTACGGTGGCCGGAAATCGGGATCGGAATCCCGGTGGCGGTGGCGAGAGCGCTGTTGCCTGATGCGGTCAGCATCCTCCTTTGCGAGCATTACTGCTTTGCAAAAGTCGGCGACCGACCGCCTGCCATTCCTCCTCGCTCCGGACCATGGCCTCAACCAAGGCCCGGCGCGAGAGGTCTCCGCCGCCGATCGCCCCCACATTATAAAGAGCTTTGATGAGGAGTGTTTTTTATTGTTATGTTTTTTGTTTGAAGGAAGTAATGTACTGGTCTGATTGCTAAAACGTTTTCACTGATTAAAAGTTGTTTTTTTTCCTGAGTGACATAGGCAATATTTTATGCAGGCAAAGCCAGGGGAAAAAGCTAGCTCAATGATAAAGTAGCATTCTACTGGTAAAAGAATTTTTGAAATTGGATCAAGTAGTTTTTGAGTTTATTCATTACAAACAAAAATATAAATCTTTTCAAAGGGCAACTGAAGGAACTTAAAAAGGTTTTAGTCAGCAAAAATCTGACACTTTTTCTTGCTCCGTACACATCAAAGGAAGTTATTTGATAATTTCTCACATAAATAAAAATAAAACGGGTTATCTAATCTAAAATAAAAAACCGGCCAAGAGCGTGTCGGGCCACGCTCAGTGTAGGGTTCCGTAGTTTCCCGTCCGTCACAATAAGTGTACCCACTTATGAGTTTAAAAAAATGCTTGCATATACGACTACAAACGATTGTACCACACTATTCCGACAATCGAAATCCCGACGAACGCTATTTCGACAGATCACTATCCCGACCTGCAGTATATCGACAGAACACTAAGTCGATGGAGTTTATCTCGACTGAACGCTATCCCGACAGTCATTTGGTCGACAAAACACTAGATCGACTAACTGTTGGCCGACTGAACGCCATGCCGACGTTCAGTAACCCGACAGCACACTTTGCCGAAATGCTTTATCTCGACTAATATCCACAGATAAACAACGGGACGTCAAGATACCACAGCAACAAGCGGAATAACCTAGAATTTAGAAAAATAAGGATAAAAACGAGAGAATTCCTTTAACTAAAATGTGAATGAACGACAAAAACGTTCTTTGGCCAGCTCTGTTGGCTGAACGACTTATTGGATTAAAAAAAAATAGGTTTCATTAAATTAGTGTTTCTACCTACACTTATACCTGGAATTAAAAACAAATGCTGACCAATGTCTTACCAGAATATAAGGTGTATGGAGCAACTGTTTGTCTAAGTTCAAAACTGGGAAACTGGTTATAGACGATATTCTTAAGAAGACTGGTTGTCGAAGACTTTTAATGACAGCTAAAATCAAGCTATGCGTGATTTCCGTGGAACAACGGTGGAGTCTTACCACCAAACCAACTCCGGGTATAGTAACTGCCAAAATGAAAACCCAATAGCACGACCCGTATATCGAATCTAGGACCTCCGAGTTTAGTGAAAAAGTATTTTCAATTTAGCTAGCAGTTTACATTAACACATTTTTTTGAGCTTTTTCAATAGAAATTGATTCTTCATTTGAACTTGCAAAATTGGTCAATTATAATATAAATGATTATGTCTGAATCTAATTTCGCACAATATCTATAGGTATGTATGCTTTTTGCTACTATTTCTGTTGCACCTATTAATTTTCGATTTCCTTAGGCCCTATGATAGAACGTTATAATATAAAATATGTTATTAAAATTATAGATTATAGTATAGTCTATACCAAACAATAGGCGATCACCAATTAAACTCTTCGCATGCCTTTCTACTGAGTCCAAAGCTGCTGTGTAACATTTTGAAGCACCAGATCATGTGTGACTACAGTACTCTCAACATATTGGGCCTGTGATTTGTTTAGCATTAGAAGCTGTCCGTCTGTACCGTCGGATCATTGCAAGAACGCCGAGATTCCTATCAGCTATCCAAGCTTTGGACTT
Organism: Mythimna ferrago; assembly: GCA_910589285.2. NCBI lineage: Eukaryota > Metazoa > Arthropoda > Insecta > Lepidoptera > Noctuidae > Mythimna > Mythimna ferrago. The sequence goes on from OU342674.1 coordinate 29,924,288, forward strand.
AATGAATTACTGAACCCAAAGTTTAGGTTTGAAGAAATTTCAAATCCCAAGAACTGAAGGCGGTCGGTGCAAGCAGATGCCCAGGTGTACTACGGGCTTCTTTTGGCGGTTAATAGACACGCTTGGGTTTTGACGGCGTTTAATCCCACTACATTGGCTTGTCCTATTTTTAGACTGCCTAAAGTGAGACATTCGTTCGCTCTACCATAGTCTCTGTTTCGGACTGGATTAACTCCTTACTACTTTAAACCTCTACAACTGTGGTTTTCATCTGTCTGGGAGTCTGTACTCTTGAGGAACTCTGGCATTACCTTTATTCTTGTCTGGTCGACACAGGCTCTCAGAACTTCTCTATTCCTTATGCGAACCTCGACCATTGAAGTTACGCATCGAGGAGTCGCAATTAAGCAATACCGGTGTAGTAGTATTGCTAGTACATGTCAAGACGCGATTTATGGGTGAACAGAGATATAAAGAGACCTGCTTTCTCTCTGACTGTATAAGTCAGTGTTCTATCAGGTTTAATCATCGGAGGCAGTGTGGGCTGACAGACATTCTACCGATTTGGCAAGAGACCAGAATGTCTTGCTACCGGACGCTGCGCAGAGAGCTTCATGCTAATGTGGGTAATGCTGCCGAAGCGTGCCTTCTTTAGTGCTTTTTGTAGGACTTGACAGCATGGTTAAAGGCTCTTTTATTTGAGCTCGAATCCCAAACTTAGCGTTTACGAGCGTCAACCCAGGTGAGAAACATCAAACGCTTATACTTTTCAGCTGAACTAGCTGGTGAAAATGGTTATGACTAATGTACAAAACCTGGTGCACAGGCGTGTGGTAGCCAGCTTTTCGGTCTTCTATGCCCGGGAATTAATTGACTTGATACCGCCATCAACTTTCTACTATCGGATAACATGACGTATGGCGAGTATCCATTAACCTTACATTGTTGACACCTTTATGGACCGGACTAAGCGTTTTGCCTCGTTGTCTATACAACGTACACCGAAGGACGAACAATTTGCTAGCAGCGGTCTTACTGATTATATTTTAGCTGCCTTCACCGCTAGAGTGAAAGGCTTTAAATAGACAAGTTTAGATTGAATAGGCTCTTAATAAACTAGTGCATCTCACAATCATCGTTTGTATCAGTGCTTATCATCACTTGGGATCGCAGTCAAGCATTAGCCCGCATCATTTTAAAATGGACCACTGTTCAATGTACAGTGATACAAACACACACCGCATTTATATAGCGATATGTAAATTATTGTGTTTCATCCAAAAATAGATTAGGTACTCAAAAATAGAGGTCCGTATGTTGAACTCATTTAAATAATTTGTTCACCCTGACAGAACAGTTTTAGCTTTCCTACATGTTTTCTCATTATCTCAATAAATATTCATTATTTTTTTATTTTTCTAAATTCTTCTATTGATTGAACCTTATTTTTCTAAATTCTAGGTTATTCCGCTTGTTGCTGTGGTATCTTGACGTCCCGTTGTTTATCTGTGGATATTAGTCGAGATAAAGCATTTCGGCAAAGTGTGCTGTCGGGTTACTGAACGTCGGCATGGCGTTCAGTCGGCCAACAGTTAGTCGATCTAGTGTTTTGTCGACCAAATGACTGTCGGGATAGCGTTCAGTCGAGATAAACTCCATCGACTTAGTGTTCTGTCGATATACTGCAGGTCGGGATAGTGATCTGTCGAAATAGCGTTCGTCGGGATTTCGATTGTCGGAATAGTGTGGTACAATCACTACAAACTTAGTCCAGAAATTATTTTGTACAACCTTTTTGTCTTTTTTGTACAAAAACTGTTCTTTCCATCAAGTTCAAAATAATTTTCCTAAAATGTCCTTATAAAGTTCTACTTTTCAGATTTTTTTCATATTTTCTAAACTTATGGTTCAAAAGTTAGAGGGCTCTAACTTTTGAACCATAAGTTTAGAAAATTGAACACATTGTTTTTTACTTTTGGAGCGATTATTTCCGAAATTATTGAAAAATGATTTTAGTAAACCCCTATTCATTTTTAAATACCTATCCAACGATATATCACACGTTAGGGTTGAAATTAAAAAAAAAAGCACTTCCCACTTTACATATAGGGGGGCTACCCTAATAAAACATTTTATTCCAATTTTTATTTTACCACTTTGTCGGCGTGGTTGATATACATATTGGTACCAAATTTCAGCTTACTAGTGCTAACGGTCACAAAGATTAAGCGAGGACGGACAGACAAACAGACGGACAGACAGACATGGCGAAACTATATAAGGGTGCCCAGTTGACTACGGAACCCTAAAAAGATATGGTTATAAACATATTTGTCTTTTGCAATATCAGATAAATAGCTAATCATTAAATTGTTGATCTAAATTGACTGAAATCAAAATATATTTGACATTTCTGGGAAGTTTGAGATTAAAACCACTAATATTATAATGTACATTAAAGAATGTCTCGGTTACAATTCGTTCCAAATGAGAATAGGATCCCCCGCCATGTTGAGACGTCACGATTGACTGTCAAATCGAGGAAAGATATTTTTAAATATTAATTAATTTACGAAACATTGAATTTATTGATGAACTGTGAACGAAAAAAGTTTAATCAGCATCAAGTTCTTCAATTTTACTCATCTCTGAGTTCTTCAATTTTGCCAAAATTTCTTCGATTTGACAGTACGACGAGACGTCAAAACATAGGAATCGGTCGTATTCTCATTTCAATATCCTTGTACTACAATTAGACATTCAAGGTTCCTGAACTGTAGACGATAGAGCGTAGGTACCTACGAGCAGTTTGAATTTAGAATTAGTTGGAAACCAATCACGGAGCGATGAGGTCTCCCAATTAACTAATCACATGTCGTTAAAGCAAACTCTATCAACTTTGTATTACCCAACATATAACTCAAGGGGTTGATAGGTTATATCTAGGGACGAAATACAATAACTACCGACGGACTTAATACCACAAAGGGTAACAGTGAAATTGGTTATCAATGCTTGAACTTAAATATCTAAACACACACGTAGCTATAAATAAAATTAAGTTCTATATCATTTTGTTTTATATCAGATCATATCTAAGATTTTTTCTAAAATCCTATCCTTGCAAATCCAAGCAAATCAATGGCAAGCAATGGGTATCTCACCGTCCGACCTTCCGGTGACCATCTGGGGTGCTATACTCTAAGAAAATAGCCTTGAGGAGTCAAAAGTGCAGTACATTGGATTAACAACCTAATGAACCTTTACATTGGATTGTTAATTCAATGTTCGCTCTCGACTCGTCGCTGCGGCCAGCGCTGCGCTCAAAGCTGTTTTCTTAGAGAATAGCACCCCTGGACTGAGCCCAAGTCGTCGACAGCGTGTAGTTTTCCAGGCACACAAGGGGCATAGCAGGCTCAAAGCCTACTGGGGCCATGAGTGATGCAAAAGATGACTCCGGGGCCCTGGAACGAAGGCAAAGACGGAACAAGAGTGGGTTTAAGTCAGTAAAAATCTGACACGAACGGGCGAGAGATGTCTTTAGATGATTTAGCACTTAGAAAAAATAAATGTTAGTCCATTCTTTTTCTATTCACGCATTAAGGTTTGAAACTCACTTTTGCTTAGCAATCGACATTTATGTCATTACTGTTTCCCTATGTACAAAAATAATAAAACAAATAAATCTTAATATGTCATCTGTCATCCCTTAAGGTCTAACTACTGAGATAAGGTCACTTATGCACTTCACATGACCGTTTGCTGTTGTGATGAAGATGGCGTAACAAATTAGAGTATTTCATGAGGTATCGCACCATTTTTCTTTACTAATATTATAAAAAGGGAAGATTTATATTTTTGTATGTTTGTGTTTTAGTTTGTAATGAATAAACTTGAAAACTGCTGGACAGCATTAAAAATCTTTCAACAATAGAATGCTCTTTAATCACTGAGTAACATAAAGACAACATTCGAAGCCGCTGGGAAATGCTAGTCCATCATAAAGGCATAAAAAAAAAAGACGTGTGGCACTCGGGGACTGCCGCGGTAAAGCTATTGCATAGCATTTTTATCAACTTATGCAATTATAATTATTTATTTATTTTATTTATTTTATTTATGCAGTATTTTTTTTCCTTTGTTTTTTTTTTCTTTGATATTAATTGAAGTTACACTTTCACACATTGAATTGAATTTTGATTGATTGTTCACTCATTTGTTTTCTTATCGGTCACCACGCTCAAAAAACAAATGAGTGGGGGGTGTTAGGTTATTTTCGTTACGGAATTTCTGGATTCGGTCTCCACGCTCAAGGCCCGCGATAGAAGCTATGCAATAGCTTAAAATATTTTAAATACCCATGGAAAAAGCGAATAGTTTTATAGTTCGCATAGATGGAACTGAGGGCTTAGCCAGTTTGATAATATACAATCGTTAACGCTAGTAGAAAATTTCAAATGTCGTCGCCCTCCCCGCTAGCTGTCCTATCTCACAAACTGGCGTATCTGCACTGATATTATCTACGTGTTTATTTATTTATTTATTTATTTAAACTTCATGTACAATAGTGGTACATAGGCGGACTTAATGCCACAAGGCATTCTCCACCAGTCAACCTTTGGGTTAAAAAAGACAACACTGTGGTAGGTTTGCACAATAAACAAATACATAATAACAAATAGTACAAATGGAAAAATATAAAATAAGTTATTTATAATAATAAAATACATATATATGCTAAAATAATAAACTAATAAATACTATGAAAAATATGATATCACTATGAGAACTTAATAACAATACTGAACGAAGACCGAACTAAGGTTGAGAGGACTTCATACTATTATTTCAAATAAGTTCTCTCTAATCGTCGTATCTGTGTCGTTAACCCTTTAAAAGATAATCACGTATTTTGTTTTGCGTAAGTGCAAAATGAGGGAAAAAGTATCCTCACTACCTTCGTATCTTAGGGCTTTAGGGCCACCACTAAGTTAAAATAAGCCCAGATTAATATAAAACATTAATTCATTAAAAAAGCTGCAGCTAACACAACTTACATTGACTGGCCTGTTGGTCTAGTGGTTAGTGACCCTGACTGCTATGCCGGAGGTCGTGGGTTCGATCCCCACTCAGGACAAATGTTTGTGTGATGAGCATAATCATTTGTTCTGTGTCTGGGTGTAATTTATCTATAATATGTATGTATTTAGAAATATATAAATATGCTTATCAGTTGTCTAGTACCCATAACACAAGCTCTGCTTAGCTTGGGACTAGACGGCGTTGTGTGATAGTTGTGGAATATATATATTATATTATTATATTACATAACATGATTTTAACGCCCGACTGAAAAACGGTTGCCCTGGAAAAAATATAAATTGCTAGTTAGAACAGTAGCTGGGAGGGTGACGATGTATGGCAATGACATCAACTCAATGCTAAGTCACATGGTCAGAACAAAGGAATCGGAGGCGTTACCGACTGCAGAAAAAGATTCGAAACGAAACGATTGTAACTTGTCTAGCTTGCAGTTGTTGTATCTAACTTACTTATTTTCTTTGTATGCATATGAAACGAAGTGATGTACATCTCATTTTACCGAGGTACGTACGAAATAGGTAGGAATTCTCTAAAGATAAAGGATATAGCGATATTCAGCTAACTATTCTGAAAACTCATTATAGAGCTGCACATAATATTCAGTTGAGAGAAGCTATTTCAGTAATATTCACCCTTCAGGACGATAACAGCGTAGGGAGGTGCTTATATTTAATGTACAGAGAAATTTACAAAAGCTCTTAAAACCAAAATTATGTGGCCACTAATAACATAAACATGTCCGTTTGCATTATTAAGAAAATAATTGTTAGGGCTGCGGACATTACATATGGTGCAACCTTTAGTTCCGGGCTTCGCCCCAGTTTTTCGAGGAAAGTTCGCAAATATGCGTGGGGAGGGTTGTCACCTGCATCGGGACCTAATGTCCCATTAGGTCGGGAAACGGGTAACGGGTAGCGATGGGTTAGACACCGCGTGTCGGCAGCACGAGGGTTAAGTGATATGGACCAACTTGCGTTTTCAATTAATGTTTTGTTTCGTTGTTCACACAATTTATTTGTTTTTAGATTAGATGGATAGTTTTTACTTTGTCAACTTTTGTGTTATAAAGCCACTAATTTTTGCTGCTAGTTTATGATACCAAATTACCGTAACTTTTCAAAAATTTTTGGGTTCTTTCATCGGAAAACACAGACTTATAATTAACAAGAGGTTTCTTCTTCATGTATAAAACCGATTAAGTTTTTTTATCCAAATTTGAAAAAAGAACTGTGAGTATTTTTTTATTAGTCGCCAGTTTTTCACATCAAACTCGATTGATGGAAAGCGATAGATAAGGGCTACGATTGAACGAGCGATTCCAGAACGTTTCTTTACTCTTGTCGTAAAGGCTTTTCAAATTGGCCCATTGTTTTAATTAAAATTAAACAACCTTCCTCTTATTATTGTTCTTCTAACTCAAAGCCTTTTACTTTTATTAATCAGCCTCCACAACAAACAGGCTTAATCTAAGTCTAACTAAATCCTTACAGATGCGTTGTTTAATATTTACAAATGCAGGCAGCAGGTGTGAGGGACAGGCGTCCCTTCTAATTTGTTAGCTGGTCTGAGAGATCCCTTATCACGTGACGTCATCTGTTTTCAATTATAGAATATGTAACTGTAGGTGTATCTAATTGTTCAACCGAAACTATGTTAGTTTTCAAAATTAGAAAACTTATTTCGAATTTCGTCGTTTTCTACGAAGGATTAGATAAATTCGTAATTAATCGTTTCTGCTCGGTTTGGTTCGGGAAATGTTTGTATGTTGGAATATAGGAGCCGGCTATTTTGAATCGCTCTTACTGAGTAGAACACCTTTACCTCTTTTCCTGGAAATATAGCCCCAATCAACGCGTAATAAAACAAATAAACTTTTGTTACGTAAGTCTCAATCAGAATGACGATCAATCTGCTATATCAATTATAAGTATTATGTGCAGTGGCTATAGGAATTACATAATTCCAATTCATCTTTATAATACTTACCTTTTTGCTTGCTTAAAAAAACATTATGTTGTACAATTTTGTGTTTCATAACGTAGAGATATAATATATATATATATATATATATATAAGTTAGTACGTGGATACTTATTTATTAACTAAAGAATAGGAGCCCTACCAAGATATCATCATAATGCCAGTAAAAGAAAAGGATAGTGCTATTCATCCTGTATTGGTTCGTCTTTCTTGCACAATGCGACTATTATGATATACTATTAAAACGTCATAGTAAGCTCTCTGGGACCTTACTAAGACTTCTTAACAAAACGTCATTCTTTTAATTATGTACTTATTTGCAATTTACACTTACGGTATAAATTTATAAACACATATAAATTATAGGCACGTATTCATTAATAGAGACAAGACAAAAACATTTATATAATAATAATTAACACAATGTCAAAGTGAAAGATTTAAAAAAATGTGTACAATATATATTTATAAAACCTACTCACATGTCAAAAATGTAATGTTTCATATAACAATGTAATTTTTTTTTAATGATTCTTAAATTTGATATAAACGATGACAACTGTCAAAGTATCAAAAGGTCAATAATGAAAGCATATGAATAAATTCCCACCACCCCAAACGTTAGAAGTCAATATATACAGAAACTAAATAAAGTATATTTCACGGGCATAGATGTTCCGAAGCGGGCCAAACAGATCGTTACCCGAAGTCGTTTTGTGGGAACAAGTCTCATTTATAGCACGCGTTGCACTATCCAATATTACTGAGAGGCTCTTATAGATTTTATGGCCCAACGATGATTGCCCATGGGTACGTATATCACTGTACATCTCTATAATTTATGGAGTGGATAATGATGCTGAGTGCTATATGAGCTGGGAAGCTAAAAGGATTTTTATTGGCAGAGTGATCGGTTTTATGGTAGGTGCAGAAAATTGATGAGAAAATAGTGATGAAGTGAAACTGAACGAATTTTGTATCTTCAGGGAAATACACTAAAATATCTTGTAGATAATAGGCGAACATACAAAACGGCTTGTTTATTTTTTTTTTAATTTATGTACTTACAATAATAAAAGAAAAGAAGAAGGAAACAGAAGAATAGTAGTACAAAGGTGATGCTTATTTCTAAAGAAATCTCTTTTAGTATACCTGCCAAAAGAGAGTTGGAGGAAATAGAGATGTAGTCACTGTATATAAAAGAAAAGGAAAATGAGTACATACAAAATACATGGCTAACAATGAAATAGTATAACATGCAACATAGTATAACACACAAATAAAAAATAAATTTGACTGGTCTGTTGGTCTAGTGGTTAGTGACCCTGACTGCTATGCCGGAGATCGTGATAATCATTTGTTCTGTGTCTGGGTGTAATTTATCTATAATATGTATGTATTTAGAAATATATAAGTATGTTTATTAGTTGTCTAGTACCCATAACACAAGCTCTGCTTAGCTTGGGACTGGATGGCGTTGTGTGATAGTTGTGGAATATTATATATTATAATAGAAAGATAGTGTAGTGTGTATTTATACGAGTATGTTGTTTGCAGTTCTGTCAATCCTTATTTTTATTTTGTACTGAAAATAACTGATGAGTTACTGGGGTCGTATCCTCCATCAGAATGTCAATTTATGCCACTCTCTTGTGTCCTTTCAACCTACCTTGACTTTTTATTGAAATTGCTTATACATAAGGACTAATTTTAAATAAAACACGAAACCTGCTTTACTCCGACCACTGTATATACGTTTTAAATAGCTCAGCTTGCTCAGGCATCATTTAAATTATCTACAAACTGCCAATAGTCTTTAAAACAACGGCCGAGGTACCAGGATCGCAGCGGCTACAGGACGTCACTCCCAACAACTATTAATTAGGAGCCCCGGGTCATCATCCGGTAGCAAGACAGCTGTCTACCCGAATTGCACGGACCCTCCCAAACGTGTTGCTTGCAAATGACGGCTCAAGGTTTTTTTGGACTGCTGTAAAGTTTGTCGTCCAGTTACAATGCAAAAACATAAATGTTATTAGCGCAATAAAAATGCTTAAACAAAAAAATATTTGGATTACAATGCCATTATTTAAAAAAAAGCGTCTATTAGTTTATTGGCAACACACTAGCTTTTGCCAGTGGCATCGTGAGCTGGAAACTCGAAAAATATCTCAAGAACAATACTTTCAGATGAAGAGAAGTTTTTTGTTTTCTGGAAGTGGTCTGTCCATTAGCCTTTCCTCCAAAGCCCTTGAAATATTAAACCGTGAAAAGGTAACCGACGGACAGAGTTATTTTTGCATTTATGGTATTATGGATGCAATTATAACTGCAGCAGATTTTAACCAAGTATTTATTAGTAGCTAAAATCTACTGTTAGTTTTATAAACTGTAAATTTAACACATTAGCAGCAACGTCAGTCTCAGTAATGTCCCTGACGTGACAAAAGTAAGTAAGTTTACCTTTTATTTTAATTACTATATTATATTTCCTTGGCGTAATTTTCTTATAGTATATAGTAGCAAGTAAAAAATAAATGCAAAAAGATCTTGTGCGAAAAAGGCAGACCACCTATTGATTATTTATTCTACTTAACTATATCATATTTAAGCCAAATCATCGCTTATCATGAGTTGCTGCCCTTAGGTAACGCGAGATAAATTACGTTAAAGAGAACAACGATGTTAAGGTCCACATCAGCTAATAGTTTTGCCGTCTGGTACATCATTTGTAGATAGGTATTGTGAGGGTCGTAGGTAGTAAAAGGACTTATACGAATTTAGATGTAAGTAGGTTTTATTCTCGTGAAATTAAGTACTCTGTATATTATTACTAGCTGGCTATTTTATGTGCTATTTCATGACATAATATACCCGTGTGCAACATTTCATTCAAATCCGTTCAAGGGTGAAAAAATAACAAACATACACACACTCACAAAGCGCCTTTATAATATCACTAGCTTTTGCTCGCGGCTTCACCCACGCACATAAAATATAGCCTAAGTCTCAGATTTTAAAAGATCTACAAATACAAAAAATAAAAACAAAACTTTATCTCTTTAAATATATATTAGTGTTGATATGATAAAAAATCACTCAAGCTTCTGATGATCGTATTTATTTTGAAACTCAAATTAGTGTTTATTCATTTAATTTATAATGTCCCATGAGGTCTAAACGACTCAAAGAGTTTCTGATGGATACTGTATAGCAAAATAAATATCTACACTTGGCATCATATTCCCTTGCCGCGCATCATTTTTCATAAGCCTGTAGACCACAGGCATATTCAGCGTGTATGAATAAACGTTTACAATTTTATGTTTTACTTAACTATTTTCGTCTTAATAATGTACATATTGTCGTAGAAAAATACTTTTATAGGTACAGCCACATTCAAGTAAACTAGCAGTCGGTTTGTCATAGTTGGAAATGGTTATTTTTAAAAAAATATTGTGTCCTGCAAAAATAATGATGAATTAAAAAACTACTACAAATTCGATAAGGAAACGATCTTTTGAAGTGTGTGTTGTGTAGCAGGTAAAACACACACAAATACTATTTCTTTGTTCAAATAAAACTGAACCCATGTCCCACACTTACTTTCAACAACTTATACGTATCAAGCTAAGTACGTGACGAGATCCAGCAAATTTTTGTTACACTCAATAAAGGTGATACCGAGCAATGTTTGACGACTCGAAACAATGTCTCCCGATCCTCCCCTATCACCTTTGACGCACAGAAATTCGCAAAAACATGTAGACGATATCAAGCGAACGTGTTATGATGTTTGGGGGCTTATTACTGAGATGTAAGATGTATTGAAGCGATAAAGAGCGGCTCTTCTTTAAGTCCTTCTATTTTTTCAAATATTCACATAGGTAGGTCTACTTTCATGAAATAAGCAAAGATGAATGATATATTCTCATTCGCACCACAATGTCTCAAAACAAAAGACCCGCGTGTGTTGCCAGTGTCTATGGAGCGCTGTACACAGAAATGTGGTTGCTCACAATGAGCCTAAACAAAAGACTCACACCGAGGGCAATAGAGAAAGCTATGCTTGGAGTTTCCTTACGAAGATATATAGAAGTAAGGTAACCGCCATAGCCCGAAGGTCTACCAGACTCAACTGAAAGATTTTTAAATAGCTACTGAGTACCAAAAGACACAGTATTGGAACGCCTTTCATATGGTGGACTAATGACTAGGTGAGGGTTGCAGAAATGTGACGGATGCGAGGCGTACAAGACCAGTCACTGTAGCGATACTTGGGACCTGGAAGAAGCGATATGTTTACGCTGAGATAGAAAAAACTGAACCGATAACTAAAAGATTTAACCAGCATTTTATAACAGGGAATAAAATGAAGCACATAAAAAAAACGAATAAAGAATTCCTTACTGGATCGTTGAGTCGACAAATGAACTATATAACAATATCATTCTCTGTAATGCAAACTAAAAAAAAGGGAAGAAAATATTCAACTCACTATATCCAATTTGTGAAAAAATCCAGAAATACTTGGCTTAAAAACATCTTGGCTTAAACAAACCTGCCAAACAAAATAACATTCAACCGTCGTGCCAAAACGACTAAAAACAGGCCTACATACAATATTCAAGATATCGAACGCTGTCTGAATAGCGGCCCCGTCGTCAGCGTTCCCGATTTCGCGTGAATTGCTTGTTTAACATATTTTTTCGTTTCTGTCTCGTTTACGTTTAGCGTAACGACTTCGCACACGTTATGTATTTGAATTGGTAGTCGAAGTCGGCCCATTGTGATTGCTCTTTTTATAACAACGTCTTCTCAGTGCAGATTTGGAAGAACACTCCAATTTTTCAAGTATTTTTGCTGTTCATTCCGTAGCCAAATGGGCTTTGATTTGGGTCATGTCGCACGTATGTGTCGATGTTTCCTCATGCATACGTAATATCAAGTGTGGCACGGAAAGCCGAGTGACAATTAGTGGTGTAGCGATACTTGGAATTATATTTGCGATGAATACGATGAGTTTAATTACTATATGTTACAAACAACCTTAGTTTTATTATATGCAAAGGCAGAAACATCTTTCTAGTATTTATGTAAAGAATCTATGTACGAAATTTCAAAACCGTATCAAAAAAAAATCACAAAATTATAGCTTGTTATGTCAGCAAAAATACATAGTCACCGGGCCATCCAGGTGACTGAGGGGTAGTTTTGGACTAGCATCCAGCTGTTTGCTGACGCCTAATACCCGCTATGACCTGCCGTGACCTGTATTGTACTTAGTGTCGGTGGTGACCAACTTGTAACCTTTTAAAATATTTAAAAAAAAAAAATATATAACATGGTGTAAAAACTATTGGCATCCATTTAGTTAGTGATTCTGAACTCTGTACATTTGGGCTTCTCATAAACTAAAAATAATGTAGTATACGCCGTATTTACATTGTAACCATTTAAGCAAGTATAAAGGAACTTCGGTGTAAAAGTTATAGCGTTATTTTCAGCTGTAGACGACGGCTGTCTCTGAATAGTTTTTATTTAGGGATAAGTACGACTACGTAAGGTCTTAGTAATATAGTAGTACTGTTTCGCTCGGTTTCATATGAGTTTCAGGAAACGGTGAACAGCTGGTACTCTCTATTTATGATTCACGCTCAGTGTTTCGGAAACATGTGAAACTGAGATGAAAATCTCTTCATATTTTTTGCTTGTGTCAACAATGCAAAGTATTTTATTTAATAGTTTTTTTTTCGGTGGATAAAAATCATCTAGATGACAACCCCAGCCCTTGGGCGGAGTGAGAGATAGTGTCAGACTCTTACTGACTAAAAAACCCACCCCGTCCCTTCGTTGCCTTTCATACTTGGATCGAGCTTTCTTTTCGGAAATAGACCCTTGGCCCTAGTTAATTTTCAGATAATATTGTGGTCTCAAATTTTACTGTTTTATAGAAGAAAGCGGAAGCAAGCAGTAGAGTTAAAAGAGACAAAATTGTTTATTCGTATGTTTGTACTATATCTATGAAAGTAATGATCCTATTCAGTATCATCATTTCAGTCGAAAGATCCCAAATATCGCCACAACGACAAGTCCTGTGAGCCTCGCATTTTTTGTATTTCTGCAACCCTTATTATGTCCCATTTCCATTACGATTTTTGGAACGAAGTTCCTTACCGCGCGTTGTGAAAGGGGGGCTAGACGGAAAAAATTCTCACGAAAAATTGTACCGACACTTTTACTGTCAAAATATAAATCCAAGATGGCGGCTGCAAGAAATTATCAACTTTTTCGTCATGGGTGTCGTTTTCATGGTTTTCGAGGGTGTTGAAACCGATGGTACTGTCAAAATATAAATCCAAGATGGCGGCTGCAAGAAATTATCAAATTTTTCGTCATGGGTGTCGTTTTCATGGTTTTCGAGGGTGTTGAAACCGATAGTATTGTCAAAATGTAAATCCAAGATGGCGGCTGCAAGAAATTATCAACATTTTCGTCATGGGTGTCGTTTTCATGGTTTTCGAGGGTGTTGAAACCGATAGTACTGTCAAAATATAAATCCAAGATGGCGGCTGCAAAAAATTATTAAATTTTTCGTCATGGGTGTCGTTTTCATGGTTTTCAAGGGTGTTGAAACCGATAGTATTGTCAAAATGTAAATCCAAGATGGCGGCTGCTAGAAATTATCAACTTTTTCGTCATGGGTGTCGTTTTCGTGGTTTTCGAGGGTGTTGAAACCGATTGTAATGTCAAAATGTAAATCTAAGATGGCGGCTGCAATAAATTATCAACTTTTTCGATATGGGTGTCTTTTTCATGGTTTTCGAGGTTGTTGAAGCCGATAGTGCTGTCAAAATGTAAATCTAAGATGGCGGCTGTCAGAAATTATCAACTTTTTCGTCATGGGTGTCGTTTTCATGGTTTTCGAGGGTATTGAAACCGATGGTACTGTCAAAATATAAATCCAAGATGGCGGCTGCAAGAAATTATCAACTTTTTCGACATGGGTGTCGTTTTCATTGTTTTCGAGGGTGTTGAAACCGATGGTACTGTCAAAATATAAATCCAAGATGGCGGCTGCAAAAAATTATTAAATTTTTCGATATGGGTGTCTTTTTCATGGTTTTCGAGGTTGTTGAAGCCGATAGTGCTGTCAAAATGTAAATCTAAGATGGCGGCTGTCAGAAATTATCAACTTTTTCGTCATGGGTGTCGTTTTCATGGTTTTCGAGGGTATTGAAACCGATGGTACTGTCAAAATATAAATCAGATGGCGGCTGCAAGAAATTATCAAATTTTTCGTCATGGGTGTCGTTTTCATGGTTTTCGAGGGTGTTGAAACCGATAGTACTGTCAAAATGTAAATCCAAGATGGCGGCTGCAAGAAATTATCAACTTTTTCATCATGGGTGTCGTTTTCATGGTTTTCGAGGGTGTTGAAACCGATAGTACTGTCAAAATATAAATCCAAGATGGCGGCTGCAAGAAATTATCAAATTTTTCGTCATGGGTGTCGTTTTCATGATTTTCGAGGGCGTGGAAACCGATAGTACTGTCAAAATATAAATCCAAGATGGCGGCTGCAAAAAATTATTAAATTTTTCGTCATGGGTGTCGTTTTCATGGTTTTCAAGGGTGTTGAAACCGATAGTATTGTCAAAATGTAAATCCAAGATGGCGGCTGCAAGAAATTATCAACTTTTTCGTCATGGGTGTCGTTTTCGTGGTTTTCGAGGGTGTTGAAACCGATTGTACTGTCAAAATGTAAATCTAAGATGGCGGCTGCAATAAATTATCAACTTTTTCGATATGGGTGTCTTTTTCATGGTTTTCGAGGTTGTTGAAGCCGATAGTGCTGTCAAAATGTAAATCTAAGATGGCGGCTGTCAGAAATTATCAACTTTTTCGTCATGAGTGTCGTTTTCATGGTTTCGATGATGTTGAAATAGTGCTGTCAAAATGTACATAAAATAGGATAGTATTTTTTAGTTATCTTGTATTGGCTAGACGGAAAAAATTCTCACGAAAAGTTGTAACGATACTTTTTGCTATAGTAAGCTATTGTAAGCCGTGCGGCGTGCGCATGTTTCTCTGTCTGTCTCTCTCTCTCTCTCTTATAGAAAGCAAGCCAGAACGGAACTTCGTTCCATCCGGGTGTCCCTTGACACCTCAGTAGTTTTTTTTAAGCTATTGCATAGCTTCTATCGCGGGCCTTGAGCGTGGAGACCGAATCCAGAAATTCCGTAACGAAAATAACCCAACACCACCCACGCATTTGTTTTTTGAGCGTGGTGACCGATAAGAAAACAAATGAGTGAAAGCAGCTGTCGGCGTTTTGGATGGGTGGGGTTAAGCAGCTGTTAGCGAGGTCTGGTTTTTGATGGAAGAGGTTAAGCAGCTGTTGGCGAGGTCTGGTTTTGGATGGAAGAGGTTAAGCAGCTGTTGGCGAAGTCTGGTATTGGATGGGTGGGGTTAAGTAGCTGTTGGCGAGGTCTGGTTTTAGATGGGTGGGGTTAAGCAGCTGTTGGTGAGGTCTGTGTTTGGATGGGTGGGGTTAAGCAGCTGTCGGCGTTTTGGATGGGTGGGGTTAAGCAGCTGTTAGCGAGGTCTGGTTTTAGATGGATGGGGTTAAGCAACTGTTGGTGAGGTCTAGTTTTGGATGGGTGGGGTTCAGCAGCTGTTGGCGAGGTCTGGTTTTAGATGGATGGGGTTAAGCAACTGTTGGTGAGGTCTAGTTTTGGATGGGTGGGGTTCAGCAGCTGTTGGCGAGGTCTGGTTTTAGATGGGTGGGGTTAAGCAGCTGTTGGTGAGGTCTGTTGGCGAGGTCTGGTATTGGATGGGTGGGGATAAGCAGCTGTTGGCAAGGTCTCATTTTGGATGGGTGGGGTTAAGCAGCTGTTAACGAGGTCTGGTTTTGGATGGGTGGGGTTAAGCAGCTGTTGGCGAGGTCTGGTTTTGGATGGGTGGGGTTAAGCAGCTGTTGGCGAGGTCTATTGCATAAGTTGATAAAAAATGCTATGCAATAGCTTTACCGCGGCAGTCCCCGAGTGCCACACGTCTTTTCTTTTAGTCATTATTATTTCAACCGAAAGACGTCCACTGTTGGACATTGTCTTCCCCCAAGTGTCACCATATTTTCCTGTGATTCTGTACGTCTTGTATCCATCGGATTCCCCTCACCTGGTCATGGGTCCATATTGTATGGAAGCCTTCCAACATGGCGTCTTTCGGTACGCAGCTCCAGAGCCTTTCATCCATGGACCATCTGTACTGCAAGCAATGTGCCCTGAACAAAGGAAAAGGTCGCTGAGAGCTGATAGGCAAATCCTTATCGTAAATCGGGCAAGTGCGAGTCGTTAACTCAGAAGTTTGATTTTTTCACAGCTTCAAGGGACTACAGACCTGAGTATATGGTTTTAATTTCAACTCGATACCTCCACGCGTTTGCGAGATAAAGAGTCTTGACAAACAAACAGACAGACGGACACCAAAGTGATCCTATAAAAGTTCGGTTTTTATCCTCTTGAGCCTAAAAATTACCGGTCCTAGTGTGGGACCACGGGTGGTAACCTACGGGTTAGAGCTGTATCTAATAGAGAAATTCAGCTACAGTAACTATAAGATTATTATTAATCGCATTACGCAGCTGATGTAACAGTTTGGTAGACAGCGAACTGAAGGAAGTACGTCGCGTAAGATAAGTAAGTACCAAACTGTTACGTAAATCATATTCAGGGCGATTATTCACGGTAGTGATCGCATAAATTATGCTAGACTAAAGCTACTAAATTCGTACAAGACGTTCTACGCCTGAGTTTAATGGATTAGATCCTATTACGTGTCTACTTTTATCTAATCAGGAGACAAGTAAATCAGGCTGTGGTTTACATACAAACAAATACAAATTTATATTTTTTTTCTAGGAGTTAGAAAATACTGAACGTTAGAAGAAAAATCGATGCAGATGGTGTTTCGATTCTTTTTGGGATCCGTACCCAAAGGGCACGCCCGGGTAACTGCCAGCAGGCAAAAGTGGCGGGAAATCGTGCGACATACCCTGATGACTTCCGAAAAGCTACCTTTGTGATAACCACGACCACTCTGGCAAGACTGAAACGACCAAGAAGAAGACCCAAAGGGGACCTTATTGCCAAGACTTTACCGTCCGTCTGAATGTCGCCTGTATCTGATGAACCGTTATAGCTAGTCAGTAGAAATTTTCACAGTTTAAGTACTTCTGTTGATGCTATAACAACAAATACTAAAAAAATAAAAAAATGAATTGTTTAAAAAAAGTGGTTTAGATAATGGTACGTAAACCGTCGTACGCGAGTCTGATTCGCACTTGACCGGTTTTTTTTTTTTTTAAGAAAACCTTACTCTACACTAGAAGTTTAGTCCCGTAAAGTGGTACAACCCAGTCCTAAAGAAACGGAACTAGTATCTGTAGGCAATACTAATATTTGTTCCATGCGGGAATCACCCGACACGCAGCACTGCAGTCAATTGGTCAATCCTGCATCAAAATTGCCGACTTCAATACCTATTCCTTCCTCTGCTTCGTATACGTTCTTTTACATTTTGTATAGAACAGCAGGTTTACTCTTGAGCTCAATTCCGATCGGTCAACATTGAGATTGTGACTTTTCGTACCCTTGAAATCAATGCTAGCGCCAAATTGGTTCACAATTGCGTGACCATTTTGAGAACTATTATTATTTTTATTATTATTTAGAAGATAAGGGGCTATGCATCACCCATAGTGTAGGGGATGTAGTCACTGCGACCTAAAAGATCTATTGTGACTCGCCACCTTGTTAGAGTAACTCTTTTAGCCCGGAGGCTTCCAAGAAATTTAGAATACTCCTAGCTTTTAGAGTTTTAATCTCCTCCGGGCGAATAATGTGTCGGCCCAGATGGACACTGCGTTTGCTCCCCCTTGGCCACGCATCCCTCGGCTCGGTACGTATGACACCTTGGATTGGGTTTTGCTGATTATTCGCCACCACTGTAAGTGATTCCCCTACCTATGCCATAAGTAATGACACACGTAAGAGAGCCACCTACAGTGGCGCCCAGGATGCACCGTCCCCCCCACTGTTCTTCCCAGCGAATGCCTACATACAGCCGCATATAAAATGCAGATGCATACATGCATGAACTGGGACGAACAGCAAGAGAGCACACGTGGAGGTTATCTAGCACGCACCCCATTTTTTTTGCTGTTCAATTTCGTCTACTGAGCAAGAGCTTAAAGTTTGCAGACACCTGCAGGCTTACTCTCCAAATTAATTTCAATTTCAATCTAAAGTCAATCCGATTGCATTGTCAATTTTGACGTTACGTGATTTGGTACTCTTGAAAACAATATTGTCAACATATACGATTTCACTTAGTTCTCAAAATGGTCACGCAATTTTGAACCAATTTGGCGCTAGCATTGAATTCAAGGGTACGAAACATCACAATCTCAATATCGACCGATCGGAATTGAACTCAAGAGTAAGCCTGCTGTTCTTTACAAAATGTATAAGAACGTATACGATTGACCAATTGACTGCAGTGCTGCGTGTCGGGTGTCCGATTCCCGCACGGAACAAATATTTGTATTCCCTACAGATACTAGTTCCGGTTCTTTAGGTCTGAGTTGTACCACTTTACGGGACTTTTCTAGTGTAAAGTAAGGTTTTATTAAAAAAAAAGGTCAAGTGCGAGTCAGACTCGCGCATGACGGTTTACGTACCATTATCTAAACCACTTTTTTTAAACAATTTATTTTGTTATTATTTTAGTATTTGTTGTTATAGTGGCAACAGAAATATACGTCAATCTTCTTCTTCTTCACACTCCCCGAAATGTAAACGATAGTATGAAGTTAATGAGTTCCTAGTCTGTCAGTTATTGACAGACTAGGAGCTCACTGTCAATGCTCAAGAGTTTGGAGTTTTGACTTTACAAGTGCATCATTACTGGTGATCTAATTCGTCCGTTTCTAAATCCACATCTAGGAATGTAAGAATACATAGAGCTAGAGTTCTATAAGTCTGAATTTTATAATTTCAGACTGAGGACTATGTATCTAGCTATATGCATCTCCGCAATCATGTTAGGACAACTTTCTTCACACTTCGCTAAACAGAGCACAACTCCAAATACGACATGTACCAGCTTACAATTATTTTAATTTTAGGGTTCCGTACTTAAGGGTGCCAACTGGACTCCGGCTCCGTTGACCATCTGACAGCGGGCTCTATATCGTAAACCAGAGTAGATAGTTAAAAATGTAAAGGGTTCCCATACTGAAACAATATTTATGTCTGCGATTTTTTTACTCGATTTTAATATTATATACTAGGGGACCTGTTGGAAGCGAGTCTGACTCGCACTTGACAAGTTTTTTTAATATCTAAAAAGAACTGGAGACTCTATTGCTTAAACGTGAAAAATTGTCTAAGACAGTATTAATTGTCTAAATTAGATAATCATATCTACATTAACGAATTTAATCACATTTACCTAGTTTGATGCTAATGGATTAGATGCTATATTCGAAACTTTATAGCTAATCAAATAAGTTCTAAATTAGCTTAAACTTTTTGGCATAACTGTCTGCCGTATGAGCTGTCTTGGCTTGAAGGCTGACTGCCTAATAAAATTTTAAAACAATACAATTTTGTGGCTCGGCTACCTAGTTCCCAGCTACTTGGCTATTTTATTTATTACTTGCGCACTGAACGTGCTCAACGCGAATTTGTTTTCATAATATTTCTTACAGGCTCCGCTTCTGTGTTTGTGCCTATCTCCCGCACAATATTCAACTCTAAACCAAATACACAAGCTTTAAAATTGATTGTTAGCATCTAGGAGCATGTACATTTGTCTCTTTACTCGTATTTACTTTATTGCGACGTTTTATAATATTCTACGTTTTGTGCGATAAGGCGCAAGACGCTCAACCGTTACAAAGTGCTTCTTGTTTTGATATCATAAGGAGTTTTGCATAAAATTTTTTTCATTAAAAAAGGTTTTTTCAGTTTTTTTTTTTGCGTTACACGGAGTTGGGCTATTAAGAGTGTTAACTGAAATAGACGATCGCGTTATTCACTTAACTTGGCTTATTAACTTTCTATGGCTTTGAGTGTTTGAATAACTTTGTTAATTTATGTGATTGTTTAATTAGGTATGTCATGTATGTATTGTATTATCACTACATAGTATAAAACAAAGTCGCTTCCTGCTGTCTGTCCACAATGTATGCTTAGATCTTCAAAACTACGTAACGGATTTTGATGTGGTTTCTTTTAATAGATAAAATGATTCAATAGGAAGGTTTATAATATATACTATTATTAATAAGGTTTATAAATAATATAGTTGAGAAACACTGGACATTTTTGAGGTTTCTCATGTGATGTCGTAATTAAACTATTTTTTTTTTGGCAAACGCTGGCCCCTACGAGATAGATCAAAATAATCTGCTACAGTATTGTACCCGTGCGTAGCCCGGGCGGGTCGCTAGTGTATCTACATATAATCCACTTGACACCTTTTTTTCTTTGAGGTGGGAAATTGTCAAATGACTACTGAGAGAGAATTAGAGTAAGGAGTATCAGAGTTTTACTGTCTAAAACCCATCTGGTTGCCCTTTACGTTCCAAAGACGCAGTTATATTTTCGGTACTGCAACATTCTGTCAGATATACGAAAGAAAATAATCAGTAATAAAGTATCAATGTTCAAAATGTGTTAGTATTGATTTTAGTTATACAACTACTGTAGTCATCACAAAAATACGTATTAGTAATAAGATCCGATTAAGAACGACCTTCACCGGTCTGTTTAGATAAAACGTATTTTATGACAAATCTAATCTATTAAATAATATAACGCGTGTGGGTTGCCTAAGAAATTCTTTTCTTTTCT
The DNA here is from genome assembly GCA_910589285.2 of Mythimna ferrago. Classification (NCBI taxonomy): domain Eukaryota; kingdom Metazoa; phylum Arthropoda; class Insecta; order Lepidoptera; family Noctuidae; genus Mythimna; species Mythimna ferrago. The sequence continues at coordinate 29,945,293 of OU342674.1, forward strand.
ATTATTAATTAAAAATTGAAAATTGTTTTTTTTTTGCAAAATGCTCAACCTTTATTTGTGCCAGATTTTTTGCAGACAACCCTATATCATCGTTAGAGCGTTTATTTTGATATACAATTTATTTATTAAACAAGTGGGTACTACTAGTATTAACATACATCTTTTTTTATGGTGGGAAAAAATCATTCTTAATCGTATCCTCTACTAAATGAACTATCTAGAAATCAGAATAGTTTATCAAGCTTCATGTAGACACATACATACAGCCTGATAAACCTACCCATAGTATGCCCATACAGCTTTTCAATAAAAACCTTTAGGATTCCGTTGGTAAACAGACTGGTCGACTGGCAGATAATGCCTAAGGCATTAAGTCCGCCTTTTTTTTTGTGCATAAATCTTTAAATAAATAAACAGCAGCACGAAACCGTGAAAAAGGGGGCAACCAAATTGTATATTGTGACGACTATGAAGGTCACATATTAGTTGCAGTTAAGACTGGCTACGTAATGGATCTTTTAAGGTTTATAGTATTGAAAATAAAACAGATTCGATTTTGATAGATAATGGTCAACAAGGAAAAATATTAATTTAATTTTGTATTATAAAATAATTCAAAGGCTCCTAACAATATAATAAATTCAAGTTAAAAAAAATACTTTTATTTGCGTCTCCCCACGCTACAATATCACTCGGAGATAAGTCCAGACTTCGGGCTGTTACTGAGAAATTTAAAAAAAAATACCAACAACTCAATAGAAATGTTGACATGAACCGCAAATAGATAAAAAAAAAACTATGTTCATACCGAAGAAGAAGGGAATATATTAGAATGCTGAAAATCGGGTTTTGTAAGTGTAAATAGGTAAATAAATTTAAAGCAATCAAAATGTTTAAAATAATGACCGAGCCACGTGACTTACGGTGCAGAAAAACCGTAATACAACTTGTTAAACTGGGCTTTTATTTGTAAATTGATGTATGTACGCCTTTCGATCACCAGTTTGATATTTTATCACATTGTGACATAATCCAGATCACGTGACAGCTTGGAGCATTTGAGCTTAGCGTCCACCGCGTCGGGATCGAAGCGTATGCAGTGTACGAGGCGTCGGTATTTATAAAATGCCGATAGGGTGCGTCTACTGCATTCGGATTTTGCATCGGCAATTTGCGATCTAGTGCATTATGTACCATACAAATAAATATAAAGTAATGAATCCGTCCGCTCTGTTCCGGACGCAGTGTACGCTTAGCTTTAGATGCATAATGAGCCAATAAAATTATTATTTTTATTTGAATTTAATGACTGTTTTCTTTTTTCTGTAATAATTACCTGTCTATCTATAAAATAAAAACAGCCTTAAAATCCCCATTCTTAAATGAAAATCAGAAACTTAATAATTAAAAGATTCCATTAGAAAACCTTAAAACCTGCACCTGCCGTTATCCAGTGATTTCGCTTACACAAACTTTCCTTTTCAATGAACGTTGGGAATCTTTTCCTTTTGTTATTGTTTTCGATCGGCGAAGTTCAAGGGAAATGGCTGAAAGTCTGAGATCATAACATTCAACTTAATGTCTTCAATGTGACCTTTTTTGAGCGAGTTTGCTTAGTAAATGTCGGTTCGTTTTATGGACAGAAAAAGTAATATTTTGTACTTATTCGCAGGTTTCATGGTTTCTTTTTTTAAGGTGGGAAATCTTCTGATGATTTCTTCTGATCTAAGGTGGAGTGGGAAGGTGTGTCGCTGACTAAAACCACACTTATGTTCCTTCTTTGCTTGCGTTTCTGGATCTCGGGTTTCCCTTTCGAAAATATGGCCCCAGTAGGCTTCGTCGGCCCTGCTGGGCCCTTACGGTTTTACTCACCATGTTGACTTAACATGTCCGATGAGGACCTGCGTAATGCGAAGGTGAGGACGTCGTTACGTCTTTCCAGCCAATCCTCAAAGAGGTAATTTGGAACGATGGGTTATTTGGAAGATTTTGCTTTAGAAATTGAATAGGAGTATAAATGAATTTTCAGGACTATTTTCTTTACAGATTGACACGTGATTATTAAAAATTAAAAAAAATGACAAATTAAAATTAAAATTTCATTATTTTATTGTTTATTTTTAAGACTTAATTATCAGAATTTTGAGGGAAATCATCAAATAACTTCTCCCGCTCGGGGTGTAGTAAGATAGAGTGTCAGATTTTTACTAACTAAAACCCACCTATATTCCTTCAGTTGCTCTCGGCATTCGAGGCCCGCAGTAACTCTTCCAAACAAACCCGCAACACTGTCACCCTATACCAAGACTGATGATGAACGAGTCTCCGAAATGACTAACTAATTTTTAAAATGGTCACCCATCCACACACTGACACATTGGCAAGGCTTGGGCACGCCACAATTATGGCGGTAAGTCCCCTCATTGAGGCGTGGCTGGAAAGACATCACGGCATCCTTACCTTCCGTATGACGCAGGTCCTCATCGGACATGGCAAGTTCGGAGATTCCTGTACCGGATTCGTGCGGAAGTGACGCCCGGGTGTCGTTACTGTGCGGAACGCCCGGAGGACACGGTGGAGCACACAGTTGCAGTGTACCCTGCTTGGGCAGAGCATCCAACGTTTGGTAACTGTCCGGACCGAGCCCAAGTCGTCGACGGCGCGCACAGTTCCCGCATGCCTCAAGGAGTTGTCAGCATAAGCAGAGGCCCAGCTGGGTCGAAGCTTACTGGGGCCAGGTTTAGTTTCGAAAGAGTACCTCGAGCCCCGGTATGAAGGCACGAAGAAACGGGGTGGGTTTTAAGTCAGTAAAAGTCTGACACTATCTTTCGCTCCGCCCAAGAGCGGGAGTTGTCATTAGATGATTTTCCAACCATAAAAAAAAACCTCGGCAAGGTTCGCTCAACCTTAGAGATCGAAGCGTTCAGTTGTTACCTTAACCACAAGCTTTCGATACGCCTTTGTAAACAGCAATAAATCAAAATTGTTTTCACGACTGTGTAGACAAGTGAAAAATCTTTCACTTCCTCAATAGAAAGTCTGCAAAGTTTTAGGTGCAAATCTATACGTTAGTCATTATTTTTCACTAATATGACACGGTAACGTTCCTAGACGGTAATATTTCTAGAGTATTTGCGACACAATACATGATGCAAGACGCACGAGACCGGTCGTTATGGCGACACTTTGAGGAGAACTCTGTCCAACAGTGGACGTCTTTCGGTCGAAATGATGATTATGATGAGCACATGGTAAGTAGGTACCTAATGTTGATCGAAACAGGGTTTTCAGCCCATATGCTGAAAAACACGGTAAAAGGTATAGCTTTCAGCCGATTGGGCGCGTTGGTCTCCATACATTTTATATGGAAACTAGATTTGTAGAGCTACACTAGATCCACGCCACTTCATTCTTCGTACAAATCAGGCGTGGTCTACATGTGCATCTGTCTAATGTAGTTCTAGCTTTAATCTGAACGCAGCTTTACACATGCTTTTGAGAAAACGACACAATTGCGAAAGCACAAACATTGTTGAATAATTGACTGCTATTAAAAACAAAAGCTCGCGTGTTATTTTTTTCTATCAGCAGTATATAACTCATAACGCAATCTCAATCTTGTGTAAACAAGAGCAAAATAATTAAACGGGCCGTCGGCCGCTCGTTGCTTATTTCCTATAAATTCTACTGAAAATATGGACGGTGTCGCAGTATTTCAAAAGGCTATTACTTATTAAAGAATTATGCACACAGTGTGCTTTACGTGGCTTAAGACCTCGCTTATGAAAAGAATTTAATAATAATGTCGCATTTTTATGCGCTTGTGATATCGTTTACTCGACTTTGGTGGACGCATTTATTCATACTTCATACTAATAAATGAGTTGTTAACATTATGTCCTTTGGTATAAAAGCTTTTTAAAATTAAGTGGTATAAGACTTAGCACAGTCGGCCTTATAATGTTCCCACTGCTGGGACCCAGGCCTGTTCTCTAGGAGAGGGAATGGACCGTAATCCACCACGCGGACCCAGTGCGGGTTAGTGGATGTCACATGTCTTTGAATTTTTGGTTCTAGGACATGCCGGTTTCCTCGCGCTGTTTTCCTTCATCGTTTTGAGAGCAGTGGAGATGAAATAAAATGAAACAAAGTAATGTGCCTGGCTGGGTTTGGACCCGCGATCAACAACTCGTAAGTCGGAGGTGGTTACCACTCGGCCGCCATTGCTCCCAAATTAAGTGGTAATTTATAATAATTTATTTTTAAAAAGCTTCTGAGTGCACACTTTGCCGTCGTATCCAATATTGTCTTACGGGATCTAGTTTCTTCGCGCTCGTGCCAAAACCGACGTTCGATGCGGAATTAAAACAAAAAAAAAGTGCAAATAAGGTACGGCCTTGCCAAAGATCCTTGTCAACTGGATTAATTCTGTTAAACAAACCACCAAGTAAATGCTTGCAGGTTGAGGTAGATAAGGGCTCCGGAAATTGCCTTAGAGTAGGAACCGAGTGGCCATTGCCAGTGGCACAGGGCAAGTGGGTGATGGATGGGTTGCTCGCATGACCAAGTAATTGTTACTTGAGGTCCGCTGACCGCCCCACGCTCGCGTGCCAACACCCGGCCTTTCTTTAAAACATAATCTGTCGACCTTTTTTTGTTGCTTTTTCTTTAAGTGAGACTTAGCGAAGTGACGCCTTTCGAATGGAAATGGTGGAGACGTTTTCATGGTCTGTGATTATGTTGAGAGTATGACAACTGTCGATATTTACTAAGTGTGAATTTTTGTGTATATTGTTATAAAACCAGAAAAGTCTATATTATTAATGTAAAAACTACTACTAATACTGCAAGTGTGAAATTTTGCACATTTTTTTTTTTCATAACCTAGGCGAGCTCATTCACCCCCGTGATGAAATGGGGGTTCAAAGTTAGTTTGAAGAAAACTACAGTCACGCGAGGGAAGCTGCTGGCAGAAGCTAGTAATAAATAAAGATATGATACGTAAAAAGCTAAGAGCCTTAAATCTTTCATCCAATAATATTATATGAATCATAAACCACAGTCAGTTCAAACATTACCCAGGCATTTAGAGATAATAATAAATGACAATGCCCAGACAGGCAATCCAGATGAAACGACTAAACTTTTAATAAAACATAATGCACACTACTCAAAGGGAAAAAACGCATATCATATCATATTCAGAATGGCAGAAACACACGAGTAACACACAAATAGGCAGTCGCCCGTCGATGTGGCGATTGTCAGCACAGTTTGTTTTTGATTCCGTTCAACAAAGCGCGCTGGATGCAGCCCGTCGCAGTATTTGTGACACATCGCTGGCTTTCTGTCGAACTAATAAATTCTGCTGCGATAACGCTATTTATTTATTTTTTTGTTTTGTTATTTAGTAAGTTGGAGATTGTGATAGGATGATATTTGCTATAAGAAGCTGTCAATAGACTGACTAATTTTTGTGTTTAACATTTTACAGTTTTGCTAGATGTTTGAATTTGGTCTCTCTTTCTAAAGTTACGAGAAAACCCATGTGACTCAGTTGTATATCTCAAAATTGAAACATCGTGAATAAAAAAATAAGCTGCAGTCGGCGCGCGGCGTTGCTTTGAATACGTTGTTCCGAAGCCGGTTTCGAGATTCAGTGATTGTGGAAGGATTCATATTTGTTTCGACTCTTTACGATAGATTATTTAAACCTATACTTATTGGTTAGTCAGATACTAACCAAACGATATAAAAACAAACGAAAACTGCATCAAATATGACGATCAAAACTATTGTGCGTATAATTGTTAGCTAGTTAAGGGAAACTAAACATTCATTTTTAACTAATCAATCATGTCATTGATTCACCAATCATCGGCTTTCCGAAAACCATTTTAAAACCTTGTCATTGATAAATAATTATAACGGGATGATCCACACATTACTAGCTGAATGCAGGCGTGTTGCAAACTACACGCGATTGCCTCCGCCGTCCGCCCGGCCACTCGCAGGCTTAACACAGCAACTGTAAACTGTAACCGAGTTTACACGATTATCACGCATGGATGAGCAACACCCTTTATTTTTGGATTCGATTAATTGAATCTGATATTCGATTGGTGTGTTTTTATTAATTATTGAGGTTGTTGAATTGATTTTTCTTAGCATAGCATATTCGACCTTACAATGACCCCACTGCTGGGACTTACACCTCCTCTTTAGTAGACGAAATGGGTCGTAATCTCCGACGCGGACCCAGTCTGGATTGGTGGATATAACATGACATCGATTTTATGATTCTAGTACATGCCGGTTTCCTCACATTTTGAGTGCAGTGATGATGAAATAAATTACACAAAGTAATGCACCTGCCTAGGTTTGAACCCGTGACCTACAACTCGTAAGTCGGAGTTGTTTTCAGCGGGCCACTATTACTCTCTGCTCATTAGTCAGTAGGATTTTGATTTTACCTTTTTATTATTATCAATATTTCATTACTTTTCCAGCTTCCTATTTCGGCGCTGCTTTTGAAATGATTCGAATTATACAGCATCTATAGTCTGGTACTGAGTTTACACGATTATTGCGCATCGATAAGCAACACCCTTTGTTTTTAGATTCAATTAATTGAATCTGGAATACGACTGGTGTCGTTTTATTGTGACTGATAATAAATTGAGTTAAAGGAGATGATTGATTTTTCTTACTTTTTTATTTTTATCATTTAATACATTTTGAGGACTGAGTTTTCCAGTTTCTAATTCCACGTTGATTTTGAAATGATTCGAATAATCTATAATATAAAAATGAATCGCAAAATGTGTTGGTAAGCGCATAACTCAACAACGCCTGGACCGATTTCGCTAATTTTTTTTTTGTTGTGTTCGTTATTATGAGGAGAAGGTTCTTATGGAAAAAAAAAATGAAAATTAGGGTAGTGTAGGGTAGAGTAGGGTAGAGGAGGGTAGAGTAGGGTAGAGTAGAGTAGGGTAGAGTAGGGTAGAGTAGGGTAGAGTAGGGTAGAGTAGGGTAGAGTAGGGTAGAGTAGGGTAGAGTAGGGTAGAGTAGGGTAGAGTAGGGTAGAGTAGGGTAGAGTAGGGTAGAGTAGGGTAGAGTAGGGTAGAGTAGGGTAGAGTAGGGTATAGTAGGGTAGAGTAGGGTAGAGTAGGGTAGAGTAAGGTAGAGTAGGGTAGAGTAGGGTAGGGTAGAGTAGGGTAGAGTAGGGTAGAGTAGGGTAGAGTAGAGTAGAGTAGGGTAGAGTAGAGTAGAGTAGGGTAGGGTAGATTAAGGTATAGTAGGCTGAAGTAGGGAAGAGCGGGAGCGAAGCCGCGCGGGTACAGCTAGTCTATAATATAAAAATGAATCGCAAAATGTGTTGGTAAGCGCATAACTCAACAACGCCTGGACCGATTTCGCAAATTTTTTTTTTGTTGTGTTCGTTATTATGAGGAGAAGGTTCTTATGGGAAAAAAAATGAAAATTAGGGTAGTGTAGGGTAGAGTAGGGTAGTGTAGGGTAGTGTAGGGTAGAGTAAGGTAGAGGAGGGTAGGGTAGAGTAGAGTAGGGTAGGGTAGAGTAGGGTAGAGTAGGGTAGAGTAGGGTAGAGTAGGGTAGAGTAGGGTAGAGTAGAGTAGGGTAGAGTAGGGTATAGTAGGGTAGAGTAGGGTATAGTAGGCTGAAGTAGGGAAGAGCGGGAGCGAAGCCGCGCGGGCAAAAGCTAGTATCTGATAAAAACCGACTTGATGGTAAGCAGTGATGCAATCATTGATGGTGAGGCACACTAGTTTATTAAAAGCCTATTCACTCTAGCATCTATAGCCTTGTAAATTTACACGATTATTGCGCATCAATAAGCAACAGCCTTTGTTTTTAGATTCGATTGATTGAATCTGGAATTTGGTTGGTGTTGTTTCTTTTTGATTGATTATTGAGTTGAAGGAGATGATTGATTTTTCTTACTGTTTTATTTTCTATATTGATAAAACAATTAAGAGCGGTATTGGTTCGAATAATTTCAGTGTATTTACTTTTTCCGAATATTTTTGATCTCATGGACTATAGAAACACAGTACCAGAGTCCAACTATCTTGTAAAATTTATAGACCGAAGTACCGAGTAAAAAAAACTGGCTAGAGACGGCGTAGGAGATGAATGTTTGGAAGGACTTGGGGAGGCCTTTGCCCAGCAAAGGGAAAGTAAGCGCTAGTTAAAAAAAAAAAAAACTGAGTCACCACAAAGAGTATTAAAATCACCATATCCGATATACCACCGTAGACGCGCACATGACCGTTTGTTGTGGCGACAGTTGGAGGCCTATGCCCAACAGTAGACGTCTTTCGAATTAAATGATGATGATGATGATTAATAACTCTTGTTTACTTGGTTAATCTCAGACAAGATTTAATGCCGCCGCCGCCGGTATTCTGATCCCGATTTCCGGCCACCGTAGGCGCGGGCTTGCGGACAGTGAGCAATAGGTAGCTCGCTGTCCGGCCGTCCGGTAACTGTCCGGACCAAGCCCAAATCGTCGACGGAGCGCACTGTTCCCGCGCGCCTCAAAGAGTTGTCAGCAGCAGCAGGGACCCAGCCGGGTCGAAGTCTACTGGGTTATCCGAAAGGGCGCTCGAGCCCCGGTATGAAGGCTAGAAGGAACGGGGTGGGTCTTTTAGTCAGTAAGAGTCTGACACTATCTCCCGCTCCGCCCAAGAGCGGGGGATGTCATTGGATAATTTTTTCCCACCATAAAAAAAAGACAAGATTTAATGCCATTGCCGAAAATCTGTCAGTAATATTTCTCTTGACTCGGTAGAATTAGAAAACTCATGCTCAGATACAAGCAAATGGACATGTAAATAACACTATTCATCTTAAGCCTGACTAACGATCAAATCTCATACATTCATCAGGAACATACTACATTCAGTGGAGATGTTCGCAGATTATTACTAGCGGCATACATGTATTATTCATAGTTGTCTGTCCGCATTACATCGGTCATACATCACGGGATGACTTCCCCTTTTATCGGCAATGTGTTATTCAGTTCGCGCGTCAGTAGGCTTCGACTTTTAAGATGAAGATGGAAATTAATATAATAATAAAATGATAATAACTCTATATTGCAGGCTACTAAGGCCCAAAGATACTATACATAAATAATAATCTTAAAAATTAAAAACTATCAAATATGACGAACGAAATGTGGACGATTGAGTACTATTAGTATGTACTAAGAACGCATGCCTACCTGCTAGCTTGCTTAGACGGCCAATTTTCAGGTATCAGGTAATCAAGGTAGGTACATAAAATTATTACTTACCTCACGTATTTTCTCAAAGCTGATTTTTACGTATTTTGTAGGCAATATCTTTAAAATCAAGTCGCCAATACTCCCAGACACATTCTGTCGGCCATATTGCTTAACAGACGCTTTAATGCTCAAGCATGAGAATTTACGTGAAGTTATGTCATGTTTTTGGGAGCACATTTCGTTCGTCAGAAAATACGAGACGTCGGCGGCCTTAGGATCTTGGACTATGAGTCGGCACCCGTACAACAAAAGATTTGAAGTTGAATAATGTTCCACAACTTGCACACAACGCCATCTAGTCCCAAACTAAGCAGAGCTTGTGCTATGAGTACTAGACAACTGATAAACATACTTCTATATTTCAAAATACATACATAGTATAGATAAATTACACCCAGACCCAGAACAAATGGTCGTGCTCATCACACAAATATGAACCCACGATCTTCGGTATAGCAGTCGGCTGGACACTGACCACTAGACTAAACAGGTTTGTCAAAATTAACTTAATCGTGTTTTTTCTCGATGGGAAATCATCCTGTGACTGTGGAAGAAGTTCACCTTAGAGCGGGAGCTCTGGGGCAGAGCAGGAGGGCAAGTCAGACTTTTACTGACTTTAACCCAATCCTATGTTCCTTCCTTGCCATGCGTTCAGGAGCCCGGGTTTTTTTTGCGGGATTGCCCAGATGTGACATACGGTTTTGCTGACATTTCTTTGGGGCGCGCGTGGAATACTACGCGCTGTTGACGAATCGGGCTCGATCCAAATGGTTATCGGAGAGCCGGACGGCAAGCTACCCATTTCTCGTCGTCTTCAAGCCCGACTTAGTACTGCTGGGAATGTAGTTTGCTACTGAGATACTTTTCGGGTCTGGTTTGAAGGTCTGTAGTAAAATAAAGACGCTTGGCTTTATTTATAAATTCAAATGAGGTAAATATTTGTATTACCTCACCTAAATCAAATCTTCGCTGCACTACTGGTATTCCTCTGCATCTGATTAGATTGGAGTCGACCCTAAAATAATTTGGGAAAGGCTGTACCTATATAAATGAGATTGTTTCAAAGTAAATGGTGTTTTACATAATTTTGCGTCTAAGTCCCATGGTGGAAGGCTGGCAAGGAGACCGTGCGGCATTCCTGCACCAAGACAAAGTGTGTAAAAGCAGTAGGAGAATTAAAATTGAAAAAAAAACACCCATGCGGTGTCTACATTTCTTTTTCCAATTTTCTTTCTTTAAAGAAATCTCTTCCAGCATACCTGCAGGCCGCAAGAGATTTCTTCAGCAATAAGCGTCGCCTTTGTACTTATTTTTCTGTTAAGGAAAAGACCAGTATTTTTACCCACAATTTGAGCTTTTTCAGACCATTTATTTTTAAAACCGTACTAATTTCTCTTTCTCAAACTACCGCCAGAAAATAAATGACCATTTCCGTCATTTTCAAAGAACAAATTCTAGTTTTGCTTCTAACAAAACCACGTCAAAAACTAGGGCACGGTTCCACATAAGATTAAGCGGTTTTAGATTAAGACCTCAGACTAGCACTATTACTTTTTTTCTAAAAAAAAAAAAAAACAATAATGCTGCAACCGCTTTCATAGCTAATGCAAACTTGGCGTGAGAGCAGAGTTTTCCCTTTGTTTTAAACTACTGCAGTTTATCCTAGATTCAATAGGTAGGTTTATTAAGTTCTGCTATGCTTTGCATAATTATGAGCGGTTACTTTTTAATAATGCTCTCTTTCAGACGGTGAAAAAGCGCGATAGTCAGAAATTATTTCGGAGGCAAACAAAATGAGCATTATCTATTTTTTTTTTAAATTATGTTTTGAATTAGTATCAATTATTGCTTCTTCTTTGTCCTTTCCTACAAATGATATTTATTTTGCAAATAGATTCTTTTGGAGATGGCGGGATGACCTGGATGGCTTCCTTAAGAACTGGTATGAGAAAGCGAGGAACCGTGATCGTTGGAAGGAGTGAAGGGAGGCCTTTGCCCAGCAGTGGGACAGTGTGGGCTAAGTAAAAAAAAATAGATTCTTTTATAACACTTTTACAAGTCAATTTTTTCGTCACTTGAAACTAGACGAGGCCTCACTGAAAAAAACTCAAGAGTCAAAGTCTCTTTTAAAGTCCATACAGCAAACATGTAGAAGATGGTTGAAGAGATGGTTTTTCAAGGAAAGAACCGCACAGATTTGGTTGGACCTGTCTAGTCAGTGTAAACTTTTGTCAGTATTCATATAGTTCAACTTACGACTACTAAGGAGATCAACTAGAAGAAAAGGGAGTTAGTACTGTGGAGGGTGACAGAATAGAATAGAAGAAAAAAATTCTTGCACCGATCCCAAATAAAATAGGACGAGAATAGAAAGCTGACAATGATGATGATTTTTGGTAATGTTGATAATTATGTAGGAAGACAAGCGCCTTATCAAATTAAACACTATAAGTACCTAAGTAATAAATGTTATCATTGAAGACAGTAGGCGCCTACGGCTCCACCTTGTTAGTAAACTGTGCAGATATTGCCTGAAGTTTCCCGCCCCTATCCACAATAACGTTCAAGTAGCTATTAGTAATCTACGTGTTGTTAATACTAGACACTTGTTAGGTTTAGATAACGCGGTAACGAGATTGCCGTTTAATTAAACCTCATTATGAGAAAGTGGCGTCATTATTTTAAAGAATGCGTGGCAGCACCAACAGCGTTTCGCAAATGATTGCATCTCGCCATGACTGTCCCATACACGCATCCTGGATGGGACTAGTTATGGGGTGATTGTAACGATTGTCTACCATCATCATTATTATTTTTACATCATTGTGTGTACCCACGTACCTGTGTGATTTTCTTTCTTTTCTTTCTTTCTTATTATCATTTCAGCCGAAAGACGTCCACTGTTGGACATAGGCCTTTTTTTTTGGAGGAGAAAATCATCCAATGACAACCCTCGCTCTTGGGCGGAGCGGGAGATAGTGTCAGACTCTTACTGACTAAAAACCCACCCCGTTCCTTCAAGCCTTCATACCCGGGTTCGAGTTCCCTTTCGGATGACCCTGGCCCCCGTAGGCTTCGACCCGGCTGGGCCCCTGCTGTTGCTGGCAACTCCTTGAGGCGCGCGGGATCAGTGCACGTCGTCGACAGTCCGGACAATTACCGGACCGCCGGACAGCGAGCACTGTCCGCAAGCCCGCGCCTATGGTGGCTTTGGACATAGGCCTCCCCCAAGCGTCACCACAACGACCAGTCCTGTGCTTCTCGCATCCATCAGATTCCTGCGATCCTCACCAGGCCATCGGTCCACCTTGTGGGAGGCCTTCCAACGCTGCGTCTTTCAGTAGGTACGCGGTTACCACTCCAGAACGTTTCGTCCCTATTGACCACCTTGATTGATTGTTCTGCGTGCAATGTGCCCTGCCCATTTAAGTTAGGCGATTTTTTGAGCTATGTCGACAACCTTGGTTCCTCTACTAACATAGGTCTTAAGAATATTATTACTAACACAGTTCTGGATTTCAGTACGAAATAAATGGATATTATTATTAATTCTATTTTTCAAAGAAACTAAAATGTTATATTTTTCCGGAGATCATCCAGGCTCATTTTTTGGGAGGGGGTATTGTTTATATTAGTAGATATTTATCGATCTTTTATTACGTTTTAATAAAGTTTACATACACGCATGTTGCTAAAAGAGTTCTGAGTATACGTGTAGATGTATTTTTAAAGTACTTATCTATCATAATCTAAGGTTAGTGAATCAATTTTTTAAAGGTTAGCACCGCATGCCCCTGAAACATAATATAAGGTGTTACAGAAAAAAGTTTAAAAGCACAACGAGTTACAATGTACTGAATTTAAAGAGTACAAGTTCCGTTTACAATTGACTTAATATTCGTACATATCGGTATTTTTAGTATGTATATAAATACACATATTTTATATAAATAAGACTTACCTGTTTACGTTAGCTTTATATTGTACATTGGATCCTACCCTTGAATAAAATGACTCTCTATAACTCAAAGGTTTACTGGCAGAAAACTCATTGTTGAGTTAAGCACTCCTATGTACATGAATTGTTAAATCACTGTGTTAATGTTACCTAAGTTTTGTATGCAATAAAGAATCAAACGACTGTTTTTTACAAGCTTTTATTTAGTTTCACCTGTCCCGATGTTTGTCTGTCATCAAATCTTGCAAGTTAATTTTGGTCCACTTCTCGGTTACCGATTGAGCTGAAATTTTGTATACACGTGTAAAGTGCGTGACAATGCAATATTATGACATGGAGCTGATCTGATGATGGAACCGGAAGGTGGCTATAGGAACTTGGTAATTAAAATACACAACCCCATCGACTTTGGGCTCGTATGATTCGTTTTGATGAGTATTAATTACGTAATTACGTTAAGTATTATACCGATATAAAATCTTGCTATGAAAAAAATGTTTTCATTAAAAACTTGTTTTTCTTTAAGTGAACTTAGCCTACATCGACCAACCATCATTCTATTACACTCTCATTTCCTTCCAATATGCGAAGAAAAACAAAAAAATACAACAACAAATTAAAGTTGGATCGGTTCGCTACCGCAGCTCTGCGATAAAGGAACCCGTATACGAAACAGACTATCGTGCGATGTTGCTATACGTATTAATCACGAGTTTGCGGACCGAGTGATAAATTAAACCGAAGCCTTATATTTAGGGTTGCCACACTTAAGCTTGCCTACCTATACTTTTTCCTTACTGATTTTGTTTACTGTGGGAATCGAGATAGTTTTCCTTAGAGGCGTTGAGATTTTTTTCTCTGATTTGTTTTTCGGTAAATATTGGATTTTTGGTGAGAATTCCTTGAGGTATCGACTCAGGAAGGTCGTTGATTAGCTGAATAGAGTTTTGTGATTCATGACTTTGCCACGGATAACGAAACTGTCGGAAAAAGCTTGGTATTTACCTACCAAGAAAATGTAATAGGAAGCTTCCTATTACATTTTCTATTGATTTTTATATATATTTGTATTGATTTTGGCATGCAAAACAGCTGTTTTGCATGCCAAAATCAATACACAATTAAGGCAACTTTGTTTACTGTATAGAATGTATGCTGTACCTACATAAAGAACACGATGAAGATATCAATTTGTACCATATATTTGTGCTTACTGTAAAGAAAATCATTTGCATAAAATTAACGTAAACATATTTAACTCTGTTTGTCCTAACTTTATATTCTGGAGAGAATGATAAACATGTTTTTTTCATTAAAAAATAAATTTGCTGCTGAAGCATATAGTGCATGTAAGTAGTGCTCTTTTTTTTTAATTAATGGGGCACTTATGAATTTTCCCACTCTAGAGCGGAGCGCGAGGGCGTGTCAGATATTTTTAACCGACTTCGAAAAGGAGGAGGTTCTGAATGTTTTTTTTTTTTTTAATCTATGTTCACCGATATCTCGGTCAATTGTGGACCGATTTTGAAAATTCTTTTTTTGATTGAAAGGCTTCCAAGTTGGTCCCATAGAAATATTGTTATTATCTGATCATGAACTTCGAAGATATGGAACAGAACTCCTCATAAGATCACAGCAGAACTGTGTTAACAAGTAAAGTTGCTTTGTTTATACGTGTAGTCGATGACTGACTGACAGAAAAAGGGGTGTATCGAACAGCTCTGATGATGAAGCCAGAAGGTAAATTTTATTAATGTAATCTAACCGTGTTTGGGATTATAGAATCGTTATGAGATGCACTGAGGCTATAAGTTATTCAAGTTTGTCTGAGGGGTACTTTTTAGTGGTGGTACCATAACTAAAAAGTGTAAAATAAAAAACTTTTTACAAAAAAAAATATAACCGACTTCAATGTTAAAAAACACTGAAAAGTATAAAATAACTTTAATTTCGGAAGTCGGTGTTAAATAACGATATAATAATGTTTTTTTTGCTGACTAAAACCCACACCTATATTCCTTCGTTGCTTTGCGTTCCAGGACTCCGGATTTTCTTTTCAGATGCAAACCAAAGGCCCCGTATTAGGCTTTGGACTTACTGGATGGCTTCGGGGCTGGAAATTGGGGCCGGTATTCCAGCGGCTGGGGTGTGATGGCCGTTGAATCGCGCGATCAGCCGCCTCCTTAGCTAGCATTACTGCAGAAGGAGGCGACCGCCTGCCATTCCTCCTCGCTTCGCACCATGGCCTGTGCCCGGCGCGAGAGGTGTGCCACTGATCGCCCCATGAAGACACAGCGGTGCTCTACCCAAGAGGGGCACACCTCTGGTAAGGTAACGTAACGGTGACACCCGGGCGTTTACGTTTACGGTATTTGCGTTCCTGGGCTTCAATAACTCTTTCAAATTGTTGTCTCTTCAAGTAAAAATAGGAGTAATAGAGATTCTAAATGAGAATAAAAAGGAGATTTCTTAATGAGCTGGAAAAACATTTCAGTCTCAAACTCACTCTAGGTGAGAAGGAGTATCAGACTTTTACTAAAACCCACTCTCTTTCTTTCTCGTTTTTCTTTAGTTGTCCTTTGCATTCCAAGGCCACGGTCACCTTTCAAACAACCCCTGCAATCATCTGAGATTTGTGACACCTACATTATGTCTCCCCACAATTTTTTGATTAAGTAATAGCAAAACGCCGACGACAACCCTAGTCATATCGCAAACGTGTGATCTAAACGCGGCGTTTTTGGTACGCCCGCTTACTAGCAACGCGTTATCATTAATCACGATGATCTGACTTCTATTTATTTTATTTTAGCTATAAATAAAACACATGTATGATTTATTAGTTGCATTAGCTCTAATGTTACGTGATATATGTCCCGTATGTGTAAATAATGGACAGATAAATCTGGTTCTGTTTGCAAATTTCTCCATATCATTAAATTAATTATGTAAATGTGTGTGATTATCTCCGGACTATTAACCTAATTCAAAATCATCGGTAGCTATGTATTTTATAAAAATATTTTTAGCATAATCAGCCTTTTAATGTTCCCACTGCTGGGACTCAGGCCTCTTCTCCAGGTGAGGGAATGAGCCGTAATCCACCACGCGGGCCCAATGCGGGTTGGTGCGGGTTTTTTGGTTCTAGGACATGCCGGTTTCCTCAAAATGCTTTCCATCACCGTTTTGAGAGCAGTGATGATGAAATAAATTACACAAAAAAAAAACTGGCTGGGCTTGAACTCGCGACCTACAACTCGTCACAAGTCGGGACCGTTACCACTTGGCCACCACTGCTAAAGCTTAAAAATATTTTTATGCATTGGAATTTAATTCATATAATGATAGTGCTGACACTAATCCAGCAAATGTGCTGTCAAATTAATACAAAAATATGTTATTAAGTTTCTGTAAATCTGAATAATGGCCAAGTAGGTATTTGATGTGGGGATTTTTACCCCGCAACAATTTATTTCTCGCCGTCCGCAAGCCCGCGCCTACGGTGGCGGAAATCGGGATCGGAATCTTCTGTTTCACAGAAGGAAGCAACTGCCTGCCACTCCTCCTCTCTCCGGACCATGGCCTGTACTAAGGCCCGGTACGAGAGATCGCCGCCGCCGTACGCCCCCACAAGGACACGGCAATGTTCTGCTCAAGCGGGGCATACCTTTACCGTGTGTTCCACTGTGTCCTCCGGGCGGTCTATACAGTGGCGACACCCGGGCGTCACTTTTGCAAGAATCCGATGCAGGTACTTCCCGAACTTACCATGTTCGGTGAGAACCTGCATCATGCGGAAGGTGAGGACGCGGTGAGGTCTTTCCAGCCACTCGTCGAAGTTGCGGTTGGTGTAGATTTTTTTCATATTATTTTACCACAGGTATAATTATTTTACTAAGCACATAAAAAATAAACATGCATTTCCTATTAAACGAAATTGCACCTAACAATTAACATAGTAGAAGTTAATTTGTGTGTGCATTGCAGCTGTCAGGCCCATTAAGAAATAATTATGCACTCAAAACTGTGGCTTATTATTCAAGGAACTGCACTAGCGTAGTTGCAACTATGTCATACATAGCGGTAACATGCAACATACAATGTAACGTCAGCAATTTAAACCCACTTCAGTATGGTAACGCCCAATTAGGTGTTTATGCTCAAACAAGCTTCTACCCGTTATTTCACCCGCGTGAAAGTATATCTCCATACAAACTTTGGACTCTCCATTTTATTTTCTTGGGTTAGATATTTTGGAAACACAGATATCTTGTGGATATTATTTATTTATTTATTTATTTAATTAATTACAACGGTTAAACAACCAATTACAGTAACTAAACAAAGAGTAAAAGTATAAACATTTAAACAACACGTACATCAATTCCTCTCACAGTACTTCTGACATGCCAATAAAATCATCTTTCATTCATCCGCAAACAGATCGTTTGTTGGATAAGAATCCAAGAGATCATTTAGTGCAGCCAAAGTGCGAGGTATTGGAGACTGAGCACGGGCAACAGTGCGACACTGAGGCACAGCAAACATTCTGTGCTTCTTGCCGCGGCAGTAATTGTCCGGGACAAAGAAACGTGCCAGCACAGTAAGTAAATCAGGCGCATCATCGCATTATCAGGCGCATTATCTAGGTTTATAATTAAAATCAAATAATAATTATGTGTAAGCCTCATCCAGTAAAGACCTCTCAAAATTTGCTATTTTACGTGAACTTTGGTCCTTCATAATGTACGTGTAAATTAAAAAAAAATATATAATTTATATCTATAAAAATTTTGCACTTTTCAAGATTCTGAATGATGAATTTTTTTTTCTATACACTTTTTAATGTGTAAAAAAAACACGTATTTCCTGAAACAGATTTTCTGAAATATACGAGTGAATGACGGAATTACCGAATGCCAATAGAGCGTTTAGGTGTTACTGTTTTTTTTTTACATTGCCTCTTTATCATTGCGTTCAATTGCGTGGGATGTACCAACAAGCTTTTAAACCAAACTCAGGTTGACGATAGACGGGTTGGAAAGGGCCTTCTTATTCGTCGATTGTGGGTATCAGGAAGCATTAACTCTAGCAGGAAGGTTCGCTCCAATAAATCAAACTGTACGAGTGATTCTTTGAAACAGAGAGAATGTCTCATTCATCTGGCCTAGTCTTTTCTTTAAAATTGGGTATTTTATTTGCATATTAGTTTTCCCCGATCACTAATTGTATCAAGGCACTCATTTTTGCCCAGTGTCTTACGAAACTGAATATATAGGTAAGAAAGCTAGGCCAGATGAATGAGACATTCTCTTAGTTTCAACCAAACAAAAATCGGTCAAAACTGTACTAAAATACCTGACTCAAAAGGTACCTCAATACGTACCGCTTTTGTGTATAGTATTTTCCGTAATTAATTTCAAAAACTCGTATTGTTCAAACACAAGCAACGTCGATTCTGAACTGGAAACGCAATCAGGAACACAATAAGATAGCCGAGCTGACCAATGCCGGAGAATCGCATCATCTGGTGGTATTGAAAATGTAATAAAACGATGCACAGTGGACCCAATTTGGATTTCCGTGCACAAAATTACACAAAACATTATCTGAACAAGTATCAAAGTTTTCGGTTAGAGAGCATAATTCTGGTTGCATTTAATTCAATAATATTGAAGCCATATAAAAAAAGAAATATTGTAGAAGTGACACTTAAGTGTGATCGAAATGTATTGTTTCAAAGTCTAGTGTTTTAATAAATAAAATAGACTGAAACTAAGACAATTTTATGTGTCAGTAACTTTATTCTATGTACTTATTTTTTTTTACTTTCACAGTATTTTTATCCCTGACTAATGACAGTATTTAGTTATTAAAATTCCGGTGGGAACCTCTTGACTTACCCTGTTTACACTGTGACTGTAACATAGTTAGCAGAACATTTTGCGAATCCAGGTTTGATGTTACGCAATGTTAAAGTTACAAAATCTCCATTTAAACTGTCAAGCTACTGTGCATACGTTTTTGTCCTCAAAACTGTAAATCGTGCCCACTGTGCGAGAGTTGCGCCGTGCACTCGTGAATTTTGTTCCAACTCCCTGATAGATTGTTAAGTCCTGCTTCTGTGCAGTTTGCTGCTCCTAATGCTACTTTTTATCAGACTGTGCCAGACTGGATGTTACCAGTTTTTGTACTGTTGATCTCTTGATCTGGAAATATTTGAAATGAATCTGTTAGTAAATATAACATAATATTTATTCAAGTAACACTAGTTTTAGATGTAAGTAGGTCATTATGTCGTATTCCCAGGAACACAAAGACTCGGGTATCATCACCATATTATGCTAGCTACCGCCAGCGGCTTAAGAAATGTAACGAAACGAACGTGAAAAAGTAACAAACGTACAAAATATACATCGATCTCACACTTTTGCCTTTATAATGTAAGTGTGATATGTCTTTTTTTTTATTGTACATAACAATAAGGTGTAAATTACAGCAATAAATACAGGGTTATTTGTAAAACACTAATAACCTTCCAGAACTGTATTACATACATTATAAACAACAACTTTTTACAAAACCATACATTTATCAAAAATACACTTTTAAGATTTCGTTGTTCTATCAACACAATAAATTTAACTCTGTATTTTACTATATCCACATACGCCTCCCGCGCACTTTCCCCGTTTCCCTCCGCTATTGTACTATCGCTTGCTTCTCACAGATTTCGTAACGTTTAGATCGTTCAATTAAAATATTTTAATTTTGGTATGAAAATCTGATGAACCAATGTATGATACATTTTTAAAAGTCATAGAACAAAAGTTGTTTTTTATGATGTTCTTAACATAGTCCTTTTTTTATGGTGGGAAAAAATCATGCATTGACATCCCCCGCCCTTGGGCGGAGCGGGAGATAGTATCAGACTCTTACTGACTAAAAGACCCACCCCGTTCCTTCTAGCCTTCATACCGGGGCTCGAGCGCCCTTTCGGATAACCCTGGCCCCAGTAGGCTTCAACCCGGCTGGGTCCCTGCTGTTGCTGACAACTCCTTGAGGCGCGCGGGAACAGTGCGCGCCGTCGACGACTTGGGCTTGGTCCGGACAGTTACCGGACGGCCGGACAGTGAGCTACCCATTGCTCACTGTCCGCAAGCCCGCGTCTACGTTGGCCGGAAATCGGGATCAGAATCCCGGCGACGGCGGCGGCGATAACGCCGTTGCCTGATACGTTCGGCCTCCTCCTTTGCGAGCATTACTGCTTCGCAGAAGTCGGCGACCGCCTGCCATCTTAACATAGTCCTGAGAAGTTGCCAGTGTTTTACAAATAATCCTGTGTAGTTCATGTACATAGGCGATCATATATGGCTCCGAAACGTTGTAGCTTATATCGAGCCAATCAGAAGGCTTAAAGTCACCTAAAGGACGTTCCTTCCCTTTTTATTAGCATATTTTTTTAAATGTATTCTTTTTTAAATTTATTTACTATAAGCACATACAATTGTTTTAACAGGCACACCCAAGGTAACAAAAGTAGTCGCAAAATAGCCTAGCACTCAGAGATGCCACCCACAAACTGATCAGATATCCATTAGTGCATGCAACATACATACATAATAAACAATCGATGTTCAGTCTCAAGCAGCACCCTGGAGAACCGGCACAAGTTACATAGAGGACAACACAATTATGATTTATTTATACGTAACAAAACAATCTGTCTTAAGTACCTACTTAAATGTTTAAATAAGAAATTAAGGCGTATAGTCCCTTGAACCATCTGACCGAAATTATGTGAACGCAACTCTCGCACTCGCCTAGGCAGCAGTACGCAAATCTGAGCAGTTATTTGCGGCCAGCAGCACCCGGAAAGCGCTTTAAATCCATTTTCTCTGCGAGATATTGATTGATTTACATATGCAATGTTCACTTTGAAGGATATTTAACCACCAATTTTTGTGTGTAAAAATGTTTCTAAAGGTCCAAGCCGTTTCGAAGGAGTAGGGAAAAGTTGCGAAATTGATAAATATTTTTTTTTGACAAAAGTATTAATTGCACGAAAAAATCAAATGTTGATATTATTGTTCATGAATCTATAATAAACATATATTTTTTTCAAAACAATTGACTTAGCCGTTACGGAGGAGTAGGTCTCAGAAAATCACTGTTTTATGGCACTTTCCGGGCGCTTGGCCCTTAAAAGCTTACAAAAAACTAGCAATCACTAACAAAATTCTTAGAAAAACTGAAAACAAATTATGTTCCTGAATAAAATTCAAGGTAACCGCGTACCAACGTGTCATGATTGCCGACGACAGTGACATATTACCGTTGCATCGGCTCCCCCTACATTGCCTACATTGCTTAATAACCACTATGGAAATTACCATATTCTAACCCTACTTTAATTTATATTAGTTTACGTACCTTTGGGAATACAGTAGTGCCCATAGAAAGTTTATTTTCTGCTTGGGACATGATAATTTTTGTGTGTAAGGTGTGACTGTTATGATTTTAGCTAGTATATTAATTTCATGGCTAGATTTTAGGAATGATCATTAATTTATTATATGGCCAACTGAAACTGGCCGGTAGCCCGATTCACGTAATGAAAACTGTAACGATAACATAGCGATTAAGTCGTTTAGACCATTTCAGTTTTTACATCCATCAATCGAGTTTGAACGACACCGATTTTAAAGTCGTTTGAAATTCGTCGATTTAAAAAAAAAAAAAAACTGTATTGCATTATACTAGTAGAATACTTATTAATGTAACTGGAAATAAGTCGATAGATCGTGAATACCGGTTTTGGTTAGGACTTCGATCGAACGACTATAAAATTTTAACGATATTTGGCTTGTTTGATTTTACGTGAATCAGGCTACAGATCGCTTAAACGTTAACTTTTGATGACATGTCCACTCTCGTTCGGCCATATCATATCATTGATGTAGGATTTCTATAAAAATATAAGATCTAAAGAGAGTAGGCCAAACGAGAATTGAAATATCATCAAACTTCAACGTTTAAAACACCACGTAAATCTGGCCAATTTTATTTGGTCACATCATGAAGTGATTAACTTTTAAGATCTGGCCACGATATTAATACAAACTTCTAGCAAAATTATAACATATTCAGTATTCCTAGCTCCTTAAGCAGTACTCCTTGCTCACTTAAACATGTCCTCCTCTTTGGGTCATTTATTCTCAATGTTGAGGGTCGTGACCTCGACGATTAAATTTTTTGTAGACTATTTCACCATATTGTGCTATCTTTGGCGACGTGGTTTGCGTCGCAGACTGTGGTCTCCGGTGTAGCACGGATTTGGTTAGACCAACGTATCGGGTTCACGCTTCTATCTTTTTGTTTTTGGCAAAGGCCTTCTCCATGTTTTTCTAGAGTACCAACGTACGATATTTTTGTATTATTTTTATATGCCTCTTAAGATGTTATCTATCCATTTCCACTTTAGCTTCCTTATCCTTATAAGTGACATCGTCTATTTTTATTTCTTTCCTGATTAATGTATTTCTTTTTCCTTATGTTAAGCATGTTTCTCTTAATTTGTGTTTGGCATGTTTTCTGATTCTTAGTTTGGCTATCTCTCTATCTCTATTAGTCACAATGATTATCAATTATTGGCATACACGATTGAAATTAATCATTTTACATTCTGAATTTCATTTTATACCTATATTTTTAATGTTTTTAATCCTTGATTGAATATATTTTTTTCTAAACTTTATGATCATGGTTCAAATTTTTGTACCGATAAATTTTCTTTGAATAAGTATAAAATTACTGAAACAAAGCTGTTTGCTGCGCTCCAACTAAATAATAAATAAATAGTTGAAATTATCATAAATTCGTATAGCTAGGCAATAGAAGGCTGCTCTGGTTTAAATTATGCATTTTCCAGGATGTGTACTGAATTCAAGCGATAAATTATATCTTTCTGAGGTCAACGGGTGCTGCGAATGCTAATCTACGACAGCACTTGCTAAACAAAAGCCGAAAAGCAGGCTAATTTTAAACTCAGAGCTTCTCAACAAACCTTCGTATAAAATTATTATATGAAAGCATATTTTGGTTTAGACATATTTTATCCGTGAATCGTAGATTGTTTTGCACAAATATGATAAACGATGTAGGATTGTTAAAATGTCACTGAATATAAATGCTGTAAAGAACGTTTTTGAATTCCCTGTTTATTTACTATCTTGCGATATCAGTTAAGTAGTAGTGGATACAAATGCATGGGCCACGAATATTTCCTGGATAGGAAACTCGTAGTCCTAGAATGCAAAGAGCAACTGAAGGACACAGGTGTGGTTTTAAGTCAATAAATGTCTCACACGTCCTCCCTCACCACCCTAAAGCGGACTCAAAACGGTGCAATTGAATTAAAAGCCAAATTAAACCACATAGTTCTCAGAAAACATAAGAAAGTATATTTGAAACTTTTACAATCAAAAGACAACAGCTATTATTTATATACAGTGGACACATTTAAATTATGAGCTATAATAATTTAAAGAACAGCAAACAATTTAAAATTGTGACCCATTATTCAACTGAAAATTTCTTTATTTCTAAAATACACATGTTAAGCGAAACATTTTTTGTTTCTATTTTAATATTATAAAGAAAAATTGCCTGTGAAAAAAAACATGATTAATATACTCACCTAAGCAATTATGATTATGAACTTGCACTTAAGTAAATTGTGTTACATAAATGGTATTCTAAATACTTGTAATTTACTAGGAAGATTATCCACACCCACTTTCATATTGAAATCAACGAAATGCAATAGTAGTTAGAAGCTAGGTGTTATCGTAATAGTAATAATAGTTAATTGAATAATAATAGCGGTGAAATGCACCCTCAAATGTAAGGAACCCTCGAAACACACGCAACACGTCAACTTGTCACTCAAGAGAATTTTTGAGGCTTGTAACATTTATTTTTTTATATTTACTCAAAATAGCTTAGTGTGTTATTGCGAATTCATGTTACGGGCTGGTTGGAGCTTTGAAAAGGTAAAACCATTTTATTTAATGTTCAGCATTTTGTTTTTATAATTTTTAGGGTTCCGAAACCTCAGTCGGCAAAAACAAAAGCCATATACACCGCTAAATTTTGATCGTTTTAATCCCGTGGAGGGTCGATCCGGTACATGAAACACTATCGATTTGTAAAAATAAAATTAAAAAATAAAGTACCTTTTTTTCAAAACTCGTATTAATTTACGCATGTACGAAATTAATTTCTTTAAGAAAACGTCAGCTGAGCGTGTCCAATGACCTGTAGGTAATTTTTACGCTACTACACACAGACTACCTACAGGTCATTGAACTCGCTCAGCTGACGTTTGACGTTTGTTTTTTAATTTCGACCATCCACGGGATTAAAACGATCAAAATTTAAGGGTGTATATTTCATCGGGACACCATGGCGGCACAACCAGTCACCGCTACCAACAAAATGTATACAGCTCTATAGAGAGTTACTCATCTGGTGTCCGTTTGGTTGCGAAACCAATTTGGTGGCGCGACCATCTCGGCCGTGTGGCGACTTCACCGAGACATCATGGCGGTACAATTGGTCACGCTGCCATGGTGTCCCGGTGAAATAATATAGCCCTTATAGTATCGCTTTGTTGTCCGTTTGTCAAAAGCCTTTTTCTCAGGAACGCTTATGGAGAAAAAGCCTGTAGTTCTGTAGGTATCAAGCTGAAATTAATATCAAATCTCTGCCTTGGAGCATTTTTTATTTATTTGAGATAAGCTAGTGCTTGACTGCGATCCCACCTGATGATAAGTAGCGATGCAATCTTTGATGGTGAGGCGCACTAGTTTATTATTAGCATTGAAGTATTCTCTGTCAATGCAATCTATAGATAAGGCCGTTTATGCTCATTTTAGGCGTATATTTTGTAAAACAGCACAGGTAATGGAAAAAGTTTAAAAACCAAAAAAAAAAAAATTACATCACGAAATAAATACTCTTTTTGCGATTCGGAAAAAAATTCGAGTATCGATTCAGGACCGGTCGTTGTGGCGACGCTTGGGGGAGACCTATGTCCAACAATGGACGTCTTTCGGCTGATATGATGATGATCGATTCGGGGATCAAACTACATATTTATGTATATAGGTTTTGTACGGAACTCTCGGTGTACAAGTCTGTCTCGCGCTTGATCTTCTTTTTATATATTAATAAGTACATGTCTAGCACATTGGCTGGTTGAAAATATATTCATTGACATAAGTTTTTATTATGCTAAGGCTTTTTCAATTCTATTTTGAAGTCCTATTTCATAATTCATAAGAAAAAAAAAAACGTGAATTCTTATTGAAATATTTTTTATTACTTTACAAACTACAAAAAAAATATGTTGTACATTTTTTTTTGTAAAAGGAGAGGACTTCTTGTGTGTTGAAAAACAATATCACTGTTTTTTTGTAAATTTTTGTAAACTTTATAACTTAATAATACAATTATTAAGATAAATACTGTAAATTGTTTAGTAAGCTCTGATTATCCTTTGAGTATGGACGTGGAGTCTCACAGGCTCCACGCGTGTCTCAGTTCTTGGTTTCACACCTTTCCCCCTGCTCACGCAAGCGTCCCAGTAGCTTCACTTTTAGTAGCAAAAAAGACAATGAGGGAAGAAATTGTCTCGCTGCATGCGAAGCGCGTGAGAAATATTCATTGAAATATTGGCTGGAGCCTGTCAGGCTCCACGTCCATTGTTGTGTTATAAAAATTTTTGATAGTTTTTGCGTTTTTTTAGATTTTTGTCATGGAAAATGGCAGAAACTATTAATAAAATAATAAACAGCCCTAGACAAAAAGCACGATTCGATAATCGTCTTTTCAAGAAGAAATAAATTCTTTATTGTTTGGCTTCGGATCAGTCGACGATGAGGCAGTCAATCAAAAAAGGTTGAAATAGGATATTTTCTAGACACCGCCAATCATATCAAGGAACTAGATACAGAATATGTCCCGCGAAAAATCACAAAATCACACGAATGACCACTTATGTTGGTGTGCTTTTCAGCAAGCCTGTGTGCCTACAATGTTCTCGTCGTTTATGTAATGACTGTGAGTAATTTACGTATACTATGACTGCTGTCAGAATTTTTTATTTTTGGTTCCAGAAGGAGATGTTAAGTTATTTTTTTTTTACGTTTGTGTATTGTATTCATAAATAAAGAAGTACTGTTTTGTTTTAGTGTTAGATTTAGTTACTTTTAATGGGTTAAAATGATAACGTGGAAAAGTCTGATAAAGTGGCACGATTGTAATTATTTCATATTTTCTAAACTAAAAATAATAAAGAAAGTTGAATACAAAAACTTTTTTTTTTCTTAATACAGACCGATACCCAAATATGGTTTGGGTTTTCACTCAGTTTGTAATAAGTTTCTAGAAAAAGATTCCATGTGAATATAGTACCCTGAGAGACTCCACGTCCGCACCAGTGTTAAAAATGTTTGACGTCCTTACTTAAAGGTTATAATAAAAAGCCTGGTTTGCGAAAATTCGTAATCAAGTTTATATCGTTACGTGACCATATTTGAAAGTACCGTAGGACAAAAAAAAGCGCAATTGTATCGTTACTTTTTTTTTTTACTAGCTTTTGCCTGTGGCTTCACTCGCTTACATAAAATATAGCCTAAACCACTCAGAAATAAAGCAGCTTTCTGTCGGTGAAAAAATTTTAGCAATCGGACCAGTACTTTCAGAGATTTCCTACAAACATAAAAACAAACTTTAACTCTTTTCAATATAAGTGTAGAAAAATATTATTAATACAGAAAGAAAAATAAATTAGAAGAGATGGGTATGTGGTTTCTGTTATGGCAACCTTTGATATTAAAAATTATCTTTCCCAGATAAACATACTTGGTTCTAAGACAAAAACAATAGTTTAAGTCGACTCAAATAATCTAACAAGACAAAGAAAAACGTAATATCCTTTGTGGAGACTAAATTAAACTAGTCTGAAGTTAATTTCTTAGTCCGTGATAGTGAAGTTGCGGAGCTTCAACTCCGACTCTTAGGGTGAGGCCAAACGAGCGTAATTTTGTGAGTCGTGAGACGCAGAATTTCGGTCGCGTAATTTCTGTTGCATTCGGTTTCATACAAAAGTCCTGTTTCATTCACACGGCGACGCAAAATGAGTTGTCTGCAGCAGTATAAATTCTGCCTGGCAGAAATTCTGTTGAGAGGCCAGACGAGCGCATTTTATTCAGTAACTAACCAACGTTTATAGCGGATTATTCCAATCATCGAAACAATTCTCGGCGACCTCTTGCCTTGCTCTCTGTTTTAAAACTTTTCACTTAATGCCTTTTCCGATAAATTCCATAGACATGGCATTGTTCAATTTCAATTATATTTTTATCTGTGACAAGCATTTTGTAAGTAAATATATTTATGTGGGATCGGCTTCAAACAACATGAAGTAAATGCTATACTTTTATTTTCATAAAAAAACTACATAACTTCTTAGACACATCAATCTCTTTCAGTTCCTTTCTTTTGACAGCTCACTTCAATCCGTAAACATAGGTAACAAAAACTAACTCTTACGACAGATAACGTAAGAGTTAGTTTTTGTTACCTATGTTTTGTTTGATCAAAATCTTTTGTTATAGTTATTGTGATCCAGTGGTAACGACGACTGACGAGTTGTACGTTATAGACTCAAATACTGGCAGGTACTTTTATTTTACGTCATTAATTTCATCACAATTGCTCTCAAAACAGTAATGATAAATATCGTAAGGAAAAGTAGCCTATATTTTTAAGTATGCCAAATGATACAAATCTGTTAAGCCGTTTGAGTGTGAAAGAGTAACATACAGACATATTACACACACATACTGCGATACAAAATTTCTCCTTTATAATATTGGTGTAATAAAAGAAACCGTATAATCCAGAAACGACCCTTTAAGTTTCTTTTTATGTTTCAGTACCTCTAATCCTAGACTTTCAAATGTTTTTCGTGTTTTAATTTAAAAAGGAAAAAAAAACTATAAATTCCCTGATATTGTTCAGCTAATTCTTAGTAATCAAAAGGGTACGTGACCAACAAAAAAGGTGTGAAAAGCGAATTCATTCCTGAAATTGCAGGGGTCTTCGATCTTACACATATAATAAGGGAGGGTAGTATTACTGAACAATAGAGATGAATTTATTATTAAGTCAGAGTTGTATTGCACCTGTTAACCTATAAAATATTCATATTTCAATAAATGCAAGTAATAGGTCTATTGAGGTGTGTTAAGGCGGTAGCGCCCGAGTAGTGAGAGATATTAGAAGTTTGGTATGAGTAGAAAAAGAATTGGATATAATAGAATAATTTAAATCAACCGTAAAAATGTTTGAGTTAGAATTCGCCTTAAATGTCATTTCTTAAATTAAAAATAAATATTCCTATGATGTATTCGGCCAATTTGAATTTAGAGGGGTGTAGATATTGATGATTTTTATGATTATAATTGGATAAATACATATTTATTACGATCGTGAATTGCATTTTTTAAATCATACAACTTCATGCTACGTTGAAGAAGCAGGCGCTTATTATTCCAAATTATAGTTAGTAATTTATTGGAATTTATTGAAATGCGCAGAGGTCTGTCGCTATACTTTAGTGAATGTGGTGACATATTAGTACATGTGGTGATGTCCTAGTGAATATGATGACATCCTAGTGGATTATTATTCTTTATTGAGAAGATAAGGGGCTATGCATCACCCATAGTGTAGGGGATGTATTCACTGCGACCTAAAAGATCTATTGTGACTCGCCACCTTGTTAGAGTAACTCTTTTAGCCCGGAGGCTTCCAAGAAATTTAGAATACTCCTAGCTTTTAGAGTTTTAATCTCCTCCGGGCAAATAAATCCTAGTGGATGTGGTGACAATCAGTGTATTGTGGGATTCTCAGCCTAATTTGATTAAATGACTTTTCATTTTTAATTAAATTAAGAATCTTTGCGGTTATATTAAAATTTACGGTCTTTCCTGGCGTATGCCCCTTAAACTCGTTCGCCTTAATATTTAACAGGCAGGAACAACGCTCAAGCAGTTAAACATGCACCGTTAATACGCGGCTGGATCAAACACATAATTATTTAATACGTATGCAAATCACTTCATTGCCCCCGTAACGTGTACATAGTAACTAGTACAGATGAGTACAGTGTGTCAGGGGGTAATAATAAATTAACTAGCAATAATATCATTATTTCACACACAGAACCTTTTAGGAATATCGACTTTGTGAGTACAGCAAAAGTAGGGTGTTTCCTGCCGGAATCTATGTTTCCTATATCTAGGCAAGGTTGCTGCATTGTCGATAGTGATCAAGCGGAACTCAACTACGAATAACAAAAAAAAAATATAGTGCAGAGGCTTGGTAAAGTTCAGTAAAGCATTTTTATCAGCGTTTAAAACTATGGTAATTTAAATGGTTTGATATCGCTGACGATCCGACATTTAGGGAATAAGCATATTTACGTTTTCGAGGTTTGATTTTAGACGAAAAAGAAAATGATATCGAATAGAGTAGGGTTCCAATTATTATTATTATTACTAGCTCCTATTGATCCACCGCTGGGCAAGGCTTCTCTATTTCCAGCGATTACGACTTTTTGTCTATTTTTCCTAATTATTCTTTAAGAAAACATTCAGGTCATCTCCTTCGTGGTCTACCGCGACCCCGAGTCACTGTGTAAAGGCACGGCACCAATACTGTGTTTTACGGAGCCACAGTGCGTTAAGCATGCAGCAGGCTTATTCTACCCAGGGACCTTACCATGACGTGTTAAAGTGTCAAACGTGCAAGCGGGAAAGAGCTTTGGAGTTATAAGGTAGAGAGAGTAAAGTCTCGCATACCTCCGTTGAAAAGGATGATTTTCTGACCAGACGGGTGTTATGTCTGGTGGGCAACTGCCCGATAGATGATTTCAGGCTGTCGTATATATTCAAATTGCGCGGAGAAGTTTGATTGCGCGATGCAGAATTAGTTCTTATGTGACGCCATAGATGTCGCTACAGAGAGATCGGGCTTGCGGACAGTGAGCAATGGGTAGGTCGCTGTCCGGCTATCCGGTAACTGTCCGGACCAAGCCCAAGTCATCGACGGCGCGCACTGTTCCCGCGCGCCTCAAGGAGTTGTCAGCAACAGCAGGGGCCCAGCCGCGTCGAAGCCTACTGGGGCCAGGGTTATCCGAAAGGGCGCTCTAGCCCCGGAATGAAGGCTTGAAGGAACGGGATGGGTTTTTTAGTCAGTAAAAGTCTGATACTATCTTCCGCTCCGCCCAAGAGCGGGGGTTGTCATAGGATGATTTTTCCCATCGAAAAAAAAAACTACAGAGAGATGAGCTATACATCCTTAAAGGTCTATATATCAGTTCAGTTTAGGTCGTCAAATGGATCGAGTTAAGAGCTCGTGGTAGAGTCTCAGTTCTATTTAAGTTAGGCAGCCTTTGGCAAATAAATATCAGAAACTTCAGTGGTTAACAACCTTTTCACAGACGTGTGTGACTGTACTTCCACAAAGTCCTCGCGTGATTCCCGACATCTCATGTAACACGGCGTTTACTTTCCGTGGTACAAACAAAATATTGCAAAACGCAATAATTTGCATTACACTTGGCCAAGGAAGGGCGGGTAAAGTCGTCATTAATAATAGAGTAAAGTTAAGGGGCGTTCCCCGCCCTACAGGACGGGGTTAACAACCCTTGTTAAACAGTATAGTCTGGATTCATTTTCCGCTACAATGACTAGTGCATTATTATGCTAAGTTTCGTTACCAGGAAAAATAGCTTTTTTAAAATGAATGTAAATTATTAGTACAGGTTGAGACGTAGTGTCTGTTTTCTTTGTTTTGATGGAAAATTTATGAGTGCGTTTTTAAAGTTTAGTCTCATAGAAGACTATACGCAATATACATGATTATATATATGATTCTCCGGTTATTGAGAATAGTCTACTGTACAGTAGTGTCTGACACTATCGCCCGCTCCGCCCAAGAGCGGGGGTTGGCATTGGATGATTTTCCCCACTGAAAAAAAAAGTGCTTATTTCGACGTTCATTTTTTTTTGTGTAAGGTACCTCTATCAGCCAACTGCTATTATTTAATAGTAGTATTACTTAATAGTATTATTTATTAATAGTATTATTAATATTTTTACTACAACATGTCGAGCAAGTTATACTTTGAATAAATTGTAGGAGCTTACACTTTTTTATGATGTGTAGGTAATTATTACACAAGTAATATGGGATAAGGGCAGGAAGAAGAAGAAAATGTAAAAAATAATTATGTCATAGTAAGAGGTATTCGACGTAGTTGCAACGTTAATATTTCCTTTTTTTGTAATATCGCAGCATATCCTGCGACAGGAGCATTTTTGACCACACACAGGTCTTTTTTACTCTTTATAATTCTGTATAGATTAGTTCAAAGTTTTTATTTTATTGTGATTTATCATGTACAAATCGCAAATATTTTTTTTTCTTTATAATTTCCAACCAGCAAAAGACTAATGGTTTCCTAAATAGCGGAAAACAGTCATAGAGATTTGATAGATTGACTTGCGTAAAAACCAATAATTCTGCCGAGCATTTTCCCTGCTATGTTTAGGTCAGCTTCCAATCTTACCAGATGCAGCTGTATTCCAGTATTTTACATGGAGCAACGGCCTGTCTGATCTCCACAACCCTAGGAACTAGGTGGCACGATACCCCCTTTTTTTAGGTGGGAAAATTATCCAATAACATCCCTCGCTGATTGGTGCTGTCAGACTTTTACTGAATAAAAACCCACTGTTACTGTTCCTTCTTTGCGTTTGTCCTACCGTGCTCGTGGCCCCTGTAGGCTTTGACCCTGCTTTGGGGGTAAAACGATACCCCTGAGCAAGATCTGTAAGAACTATCATTATTTATATCAATATCAATAAAATCGAAATCAATTGCTTAGCGTACTTTCTGAGGCTTGATGGAATTTTGTTATGCTAACATAGTCATCCATCTACTGATCTGACTGATAAACCTCCGCAAGTGTTGCTTAACCCTCGTTTGATTTATAATTTTTTTACTATCCACTAAAGACCACAACAGAATTTGACATCTGCATACACTTATGTAATTTAATACCCAAAGCAAATAGGTAAAAAAAGTCACTAAAACCATTAAAAAATTCAAATTCAGAACACTGAATTTTCTTTTTATTCCCCAAAAGTGTAATATCCTACCATAATAATATCATTCAGATAAAAAAGTCTCGTTAAGCCCTAGGAGGAATTAGTGATTGCAAGTAATAATTCACTTCGAGCCTGTTGGCGGTCCGACTAGAGGCCACAATCCGTGAAATTGGTCGCATTTTATTAAAAAAATTGGCCGCACATAATTCTAAAATTATGCGGCTATCATCGCTCTTGTTTTGTGACTTAATTATCTTCAGTTTTTTTTGCTGTAATCCACTTATTTTGAAAGATTAATGGCGACCAGATTCAGTCCTGTAAGTAATTGAACAGGCTGATTTGTTGTTTTGTTTCATTCTGAAATATTAATAGTGTTTTTAAAATAAAACTATAAGATTGGTTTGAAAAACTCTTATAATAGTTCGAGATCCGTAGAGGAAATCTATTTCCTCATTTGTTATTTATTCGATTTTTTTTTATGTTAATTAGTGTTTTTTTAGTCTAATAGAAGCTATTAGTAAGGATAGAACTCAATTTGTAAGTATTAAAAAAAATCAAAGATATAAAATGTTCGCGATCTCAGACAAATTATACGGTTTAACATCATTGGCACCAGATTTAGCTAGGCAACCTATTCGGTCTTAATAAACGCATTATCTAGCACATAATATTTATCATAATCGAATAACAGATGAGGGATGAGATTTCTTCTACGGATCATAGATCATAAGTAACAAGCTTATCATACAGAACGCATTTTTATTTTATTTAATCCAGTCATTAAGATTTCACAGTTGATCAGATTACACTATAAAGTTTTCAATGTGTAATTAGCATGAAAATGTTAACTCCAAAATTCACGTCCATTTATTTTCGGTTTCTTAGCCAAAACCTTTAAACAATTCACGCAAGAACAACGCCCACTAGAAACCTAAAGCCTGCGGCTTTAATAAAGCACTTTATAATTAAATTACATTAATATTGATGGAGGCTAGAAAGTACGTAGATAGCATTACATTGACGGGACCGAACCCGGTTCGTAAGCCGATTAAAGACCATCGTATATAACATCAACAACTCGGCACCGCTTCCCAATATTGAGCCAGGCTCAAGGAAAAGTCGACACGTCGTCGAAAAAGAGACTCGAAGACGTCTTCGACTACCAATGAATATCAAGAGGACAGAGAAACTTTAAAATGACCAAAAAATTACGTGTAAGAAACGTATTTTTTATATATTTTCGCTGATAGTGCTGATGTTGCTAGTTGCTAGCCTGTCTGTTTTCTATCGTTTACACTTCGGGGAGTGTGCACTAGAGTTACACAATTTAATTCCGCCAAGTCCGTTCCATCATCGGACCACAAGGCGTACGGCGTTGCGCCACCGGTACATGGTGGACATCCCACCTATATGTACAAAGCGTTTTGGGAGTACATTCATTATGCGTACAGCTAAGGAATGGAATTCCCTGCCGGAGTCTGTGTTTCCTGATAGCTATAACCAAAGGGTCTTTAAGTCAAGAGTGAATAGATTGCTTCTAGGCAAGCGTGCATCGTCGGCCACATCATCGCTTACCATCAGGTGAGATTGTGGTCAAACGCGAGCCTATCAATTATAAAAAAAAAAGACGTGTGGCACTCGGGGACTGCCGCGGTAAAGCTATTGCATAGCATTTTTTATCAACTTATGCAATAGACCTCGCCAACAGCTGCTTAACCCCACCCATCCAAAACCAGACCTCGCCAACAGCTGCTTAACCCCACCCATCCAAAACCAGACCTTGCCAACAGCTGCTTAACCCCACCCATCCAAAACTAGACCTCGCCAACAGCTGCTTAACCCCACCCATCCAAAACCAGACCTCGCTAACAGCTGCTTAACCCCACTCATCCAAAATGAGACCTTGCCAACAGCTGCTTAACCCCACCCATCCAAAACTAGACCTCGCCAACAGCTGCTTAACCCCACCCATCCAATACCAGACCTCGCCAACAGCTGCTTAACCTCTTCCATCCAAAACCAGACCTCGCCAACAGCTGCTTAACCTCTTGCATCAAAAACCAGACCTCGCTAACAGCTGCTTAACCCCACCCATCCAAACACAGACCTCACCAACAGCTGCTTAACCCCACCCATCCAAAACCAGACCTCGCCAACAGCTGCTTAACCCCACCCATCCAAAACCAGACCTCACCAACAGCTGCTTAACCCCATCCATCTAAAACCAGACCTCGCTAACAGCTGCTTAACCCCACCCATCCAAAACGCCGACAGCTGCTTAACCCCACCCATCCAAACAGACCTCACCAACAGCTGCTTAACCCCACACATCTAAAACCAGACCTCGCCAACAGCTGCTTAACCCCACCCATCCAAAACCAGACCTCACCAACAGCTGCTTAACCCCATCCATCTAAAACCAGACCTCGCCAACAGCTAATAATAATAATAATAATAATAATTTATTTCATCTTTTACACAAAATAATTACATATAACAGCCACAAGTAAATCTTAAACAATTATGCTGTGTCCAAGTAATAACTACGAGTATAATTGACTTATCAAATATTTAAACTACAGGAAAATTTACTTTATTAACTTAAAATTATGTATAATTAGCGACTTGCCCGAGCTAGGTTTATAAAACCTGTGTTTCGGGTCATCACTTACAAGACTAGCTGCTTAACCCCACCCATCCAAAACCAGACCTCGCTAACAGCTGCTTAACCCCACCCATCCAAAATGAGACCTTGCCAACAGCTGCTTAT
Source organism: Mythimna ferrago (assembly GCA_910589285.2). Lineage (NCBI taxonomy): Eukaryota > Metazoa > Arthropoda > Insecta > Lepidoptera > Noctuidae > Mythimna > Mythimna ferrago. The sequence goes on from OU342674.1 coordinate 29,980,581, forward strand.
CCCCACCCATCCAATACCAGACCTCGCCAACAGCTGCTTAACCTCTTCCATCCAAAACCAGACCTCGCCAACAGCTGCTTAACCTCTTCCATCAAAAACCAGACCTCGCTAACAGCTGCTTAACCCCACCCATCCAAAACGCCGACAGCTGCTTTCACTCATTTGTTTTCTTATCGGTCACCACGCTCAAAAAACAAATGAGTGGGGGTGTTAGGTTATTTTCGTTACGGAATTTTTGGATTCGGTCTCCAAGCTCAAGGCCCGCGATAGAAGCTATACAATAGCTTAAAAAAAAATGTGTCGCTGATAGTGGTGCATGTGTTAAACTGAGTGGTAAAGTAGTTGAACTGAGTGGTGTTGATACACGAGTCATTTTCGTGGACGGGCGCTTTTAGTTGAGTGTTGATTTTTTAACTGCTAGTGGCTTATTTCTATTTTAATATTTCGATATATTTTTTCCTAGCTTCTCACATAAAAGATGCGACAAGAAATATGTAACAAAAATTTCTGGAATGACTAACAGATATTAAAAAAATATATATACATATAAACGGTGATTACAAATGTAAGTTTTCAACAGAAAGTGAAAAATTACTCTTTATTTCTCGATAAACTCTATTTTGAAAATGTTTGCAATTAACTTTTTAGACTTCATCTGTGGTCCCAAATTACTACCTAAACAAAAAAAAATAGGTCGAAGTTAGGACTGCGGTCCCGGTTCAAAGAGCCTACGACCTTATTATTAAAGCTTAAATTTCGATGCTTTACTTTAGGTTGATATCATTTCAATTCATCCAAGTGTGCGCTGACCTTTATTCAACCTAAACAGCTGACAAAATTAATCTAAAGACCATTATTGTTGACATGTAAAACGCATTAAGCACCCAATAGCCTCTTTCGAAATAAAATAGTCGATAGGGAAATTCCAATAAATCGACAAACGGAATAACAGTGTTCGTTTAATTTCCGGACAATGTTTGATCTGTGGTATATAAATGTTTAAGTAAAAAAGCGTTGATCAGCATTTATTTATGCTGTAGAATAAATTGGGGATGAAATTTGTTGTGTGTCGTGAAGATTTTATATAGGTACGTGTTTTCGGAATTAAAGTTCCGACTTGTCTAGTTGGTTCAAATAAGTTCTCCCGGTTGCTTCATGAGAAAGTGTCAGACTTTTCGTTTTTTGATTAATATCCACCGTGTTTCTTCAGTTGTCCTATGCTTCAGCCAAAAGAGGACCAATGTTGGACATAGGCCTCTCTCTAGCGTAGCCACAACGAACGTTCCTGTGCATCTTGCATCCATCGAATTCCTGTGACCCTCACCAAGGCATCAATACTTGCATCCATCGGATTCTTGGGACCAGTTCATCAGTACATCTTGAAGGAGGCTTTCCAACGCTGCGTCAAAAATATATAAATTAGTTTTGTATATAAAAGAAAATAGCTCTTTATTTGAATATTGTGTATATTTGTGTTGTTTTTATTAAACAGTATATTAATTTAACACCGCCAGAGACAGGAACAGATGGAGGAATATCATAAGGGATAGAGTGATGAAACAGGGGGGTCACAACCCTCAGCATTGAGGAATACAACGCAAGGAACGAACTGCGAACACTAACACTGAACAGAATAAAAAATAAATACGCACAATGTTTTGCATTTAAAGTTAACCTTACAAGTAATGTTTACCTACATATTTTTTATTCCGTCTATTTATAATATAAGTATAAAGCGAAAAGAAAAAAAAATTAGACATTGACTTCCAGACAAAATAAAATATTATATTTTTATCATATCAGTTACCTTATAGAAGCTTGTATTGTACGTGTCTGGAATGTTTCTGCGTTATAGTGCAAACTCAACACTGCTGTACCAGCATACGAATGTTTTAGAAAATCAACTTATTTTGTACAAAAGAATCAACACATTTTTGGAACAAAAAATACTGAGAATACTTATCAAGAAAGGTCTGACGCATTTACTGGGCAACAAAATTACATTGTATATTTTATGAAAATCACGGAAACACGGGTAGGATACGCTGATTTGGCGTGTAAAATTTTATTATAAAGAGGCAATTAAAACGAAAATTAAACGTGTGTTTTCCGTGCATCCCTTAATCAAATAAAGCGACAAAATTAATCTGCCCGATTCACCGCTCCCTTCCGAGCCGGCCGGCTGCGAACCGGTCCGATCCCCGTCCGGTCTCATCCGCCAATTTCATACAATAACACATCACGTATTTGTGTGGCCGTAATGGAAACGTATACATACTTGTTTTGTTTGCTCCCGTTATTAATTCATCGTATTCATAGAAAGGGTAGCCAAAGCATATCGCCTGCCATTTTGATTGGATTTCACAGAAAGAACATTTTTATAACTAGAGCACATACGTATGATTTAATAACTGTTCGGAGATTCCTTTGATTGTGTTATACGAGCGTAATATCGTTTCTGTACTCTTTGAATAGATATTTAATTTCGTCGGAGGCGAAGCAGGTTGTTTGAAAAGAGTAATATCCACGTGAAATATCAGGACGATGACTTTGTTTTACAAAACGAATTTCTTTTCTATAAGAAAAAGCGGATAAGTCATTAAAAGTGTCGACGGAGCGTAAAATAAAGTGAGCCGAGCAAAAGTGGTCGAATCCAGGCGGAGGCGAGTCTTATCGAAAACTTAAAACTAGTATGGTTCCTATCCAACGAACGGTTATTAAACTTTACTTTAACGAGTCGAACGTCAAATTTCTGGAATAGTTACCGACTTTATATCTTTCCGTAATAGTTCTATCTTTCTTTTCGTTCGTGTTTAATTGAATTAGTTAAATGAATGCCAATTGATAGCTAGAGTTACGGACTCATTGATTTCTTGGTAACTTTTGCAGTTTCATAATTTATTCTGGAGTGGTAGAATATTTTATAATAATTTAGATAGAATTAATTAGGCACTTGCAGCTTGCATACAATATTTTAAATTTTCATTACATATCATACAATATTTTGTATTAAACAACAAAAATAAATAACACTAAAAATAAATCGTTTTTCTGAAAACCGCATCAATATCTACACTAACATATGTTATAAAGAGGTAAAGTTTGTTTGTAGGAGATAAACTCTGAAAGTACTGGTCCGATTGCTAAATTTTTTTCACTAATAGAAAGCTGTTTTATTCCTGAGTGACATAGATTATATTTTATGTACACGGATGAAGCCGTAGGCAAAAGCTAGTTGGTCATAAAATGAAGCAGTAATTAGAATTCCAAATATTTGTACGAGGAAGAGTGTGGGCATGATGGGAACATCTCGATATCCCTTTTTTACGCATATAACCTAATGGTGGTGACGTCATATCGTAGTTTGTACATTCTCTTTCTGTTACTTGATAGTTTCCCTTTCCACCCATATTTGAAAGGTTTCTAAGTTACTTATTTTTTAACAGATTTGAGAAATTCTATAATAGCAATTTTGCATAAAGTTACATTACTTTGGTGGACTTCGCAAAAGAAAATGTTATTTTTGTGAATTCAACAAATATTATTGATACAAATAAAAAAATGGGACTAGTTGGTACTCAATTGTTCAAAAAGCAAAACAATTATAAACATACTGCGTTTCGCTTTTTTTGTTTAATTCTTTTTTTTTTATCTGTTATAAACTAGTACTTGACTGCGATCCCGCCTGATGGTAAGCAGTGATGCAATCGTTGATGGTGAGGCGCACAAGTTTATTAAGAGCCTATTCACTCTAGCCTTGAAGACACCTAAATTATAATCAGATGGGAAGACCGCAGCAGGCAAACTGTTCCAGTCCTTCGATGTACGCGGTATAAATGACGAGGCGAAACGCTTAGTCTGGACCGTAGATGTTTCAACAACGTAAGAGTGGATGCTTGCCGTGCGTCGGTTTGTCCGATGGTAGAAATGAGATGGCGGAATCAAGTCATGCAATTCCTGCGCACACTCTCCAAAATGCAATCTGTAAAACACCGAAAGGCTGGCTACCCTACGCCTGTGCTCAAGGCTTTGAAGATCGGACTTAACCAAATCTGGATCACCAATCAGCCTTTCCACCGAGTCCAAAGCTGCCAGGTGGCACTTTGCAGCACCAGCCCATATGTGGCTGCAGTACTCCACACACGATCGGACCTGTGCTTTGTATAAAGGAGGTCGGAGGAAATTTCGACACCCAAGAGCTGAAGAAGAAGTTACTAGCTTCTATGCTCATAGAATCTAGTTATTTATACAAAAAGCAAATTTGGTTTGGTTTACTAAAATAAAAGTGGAAAATTATTTCAAGGAAACATACTCGTACTCTCGGAATAATATTTATAATTAAGCTATTCCAGAACACGGTTTACCCGTATTTCAAATTTCATATCCGTTGAACCGCTGAAGCATGAAAGAGTTAACACACACGAACTTTCACCTTTATAATAATAGTATTTCAGTTTAATTTCTCCTCATTAAGCTTCACTTTTTTTAGGTCGGAAATCATCTAGTGACATCTATACCCGCCCTTGGGTAGAGTGGGAGGGCGTATCAGACTTTTACAGACTAAAACTCACTCCTGTTCCTCTTGCCTTTGTTTCAGGGCCCCGGGGTTCAGATTCGCTCAACCTATGGATAAAGCTTCACTTGGCTTAGTTATTTTTGACTGGCCTGTTGGTCTAGTGGTTAGTGACCCTAACTGCTATGCCGGGGCTCGTGGGTTCGATTCCCACCCAGGATAAATGTTTGTATGATGAGCATGATTATTTGTTCTATGTCTGGGTATAATTTATCTATAATATGTATGTATTTAGAAATATATAAGTATGTTTATCAGTTGTCTAGTCCTCATAACACAAGCTCTGCTTAGCTTGGGACTAGACGGCGTTGTGTGATAGTTGTAGAATATTATTATATTATATTTTCATTACATCACTTCCTTAGCAAAAACCGTTACGCACTAAAAGTCAACACTGACACAAAGCAGAATTTTCTAGAAACGTCTTCAAAATTACTTCTCCAACACCCAGCGGAACCAAATAGACCTGTCCTGAACAAACAGGTCAGCTATCCTTGTTTTCTCTTTCAATAAACGGGTCAAGCTTAAAATGTCTTATCCACTAGATAAAACCAGATTGGTCCCACGGTTTTTGTTCGTACGGTAGTAATGAGGACTTACTGACGATTTGGACACTGTGTCCGAATTGACACGTTTTTGTTTGAATGTTTTTTTTTTTTAATTATTATTATTGATAAGCTCGCGTTTGACCACCATCTCACCTGATGGTTAACGATGATGTGGTCGACGATTGAACACGCTTGCCTAGAAGTATCATATTCACTTTTGACTTAAAGACCCCCTAAATTGAAGGTAGCTATCAGAAAACACAGACTCCGGCAGAGAATTCCGCTCCTTGCCTGTACACACAATAAATGCGTTCCCAAAATACTTTGTGCCATCCCACATCCCACCCATATGGTGGGATGTCTACCATGTACCGGTGGCGCATGTTTTTTCAATGATGATTCAGACACTCTTTAGTAAAGTCAGATAAAAAGGTTTAAAAATATAATACATTGTGAAAAAAGCGTTGCCAAAACGATTTTAGGCTGGGTTTAAGACAGCAACTACAGGTAATAAAGTGGTTTGTATTATATTTTAAGACATTTTTTCCTACTAATTGGTTTCATTTGATGGTGTCCGAATCGTCAGAGAAAAGATAGCGAAAACTAGATTTTGCCCGCGGCTTCGCCCGCATACATAGTATATAGCCTATGTCACTCAAGAATATGAAAAAGCAGCTTTCTATCAAATGAGTGTAAATTTGTTTGCAATCGGACTAGAACTTTCAGAGGTTACCTCCTACAAACAAAAAACAAACTACCTCTTTATAAGATTAGTGTAGATAAAATGTGTCGATTTGGACACTGTGTCCAAATATATTGTGTCCGAATCATCAGTAAGTCGTTTTTTGTTCGTACGGCAGTAATGAGTCGTCTCAGTGCTTCGATTGACCCTCCCTCCACCTTCCGAGCCAATTCACCCGCCTTTTATACACTTTTAAACCGTCGGATCTGACTTTTAGAAGGAAATTGTTGCTATGTACCTTCGAGAACAGAAATAGATGTGTGTTTTAATATCGGGGGGATATTTTTGGGATCGGTGTTGAGCTTTCGTGATAAGGATTTGATGCTAGAAAATTGAATGTTTATTAGAATAGTTTTGAACGTGTTTTGTTATTTTGTGAACCTACTTATTATATCTCCCATTAGAACGCTGAAGAGTTACTGTGGCCTATGTTTTAGTCGGTAAAAGTTTGACAAAGTGCTAGAAGTTATTTGATGCTAAGGAGTTGTCAGCAACCGTAGGGGCCCAGCAGGGTCGAAGCCAACTGGGGCCAAGGTTCTAGTTCTGAAAAGGAGGCTCGGCTCCGGTATGAAAAACAACGAAGGAACGGGGTGGGTTTTTAGTCAGTAAGAGTCTGACACTATCTCCCGCTCCGCTCAAGGGCGGGGAATGTTATCTGGATGTGTTAACGGTCGAAAAAAAAAATTGTCCTACAAATTACTTCTGTATCGAAAAGTTTTTGGCGAAAATTTAAACTTATGTACACATGACACCCAAACCCAAAACAAGTATATATAGGCCATACAAATATTTTGTTTTGTGCTGGAATTAAATTCGTCACAAGCAGTGCAGCAGCCAATCGGTCAACCTGCAGTAGTTGAACGATGGTGTTAAATTTTTTCTTTGACGAAATCCCAGCTTTCGGGCAGAACCTTGTTCACGTCATTACGCAAATACGGCTGGACCAATTTTGTTAATTCTGTTTTAAAAGTGTTTGCTATTGTAAAGAGAAGGTTTTTATAAAAAAAAAATATTAATAAAATTGCCAAAAAATTTGAAAGTACCAGAAAACTACGACGACTATTTAGTCTTAGCGTATTTGAAAGTTCATAACTAAGAAAGAACAACATCTGTCGCATCAGCTCGTGTAAGATAAAAGCCGATTTAGTTTCTTCTCTCTATACGAATGGTTCCAAGAATACATTCATACCCACCGTACATTATAAAAGGTAGGTACGTGAACCAAAAGCAAGCAAGACAATTTTCAAGTAATAAAACTTGAATAAGGACGCGAGGAGCTCTGGCTTCGGGGATGCACTGAGAAAACACACGTGATCCTACTTTAAATTAAACTCATACATGGTTCATACACACACAAGTACATATCTTAGGGGATGGAGACAGGATTGTTACAGGAGCGTATTTTTTTTTTGACATGGAAAGTCATCGCAGCAGCGGAATTTCAGCCCGGCATTGCATCTCTATGCGCAATTCGTACCTACATCTTTGCAAGTACTGTCGCTTCCAGATCCCACGGTGGCAGGTCGGCAAGGAGACTCGCCGCTTTGCGGAAGACCGTGACTTATCCCCATACCATCCGGATTGCGAAATTCGTTTGAGGCACGTTAGCTTGGCCAGTACCGGTCACTTTTGCAGCAATGGCGCCAACACCAGTGCCCCGTAAAGGGTCATGGACCGCATTATCACCGCATAGAGCCTCCGGCAAGAGGCGTCTGGACACAAAAGTGGATGAAGCGTTGGAAAAATTAATGAGTTCCTTTTTTAAACGATTCTTGGCTCTTGGGACATAAGCCTCCTTCAAGTGTCACCACAATAAACAATCCTGTGCGATTTGCTTTAATCAGATTACTGGATCCCTCACCAGGTTATCGGTTTACCTTGTGAGAAGCCTTCAAACGCTGCGTCAACGAGGAATGCGGAAGACAATGATCGTAAATAATATAAAGATAAATAAGGTCGTTACTACATGAAAATTCTATTTACTACTACTTTGAAGGCGCAAGTCTTGTATGTTTAGATTTATGACTGAGATGTGCCTTATAAAAGCTTTATAGGCTTGGACTGATATTAAGGGCAGACCTTTTGGTTTACGTGAGAAATCATCATATGACTTCTCCCACTCTTGGTGGAGCAGGAGAGAGTGTCAGATTTTTACTGACTCAACCCACAGCGTTTCTTCAGTTACCCTTTTGCAAAGGCCATAGTAACTTCTTCGAGAAATCAGCAATCCTGTCCCCGTTAATCTTGTTGACAGGTATTTGAGTTGCACGTAAAACACAACGCGCCGTCCATCCAGGTTTGGCTCTTACAAGACGGGTAGACGGCGAGCTACTCACTGCTTACCATAACCCTGCGCCTGTGGTGGCAAAGAAGTAATCGTCCTGCGACTCCCATCGCCCGGGGCATGAGGCATATCTCTAGATCATGATTTCGACATGTTTATTCATATTACGGGTAGACTTAACCTGGTTTTGCTAAAACACTTTTGATTTCGGTAGTACGTACCGTGAGAATAATTTTCCACTTTGTATTAATCAAAGTTTTATTTTATGTTCTTTTAACCAAGTTTCTTATCTCCAAATGACATGTTCTTGACCGAAACTACAATTTCGTCTTTGTCATGACCTCAATAATATATTAGTGAGACATGTTTCACTGTCAACGTAGACATTTTTCTATTTACACGAACAGAATAAAATTCCATACATTTTTTTTGACACTATCTCAAAATTAACATCTTGCAACGATTTATTTAATGAGTTTTACATTAATTATCGTGTTCTCATAAAGTTGTAGATTGGTACCTATGGAATTAATTTTCAAGAAATCTCTGAGTAATATTTAATGCGAATTCAAATTTCATATTTACAATGCAAATATTCGTCCTTTGCTTATTGGTAATGAAATGCGCGTGCATGAATTATTATTTTCTGTGATATAAAATGTCTGTGAGATGATAAGGTATCCCTGAAAGTCGCAAAAGTAAATATTGTTTAAATTATATTTTCACAATAGAGACCATTGTAATAAGAGTGAATAGTATCTACTTAATAAATCAAATCTTTATCGGCTTAGGATGATATCAGATTAATATATTGCTAAATCCAAACCTATAAAATATAAATAAATTATAAATATAATATATTTCTGTGACCTTTGTTTTCTTAAATTATAATATGTAGGTACTGTTTTAAGCACCTGATTTATGTCTCTCCGTCACTCTAGGTTGGAAATCCTTTGTACCTTTAGTTGCACGAAGATTAAATAAATGTATGCTCTGCCTTAGAGAAAACAAAAAAAAATATAATATATTTATTTAAAAAGTTTATAATTATGAAAAAAGAATCGGATTGTTTGAGTAACTACATTCAGAAGTTTTTGTCATACATAACATATTATTTTAATATCAAAATAATTACTTATCTGTATCCACCTACAATAAATAAATCTGTATCAATCCATTTCAAGTACACTGTACTTCAAGATACAAGATAGATTCACACACACTTCCAATTTTAAGTATCATCACTGATATTACTTAAACGCTTATCTTTTTGTGCAATGAATGATAACTTCTTATCATGAAATAGATGCAAAAGCACAATAAAAATATAATCTTTATACCATCCATTCGTTTCAAATAAAAAGCTTACTACCAAAATAATGGTTACTACGGTTACTACTAAAGATGGCCATTAAATATGGCGCACATTCCTCACAAACACAAAGCTAATTAAATTAGGTAGCTAAAATAAAATAAAAGCTTAGAGGAGGTTATTAACTATACTCACGACCCCTCTCTTAGTTAGCAAAGTTTTAATTTTGTTTTTGTTCTGGTTTAATATAAAGTGCAGTAAATTATTACGCATTAAAGGGTGGGCTAATAACGCCAACTGCCTCGCTTATGGCTGCTGTAGAAATTAATAGCACCAATAGTGATGTGAAATGAGTGACTTTATCGATAAAGAAAGTTTCAGAAATGTAATGTGATAAAAGTTGGCATGAATTTGTGATGTCAGGACTATATCTACCTTCCGCGAGAATTTTTGAAAGAATTTCTGTGATCCTGGGAAGTAAAGGGCAACTGAAGGACAATGGTGGATTTTAGTCAGTAAAAGTCTGACAAACACTCTCGTTTCACTCAGGAGCGGAAAAATTCATGTGATGATTTCACCTTTAAAGAAAATAGTCTTTTTCTACATTACTACACTACAGACTATTTACCTACCTGCTTTATTAAAACTTGAATTCAATTTCTGACAAGACACTATTTGACACGCTATGTGCATTATATATTTACCTACTATAATAAATAATAAACAACAAAAATAACTAGCAACAAAGATCTAGATCTTATAATTTATACAAGAGTTTGTTACTCTCTGGAACTTTATCAAATCAAACCGTCAACATACACTAAGTAGGTATTAATCAAAGCCATTAATAATTTATTAATTCATTAAACCCCAAGCGAACGCCGGCGTTCGCGCACCCATTGTCTTTCTATTGTGTCTGTAATTCTCACGATTGAAAGGTAGATAATATATTTTAAACTTATTACATGTAGTTATGATGCTTTTCAGCCTTTTTAAGTAGTGCAATGTTATTTACGGGAACTTTTTACTATCATGGTAAATATTTCAAAGTGAAGATTTCTAGTCTTATCAGTGGATGAGACAACAAATCTTCACTTTCACTATAGTAACCTTTAGTCTGTTTTTTTTTTGCTCGAAGTCTTTCAAAGTTAATGATTAATAATTTACTCAACAGTATATTTTGCAAGAAAGTTTAAAATCATAAGGACTATCTAAACTATCGACACCCAAAACTTACACCACATCCCATCACTAACCGTTCTTTAGATACGTGCTAGGGCGTCGGCGGGGGATTTCCGGCTCTCGGGTGGGTCGCTAATATAGCTATCCTCACTCGGGGCGAACGGGCTATGTCGCCGGTGCGGCCTAGCGAGAAACTCATTAAAATTACACACCGGCCCAAAAACATACAGGAACAGCCTCCCATCGAAAACGGCCTTTGCTCTGTCAATTTGTCGCGTCAATTACTTTAACAGTATCGCTCGATGCTACTGTTTTAATATGTTATGTAGTTTCTATATAGATTCATTACTCTTGTTTCAATAGAATGATTTATATACGTGCGGTTACGCGAATAATGTGACAGATTTGGTTCTCTCTAGCTTTCTCTAGTATTTTCAGGGCTCAGATGATTTTTCAGTCACAACGGTTCATTTGTCATCTAGCTTTAATCTTATAAAGTGCTGAAAAGACCCTTCATATATTTACGTAAGCCAGAAAAAATCTACTCATCCAAATTATAATACCTTATTTACTAAAAATGCGGTCAAAACACTTTGTATATTAAACCAGAAAATAAAAATGAAATAAAATATGTAAACCTTGTTTAAAATAAAAGCCTAAAATCACGTAAAATACAACAAGCACGGAAGATAAAGCGTCTGTATTTAATTGTACCTAAAACCCATATTTCTCCATGAGATATATACCCTTAGTCTTTACCGAAAATTAGATGACAGTTAAATTTTTTACGGGCCTTTGCTCGACCGCAATGGACAATAAAGCCCAGGCAATCCCGGGGGTATTTCACGGTAGCCCGACGCTTGCAATGAATTCGTTCAGAACAAATTTTAAATATTAGACTGGTAGAAATATAGTTCTTTGTAGTCTGTTGGCGTTTAAGGGGTGTATGCAGAGGACAGAAATATTAAACAAGCTATAAATTGCTATGCGTGAAATATTGAAGTTGCAATAATACAGTCTGTATTCCTTTTTCTCTTATATTCTGTACTCTTTTGGTCGTATTGTTGTTTAACGTACTGCCAATCATCCAGTCAATTACTGTGGCAATATTTTTTTTATAAGTAAAACTATTTATATTCTAGCCACATTGTTTGCAGTTTAAACATTTCGATTGAATTCAATATAAAATATTTTTTTTCACATAGGCCTAAATGAGCACTTAATAAAACGTCAAAAGCTAGTACACGATTTCAATTGGTCGATTCCCCGGGCAAGTGCGAGTCGGACTCGCGCTTTGAGGGTCTCGAACAAACTTACCTGTGAAACTAGTTTTTAGGTTTCCGTACCTCAAAAAGAAAATATGGAACCCTTATAGGATCACTTTGTTTACCGTCCGTCCGAAACGCGTGGAGTTATCGAGTTGAACTCAGGTCTGCGGCCCCTTGAAGTTGTGAAAAACTCAAACTTGTAAGTTGACGAAAAAAAAAACAGATGCGACCGTTTATGTCGCAAAAAAGGTCTATTTTGATACTCAAAGGAAAAAAAATAAATATCATTGGGTACTTCCCGTTGACCTAGAATTACTGAAATTCGGCATAAAGCAAGGTCTTGTAGCACAAGTATAGAAAAAAATCTGAAAACTGTAAATTTGTGGTTACATCACAAAAAAAAAAACTTTTGTGATTCGAAAAAATCTTCGTAACTCAGTTCGGATATTGAACTGTTTACATAGGTAAGTTTGTACGGAACCCTCAGTGCGCGAGTCCGACTCGCACTTGCCCAGTTTTTCTTTCTTTTAGTAAGTGATAAGTGATCTTTTGTAGTTTATCGTGCGTCAGAAAAATCAAGATTTTTTTTCTTTTTCTCTTACTCTATTGCTCTTTAGATGTTTTTAATCTTTCTATCAACTGCAGTTAATTGACTGGTCCATACGCCTAGATCTCCAAACTTAGCACTAAATCAACATGACGTAAATCGCGACGCCGAAAGGATGGAATAATTAATGAGTAGCATTGCTCGTGACAGTGGCAGAGAATCATTTGGGCCATAATTAACATGTTCTGCACAATGGGCGGAACCGTGGACAATGGGGCAACATGTTTAGACCAGGTCACTGTATTGTCTGCCCACAATTAACTGACAAATGGACGCTCAATACTTGATAGATATTATGAATTAGTGTTTTGATTTACTGGCTGGGTGTTTATTAGTGATGACGAGATAAGCTGTTGGGAATAGGGTGTAAGATCTTAATTGACATGTGGTTTCCGCAGTTGGCTCTGGGTAAACTGTATTATTTCATTATTACTTTAAATTTTTAATGATAATTTAAATTATACAACTATATTTTAATAATAATAATGTATTTTTTGTTTTTAACCGACTTCGAAAAGGAGGAGGCTCTATGTTCGGCTGAATGTGTTTTTTTTTTTACTTTTTTTTTATGTATGTTCACCGATATCTCGGTCAATTGTGGACCGATTTTGAAAATTCTTCTTTTGATTGGAAGACTATACTTCCAAGTTGGTCCCATAGGAATATTGTTATGATCTGATCATGAACTTCGAAGATATGGAACAGAACTCCTCATAGAATCACAGCAGAACTGTGGTTACAAGTAAAGTTGCTTTGTTTATACGTGTAGTCGATGACTGGCTGTCAGAAAAGGGGGGGAGGATGTATCGAACTGATCTGATGATGGAGCCAGAAGGAAAAAAATTAAATTAATGTTCCAACCTTGTTTGGGATTATTAGTATCGTTATGAGATGCACTGTGGCTATAAGTTATTTAAGTTTGTCTAAGGGGTACTTTTTAGTGGTGGTACCATACCTAAGTAAAAAGTGTAAAATAAAAAACTTTTTACAAAAAAAAATATAACCGGTCGGTCGGTCGGTGTTTCTATAGTTTTGTCTCTTCGTGATCACCGACTTCCGAAATTAAAGTTATTTTATACTTTTCAGTGTTTTTTTAACATTGAAGTCAGTTATATTTTTTTTTTTGTAAAAAGTTTTTTATTACATCCAATCTTCTCAGATAAATAAAATTAAATACATTGCATCGTCAAAATGAAATTTTAGTAAGTGAACTGAATATTTGGGAGAATACATTGACTGTAACATAAGGGTTTCCAACAAGCATAGGAGTCAGGACCTCACTCTGTTTCTACGTGTTTTTATGCCAATAGAATATCAAAACCGCAGTCACCGTATAGACGAAGCAGGGGTCCAAAGTGTAGTTGCACTTTTAATCCACTTTTGACTAATGCGCCAATCAGTCTAAAATTTATTTGTCATAGAAGTTCAACGATGCACAACTAGTTTAGATTTTATGCTACCAATCAAATCAGTCATGAACTATTGCCCATCTTCTACAAAGAAATTTTAATGTAAGCCAGGGCACTGAACGTCAGTGTATTTTTTACCAGTGAAAGAATCTCTCTGAAAGATTTTTTCTGTAGACTAAAATGGTTTTTACAAGATAATTTTAAGAAGGACTAATACTATTTAATTTGCGTGTGCTTAATGGGTCACAAATAATTTCAGATTTTCTTGTAGTTAATAATTCTTAGCCAGAAAAACTAACGGTCTACGGGATTATTAGAAAGAGTTACTGTGTCCCAGAAACACAAGCAAGTTTTAGTAAGTCTGTCACTGTCACAGTCTCTCACTCCATCCAGAGCAGAACGATTTATTTCACAATTTTTCAACCTTAAAGAAAAGCCAGACAAATAGCAATACCGTTTTTTTCATATCAATATTCTCGTAAAATATCAAAACCGATTCCTCGAAAAACCTCATATCACTCACAGTAAAAAACACCACAACAACTCTAGACGAATTATTTAGAAATCAATTTCGGTCGTGCACCACAGCAATCGAATCTACCCGCACCGATATTGGGAACGTAATAAACTGCTCCAAGATTATTTCCACTTGATCCAATACGTACAGATTCTACGAGAATTCTCGACCAGAATCGGTATGTGGATGTTAACACAAACGGTTTTAGTGGGTACTTGAAGCTTGGCTATGATCAACAGACTTTCAATCTTGACTTGGGTGTAAATATTGGGGATTGACTATTTATTTCCATGTTTCGTAAGCTGATCGTTGAGTTTGAGACATCGTGGTGAAAGGATTAGTCAGCTGGACTCTGCATTACCGAGTGCTAGCTATCCAGGGAGCTTTCTGTGTTGAGAGCAGTGGTGACCGAGTGGTAATGGCTCCGACTTACGAGTTGTAGGTCGCGGGTTCAAACCCTGCCAGGTGCATTACATTGTGTAATTTATTTCATTACCACTGCTCTCAAAACGGTAAAGGAAAACATCGTGAGGAAACCGGCATATCTTGAACCAAAAATTCGAAGACATGTGCCATTTACCAACCCGCACTGGCCCGCGTGGTGGATTACGGCCCATTCCCTGTCCTAGAGAGGAGGCTTGAGTTCCAGCAGTGGAAACATTTAAAAAAAAGGCTGATGATGATGAGCTTTCAAGAGAACGCTGGGCGTTTATAATCGCTGTACAATATTTTTAACACCGGTCTTCAAGATCTATACGAGGGCATCAATAGAGTTGTACAGGTAGCCAAATACTGGTCAAAAAAATACAAGGTGTAAGGGACAGCCCTCCACAAACTTTAAGGGCTTGCTCAGTAGACGAAACTGAACAACCTTCCACAAAATTTTTTTTCAGGAAACGAAAGAAAAAATCCGTCTCACCGTAGAAAATTATAAACTTGATTGGACAGTTTGTATGGAGAGGCCAAATTTTTGTTTCGTTTCCTGAAAAAATTTTTTGTGGAAGGTTGTTCAGTTTCGTCTACTGAGCAAGCCCTTAAAGTTTGTGGAGGGCTGTCCCTTACACCTTGTATAATTTGAGAGCATCGAGATTTAAAAAAAAAGACGTGTGGCACTCGGGGACTGCCGCGGTAAAGCTATTGCATAGCATTTTTATCAACTTATGCAATTATAATCATTTATTTATTTTATTTATATTATGCAGTATTTTTTTCCTTTGTTTTTTTTTCTTTGATATTAATTGAAGTTACACTTTCACACATTGAATTGAATTTTGATTGATTGTTCACTCATTTGTTTTCTTATCGGTCACCACGCTCAAAAAACAAATGAGTGGGGGGTGTTAGGTTATTTTCGTTACAGAATTTCTGGATTCGGTCTCCACGCTCAAGGCCCGCGATAGGAGCTATGCAATAGCTTAAAAGAAGATGCTGGTTGTTATGTCGGCAGTAAAACGCTACAAAGTCTGATCATCCTTCTATCCAAGGAGTATTGTGTTTCATATTAACCGGGTTGAGGGAGTCTGATAAGCAGTCATTGCATCTAAAACACAGGTATTTAGCCGCATCCAGTTAGACTGAAAGTCAACCCCAAGGTAGTTTGAAAAAGGTTAACGAGATGATGATGATAAGCTGCTATCTAAGTGAAAGAGTATAAATTATTGTTACTTATTTATCTATATCTGTACTTATAATAAATCTGCAGAAGTGAAAATTCTGTACATTGAAAATATCAAAAAAATAAATGGCAGGGGGTGTTAATAGACCGACACCGAACCCAAAAATGCGATTAAAAAATTTTTGTCTGTCTGTTTTAGGCATCACGCAAAAAGTACCGGTTCGATTACGATTCTTTAATATCCTGGGCACCACACTGGGTACTTTTTATCCCGTAAAAGTATATACCATAAAAAACAAACTAAATTTAGTGGTTCGATCCCTAGACCCGATTACTGTACCAACTGCAAATAATAAGTTTGTCGTAGGATACGTCACTCACAGTGGAGTTCACTAAGGGGCGCTGCAAACGGCTAAGATCCATACTTATAAATGGAAAAGTGTGTGTGTGTGTCTGCTTGTCCGTCTTTCACGGCAAAACGGAGCTACAAATTGACGTGATTTTTTTAAGTGGAGATAGTTGAAGGGATGGAAGGGATATAGGTTACTTTTTGTCTCTTTCTAACCCCCCACAGAAAGGGGAACCATGTTACCCCGAATTTAACGCGAGCAAGGCCGCGGGCAAAAGCTAGTACATTTATATATTGGCTATAAAATTAAAGCTTACAGACAGATCTTATATAAAACTTATAATTAAGCGTCTACATGAAAGGGCGCTTCTTATTTGACCGTACCCCACCTCAGCTTTGGGAGTCGCTGAAGGAGGATGCAAATGACTGGGGCTGGATCGAACATTTAGTTTATGGGAGTGTGATGATTTACACCAAAATCGAAATATCTCGAAGGTCATAAACTTGCTTTCGTAGACATCTCGTACACATCCCTATTATTCTCTTTTCATAATGACAAAATAATCTTCGTACATATTTTTTACGAATATTTTTTTAACGGACATAAAACAGAGTTGAAAATGAATGAATGATTTTGCAGTAGGCACCAATAAATATACGCGTAGCGCATCTGTTTAGTTTCTATTGATGACATCTTGAAGTCAGCCATAAAAAAAAGAATGGAATATGTCACTGATACAAAGTGGAAATGTAATTATCGCTTTTCTGGTAAAATCTGGCTGTTTCCAACGTTTTCATCAACGTGAAAGTAAAAATTTGTCCCAAGGGAACATACTCTAATAAAGATAAAATGTGTTTTATGTACTTTTTCATACTGAAAAAAGGTAGGTGTGGTTTTCTCGCTTCATCCTAGAGTGAGAGAGGTAGATGTTTTCCCACGTTAAAAAAATACTACTCCTGTCCCCCTAGCCAAGTTACAACCGTTTCGCTTGCGTCGAGCGCTTTGAATTGACCTCGCCGCCCATTCTTTGGTTCTGACCACGTGACTGAGCGTTAAGACGACGTCATTCCCTTACATTTGAAGCTTTCTACAAGCGTTAACTATTGCAGATTAGCAACTTGGCTAGAAGGTACAGGACTGCTGTTATATTTTACAATTCTGGTTATGTTGCCGCGACCTTGGAACCCAAAAGGGAACTGAAAAAACTCAGAAGGGTTTGAGTCAGTAATATTCTGACACTTCTTCTTTCTCGCCTAATACGAGTATTTTTCTACATTTTTAGGCAAAACAAACCAACTACGAGTATACAAGGTGTAAGGAACAGCCATCCACAAACTTTAAGGGTTTGCTCAGTAGACGAAACCGAACAACCTTCCACAAAAATTTTTTTCAGGAAACGAAAAAAAAATTCGGCCTCTCTATACAAACTGTCCAATCAAGTTTATAATTTTGTATGGTGAGGCGGATTTTTTTTTCGTTTCCTGAAAAAATTTTTTGTGGAAGGTTGTTCAGTTTCGTCTACTGAGCAAGCCCTTGAAGTTTGTGGAGGGCTGTACCTTGTATAGATGCCTAGTAGGTATTGATTTAGATTAAAACATCATGACGAAAATCTATTCAGTCATGACAGTTCTCCTCTAAACCAAACAAGCATACATACATTCACTCAATAATCCGGTCCTATCTCACTAAACAGTGTTCCACATTTGCACGTGTAACTCAGCCACTGTGTTGCTTTAATTTGAATATTTTGACTACACAGGAATATTATCATAATGATTGGACCAGTCCGAGATGTGTGGTTATTCTGGGTCGGATAATTTTGACCCGGAAATGGATGGCGTTAAGAAGTTTTGTTTTAGTACTTTGATGGTTTAATTAAGGTGTTATTGTATAAAAAACTTAGTAATCAAGTGGTAAGTTGGCATGTGTACTGTAAATGTTGTATTAATCCGTAATTGACATGTATATTAGAACATTACCTATGATTTGTTTTTTATGTGCGTGTATATAGGGTGACTGGTAATTAGTGACCGATAATTATGCACGTGATTGTACTCATTATTACAGACAACTTTCCCAAAGAAACTTCTTTTGTATACTCATTATTTAACTTATATTATTTAACCGGAACATGTAAGTAACTACACTGCTTACATACACCGATATGTTTGCAAGCGACGCGGGTGCACTATTACTATTGTAGATAAGGTAAGTACTACATGGGACAATGGCTTTACGCGGCTAATAAGTGAGAGAGGTCGTAAGCGCGCGCGCGAATTTGCGCGAACAGCTGTTTTCTTATTATGATAAAACTAATGAGTATAAAAAAAGCTTCTTTAAGAAACTGGTTTTTGATCATAAGTACAATAACATGTTTAATTATCGGTCACTAATTACCAATCACCCTATATATGTGCTGTGAGTGAATCTAAGTAAATAAATAAATATTAGAACTTCGGCTACAGGCTGCGGATGCAGGCAACGGCTGCGTGTCACTCGTGTGCTACCTGCATACGTTGCTTGCAGTCGAGGTTCGAATGGTACTTTAAACCATAAGCACTACTTTTGAAGATCAACGTCAATGATGCACTCGTCGACTTCAAATTGTCGCCAAGCCCCACTATCGGACCACTAGTCGTATCCGGTTGTGCCACCTGTACATGATGGGCATTCCACCCACACGTACATAATATTTTGGAAACACATTCATTATTCGTACAACTAAAGACGGGAATTCCGTGTCGGGCATATCTTTTAAGATATAGACAGTCATGGTCAAGAGTGAATGGATACTTCTAGGCAAGCGTCATCCATAGTCGATCGTATCAATGCTTATCATCGGATGAGATAGTGATCAAAGGCGGGCTTATCAATTATAATAAGAAAAAGATTCTGGACTTTTTCATCTGAAATTTTTCAGCTGCCGAGAATCTAGATTTATGTCCGGTTGCTGGTACGTGCTGGACTTAAACATTGCTGGCAGAATGCAGGTGTTCCAACCGTTAAAAAAATTAAAGCGTAACATATTTGATATTTATTTTTTGTTATTGACGGCTTCATTTTTAACCGAATTAAAAAAACCGGCCAAGTGCGAGTCGGACTCGCCCATGAAGGGTTCCGTAGCAGCAAGTAACATAATATAAAAGTTCTTGTTATGTGTTGTAACTTTGATCGATGTTTTAATAATAGTGTATTTTTTTCGATTTATGACGCATTAAAAAAAAAACTACTTACTAGATTTCATTCAAACCAATTTTCGTTGGCAGTTTTTATAGTAATGTACATCATATATTTTTTTTAGTTTTATCATTCTCTTATTTTAGAAGTTAGAGGGGGGGGGATACACATTTTACCAATTTGGAAGTGTCTCTCGCGCAAACTATTCAGTTTAGAAAAAAATGATATTAGAAACCTCAGTATCATTTTTGAAGACCTATCCATAGATACCCCACACGTATGGGTTTGATGAAAAAAAAATTTTTGAGTTTCAGTTCTAAGTATGGGGACCCCCAAAATTTATTGCTTTTTTTCTATTTTTGTGTAAAAATCTTAATGCGGTTCACAGAATACATCTACTTACAAAGTTTCAACATTATAGCTCTTATAGTTTCGGAAAAAAGTGGCTGTGACATACGGACGGACAGACAGACAGACAGACAGACAGACAGACAGACAGACAGACAGACAGACAGACAGACAGACAGACATGACGAATCTATAAGGGTTCCGTTTTTTGCCATTTGGCTACGGAACCCTAAAAAAGGTTACGTTTTTTTTTTATTAATGGGATTTGAAGCTACCGCTTTTGGGAAATAGGGAAATTTTATTTTGGAATTTGTGGGAAAACAATGTGAGCACAGCTTTTATGCACGTTTTGTATTGGGAACCTATGTTTAACAAGAATACACCAAAGCATAAACAGTCTTGTTAATGTCACAAGACATAAGCAGTATCACACAAATCGTAACTATCCTTGTGATAAACTGATTTCCAAAAGTATTTCGTAAAATAATGTGCCGAATTTCTTTTAATTCCTGAAAGATTTACCCTACCATCTCCTACACTATATTTGAATTCAATTCAATCTCTCACACCTTTCAACCAGATTCAATTTCATCGAAAACACTCTCTGAAACCAACCCATCTCATTAAGTATTCCCCATAGACTTTTAATATCGTACACCGAAGATGCATTTGCTGCTGAAATCTAAAGGTATATGAATATTTTGGCGCAAGAATAGTGCTCGTATTCATTGAGCCAGTCGCGATTCAGAGAACTGAAGTATTTCATATTGTGCAATCTCTTTCACGCAGCAAACAATACGATACGCGGTGGAACGCATCACTCAACGTCAGAGTAGACGTATATTTTTACATCCTCACAAACTCAAGGGGGAATAATTTCTATTGTCAGTAAACACCGCCGTACGATCGGCAACTAGGCTTTCCAAACGAAAATTCAGAGAATTTCGTAATATATTTCGTTTTACGTTATTATACGTCTGTCAACTGTTTTTGTGTGTTTAGAATTTTTATTCAATGTTTGTAACTTTGGTTTCAGTGTAGGCTGTTTTCAACTCCTTTTCAGGTTTCCGTACCTCAAAACGAAAAAAAAAACGGAACCCTCAACAGGATCATTTTGTTGTCCGTCTGCCTGTCAAGACCCTTTATCTGGGAAACACGTATCGAGTTGAAATTAAAATCATCTACTCAAGTCTGCGGTCCCTTGAAGCTGTAAAAAAATCAAACTTAAAAAAAAAAAACTTTTTGTAAACTGTGATCAGCGCGAGCGCCGAGAGCGCGCTGCGAGTGAGTCGCATTTTACCCGCGTCGCTCACACGCCCGAGGAACGCGCACGTCTAATGTGTGAGAAGCCTAAACGTTTGGAACGGATTGAGATGAAAGGGGAATGAAACTTTTGCCTATGTATGGCATGTTTTTTTTTTTCTTTTCACCAATAATGACTTGCGGCGTTCGCGCATCTCTTGTCTTACTATTGTGTCTCAAATTGACGGTATCTGAAAGGTTAAAGGACAGTGACTATGAAAAATCAAAAGCAAAAAGAATTATGTCTACCAATCGTAACCAAACGAAGTTAGAAACTGTTTAATAAATCGCTATTGCTTTTTATAAGGCGTTATTTTTCTTAAAAACGTCTGACGAAAATATACTAGCAACGCTTCTCTATGTATCTTCGCTCGGTCACGGTTTTAAGACTTTGTTCTTTTTGCTATTGATTCCTCATATTGTTCTCTAATTTATAATCTAGGTTTCATTTCTGGCCAAAAAAAAAGTAAATCATGCCAATATTTATAATTGGCCTTTGGAACACAGGTTTTTATTTATTTAAGTTTCTAACCATGCATTTTTTTTTCAATCCTTGTTCATTCCAGTGAGATGAAGTGACCAGCAATATCTCTATAACAGTATCCAGTTTCTATTCACCTCTTAACGTTCGCTCCAAGCATTTCAAACCGGAAAACGAACTCAACATCTACTAACAAAATCATTAATCAACTATCAGGGAGCTAGCAGAAAATAAAATATGGCAATTCGTAGTCCACAGAACCGTGCTGTCAGCTCCTATGATGTATTTGAACGTTTTCATGGAATCCAGCTAGCGCTTTGTCAACGTCCCCATTAGAGGTCATCGCTCATAGCGACCCCTACCGTCGGACCCCAGTTTTCCTCAAGATTTATGAATATCGATTCGAATTATTGTAGCTATTAAGACTGACATAGAAACAAGACGCCAATTATCTTTGGGAGTCAATCATGGAGAAATATGGGACAGGATAGAGTATTGGTTGGTACAGTCAACAAAGGAGACAAATAAACAGGGTCGTCAGATGTAGTTAAAGTTTAAATGGAAACCGATGAATGGTTATGAATGTATTTTAATTTTAGTAATGAAAAGTTTATTTGCTATCAATTTAATTATGTTTCATTCATATCTATCGACCAGTTTACATGAAAACTCCAACTATTTGATCACCCTGGTTAGTTATCTCTGTTGTTGACTATGCAAATGAGCAATACTCATTTGTGACATCATCATCATCATCAGCATTTTTAATGTTCCCACTGCTGGGACTCAGGCCTCCTCACTAGGAGAGGCAATGTGCCGTAACCCACCACACGGGCCCAGTACGGGTTGGTGGATGTAACATGTCTTCGAATTTTTTGGTTCTAGGACATGCCGGTTTCCTCACGAGGTTTTCCTTCACCGTTTTGAGAGCAGTGGTGATGAAATAAATTACACAAAGTAATGCGCCTGGCTGGGTTTGAACACGCGACCTACAACTTGTAAGTCGGGGCCGTTATCACTCGACCACCACTGCTCTCATTTGTGACAAGGATGATATAACCTTCGAGTTATATCATCCTTGATTTCACAGGAGAGCATTTTTAAATTGCGTCCAATGCGTCATATTTATACATTTAATACACTAGCTAGCTAATGATTAGGCCATTCATACATTAACAATGACAATGACATACATATTTTATTATTGACAATGTGACAAAAAAGACCCCGTCACAGATAGGTTAATAGGTTTGAAGAGTAGATGACGGTTATTTCATTCACCTGTATTGTCCCGTCAACTCCTTCATGTTAGGTTCCTTTAAAATAACTGACAGAAACAGCCCCACCCGAAGGGGCTCCGTAGGCTTATTTCGATACGGGTGTCGCCAGTTGAGGCTGGTCATCACAGTGTGGCTTGTTTAAATTTATTTTTTAAATACTCTTTTCTTTATTATTTATTGTCATTATACTCACATAAAAGAAGCGACAAATAATAATGTACTTAACCAAGATTTTTGTAATTCATAACATGAATTTAAAAAAGTGTCTTGCACGTTCTTCTCCATAGAGATCTTCGCTTTGGAACGTGCAACTTAGCTTCACTTTTTTTTTGACTAACCGACATTTTGATAATTCAAAAGTACCTGTTATTGGTCCATTTGAAATAAAGTTTTTAATTTATTTTATGACCATCGTCAGCACATTGCTGGCAGAATGCAAATCAAAATTAACTTTACGACTTACCACAACCCCCCTAAATATCTGGGCTAGGCAAGTTAATAAACGTTATCGATCCAAGTTAGTTGCCTAGCTGTTTGATTAAATGACTGAATATCTTTCGGGTGGTTAGTTGAATGTCAGCGTTTAGCTAAAAGACTAACCTGTTAAATAAATGGCATATTAAGCTTTTTAGTCGCAACATAATTTACGTGGTAGTGGAAGATATAGATATAAAGGATGCTAGTTATATCATATCAATCTTAATGCTTAAGAATTTTAAATAATAATCTGTAGGAGACGTATCAAGTAAATTATAAAGGCAAGCTGAAACACTGAAGAACAGTACAAATTGTTAAGTACTTTCGAACAAGGAACCAGTTCGTATAGTCCAAATGAATTGTAAAAGGAATTTTGTAACGACGACAAACTCACAATCGTCGAAGTAAGTACTGAATGTAACCCCTGCAAGTTATTGCCATCGTTAGGAACATAGTTCCATTTTATCACTTTGAATGTAGACGATAAATACAAACGAATGGTTGAGCGACGCTCATTACCGCGCAGCACTCGAAACTCCTCGTAAAGCCGCAGAAGAGTGATGCAACTACCAGTAATGGACGGACAGAGAACGAGTGCCGGATCAAGCATTACTCCCACTTTGAGATCGCGCACATCTCAAGCAAGCTATTTCCGTTTATATGCGCCTAGTACCTCGTGACTTCCCACGACGCAAAAAAAAACGAAAATTCTCTTAAAGCCGCGTACAGACATCGCGAGGCGTGCGTCGCCAATTGTTCGTCTCGCATGCCTCGGGCTGTGTGGACGTGTGTGACGTGTGTTGCGAACGTCGCCTCAGTACGAGCCGTGCGCTCCGTGTAGACGGACAGGTGTTGTATGAGTTTTCTACTGACAACACCGCGCGTGGTGCTCAGCTTGAGCATTTTATGTGTCGTTCCGGACGCTCGCATAAATGTACCGTCGTATGCCTCAGGTTGAGGCATGCGTGCCTCGCGATGTCTATTCGCAGCTTCAAGCAAGCTATTTCCGTTTATGTGCGCCTAGTACCTCGTGCCTCTCCACGACGCGAATAAAAACGAAAATTCTCTCTCTAAGACTCCTTCATAAATCCCTCTCGCAATTTCTCACTTTTAATACAGCCCTACTTCAATAATTATTTTCATCACAGAGAAAATGAAAGCCGAATCCGGCGTCGCTCGCACGACAGATGGCAGCCGCACCTGGCATCCACAACTTTCCTTTTCAATAAATCCAACCGACATTCGCGCGACATTGTTCCACCAGAATATTATAATATATAAGTTGGTACTCAAATTATGATTTATTATTACGTAATGTTAGTTCTAGTAATAAAGGGAAGTTTGCTCGCTTATTCCAAATGTTAATTAGGGGCGAAATGAAAACCGTGTAGACAATGTAACGATTATCCGGTGGTACGTATACGAACCGCAGAATATAATAGAAAAGTTTATTACAGTACCCGCGGGTGAAGTCAGGTTTCTCGTTAAGAGGTAAATATTTGCAGAGAGCGAAGCAACGTGTGAGCACGAGTAAATAATGAAGCCTACGTCTCGTAACGAGATGAATGTTTGCGGACTACCAACGAAAGTAATTAAGAGTTTAACAAGAGTTACAGAATAAGACAATTTTGTCAAAAACTCGTCAACTTTGAACCCGACTTGCAAACACTGATTATGTCGCTTACGAATTATTATTTTTTGATTATTTTGCAATATAACAAGAGTAGAGGTTATCTTGTTATATTGCAATTAATTTGTTGTAATTGGAAGTTGTAATTAAGATTAAGTTGATAACAGTTTTGAGTTTTCACTAGAATGAATAATGAATAGTATCTTATAACTAGGTACAGCACTTTACCATCAACGATTGCATCAATGCTTAACATCAGGTAGGATCGCAGTAAAGCAACAATTTATATCGTTTAAAAAAAGAAATCATTTCTAAAAAAAAATAACGATTCAAGTATTAAAATATTCCAAAATTTAATTTTATTGGTCTCGGTATCAAAAGAGAAAAGATTTTTAAATAAAATGATCACTATTTGAATTTAAGTGTAATTACAATTGTGAGGAAAGAAATTCTATTTTTTTAGGGTTCCGTAGCCAAATGGCAAAAAACGGAACCCTTATAGATTCGTCATATCTGTCTGTCTGTCTGTCCGTCCGTATGTCACAGCCACTTTTTTCCGAAACTATAAGAGCTATACTGTTGAAACTTAGTAAGTAGATGTATTCTGTGAACCGCTTTAAGATTTTTTACACAAAAATAGAAAAAAAGCAATAAATTTTGGGGGTCCCCATACTTAGAACTGAAACTCAAAAATTTTTTTTTCATCAAATCCTTTCGTGTGGGGTATTTATGGATAGGTCTTCAAGAATGATATTGAAGTTTCTAATATCATTTTTTTCTAAATTGAATAGTTTACGCGAGAGACATTTCCAAAGTGGTAAAATGTGTGTGTGTCCCCCCCCCCCCTGTAACTTCTAAAATAAGAGAATGATAAAACTAAAAAAAATATGCGATGTACATTACCATGTAAACTACCAACGAAAATTAAAAAAACACAAAATATAATAATAAATTGGATAACAAACAATTGAGTTTTCATGTACAAATTATAAAAAAGTAAAAAAAAAATGTTTATTTGCTTTTTGTTGTTTTTAGGGTACTTCAAAAGCAAAAAACGGAACTATTATAGGATCACTTTGTTGTCCGTCTGTTTGTCTGTCTGTCAAGACCCTTTATCTCGAGAATACGTGGAGGCATCGAGTTGAAATTAAAAACATTACTCAGGTCTGCGGTCCCTTGAAGCTGTGAAAAAATCAGACTTCTAAGTTAACGAAAAAAATAAATAAAGCCATTTATATTGCAAAAAAAATGTACATTTCGACACTCTCAAGGGAATCATAATTCATAGGGAATCAACTTCCCGTTGATCTAGAATCCTGAAATTTTGCTTTATAGCAAGGTCTTAGGTATAGCACAGGTATAGGAATAAATCTGAAAACAGTAAATTTGTCGTTACGTCAAAAAAAAAAAAACTCTTTTTTTGTGAAAAAAATCTTCATAACAGAATTCGGGAATCGAACTGTTTTATAGGTAAGCTTGTAAGGAACCCTCAATGCGCGAGTCTGACTAGCACTTGCCCAGTTCATTTTTAATAACAGGCGAAAATGTTGGCTTCTTATTTCTAAGTACTGGCAAGTAACAAAATTAAACAACTTTCGGTATAGTACTGCCAAATACTATAGTAAGAACTTAGTTTTATATTTAGGCTTAGTAACACAGTCACTAGAATTTTTCTTGCCAAACTATTTTTTCTGAGTCTGGGACATATAAAAAAGTTGAAATTATTTTACATGGGATACAAAAATAGGTTTGACCTTTTGGTTTCTTATTTTCATTTATTATATAGAAATTACAAGATAGTTTTATGAAACGCATTTAGATAAATGTGACTGAGTGATTGGCTACTACACTATTTAATGTGACTTCAATTCCCACACAGATTTAATCTTCATAATGGCCTACAAATGTACAGAATTGTTCCGCATCTGGGTGCCTGTGCGCGTTTATATGAACGTAATATAATAATATTATAGAACGCCATCTAGTCCCAAATTAAGCAGAGCTTGTGCTGTGAGTACTAGACGACAGATAAATATACGACGCACTTACGATACTGGAGAAATTTCTGACATAAAACCACTTTTAAAATAAATCTAGATATCTATATAGATCCACATAACACTGACAGAACACCACAGAATCTCAAGGTTTATAATTGCTTGCAAATAAGAGTCCTTTGTGAGACTTACATAAAACGCAAAAATCAAATAAAGGTACAAAGGGTTAATAACATGGGAGGTGGTTTTCAGTTAGTAAAAGTCTGTCACACCTTTCTGCTCTACCTTAGAGCAAGAGAAGTAATTAGGTAGATGATTTCCCAACTCAAAAAAGCACAATACTGGAGGAATACCTTGTAAAGCATCGGTGCAAAAGTGTATAAGTATAAATATACTACACCCACATAACATTAGCAAAACACCACAAGATACTTAATTAAAAAACCCCAGAACATCTAACCTTTCGTTAAAAAACCCAGCATTTATCTTAATAAAGCAACATAGTGGCGAGAAAGACGGACAGTCCCGATAAAGTAATCCCCCGACCCATACTTCGTCACTGTCCAAACCTTCAATGCCACCTATCTCCAGCTTAACGAACATGTACAAATTTAAGGATACACAGCCATGTGGTTACGGCCCTAAACCGGCGCTTAATCCTCGGTTACCGAACAAAAGGTTCGGGCGTTAATTCTTAACAAGCGTTTGTCTTAATCCTGATTGTATAGAAATCCTATTTAAGTTTTAATGCTGCCGAAAAGTTTTGAGGCTTTGGTATTTGGAGCGTAGACGGTTTTTGATCTACTTATGAGTATATACATTAATTGACGCTGTTTTTCGGTATGTCGATCAAGTTCCATATTGTAGTAATAATTCGCACATTTTGACTGAAAGCGTTTTGAAATGCTAGAAGGAAGATATACCCCTGTATACCTTCCTTCTCTATTTGATGATTTCCTACCTCAAAAAACCTTTTTTTAAGTAGAAAAACATCAAATAGAGGCGTTATTATGTTCTGGATGGAGCGGGAGCGTCTGTCACATTGTTACCTGACTAATAATTATTACTAACCATCTATATTCCTTCAGTTTTCCTTTATGTTCCAGGCCCATAGTAACTCTTTCAAACATTAAAAAAAGTCCTAGCGGGTACTTCCTGAATAACATCGACTGTACTGCTATTTATTTTCATATTTCAGTTTTGATCTCATAGTAAGAATTGATAGTAGGTATTTATGAGAACATATGAACAATACTTAAAGATTGCACATAAAGTCTCTCTGTATAGTCAGAACTCTATAATGAAGGCCACAATATGTATTCTAACCCTGCAGTGGTCACGCGGAGTCATCCACACTTGTCAATTTGTCATCATACAATTTTTATTATTACATCATCAGCGATATCTAGCCTAAATTATTACACTAATCACATTAATATATATATATATTTAACTATATGTATAAATTGTGTGTACAATAAAGAATAAGAATATGGTGGAAGTCATAGCTGAACGGATTTGATAGACATGATACGCGGCCATGTCTTAATATAAAACATAAGATGCTTTTTTTGCGGAAGTATAAGTCTTTAGGATAATCTTCTTCTCTCACGCAGATGAAGTCGCTGGCACTAATTTGATCAAAAGAGTTCATATTTGTTTCGATAAATTTGAACAAAAAATAGGCCAGTTCAGTTGAATGATGATTAAAAAAAAATGTTAAACAATCAAGTCGTAAAAATCTTAATGCAGTATCAAATTTTCGCTCCACCTAAAGCGGGAAAAGTTATTTGGATTTCCCACCCAAAAGGAAAACGGGTCAAACACTGCGCTATGTGGTTTTTAAAGCCAAATAGGCAAGTTTATGTTAAAAGTTCCTAATTGTTATAAGTGAAGCTTATGTTTGAATTAGGTATGTTGTGACATTCTACTCGTATTTAGAGGCACCATAGTTGATTTATACCTATTTTTTTTTTATTGATAAGGAAAAACAAACAGAAATATTACATGATATTAAAAACATGATAACAAATATCTTAAATAATAATGTAGCTCATAGCGCTGTTCACAGATTACCTTTAGAATAGATTTTTTTCCTAGCCTTTAAGTAATATTTATGTCATATTATATAAACAAATACAGAAAAGTAAAAGTGCTACAGTAATAATAAATTAAAAGAAAAAAAATACATAATATCACTTAATGTTTTGATATCATTATAAATTTAGAGTAAGAAAAAGTGAATGACAACTGTCCTCCACACGATCATTCTACCACACGAATATTCTGCTAGGCCACGATCACTGTAGGGTTAAGTTAAATGTTTCTTGTCTAGCCCGTCCCTTACAAGGTTGAACTAAGACACACAAGCCCGCAAGAAGTATAGAGTTTCAATCAGGAGGCTGTTTATTCTGTAGGCTAAATCTAATATATGCCTACATACGAACATACTTGATGTGCCTACACATAGTTTGTAAACGAAGTTACAAGGTCTGTTAAGTTTGTCGTGGCATAGAATATTATGCAATCAAGATATACAACAATGGTGTTTATTTGAGAGGATAATTATACTCTCAAATAAATACCATTCAGCATGTCGTTAATATACAACATTATTGTTAGTTTATACACCACTATTTTTTAATTAGTACAAATACTTAAAGGGCTTATTAGAAAAACCCTTGTTATTTTATAAGTAAAATCTCAATAAATAATATTCATAAACAGAAAAGTTATTAGCGTTGGTTTATGTTCCAAAATGTCACTCAATTTATGGAAATATTGTGCAGGCTATTGATAAATGAATGAATAAGTGACAATTATTAAGGAAAAACACTGCCTGCAGTATTTTATACTAGCAATTGTTATGTTTGATTGATTCTATGATGAATTTACCTTTTCGTGGTCAATTTTAGGATGTCGGTTTTTTCTACTTTTGACTACAAAAATATGATCAATGACGGGTACAGATAGAGCCCCATTTTTTTTTTGTTTTAATAAAAAAGTAGGGGTGTATGTAAAACCCGAAATAATTTTTTTTCAGAATCAGTGACTGAATGTATTCCAATAGTTTTTACACGACTGCCCCAAAAAAGGAGTGTGTGATATTTAGAACGTATTCTACACATTGGTCCACCGACGGCGATGAAAATTTTTGTTATGTAGATCAAGTAGTTTTCGAAACATCGTGATTAGTCAGTGAGTGAATGAGTAGCTGCTTTCATTTTTTATTAATACTGTTTAACTAACATCTTGTTTTTTGTTTTTTTAGTTAATTTTTTTGGCAGTCGTGTTTTAAATTTTTTTTAATTATTTTTTTTTTACTCCATGTTATATTTTTTCCCAAAAGTATTTAAAAAGGTCACAAGTTGGAAACCACTGACACTAAGTGCAACACATGTTACGGCAAACAGATGGGTGGAAGTCAGTGGAAGTGCAAAACCACCCCTCAGTTCCCTACATGGCCCGGTGACTATGTATTTTTGCTGACTTAACAAGCTTATAACTTTGTGATTTTTCATGATACAGTTATGAAATTTTGTACATAGATTTTTAACATAAACAATACTAGATACGTGTTCCAGGTTTTGCATATACTTAAATTAATGTGTATGTGACTGTACATAATTTTAATGATAAGCATAGGTATATGGAAAAACTAGATAGATCGACTACGAAGTAACTGGCGAAAGTGTGTAAGTACAAGTACGTATGTTTGTTATTTTTTCACATTGAAACGGCTGAACCGACTTCAATGAAACTTAGGCGGAACAAGTACAGATCATTTCTTGGAATACCTAATATTTTAAACCGGGTGTATGTTCCCTTGGGACCAATTTTTACTATCACGCGGGCAAAGCCACCGTCAGCAGCTAGTTTATTATCACTCCAGTTACAGAGACTGGTAAAGTTATGGTTAGATTATAAAAAAAAACACTAGCGTGATACTGTGTTGCCAAATAAAAAATACGCAGAGAAAAATACATTCAATTTCCAAACGAAACAGACCATAGTTCAAGCCGACATCTATCCGGGCCATCGTGGTCACATAACTCACATTTACGTGTTAAAAATGTTTGTCTATTCGTCTTAATAAAGGCGGATCCGTCCGGTTCGGTCCGGTTCGTTCGGTATCGGTCGGGATCATTCGGCCATCGGATACTAATCCTACCCGCTCCTCAGTCAATGTCGTGACCGTTTGCCCATTGCCGCCCAACGGGCAATGGGATTATTTGACACATGTTTGGATTTAGTATATTTGGTAGGGTTATGTGAGGAGATTGGTCTTTGCAATATTTTTCAGGGCTAAAGGTTTTTTGTATGAAAGGTATCGGTTTTGAAGCTCGCTGAGGCATTATATGTTTATACTTGTATACCTACAGCTTGTAAAGAATCGGAGGCGTGGCCAACTCGAGGCGTTCGACACAAGAGAATAGAATAGTAAAGGTTGTAATTTGGCTAAGGGCTAAGGGGGTTGTTCTTCTGGCATCCAAGAGATAACCGCAGCCTACTTCAAGATTCTTTACTGTACACAAAAACTTAACACAGTACACCAGCAATTTGATAAGTCGTGTACAAAAACGAGCTCAACTTCATAATTAGTTTTGTCCCAGCAAATCTTGAATGGTGAGACAAGTCAAGGATATGATCTTAGTGTACCTACAATATAAACCTACTTAATCCTAACTAATACATTCAGAAAAGGGCTGTTGGTGTTCAGAAAGGTGTGTGTACAATAAAAATGTATTAAAAAATATATAACCCATTTAAAAGCAAGGTAAATAGACCTATATCAAACGCTAGCTAAGTTAAGATATTTTTAGAAAACCATGTTTCTTTTAAGACATTCTCAATAGGTACCCTTGTATAACTACTCCCTTCATACTCATGGCTGGATGTAGGTTAGCCCATTCAGGCTAGGGATCAAACGACTCATGAATATTTTAAACTAGCTATGGTCGTGACTCCCCTTAGTAATTTTGTCCTATTATACATCCACCTACATTCAAAAAATGTTTCAGATATCGGGCGTAAGACATGGGGCAAATAAAACGTCTTCTTCTTCTGCCTCGCCTTTATCTTGTTACGCTTGGTCGGCTTTCCCAGCCATGCGACGCCATTTAAGTCTGTCTCAAACGTCTTATTCGGGTACTTTCATGTCTTTTTGCACATTTGTCAACCATGTTGTTTAGGGCCTTCCTCTTCCTCTCTTTCTTGTAGCGATAGAGAGGCACCTTTTAATTAAGTAATCGTCTGGTCTACTCATAATGTGAACGTACTATCGTAGTCTAGCCTCAAGTACGGGGGTCAACTTGAAGCTCCCCTTTATATGTTTGGAGCAAACAGAACGTGATTTGCACAAAAAATATTTGGTACTTTTTAACCTACTTAGAAAATTATAACTTGCCTAACCACAGCACTTACACAATTAACATCAAAACACTTTTTGTGCTCATGATTGATTGACACAACACACAATTATTTTCCATGGCTACTCGCGTGACCACGCTCACATAATTCTCGTGTTTTAATACAAAATACACAGTTTATTTCATATAATTCTGTGCAACGTTTCAGAAAAGGTCGTCGGTGAAGTTTATAAAAAGAAATCTAGGCACGTGTGGCATGAAATAAAACAATTTGTTTATAAGAAACCGTCGGGGCGAAAGAGCGTCGTTGACGCAGGCAACCATAAGTAATGGAGAGGTTGAATATTTGTCCACCGACCCTCTACAAAGTCCTTAGCGCATGAAATTTTCATCAGGAACCAAGAATAAATCAGAAGGTTGATTCCATACAACTACCGAAATCCCACACACACATATCTGCATATGCTTCGGTAAAAGCACCTTTTTTATGATGGGAAAAATCAACCAGTGACAACCCCCGCTCTTGGGCGGAGCAGGAGATAGTGTCAGACTCTTACTGACTAAAAGACCTACCCCGTTCCTTCTAGCCTTCATACCGGAGCTCGAGCTGTCTTTCGAAACTAACCCTGGCCCCAGTAGGATTCGACCCAGCTGGGTCCCTGCTGTTGCTGACAACTCCTTGAGGCGCGCGGGAACAGTGCGCGCCGTCGACGACTTGGGCTTGGTCCGGACAGTTACCGGACGGCCGGACAGCGAGCTACCTATTGCTCACTGTCCGCAAGTCGGTAAAAGCACCTGAAAGCGCATTGCGCACTTGTCACTAACATTCCATTTAGAAAGATAGAGATCGCACGGAAAATGAAAAGTCACAGAAGAACTGATGGTTTTTCAAACTATAAAAGTTTGGAGAATTGTCAAAAATTCTTGGCAATGGAAAACGATGAAGGAAAACATCGAGAGGAAACTGGCATATCCTAGAACCAAAAAATTCGAAGACATGTGACATCCACCAACCCGCGTGGTGGATTACGGCCCATTCCCTCTCCTAGAGAGAAGGCCTGAGTCCCAACAGTGGGAACATTATAAGGCCGACTATGCTATGCTATGTTATTGGCATTGGGCAGAGTACATTGTTCGTAAAACGGATCGCCGTTGGGGCTGAAACGTATTGTAATGGTGTATAGGGCTTGTAGGACTATGGAATGGCTTTCACCAGGACACCACGCCGCCATGGTGTCCCGGTGAAATATAGCCCTAAGCTACCAAACTAGACACCATACAGACACCATAGTCACCGCACGTCCGAGCTGGTCGCGCCATCAAATTGGTTGCGCAACCAAATGGACATCAGGTGAATAACTCCCTATAGAGCTGTATACATCTTTTTGGCAGTGGCGACTGGTCGCGCCGCCATGGTGTCTCGTTGAAATATAGCCCTAAGCGTATCAGTGAAGTGTTCTATGGATGCGAAAACCATAAGATTTGAGATAGAGCTTTGGATGCCTTTCAAAGAATCGAAACAAAAAGTTGTCTATTTACTTGCTTTCGACTGAAATGATGATGATGATGAGACTGAATCAGTGGTAAGTTCGTGTTGTGCTTGTTAAGCATCATGTCTTTCCTCGTTATATTTATTGAACTGACCTTCTGTACTTATTATACTTGGTCTATATCCTCGTATTGTACTAAACTTGAGAGGCGTTGCCGCCTATTGACGTTTTAAGCTTTCATGTCTGTTGCGTCTTTGAGACGTCTATCATCCTGTTGCGATTTTGGGTCGGGTCAAGTTGCCTTTTGTTTTACGTGGTGGTATAGAATTTATACTGGTGCACAAAGGGAAATGCCTTTATATAACAACTGGTCGCTGGCAGTGGCTTTGCCCGCCCTAACGGAATATACTCCTCGAATAAAAAGTGTCATAAGTGTAATAAAACTGCTCACTTCAGTAGAAAATAATATTTATTACTCACTCATTTGGATTGTCTAGAAGTCAGTCAGTCAGAAAAGTGATGCTAGTTGCACATTCCAAAGCGTAGATTTCATGGAGAAGAATGTGCAAGACATTCCATGGACACTCTTTTCAAAATCATGTTATTACAAGTTATTTTCTTACCTCAACGGCCGCTGGGACCGAGACTGACCTCCCACCATTACGCTACATTCCCACTTATTCACAGATACGTTTCGGTGTTGCCAGCACAATTAGTCGATTGCAATGAATAATCGAATATAAAATATCTAACAATATTCTTGGTTACAAGAACAATCAAAACCTAATATATGTGTATTCCAGGATGTACCAAGTTCATTGAATTCCGTTTACCCGTTTGAGCGTGTAGAAAGTAAAACACATACACACACACGCTCACAAACTTTCGCCTTTATAATATTAGCATGATACTTGTTTCTGTCTACAGCTTTGCCCGCATTAAATTAGTAATTATCGCAAATGAAGATACTCCCGGGATAAAAAAAAGTATCCTATAATTGATTGTTTATATCCAATTTAGCACCTGTTTATATCCAATTTAGCACCTATCGGTGCGCCAGATTTCATACAAATCAGTTCGGCTGTTTGAACATGAGGGAGTAACAAACTTTCACCCTAAAAGGATTCGTTTTTATAATAAGTATGTTTTATAAGTTTAATTGATTAGTGATATTAATTGATCTAAAATATATCAAGTTTTTAATGAAAATCATTTTTTCATAACAAGCTTATATAGCTTGGTATCCCTATATAATTCATACTCGTCAAGACGAATCATACGAGCCCAAACTCGATGGGGTTCTGTCGTCCGATTGCGAAGTTCCTGTAGCCACCTTCCGGTTCCATCATCAGATCAGCTCAATATCATAATAACTTTGCATTGTCATCTGATTTACACATGCATGCAAAATTTCAGCTCAATCGGTGACCGAGAAGTGGTCGAATTTAATTTGCAAGATTTGATTACAGACAAACATCGGGACAGGTGAAACTAAATAAAAGCTTGTAAAAACAATGAAAAATAGCCAAATAAGTATAATTTTGTACGTAGACTCAAAACCTATGTGCTCTTAAATTTCTTCCAGTTTACTCAAGCGTAGTCGTTTAATAGTGGACCAATTGTAACTGATAAGTAAGTTCGTCTAGATGAATCATAAAACATGAAATTGGATAACGAGAAAACCAATTCACGTAGATGTATTAGTAGGTACGAGTATAACGGAAGCAACTTAGAAAATAAGCCTCCTCCCCTCCAACAAATCAAAGCGAATAGTCCAATAAAACGCGACCACCCAAGCGTATCATCTAGATGTCCCCTTAAAAGTTAACTTCATATCATGCACCTGGACACACAAGGAAAGTGGAATCAGGGAAGGAACTGAAATAATTTCAGTCATAAATTCAACTTTTAAAACTGGCGTTACGCGGCAAGCTCTGACTCTTCAGACATCGACATAATTTAACTTTTTCCCATTATCTTTATGCTGACGCCGTTAAGTGGCTCACTCACATATAGCTGAGCGAGCGGTTTTGTTATAATTTCGAATTTACTCCGCCTTTCATGCATTTTTACCAAGTTTAATTTTATTCGGAGAAGGCAGGGACCCAAGTTTGACTCCAATTATTACTTTGGAATTAAGTTACACATTGTTAAAGGGATACCTAACCACGTACTAAGTTAAGTTAGTTTCAGTGACCACGAACGCGGAGTAATGAAGTTTTTCTGTACAATAAGTGACTACTGGATTTCTTTATGAGATTTGTGTCTCTCGTTTTTTGCGGCGAAAATACTTTTATATCTGACATATTTCAGCTGTAGGCTTTCGCATTTCGTGTATATAGCCTCTGGCGTGCGTTAGAGCCTGTTACACATTTTATTTGATAGCAATCTTTAGGGTGTTTTCTAAGTAGAATGAACTACTTATTTTTTATAGTATTGTATTTTTTATCTCAGCTCTTTTCTTTAAGTTTATTATTTGGATTAAACTTATATGAAGCGAACAGAATTTAATCTCGAGACATGTTTAAATGTGTGTGCAAGACATATTAGAAAATGTATTTTTCCTAAGTCATTTATTAGTATTAAAGTTTCTGTATTAGCTATGTTACTTTTTGGTGTACAATACAGTTTATTCTATTCCACTGTATTAGATTTTTTGCCCTATGTTGGTTGGTATTCGCATTTTAATGAGATTTGGCTCATCGTTTGCCCCCACAAATAACGGTTTACTCAATCATGTCAGATAAATAAATTCCTCTGAATAATATATATATGTTTTGCGCTTTCTTCTGCCTCTGGTTTTTATATAGTTTCGAAGAACTTATTATAGACCGTATTTCCTTCACACATTTTTACCTCATATGTGGTTTTTCTTAGTAAAGCCTTTGAACTCTAATGATGGAGGATCTTTGAGGGTTTCTTTCATCAAAGCGGTTGCTATGTCTAAAATTACAATTTTGTTTTTAGTGTCTTTTGGAAATTAAGAATCAAATACTTACTGTTCTTAGAGACAACTTTTGTGTTGCTTTAGCATTATGAACTTCCTACTTTTGTGCCATTGGTCTACAGGTCGGTGGAAGAAGTTTTTCTTTTCTTTCTTCAATTGTTTGTAAATCACATTTTTTAATGCTTAAATACTCTGATGATTCAATCTTATAAAATCAAACGACATTTATCTTCCAAATTCAAATCACATCCATTCTTTGATTTGTCCTCACAAATGCAAAATACCAATACATTAAACATTTCCTGGCGTCACATTAAGTACAAACCTAGAACGGCCCTCGGCTACACGGTTCACATTCGCATCTTACCAGCGGAACACCGTTTTGCTCTCAAACACATCGTATCGCGACTCCGTCGTCTCACTACCCAACTTCGAGTCAAAGTTCCCTCGGGCCAAATCTATAAGAGTGTTTTGCCACATGATCGCTTCCACGATTTGCCAAGAAAATAAAGTGGAATCGAACAGGAAACTAGTTCCCACCACAAGCGAGTTGATAAAAGTAGATATCTTTGCAGCATTCTAACTTCGCCAGTGAATAATAATGTTACACTTGGAGTGGGGTGTTTAAGTTTAATGTAAATGCTTTGAATATTGCTTGGTGTCACTATAAGTTGGTGGTAGAGAAAGAAATTTTACAATGAATATTTTAGCTAAGTGCTAACTTATTTTATGTAAGATAAAATCTTGGCCATCTTCCATTTGCATTGTGGTGTTGGCTCTCTGTTATTTAATTTATTGTTTGTAATCAATATAATTGTTTTGAATTCATCCTCATCATCATCATTTCAGCCAAGAGGCGTCCACTGTTGCACATAGGCCTTCCCCATGTCGTCACAATGAACTTCACCAGCTCATCGGTGTTTTGAATTAAGTTTTCTTAATAACAATTAACAAACAATACTGACCAACGGACTGTCCTGTTTAAACTAATTTTATACAAAAATCCTACAGAAAAAGCGCTTTTAAATGTTTCTATTCCGAATAACCTTGTT
This sequence comes from Mythimna ferrago, assembly GCA_910589285.2. Classification (NCBI taxonomy): domain Eukaryota; kingdom Metazoa; phylum Arthropoda; class Insecta; order Lepidoptera; family Noctuidae; genus Mythimna; species Mythimna ferrago. Next base: position 30,018,538 of record OU342674.1, read on the forward strand.
ATCTTATCTCTATAATAATTTAATTAGTCAATCTGTTTTCTGTAATGGTCTTACAAAAGAAGAACATTTAATATTGATGTAAATAGAAGATGTACGTTGCGTACATAACCTTATGAAAACAATTTGGAAGTTTACTAGGAAAGATCAGTTTTAATTATATTTATAATATTTGTCTCAAGAATATACAGACACTGTAACTTTGTTCATACAATTAAGAGAGTACACAAGTAATTAACAGAATAGGAGGTGCCTAATTGAATTTATAATTATATATTTACGCGCTGTATTTGTTTCCTTATTTAAAGAAACATTTATTTTAAGACGGGTGGTGTATTTGCCTTCCTCGTGCTTACTGTAACCCTCATGCGTATTGGCATACAGTACCCGTACAAATGTGTTGTTCATCCGTACGTTACCAATCGGACTTATAAGTCAGATTGCCATCTAAAGTCTTCAAATGCAAGCTGTCTATCGTTGAAACGATAACCTTTCAAATACTGCAATTAAAGACACAATAGAAAGAAAATGAGACAGCAAACGCCGGCATTCGCTTGGCTTTAATGAATTAGTGCACGATCTGAAACAAAACGAAAAAAAGTCCCCGCATGTGGCCGTCGCCTCACATGCGTGTGAAATCCAAATTTTTCAAATCAAATCAAAATCAAAAGTGTTTATTTGTCAATATGGTACAAAAGATGTTACAATTTTGGTTCCAGCATATCCTGCCATACTATGGCGTACAAATACTTCAATATCGTATGGATTAATTAATAAAATGTAAATATTATTTGATAATATGATTGAAATTGTATTGAATTAATAATTACATCATGTCAAATTAACTCTTTGAATGTCGTAATTAGAGACACAATAGAAAGACAATTACCTTATGTCGGACTGTGTAACTTAAGACATTCGAAAGGTTAATTAAGTCATGTCATTAGTATTGAATAATTATGTTACTGATGGTTAAGGCAGAATAAAGCCTATTTTTATGTTACTAGCGACTTGTCCTCTAAATATTCTTTAACGCTGTAATCATTTTTCTCCACTTCTATTTCTAAATTTATATTGTGAAAACTACGCTTAAATCGGGAATAACATCGTCAAATTAAGCCGCTGTAGCATCGTGAATATATCGCTTAATCTTAATTAGATCTTGCTTAATTAGAACCGCTACCAAAATTTGACTTAGAGACCGTGCACATAGAATGCTGTTCGTTCCGTAAAGTGCACGCAGACAGAGTCCTCTAGTGTTATATAGATATGTCTGTGTATTGTGAACAGTCTCTGGTGATTTCTAGAATCAATGGAACTGACAGCCGTACCGCAACGGACTGTTGGAAATGTACCTACATATCGTAATACAAGACCTTAGTATACATGTACATTACGTTCTGAAGATGAAACTGTCGAACGACGTCTTGATAGATTTTTCCGATGATGTTGAAATCTGTCGCAAAAGTTTGTCTTAGTGTAGTTTAGATAAATTATATTTTTTTTGCAAATAGGTTTTTTAAAAACACTTTTACACGTCAGTTTAAACTAGATAAGGCTGGTGTTTAATAGCTGACTACCCGAGAAGAAACACCGAAACAAACTCAGGGTCAAAGTCTCCTATTAAGCCACACAGCAAACATGTATTGGTCAAATAGATACGTTTATGCAACGGTGGAAGTATTTACAATAACAAATAACTTACCTCGCTCTGGGTGAAATCAGAGTAGGAGCTAGACTGTTTATTTGACTCAAATCCACCAATGTTCCTCCAGTTGCTTTTCAGTTCCAGGGTTGCTGTAACTCTTTAATAATCCCGTAGCCCTGAAGCCAGCAAACCTAGGTTTTACAATAAAATTAGTTTTTTCTATTCATAATATTGTTAAAAAATGCTAGAGAAGAAGAATCAATATCTTATTTTTGACACAGGTTTACACATTGTTAAATAAACATAAATCTTTGCTCCCTTATTGTTGATATATTTAGCTCATAGATTTCCTCTCCCTAAGGGGATGAAAAGGGGGTTCCAAATTTAGAGGTAAGCAGAACAGAGAGCAAAGTCCCGCAAACCTCCGTTGAAAAGGGAGGATCCTCCGACCAGATAGGTGTGTCTGGTGGGCCACTGCCCGATAGATGATTTTGGGCTATTGTATATGTTTAAATCACTCGGAGAATTTTAATTGCACAATGCAGGATTAGTTCTTATGTGACGCCATAGATATCGCTACTAAAAAAAGTCACAACTCGCCAACTACCAGTATATGGTCCACGATTACCTAAATTATTGCCATTTGGTGTTACGCCAAACCATCCATCTATGTAGGTACAAGCAACTGAAAACAGAACCATTATGTGTACCGCTTGCTTACGTAGACGAGTGCATGCTAAGAGCCGCCACGACTGAATGATGGATGAAGGCGGGAACCCGACAGTTCAGATAATGTCTGCGGAACGATCTCGGCGCCTAATGAATTTTTCATATAACTCTTAATGTGCCCGGGTTTCTTTGATGCAGTTTTGTGATAGATGTGTGGGCTTGCTTCAGTGAACTCGGTCAAAGAGGTTTATATCTGTTTGCTTGAATAACAAAAACTTGGGTTACGTATGGATGTCTGTTAATCGATTCTGCCTCAAGTGCTGGATATAGTCTGAAATTGAACTTGTGGATCTGGATATATACCCGAAAGATATAGTAAACCATGATATCGTGACTTAGATTAAAACAAAGAACTTTTAGGTTCGAATAGGATAATTTTGGACTCTCAACTGGGCGAAGCTGTCGTTTTTTGTTACGACCTAATCACACTAATATTATAAAGACGAAAGTTGGTGAGTGTGTGTATGTTTGTTACTTTTTCAAGCTCAAACACTCGAATGGATTTCTAGATAAAACATGATACACGGGTAGACCATATCTTGTAATAGCATAGGAATAACCCGGGGATAAGTTTCTACTATCATGCGGCCAAAGCCTCTGCTTGAGAGCAGTGGTGGCCGAGTGGTTACGGCCCCGACTTACGAGTTGTAGGTAGATTGCGAGTTCAAACTCAGCCAAGTGCATTACTTTGTGTAATTTATTTCATCACCACTGCTCTCAAAACGGCGAAGAAAAACATCGTGAGGAAACAGGCATGTCCTAGAACCAAAAATTCGAAGCCATGTGACATTCACCAACTCGCACTGGGCCCGCGTGGTGGTTTGCGGCCCATTCCATCCCCTCGATAAGAGGCCTGAGTCCCAACAGTGGGAACATTATAAGTCCGACTAAGCTATGCTAAAGCCGCTGGCAGCAGTTTAGTTTTTATATAAATCCGTTTTAGACCTACGCTACCTGAGTGTCTACCATTGTTTTAGATAAATACTCGTATCTTGATTGTTTTAGATATTAGGGATTTGTTGCTTGTGGCTAAAGCTTACTTACTTTTTATTTAATTTTTGAAGTAATTTATTCTTTGATGAATTTTGTATCTCAAGGAATCCTACCAGATTTTTAAATTAAAGTATCGTTAAGAAGGTTCATAAATTACGCACAATATAAGTCTGTGATTACTCACCTATTTTCCGTAAAGTTGCTTACCTAAAAACTCATATATAGGTACATATAAAAGGAGAAACTGAATGACTGACATATCAACGCACAACCGAAACTACTAGGATTAACCTTTCGTATGCCGTAATTAGAGACACAATTAAAAAGTTATTGTGTCTCGCGTGGATCCGCGTTCCGGACATACAACGGGTTAAGAGTGTGAAAATTTGTGCTAGGTTTCTTTCTATGTCGTAGGCGAGCACTTAGAAATGAATTTTCAAAATTTACCCCCTAACGGGATGAAACGGGTGTCCAAAGTTTGTTTGGAGAAATCTAATTTCGAAGCGAAGCCGCAGGAGCTAGTAAAGAATAAGAGCAATGCTCAAGAAGAAGGCAACCCTAGGTATTGTTGGTCTCGCCACAATTATGGCGGTTAGTACCCTCTTTGAGGAGTGACTGGAAAGACCTCACGGTGTCCTCACCTTGCGCATGACGCAGGTTCTCACCGGACATGGTAAGATCGGGAGGTACCTGCACCGGATTCGTGCGGAAGTGACGCCCGGGTATCGCCACTGTGTGGGCCGCCTGAAGGACACTGTGGAGCACACAGTTGAGGTGTGCTCCGCCTGAACAGAGCATCGCCGTGTCCAAGTAGGCGATTGGCGGATGTGATCTCTCGCGCCGGGCCTTAGTACAGGCCGGAACGCGGAGCAGTGACAGGCGGTCGCCTCCATCTGAGAAAACAAAGAACCCTAACTTGCAAACTGGATATATAATTGAACAAGATACCTTTCAGTTTGAGCCCCACCCACTTCAGTATGCACCTCCTTTTCGGTATTCCTACGACTATCCTCTCCATCGCGCTTTCAGCCACCTTCTAAAGATCTAAAGAAGCATACCTACTCGCACCACAGCCACCGCTACAGGAGACAACTTGAATGTCGGGAGTCGTAATGTGATTCTAAATCGTAAGCGTGGGCTTGTGAAAGTCAAGCAATAGATAGCTCGCCGTCCAGCCATCCATTAAGGACAAAGGTCGAGTAAATGGTGGTTTGTGTTCTACGTGCACCTCATAGAGATGTCAGCAAAGCTGAAGGGCCTTAGAAGGGCAGGTACCGGCTAGAGCTGCAGGATTGTACGAAGGAGTTACCGCGGCCCTGGAACGTAAAAATCAACTGAGGACCACAGATGGGTTTTAGTCAGTAAAAGTCTAGCACTCCCTCTTGTTCCACCCAGAGCGGGACGAGTCATTTGATGATTTACTCTTGAAAGAAAGAAGAAAATAGAATAGAATAAACTATATTGTACACCAAAAAGCACTTTTTAAAAGAGAAAACAATGAAACAGTCCATTTAATCTCCGTTAAACTCAAAACGCAAATAAAAAGAATGTGACAATGAATATTGAAACTGAATAACAAAAAAAATGTGCGGTAACCAAAATCTAATTTACAAATCGTGTGATACCGTTTAATATTCCCTCCACAATCTCCCTTTACGAAAACAAATGTATGATTTACGGCAAAATTTTACTCTCGTTATCAGTTAGGGGCGGTTGATTTACTCGGCGTCAGATCGCAGCCCGAACCAGCCGTTATCACTAGTATACCGCGAAAGTAATCGGAGACATTTATCTGATCACTCTTAACTCACAAAAGAAAAACAACAGTCGACCCCAAAGAAACAACAATGATAAACAATATTTTTAACCAACTTCTAAAATTTTTTATGTACTTACTACTACTACTATTTTATATTAAAGTGTATAAGTTTCTCATGTATATAATATATTTTGTTATATTATTAAAAATAAATATATGTTGTTAATGCGTATGTTTATATATTCTTGTATGTGCTCAAGTATAACTCCGTCATATAGGTATAGACAGATTTCGAAATTCTTTTTTTTTTGTTTAAAAGGTATTTATCCGTAAATGGTCCAATTTAAATTTCATATATGTAGATCTGATGGCCAGTTTCGAAGATAGACCACGGAACTCTTATAAAAATACAACCCAAAATGGAAAATAACTTTAATTTCGGAAGTCGGTGTCAAAAACTGTCGAAACAAAGCCAAAAATACTGTTTTCCGAAATTACAGTATTTTTAAATTTTTTTAGTTGGTTTTTGAAATTGATCGTAATTTTTTGTAAAAAAGTTATGGTTTTTGAACCAGATTGTTTTTTTTTTGTAAAAATGTTTTTTTTTACTACATGTAAGTACATATATTAATTTTAAGGTTGCGGGATTGTTTGTAAGTGTTGAGTACTTTTAGATTTAAAAAAAAAAAACGAAATTCCTTAAAATCGTTGTACGTAATACGTAAATCGTACATTAGGTTCTGGGGATTTTTTACTTTTATTTAGATATTTAGTGTTTTACATTTTAGTATATATGAGCCAAATTGAAAATGTTTAGGTATTTGGCAAACAATATTCACGAACAGAAAGTTCGTACCACAATATTTTAAGTGGAATTCTAATCAAAGAGGGAACAATCTAATTCCGTCGCAAAAACAGCTTTTAAAAACACTGTTGTGGACTAATTATGAATGTAGATATAACTTTGTCGGGAACCTGTCCTTTCCCATTAATCTTTTGCTTCAGAAATTGAAAATCAAGGATGGCAGGTTGAGGAAAAAGCGAACGTTTTTCCACGACGAATTAATTAAGGAGCTGGGCGGGCGCTACATTGAATTTCACGACGGCCTTTCGATTCCCTTTTAAACTACGCTACGTACCCGTGAATCGGCGGTAAAGCAATTGGGGATGTGACACTGTAATTTTCCTTTACTGTAAATAATTTTTAATGGCTCGCAAATTTTCCTTTTTTTGCCTTATTTCATCAAGCAGTTTTGTTTTTAACTCCTATCTGTGCCTAGAGAGTCTAGTAACTACTTAGCGCCATATTATTTCAAGTGTTATTAACTAAAAATGCACCTTAGACAGATTTGATTGTAACTACATGCTCTACATGTTAATTTCGGAGCGAAGTTAAATAATTTAAATTCTTCTCGTTTATTTTTTATTTTTTCGTATTTTCTATTTATTTTTTACACTTAACCGGTCACAATGGTCGACCATTGTTTACCATTTGTTCTAAAGTTCTGTTTGTTGTATTAGAAAAAAAAAACAAAAACGAATTTATGTAGAATGTAGTGCTGTTTTAATTTTTTTCGGACTAAAAAGTTATTACTGAAAAGCTTCGTATTTTGTCTCTATATTTGTTTGCAATGATAATATTGCATCACAACGTTGTCAATAAATCCATGTTTTGACATCAAAATATATGCAGCATTAAACATAATGTGGGTAGGTCAGAATAGCCTATTCAATAAAGCTGTACCCTTTTTTAAATCCGTTGATCACAGGCCAACCACATTCAGCCTTTCGTTGACACAGTTTAGTGACACAACAGCCTCAATGGCTTTGTCCTATCAAACAAAACCCGGAAAATAAATAAACGGGAACAATATTTTATCGTCTGACCGTTTCGCGATATTAATGCCCAGTTTTACGTTATCAGTACGTGTTTCGGGTTGTCGGGTAGTCACATTCATCAATCAGGGAAGTGAACTCGTTACCGAGTTTCCCGAAACGGCAATGAGGCCGAATATGTTTGTAAAAACTTTTTAGATCATTCACTTTCGCCCGAAAAGGTCCGAAAGTTGGGAACTATCTACATAGATGCGTAACTAGTACGATACGTGACTTATTTTCTTAACCGCGGCTTCCTTTTTGTTTGAACTCTTGGTTTTTCTTGTAGAATGATTGCTTTATTCATTTTGCGGTATATAATCGTATGTATATGTGGAATTGAAATTCGTTTTACTGTAACGTTATAGGTCGATTCAAAAATGGTGTCAGTGACGTTCCCTTTTCGCTGTGCAGTATTCCACTTCTCGTCCCTAGCAACTGAAACTGGTTTATTTTTTTTTTAAGTCGTAATAATCAAACAATTTTTCCTGCTCTGGCTGGAGCGAGAGGGAATGACAGATTTTTACTGAGTTTTAGTCAACCAGTGTTTTTTCAATTGCTCTTTGCGTTGAAGTACCGCAGTGAGTCTTTCAAATTATCGCAAAGACATCACATGAACTTGCTACTGAGTTGCAACTCGGAATGTGTTCCAAGCTGCCATTAAATCTGATGACACCTGTATCATTGTGGCAGATGTAATTTGTAGCTCAGAGAACAGCTGAAGAAAGCTCTTATCACTCGTTAAGAAGAAAATAAACACTGTAACCATCGACTTTTACATCCAAATAAAAGCCCAACCAAATGTCCAATAAACTTAAACCACAAAAAGTTAAGACACTCCAGAAAATCTCATTACCATTCGTCCAATAATTCGGCAAACAATGACAGATTAACTGTTCTTTTACGTTGTATCCGGAACATTATTAACACGTTTCGAACGGGACTATAAACAAAAGGGATTATTTAATATAAATTGGAAACAGGAAGTTAATCAGAGTCGGCAACAGACGGCGAAACTAAATGGGTCAGTCGTGCTTGAACATCGAGCTTCGAGCAGCAACGAGGAGCTAGCGTCTCAACACGAGCACACGGCCTTACAATTGCTCTAAATTAGGTAAATAGTCGACCCTTGTTAGATTAGCTTTTATTAGCTCAAGATTTTCTCTTGGAGCTTTGTTGACAGTGTTCGACGAATTATGTTTGAATGAAAGAAGAAAATGTTTAGTATTTTACTCTGCTTGCTTGAGAATACTCTAGATTGAGAAAGGCGACCTCGAACTCAAACTGACAGTCATTTTATTTCACCTAAGAGCTTCTTCACACGTACCATAATCACACCATGTCGCAACGACAAAATGCTGTCAAGCAGTGGCTACGTGTGGATAGTGTCACTGCAGCTTTTTGTAGTTGCGTTGTGGTACCGACAAAATGTCTATGTGGTTGCGTTATCGCCAGTAGTTGCGATGCAGACACGGTGTCGTTTAGGCACTATCGTTGCGTCGACGCAACGTTGTGTTTGCGATGTGGTCGGCCACTAGTTCGCAGTGTCGCTGGTGGTTGCGATGTGGTCGGTATCACACACACGGTCGATAACGACTGCAAAATGTGGTACGTGTGAATAGTCATATTCATTTTCAATACGAAATATACGCCCGGCCACGTGATGTGGTTGAGGTATGGTTGTGGTACGTGTGAAGAACCCTAAGCCTACATAAAACGTCAGAAGTAGACGGTTCTAATTTGTCGTTTCCTTTGGAGAAGAACCAGAAACTCAGTGATTACTCCATTAAAACCATTATTCATTTCACACATATTGTAAAATAAATCATTTTAAAATTGGAAGTTTGAGTGAAAATTGTAGTTGTCGGGGAGGTTTACTATAGGCATTATTGTCACTGAGGAATCTGTTTTTTGCTAAACAGTAAGTTAGGAAACTTACTAATTTATACACTACTATGTTTTAATAAGTACAAAAAAATGGGACTCTATCCGTACCCCTAACTGATCATATTTAAGTAGTCAAAAAAAAAAAAAAAACAAAAAAAAACGAAATCTCAAAAGTTTCCACGAAAATTTGTCATAATTGGTGAATTCATAATAGAGTCACACATTTATAATACTTTCTACTAGAAAGAAACTTTTCACAAAAAAAAAATACAACCGACTTCAATGTTAAAAAAAACACTGAAAAGTACAAAATGTAATTTCGGAAGTCGGTGTTTCTATAATAGTTTTGTCTCTTCGTTAATTAACACCGACTTCCGAAATTAACATACATTCAGCAGAACATAGAACCTCCTCCTTTTCGAAGTCGGTTAAAAATACTACGCGCAGTGTTTTTCAATTTTGATCGTCATTTATTCATTCACAATCAATGGCCTGTACCATATTTCCATAAATTGAGTTATATTTTGGGATTTACACAGACATAACTTTGCCGTTTATGAATATTATTTAATGAGAGTTTACACAAATAATAACAAGATCTTTTGTAATACGCCCTTTCAGTATTTGTACTAATTAAAAATTACTGGTGCATATCATCATCATCATCATTACACACGATTTCAGCCGATACACGTCCACTGTTGGACATAGGCCTCCCCCAAGCGTCGCCACATCGAACGTTCCTGTGCGTCCCGCATCCATCGGTTTTCCGCTACCTTCACCAGATCATCGGTCCACCTTGTAGGAGGCCTTCCAACGCTGCGTCTTCCGGTACGCATACGCCGGTGCATATGTCACCGGAAAATTGCTGACTCCGTAAGACTGTCGTAAATCTTTATTATATTACAATTTCTCGATATATTATGAAATCGTAGTTTTATATTCGGTAAATCACATCCAAATTCGTCAGTTTCTAACATAACCGTGTATTATTTAGAAACAAGTTTTTAGTGAAAATCATTTTTTCATAGCAAGCTTTTATAGCGCAGTATATCTGTGTAATTAATACTCGTCAAGAAGAATCATACGAGTCCAAACTCGATGAGGTTGTGTCGTTAGTTACCAAGCTCCTACAGCCACCTTCCGGTTCCATCATCAGATCAGCTCCATGTCATCATAATATTGCATCGTCACGCACTTTACACATGTATACAAAACTTCAGCTCAATCGGTGACCGGGAAGTGGATCAAATTTAACTTGTAAGATTTGATGACAGACAAACATCGGGACAGGTGAAACTAAATAGAAGCTTGTAAAAAATAGAATACAATCTCGCGCGTTTGTGATTTTCCGGTGACATACATCAAAACACTGTTACATTTATCTATCAGCGTATATAGATAACGTATAATATTATTATTTAGTAGGTAAGTCTACAACACCAACTTCCCTTGTCAAGTTGTTTAGGAATTCGAAGTATTTCATCTCATTAATAATGCCTGGAGGATGCTTGTTGTGCGTGCGCCCATTCTTGACTTCTTATAAATTTATGATACCAATATAAATACTTTGCAACTTGCTTATGATCAAGTGCTCAAACTCAGGTTGTGGGATATCATAAAGTATGTGTTATATCGCTCACAGTATCGGAGTTTTGGTAATAAATATCGCGCAAAGTCTTCATTGCAAATTAAAGTGAGATGTGTTCAGTAATTTATGTTTGACAGCGATGTTATAAATCGTGGTATTGAAGTTGCTTCTTTGTTTTTAGTTAACGCTGTTCCTGGAGTGGAGAAAGTTAAAAGCTTTTTTATTAAGCGTTGATTTTATATGAATTTGAATCGAAATATCAGATTAAAAAATTGATTACTGTTTTTTTGTGAGAAATTATCAAATGACTTCTCTCGCTCTAAGCTGGAGTGAGAGGGCATGATAGACTTGTTGTTTAGTTACCCATTGTTTTCAGGACTATGGCATAGCATAGCATAGTCGGCCTTATAATGTTCCAACTATTGGGAATCAGGCCTCCTCTCTAGAAGAAGGAATGGGCCGTAAACCACCATGCGAGCCCAGTGCGGGTTGGTGAATGCCATATTTGAATTTTTGGTTCTAGGACATGCCAGTTCCTTAAGGAGTTGTCAGCAACAGCAGGGACCCAGCCGGGTCGAAGCCTACTGGGGCCAGGATTATCCGAAAGGGTGCTCGAGCCCCGGTATGAAGGCTATAAGGAACGGGGTGGGTCTTTTAGTCAGTAAGAGTCTGACACTATCTCCCGCTCCGCCCAAGAGCGGGGGATGTCATTGCATGATTTTTTCCCACCATAAAAAAAAGGACATGCCAGTTTTCTCACGATTTTTTTCCTTCTATGATGTCTCTTCCAAAACCTGGCGTGGTTCTAGCGGGCTTTGGGCCTACTGGATACCTATGGTTTTGCTGACATCGTTATTTAGCGCACGTGGAAAACTACACGCTGTCGACAACTCGAGCTCAGTCGTTACCGGACAGCTGGACGGCGAGTTACCCATTGCTTGGCGTCTGCAAGCCGGCGCCTATGGTAGCCGAGGATTGCACTGTGACTGCCGATACCCGGAGCGTCTCTTGTGGTGACGGTCGGGGCGTGAATATGTCCGTTCCTTGATATAAAGAGGCGACCGCTTTTTATTCCCTATCGCTCTAAAATTTATATTATTACAATAAGTCAAGGGCAGATAAATGATATTACCTAATACCAGGATTTCACAGATGTTAACTTCTTAGGCGCAAACCTTGCAAATCTCTCAAACACGTTTCCATATTAAGGCAACCAATCACTGCACTAGCCTATAATCCAAAACATACACGTACACATCAGAACATCCCAAAGCTGTGTACACAACCGATCACTTACATTGAAGTAACACAAACAATAGCGATAATCCCATTGAATAAGCAGTTGACCATCGATCGACAGTCGATATTCGGAGCCGAGCTGAGCGATGTCCATTGCAAGGCCGATACAATGTGATACAGTGAGCACTCGACCTAACCAAAGCAGCTTATGGATAGTTTGGAAACCCTTGAACACAGATGAGCGAATTTTGTAAATGTACTTTCGATGATTAATGATGATGATTATATATTGTAGATTTGTGTTTTTTATGTTTTTTTATTACGCAAAAAATACAATAAACAATCTGGTTAGTTAAATATTAATTTGGGGATGAAAATATTTCCTATTGGTGATGATGTAGATTTTATAAAATGTCAGTGATTTCTGAAAAATCCAATTACACTCTTAAACTTACGTATATACTTTTGTAAATATAGTAGGTATCTGAATATCACAGTATTATTATAAAGATAGAGAATATGTATGTTTTAATGTCTATTTTGTACTTCTATACGCTCAAACGGTTAAACAGATTTGAATGATATTTGGCATATGGATAAAACATGTCCAGGAATAGCACACATAGAATAATTTTTATCCTGGAAATATGTTCCTTTCAGGATAATTTTCTACATTCACGCAAACAAAAAAAAAAAACAAACAACTAGACCCGCGAGGTGAATTATAATCAATTCTTTCTCGTAACAAGGCTGATTATGTTTACACAAGCGAATCCACTTGCAAAACCTAGTACTTTATATATGCATTAAGGTTATACATCAAATCTGCATCTATTACAAAACAATACAAAACTCAACCAATTTCTCCAAAAACAAAACAACAAATTGCCTTCACCGCACGAGAACCAATAAAATAAAGTTACAGAGTAAATAGACAGCGCTAAAATAAAGACATAACTCAAAGAACGGTAAAACCAAAAGGGTATTCGATATTAATTAGTGTCGGTACCGAAGGCGACGAAGACTAATGCAAGGGTCCCCCGTAATGTATTTTTCCCGGCAAACTTGGACGAAACGAATGATAATCGGGAAAGAATGAAGTCAACATTAATGAGGTTTAATTAATTATAGGGACCTTACCATGACGTGTTAAAATGTCGGTCGTGTGAGTGAAAAAGAGGGACGGAGCTATACACCCTATATCTAAAGGGTTATTTGTAAAACACTGTCTAACATCCTAAACAACCACTTTTGTTCCATGATATAAATTATTTTTCATTAATAAACTATTAAAAAATAATTTATCATATTTTATTTCATCAGATTTTCATACAAAAATCATCATCATCATCATCTTTTCAGCCGATAGACATCCACTCTTGGACATAGGCCTCCCCCAAGTGTCGCCACAATGCACGATCCTGTGCGTCTCGCATCCATCGGATTCCCGCAACCTTCACCAGGTCATACAAAAATAAAAATATTTAAATTGAACGATAGTACAATAGCAGAGGGTAACGGGTATCGGGCGACGGGGCTTGTCGATACGCTAGCGTCACGCCCTACAGACGTAGGTAGGTATAGTAAAATACAGAGTTGAAATGTGTTAGATAAAACAACGGAATCTTGAAGGTTTGTTTTTGGTAAATGAATTACGTTTTGTAAAAAGTCATAGGACAAAAGTTGTTGTTTATGATGTTAGTAATACAGTCCTGCAAAGCTGTTAGTGTTTTACAAATAACCTAAATACATATATTAAACAATAAAAGGCTCGTTTTGACATTTGAGAAAGACCCTAGAATGTAACTTGGAACGAAACTGAAAGAAACAATAAAATAATAATTAGGAGTCCGGTATAGTTTGCGGACAGTAAGCAATGGGTAGCTCGCTATCCGGCCGTCCGGTAACTGTCCGCACCAAGCCCAAGTCGTCGACGGCGCGCGCTGTTCCCGCGCGCCTCAAGGAGTTGTCAGCAACAGCAGGGGCCCAGCCGGGTCGAAGCCTACTGGGGCCAGGGTTATCCGAAAGGGCGCTCGAGCCCCGGTATGAAGGCTTGAAGGAACAGGATGGGTTTTTTAGTCAGTAAGAGTCTGACACTATCTCCCGCTCTGCCCAAGAGCGGGGGTTGTCATAGGATGATTTTTCCCATCGGAAAAAAAAGAAGGGGTCCGGTATAGTAGTAGGTATTTTAGTAATAGCTACACTTCACCGGGCAAGTCACTAGGTAGTCGAAATAAAAATGTCAAAACGAGCCTTTTATTTTGTGACAACTTTTACAGTTCAGTCTCTTGGTAGGGCCTCCGGTCGCATACGAGAAACGGGTGGGGCTGTGTCATAAGTAGCAGTCGTTATCGCTTCAAATAATAGGGGACAGGGATTGAATGAAGATCTGGGTGAAGAATTGAGATGTATGCGTGTTTTTGTGATTGTTGACTAAGAGGAACGGATACATATACGCCCACTTTGGACCTTTATATGTTTCACAAGAACATTACCTGTGGCTATGCTATTTATTTTTATTGCCTGTAATTTATTTGGTACCAATAACCATATCGTCGACCGTAGGTTCAATTGAGGTAAGGGACAAAATACGATTTTTCAGGAGAGGCCGACAAAGTTTTTTTTCGGACTAAATCGTCTATAACTTTTTTTCTTATTAACTTTTTTCGGGTCTGATTTCACACATAATCTTGTATTTTAGTGCTCTATCTACACGTGTAACATTTATTTAAATAAATTAGCTATTTAAGAAAATAGATGTCCCTTACAACAACGTATTTTGTTAGTAATGTCCCTTACTGACCAAGTATCTTGTAGTCTCGTCCCTTACATTAAATTGACCTCTGCGTTGGATTCAATTTATTAATAAATTCGTTGATTGGGAAGACCCTTACCTTATTTCAAGTGGATTGGCGGCAATAATTACATCATTTCAAGTTCCTATATTGCATAGTTTTTCAGATACATTGTTATTATGGGGCTGATTCGAAATTTGGATCCAAAAATCATTAGGGTAAGGGACATTTTTCTTAAGCTAGAATTTTTTCATATACACCATTCGATAGAGCGAAAAATTCTGAACAAAACTGTATACTTAACTCATTTTGGGTATTTTGTCCCTTACCTCAATTGAACCTACTAGGTCGACGATATTTTTTTAAACATTACTCCATAATAAGAACTACTTCGATACCGTGGATGCTTTTACAAACATGTACACTCACATGCACAATGCAACCAAACGCAGAACAATTTTCAGCAGGCCATTCAAATATTAGTTTCATGAGGAAATCGAACCCATCGCCGCAGCCAATCACTCAACCACAGTGCCAACCGTGTGATATAATCATCATTTCAGTCGAATAACGTACACTGTTGGACAAAAACCTCTCCCAAGTATCACCACAATGAACGGTCCTGTCCTATCTGTTTTATATAATTACATAGGTAAAATTATGTCAAAGTGTGTCTATTATAATTACACTATATTTAATATCAATGACAACCCATATCATGTTCTGGCTATTACTGTTCATGCCAGGTTTCCTAGAAGAAATCATAAATAAGGCCGGCCTGTATTCATTTTAGTATTTACTGTCCTTTGCTAAGTATAGTGTTATATCTATAATCCAAACTATTATTAATGAAAAATATTAAAGTAACTAGGTACCTGTCTGTTACGTTTTCACGGTTATACTGCTCAACTGATTTTGATGAAATTTGGTACGCTAAGAAAGCTTGAACCCCAAGGAAGGACAAGGCTACTTTTTATCTGGTTTCGCCTTTGATTTCACGTCTGCAATAACCGATATTCATGAAGACAAAGTCGTAGGCAACAACTAGTTAGTATACCTAAAATAAACAAGAACAGAACTTTATTATACACCAAAAATAATAAGCCTCGACGACTATCTGTTGAAGCTGTCGTTGCGTTGGTTGGATCGAGGACCTGATACAGAATTCAGTAGTCTTTAATATGGCTCGCATTGTGAGGAGGTTCCTGTCTCTGGAGCCCAAAACATCATTAGCTTAGACCCTGATCCCGATACTTGCAGACTACCATTTTTTTTAATGTTTTCAAATGATTTTATTTAAAAACTAGCTTTTAACCGCGGCTCCGCCCGCGCACATATATGTCACTCAGAAATAAAGCAGTTTTCTATCGGTGAAAAAATTCAGCAATCGGACCAGTACTTTCAGAGATTACTTCCTACAAACAAAAAAACAAACTTTACTTCTTTAAAATATTGGTGTACTTGGAAAAATATTTAAATTATATTTTTGTACTTAAATACGAGTAAATTAAGAGATAATATTATATATTATTATTATTTTATTTATTGTTTTATTATTAATTATTATATTTTTTAAATTATTTTTATTTGTATTTTTTTCAGATCATACAATCCAATATTGTTAGTAAATAGTCC
Organism: Mythimna ferrago; assembly: GCA_910589285.2. Classification (NCBI taxonomy): domain Eukaryota; kingdom Metazoa; phylum Arthropoda; class Insecta; order Lepidoptera; family Noctuidae; genus Mythimna; species Mythimna ferrago. The sequence goes on from OU342674.1 coordinate 30,034,686, forward strand.
ATACATAACTTACAAACTAGTGTTAGTAAGAATACATAATATACCTCTGTCAATTAAGAAATTCAAGAACAAAAAAAAATAGTTACAAAACCTTTTTTCACAAACTTAAATCTATGTGTACAATGGCGGTCACACGCCGTCTAGAGAATAACGTCTCTGTGAATACTTGCGGTACATACAAAGTGAACAATATACTAGTGGAGAGCAAGGAATTCCGTGCGGCATTGAAACTAGATACCTTGAGCGACATGCCCTGAAGTCAATGTTGCTGGTCGTTGTCTGAATATAAGATGAGAAGTTTTAACATAGTATTTTGATGTACAAGAAATATCTATCTATTAGATACATAATAGAGATAATAAAGTAGAAGTTTTTAGTTGTGAGCGCATCACGTAAAATGTACGAAATTGTAATAGACAACTTTTAAATATTAAAATTGTACATAACTTGATATATTAATTAGGCTTTAAATATTTCATTGCAATCTACATCTAAAGTATACCTACATTCATTAACTGTTAGGCGGTACGAAGCTCGTCGGGTCAGCCATATAGTTTACAATAAAAACAGGGTTTTTTCATGTACTTTTGAAGGCTTTGCTTTTTTTTTCTTTGTGTTGTTATATTTTTGATTTAATGTTCACTTCTGGTAGATTATGTGCCTAACCATTCTTTGTAACTAACTACAGAGATTCGCAATAAATTCAAAACTCAACATTACTTTCAAAATACTAACAAATTAGACAAAGAAAATGTAAACAGACACAAGCAGAAGCGAAACTAAATCAAAATAACAAAACAATATCGCATTTATAACTCCAAAACGCTATCTAATCTGTGGCAGAAACTTTACAATGGACACCAGTGCCAACTTGATGGATGGCCAATGGGGATGTTCCTGACGTCAGCAAGGGAAACTTAAGGCTCACTTACACGAGCAGATATTATTCTCGCCACTGTTAGGAAATAAACGGAAAGAGATTCGTGTATGCAGAGCTTAATATACAACTAGCATGTTGATAGGCCAGAATCGTATTAGCTTTCAGTCGTAATCCTATTGCCACGTAGGCGTGGGCTTGCGGACGGCGAGTAATGAGTAGCTCGCCGTCCGATTGTCTGGACCGAGACCAAGTCTTCGACAGCCTTAAGATGTCATGTCAACAAAGCCGTAAAGGCCAGCAGGGTCGCAGCCTACTGGGGTCATGGATTCGCTTCTGAAAGAAAAACCCGGGGCCCTGGAAGGCAAAGAAGAAACACAAGAGTACGTTTTAGGCAGTAAAAGTTTGACACGCCTTCGCGCTCCGTCTTACAGTGGGAGAAATCATTGGATGATTTCCCGTTTAAAAAAAAATCTATTGCCAGAGTTTGCGAAAAAAATGTATTTTCAGTTGTCTTAGGTTCGGGAAAATCGCTGGGTTGATCCTGTGCCACAATTTTTAGCTTTACTTGTTAGCATAAAGTAGAGGAATAAGCGTATTCTTGTTAAGTTAGAGTAACTAAACTCGATTTTTTTTTCCAAATATGTCCCACCTAGGTATTTCAGTGTCTTTTACTCTAAAAATCAAAACGATGTCGAAAACAATACTGTGTGATGATCGCCTGGCGAGTCTCGCCTACAAGACTCAGATACTCTCTGAATTCTCGCTTCTCAAAGACGAGAAATTCTTTCCATGTAAACGAGCCTTTGTTATGTTTATTACTTATCTACGCGAATTCCTTAAAACTTTAAAATAAACCGCAGAAGTATTAGAGATTAAGGCTAAGGGCGTATTGTTGCGATACAATGGACAGGACAGGATGAATCAATCTTTGGACTGTCTTTGTTGGGAAATGATTTTCCAATTATTCCTTTATAAATGGTTCAAAGTGTAATTGTTGGAATGAATTTTCAATTAAATTATGATATTGATTAATTTGCTATAATTAATTTTCGTAGTGTGGCTGTGACGGCAGAAATCTGGCTTTATTGTTATTATATTCAGGGAAGGTTTTCAGGGTTTCAGTAATTTTCCAGCCTAACAGTTAGGTCTGTTTGTTTTTGTTATCCTTAGCTTTCGTCGTCTCAGACTCAAAATGTCTGCTTGGTTTTTACGAAAGCATTTATTATCCGTGGAATCAATGATTTATTATGTAAACTTTCAAAATATTAACATTATCGAATTTTTACTTTACTATCATTACTTTTTTTTAGTTCCATAAAAGGTTTCTGTATAAATCAATTAAAATTATTAAATTGTTTTTGTATTACTGCGTAGTTATTTTCCCAAAGGGATAAGAAGGATTTACACAAATACTTATTGAAATAAATAATTTTTAATTATATCGCCAACAACCCAAACAAAACTAAAGACTTGATTTATGTTCTTGAAAACAGAATCAAAATTCGCAGCCGACTATAATTGCTTCGTGCGGGCGCCTACTTATTAGTGAATAGCACCGAGCCGCGTTATAATTGCGGCGCTAGTTTTTGTAGGCGCTTTCGTCACGCATCTGATTTGGATTGTGATAATGATCTTTTGAAGCATAATACAGTCTGTTTTGTAATGAGCTAAGATAGCAAAGGTTTTTTAATTATATTAGCAGAATGCGAATGAAAAATATTTGTGAAAACAAGTGTAAGTACAATGGGGGGTCTTATAGCAACCACAACAACCTTTGGATGGACTGAATATAATAAAATAGGTGATAAATTTAATAATGATTTAAGCTAACTGTACCGCTGCTTAGCTAAATTAATTTATGTATTACGATGGCAAATCATATTTTAATCAACATACCAACACCACTGACCTGCAAAATATAAAAAACGTAGTAATTTCAATTTCACAGGCAACCCTAGCGCTTCCCTCTTACGGGTTTACTTATTTCAGACAGCAACACAATGCAGCCTAACAAAAAGGGAGAAAGTAAAAACAAGGCCTCATTGCGTGCCTCTACACGTTTTATCATTGTTAATTTTTTATTTAAATTCCCACAATGGCGACGAAATTCCCACATGAACCGCCGAAAACACCATTTGTTTTTCCTAAGTCCAAGTCGTTAATTTCCTAATTACAGTTTCAAAATAAAAGCGTGTTTTTGTTCAGAGGCGTCCCTTCCGTGGGGCGTACAATCCCGGTCGGAAGGTTAATGGAAGAAAAAATACGCTGTACAAATTTGCATAACATTTTTCTCTGTCTTCCACCAAAATTAAGTCCTCTGCCCCTGCATCGGCTTTGTTTAAATTACTGAAGTGAATTCCGTGATTCGCTTGTAATATTCAATTTAATGTTTGCAGACCCTGCTTTTCTTTTTTTCTTTCCTTCTTGCTCTGAATTCTTTTGGATGAATATATTTTTTGTGATAAAGCTCGTGGCGACATTATTTACTTACCTCTGTTTATGCTTACATTTAACTAAATAAACGCCCGGTTTTGCGCTCTGCAAATTTATTTTTTTCGTCCTGTTTATTTATATTTCAATTTGTTTTTTTCCTAGCTTATTTAATTAAGATTAAGGATATAATTACCTGTCTAATAAATGAAATGTCTATGAAAAGCTTTAAATGCCTGCTTATTTATTTTTTTAATTGAGATTTTTTCCTGAATATACGCAATCACAGATTTCACTTTCCTTGTAGGAAAAACTACGAAGCTGAGGGCAAGTATTTCATTTTCTCTTTTAAGGATCCTATCCACACTTTGAACTACAGATGATAATAAATAAGTAAGCGAGTGTCAGAGGAAGTTATCGATATAGTCTGGCAAGTTGAAACTGGCGTAGGCCCTATGGGAAATCTGCAATCTTGGCCTTCCGCTAACAAAGTTTACAACTAAAATCCTATTGTGTTCTCTGTCGAGGGGGAGTCTACTTGATTAGTACTATGAAGTCTTGAAAGTTGATGGCAAACCACGTTATCTGAGGTAGCCTGTTAAAAACTTGCTAAGGAGCTCTGATTAATTAGGCGATAAACTTCCAAAGACGTGTGGAGTTCCGTTTGTACGGTTTTTGGGAAGTTTTCGGGAAATGGGGTTTTTATACCTACTTAGACCTAGCTCTGGGTAATCAAGAAAAGTAACTTGTGAAGGAGTAAGTATGTGGGTTGAGGTGTGAAACTTTTAGGGTAGTGCTCATGTAGGATTCATATCAAGCTTAGACATCTTGTGCATATATTTGAGTTTTCTTACGATCTTAAGAATGGTACCTATATGTCGAGGTCGCATTCATTTATATATTATAAGAAATAACTAACTGACTGACATATCAATGCAAAACCAAAACTACTGGGACCTATAATGAAAAGTTTAGCAATAAGGAGTTTTTGTATATCTAATCTATAAGAGGGCAGGACCAGTATTGGGGAATGTCGTTTGTATGCAAAATCTCATTCCGTGTATCTACCTACGATATGCTTAAAAGTTAGCAAAAATAGTAACCTAAGTAAATAATAAAGATTGACATTATTCGTTTTCAGGACTACTCCCAATAGAACAAAATACAGTATGGACGATTCTTATTTCGTGGGTTAATAAACTTGAAACTTGGCACAAATTTTAATCAAAATGAACAATAAAGGTTGACATTATTAGTTTTTCAAAATACAGTTTAAGGCATGTTAAAGTTTTTATGAAAACTTTCTCGCTGACGAAGTTGTTGGTAAAGTGGTAGTTAGTTTTGAAAATGACAGTATTTAATTATAAATTTCAGGAACTGCCATGGCCGTGCTATTGAGCAAAATTTCAAAATCATGTCTCCTTCATTATCGTGAGTTTTAACCGCATGTATTGTCAAGAACTTAATCTAAAAAAAAAACTTATAATCTTTTCCCCCTCTCAAAAATAAAGAAATAGGGATGATACCCCAAAGCTTCTACTACAAATATCAAAAAGATAAAGAGCGTGCAGAAATATCAAATCAGTTCTCACAAAAAATCTTAATATCTGAATGAAGGGAGCCAGTGAATGATCTCAAAATGAATTGGGTCTGCAAAGAACAAAGCAGGGCGGGATAAGAAATCGTAATAAACGCACAAGGGTCTCATTTTCACATTTTTACTACAGCTGTGAAGATAACAGTACACTTGGTGCAGACATCAAAGATAAAGTTGGTAAAAAATAATAATATTTTTAGCGAATACCTAAATATGCTACTACGCAAAAAAAAAACTTACTTGTTATATAGATGTTGTTTTTTATATTTATTTAATTTTGTACTTGAAAAGTCTATAAATAACCAATTTCTCATTGAGGTTTAGGGTACATTGGTTGGCTGATTTGAAACTCTAATGGACACAAGTAGAAACATTTTTTTGTATTCTATTCAATGTTTTTTAAATGCTTCTCTAATAAAGTTCTTAGTTTTTCATTTTATAATTAATAGTCTGATTGGTAATGTGACTGGGAAAATACAGCACGGTTGATGTAGAAGTTGAGTGTGGACGTTTCATGGGTTCGATTCCAGCTTAGAACGGTTACAATGTGAGGGAGTTTTTCACCTATGATACAGGAGTAACTCTCAGAGTAGAGCAAGGATAAAAAAAAAAGTAAAATTTGTAAATTTATACGTAAAGGGTAATTTCTGAATTTAACAAACTGATGCTGATAATTAATTCACCCATAGAATGCTACTTCATCGTTGAGTGACATGACGTAATTAAAATTATATTTTCTACTGTTACGCGGACGAAGCCGCTGGCAGAAGCAATATCTCAAGTAATTACATAAGTGCCCATTATTACAAACACGTATCTCGAGGGGCCAATCTTTTACAAATGGATAATTACTAGAAAACAAAATGACACTATCAACCCTTAAATCTCCCAAAACACATATAGGTCAAGCCTACGATTCTAATACGCGATAACTAAACCATTTTATGATACAAACACATGCATACGACTATTCGTGTAATGATCTCATAACCCTCATTAATAACGACGATACTAATTCCTATATGACCATTGTTTACCCTTATAACCCCTTGCCGTATAATATGCCACAGAGTAAATAGGTGCAGAAAGTCAGAGGCGACGTCACGAGCTATTATTGTAATCGATTTTACAACCTGAACTGAATTGTAAAAAGATGTATAGCTCTATCCCACTTTCTCTCTCGCACAACTGATATTTTAACACGTCATAATAACGCCTCTGATCCGTGCAAGGAACAAAAATGCATACATGACATATGTATTTTTTTTCATTCATCGGCTTCTTGTGATATTTTCAAGAAATAGAAAACCACACGCAATTTTGTAGTTCACAAAAACACTCGATTTTATTATTATTTATTGATGGACTTACACTTATAGTAGTCAAGTGCTCACCTGATAGAAAGCAACGATGTGGTCGATGATAGAGCATGTTTGCCTGGAAGTAACCTATTGACTCTTTGCTTAAAGATCCCCAGGTTGTAACTTTCCTGATAGCTACAGACCTAAGCAAGGAATTCAATTCTTTAGCTGTACGAACAATTAATGTGTTATGATGTTGTTCATGTTTATCTCTCAAAAATACCATAGAGTTAAAAATCCTTTTCTCTCTTTCGATTTATAGAGTTGGCTTTCTGTAACTACCCAGCTATTCTGTGGTATTGCGAAAAGGAACGAACTTGCGATAAGCCACGATACGAATCGCGGCAAATCAAACGCTCCCCCGGCGCAAGCAGCGATTTGGCGTAGTACGAAACATGGCGGCAGTACGAAATACGTTTACAGTGCGTTTGGGAATTTTTCTTGTTACCTTTAGATTATATCTTCTACAGGCATGTTAGCAATTACGTTTTCGTTTAAGGGTGTCTTCGAATGAGAAGAGAGGTCGTTAATGTTGTTATGGCGCTCGTATACACCAACGCTTATGTGAAGATTGTGATTTTTATCCTCGTGCTTTAAGAGTAGGTTGGTACGTAGATAGAAAATTTCTCAATTATATTTTTACATTATCAGACTTTGTTATTCCGCAAAGAGCACCGAGGAATACAGGATTTTTTTAGCTGGATGACATTTCTGACTTTTACTATCTGAAACTCACCCCTATGTTCTTTTCTTGCCTTACATTTCAGAACCCCGGGATTTCCTTTCAGAAGCAAACCCATGGCCTCAGTAGGCATCGACCCTGTTGGGCCCCTACGAAGGGACACAAGTGGGTTTTAGTCAGTAAAAGTCTGAAACTCCGTCTCGCTCAACCTAGAGCGGGGTTTTCCCGTGTATCAAACAACGTTTTTCAACACATTTACGAAGTTAGGATGTAATTATAAACGTTTTTGACGGGCGACTTGTGGGGATCGCCTAGTGCCTTGATACGATAAATAAGTAGGTCTCAGCGCTATTCCAGGACAGGTTATCTAGAATAGCACATATGATTTTTATCCCGGGAATAAAATTTTACAATTGTTTTTGACGATTTTCCACTTTAATGCAGACGAAGTCTAGAGACTTCATCTTCTTCTTCAGACTAGAGATCAGCAAAAAAAATAAAAAAAAAAAAAATACGCCAAAGAAAAGCACCATGAGGACCATCAACACCAATCTTCTATACTGTACTATGAATATAATTCCTCGCTTAAATATGATCTTTATGAGAAACAATACCTATAGGTATTAGTCGGCTATCTCTAGTTTTAGTCCAGTGTTCAATTTCTATGTTCAAATATAGCTTTAGGTGAATACTGCTAGAGGAGTTTCTAAGCTGAGTTTTGCATACAATCGGTAATAACCGTACTACCTGGGAATATAGGTAGTTAACATGACGAGGCGGGCGTGTACCACTGGTGAAACTCAGAGTATTTGTTGACTTGGCAGGGTGTACAAGTAGGCAGAACGGATCATGAGCGCTCGGCGTCAGAGTGGGGATCGCTTTGCGCATTCCATACATTGGCGAGCCAATCGTCTTCGTTGTTAGATACATGCAGCAACGCAGGGAACGAATGAGGAGTGACGTCTATGACGCGATGGCGCGGTGAGCCAATTGCTGACACTCCCCGCCCCCGCGTCTCATTTCGCACCACTAAAGAAACCGAATATTTGACTTCTGCGCAAGTGTTCAAGATCCGTGATGGCAACTGTACCTTGGGTCACGTCACGCTAGGAAACAATACAGTGCCGTGATCCCAGCCGGCAAACTTTTGGTTTACGGGGTGGTTATGTACAACCGGTATCCACATGAATATTTGCCTTATGAATTGCGGGTTTAAATGTGTTAAGATATCAAGGCTTTAGCAGAGGTTGTTTTATAGATAAACCTTTTATTTTCGTAATACTTTGCCCCACTCTATTACTCATTTATCGTTGGAGCGTTCATAAACATGTAAACACATCCACAAGACAGAAAATAACTTTTTATAAGCTATACATATATTTAATCCATACGGGAATCAAACCCACGAACACCACTAAAATTTTTTTATGCATGAAATCATCAAACGAGTGTTCTCTCCCACTGGGAGAGGAACTGACTTAATTTATGCTCAATCGCTATTTAAATGGTAACTCAACTGTCTTATTTGTGAAAACGAAATAGTGAATAAATCTCTCTATAACATTTCAGACACCGTCTTATTTCCGTAAATAGGGGTGCCCCCGAACTGGCGCTCTGCTCACCCTAAAATCAATTTTTCACAAATTAATTAGTTTATTCAGTTCAGGGGGGTGTTTATTCGCTACCTAATCATATTAATAACACAATCGAGTTATTTTAGCCACGTTAGCTGTTTTGTCAGAGTATTTACCATGAACAATACAATATTTTGTGAATTAGGCATTTTGACTAGCCTATTGGTCTAGTGGATAGTGGCCCTGACTGCTGTCAGGCTGCATACCTGAGGTCGTGGGTTGGATTCCCACCCAAGACAAATGTTTGTGTGATGAGCATGACCATTTGTTCTGTGTCTGGGTGTAATTTATCTATAATATGTATGTATTTAGAAATATATAAGTATGTTTATCAGTTGTCTAGTACTCATAACACAAGCTTTGCTTAGCTTGGTTGGACTAAACGGTGTTGTGTGATATATATATTATATTATATTATATTATATTATATTATATTATATTATATTATATTATATTATATTATATTATATTATATTATATTATATTATATTATATTATATTATATTATATTATATTATATTATATTATATTATATTATATTATATTATATTATATTTTGGTAAAGTATACAATGGAGGAAACTGAGAAACTCGTGGCTAGAATAGCAACAGCTGCACGAGTCAATCTCTTTCTCGATCACTGAGAGCACTGGCTTGCAGACGACGTGCAATAAGGGCCGACCCCGAGTCGTCAACGACACGAAGAGATGTCAGAGAAACCCCGTTTGGACGACTAGGGCCATGGCTATTTTCGAATATACCGTGGTCCTGAAACGCAAAGGACAATTGAAGGACACAAGTGCATAATAATAAGCATAACCAGCCTTTCAATGTTTCCACTCAGGACTCAGGGCACTCAGGCCTCTTCTCTAGGAGAGGGGCGTAATACAACACGCGGGATCAGTGCGGGTTGGTGGATGTTACATTTCGCCGAATTTTTGGTTGTAGGACATGCCGGTTTCCTCACAATGTTTTACTTCACCGTTTTGAGAGCAGTGCTGATGAAATAATTTACACAGAGTAATGCGTTTGGTTGGGTTTGAAGCCGCGACTTACAACTAGTAAGTTGGGGCCGTTACCACTCGGCACCATTGCTCTCAAGTGGGTTTTAGTCAATAAAAGTAGGACGCGTACTCTCGCTCCACTCTAGACAGGTAAAATTATTAGATAGATGATAAAAAAAGGAACGGGATCAATCTCCAAGTTAAGTAATGCTTGCTGAAGTCAATCTGTCAAAGGTCAGGATCTTAACATGCCGAGAATCCTCCGTGCCTTGGAAAGCACATTAAAACGTTGGTCCCTGCCAACATTTATAGACCTTTGACAATTATTACGGAGAGTCAAAACCCAGGTGAATAGTTTTGGTGTCAATGCCGTGTGACGCTTATCGAAGTTTTCTACGAAGAACAGGCTAAAAGGACAGTAAAAAATCGGAAGTCAGGTACTCACTGGATGCTGGGAGCCAGGATCATCTTGGACGCACTTTCAGAACGAAGCTAGACCGGCCGCCTTTTGGATTCGAAAGGAATGGAATTAGGAAATTCATCCTAAATCCTGTTCACCAGGAAATCTTACACCAGTCTTGTACACCGTAGACCGTAGTCCACTTGTAGCCGGCTTGTGGACGGTTAGCAATGCGTAACTCATCGTCCGACCATCTGGTTACCGTCCGGACCGAGGCCAAGACATCGACGGCTCGTATTGTTCCAGGCTCACCTCAAGGAGTTTTCAGCAAACCGTAGGGGCCCTACAGGATAGCATACGGTGGTCAAAGAATTTCTTTAGGAATTTCTGAAAGGAAGATTCGGCCTCGGTACGAAAGGCAACGAAGGAACAGGAGTGGGTTTTTAGTCAGTAAAAGTTTGACACTATCTTCTGCTCCGCCCAAGAGCGGGGGATGTCATTGGATGATATTCCCACGAAAAAAAAAGCACTAGTCTTGTGAAGTTTTTGAACCCATTGAACCCATCATAGTGTTATCCAGTTATTTACTGTTGGGTTTAGGTTATGGAGTTCAGATATGCAGTCGCTCCTTTGAAAAGGTTGATTTCCAGTTAGTATCCGGTTTAGCTGGAGTCCGACAACATAAACTGGTCTTTGTGACATCCTTTGGGAGAGGCTAATGTCAAGCTGTGTACATCTTCCAGCTGAAATGATGATAATGATATACGTACTTAAGACAATGAGTTTTGAAAATTCTTTTTTTTTTTTTTTTATTAATGATAGGCTTGCGTTTGCACTATCTCACCTGATGGTAAGCGATGATGTGGTCGACGATGAAGCACGCTTGCCTAGAAGAAACCTATTCACCCTCGACTTAAAGACTCCTAAGTTTTAGCTATCAGGAAACACAGATTCCATCAGGGAATTCCACTCCTTGGCTGTACGCATAATAAATGTGTTCGCAAAACGTTTTGTGCGTATGGGTGGGATGTCTACCATGTACCGGTGGCGCAACGCTGTACGTCGTGTGGTCCGATGATGGAACGGACTTGGCGGAATTAGATTGTGCAATTCCAGTGCACACTCCCCGAAACGTAAACGATAGAAAACCGACAGACTAGCACTTCAGCGGCGATGCTCAAGGCTTTGGAGCTTCGACTCTACAAGTGCATCATTGCCGATGATTCTCTTGGCTCGCCTCTCAATCGACTCCAGCGCATCAAGCTGGTATTTGGCAGATCCATCCCAAAGATGAGAACAGTACTCCATACACGATCGAACTTGGGCTTGATAAAGATTGAGCAGCTGTTCCGGCGTAAAGTACCGTCTCACCTTTGGTAAGATCCCCAATTTTTTGGCAGCCAGTTGAGCCTTTGCATCGATGTATGAGCCGAAATTGAGAGTAGATGATAACGTAACTCCAAGAAGCTCAAGGTGGTCGGTTATCGGCACGGTTACACCCCGGAAAGTTGGAGCCGGGTGGAATTGGCTCCGTTTGGCGGAAAAAAGACACGCCTGGGTTTTAGATGCATTGAACTTGACCAGATTGGCGTCGCCCCAATCGGAGACCGCCTTCAAGGACGAGTTCAAGCGTTCAACCATAGCCTCTCGACTCTAACCTATAAATCTACCCTAATATGAGGTAATCGCTGAAAGCACTGATCCGATTGCTAAAATTATTTTACCTATAGAAAGCTGCAACTGCTGCTACGTGGGTGCAACCGCGGGCAAAAGCTAGTATAAAATATAATAATTATTGTATTACGAGTTGGAAATTTAAATAGCGATGTTTAATTACGTAATTGACCAAATTTTCTGCGTCGGGGGTTTTTTCAATTTTTAATTTTGTTATTAAGTTGCAGTTTTTAGAATAAAAATTCTGTTTAATATTATCTATTATTTTAATTAGTAGTTAGTAATAAAGTATTGTACAAAAACGGAACTTTTTTTTTTGTAATTATTACATCATGAGTGTGACTCCAATAAAAATAGAATTTTCCAGAACATGTTTTATTTATATAGCTATTTTATTAGCTAGCACCAAAAAATGCGACATCTGGATATGGTGTTGACACATTTTTGCATAGGTTCGGTTAATTACCACTGCATTCTTAGTAGATTTATTACCAGAATTTCAATATTAAAGGTGAAATTCTGAGTCATGTTTAAATATTCTTTTAATGGGCGTGTATCACATTAATACTATTATAAAGATGAAAGTTTGTGTGCCTATGTATGTTTGTTACTCTTTTTCGCTCAAACATCAAAACGGATTATTATTATTTTTTGAAATTATTACAATAATCTCTTTATTCATTCTTGAAATCTGTGTTTCCTGTTAGCTACAACCTAAGGATCTTTAAGTCAAGAGTGATTAGGTTACTTCTGGGCAAACATGCTCCATCGATGGTCACATAATTGATTAACATCAGGTGAAATAGTGGTCAAACGTACATGGGTAGCTCGCTGTCAGACCGTCCGGTAACTGTCCGGACCAAGCCCAAGTCGTCAACAGCGCGCACTGTTCCCGCGCGCCTCAAGGAGTTGTCAGCAACAGCAGGGGTCCAGTTGGGTCGAAGCCTACCGGGGCCTGGGTTAGTTTCGAAAGAGTGGCTCAGCCCCGGTATCAAGGCACGAAGGAACGGGGTGTGTTTTTAGTCAGTAAGATTCTGACACTATCTCCCTTTACGCCCAAGAGCGGGGGATGCCATTAGATGATTTTCCTACCGAAAAAAAAGCCTGATATACATAATAAAAAATAAAACTTGGACTTAGGATAGCGTAGTCATGCGACTTTACTCTATCCTAGTATATATCATAGTAATGCTACTATGGGCCTTGGGGCCAAAGATAATTAACCAATAGGAGCACGGGAGGCTTCAATCCTATTGGTTAACGGGTTTCGGCCTCAGTGTATTACTGACTTTACGGTACTTTTTATTGCAGAATTCATTTCCAAATATCACGTGGGTGAAGTCACTAGAAAAATCAAGTATTTCAATAAAATTATGGCTCCGGCTGAACTGGTGATAATGATCTAATGTTAGAAAAATAAGCGAGTTACGTAATGATTACATTCTAATTTACAAATTGCTGAGAGCTTTTAAGCGACATTATTTCATGACATAAGTCTTATCAGATACAATGTGAATTTTAGTTTCTTCTTTTTTAGGCTTCCGTAGCCAAATGTAAAAAAACGGAACCCTTATAGATTCGTCATGTCTGTCTGTCTGTCTGTCTGTCCGTCCGTATGTCACAGCCACTTTTTTCCGAAACTATAAGAGCTATACTGTTGAAACTTAGTAAGTAGATGTATTCTGTGAACCGCTTTAAGATTTTCACACAAAAATAGAAAAAAAGCAATAAATTTTGGGGGTCCCCATACTTAGAACTAAAACTCAAAAATTTTTTTTTCGTCAAACCCATACGTGTGGGGTATCTATGGATAGGTCTTTAAAAATGATATTAAGGTTTCTAATATCATTTTTTTCTAAATTGAATAGTTTACGCGAGAGACACTTCCAAAGTGGTAAAATGTGTCCCCCCCCCTATAACTTCTAAAATAAGAGAATGATAAAACTGTAAAAAATATATGATGTACATTACCATGTAAACTACCAACGAAAATTGGTATGAACAAGATGTATTAAGTAGTTTTTTTTAATACGTCATAAATCTAAAAAAATACACTATTATTAAAACATCGATCAAAGTTACACCGAACTACAAGAATTTTTATATTATGTTACTTGCTGCTACGGAACCCTCCATGGGCGAGTCCGACTCGCACTTGGCCGGTTTTTTACTTTTTGTGTATCTACATTTATCTAGGACATCGCTGACACCCCTTGTCTCAAAATAAAATTATTGGTCCTGGTTGTCATTCGTTATTCATGAGATAAGTCTAAAGCCTAATCAGACACAATGTGAATTTTAGTTTTTTTTTTTTTTACTTTTTATCTACGCTTATCTAGGACATTACTGACACCCCTTGTCTCAAAATCTTCTATTGGTCCTGGTTGTCATTCGTCAATCTTTGTTAGTCGTTAGAGATAGTCAGACGCTAGAAAGTCTGACTAAGGCGTATCCAGTGTTGCCCAGTAACTGGGTTGTGGAGGTCTGTTAGACGGTCGCTCTATGTAAAACACAGGTATTGAGCTCTATCCAGTTGGAGTGGAAGCTGATACCAAACTGTTTGGGATAAGGTTAGAGAGATGATAACACAATCTGTCCCATCTTTCCCACCCATACGCGCAAAATGTTTTGGAAACACTCCTTAATTGTATACACAATTTTGTGTACAGCTTAAATCAAGAGTGAATAGGCTACTTCTAAGCTAGCGTATTCCATCGTCGACGACATCATTGCTTACAATCGGGGAAGACTGTGGTCAAGCGTGGTTTAACATTGATAGCAATGAATAAAGGAAAATTAGTTGCGCTCTCTTTTTGATTTATTATCATCATCATCATTTCAGCCGAAAGACATCCACTGTTGGGCATAGGCCTCCCCCAAATGTCGCCACAATGAATGGTCTTGTGCGTCTCGCTTCCGTCGGATTCCCGCAACATTTACCAGGTCATCGGTCCATCTTGTAGGAGGGCTTCCAAAGCTGCGTCTTTCGGTACACGGTCGCCACACCTTTCGGCCCCAACTGCCATCAGTTCTGCGAGCAATGTGCCCTGCCCATTGCCACTTAAGTTTGGAGATTCTTCGTGCTATGTCGGCAACCTTGACAGACAATGGAAACTATTTGTCAAAATACTGGAAAGTTAAAACTAAAGTTCGCTGCAGCGCTACATTGGCATTATGTCGTCTAACAGAACTATTAAAACATACAGCGCTAATATAGCTAGGATAATATTTCGCGACTAAAATGTCCTAAACGCCATGAATTTAGTGGCACTTACGCGTTTCACTTGCCCATTGCCACTTTAGCTTGGCAATTCTTTTTGTTCTTTTTAATTTGTTGACCAATTTATTTACTCACCATTTTTTATACCGAGCTGACTCTAAAGCTTACAGACAGTCTCTATTAAAAAGGTAAATCCGAATAAAACTAATTACTCTCATAACTCTCGAGTCTTTCAAATCTTAACAATGAAGATTTAACATTATTGCAGAGAGATAAGTCCACAAGGGTTTCGGAGAGCATTATAAAACAGGATATTAACACAAAACAAGATGAAGCACATACACACAAAGCCAGATTAACGAGGAAGTCACAACAGACATATGGTAACGTGCCACAGTTACATCTTGAATTCAGGCGTCGAATTGTATGACTAATGACATTATACCAAAATTACCGACATAGCTCGAAGAATCGCCAGTGGGAAGGATACATTGTCCTCAAAACAGATGGTCGATTGGACCGAAAAGTGCTAGAGTGGCGACCGCACACCAAAAGATACAGCGATGGGGCACTTATAATTTTATTATTCTTTCATCTCTTTTGTTCGAGATCGGAGTGAGAGGACGCTTTTCATGACCTAAATCCAACCGTGTTCTTCAGTTATCCTTTGCGTTCCAGGGTTAGAGTATTTTTTTAATTGATTTAAACCAATGCTTGACTGCGATCCCACCTGATGGTAAGCAGTCTTTATTCTTTTATTTTTTTTGTTTTTTTTTTTAACTGTTTTTTTTTTGGGAAGGGGCCCAACCGGATCGAAACTTACTGGGGCCAGGGTTATCTGAAAAGGAACTTGAGCCTCGGTATGAAGGCTAGAAAGAAGGAATGGGGTAGGCTTTTAGTCAGTATGAGTCTGACACTATCTCCCGCTCCGCCCAAGAGCGGGGGTTGTCATGTTGGATGATTTTTCCCACCATAAAAAAGGGATATCGTTAACAAAATACTAAGCAGACATTATGTAGTTTATTTTAATTTAAAATAGTCACACTATAGGCAAAAAGCCAGTCTTGCCCAAAACAGGAATGGTAAGAAGAAATCTTACCATTCCTGTTTTGTGCAAGACTGGACTAGTCTTATTTATACCTTTCAAGCTTGTGCCATCATCCTTGCCAGGGTCTGAGAAATTTTAGACTACTCAAATAGTACAAATAAAACAAAAACATCCCTACATTCCTTAAATCATAGAATAAGCCCTAAAGATAAGAACATAGATACTCCAAACAAACACAGAATTATTCCACCTACCCGCAACACTCATAAAGACTATAATTCCGATAAAGTCACAACCGCGAAAGCTTTAATGCCTACATTTGTAATCAGGGCCACGTTCTAACATAGGTATTCTAATAACTAAACTTAGTTATATACGCGCAAAATGAGTTTAAATCCGCCGACTAAATTAAAGTCACTCTACCTGGGGACTACTAATTTTATTCGGAAATACATTTGTTTAGGTAAAAGAGCTTTTTAGTTGTAGAAATCTGACTTTGATTTTGCAACATTTTAATGATTTTTATTCTTTATTTGCAGAGTGGTTTTTTGCTGTGAATGTTCGAGGGTAGGTAGTAAAGCTTTAGCAAGAAACTCCATTGACACTCTTTTCAATCATGTTATGTATTACGAATATCTCGATTATGTATTAAAATTTCTTGTCACTACTATTATGTGAAAACCATGTAAATAAAATAAAAAAAAGATCTAAATATAGACATTAAAATAAGCCACTGACAGCGAAGAGATGACCAGTCTCAACTGAAAACGCCCGTTCACGGACATTGCACGTATATCAGCACCACTCAGCTCTGTAGGGAACCGAATGATCCAACGTGAAATGAACAGAGTGAGACATTTGAGTGAGCATTACAAACTCTCAACTGCCATACTTATTTATAAGATAAAGAGTTATTTTATGATATCCCTCTTCAAAGAACTAAAAAAAATAGAGGTAGATTCGTTGATTCGTAGCTACAAAAGTTTGGAATTTTTACTGTGTTGTTCAGCTCACTTGAATTACAAATCTATACAAATAATAAATCTGTAAAAACTTTTATGCGCGCATCACGTAAAATATAGTAAATCGACGTAGATAACTTTTATGCATTAAAATTGTGTGTATTTTGATATATTACTATATTATTAGGCTTTGTTTCATCGCAATCGGTTGACTATATTGAATACAATATATACTACATTCATTGAATCGGCTAGTATTATAATAAATACAAAACGTTTAAAATGAGGTTAATCAGGAACTGACAAGTGGCTTGACTCTGGTTAAAAGAAATAATTGGTTAATAGGCGAATAAATTAATAAAAATCATTAAAAAATTAACGATGATAGCAACTAAATTGCATATACATAAAAATTTAATTTTAGCAACCATCCGAAGTTATTATATGGCAATAAAGTCATTTTACGAGTTACGTCTGACTTTTTTCTCTTTGGAATTTATGAGGAATGACATCATTTAAGTGATCTTCTGGTATTGTGTTTTAGTTCCTCAATATTGACGTAAATATTAATCTGCTCTATTTCCAGCTTCCCTGTAGTCAATGTTATATTTATTGAATCCAAACTACGATGCTACAGAATCCTTTTTAAGTATCATAAAGTAGCATATATATTACACACAACGCATAGCGCACACACTCCAAGGTAGTTAGTTATGTCTAACAGTAAACTCACACCAGGTGAATGTTCTGGAGGCCTGAAATACAGTGTTTGCCTAGTTTAGCCAACCCTATAATCTTCTAAAATTTATTTAGTGTCTGTAAATCTGTAAAATATTTATGGTGATAAATTAACAATAATTGTTAGATATTATTATTAGGTATAATGATATTAAAATCATTTCTTTTTTTTATTATTTCAATATCTACATTTGGAAAATTCTTTAATTAGGTATATTTTCCTTTTTCAGTTAAACACGTCCCAACTTTTGTGTTTTATTGAGTTTTAGCATTTGAAGCAAAATAAATGATTAATCACGTAACAGGTAGGTGTTAGATTTATCTACACATACTTAGTTTACCTACATTTAATTGATTCTCGGTAACAAATAAGCCTTTGTAGGAAAACAAAAATGAATCGTTTAGCAAAATGTTTTGGGTCGACACTAAAATGACCATAAGTGTAGTAGGTATATTTATCAAAATTTTAGGTTTTTTTGTTAGAAATATGATTTATGATTCTCTACGACCTTGCATTGCACCTAAAAGGATATTTTACATTATTCACGGCTTTTTATTAAGAGGCGGCTTTATAGAAGTCGTAGTCTTTATTTTAAATGTTGTCACGTTTCATCATTTGTTTCTTATTGGTATGTGAAACAATAAATTCATTGATAATTGCCATAACATCGTATGCGGTCATTATGCTTTATATAAACGTATCTACTGAGATCATCAATGTCTATCAAAAATAGATAATTGAATAGTTATTGTAAAGGGGCTTTTGACTTGAAAAAGTGACATTGTAAAAACAATTATCGTAAATTATCTTTCACACTATGTTGGGGTTGTGTGTATATTACTTGAACAAAGTCACTAGTCACTGAATCAGAGGGTTCGTTACTCCATGAAATAAAAGTCCGAATATGAATGGTATGCGAGTCTATTGTACGAATAATGGGATACAAACGATCCAGTGCGCGGAAGGGACGCAACTGGCTCAATTGGCGGGGGTAACCATACACCGCGCTAATGCATACGCTACAACATTCCCACTTTTACAAAAAAATTTTTGACAATAAAAATCTTAAAAATAAAAATAAACTACAACTGAAACCAGGGTAAATAAATTGTACGTCTAACAAAGTGCCTACCACCGCACACGGCATCGTTGGTATTTGCTTATTCAGCTACTTGCCCGTGTGAGTGTGCCGTGGTGGACTGATTGATCTGAGAAATAAGAATTTTCGGTGATTTTTTCGATTGAAATTCAGAGGCTATTTTAATTATTCGCTAATTGATGTTATATCTTGTGGATATTGTTATGTAAAAGTAGATTTTTTCATCGGCTTTGCTCTCGTAAAAGTAGAAAAAATATAAGTGACAGGGTAGAATGAAAGAAAAAAACGTGTTGCGCCGGCCCCAAATCAAAAGGGACAAGAGCAGGAAAATGATGCTATTTTTTTCAGCATGAGTAAGACCAATTAACCAATATAATTATAGTTTTTTTTTTTGTAAAAATAAGAAATCTTAGTTTTTCTTAAGGTATTAAATCATTCAATAACGTCTCCTGATATAAGGAAGAGCGAAAAGGCATGTCAGACTTTTACTGAATATAATAATAATATAATATATAATTTAATATTCCACAACTATCATATAACGCCGTCTAGTCCCAAGCTAAGTAGAGCTTGTGTTATCGGTACTAGACTACTGATAAACATACTTATATATTTCTAAATACGTACATATTATAGATAAATTACACCCAGACACAGAACAAATGATTATGCTCATCACACAAACATTTGTCTTGGGTGGGAATCGAACCCACGACCTCAGGCATGCAGCCTGACAGCAGTCAGGGCCACTAACCACTAGACCAACAGGCCAGTCAAAATGCCTAATTCACAAAATATTGTATTGTTCATAGTAAATACTCTGACGAAACAGCTAACGTGGCTAAAATAACTCGATTGTGTTATTAATATGATTAGGTAGCGAGTAAACACCCTAATGAAGTGAATAAACTAATTAATTTGTGAAAAATTGATTTTAGGGTGAGCAGACCTCCGGCATAGCAGTCAGGGTCACTAAGCACTAGACCAACAGGCCAGTCAAAAAGTCAGTCTAATAAACCACATCTGTTTCTTTCAGTTACCTTTTGCGTTCTCAAACCAAAGTTTCCTTTTAAAAATAAAGATCCCTACCGAACGTAGACTACAAGAAAGGTTCCAAAGATTCTATGGATTGAAAATGTGCAAAATTTTAATGTCAGCGTCCTATTGACCTAGTAAAACCATAGTAGCCAGTTTAATTACGTACATAAACAAAGTAATCAGAAGCCTAGATCTTTATGATATACGATACCTACGACGGAAACTAGTGAAAACCTTTGCACTTTAAAGCAACAATGTAGTAAAGTTAAACATAATGAACATCTATTAAATTAATATTTAAAGACAACCAAACCACTTTTAAAATAATGTCATTTCACATTCTCTAACAATAGATCTGCCTAAATTTTATTGTGAAAATGTTAATGCACCTGTAATGTTCCTCAAAAGACCATCTCAGACACTAATCTGCATGGTTCTCATATGATTTGACCATTCCCATGTTTGCTGTATGGAGTTTAAAAGAGACTTTGACCCCTGAGTTTGGTTTGGTGTTTCTTCTTAAATTTCAGCAATTTTTAAAATAGGTATATTTTTTTCTAAAACAACCGTAAATGTAGGATTAAAAAAAAAAAACCATTTTGATAAGTTCTTGATAAATCTTCATTGCAGCACTGACGTGTTTTTGTCTGCGTGCATACCAATGCCAATGCGCGGTCAATACAGTGCGACGATGCCAATATTATGTGCCTACCATTAAGATTACAAATTTCTTTAAAAAAATACTACTTAAGAAAGCGGTAATTTCATCATTATTACTCGAATATTTCAGAAAACTTGTTCAAGGTAATAAGTCTATTTTTAAAAACCTTCAAAGTTTTTGGAAAAAATTCATCATTTAGAATCTCGATATGTGCAAGATTTTTATAGTATAGGTATATTTTTTATGTTTAATTTATGACTACATTAAGAAGATTTTCAGAGATCTCTACTGGATTAGTTTTACACAAATTTATGTTTTGATTTCTATAGAAACCTAAATTAAATCCACAATATATCTGTGTTTCTAAAATATCTACAGAAAAATGGGTAATAACGTCATAATCACGTAACAGCAAAATAGAAATGTATCTCTGGTTAGTCGCTCGTGCCGTGCATTTGAGTAAAATTTCAGAACTTATATTGTGATTCTAATTTAATTACATGACAAGAGTGTGCATTATTCCAATTACATGTTGTATAACACGAATATGTAAGTTAAATAATTACATTCAAAAGTTGGTTTTGAAAAATATATTTTTTACAAATCAAACCAATAGAACATTGATATCAGACGCATTATGTTAATCAATCTTATTTATTCGATAATTAAACAAATTAGGTTTGTTATTTGTGATGTTTGTTCAATAATAAATAATTATCTAATCTTTCCTTGCTATTAGTTGGAGTATTATTCATTTGCAAGCCAGCAGCTGTTTTGTTGGGATTCTATTTATTTTTAAATTGAATTAAAAGTATTTCTTATTCACTTACGCCTTCATCATCATTTCAGCCGATATAAGACCTACCTGTAACCTACACTGTTGGACATAGGCCTCCCCCAAGTGTCGCCACAATGAACGATCCTGTGCGTCTCGCATCCATCGGTTTCCCGCAACCTTCACCAGGTCATCGGTCCATCTTGTAGGAGGCTTCCAACTTACGCCTAACATGATTCAAATTATTTTTTTCACCTAAGTCTTTAGGTCTAGAGTAAATAGGCTCTTAATAAATTAGTGCGCTTCACCATCAACGATTGCATCACTACTTACCATTGGGTGAGATCGCAGTCAAGCTGTTTATAAAATAAAATAAAAAATGCCTACCGTGGTCTAACTTCTGATATTTTATAAGTACCCATCTTATAAAACGTCAGAAATTAGCACTATTCTAATTTATTGGGTCGTTTCCTATAGAGAAGAACCGGCTAGAAACTCCTCGGTTGCTCTTTTAGAATTGATTGATTTTATATAGATAGTAATGATTGATTTATATACTTTATATAGATAGTAGTGATTGATTTTTATACCATATTTCCTTATTGCAATATTAATAGGCATTAGATAACGATAGGCCACATCAGTCAAAATAGTCAAAAGCATTTATTTCAAATAGACCATTTACAGGCACTTTTGAATAGTCAAATGTCGGTCAGTTCAAATAAAACGTGAAGCTAAATAGTTCTAAATAAGTTTAATAAGAAAATGATGAAAAAGAAAAGACAATATCGTATCCTTATTGCAAAAACCAACTATCTGCATTTTTGCATTATTATGTTATATTATTAGATTCGATTAAATCTTAAGATTATTTACCTTCGCCGAAGTATCTTGGTAAATAAGTGTCATAGCTAATAACCAGTTTTACTTGCAGATTTTTCTAGATCAGACGAATCAATAGCTATACTTAATTAACTTATTTTGGGTAAAAATGCAGATAGTTGGTTTTTGCAATATGAGTACGATATGGAAAATTTATCAGTAGATTGTACTCGTATTAAAGTGAGAATCAGTAGAGACAGCCTATGACTCATCATGCTCCATAGACCAGACTACACTCGTCATCAAAGTGTAATGCCACTTTATAGTGATGCGCACAGCATCCGTGAGTGACGTTGGAGTAATAACCACGCATCTAAATTGACATTAAATGTCTTTCCCTATTGCGTAGTGTTGTGCGGTTGCAAGGCTATGCATGGTCTATGATGGCGTTGCACGTTCAGAATTATGTGGAAATTATAACTGTTTCATGAAAGGAAAATAGATTTTCGTATAACGTACTGTTATCTGATGAGAATCTACCTGTGGACAAACCCATTGCATTCTAACAGCTACAATGTTCAAAATGTGTGGTTTTAACAATATTGACTTTTTTTAAGATGGGAAATCATACGATGAATTTTACTGTTCTAAGGCGAAGCGGGACAGAATGTCAGACTTCTACTGACTAAAACCACACATATGTTCCTTCTTTGCATTGCGTATCAGGTCCACAGGTTTTCCTTTCAGAAGACAACCCAAGGACCCAGTAGGCTTCGACCCTGTTGAAGGCTTCTACGGTTTTGCTAACGTCTCTTTGAGGCGCGTATGGTACACTACGCACCGTCGACGATTCGGTCCTGATGGTTACCGGACAGTTTGACGGCGAGCTACCCATTGCTAGTCTTGTATGTTTAGATTTTTGTTAATCAATCATGTTTCAATTGTTGAACAGAACTCAATGAATTTTTGTAGGTGTAGACCCCCATTAGGACATCAGTTAACAGACTAAGATTAAGGACACAAGGTACATAAGGTTGGGTATTTTTTACAACCTTTTATTTAGTTTCACCTGTCCCGATGTACGTCTGTAATCAAATCTTACAAATTAAATTTGATCCACTTCTCAGTTACCGATTGAGCTGAAATTTTGCATGCATGTATAAATCAGATGACAATGCATCACCAGGTCAGCTCCATTTGATAATAATTATCAAATGGAGCTGATCTGGTGATGGAACTGGAAGGTGGCCATAAGAACTTAGATAACCCTACCGTGCCTACGCTTTTTGGAATAGTCTTGGTGATTATTAATTATATAGGTAGGTACTCGTATATACCGCGCTATGAAAGCTTGCTATGAAAAAATAATTTTCATTGAAAAGTTGTTTTTGCGGTGGGTAAAAATCATCCAAATGACATCCCCCGCCCTTGGGCAGAGCGGGAGATAGTGCCAGACTTTTACTGACTAAAAAACCCACTCCATTCCTTCGTTGCTTCTCATACCAGGGCCGAGCTTTCCTTTCAGAAGCAGATCCTTGGCCCCTTGGTAGGAGGTAAGATTAGGTTAGTTTAACGACATATTTTTTTTATGTTAATTAAATAAAACTAATACTTGAATCTTACGCAGGCAAAAGGTAAAGCAACAGTTGCGTCTAAAAAATACTTACTAGACCACCTTACTTACGTACGATTGCGTTCTACGTTAAATACGGGCTTTTCATCAACGGCCGGAAGAAAGGGGCCTTCTCTTGTCAAATGTCTTATGAGAAAAAATACGTCATCAATTTTACTCCTCCAAGCATTTATCTTTCTTTAAATGGATAAGGAAAAGAGGTCATCGATCTAAATGGCTTTTTATTTTTATAAATGTTATGTCATAGGTCACTTTAAGTACATTATTACATATTGTTAGAAAACAGGCTACGATGATTTTAGCATGTGATCTGGTTTATTTAAAATAAAAATGCTTTGGGTTAATCTAGGTATTCACTAGAAATCCAAAACAGAGAAAAGATCTTTGTTTGAATATTTTGCTACCAAAATATGTGATTACCATTAATTAGGTGAAAAATGTAAAACTTGACCAGTATCGAGAATCAGAACAAATGAACAAAATTAAGATAGTAAATAAAAATCTTCATCATTGGACTGACGGTTAATAATTACTTGCCGTATGCCTGATAATGATAATACTTCACATCATCTAAAATTAAATTACGAACTCATGCCCGTCATACACGCTAGGGCATACCTAACAGGTGAGCCTATACAAGTGACCTGCACCCCTAGCCAAGTTGCAAATCTGAAATAGTTAACGCTAGGAGAAAGCTTAAAATGTACGGGAATGACGTCATCTCAACGCTCAGTTACGTGGTCAGAACAAAAGAATTGGCGGCAAACGTCAACTCGAAGCATTCGACGCAAGCGAAACGGTTGTAACTTGGCTAGGGGGGCTGTACAGGTAAGCCTTAGTGTGTATGTTGCAAGGCTGTGCAGATTTCCATACAAGCTTACCTGTACAGGTAGGTAAACCTGTCAGGTATACCCTAGCGTGTATGACGGGCATGAGTTTGTAATTTTTTACCTTACAAAAATGAATTTTTAGCTTCCTACAAGAAGTCCTTTCTGAGTGTCCCTCGTAGATGTACTCTTTTTTTTTTAATTTTATGGTTGAGGCTGATGCCTGTCGCTAATGTTTTCTTTTTATTTAATTTATTAATCTTTTTTTAAATATTAAAAATCGGCCCACACTAGGAATTACTCTTGAGTCTTGGGTGCATTTGCAAACATGGAAACTTATTTATTCAAGACATCCAGACCCCGAACAACTACCTACATGCAAGCCATAGAGTTATTATGCCAAGCGTGCCTTCAAATAATCATCGTCCTATTAGGTAGACAGTCATAAATACAAAAATTACAGGGCAATACTAGCTATCAATCACCGACCATCGTTGAACCAACAATCAGTACGGCCGCAAACCACTAAATACGCGTATCCACCATCACTAAACTCGATGACTGCACGCATTGCCGGGGTGGACACGTCATCTCATTACCGACGTTATTGCAGTGTAAATGTAAATAATTGATGCTTGTCACGCAATGCACAGCGAATGGAGTGTTGATATATGAAAGCATGCTCGACGCCTGAGCATAAAGAGACGCTGCGCGCTGTATGTTTATTTATACAAGGAATATATTTCTTCTCACTAAAAAGTATGCTGGGTTTTAGCAAGTAAAAACTTGCTAAAACCCACCTTAGTTCCCTCAGTTGTGCTTAGAGTAACTCTGTGACCTAAAAATATTTTTATTATATCAACATATAAATCGAAGATTAAGTAGAGCCAACTATATCAAGAGATAGAAAAGAACCTCAACATACCATAAATTACAAAGTTGGTTTCCGCGTCAGTCTGTATCCGCTATCTACTAACCAGGAAACGGATTTGATGTGGTTTTAATTAATAGAAAGAACAATAAGCGAGAAAAGTTTGTGTGTATAATTTGCACCTGAGCGAAGACAGCTAGTTATCTCCAAACAACTGGTTTACAAAGCCCTGATTTAACCACATCATTAATTATCGTATAGAATTTTATTATATGGAGTAACCACACTAGTAACTTCACTGGTAACTCCTATAACTAGGAAAAACTTTATAAATAAATAAATAACAACACGTTTAAAAAGATCTAGCAATTTCTGGGCCTGGATCAGAGAGACTAAGAAAAGCTTTATCATGCTTAGAGTTGAAGTTTACTCAATGAAACTACATTTACAAATATTATAACTGGGTCCATATTTGATTATAACGAGATAAATTAGAAGTGGATCGTAATAATATATGAAAATAAATAGTCCTTTATCTATGAAACTGCATTATTCATCAGTTCCTTATGTAATTTTTATTTTTGGTGTACAATAAAGAATATATCTATCTATCTATCTCGTTACAATTTGTACTTTTACAACAAGCGCTCATGATCATATTTGTATCATATTCTTGTTTCCAAGAATTTCCTCTTTTGCCACCTCCTAATGACATTCCACGTAATCACTACCTACTCCGTGACGTTCCGTATTACTGAACTATTCATAGAATACGCCACAGCGAGCAGGGAGGACTTAGTCCACTGTCTGCGGACTTAAACGGCCTTAGGCGGTTGGCCGGGTGTCCCAAACAATTGTTCACTAATTGTTCCTACTTGTCCCCGTCGGCCCCAATAGCGAACATGTTACAAGAATTCTGAATTTCTCGGAGTTTGTACTCGATTGTTGATAGAATGATTTTGTGGAAACTTTCACATCAATTTGGATAGAATAGAATAGACTTCATTGTTCACCAAAACAGTAACAATACTTTTAAAATATAGATAGATATTAGGTTTGTGATCGGCAAGTCTTTAGGAAATATCGTTTTTACCCATGTTTTTCTCACTCAATCAAGAGTGATAAAACAGAAATGTAAATTTTCTGTATCGTCTTCAGTTTTGTACAGATCTCAAAACCAAATGGGTTGAATAAGGTTTTAGATTGCATAAAATGTGTAAAATGGAAACATTCAAAATTTTATTATTTGACTAGCTTTGCTTCTGCCAGTGACTTCGCCCTTGTATATCTAAGTAGAAAATTATCATCCCGAGGGAACATAATCCCAAGGGAAAAAATATCTTAAGTATGTCCTATTCCACACATAGTCTATCCGTGTGTTAAACTTCATCCAAATCCGTCAAGCTGTTTGAGCGTGAAATAGTTACAAACATTACATGTGTATGTTCACACATTCCGTTGAAAGACCCTTTCAACCCTCGCGTTCATCGGCTGTTGGTAGCGGGCAGAGATGTACTAAGGCGGTCCTTAGTACAACCGTGCGTACACAGCCCTTAAAATATACTAGCTGCTGCTGGCTTCGCCCGCATTAAAGTAGAAAATTGACCCAAGGCTGCAAGGGAGCATAAAAAATTCTATATGATATTCCAGAATACAGTCTACTCGTGTATCAAGTTAAGTCGAAACGCGTTCAGCTATTCAAACGTGAAGATGTAAAAAACATACACACACACAGTCACAAACTTTTTCCTTTATAATATTAGTAGGATTATAATAGTGTGATAACAAATAAAACTAACTCTAAATAAATACTCCTACAACTTTACTGTTATATTTATTTTAAAGTTTTGTTTAAAGTAAGAAGTTTGTTCGCAAGCAATCCTGTCGGCTTAGCGCTGAATCCGGCCGGAGCTCTGCTTTTCCTGCAATGAAAAGAAAATGACTGAGATAAGTGTTTTGCATTTTAAAACGGTCTTAAGTTTTGTTGGGTCCATGACCACATAAGAAATTATTTAGTAACTGTTGAAATTTTGAATTTCCAGTTATTTAATTCATTAATACAGTGCAGTCACTTATAACTTCTAAAATACATCTGAAGATGAAGATGATGATGATGACTCCGCCGAAAAACGCCCACTGTTGGCCATAGGCCTCCTCCAAGCGTCGCCACAACGACCTATCCTGTGTCTCGCATCCACCGCATTCCTGCGACTCTCACTAGGTCGTCGGTCCACCTTGTGGGAGGCCTTCTAACGCTGTGTTTTCCGGTGCGCGGTCGCCACTCTAGAACCTTTCGGCCCCATCGACTATCCGGTCTACGAGCAATGTGCCCTGACCACTGCAACTTTAGCTTGGCGATTCTTCGGGCTGTGTCAGCGACCTTAGTTCTAGTTAGTAGTAAGAATAATCTGTTTTTAGGACAAAATTTTCTTATATGCAAAAACCTGACCTGACCTGACCTGATATTTAAAAATATGCATCTAAAAAAATTCGATATCACGTAATCTAGATATTTCCGACGCATTAAATAATTTGATGTAAAAAAACAATGTCAACAAAGTTGATTTTTTAAAATAATAAAAAAATATCTGCATCAGATAACAACATTATGTAATCAAGACTACCTTATTATGTCTATTAACATGATGTTGTTGTAAGAATGGAATATTTTATTTTAAGAAAAAAACCGGCCAAGTGCGAGTCGGACTCGCCCATGGAGGGTTCCGTAGCAGCAAGTAACATAATATAAAAGTTCTTGAAGTTCATTGTAACTTTGATCGATGTTTTAATAATAGTGTATTTTTTTAGATTTATGACGTATTAAAAAAAAATCTACTTACTAGATCTCGTTCAAACTAATTTTCGTTGGTAGTTTGCAAGGTAATGTACATCATATATTTTTTTTAGTTTTATCATTCTCTTATTTTAGAAGTTACAGGGGGAGGGGGGACACACATTTTACCACTTTGGAAGTGTCTCTCGCGTAAACTATTCAATTTAGAAAAAAATGATATTAGAAACCTCAATATCATTTTTGAAGACCTGTCCATAGATACCCCACACGTATGGGACTGATGAAAAAAAAATTTTTGAGTTTCAGTTCTAAGTATGGGGACCCCCAAAATTTATTGCTTTTTTTCTATTTTTGTGTAAAAATCTTAATGCGGTTAACGGAATACATCTACTTACTAAGTTTCAACAGTATAGCTCTTATAGTTTCTGAAAAAAGTGGCTGTGACGTACGGAGGGACAGACAGACAGACAGACATGACGAATCTATAAGGGTTCCGTTTTTTGCCATTTGGCTACGGAACCCTAAAAACGATAAATTTAAAAATAAAAAATTATAAATTCGTTTTTTTCTGCGCCAGGTGTTATGATAACAGATCTTTATTCTTTTGTTTCAAAGTTGATGCATCTCAAATTTTGTCCTTAATTAACAAGTTTTTACCTCGGTTGGAGATTAAGCACTGCCATACAACGTGGCAATACCGCCAGTCTTTTGACCATACTTCCAGTCGTCAGCGATACGGAAATAGTACATTTTCATGCAAGTGGAGAAATATTGTCATTGTGACCGAGGCAGCATTCCTCTCCGAGCCTTGGCGAGGGTATTATAGAGCCAATGGCAGGATAAATTTCAACGTGTAACGAACGACTGTTTTTCAATACACTTACGAAAAGAAAGAAGAAAAAAAAGAAAGAAAAACAGTTTATTTACGCGTTAGAGACGCAATCTTAAAAGTAGGTAACAGAACATAACATCAATTGATAGGGAAGATTATATATGCGTCTCCTCCGCGCAAAACAACAAAAAAAAATCATAAACGAAATCATACGAAGTCATAAACAAACGGGTTGACACGGTCCTCGTGGGGGTCAGCGCGCGCCCAGCTTGATACAATAAATGTAATAAAATTATGTCGGGGCGAGCATGTGCACTTTTTCGCACTAGTGCGAAAAACATTTAATTGAGTGCCTAAAAGCGGTGGGATAAAAGCCGGTTTTCGAGTAAGTGTAGGAATTGAAAAAATAATTGACGCCATATATATATTATTTAATTACTTATTGAGAGTAGTGGTGGCCGAGTGGTAACGGCCCCGACTTACGAGTTGTAGGTCGCGGGTTCGAACCCAGCCAGGCGTATTACTTTGTGTAATTTATTTCATCACCACTGCTCTCAAAACGGTGAAGGAAAACATCGTCAGGAAACCGGCATGTCCTAGAACCAAAAATTCGAAGACATGTGACATTCACCAACCCGCACTGGGCCCGCGTGGTGGATTACGGCCCATTCCCTCTCCTAGAGAGGAGGCCTGAGTCCCAGCAGTGGGAACATTAAAAAGGCTGATGATGATCATGAAACATTGCTTCTGAAACTCAAGCATTACGGACTAGGCAATGCAGCGTTAAGCTTATTAAAATCTTATTTGAATAATAGACAGCAATTAGTGCAAATAAACGGTGTCAATTCGTAGGGATTGAATGTTGAAATGGGGGTGCCCCAAGGTTCAATTTTAGGTCCTTTTTTATTTTTAGTTTATATTAATGATTTACCCAATTTGTTGCAAAATAAACTTAATATGGTGTTGTTTGCTGACGACACTTCTTTGATTTTTAAGATAAATAGAAAGACTAATAATCTTGACAACGAAAATAGCGCCCTATTGCAGGTTCAAAACTGGTTCACTGCTAATAATCTGGTTCTAAATGGGAAAAAAACTAAATGCATAAGATTTTCCTTACCGAATGTCAAAAGTAATGATTGTGACATTGTATTGAATAATGAAAAACTAGAATTTGTTTATAAAACGATTTTCCTGGGGATTACGCTTGACTCAAGGCTACAATGGAGTCCTCACTTAACATCTCTTGCAGGCTTAGCTCAGCTGCATATGCTGTTAGAAAAATCCGCCAATTTACGGATGTTGATACCGCTAGACTAGTCTATTTTAGTTATTTTCATAGTGTCATGTCGTACGGTATCTTACTATGGGGACGGGCTGCAGACATCGAGTCAATCTTTATATTACAGAAAAGAGCCATCAGAGCTATTTACAATCTCCGCCGGTGCGATTCTTTAAGGGCACTGTTTAAAGATATTAACATAATGACGGTACCTTGTCAATATATCTATGAAAACATCATGTATGTTAGAAAAAAATCTTCATCTTTTTAGGAAAAGAGGCGATAGACATAATTATGTTACAAGAAATAGGGATCAATTAGTTCAACCAGGTTTCAGACTGGCTAAAGTGGCCTCTTCTTTCATGGGGTACTGTTTGAAATGTTATAATAAAATACCTCCCCAAATATTAGAACTCAATGAAACGAAATTTAAATCTTGTATTAAACGCACACTATGCAGGCAAGCATATTATAAGTTGGAGGATTATATTCAAGATAAAAATGCTTGGCTCAATGCTGGTCCAGCTCCACTACCACTAGGGCGTACTAATTAGTTGATTAGTTGGAAACTTATATTATTATTTTTTAATTTGAAAGACACAATAGCATTGTATAATGTAGAAGCACTTTTTTCAAGTTTGTGAATGTGAAGCACCATGGAGCATTTTTGTTAGGTTACAACTTTTTTTCTTTTTTTGACATTACGAGCATGGCAGTTGAGAGTTTGTCATGCTCACTCAAATGTCTCGCTGTTGGTGGCACGTGTTATTGGGTCGTTCAGTTCCCTTCAAAATGGTTGAGCTGAGTGGGGCTGATGCACGCGTCATGCTCGTGAACGGGTGCCGTCAGATGGGACTGGTCATCTCTTAGCTGCCAGTGGCTTAATTCAGTTTCTATCTTTTAATTATTTTACATTTTTATTTCATTATCGACATTGTGCTCACATGATAGAAGCAACAAGTAATATGTAACAAGCATTATATGTAACACATAATATGATTTAAAAGAGTGTCTATGGAGTTTCTTGCACGTTCTTCTCCATAGAGACCTACTCTTTGGAACGTGCAATTTAGCTTCACTTTTCTTGGACTGACCGATATTTGACTATTCAAAAATGCCTGTAAATCGTCTATTTGAAATAAATGCTTTGATTTTGATTTTTTTTGATTTTGATGATGATGATTTATTTATTTAACAGTTCATGTACACACTTAACTCATAAAAGAAAAGAAGACAGAAACAGAAAAATAGGTACATAGGTGATACTTATTTCTAGAGAAATTTCTTCCAGCATACCCGCGAAAGGAAAAGTGGAAAAAGAGAGATGTAGACACCGTGAGTAAAAGTGAAAGGAAAAAGAAACAAACAAAACAATTATTATAAGAATTATTAGGAGTTACCTTGCCTTGTTTAGTGTATTTATAGTTTTAATTAGTTGTTTTTTTTTTTATGATTCAGTATATTATTAGTTACAAAATGAGCACTTTTTTTTAAAGTCGATTTTTAAAGTTTCTGATTCTTCGGATTATACCAGTACCTAACCAAGGTACTGGTATAATCTCCTGCTGATATCTTCATTCCTGATGCGATCCCGCAAGGAAACCTTCAAAACCTATGGAGAATGCATTCAAATTCCACTAAACTTATTTATAAATGCTATCTACATAAAGTTTTTTAAAATGTGTTAATATAAAACTATTGTCAGACTACAATAAATTCATACTAACACATTTAAAAAACCGTTAATAAAAAATAACGACACAGTTATCAAAATATATCGTCACAATTAATCTTTTTATTAATTACCCAGGGATTCCAAACAACTAACTAAATTGTAAAAGGTAGCGTGAAATATCTTATTACTTATCCACGCTTTTAACCTTTAACCTCGACCGCTATTCAATATTTTATCATAACAAAATAGACGACAAAAAATGAAGTAGTATGTGTACCTAATATGACAAGATACAACACTAGCAATAAATTAGAGAAGAGACCTAAAAATGATTATTGCAATCTATAATATAAAAGAAAGTCGTGTTAGTAACACTATTTATAACTCAAGAACGGCTGAACTGATTTGGCTGAAAATTGGTGGGGAGGTAGCTTAGAACTAGGAGATGGATATAAAAATTACATATTACAAATTGTCCAATCAAGTTTATCATTTTGTATGGCGAGGCCGATTTTTTTTTTCGTTTCCAGAAAAAAAAAATCTTGTGGAAGGTTGTTTAGTTTCGTCTACTGAGCAAGCCCTTAAAGTTTGTGGAGGGCTGTTCCTTACACCTTGTATTTATGAAATATATTCTAGAACAGCTACTGTTTAAAACTACACTTTTAATAAAAACACCAACATTACTATGTGATCTTGGTATTTTTTTTTGAATTTATTACTTTTAACACGGATATCGATTTTTAAACATTATTTTAATGAAATTACATGGATCGATCAGATTAAATACACAATACATTGTATGATGTATATATGTACAGTAAGGCCGCAAAAGTCCATAGGAACGCTAAAGATTACATTGCTACGAACCGAGCGAGCGCGATACTTCCGTGCGTATGTGTGCGCATGTATGAGTATCCACATTCCACAGATAACACACACTAAGGAACTGTCGTCGCACTGAGCTTAAAAACATTATTATTTTTCTGTTCTTACCATAGCATTGATAAATTTCGTGCAAATACGTCATGTGCTGGTAGCCGTGTGAACTAAGTGTTGGATTCGCAAATCACGTAACCCGAGTTCAAATCATGGTCGGTCCGTTGCAGTTATTTCTTACTTTGAAAATTCCCAATCTATATTGATATAGTTGTTTTTTTTTATTTCTATGAAAAATACTATTGCATTTTTTGCACTAAATAGTTGCAAATTACGAATGTGATCTATTAACCACAAGAAGAATCACATTCGTAATTTGCAATTATTTAGTTGTTACATCTTTTCGATGTTATAAGGTGGAAATAAAAAGACGTGTTTAATAAAAATGTTTATTCTTTATATTTACAAATTAAACATTTATGAGAATTGTGACGTCGAATTGTTACCTAGACAAAAAGTTATCTTGTAACCGTTATCTATGTTACGCCTAAGATTGTTTGTTGGAAGTATACCCACTTAGACCATTCATAATATGAATAACGTAACAATGAACGGATATTCAAATTTTAATAAAATAAAATATAGGTAATTGTTTATATCCAGTTATTTATTGAAAAGTGATATATGATTTGGACTTTGTAAACATTTTATTTTTGTGTAACGTCACAATGAATGTATTGAGGTCATAGCTTAATTGTTCATTTTCTTGACGAAAAGAAGATTGAAACCAAACCTCAATTTCTGTTAAAAGAACTTTAGTTCTCACAAGATAATCGTCAATTAGATGAGAAAAATAAATTGAACTATAGTATTATGTTAAAACAGTGCGGGTAGAAGAATAAAAAACGAAATAGACTCATGATTATTGTCAACAAAATTGATAGCGAGTTCACTGCATTCTTAAGATGAGGCGATGGCACAAGTTACAAGATATAGCTGTTTTAAACGAAAGTAAACACAATATAATACAGTGTTTGTTAACGAATAATCACAGATATGTTAAAATAAAATGGTAGGCCATTTAGTTTAGTTAACATTAAATATTTAGTGCGAAACGTAATCGTTCTTGTTTGTGCCTCTCTGTCAAGTACGGCTTTTTAGCAGGTTTTCTGTGATGCACGCCTTCAGCGTGAAGTGCACGGCGAACAGTATCCATCGAGGTGTCATATAATTCCGCAAAATGTCTCGTTGGTGCGAAACCATTCGTTTCGTATACGTCCACCATATGTCGTCGCTGCGCCTCGCTAATAAGCTTCGGTCTCCCACTTATCTTTCGACTAGCAAGGCTACCTTCTTCCTCATATCTTTTTAGCCAAAGATTTACAGTATTTTTCTAAAATAAAATAAAAAATATATATTAGGCAGCTATACCTACTTCACTTCATTTTCATTATATAAAATGTTAATAATCATAATTATTGAATATAATTTTAAAATAAAACTGCATTTATTAATCCAATAACCAATCCAATAAACCCAACGATTTACGTATTTCTCTTTTAAACCTCATAAAGATACGATGAATGGATTCATAAATGGCATACGTTATAATTAGAAGATTAATTTGTAATAAAGTTACAATTCATTAATAGCTATTATACTCACATTCAGTACGGTTTCTTCAGATATTTGTGTTTTATTAAGACCACTTTTATGCAGCCCAATGATAGTCGCCCTCACTTCAATACTAATATTAGCCTGCATTTTGCGAATATTACAATACTGTCAACCTCACGTCACTAACCAACAACTACAACCAAACGACAGTTCATTTCGGTTAAGTTAAAACTCATGTCTACCTCGCAGAAATCTAATTCTTTATTTAGTTTTTTTGTGATCTACCTTTATATCTCTAAGAAATGTGTGAACAAGTTAAAGAATAATTTAATATATGTAATGCAAATACATAACTTCCAATCGGGTAAGAAGTTACAAAAAGTCAATAA
Organism: Mythimna ferrago; assembly: GCA_910589285.2. NCBI lineage: Eukaryota > Metazoa > Arthropoda > Insecta > Lepidoptera > Noctuidae > Mythimna > Mythimna ferrago. Next base: position 30,069,507 of record OU342674.1, read on the forward strand.
TTGCGTGGGATTTGAACTTGCGGCACGCTGATTTGCGCTTCAATCTGTGTGCCTATACCACTGGGCCATCTTGACTTATGATAAGTTCATGAAATTGTGAATTTCAATCATTTGTTGGCGAAACTTGAAAATAAAAGGTCGTAAGTCAAACTAAACGTCAAACGAATAAGTTTTAAGAATTCTTATGGACTTTTGCAAGTGATAGTACTTGTATATTATTATTTTTTCCCCTTAATTAATTTGTCCCTTGATTTATATTGCTTGAAGTACACCGCAGACAACCCTCTTTTTTAGTTTAAGTTCTTATATTCCATCCCACTGTGCACATAGGTTTAAGTTTCCGTGAAATTGTTACTATTTTGGTGTACAATAAAGTTTATTCTATTCTATTCTATTCTATTCTATTCTATTCTATTCTATTCTATTCTATTCTATTCTATTCTATTCTATTCTATTCTATTCTATTCTATTCTATTCTATTCTATTCTATTCTATTCTATTCTATTCTATTCTATGATATAGGTATTAGGTAACTTTTGCTATGGTCTTCGCTCCGTGAAAGTAGAAAATTATCGCAAAGAAACATACATCTGAGATAAAAAAAGCCTTTCATACGCTGTTTGAGGACATACGCTATTCATGTGCCAAATATCATCCAAATTCGTTTGAGCGTGAAGAAATGACAAACATATACACACACAACACATACACACAAATTCTTGCCTTCGTAATAGTGTGATTAGCGTAATTAAAGCAACGCACAATTAGATTAATAGTTCAAAAAGCCACCACACCACACCCTACCCAGCAGATCCATTGAAGAAATCAAAACCAAAGGAAGCGACAACATTATATAGTACATGCTCACAGTTGGCACGCCTGATCCCGCCGGAACCGGATGCCGTGTTAATTGGATATGTCAGATGCCTCTGGCTTTCCCGCCCCGAGATAGTTTCCCTAGTTGTGCTTACTAGACATTCATTATTAGGAATTCGTCTGTATGGTGTCACTATACAGAAGGAGGTGGCGTGTGATATGTGCGAATTAAAATTTTAGTCGCGGTTGGTGACTTCTGTCACAAAATATATAGGTACAGAAGAGAAGTCAATCTACATACAAAGCGCGCTCGAGCAACGCACACAAAGACACCGCTCACAGACACGATGTCTCGGTCGCGTCTCAGATCACTCGTCGAACAATTCCGGCTAAAATGCTTATTAGTGTGCGTCCACCGAGCGTAGGTATAAAAAAGTGAAGTACGTACATACATGATATTATCTTCTGTACCTATCTATTTTGTGCTTCTGTACATTATGTTCTTATAATAAAAGCGATAAAAATATGTAATTAAGATTTATATAACTCATAACATGATTTAAAAGAGTGTCTATGGAGTTTCTTGCACGTTCTTCTAGAGGTTTTCGCTTTGAAACGTACAACTTAGCTTCACATTTTTTTGCGTGACCGACATTTTGAAAATTCAAAAGTGCTTTTTAGTGGTCTAAGTTTCTGATTCCTGGAACGATTTAAGAATTAAAATTAGCGGTTTTGAGTCATCTGTTTCTGCGAAACTTACATGTGGATTCATGAATATCGTTACACTAACCAAATCCATACCGTAGGGGTCGAAGCCTACTGAGGCCTAGGTCGACTTCTGAGAGATTTACTCGTAGTCCTGGGACGCAAAGGGTAACTGACGGAACATAGGTGTGGTTTTAATCAGTAAAAGTCTGACACAACCGCCCGCTCTGCCCGAGAGCGTAAGAATTCATCAGGTGTTTTCCCAAATAAAAAAAAACTTCAACATCTGTTTCGTCCATCCACGGCTTTCGTACCCGAAGTGTACCGTGCCTACAGGACCCTATTACTAAACCTCCACCAACTATCCGTCCGTCCGTCTGTCTATCTGTCGGTCTGTCTGTCTGTCCTTCGCCGTCAGTCTGTCAGTAAAAAGTAGAGAATTAAAAAAATTCACCGGTACCACAACTACTAATAAAATTAAAATAAAAGTAAAAATCAAAAAAGGGTCTCAATTTAAGAGACGTTACTTTAATATTGTTCAACTCGCACTTGGCCAGTAACTGTTTAATAAAAATCATTTTAAAAATTAATCTACATTTGTGAATAAAGTGAAGTCCCTCTTTATCATCAATAAAAATGGTGTTTTCAATAATCATAGTCATCTTAATGTCAATACACAGTTACATACCAGTTACCTGATCTTAACCTACAAAATACAACAAAAAGTATTCAAGAGGTGTCGATGTACTCTTTGATGAAGATTCCTGTCCACCCTGACAACAATACGATAGATTGATGGTGATATTATTGAGCGATAACCCCATTTCTCCAATTTTATTACAGTTAAAGCTATCATAGCTTAATTAAGCCGCTAAAACATTAAAGACAAAAACTTAATCATAAAGATTTGACCCCACTGATATGAACGGTATCATTCAGAAGGAAAAAAAACTTAATAATGAATTAAAACTTGGAATAAGAAGCAAGATCGCTATCAAGTTAAACAAAGATCCATTCACCACTGATGACTGGCGCTCCAACATACTACACCCGGTAATGTAAAACCGGTCATGTGCGAGTCGGACTCGAGTATGAAGGGTTCCGTAACTGTCCGTAGCAAAAAAAGACAAAAAAATCACGTTTATTATGGAAGCCCAACTGAAATATTTATTTTATTCCGTTCTTTAATATTTGTTGTAGCGGCAATAGAAACACATCATGTGTGAAAATTTCAACTGAAAAAGATTCGGCCCCAATACGAAAAGCAACGAAGGAACAGGAGTGAGTTTTCAGTCAGTAAAAGTCTCCCACTTTGCCCAAGAACGGAGGATGTTATTGGATGATTTTCCCACCAAAAAAAAAACTATCTAGTTATCACGGTTTATGACATACAGCCTGGTGACAGATGGACAGTTTGGTTATCAGACAGTCGGACGGACAGCGGAGTCTTAGTAGTAGGATTCCGTTTTACCCTTTGGGCACAGAACTCTAAAAACGAAATCAAATTTCATCTAAATGTCTTTAAATAAACGCAAAGTGAGGAAACCTGCTAAAGTAATATTTCAGCGTGTATCTTAAGGAAGGATCTCCTGATATACCTAAAAGTAATTCTGCCGCTTAAGACTTGCGACTGACAAGATTGATTGATGGCTGAGTAACCGACAAATTCACTCCGTCTCCAAATGCGAAACTTTACAGAGTAACTGGAGAGCATTTAACTTGGACCGTTTTGAGATTTCTTTTTGATGCAAAGTTCGATTTTTTTCCGGTTTTCCGTCTTATGGCAGGTGTTGAAAAAGTTGAAAAGAAAAAAGAGCATTTTAAAACAAAAGTTAACGAAACTGAAAAGTGCATATTGAACTTAAAGTAAATATATACTCTTCGTGATATATCGTTCAAATAGACATTTATCTTTTTAGAAGGATTTAAAAACTTTTATCTAACATGATTTAGAAGGAATTGATATTTAGGTACACACAAAGACCCAAGAAATCTGACCCACGTGACAGCAGAAGGTAATATAAGACATCCTAAAAGTTAGACGAATTGGAACCTTCTGCAATTAGCAGAAGATACATGATAATCAATTCGGAGCATAATAATTTAAACGAATATAATGAGAGGTAGGTAGTCAAATATTATAGAATACTGTCACGTCAATTTGATCTTTAAGAAGTAACGTTAAGGTTGGTAAACTTTGAATACGGTTTTGTCTCATAATCCAGTTGTTAATTTCAACAAAATATCATAAGTCAAATTAGTCTAATGGTTATAACAGTAGACTTATATTGACATGGTCGTAAGTTCAAATCCGTCGTGCTTCTTTTAGTAGTTTTGTGTTTACAATATTGGATTATGATTTTTGAAATCAAATTATAATTTATATTAAGTTAAATAAATAAATTTAAATTAACTTTTCAAACATAAAAGCAACATGAATAAAAAACAAAAATGGTAAGGATAGGTAACGGTTTATTCAAGTAATATTTACAATTTACATAAAAAAATATTTACTCGTCTAATAGACATAATTTAAATAACTATATATAAAGGTAAAACATATAACAGAAGTTACAATATTTAAGTTAAGTTAAACTGCTTTTGATATGGTAGAATTATTTGTAATACAGTTTTGAGCTGAACTAACTAACTTTAAGAAAAAACTATTTATTTATTTCAATACATAGTGCTAATGAAATACTAATTTTATTTTTAAAGAAGAGTTTAATGCTGTGAATCAACATGTTACATGATTAGAAATATATAATATTTCTATTTTATAACAATAGCATCACTGCATTAACTGTCCTATCTGCTCAAAAAATCAAAGTGAAAATACCACTAAATATTTTGTCATTTTAACTACTTGACAGGTTTTATGTAGCATTTTAAGTTTGATTATGAAAGAAATAAAGATCATTTAATTTTTTTTAAAAACACTTCCTATCAAATTAAAATTACTATGATTTATTTAACCAATACTCTACACATAAGTACTGACAAGAAGGTATTGTGGCAGCTTACAAGAAGTATAATAATTATATAATTATCCATTGTTGCTTACACGCACTGATGACATTACGTCACGTAATATTTATTACTGAATGGGCCAATTTCTACAAGATAACCAGGTTCCACAGAATTCAACACAAGTAACCCAGAGTTATACCCGCCACTTCCATACGGCAGTATAATAACATGTTTTTTTCACAGATAGAAATCCAGATATTCTTGGGGAAAATGGACTTGACGGATGACCAGCAGTTATTTCAATTTTACGTCCTGACTTGTATTGTTTGTTATAGTTTTAAACCACAATCCGACTGTATTTCTCTGAAACAAAGAAACGTAGTATAATTAAAAAGATGTTTGATTACGTCACAGCATATAAATGTGTAAGTTTAAAAAGAAGTATAAATTAAATGGAAAAAAAGACACTTACCTACTGCTATATTAAGATGTCTCCTATCAATCTCTCCGAAAACCAACATTCTCCTCATGTAAATAGATTATTTTGTATTTTAGAACTAGGTATATAAAAATATTCTAAATAAAGATATTGTTTTACGCAATTTAGTAAGGCAACGTAAAAATTGTTTGCACGACGTCACTGCTATTAAGCGTCGACTGGTTTTTGCTTTACAAAAACGGTTCATTTTTATTCCTCTACCCTTAATCTAAGTGACATTTGAATACCAGTTTTATGATGAATACGCATATTTATCTTGACTACCCGCTTATTACAAGGCCAAATTATTCCAAATATATTCGAAGAATATTTAGTTCGTTGATTGTTACTTAAAATAATAAAAAAGTTCTGAATGGAAAGCAAAACAATATACAGGGTATGAGAATTGAACTCGTGCCTTATTGCGTCAAAGTCTTTACTAAACACAGATCAATAAGCCATACTATCTTGTTTAAGAATTCCAAAATAACCTATCATTAGTCACTACATTTTAAAATACCAATAATAAACTTTAAGTCTAAGAGCATAAGAATCAAAATTGCTTAATAAGTAGTTATTTATACCATTATTATATCCCTTTATAAATGTTTGTACATGTGTTTGTTTGATTATAATATTAAAAAACTGGTTTTTTAATTTTTGACGTTGACCATTTACTTACTTTATATTAAATATAGTGAAATAATAAACATTTTATTTACTTGCAATATTTTGTTTCATTTCTATACAAACTCCATTTCTCGACTTTTGTCGTTAAAGAAAAGTAAAAAAATATAACTAAAACACAAAAGATGGAAAACAAAAAGTTAGACGTTTAAACTGAGATTTGAACCAGCTACACCTGCGTGCCAAGTCGCTGATATTGCCACTGGACTAAACGTGTTCTTATAGACGGTATCGAAATTCAACGTTACTTGTAATGCTGGACGCAATATTATGGCCCATTTACAAGCAGTTGATAAGACTCATGGAATTAGCTAAGTTAACTTTTGTCACTGACGTGCCATTTTCTTTTATCAATCTACCCTCATACAAGGATAGTAAGATTTATCGAAATGCTGGCACAAAGGATTTTCATCTTTAATAACAGCAAAATAATGATTAAAATAGCTTATCAAAATAGTGGGTCAGCCGACCTAGGGCACCTATAGTACCATTGCCATTCAACGTGGAATGATGTAAAGAAGTAGTTCGATGTTCAAGTTTATTTTATGTTTTAACTGTGTGTTAGTAGCGAGGTTTGGTTTTATTTAATTACTTAGTTAATATTTAAGTTTCTTATGCTTATATAATCAAAATAGAAAATCTAACATGAAAAATACACCAACCTTTGAAATTAGTATTCGACAGCGTTACCTGTTTTTTTTTTTTAATTTTTTAAAAGCCTAGCATTTATCAGATTATTTCTAAAATAAATACCGCTTATTGACAAACAGAATATGGGATAACAGGTATCCCTTGCCTGATAGACCGGCGACTTTTATAAAAGCAGCCAGGACAGACTGAATACCGCAACAGGCAACGAGTAACTGAAAGAACATAGATAGGTTTCATTTAGTAAAAGCTTGACACGGGGAGCGAGAAGAATCTCGCTCCACCTAGTGTGGAAGAAGTTATTTGATATTTTTCCTACCTCAAAAAGAAAAACAGCAGACTGAATGTGGAAGGCGGAGAGCTGAAAGTTATAACTGCTACAGCTAGCGGAGGCTTACTCCTAACTGTGAACTTCGATAAACTACACTACACTGATTGACTTAAACAGTCGAGTCAAAATATAAAATTAGTCATCAGTAATTATAAAGAAATTGATTTCCGAAGGCTACAAACTCCGGGATGATTAAATCAAAGATATATTAAATAAACATTTATGCATATTTCTGATTCGAAGATGATTCTCATAAACAAACAAATGTTGAAATTCCAACATATTTTTAAAATGATTCATCAAAAGCCAATTTCGATAAACATAACAATAAGTCATTCTTCAAATGAACTCAATGTCAACAAGAATCAGGCCTATGTTAATTTTATTTTCGTCATCGCCTTTTGAAACGTCATTGATGACCTCAAGATGGTGTGGCTGTGACGTCAGATCTATAATAGTCATATCGACAGAAAGTACCGGGTTGAACCTTGAACTTCCTTGGAGAATACCCAAGACTTCCACTTGAACTTTATATATTATTGATATTAATCATTACCATTTACTTCTTCGATTTTTTCTTAGAATTAAACGCTACATTGTTCACGTCTCTTATTAAAATACAGATATCTGAGTATTCTTGTTAGAATATTTTGAATCTATCTGTGACTCACGGTGAAGGCAATATTGCGGGGAATACCGTTACTTGATTCTTTCATTGAATTCGTCCATGATCAATAGTGATCATCGCTGTCCCCACTTGAAAAATAAAGCTCTAGGTACCTACGGTGCTATACTAGGCTACATCAGGTAAAGCTTAGAATTTAAGATAGTAAGCTAGTTCTTAAGAGGAACTGCAGTCATTTATGGTTGCAGAGGATGATGAGGTCCGCCAACCTGTCCGCGGCGAGAATGAATTGCTCTAACATTCCAGAACTCCAGCGACATGTTTCAGTACTTCGGTTGATTTTAGTCAGTAAAATGTTGCTATCTTAGTACTTACAGGCAGATACAAAAATCATAACAAGCTTTTAGCAGACGGGCATCTTCCAAAGGGTCACCATAGCCCTGAAACGGGCAAAGGCTACTAAAGGAACACGGAAAAGTTTTTTGGAAATTAGGTACACATAATATTAACTAAACATAACTACCAAATGATCCTACCTCACCAATAAGCCGTTGCTTACTCCAAACAAACTTTAACCAGAATAAAAATCTTATCCTTGACCGCTAACTTTGGGTACGCCACGATTGTGGCGGTAACCCTCTCTATGAGGAGTGGTTGTAGCGGTGCCAGGGTTTTCTCATCTTCCGCATGACACAAGACTTCACCAGCCATGGTAAGTTCGGGAGGTTCCTGTTCCTGATCCAGATACGGTGTCGCCTTTATTGGACAGCCCAAAGGACACGGTGGAGCTTACAGTGGAGGTGTGCTCCGCTTGGGCGGGGCGCTCAGCAAATTCATGTGGTGGCGATCGGCGGCAGCGGCCGCTCGCATCGAGCCTTGGTGCAAGTCATGGTTCAGAGCGAGAGAAAAAAGGATACTCGCGGTCATAGAACGCAAAAGGTACATAGGTGTGTTTTCGTTAGTAAAAATCTGATATGGACATATCGTACTTAGGGATCTAGCTCCACCCTAAAGGAGCCAGGGTTATCCGAAAGGGAGCTCGAGCCCGGGTATGAAGGCTAGAAGGAACGGGGTGGGTTTTTAGTCAGTAAGAGTCTGACACTATCTCCCGCTCCGCCCAAGAGCGGGGGTTGTCATTGGATGATTTTCCCTAACATAAAAATAACGCTAGAGCGGAAGAAGTCATTAGATGATTTCCCACCACAAAAAAAATATACCTAATGGCTACCTTAAAAGTCACCATCAGCCTGGATCGTGGTGCTCTCTAGACCGGGACCGCGGTCTCAACTTCCACCTATAGGATTTTTTTTAAGTAGTATTTTGGGACCACAAGGACATAAACACTAACCTATTGTATGCCGGAACGCCGGAAGTCATTTGTTTTCCCACCACAAAAAAAATATGATAGCTAACATAAAAGTCACCATCGGCCTGGGTCATGGGGTTCTTTGGACTGGGACCGCGGTCCCAACTTCCAAGACCACAAAGAAATAAACATTAACCTTTTGTGTGGAACGCAGATCTACGCGGGACACAATGGTTTTTAATTGTCTCTAATTACCTCATACGAAAGGTAAGGCAAAAGAAAGAACAGTAACCAAAAAACTGTATTTATATTATTTGTGGTCCCAAAACACTACTCAAAAAAACAATATAGGTGGTAATTGAGACCACGGTCCCGGTCCAAAGGGCCCCAAGACCCTTCAACCTTCTCACTCGTTTAACTTACACGTGTATCTCAACATCAATAATGTTAACAAACACCATCACTGAGGAACTATTACGAATCAAATTACCAATTTTCGTGTATTCAATCCATATCATTACTATAATTTTAATTGGTTTATCCTGTGTTGTAATTTCTATATTATTGTAGCATATTGAGTTTTGAGCCTATATGAAAATGGTAGTGTGTTTATTAATCTAGTCTAATTAAGTTTGGTCTGTTATGTATGTAACTAGATTTTTCTACGGATGTAGTCCCTAGGACTTTCCACTGAAACCTTATTGTTTTTAAGGAAATATTACCTCTCAATTAAACTCACAGTATTTCTTCTCTATATTATGTATATGTATATGTATTATTAAACATTTATTATTAATTACCTACTCTGAATTTATTGAATTTATTACGAACAAAAAAAACAGGCGGACACCGTCCTGGTGGACTTTGTTTTATAATATTATTTAACAAATATAGGTCCCGTAAGCATCCTTCGAGTACATACGGAACCGTAGGAAATGTAATGATATGAAAAAAGAATCTTAAAAAATGACTAAGGTTCTTAATGAATGACTCTGAACTTTAGTCACTTTCTAGAATCGAATGATGACTGGGAAAAAAGGTGGAAATAAGATTTCGAATAATGTTAAATCGTGCAAACTTATTCCCCGTTTCCAATAACCCTAAAATGCTTAAATAATATTGCACTGCTACATTAACAGTTCTTAGTGATTATAATTTTGCTAGCGATTTCGCCCATATAAAAGTAAAAAAAATCTCCTAAGGGACCAAACGACCGGACGGCAAGCTACCCATGGCTTGCCGTCCGCAAACCTCCGCCTTCGGCATTAGTCATACTGCGACTCTTGACGCCGGGAGCATCTCTGACGAGGGATATACCCCATTTTTTCCCATCTTAGGTTTCAGCAAACGCAGGTTCCGGCAGGGTATTTCACTCTTTAGCTGTACGCATACTTCCCAAAACGTTTTGCACTTATGAATGGGATGTTCACCATGTAGATACAGGAAGTGTGGTGCTGTACGACACCGTAATTATTCGTACCTAGCTTTTACCCGCGACTTCGTCCGCGTACATAAAATATAGCCTATGTCACTCAGGAATAAAGCAGCTTTCTATCGGTTAAAAATTTTTAGTGTTCGGACCAGTACTTCCGGAGATTACCTCCTACAAACAAAAAATCAAACTTTACCTCTTTATTAAATTACTCGTAGTATAGATTTACCCATCTTTATATTTTCTATCCAAGACATATTACAAGGTTACTCAGTCGGATGGTACATAAGCATGAATCATAAGCAGGTCGTGAGAAGAGGCCTAAACTGTTTGCTTAGCTCTACTTATAACTTAGAGAATATGGTCATAACTTAGGATGATTATGCCTTGCATTAGCAACAAGCGTGGGGCGCTTGTATTTCTATGTTTTGCTTCTATATATATATCATTATGATAATATGCAATACTACAACATAATAAACGCACATCCTCAAAGTAGTCTGTTCAGAATCGGCTACTAAATTGATATCAGCTATTTTTTAAATTATTATTTTATTGTCCTAAAATAATAAAGTATTAGGTTTTTAAGGATAAAAAATTATCTATTTTTTATCGATGTGCTACCAATGTAGTGTGTCACATACTATTATTTACCTACAATTAGGATAACCAAATTTTTAGAAAAAGACTTCACTCACTCGAAAATTTACAGAACGTGTTTCGGGAAAAACATATATACTTATATTAAACTTTAAAAGTTTATAGAAACAAATTTCATCATTTAGAATTTTAAGACCCTGGTCTGGACTCTGGTCTTCTCGATCTTCTCTTATGGCGCTGAGACTTGGACGTTGAAGGCAGCAGATCGCAAACGCATTGACGCCTTTGAGATGTGGTGCTGGAGAAAAATGCTTCGTATCCCTTCGCAGCATTTCGGACCTATTTGGTTTTATATAGTTACAACTCCGGTTAGATAACCTAAACTTTTGGTTTTGTATTTTGAACTCTGATGGTCGTAAACATATCTAATAATTTTATGTTAGACCGTTTTTTTTGAGAATGGGAGATCATCATCACTTACTCTACTCAAAATAACTTCTTCCGCTCTGAGTGAAGCGAGCGGGAGTGTAAAACTCTTATTGGCTAAAACCCACCCTCAGTTACCTTTATGCGGTCCCAAAACCTCAGTTAATCTTTCGAATGCTCCCCAGAAGTTACAACTTACTATCCTACTAGGTGCATTGATTACGCAAACCTAGGTCGGAGTCTTGTCATTGAATTCTACCCACATGTGGCGCACAAGTTCTAAATGCGATATTAATGCAGTTATCTCAGCATTAACGCTTACATTTCTACATTCCAGTAGAACAAGTATAATCGTCAGTGGTTCTAGTTGCGTAATGAGCCACTAAGTTGCAAGGATGTCTTGGTGGATTCCGAGTATTTTCTAGCTGATGAACTCTGATTTAAACGTCAACCAGGGATTTACCACACTTGCATGTCCAGTGGAAATACTCTTGCCACCTACGTTTACGTTTCTTAAGATGACCTTATTACCAGCAGAAAGCTGTGTGGGTATAGGTTATATTCAGCTGTAGATGTCTTTTAACTAAAATAATCGTATTGGTGATGACCTGTGCTTGGAGAATATTATTTAAATGTAAAACCATAGGCTCCAATGATCATGACTCCCAGAACTTCAAGAAGCTTCAAGAAGATTCAAACGCCTAATGTTTTGACATTTAATAACATTAATAACCTTATTAGGGAAATAAATTCCTCACCCGTTTTACTCACCCACCTTCAGTTGCTCTTTAGGTATCAAAGACTTAGTTCTCTCGAACAATCCAAAGTGTAGTCCAAAAATGCTTCAAGCCAAACTTCCAGCCCATTATGATATTGGATCAGTTTTGCACCTGAAAAATATTCTTTAGTTTTAATTGCTGCAATCTGAATGGGAAATGCTCAAGCAATTATTTGCTTTAACTAATTATCCGGACACCATGTACGCGTTAGAATTGCTGAATAATGTATATCCAACAGTCATTGACTTGATGATAATATTTATACGACTTTATTTCAAGAAGATTCTATATATGTAAAAACCGGTACCGTGTAATTACACAGATGTACCAACAAATTAAATTAATTTTTAATAATATAATAGTGTAAACTGACTGACTAACACATCAAACTACTGGGACTAGACATTTTCAAATTCTACAATTTTGCACAGGCGTCCTCTTAAGATATAGGCGTGCTCGCCTATGCCCATTTGAAAATTCAACTTTTAAAGAGGTGAAAAGGGGGAAAATTGTTTATATGTAGAATTTTTTGGGCCTATACCTGAAACTAACATAAATGGTAACCTAAGTAAGTACAAAATGTTTTCATTATTCGTTTTTCAAAACTTACCCTAAAATCGATTTATGGGGTGTAACTAGAGGTTGTATGGTAGAATCTTATAACTTGAGTCAATAAGTTTAGTAATTTGGTACAAATGATTAATGTTATGATACCTATGATATTAACCTGATTTTTTTTTAAATTACCCTCAAAATACGGTTTTAAAGTTTTTATGAAAACATTCTCGCGAACGAAGTCGCGGGCAGAACGCTAATTGTTAATAATTTAGCCTTAATTTCAATGAAACCTATTAATTTATATTCTTCACGTGGCTAGTGGCTAGTCTATAAAATACTGCTTTTATGAGGTAAAGTATGTAAGAATTAGCTCATGACAATTTAATAAAATCAATTGCATTAATGTAAAAGGGAAAAGTTTATGCGTGTGTGTATGTTTCTCATTCTTTCACTCTCAAATAGTTGATCGGGTTTAGATGAAATTTGTCGCAAGAGTAGACTATATCCTGAAATGGTATATAGGACACTTTTATCCCAAAAAAAGGTTCCCTTGGGATATGACCCAATTTTCTACTTTCAGGCAAGCGAAACGGCTAGCAGATGCCAATCTACTGGGGCCAGGGTTATCCGAAAGGGCACTCGAGCCCCGGTATGAAGGCTAGAAGGAACGGGGTGGGTCTTTTAGTCAGTAAGAGTCTGACACTATCTCCCGCTCTTGGGCGGAGCGGTGTCATGTCATTGCATGATTTTTTCCCACCATAAAAAAAAAAAGCAGATGCCAATGTTGTATAAAAAAGGTAGAATGTTTTTGTCCGATTATTTTAAATAAATAATAATTTATTTAAGTAGGTACTGTACAACTTATGAAAGTCATTTCCCGTAGATTGCACAATGTGATCGAAGTTGCGAAAAAAAAACAGTGTATAATAAAATTAATAACACACAATTTCATATGCCTACAGCAACCATGCCTCAAAATTTGCAATATCATTATCAAAAACTTAAATTAGTTCTCGAGATCGTTAATATAAAGAATTTTATCACCTCGACCCTCTTCTCGCGAGGCTAAAAAAAGAAGATATTTAGTGTTCGATTTGGCGACCAATGGCATCTCGAAGCAATTTAATCTTACGACTCTCATACCCGGATACGAATTCCCCAATCAGGGGAGCATTCAGGCTTGTTCGGGCGCGTGGGTTTTGTACACTAGAACGTGGAGGAGAATGGACATGGAGTGTTCATTACGTATGAGCACTCCCTGTCCACTCTCCCCCGTCCAAACGAGTATATTCATATTTATATAGCTTACTAGCTTTTGCCAACGACATTGCACACGTAGGTTTCTTCGTACCTAAAAACGTTAGACCCCTGTTTCATCTCGTAAGTAGTAGTAAGGGAGTGAATTTTAGAAAATTCTTTCTCTTTTCCTCTTTCTGTTTTATTTGGTGAAAACGATGGGCGTCTGTTAGATGCAAGAAGTTTACGATCACTTAAGTGAGTCGACACAACGATTCATGATCAAAAACGAGAAGGGGGGAAAGGGGTGAAATGATGATTCACTGACGTCCCTCGGCCTGTGAGACCGCATGTCACCAGTTAAAGGTTAAATCAGGCCTATGTGAGGAAGAACATACATTTTCACTGAAATGGTGATGATAACGTTGTCATGAACACGGTTTTTTTTTATTGGCGTCATTTACACATACATACATGATTGCTCCATTCCCTCCAAACTCCGTGTCTAAAATCATAAATCACGCATTTATTTCGTGAGGCACGGACCGTTGCGGCATCGGGACGTGCTTATCTGTTATTTGCAGCGAAAACGCAGCGTTCGGCCGGCGGTTTTCACCAGCATGTTGATAAATATTGGGGCACACTAGATATAATGGCAGTGGTGTGTTGATTGTCCGTCCCAGTCCAGTAAATCTAACGCTAAGTGTGCTACGAATGGCCAGTGTACACGAATTATTGCTTAATCGACTGGATTTATGCCAATAGATGCTTGTTCGCACAAAGCAGTTATGAAACACTGATTATTCCAGGTTTCTGTGAGTTGTACGAATTTCCTAGAAAATGTAAAGCATAGTCATACTTGATAATAGGTTTACAGAGGTCGAACGTAAGAATGTCTTTCTTCCTGTACTGTAAAAAGCGATAAAGGGATTACCTAAAAGGCCTTGTCCGTTTTACTTACTATTTCCTCGTTCTTACATATGTACGTGATTTGCTTTGAGGAATATACTATTTAATACTGTGGTATTTCATTGTCAGACTAGATAAATAGTGAAGAAATGTGGTTTGACCATTTGTTATGAAGAATTCCAAAGAGATACGATCAAAACAAACAATATCAACAGGATGTTACGTATTACCGACATAAAAAATCTTAAAGGATGTCGTTTATGTGTCAACTATTATCTTTTAATAATCTACAAATTGGTTTACGCATATCTAAAAATTAAATTCAGAATATTGATCGCAATGATTTATTGAAACCAGTTAAATTTGTTAAGCAATAGTACGCTAGATCTCGAGATACTAATAATTTTATGCATTAAAATATAAATTACGACAATTCAGGCTACTTATCTGATACATACCATGACCGTGCTCATCGTAGGTGCGGGCTTGCGGATGCCGAGCATTGGGTAGCTCGCCGTCCACGTCCACGGCGCGTACGGTTTCAAGCACGCCTCAAGAAGATTTCAGCAAACTCGGCCCTGGTATGAAAGGCAACGAAGGAAAATGAGTGGCTTTTTAGTCAGTAAAGGTATGACACACCCTCTTGCTCCACCCAAGAGCGGGAGATGTCATTAGATGATTTTCCCACCAAAAACCGAGTAACCATGGAGTTTCTTGCCGGTTCTTCTCCATAGGAAACGACCAATTTGGAACCGTGCACAGCTTCTGACGTTTTATAAGTGCCCATGTAGGCCTATGTGAAATAAAAATATTTTGAATTTTGATTTTTTTTTAATTAAGAAAACAAAAAATATTATAATACCATAACCATGCCAGGTACGTGTCAGGCAAATTTTTTATGATATTGAAAAGCGAGAGACTATACTCACTAAACCGTTTCATAACCGACAATCAAAGTCGCGTCATGCACAAAGCGTTAACAATTGCTAGGGAGAATATTATGCCTGTGCGGATACATTTTGAAATGATAATTATGCGAGTTAATAAATGCGTGTGATGACCGTTCGAAGCCTGTTAAAACACGTTGTTACTCATGCTGCCATCAGTTTAATGCAGTCCTCTCAAGGAACATTTAGAATTTTTTTTTTTTAGAATTATTTAAGTACCTACTATCGCGGTCATTTCTGCCTAATCACTTAAAAAAAAATTCGCTTGAAACCGTGGCTCCAAACAAAACCCTTTGAAGTTTTCGTTTCAAGTGCAAGCAAAAATAAGCTTAGCGGTGGTCAGGCGGAAGTGTCTTCGATGGTACTTACACTGATTTCATACGGTGAAAAAATAAATTGGATATGCCTCAAATCTCGAAACTAATTTACTTATCTATTAAACTTACTATCAGAAATAAATCTTCCTGCATCAATGACGAGGAGAAGGAAGTGTTTAAAGTTAACCTCACCTCAGTTGAAGTACCTAGAGATATTTTTCATTGAAAAATACTAATAAAAATTGTATGTTAATTTATCTTTGTTTTATTTGTCTTAGGTTTTTATTATTATTTATATTCACTATAATGATATTATAATAAAGAAACAAAGTTTGTTTTTTTATTTGTAAGAGGTAATCTCTGAAAGTACTGGTACGATTGCTAAAATGTTTTCACCGATAGAAAGCTGTTTTATTCTTGAATGACATAGGCTATATTTTATGTAGGTATGCGGGTAAAAGCTCGTTTGTAATATTCTTGGCCACAGGGATTTTTTTATTAGATATCCCGGAAAGATCCATATTAAAAACAACATTTTGATGCAAGTACGTGAATAACTCTACCTAAATCCGACCTCTGATAATCACACAAAATGCACCAAATAACAAAACACAACACACGATCAGTTGGTAGATTTATTCAGCTCTAGTAAATCACTAAATGTTCCTCCAAAAAATTTTTGCTCACCGGAGACTCATAATTGTCGTTCATAGTCGCTAAGTTCTCCTGTCGGCCATCAATCATCGGGCTATCAGTTGGCGAACGTGCACCGACGTCGACGGTCGTAAGCCCCTGAGTGTCGCCCTGTGACCGGCTTTATATGGCCGGTCATATCTAACCGGGCCATTTTCTCGGAAAACTTGGATTTAAAGTTTTAGTACGAGCATATTGACGTCTTAAATGTAGTTAGGTTGTTGTTTGTATATCTCATTTGTTAACTTTTTTATTATTATTATTATTGAAAGGCTAGCGTCTGGCCACTATCTCACCTGATGGTCAGCGAAAATGTGGCCGACGATGGAGCACGCTTGCTTAGGATCGAGTAATCGGTTTACTCTTGACTTAAAGACCCCTAGGTTGTAGCTATCTAGAAGTACAAACTCTTATAGGGAAATCCACTCTCATCTTCTTCTTTATTCAGATTTTGATCACCCGTTTTGCTGCAATATATTCATAATTATTTCAGCCCAAAGTTTAAATCAAAAGTTTTCACATCGAGAGTTTCCTGAGTTTTTTAAAACCAGTGGATTTACGAGGACTCCTTAATTATTATAAAATATAATTACTAGCTTCTACATGACATTCAATGATTAATTCTGATGATAATTCTCAATTATATACGTTACACAGACACCAAACTCAATCCTACAGATTAAAATGAGCTGTTTAGAATTTTAGATTCAATAATGTGTAAAAGCAAATAGTGATTATTGAGTACGTGAGGTTTATATGTACATTGCTTATACAAATTATCTATAAGTTTGAGAGTGATGTCTCTACAAAACCTGCTAGCACAGTCTTTAAAAATTTTCTTTGGCTATTTTGTGAAATTTTAGTAAATTAATTATGGAAATAAACTACGTACGCGACGTTTCTTTTTTAAAAGCTTCTAACTGATAAAAATACTAATTGTAATTCGAACAATAAATATATATCTTTAATATTAACATGTCTTTTATTAAAATCCCAATTACTATTTAAAATTAATCTAAAATTCTGAGGATAAATGTATTTTTTATATGAGGATACCTCTGGACTCCACACGCGTAACGGAATGTTACCAAGAAGTATGCGTGTATTTAAAGATTATTTTTTAAATAGTGGCTCGTTTAACCCATACCACAAAACATTTGTTGAGATTAAGTGTCATAATAGTAGGTCTTATTGTAGTTTCAAACGAATAGTTCTTTACAGATAAATATGTCTTGTGTCTTTTACCAAAGCCCATGCTAAGTTTCATTTAAATTCAGTCTGCCCTTGAAGCGTGATCGATTTACAAACATCAAGATTTTCTCGTTTTAATATTTTATTTATTTTATTTATTTATTATTATAAGCACATACAATTGTTTAACAGGTATACCTACCCAAGGCAACAAAAGTAGTCGCAAAATAGCCTAGCACTCAGAGATACCACCCACAAACTGATCAGATATCCATTACATGCATGCAACATACATACATAATGAACAGTCGATGTTCAGTCTCAAGCAGCACCCTGGAGCATCGGCACAAGTTAAATAGAGGACAACACATTTAGTGTCACCCTCTGGAATTCCGCCAATGTGCAAGAAAAAATGAGGTAGGTTAGTAGGTGAGCTTAATTTAGGCAACTAATATATCTTCTAATATAACCTATAGCTAACATTTTGATAACAAGTAGGTATGTAGTACAA
Organism: Mythimna ferrago; assembly: GCA_910589285.2. Classification (NCBI taxonomy): domain Eukaryota; kingdom Metazoa; phylum Arthropoda; class Insecta; order Lepidoptera; family Noctuidae; genus Mythimna; species Mythimna ferrago. Next base: position 30,087,672 of record OU342674.1, read on the forward strand.
ATATGTGGTGTGTGTTATCAGTCTGAATGTTTCCACAGCTGGGACACAATTCAATTCAAAATTCAAAATATTTTTTTTCACATAGGCCTACATGGGCACTTATAAAACGTCAGAAGCTAGTGCACGGTTCAAAATTCGTCGTTTCCCATGGAGGAGAACCGGCAAGAAACTCCATAGTTACTCTTTTAAAAAAGTGGTTGTTGATACAATATTTCCATTTTATTGTAATAATAGATATTATGTAAGAACAGTGTAGATCAGTCAATTTTATACCCAAAAGCACAAAAAAGAAAGATATCATAATCATCAAAATCAAATAAAAAAAAGTGAGTTGTAATAAGAAGTAATCTAAGAATTCATGAAGAATTCAGTGTTCTCACATTCACATTTTAAAAAAGGCCAAAAAAATAAAAATAAATACAACTATCAATAAAATGTTAAAAAAAAAAAAATTACCAACGAATTTAAGATAGTTGACGTCTAAATAATTTAAAAAAATATTGCAAAAGCAATGTGTCAGAAGACAAAATGGAAAAAAATGTACATATTAAAATAAAATGGGGCCGTCCGGTAACTGTCCGGACCAAACCCAAGTCGTCGACGGCACGCGCTGTTCCCGCGCGCCTCAAGGAGTTGTCAGCAACAGCAGGGTCGAAGCCTACTGGGGCCAGGGTTATCCGAAAGGGCGCTCGAGCCCCGGTATGAAGGCTTGAAGGAACGGGATGGGTTTTTTAGTCAGTAAGAGTCTGACACTATCTCCCGCTCCGCCCAAAGGTGGGGGTTGTCATTGGATGATTTTTCACATCGAAAAAAAAAAGCAGTTAATAGACACATTATTAATGACACAGACACAGACCTCCTTACTCTCTCAAATTAATCAGTGATAGCCCTTTCTTAATATCTAATCCTTCTAAAATAATAATAAATCATTTATTGCCCAAAGAAAAACCAAATACACGACATACATAGGTTTGAGTTATTTTGTACATATTCTGTGAATAATCCATGTGTGCTAGGAAAGTCCTGTGTATAGGAGACAATGGAGACATCCATTTGCCCATTATTACAATTTAACAAAACCAAATCAGTATCACAATTCTACAGATTTAAATTAGATGTTTCGATTCAATAATGTGTGGCTACAGGCATATAGTGGTGATCAAACAAGGCGAGCTTATGGTAGTTCTGTAAACAGGCGACGCATCCATCAACGAGGCTTAATAGCTTATCCAAATCAATTAGAAACTTGAGGCTTGTGCTCGGTATCAGATCGCTTATGTGTGTTATGTTTTGGGGTAGGCAGAGAGAAGTGGTGTGGGTGTCTGGAATTGTATGACGGTGTGAGGTTAGGCTTGGTATTGATGTAGAATTACACTATGTATTATTCTGTTACTAACTGATCCGACGAACGTTGTTGTGCCATATAAATTGTCATCAAAGAAAAAACCTGGTAAGTGCGAGTCGGTCTCGCGCACTGAAGATTGCGTATAAACTTACTTATGAAAGCAGTTAAATTCTCGAAATACGAAGGCTTTTTTGAATCGAAAAAAACGTTTTTTTCGTGACGTAACAACAAATTCGATCGGATCATGTTCGCAGGGCAAACATGGCCAGAGATTGCCCTAGACAGAGAAGTTTGGAAGGAGAGGGGAGGCTTTTGCCCAGTAGTGGGACATACAATAGGCTATAAAAAAAAACACCAAAAATTAGTTCAGAAGAGAAGTTTTCAGATTATTCCTGTACCTATTCTGTAAGACCTTGCTTTATGCCAAATTCAAAAAAGGGAGTGGGTAGAGCACGTTACTCACAGAAAAATTGGTCGATGGAGCTGAAAGGTTTTGGAGTAGCGACCGCACACCGGAAGACGCAGCGTTAGAAAGGCCCACACAAGGTGGTCCGATGACCTTTTGAGGGTTCCAGGAATTCAATAGATGTGAGCCGCACAGGATCGTTCGTGACCTATGTCCAGCAGAGGTATGTCTTTTGGTTGAAACGATGATGACGATAATAAAAAATCAAAAATGTAAATGGCAACCTCTAAAAAGACATAGTAAGTACTAATTCCATAACTCTTAATGAACTAATCAATGGCGCCCAACAAAACAATCATTTACCTAATAATTCTCGAAATCCGTAATCGATAATGAATCTATTGGTTGTTGCGTCAAAAATGTGACAAATTAACATAATATTGACATTTGAAATAGTGACACTTGTCACAAAAGGTTGCCTTCCTTGATCATTTGATAAATTGGTCAAGTTAAACGATTTCGATGAAAAAAAAAAACAGCTCATCGGAATGTGATATTTGGAACATAATTATTCATAAATATCTATCCGTTTTGTATCTATGAACTAACACGACTTTGTAATAACCTATATTATTTTTATGATGATCTTGTTATGGTTTCCTATTTTTTTTTTGTTCATAAAAAAAGAAGATCACAGTGTAAATAGAATCGTTTATTAGTCTGTCAGTCAAGTCTTGCAACAAATAAAAATATCTTGTTAAATGTTTAGATCTTTTTTGGATTAGAACAGTATTGGATAAATTATTGGAAAATTATTTCATCTATATTTTCTTAACCCAAATCATTTAAAGCTTTATTAGGTCTATCAAATATGGAATTAGTTTATAGTAAGCCGCAAAACATGTTTTTAGCAATTTACTAAAAGATTAATATATTATCTTATAGTAAAGATGGCATAATCAGACTTATAATTTTTTCTCAGCTGAGAGTCACGTGTCACGTATCTTAAAATTGTTATTTCTAGGACGTGAAGGTTTCCTCACGGTTTTTCTTTTACCGTCTTGAGAGTAGTGGTGATAAAATAAAATACACAAAGTAAAGCGCCTAGGATTCAACCCGTGACGTATTACTTTTAAATCTGGGTCGTTCCCACTATTACTTAGGTATAAAGATTATGTAGATAACAATTATTTTTGAATATTGTCTTCCATGTGCGGGGGAGCGGAGTTTGTTGTGTTGTTGTTGCATTTTAACTACGGGTCTTAGTTGCTTCATAATAAATCATCATCATCAACAGCCTTTTTAATGTTTCCACTGCTGGGACTCAGGCCTCTTCTCTAGGAGAGGGAATGGGCCGTATTACACCACGCGGGCCCAGTGCGGGTTGGTAAATGTCACATGTCTTCGAATTTTTAGTACTAGGACATGCCGGTTTCCTCACGATGTTTTCCTTCGCTGTTTTGAGAGCAATGGTAATGAAATAAATTACACAAAGTAATGCGCCTGGCAGGGTTTGAACCAGCGACCAACAAATTGTAAGTCGGAGTCATTACCACTCGGCCACCAATGCTCGAATCATAATAAATGATTATTATTGTTTTTATTTACATTGTTTATCTCAGAATCCTGAGGTCCTGGACTTTTGGAAAGCGTATATGGAGCCGAAAACAACTCGCAGACGTCATATCATTTAGACGTTGTTAATTATTATTATTCTTATTTATTCATAAATATGAATAAGAATAATAATTAACAACATTAATTATTATTATTATTAGAAGTTTCTCCCACCTAAAAAAAAACGGTAATCACGACGTATTGATTCGATTCTGATTGTTTCACTAATAGATTCACCTTAAACGCTATCAGAGAATACCGTAAGCTATGTTTATATTTAAAAAAAAATATATTATATAGATAAAATGTGAACACAGAGACAATAAGGAATAATACATGTAATAATCCCGCATTGATACGGCATCGAGTTCTATTATTATTTCATACAATGTTTCGCCTTGGGATTTAAAACTACAGATCCACGCGATTCCAGCTTGTATAATGAGCGCTTAATTGAATTAAATTTCACATTCCCGGAGTCGTAACTGGGCCATTCTACTTTTCGAGGGTCACTTTGAAAGTACTCAAAAGCGACTGTGTTACCAAACGAAGAACAACGTTGTTACTATATTCTATAAACCTACAAGGTTATTTTTCAATTATCAGCCGAATTTCCAAGTTACGTGAGCGGAAATGTATGAAACATAATTTTATTTTTCACTAGCTTTTACCCGCGGCTTCGCCCGCGTGCATGAAATATAGCCTATGTTACTAAGGAATAAAGTAGCTTTATAACGGTGAAATTTTTTTAGTAATCGGATCAGTATTTCCAGAGATTACCTCCTACAAACAAAAAAACATAAAATCAAACTTTATTTCTTCATAATATTAGTGTAGATTTTAGGCAGTCTTATCATATCTTTGATTTAATATCATATCTTTTTCTGAAGGGCAATCATCAAATAACTACTTCCACTCTGGTTGGAACGAGAGCGAATGACAGGCTAGTACTGACTACCTAGCTAGGTCCTTCCAATTGCCTTTTTTGTCAAAACTTAAATAAAAATTGGCTGGTCATTGAAATTAACCGTGTAGCTACTTAGAAACATAAGTATTATGTAAACATAAGTCGTAATTTATTCTGCAACAAGCAAATCACTTCAGCTTCGCACGAGTATTAGATATCTTTGAAACACTCGGTTTTTCTCTCGCATAAAATACATGTATGAACCTGAACCTACTCGATTAATTAAGTGATACAGGCAACAGATTTTCATATGTTTTTCATTAGTAAACAGAGCGTCTACTAGTAATAAGCGCGTGAAAATTTATTTAAAACTTTTTGAGTTTATCGTGAACAACCAGACAGGCAAGCGTGGGATAAGGATAACATAGCATTAGTTTTAGTAAATGCGAAATCGGAAACACGTGCCTAGTATTTTTATGTAAAAAGTCTATATATGAAATTTCATACCTGTATCATGAAAAATCACAAAGTTAAAAGCTTGTTATGTCAGCAAAAATACATAATCTCCGGGCCATCCAGGTGACTAAGAGGTTGTTTTGCACTTGCACCCAGCTGTTTGTTGGCGTCTAATGCCCGCTATGATCTTCCGTGACCTGTGTTGTACTTAGTGTCGGTGGTGTCCAACTTGTGACCTTTTTAAATATTTTTGTTAAAAAATATAACATGGTGTAAAAACTATTGGAATCCATTCAGTTTCTGATTCTGAACAAACTTTATTTAGGTTTCGTTTAAACTAAAAATAATGTTGAATAATAAAACGTATATTTGAACAAAGTCTAAAAACAAATAAAAAGCAAAAATTAAAATAATGTTTTTCTTTAAGTGATCGGTTTTTGTAGAATGACCCACCTAACAAATGCCCGGGAACATGGACACCAATAGTTGTTCCATTATAATTGATTAAAACAGATCCATAGAATGGGAATTCAAATTAAGTAATAGAAGTTAATGAAACCCGAGTTATGAAAGTAGATCAATGGCTGTAACCTACTTCCATAGTAATGTGGAAAGAGCAGAATGGATTAAGATTAGGTTTTGGGAAATGTAAGATTTCGCGAATTACTTTACTTGTTTTGAATATCACAGCTGAGAGCCATTTTGGCCACATACAGGCTTTTTTTCAAATATTACCTATGTTAGTATAATAATTTATTTGCTTGCTTCCAATTTAGCAATTAAGTTTTATATTTTTGTGTATTTGCAGTGGTGATGGCTTTTTTTTTTTTTTTTTTTTTTTTCGATGGGAAAAATCATCTTATGACAACCCCCGCTCTTGGGCGGAGCGGGAGATAGTGTCAGACTCTTACTGACTAAAAAACCCATCCCGTTCCTTCAAGCCTTCGATACCGGGGCTCGAGCGCCCTTTCGGATTACCCTGGCCCCGGTAGGCTTCGACCCGGCTGGGCCCCTGCTGTTGCTGACAACTCCCTGAGGCGCGCGGGAACAGCGCGCGCCGTCGACGACTTGGGCTTGGTCCGGACGGTTACCGGACGGCCGGACAGCGAGCTACCCATTGCTCACTGTCCGCAAGCCCGCGCCTACGGTGGCTGGAAATCGGGATCGGAATCCCGGCGGCGGCGGCGAGAGCGCCGTTGCCTGATGCGGTCGGCCTCCTCCTTAGCGAGCATTACTGCTTCGCAGAAGTCGGCGACCGCCTGCCACTCCTCCTCGCTCCGGACCATGGCCTCGACCAAGGCCCGGCGCGAGAGGTCTCCGCCGCCGATCACCCCCACGAGGGCACGGCGATGCTCCACCCAAGCAGGGCACACCGCGATTGTGTGCTCCACCGTGTCCTCCGGGCGTTCCGCACAGTGGCGACACCCGGGCGTCACTTCCGCTTTAATTCGGAACAGGAACCTCCCGAACTTGCCATTTCCGGTGAGGACCTGTGTCATGCGGAAGGTTAGGACGCCGTGAGGTCTTTCCAGCCACGCCTCAAAGAGGGGACTTATCGCCATAATTGTGGCGTGCCCATGACGGGGTTGCGATAGTCGCTGACGCCATTCCACCATGAGATCCCGCCGGAGCTCTGTCCGCCATGCCGTGACCTGTTGCGGCAGAGGACTTTCACCCCGGCGTTGCATCTCCACGCGCATGTCGTGCATGTGTGCAAGGACTGTTGCCTCCAGATCCCACGGTGGTAGGCCAGCCAGAAGGCTCGCCGCTTCGCAGGAAATCGTGCGGTATCCCCGCACCATCCGAATTGCCATGACCCTCTGGCAGGCGTTCAGAATGGCCGCCGGTCGCTTTTGCAGCGACGGCGCCCACACCGGCGCCCCGTAGAGGGCCATGGACCGAACGATCCCCGCGTAGAGCCTCCGGCAGGAGGCGTCTGGACCCCCAAGGTTGGGCAGGAGCCGCTTGAGAGCGGCCCCAGTCCGGTTGAGTTTGGGAGCCAGACGTCGGAAATGCTCCACGAAATTCCATCGACTGTCGAGGATGAGTCCCAGGTACCTCATCGATGTCCCGACGCCGATGCGAACTCCTCCTACCGTTAGTTGGGAACCCGACGGTGGCGCGTTCCGACGGCCGCGACCGTGAAAACACATGGCCTCGGATTTGCGCAGCGCCACCTCGAGTCCCAACTCCTGGATCCTACCAACGACTATCGCAACCCCGCGTGTCGCTAATGCGGCCGCCGCCCGGTATGACTCTCCCTGCGCTAGAACCAGCGTGTCGTCTGCGTAGCAGACCACGCTGACCCCGTCAGGGAGGTCGCCCCGCAGCACGTAATCGTACCCGATGTTCCACAAGGGTGGCCCTAGTACCGACCCCTGCGGAACACCGCACGACATCTCCCGACGTTTCCAGTCTCCCTGGTGACCGGGGTAGACAATATACCTGTCCGACAGGTAGGCCTCGACTACTCGACAGAGGTATTCGGGCACCCGGTGGTACCGGAGTGCCCTCCGGATCGTACTCCAGGGCAGGGAATTAAAAGCGTTGGCAATGTCCAAGGACACTGCCACGACACGCCTACCCTGGGACACCGCATCCCCCGTCGTGAGGGCTCGCACGCGCATGATGGCGTCCACCGTCGAGCGCATCCTGCGAAAGCCGAACTGTCCGTCCGAAAGGTCCGGCCCCACCCGTGAAAGGCGCGCGACGAGGCGGCTCGCAATCACTCTTTCAAAGAGCTTGCCCACCTCGTCGAGCAGCACAATGGGCCGGTACGCGGACGGAGAGTCCGCAGGGCGCCCTGGCTTCGCGATGAGGACCAGTTTCCCCGTCTTCCAGCGAAGTGGGAACTGGCCCCTCTCCAAGCATGCGCTGAAGAGCCCTCTCAGTCGAGGCCCGAGAGCCTCCATGGCCAGGACCCAGGCTTTCCCAGGCAAGCCATCGGGTCCTGGGGCGGCGTTCTTGGCACTCAGCCTTTGCACCGCCACTCTCATCTCTGCCTCGGTCACCTCTGGAGCATTATCGTCGTCGTCGCTATTGCGGTCCGCGTCAGACACCGCTGGCGGAGGCGGAGCCATGGGCGGGGGGGAGTGTTCCCCTCGCGCAGGGAACAGAGCGCTCACCACACCCTCCACGAGTTGGGGCCGGAGACTCTGAGTCAGCGGGGGAGCCCAGGGGCGCAGTTTCTCCCGTACCAATTTGTACGGGCGCCCCCACGGGTCCGCGTTCAGAGACCCCAGCCACACGTCGCGGGCCTCGAGTTTGGCCCGCTTAATCTCCGCTCGGAGGGTGTGTTTTGCCTCTCTGTAACCTTCGTACAACTCCGCCTCTCTGGCCTCCGCATCCGGCGCGCGGATGCGGCGCCTGCAGTATCTGGCGTACCGGCGTCGCGCGTGATTGCACGTGTTGCGCAGTGCAGCGATCTCCGGCGACCACCAGTACACCTGGCGCTTAGCACGTCCTGGACGGACTCGGGGCATTGCCGCATCGCAAATTTGCGACATGGCCTCCCGGAACCACTCCGCCTCGACGTCGATGTCGACAGGCCTGTCCGGTGCTTGCACCCAGGCCTGTACCGTCGCGGCTTCCAGGAGGAGCTCCCGGTCCATCTGCTTAAGCGCCCACCGCGGACCGCAAGGGCTCTGTCGGACCGGCGCGGCCGAGGTTTCGGCGGAGACGTCCAACCGGATATACCGGTGGTCGGAGTACGTCTCCACCTCCTCCATAACGCGCCAGTCGACGACACGCGGCGACAGAGCGGGGCTGGCGAACGAAAGGTCCACCACTGATTCACCCCGCCTCCGCACCAACGTGGGGACAGAACCCCGGTTCAGGACGACCAGGCCCAGCTCCAAGGCCCAGTCCTCCACCAACCGACCCCGTGTGTTCGTGCGCCGGGAACCCCAAGCCGTATTCCAGGCGTTGAAGTCCCCACAAACGACCACGGGGAGGGTACCAAACCCAGCGACGACGACACTTAGCTCCATAAGGGAGACATGGAGTTCGTCGGGAGTTCTGGTCGGGGACAGGTAGACGCCTACCACTGCAATGTCCCCGACCCGTGCTGCCACGCAACCCCGTCCCCTCGCAACAGCCTCGAGGGGCGGGGTACCGGCGGCGGCCGACGAAATTAGCGTCACCGAGCCGTCTAGGTCCTGAACCCAGCGGGGATGGACGTAGTACGGCTCGGAGACGACGGCGACATTGATCGACCACTGCGCCATGCTCTGGAGCAACAGATCCTGAGCGGGGGCGCAGTGGTTGATGTTCGCCTGGAGGAGACGTAATGGTGTCCTTATTGACATTCCATTACAGTCTCCTCCCGAGCCCCCTGTGAGGGCACCGCCGCGGCGGGAGTGGCGGCGACAGCGGCGGCAGCCAAGACGGTGGCTGCTGCGGTGAGGGTGTCAGGGTGGATGGGCCTGACTTTGCCCTTGGCCTTGGCGGGGGGGTCGCAGGACCTGCCCCCAGCCCGGTGGTCGGCCGGCTTGCCTGCAGCCGCACATGCGTAGCAGTGCGGCTTTGCACGGCATTCAACGGCCTTGTGCCCGGGCTGTCCGCACTGGTGGCAGCGGTCACTGCGGTCCTCTGCGGCGCAATAGGCCCCCACGTGGTGCCCCACGTGACAGCGGTAGCACCGCAGAGGTTTGGGTTCCAGCATCTTGACTTGGGCTGAAACCCAACCCACCAATAGTCTTCGGCCCTCGGTCGTGATGGCCTTGGCCGCCGACATGGGGCAGCTCACCGTAACGGCTCGCATGCCCGTGCTGTCAGCGCGGATGGTGCCCGCCCGGACCTGATCGGTCGTGCACCCTCCCGCCCTGACGATGGCGGCCACCACTTCCTCCACCCTAACGGAGTCGTCCAGACCCATAATGCGCATGTCGATGCACTTGGTGGGTCTGGACACTCGGGCCTCCTCGGCGTCCAGGGACGCCCTGATCTTTACGGCCAGAGCGTCTGCGAGTTCCCCGCTATTTGCCCCAGGGACCTCCAGCATTCGGGCACCGGTAGCGGTGCGCCTCATCCGGAAGCCCTCTGAGGCTCCGAACTCGCCGAGGTGACCAATCACCGCCTGCTTGGCTTTTGCCATGACTGCGTCGTAATTGACGCCCTTCTTTTCCGCAGCTGGCTGTAGTGTGATCACTACAGCTGCGGAAGTCGGGGCGCGAAGTCGAGCAGCCATGGCCCGCTTTTTGCGGTCTTGTCGCCGCCTTCTTTTCTTGGCCGCCCTTGCCGCCTTGCTCGCCTTCTTTTTGGCACCGACGACCGTCCACTCGGCGCCAGCCGAGGGGTCTTCGGGCGTAGGAGGCGGCAGGCGCGACCTAGTCGCCGCCGCGGCGGGAGGCCCCGCCTGTTTGGTGGCAGCCGCCACCCTACCCTTCGGGGGAGGGGCAGGCTTCCCCTGCCGCTGCTGCTTGGCCGCCGGGACCGGCCTCGCAGGCCCCGACGCCGCGGCCACGCGCCCGGCTTGCCCCGAGGGGCCAGCCCTGGGTGCTGCAGCCGTCGTGGCCGCGGTGACGGTGGCATACGACGCCGTCCTCTTCTGGCCGGAGGCCGCGAGAGGGGGGCGCAGGACGATGCCCTCCAGGACGGAGAGCTGGCGCTGGATGTGCCCCTGGAACTGCTGCTGCTGCTGCTGTTGCTGCTCCCTAAAGGCAGCCAGCTCCTGCCGCAGCAGAGACACCACCTCCTCACTATCCGCCTGGGGCGAGGGCCGGGATCGGCCCTGCTCCTCCCTGCTCCTCCCTTCGGGACGAGAGTCCTGGAGAGTGGCCACGGCTGCCTCGAGCCGCCACGGCTGCCTCGAGCCGGCAGTGGTGATGGCTCCGACTTACGAGTTTTAGGCCGAGGGTTCAAACCTAGACAGACGCTTTATTTTATGTAATTTATTACATCATCACTGCTCTCAAAACGGTGAATGAAAACATCGTGAGGAAAGTGGCATGTTCTGTAACTAAAAATTCGAAGACATGTGACTAGAATCTATCAAACCGCTCTTCTAGCGCCCCATCCACTGCGACCACCTTGTGGATGACGAGCAATGTATAGTTCATCGTCCAACCGTCTAATATCAGTTCGGATAGAACCAGAGTCGTTGAGAGCGCGATGTCAGTAAAACCGTAGGGTCTAGCAGGACTGTTGCCCGCTTGGGCCGTAAGAAATTTGTGAATAGATAACCTGCGGGTCCTACAACGCGATGGGCAACTGAACATCCTTCCGCTCTACTTCAGAGCAGGAGAAGTCATTAGATGATTTCTCACCTAAAAAAAAGTAAAAATCACACTGTACCAGAACTTCCTTCCTATAACGACAAAGTAATATAAATTACTAGCTTTTACCCGCGGCTTCGCCTGCGTGAAAAAATTAGCCTATGTTCGTCTCCAGGGTCCCTACTATCTCTGTACCAAAATTCATCAAAATCGGGTTTGCCATTTAGGTGTGAAGACGTAACAAACAAACTCACTTTCGCTTTTATAATATTATATAGTAAGGAAGTAAGGATTACAAAAATCTAAATGTAAAAAACAAAAATACAAAACCACACAGCCATCCACTAAAGGCGACGATAGAGATAAAAAGACATATTAAAAATGAAGCATTAAACTGAAATAATGAGACGATACTTCGCAACTCTCTTGGGAAGTCGTAAAAAACAGCTAAAACTATTTTATATGGAGAGGAGACCATCTGTTCTACAATGTATTGGATTAAAAATAACTTATAAGATGTAGAAGTGTACCCTAGGGAATAGAAACACACCTGATATCGCGACCTAGTAGGGACAAACAAGTCTATTTATATACAACAAAAGAAAAATGTTTGTGTAGGCAGTTCTGGGAAGGCTTATCCCCAGTAGTGGATATCTTTCGGGTGAAACTACGAAAATGGTTAGTATAAAAATGATATTTATTTTGCAAACTGTTAATAAATAACGCTTTTTTGTAGATACTAGATATACAGGGCCTCCCACGCACTGTTCTCGTAGTACACACCAAGCGAGCATTCGCACCATTTCCGTGTACTCGATATTAGAATATTGAAACACCAATATGTAAAGATTATTTATTACGCTCGTACTGCCGAATTTCGCGACAAGAAGCAAGCGCATAAGTCAACCGACCGACTAGTGAGGGCTGCCCGTAAATAGGTCAAGTTCATGTTCAACTACCCTCCGCTATTGTACTATCGCTTGCTTCACATAGACTTCGTAATATTTAGAACGTTCAATTCAAATATTTTTATTTTTGTATGAAAATCTGATGAACTAAAAATATGATAAATTTTTAAAAGTCATAGAACAAAAGTTGTTGTTTATGATGTCCTTAATATAGTCCTGAGATGTTGCTAGTGTTTTACAAATAACCCTGTATATATACACTGCACAGACACAATACCCCTTCTATCGTATCATCTACCCTATTAAGCGGAGGTATATGGAACTTGACGCCCTGTTCCACATTCCCTAAAAAGGATTTTTGGTATCAGTTATAGTAAGCATAATACCCGCATCGTAGGATCATCCCTTTTCAATGGAGGTTTATAGGACTTTACCGCCTGTTCCACAAGGCCCTAAAAATATTTTTTGGTATCAGTTATAGTAAGCACAATAACGGCAACTGTACCTGAACTATGTACGATGCGGGCATCGTAGATCAGTTCAGGGACAGTTGCTGGGATCAGGCACATTACCGCTTCCATCGTATCAGCCATCCTTTTCAGCGGAGGTATATAGGACTTTACACCCTGTTCTATATACCCTTTAAAGGATTTTCTGATTCAGTTATAGTAAATCTTAAATTAATAATATTAAAGAAGTACTTGAACCTAATTTCGTTGAAACTACGCTCACAAAAGCTACCCTTAATATTAGAACGTAGTACATTAAAACACAGTTATTCCAAGCTGTCGCACAATAATAATTTAATCGTAAATCCCACTAATATTATAAAGGCGTAAGTTTGTATAAACGGATTGGGATGAAATTCGGCACATAGATAGACCATGTCTTGGAATAGCACAATAAATGATAAATTATATTTATTTTGCAAATTTTTTTACACGTCGTTTTTGTCGTCATTTTAAACTACATGAAGCCAGTGTTTCGTAGCCGACTACCCTGAGAAAAAATACCGAAACAAACTCAGGGGTCAAAGTCTCTTTTAAAGTCCTTATAGTAAACATGTAATGCTCAAATAATATGAGAACCATGCAGATTGGAGTCTGAGAAGATCTTTTGAAAAAAGAACTACTCAAAACACAATGATAAGATATCTACTTTTGATCCCGGAAAGATGTTGTTATGTTGTTATGTAAGCCGCTGACTGTTCCTATTTGTAACTGCATTTGTACCAATGTTGTAGGTGCAATCCAGTAAACAAAAGACAGTAATAATAATCCTCTCGACCGTATTTTGATTACAGTGACCACTCTCAACAGAGATTAGCCAAGTACGCAGGAGATATTATAGCGCAAAAGTACTATGTGCGCAAACACAGGTGTTACACACTATGTTCCTTTACTCTCACAGTCTGATGGATGGCAACCCGAAACGACTTGAGAGATATCAGGAATAGGAAAAGGATTTATGTTTTTTTTCGAGGCACGGGGATGTTACACCACTAACTTCCAAAATCCAGGCTACAGAAAATCTCAATAGCACTTTTGGCCTAACCCGTGAGTCGTACGACACGATACCAATGACAACAAAACACAGTAAAATGGTTATTAAATTATTTGGTTATAGGAAACACTAGATTAACGATATCTATAGGTACCCAAATTATTTTCGTTCACAATCGCCATTTAAGTCTACGGTGACTCGATCATCAATATATTTGAAGCTGACTTTAGAAAAATGTGAACCTAAGTGGGCAGGTCGCCTTAGATGTCAATTTTATATCACAAGACAATGGAATGCAAACACGGATCAAAAATACCATAAAAATTAATATAAACATGTTGGAATGTCCATAATATTTTAACGCCTACGTAAGAGGCTTGTTTTGAATTCTGCTCTAGTTTCTAAGTATATTTTTTGTCATGTTTGTTTCACAATAAAACTTAGGATTTATGAAATTAAAAATAAAGATGTCATTTGCGACACCAAGGTCGGTTTAACTGTTTGTCCTTGTTTAAATCGCATGCTTTATCGAGAATCTTGAAATCTGACTTTGCATTATTTTTATTTTGACTTAGAATTCCTGTGTTATTGCGTGTGATTTATCTTGTTGTCTAATTAATTCTTGATAAGTGAAATCTGTTAGCAATGACATTAATGTTCGATCGAAAATCCGGTAGATAAGCTCCAAGTTAATTGGTCAAGAATTCCTTCGAATTCTTATATGCACGTCGACGTTCAGTCACGTCATTTGAGATTGAGCCATCATTGTCAGTTTCCGCATACATTCAATATTTTACGACCAAAAAATGATCAATTAACATTCCTGACAAGGTAACATTAGAACGGAATCTATTTTGAAAATTGAACTGTACGTAATTTGCGAATGATCGTGTTTAAAAAAAATAGTAGCTAAAGGTTTCCGCAGAAGAAGATTGGTTTCGTTTTTTTTTTTTAAATCACGGAGAGACTGAGGTCATCGCATTTCGGCGGCCTTGCCCGGTCGCCGACCAACGATGACACTGCGACCCACGACATTTGCAACAAGCTCAAGTTACAAATTATTATCATTCAATGTAAAATACAGCTTCTCTCCATCTGTTAAGATATAATTTTGAATGGAATTTATGTTCACTTCTGAGACGTAGGCGATTTAGTGCCAAAATTTATTCGAAAACACAACTAAAAGGCATAAATTGGAGCAGTGTTAAGTTAATGTTTCCAGTTTTTGGTTTGTTCTAGAATATTTAACAGAAATCGTTACAATATTGTGATCCTGTTTTTATATAAAAAAAATAACTTGACGCTCATTTTGATGGATTTTAACCTGTTTTGAAGTTACTGTTCAATAGTTGTGATTTTTTATGATACAGTTATGAAATTTTGTATAATAGATTCTTTACATAAAAATACTAGACAGTTGTTTCAGGTTTTGCTTAAACTAAAAATAAGGTTGTGTAATCTCATTTCACTTTATTTGTTTTTTCACTAATTCAGACTTTTCGTATTTATACACAAAAACCTGAAAAACAGTCTGCTTTACGCAACTAAAAATGATTTATCTACAGATTAAAAAATATTTTTACATTTCAATTATATGCGAAAACTAAAGCAAACCTTTTGACAGATAGAACTTGAATCGTTTTCAAGCTATATAGAGCTTGAAAACGATTAATAATACTATTGTGTATCTATAAATACCAAAACGTTTAAAAACAGAATCTTTTTCAAAAACAAAACACGACACGTGTAGTAGCTTACACGTGATAAATCGTTTAAATTACAATAACTTATAATAAATTGCCAATTTTAAACGGACGCCACGCGATTATTTAACAAAATCGATTAGTATACCAAATAAAAAAAACTACTTTAATATGAAAACTGGACTACTTGTTGAAACATCCTGTACCTTAAATGTCAAATAATATGACGATGACGTCGAGACGATTTTCAGAATAGGAAAATTTTCGCATATAAAATGATATTTGAATATAATAATACGTAATGTCATAGAAAACATTTAAGTTGTTTACTTTGATGAAAATACGATGCGTAATAGAATAAAGTATAAAACGGTTCACGCTTGACTGATTGTTTAACACTTGACCTAGACCTTTGTCGGCATGATTCTAAGTACTGCTCTATAAAGTAACCTGTCGGCTATTGTGATCATTTAAGGATTGACATTCATTGTTACAATATTGTGATGAATGGTGTGTCTGTCTGTCAGTCTTTCTATATTTGCTATTAGTTTTTTGTTGAGTGGAAACTTTCAAAGGGGTTTTGGAGAAAAAGCCTGAGAGTGTAGGATATTTACTTTACGAAAACAACACCAGTGATCATCTGCGCATCATCAAACTGATCATCAGCATATGTAGGGAGTCAGAGCTCTTCTGAGCTTAGTGGAACACGGCAGCCATGCATGCATGCATGGCAGGCAGCATGCCGTGGTAGGCATGCTGCCTGGGCTTAATTAGTAGGTGGACAGAGTCTAGTTGAAGCGGGTGCCTTCAAATGCACCTCTTCAAGTGGGATAGACCCTTTCACGATCTTACTCAGTGATTTTGTTCTGAACCATCACGTTTTCATATAATAAGGTCCGTAGCATGCCCTTACAGTTCTCTGTCTCCACCAGTATCTTCCACTAATGCTGGTGATGATGCTGATTTTTATAATACTTCCATAATAAGGTGAAGTGGGCCAGGGTACCCCGCAAAATATACATAGCAATAGGGTTATATGAACTGAGAGTATTAATAATTTTAATGATTATAGTTCTTTATCTACGCGTAAACACAACGTTACGCTCGCAAATCATATTTACTGAACATACAGATTGAAACTAACTTGCACAATGCAAAAATCATAAATTATGCCGGTTACACTGGTGATTTCACCTTGATAGGGTAATAGAGGATAGTGCAGACCAGATACTATAGTACTTTTAATTTAAAAAAAATGGTTCGAAATAGAAAATAATCTATGATTCAGATAAAATAATACGATCATATTATATTGAACATAATGTTAAATATCTTGCTACCTTAAAGTCTCCTTATAATAAATAGCATAGCATAATCAGCTTTGTATCTAAAATGTACAAAATGATAGGTATGTGCTTGTGTATACGTGGTGCTTACCTCTTAAAAATTGTGACGCTAGGCTAAGGATATATGTGATTTTTGTAATAATTTTCAGTGTTAAGAATTGTTGGTGAGCGTAAGAAGCAAAAAAAGTTAATGTTTCCACAACTGGAACTCAGGCCTCATCTCAAGAGCTCTATATACAGATTTTCTGAGTTGGTATTTTGGATACGGGCAGAGTGAGAGGCAATTAATGCCTATTTACTTATGTAAATGTAAAAATAGAAACTTAAAAATTCCAACACTTATATTTAGTCCTTAACTCTCTAG
This sequence comes from Mythimna ferrago, assembly GCA_910589285.2. NCBI lineage: Eukaryota > Metazoa > Arthropoda > Insecta > Lepidoptera > Noctuidae > Mythimna > Mythimna ferrago. The sequence continues at coordinate 30,104,442 of OU342674.1, forward strand.
TTTAGAGATCATCAAGATCGTAATTTATAACTACAAAAGTTTCGACAAGCAAAATATGTGATTTTATGCTTTTAGCAATCTCGAGTAGGACGTAGAACGCATCAATTCAAGAAATTATGACCGCATTTCTTATTTAGACTTGAAGTCATTAGTCACTGTTTAGATACGAATACATTTTATTAAAGTCCTGTTCTACAATAAAACTTTGGCTGCATTTGGTACATTAACACCTAACGGGCCGCAGATACGAGTGCAAGAGTATTGATGTCAGAAAATAAACATGAACATACCGATAACTTTTTTCACATCTGACACAGAATCCATGATTGATATCTCACTTAGGTACAGATGACTAATCCAGGCTTCAGTGAGTTATGTTTGTTCATAAATGTACACTTACCTCGAACGGTGCGTTAATCAATGTTTACTGTTACCAACGTAGGTTTCAACTTATAATTATCGCTCATTCAAACACAATAAATTACCAATACGTATGATTGATATTTTAATTTCGGACGAATAACTGTATGGCGATAGCGATGACCCGACAGTCTCAATGTTTTAAAAAATCATCGGAACTTAAACAATAGAGGTTATTCTAGTCTTTTAAGGACAATAAATAAATAAATTGTCTATTATAGGCTGTAATAAATCGGTCACACTAATACTGTCCATTAGCAAAAACTGGGTATTGTTTGACCTGCCACAGGAGATAGTGAATCTCCACCGTTATGTTGAGGTAGGTATTACCTACCTACACTTGAACTTTGCCACAGAAGAGATAAATCACCGTTAACCATTCGATTGTTATCCCACATAATAATCCGTTTCACTAGCCACAATCCAGCGATTCGCCATTGTCAATAAACTATCAGACAGAATGCACGCCTTGTTGTAAATTCTCCAAAAACAATTTTCGATAAAGATACTTTCCTGATTTAAACTCGTCCATATTCGGTTCACGTTCGGGTTCATAATCATAAACAATAATTAAAGAGTCATTACAAAATTCGATCTTGCAGAAATGTCCAGAAATTACGGGATATTTAACGTCTAAATGAAATCACTGTTGGGAAGTGCGTAATTTCAGTTTTCGATCGGTTATACGGCGTCGTAGTCAATTTTGAATTCGGCCGCGGTAAATTACTGAGAACTGGAATCTGTAAAAATGTTCGGAATGTGCCGACTTGAGGTTGTAGCGGGTATTAATTTTGTTTCGCGGATGTCGCGCAGGCGCCATCGAAACCGCGACGCCCGGCGCGTCTCGTGCGCATAAAATATCGTGCCATTCGCAGCCTCCTTGTTGCACTAAAGAAGTAAACAACGAACGATTCCGTGGACTGGCCAGTTTTGATGACATATTGAATTAAATGTCCCACATTCCATTAAAACCAGTTGATTTAAATTAGTCTACTCTACTCTGATCACTTATTTGATTGAAAATTAGCATTTTTTGCGAGCGGCGCCGATTTAATTAATTTAAAAGAGTAGTTAGAACTTAAAAATGAATTTAATTTTAATTACATAGAATATTGAAATGTTACTTTGATACTAGGTAAACCAAGATTTAATCACATATTTATTTTGAATGTAAAGATGATGCGATGAACGCTTGGGGGAGGCCTATGTTCAACAGGACGTATATCGGCTGAAATGGTGATGGTGGTGGTGGAAGATTATTGGATCACTTTTTCTAAAAATGCACCCAATTTAAATGTCCTTATCGTTCGTCAAGTCGTTGAGTTTCTTAGTAATCCAGAGTTGAGCTACATGTATACTGAAAAATGCTTGCACTTACTGGACAGGTTCCCTCCAATTTGGTTCTTTCCTCAAAATGTCATGTCATCAATCAGCATGATTTTCATATGATTTGACCGCCACATGTTAGCTGTATGGATTTTGACTCCTAAGTTTGTTTCGGTGTTTCTTTTCAGGCTAGTCAGCTCGGAAACACCACAGCCTTATCTAGTTTGAATTGACGAGTGAAATTGTCTTTTTTTTAAACCTATTTGCAAAATAAATATCACTTAAAATTTATTTATTATAAAATGTTTTTCTGTAGCATACATCTGCCCACATCCGAGGACAACCGATGATCATTGTACATACTTTGTAAGTTTATACGAGTTAAATCTCCGAATTTACACTGCCTTTATTCTGCTCTGTCACGGTAATGTATTAACAAATCGAAAACAAGAGGTTAAAGGGCTTTTGACGTCAATAACCCGTGTACTCTTAAGAAGGTTACTTTGTCAATATCGAGACGAAATTATTCAGAAGTTAACACATTTGTCGTCCTAAACGATCTTTTTGAACAAGGAAATGACAAATATATCAATCTACTAATAGTTATTATTTCAAAATATAAATAGCAAATTCATAAAGTGTTAATCATTCGATTGTCAGACCCTTAATTATCTCATTCTTATCTCAAATATTTATAATCACTGACGTAATTTTTTTATATTCAATTGATTTGTAAGATGAAACTAATAATAATGCTATAATAAATCAATTAATTGACCAAATAGGTGAATAGCAACATTCCTTCTAAAGGTCGTTTATTGTTGATACGTGGAATTTACAAAAGCTACATTGAGATCTTAGAGTTAGTATAAGAAGATGCAAGTAAATAGCTCTTCAAAAGGTGACCTCGACAGCTCATGGGTACCTCTGGATAAATCTAAATCAATTCGTAGAAACGTTTACTTAATATTTTTGATTGAAACCTTATTTAATAGATATGTGTTCGGAATAGAAGGTTCTGTACCGAAGCGCACGATTCGCTTTCAAAGCGTGCATCATTTCATATATCTTTGTATCAGAGAGCAATTGTCGTGTTGTTAGTCTTCCGCGTTGGAAAAACCAGTCACAGGTTTGTAGAAAGGTTCTGTAGTAACCATCCTTCTGATAATTTTAGTATTTATTTATTTAATGAAATGCAGGGAAATCAAGGTTACCGTCATAGCCTGAAGAATCAGCAAACTTAAACAGCAGTGGGCTGCGTACATGTTCTGAAATGGCAGCTGCGTGCTGATAGATGCAGCATAGTAAGGTGAGGAACCTTACAAGATAGACCTGTAATCTGGTAAGAGTCGCAGGAATCCGATGGATGTGACACCCAGAGTAGGACCGGTCATTGTAGCGACGCTTAGAGAGGTCAATATCTACCAGTGTACGACTTTCGGCTGAACTGACCATGATGATATTGAAACTTCCCAAAAATCACAGTTATATTATAACTGCTTCCAACTTTTGTGACCGTTGTCTAACCCACTGGAATCGAGTACATTTTTCGACATTTAGGCAGCCTATGATACGAAAATTTCTATAAGTGTATTAATTTTAACCAGATCAGTAAATTCAGATTTAACGAAAAAACATTTTATAGGAGCGTGTTAACGAACGACCAAACAAACTCGCTTAATGTTGAAAAAATGGCTCAATAAGAAGCTTAACAACATTAAACCAGGTATTATAAAACGATATCTACCTATCTCCGCTATCAAAATGAAAACAATTCGCATCGTCACAGAATATTATCTTTTTGTAGTGATGGGACATTATTGGTTGCGGGTTCAAAACTGGGCAAGTACTAATGGAATTTTTCAATTCATTGCTGGTCCTTGTTGTCAATCGTAGATCTTTGACAGTCATATTATGTAGTCAGACACCAGAAAGTTTGAGTATCGTGTTGCCTAGTAACTGGGTTGTGCAGGTCCGATAGGCAGTCGCACCATGAAAAACACGGGGGTCGCATCCGGTTAGATTGGAAGCAGACTACAAGATAGTTGGGAAAAAGGCTAGGGAGAGTAATGGGACTTTATACACCGCAAATTTTTAGTGCACAACGCCGGCTACTACCTACAGGTCATTAGACTCGCTCAGCTGACGTTTCCTTAAAGAAATTAATTTCGTACATGCGTAAATTAATACGATTTTATAAAAAAGATACTTTATTTTTTTAATTTTATCTTTACAAATCGATACTGTTTCATGTACCGGATCGACCCTCCATGGGATTAAAACGATTAAAATTTAACGGTGTATAATGGGCAGATAAACATTCTCTTTTTTTTTGTTTTTGCACAATTTGTGCATGTAGCAAGTGTCAAGTTTAGAAATTCTATTGTCTTTGATAGAAAATAGAGTCACTTTTTTATTACAATTCAGATGGAACTTATTCCAACGTGTTTACCTTCTCGACAAGCTTTGCTGTGGTAGTTAATACTACATTAATATTACGGCACAATATTCAGTAGGAATTCATTTGTCCAGGAATAAATCAAACATCCATTGAATTTCAATTGTGAATTTACAGCTCAAAACTCAACGTTTATACCTAGGGACATAGCAGCAGTTACCCTATCATTATCACATGCCTATGAGCAAAATAAAATATTATTAATGAGATTATGTTACATTATTTAAACGGCTAAGAACGTGATAATAATCATAACACAATGTTAATGGTCTGATAAGATTTTCAACTTAAAATATTTTTAGAATTTAATTAAATGGCACGATAACAATACAAAATTTACATAACAATAGCGACATATGATATATTTCCTTAATCTACATAATCGATGTCCCTTTTTAAACGTATCAAGAATGTAAAATATTTTATAGAGGTTAAAAATGATTTGAACGAGATTCATGTTCAATCAACATATTTTTTTTTTATATGCAAATTTAAAAATCATCCAATTTAATGCCTATAAAAATAAAACGCAAATCATAATGCCAATCTATCGTCGAATAACATTATTTTAAAGAATTTGTAATCAAAACAGCGGGAGACTTAATTATTTTGTAATTTTGACTCCTCTTAAATGACTTTTGACAAGGGAACTTTGATGTTGTTAACACTATAGCAAATATATTTTTGAATAAAAATAATTAATTAAAACTGAATTGAGTGATAAATTTTGAAGTGATAGAAATTGAAACAAGAATAAATCATAAGATTAACCAGAATGGGCATGTTAACATTGAAATCAAAATGTCGGTAGCATGTAATTTAGAAACCATAAGAATAAAATTGAAAGTCTATTTCTTTAAGTGTTATTAATTCGATAAGTAACCGCTTTAAAAGCAAAAACGATCATAAGCATTTTTGAATATATAATAGATATCAATAAGCAAAGTTAAATTTACTCATTGATATGTTATTTTTAGAAATTCGGTCAAGTTTAATTTGGTCTTATATTGTTCAAATGCTCAAGTTTTATAAAGCTTATAAATGCTCGTCATATCGGTAAAGTGTTATAGATATATCCATATTTCTAAGCCAACAACTAGCGGTATTTTGACAGCTTCATAATGGAGTTGACAAGCTTGAAAGTTCTACACATTATTTACTTTTTGGCTACACAAAGATCGCTCGTTAACACTTGCCGACAAGAGTTCAGTATCATCTTCGTCTTTTTTCAAGACTGAACCCTAAATTTCGTGTAAGTTGCATTAATACAAAAAGAGGAAGACTGAAATAAATGTCATGGTTGGTGGGCGCGACACACGGTGCCAAAATCTCGAGTAAGGACGGCCGCGAAGGTCGCATTCCGTTGTTCAGTTTCCTTCTTTTTTTCTAAGTGGCAATGCACCCTAATAAAATGGAGGATGGAGGTTCGACCACATTGCCACATTCTGGCAGTTTTTGACGAAACCTGTCCTCAGGTGCAGGACAATAAAAATAAACCCAAATTGACACTAATCAATAAAATTGTAATTAAAACGTTGACGGCCCTTTCCGACAAGATTGCCAGACGATGAAATTTTAAATTGTGAAGAATTTTGTTAAATTTGCAAAGTTAGTCATGCTAAATTATCATAATTATGGTTTGTTGATTCACGCTACTATAAGAACAGCAGTAGGCTAAGATAACATAACTATCCTTCCAATTTATCTCAGAAAACATATCAATGCCAATGCCTCTGCATCTTGCACTGGAATGTTAAACGATAATCATTTAGACATTCCCTGATATTTCACTCGATGACCATATCGATGATCGTAAAATAACTAATTGAATAGCAGTTACTTAAGTCAATCAATTTTTTATTCGGCAAGATCAGTTTTAGGGTCTTTCATTCGATACTTTGTTGCAATGTCATTTTAATAATTATATTTTATAGCTTAAAACGTATTACACGATAGCGGTACGATTGATCTTGATTTAAAGATAAATTATATTTAGGTAATTGCTGAATCCTTACTGCAAATGGCAATGACTGCAGAATATTATTCCATTTAGCTATTTAAGGAATGTTATCGTTTGAAGATCGTTCTTCAAATATAATTTTGATTGCATCAAAGCAGCTAAATTGCTTGATATCGTGAGTTTAATGTAATTTCAGAGATATTAGTCTAAGCAGAATAGAGATTAACCTTAGATGAACTCTCATAAAATATTTATAATTGTTTTGATAGGCGTTGCGTGTTATGATTTTATTTTTTAAAAGATTATTGCAAAGCACATATTCTGGAGTTAATAATAATAGGTAATAAAGATTCTTTATTTTCAGACAACTAAGGCCCATAGACAGGATACATAAAATAATCTTAAAAATAATAGACTAATACATATTAATAACATACTACAACTAATCTCAACTCCATCTCAAACAATATAATCAATTTTTTCTTTTCGATTTTTTTTTTTGTGGAAAGCATCCTAGCTGCTCTTGTGTTTTATTTACAATATATTATATTCTATTCCATGACTTCTTCTCGAATTGATAGTAAACTCGTTAAACGTTTTGGGCTACGTTAAGTTCAGTATTGGTGGAACTCAAAGTGCTGACGCCGACGGGTCTCTAAAACCCCATTTCGCCAACTTATGTTTGCAGCATATCATAACCAATCACACACGCAGGTGCTTGCCTTGTAATTTTCATATTGGCTACTGTGATTCGCGTCTACTCGGCAGATGTTCCTGAGGTTTCAATAAGTCGGATGGTGGTAAATGATGTTCTTTCCAAAGTTTCTAAATGCCTATAAAACTGACGTTTTTAGAATAGAATTCAAGTAGTACTCATTCGTAAAAGAGACAAAATATACTTACAAAATTTTCCTTTGTCAACTTTCTATGGCTCAATTTAGCAATGCTTATGCAATTTTACAAACACAATTGTAGGACTGTTCTGCTTAGACTGACTAGTAGCACGTCATATTACTCCTAAATAAACAAAAGTAACATCAAAATGGTCACGAGCGCATCAATAAGGATTTGAGAAAAAATCTACAAACAAAACACTAAACATGTCAACTGCCCTTCCAATATTAGTTTAGGAAAACATTATTTTAAAATTATCAGAGCAAAAACGACTAAGTTGAAGAGCCATTGAAGTCTTGAAATGTTTGTCTAAATCATCATAATGTATTTCGGAAATGAGTAACAAAAATAACATGAAACCAATATTCCGATGTTTGGAATCTTGAAAAAACACTTGAAGATCATTTACGATGCAGATAAGTATTGGTTAACAGCTCAGTATCACCCTAAAGGATTAGTCCGTGGTGTTTTGTTGAACCCTTTTTTTTGGGTTCCCAGGTAGGACCTAGAGTGTTCTGGTTTTTCTGTTAGGTAGGATTTTTTTAGTAGCAAGCTTGAAGTCTTGTTCTAGGTTTATTAGGTACTAGCTTTTGCCCGCGGCTTCACCTGCGTACACAAAATATAGCCTATGTCACTCAGGAATAAAGCAGCTTTCTATTTGTGAAAAAACTTTGGCAGTGACTTCGTTTGTGAAAACGTTTTCATAACAATTTTCATAACCCCTTAAACCATATTTCGAGGGTAGTTTTGAAAAAGCAGCAACGATAGGTCTTTATGATTAATGTTGTGCCAAGTTCTACGCTCATAAACCCCAGGAATAAGATTCTCCCATACAACTTTTGACACTAGGTACCAAAATACCTAAGTCGTTCTCTAAGGGTAGTTTAAAAAAAAAGAAAACATTTTTTGTTAGGGTTACTAAGTATATAAGTTAAGTTTCATATATATAGGTCAAAAAATATACAAACGTGTTTGCTTCTTTTCACCGTTTCACATAAATTTGAAATAAAAAAATTGGAAAAAAAAAGACTATTTCGGATTCTGTACCGTACGCTAAAGTTTGAAAAGGATTGTACAGCACACTCCTACAGATCGTAAAGACATTACAAAAGTATTTACGATCCTGTGTAGTTCCTTAAATCTGAGGGTCATGACCTAATGAGGTGTCACCTTCTCCGCGACCTTAAGCCACTATTGCTATATTTAGCAAAATGTAGTTTATTGTTGATACCTCAGGGAGTCGCGCTTATGAACTTCACCTTTTTGCAGGACAGACGCCTCTAGGCTAGGTGAAGGACCTAAGAAATGAGTAAAGAGGTGTAAAATGAGTCTTATTCAATCTACTGTAATAAAAATGAATGTCAGTTAAAATATTTTATTAGAAAAACGTCTTTTGACAAGGTGAGATAAAAGTTGGTGATAAGTCGTGTCATTTTATTAGTTGTCTCATAAACGAAACAAATAGTTACAAACAAAATTTTGATTAAAATAAGGTGGACAATATTGTGTTTTTAGTTTTCCATTTAAAGAATATTGTTTAAAGGTCTATAGAGACATCATAACTGATCCTTAAATATGAAGGCTGCAATTGCCATTGTTGGTGACAGTTAAAAATTATGATAATCCCACAAAATTGCAAGCAAATATTCATTTAAGATATTATGATTTCGTTGATACAGACAAAATAATACTGTGTGTAAGCATTGGATGTACATGGGTACACCAGAGTAACCTCATCTTCTTTGCTGCGACTTCTATGTGGGCAGATATGAGCCGTCACGATCATTAGCCACATCTTTCTCTCAAGGAGTTGTCAGCGAATCATAGAGGCCCAGCAGGGTCGAAGCCTACTGGGGCCAAAGGTCTGCTTCTGACAGGAAGTCTCGGCGCTGGTACGAAAGACAACGAAGGAACAGGAGTGGGTTTTTAGTCAGCAAAAGTCTGACATACCCTCCTGCTTCGCCCAAGAGCGGGGGTTGTCAATGGATGATTTTCCCACCTAAAGAAAAACATCACCCTGCTATTACTCCTTGTCAGAAGCCTTAATTTGATCGGTCCAAAGGATGAGTAGAACTTAATCATCATAGTGAAATTTTTCATGATCATCATCTTCCTGCCTTTTTCATTCGGGATGGGTACAATACAATACTATTTTTTTCCTTTCTGTCTTATCAGCCGTCACGCTGTCACTGACTCCCTTTTCTTTAATATCACTCCTAATGAAATGTGTCCATCGTTTCTTTGGCCTCCCTTTCTCTTCCCACTCATAATTTTCATGATAAAAAGGATAAAATAGGAAGGTGACATGGGACATCCACCTACTAGCCTTGGACCCGCGTGGTGGATTACAGCCCATTTCTTCACTAAATGAGGAAGTCTGAGTCCCAGCTGAGGAAACATTATAAGGCTGGTCACATTTATGATTATGCAATTCTTAAGTAGATAAAATTATGTTAATTGAGCTAGAAGACTATGATACGTTTTTACAATCGAACAAAATACTTATGTTGTTTTATTAATCATCTTAAAAAACAAAAGTGTAATATTAGTCATCCTAAAATACACTGAAGTGTCAAAAGTGCATTGACATGAATGAATTGATAATTATGTGATCGCAAAAAGAAACATTGAAGAAGAAGTGATGACATATCTCGATCAACGATATGTTATAGAATACTAACTGCCGCCCATGGCACTGCCCGCGTAAAGTTAGTATTTCCTACATTTATAAATTATCTCAAGGGAAATTACTTCTCGAATAAAAAATATTCTATGTCCTATTCTTGGATATGGTCTAGCCTAGCTTTCATTCAAATCCATTCAGCCGTTTGAGTGCGACAAACATACACATAGACACAAAAACTGTCACCTTTATAATATTCGTGTGGTGGCCTATGTGTTTGTTCAGGATACAAGCTATTTCGGTACTCAATTTCGTCCAAACTCGGTCAGTCATTTGAGCGCGTGGGATTAACAACCATACATGTCACCATAAATATGTAAGTATCGTTAGATTATAAGTCTATTACGCGAAATTATAAACTTTCGAAAAATTGTTAACCGTAACCTACTGCTTACATTTTAACGCATTATTTTTTCGGTAGTTTATAATCTATTCCAGTACCTATTTACACAAACATACAACTTTTGCCTTTATTATGTTAAAGCCTAATTTGTTAAAAGTACACAAAACAAAAACACAATATTAAATTTATTCTTGTTTTTATTTCTCTTGTTTCTTTAAGTACGCAACTAATTGACTTGTAAACTTTATGAGCTTAGAGTACTTAAAGAATAAACTAGACATCTGTATGAAAAAGATTTCTTTTTTGCGTTGTATAATTTACTTAAAAAATATCTTTTCACTTTTCTTTCATTAGTTTTGCAAGTACTTACATAATATTTGAATTAAGAATTAGGGCAATGGAGAGGGCTATGCTCGGAGTTTTCTTGCGTGATGCATCAGAAATGAAGATATCCGCAAGAGAACCAAGGTTACCGGCACAGCTCGAAGAATTGCTAAACTTAAGTGGCGATGGGCAGGGCACATTGCATGCAGAACAGATGGTAGATGGGGATGAAAGGTTTTGGAGTGGAGACCGCGTACCGGAAGACGCACCCACAAGGTGGACCGATGACTTGGTCAAGGTTGCGGGAATCCGATGGATGCGAGACGCACAGGACCAGTCGTTGTGGCGACGCTTGGGGGAGGGCTATGTCCAACAGTGGACGTCTTTCGGCTGAACTGATGATGAAAAGTTTTTCAAAGACTGGCTATAAATTCTTGTGATTATAATATAAAGTTTCTGTTCAGCTGTATACAGTGATTATCTTATTGCAATTTTAAATTAAATGGAATAAAATAATAATATAATTAAATTGAAATATTTACTTTTACAACCGTTCAGAGCAATTATGAGCAGCAACAGTGATGTTCTGCGGCCCCAAAAAAATATTTATTATTTATTTATTTATTGAGTAGGCACCTCAACGACTTACTCACTAAAATATACACAAACAAAAAACACATACAGTTTTAAGCATAGTTCATCAGTTATCGAAGTGCACAGCACTGACATTAAACTTAACGATTAATAAATAAATTAATGAATGATTTGGGATTTGTATAGAAGATTCAAACCCAAGCTGGTGTTTTATTTTTTCTTATTTTATCCACCATTTTCAAAACGGTGAAGGAATACATTAGGAGGTAAACGACATGTACTAGAAATTAAAATTTACGATATGTGACATTCACTGACCACTCACTTTTGAGTTTGAGAACTATAGTGGCCAATTTGGAAATCTCTAAACCGACTGCGAACTCAGGTTGGCAGCTGTAAAAAAAAATTGGCCAAATGGGATTCCTCGACCCATCTCTAACACAGTGCCAGTGTGAAGCCGCTGCACAAGCGCGTCACCTGCTATGCTGCCCATCCTGCATTTTTCAGGATCTATACGAAGCCAACTATAGAGCTGTACACGTTGCCAAATAATATTGGTCCTTTGCCCTTTAGGACTATGGTTGCCCTTTTGAAATTCCTTGATGTACCTTACATGACACGTATATTATTAAGTATGTTGATCCTGGAGTTTTGGACAGACAGTAACTATGTGCAAGATACTGGCAAAGACAAGGGTGATTTATTTTATTTTTGATGAATTATTTTATATTCATATGGACCCACAATAGTCATGGCATCAAAACTCTTTGCCTTCATCGATCGGTTTAATTTATACTTACCATGAAATCTGAAATCTAGGGGATACAGGAACTTAAGGATATCAAATAGTTTATCATTTTCCTTTTATATATAATATATGATTTATATACACCGCTAAATTTAAACCGTTTTAATCCCGTGGAGGGTCGATCCGGTACATGCTGTGCCCGACAGGGTCCATGTGCACTTATTTAACTACTTTATAAGATCTTATGTAACACATGTGTTATAGCAATAAAGAATTGAATTGAATTGAATTAAAAATACTATCGATTTGTAAAGATAAAATCAAAAAATAAAGTACCTTCTTTTTTCAAAACTCGTATTAATTTACGCACGTACGAAATTAATTTATTTAAGAAAATGTCAGCTGAGCGGGTTCAATGACCTGTAGTTAGTAGTCGGCGTTGCGTACAAACTGTACCGGATCGACCTTCCACGGGATTAAAACGATTAAAATTTAACGGTGTATACCTACTAAAACTCAATTAATAAAAGATGACATTTTTGTTTGTTTTGTTCACCAATTCTACTAAATATAAAGCATTTCGACTTAACTAACCTAGCCACAAGAATGCCGCCATTATTCATTCGATGGCGCCTAAATCGAAATCATGCTAAAGTACAGTCACGGTTCAATAGTTTCTGAATCAAGTTTTTCCTCAAAACATTATGATAAACATTATTTCCTATAAAGGTAGGTATTTGTGTCTAATATATGTCACCTTTATGTTGAAATATGGAAGGATTCGTTGAAAATTTGCTCTTGTTTACTTTAAGACTAAAAATAGAACTCATTTGTATTTAATGCAATAGGACAAATTCGATGCTGATGATCTGTGAGTTTGGTCCTAGATATAAAAATTGAAAATACTAAAAAATCTAAATAAACTAAGCATACATTTTTTTTCGAAATGGGAATTCATCCAATGACTTCTCTCGCTCTAGAGCGAAGCGTGAGGCGTATCAGACTTTTACTGTCGAAAACCATATTGTGTCTTTTGGTTGCTCTTTGCGTTTTAGGACATAATATTGTATACTTGAAGTTGGACTCCCTAGTCGGGTACTAGGCATGAACACAAATAATTAACAATAGCTGCGACTCAACAATGTCTCGAATAGTGGGTTGTGGTCACACGACAGAATTACTGTTTGTTGTTTGTAATATTGCCATCCATTAATGCTGGCCAGGGCCTCAAGTCTGCTACTACAATAGTGTCAGAATGGTCTATCATTGATGTCGTAATTTTCGATTTTGACAAGTTTGGTAATCTACTAATATAATGGCGTCATTATGACTTTCCAATGGTCAACCACTGACACTCCATTGAAAGAAGTGACATAGAATGGTAATCTCGTACATATTGACAAATGAATATTTGACGTTTGCGGTAATCTGCTAAAACTTTGACAGTTTATTTGATCAGTGTTTTACGATTAGACCGTTATTGTGCAGTTATTGGTTTTAATATGCTCGAAATTATCATTCTACCACAATTCTATTACAAGACCAGTGACCGACCAATGATCGATCATTATGAATTAGCAGATTATAAACTTTTAGCTAAATGACAATGGGATCGTGTTGGAATGACGACTTTATAAAAATAGCAGACTCGGGCCCCAGGATTCATGCCAGGTTAGTGAAGGTGTGAGGTCGGTAGGTGGTTCAGTTGTGTGGTTAAGTATTATTTTGTACTGTTACCTTCATTTGTCCTTTTATTTTGATTCCAACAACCGTCATACATTACTTTAATAACTGTTCAACCCCAATTAAGATAACGTTTTGAATATAATACCCAAAAGCCCCAAAAAGGCAATGACACACTTATTGTAGGAGCATTTTTGATTAATGTTTAACATTTTATTGACTTCTTAAGCATGACTAAACACTCACATGCTCGCTAAAAGGTTTAAACCAAACACTGTTTATTAATCAACCGTTAATACTTAAAACAAATGTCAAATCATTGTATGTTTAAGATTACATTAAAAAAAAGAAATGTAAAATTATTACAAAACATGCTAACATAATGTAAATATTGCTTTTGGTGGTATTCTTGAATTTAAGATCGAGAACCTCAATAAATAATAACCACTTTATTTCCTGCTTTAAGGTTGACGACTCCAGTAAAGGATATAAAATTGCGAGAACTCTTATTTTAATATTTTATTGAAGAAAGGAGGGAAAATATCAAGAAGATCCAAATTAAACTTGTAGGTAATCCTAGAGGATTAAAAAAAAAAACTCGCACACCATTTGTTTAGTTTAAATACTGATAAGCGGATTCTAAATTAAAATTCTCCATAGACAATTCACAATTAAAAACCCGATATTCAACGTTTAAACCGTTGACACATTTTTTTACAAATATATTTTGCTTGAAAGTACCCAAGCAAAATACATTATTTGTAAAAAAAAAGTTTTATTTTTATAGGGCATTAATGGAATTCAATGGCCTTCGTATAATATAGGTATAGTCTAATTCTACATAGGTATCGACTAGTTATGCGTCTCAATAACCACAATGAAACATTTGTGAAACAATTAAAACAGTCAGTGAAGTTTACTCGATAAGATCCTACTAAAAACTTTATTAATACTCTATATTAGTAACTATTTTTGGGGCTATTGAACTCTTTCTAGACTGTCGCAATGCAATAAAACTGTTTTGGGCATATGCTACTGTAGATTTTTTGTGATCGGTCCACTTAATTCAATCGAATCGTCGAATTATAATCTGAATAAATTTTTAGCCGCAATTTGTTTTAAAAAGTACCTATCTACCAGCAATGGAGGATGTATTATTTATATCATAAATTTCGCTAATTTTTAGTGCTCACAAAATATAGGTAAAATGTAGATACTATAAGGATTGGAGAATATAATGATAACAATAAACTTTTTTCAAAAATATTACTTAACCAACCATTCAAAATTACTTAATAATATAGGTACTTAAATAAAGATAAAAGTCGTTTAAAATTATTTTCATAATAAAATTTAGGCAGGTTTGTACTTAAAGAATGTAAATGGCATATTTTAGACAACCAAACGTCTTTGGACTGATTCGCTCCGGGGATAGAGCGAATCGTACTAGTGTTGAAATGTATAACAATCGGATAGTCATCAGTGTATTTTTTTACCTACTCCACTTGCCTGTACCACATAATAATATTGTCCAGATGTGCAGATATTTGAAATACAAAACTATATGAACTTAACACCTTTTAGTAATCAATTTGCATATAATTTACACAGTGACTGAATTTCTAAAAAAAAAACCCTCATCAAAATTATGTTTTTAATCAGAAACAAGTACCTACTTACTTTATTATGAAACATATCTACCAGAACTTAATTATTTCATCCAAGCTACATAATAATATAGCTACTGTGTAATTACTTCTCTAATTATAATAATTATAGATACCGATATTTTTCCAATTAAATCATTGAGTAAATACAATTATAACATTAATTTGATATGATCACTCTTGTGTCAATATTATTGTGTCTATTAATTAGTAAATTTAGCAATCACAGATTCACGACAATTTGCAAATTTAACAAATAATAATTAATTAAAATTTGGTACAGTATAATTTGGTTATTGCTTTTAATTAATATTCATTGCCGTAACATTAGTATTATTTGTGTCACATATTTTGCTTCATATTAAAATAACTTGAGATCTTGGTAGATGCAAACAATTTTTTATTTGATTCTAGTGTTTTTTTTTAATATATTTGTAGGTGCCATTGTGCATAGCATATGTCAGTCTCATCGTATCTTTAACAATTGTACGTATACATTACAAGACACTGGCCATGAATTCGAACAACGCATTGTCACTATTTGTGTGGGATAGAATGTTATGGAACATGTCTACAACAGTTCTGTTCAGAGACCTTATCAAACTGTTTCTACTGGATTCATATTGAATAAATTCCATCAATAAATGTTGTAGGTCCTTGACAGGTTCTAGTGTTATCTCTTTTAGCTTAGCCTTATCTCGTTATGTGAGATCGGCTCTCCTCGTGATTCTTCCCCAGACGTGTCTCTGCTAGGCCGTCGAAACATTCAGCTTTTTAAATCAGCCAGACACAGTTCAACCTTGTCAGACATCATGGAAGTGAATGCATTTGTTCTCATCAAAATTTAATGCTAGATCTTATCAACTGAAAAGTTTAGACTACATTTTATTTCATTTTAGAGTAGCAGCAAACTGCGGGTTTTAAAACGGCCACCGCAGCCTTGGAACGCAAAGGGCAACTGAAGGAATACAGGCAGGTTTTTTGTCAGTAAAGTCTGAGACATCTTCTCACTGAAGTGGCAGAAATTTTCTCAAAATATCCCTCCTATATAACAAAAAAATTATAGATAGTGGACTGACATTTTGGCTGAAATTTCGGTTGAGTAAAAATGTCTCTTTTTACTCAACCGAAATTTTAATCAATAATAAACAAAATCTATACACAAAATACATCTGCCCCCCTAGCCAAGTTACAACCGTTTCGCTTGCGCCGAACGCTTCGAGTTGACCTTGCCGCCAATTCTTTTGTTCTGACCACGTGACTGAGCGCTAAGACGACGTCATTCCCGTACATTAGAAGCTTTCTACAAGCGTTAACTATTGCAGATTAGCAACTTGGCTAGGGGGGCTGTTTATTTAGTTGAGCGCGCATCACGTAAAATGTACGAAATCAATATAGATAACTTTCATACATTAAAATTGTGTGTAACTTGAGATATTTTTTTGGTTTTGTTTCATTGCAATCGGTTGACTATATCGAAAGGTATACTATATTCATTGACAGTTAGTCGGTATGAAATTCGCCGAGTCAGCTAGTATATCATAAAAACTCTGGCATTTTTGACTGGCCTATTGGTCTAGTGGTTAGTGACCCTGACTGCTATGCCGGAGGTCGTGGGTTCGATTCCCACCCAGGACAAATGTTTGTGTGATGAGCATGATCATTTGTTCTGTGTCTGAGTGTAATTTATCTATAATATGTATGTATTTAAAAATATATAAGTATGTTTATCAGTTGTCTAGTACCCATAACACAAGCTCTGCTTAGCTTGGGACTAGACGGCGTTGTGTGATAGTTGTGGAATATTATATTATATATTTAATAAATAAAACTATAACTTTATTAACAATAAGTATGGTAATTAGATAACCGTTAATTATTGACCCAGCCAAGACTAATATTAATTGCAAATGTTCAAAGTTAACCTACTTTGTGACACCGGCGTGACCTTTGTTTTTGCTTTATTGATTAACAAACAAAAATTATTTAAATAATGTCATTTATATTTTTTTTAAGACGCAATTTGACAATTCTACATGTTATCAAATTAATCTTCAAAGTAAATGTCAAGAGTAAAAAAAGGTATTATTAGTTGCTGTTTTGATGTCCAGTTGCAAGTAAGGTTCGATTCCCAAGACTGATTTGCCATTAGAGTATGTAAGTCAAGAGGGAATAAGTTACTTCTAGTCGTAAGCGTGTTTGTCGCTACCGTTTTCCAAACTGGGCAAGTGCGAGCTTACCTACCAATAATATTTTGTTTTTTTTAAGTAATTTTTTCGGATCAGACGCGTGCCTAATTTAAGTTTCTGCGCGGTTGATATCAATTTATTCCTAAGCATAAATTACTGTTTTTCTTGCGTTTGATTGCTTCAGCTACTATACACAATTTCCTACCTATTTGTCGCGTTGAATGTCACCATTTTAATATTTTATTCTTTTTATAAATTTTAGGTAAACGTCAGCAAACAAGGTCCTACTGATTAATTAATTTTCAAGTAATTTCCATTTTAATTTCCGATAATAATACACAATCGGCAAGATTATGCATATGCTACTATTGATTTTTTCCATGACAACATAAATCACATTGTATTGGTAAATATTCTTAATTAATAGTATGTGACAAGGCTATACTTCGTAAGACGTTATTTTTCGCATATTTTTCCGTCACCAATATTTTAAAATCAATTTTAATAATGATCTGTCATCACAGTTATCACAACAAGCCTAAAATTTCCAATGCTAAATAAATATGAGCCCTGATAATTTTACATGGATGCATATTAATAATAAATTAATTAAATCGTCAATGAAATAGCCATCACTTTTATTTAATCACCAATGAAATCATCAGGACATCACATATTAGGTCAAAAGAAAAAAACAGGAACCCTTAAAGGATCACTTTGTTGACCGTCTGTCTGACTGGCAAGACCCTTTAACTCGGGAACGCGTAAAGGTATCGAGATGAAATTAAAACCATATTATACTCAAGTCTGTGGTTCTTTAAAGCTGTGAAAAATCAAACTTCTAAATTAACTAAAAAAAGATACTGCAGTTAATGTCGCGAAAAACGTGTATTTCGACACTTTATAGAGAATCAAAAGTTATATCTAGAGTACTTCCCGTTGATCCAGAATCCTGAAATTTGGCATAAAGCAAGGTCTTATAGCACAGCTATAATAATAAATCTGAAAACAGTAAATTGGTAGTTACGTCACAAACAAAAACGTTTTTTGCGATTCGGAATCTTAAATTGTGTAAATGGGGTATAATTTGAAGAAATCATAGAAAATCAACTCTTTTTTTTTGTTTTTTTTTGTTGATAGGTTTTCGCTTAACTGCTATGCCACGTAATGGAAAGCAACGATACGATCGACGATGGAACGCGCTTACCTAGAAGAAATCTATTCACTTTTGACTTAAAGATTCCCGGGTTGTAGCCATCAGGAAACACAGACTCCGGCAAGGAATTCCACTCCTTAGCAGCACGTCGGTCATGAACAACGCATCTGTCCTTCACATACAATCAGTGGCTGTTCTACAGTAGATATTATACTAAACTGATCAGCGACTTAATGATTGATTTGTGTGTCTGAAACCTTAATCCCATTTTATAGCTTCCTCAGAAAAACAACAAAAGAACTATATTTTATGGCAAAACTACACGGAAGTATCTAAAAGAACAAATGCATTCAAACCCTGATGAGATGATAATCCCAAACATAATATTCAAAAAATGTTTCACATTTCAATAATATAACCATCAATTTTCAAAGTCGATAAATACTTATTATCTAGTCTAGCTTCCTCAATGTACCAGAGTCAAAGAAATCATACTCTAAATCAATTTCCTAACTATTTTGTAAATAAACTACCTGATACCTGTGGCTTCGCTCGCGTGGTTTTAGTACTTCTCTACGTTACAAATTATAGCCTATATGTTATTTTAATGTATAAACCATAAAGTACTGTAAAGTCTATTCTGTCATCAAAGTTACACACGCAACTAGCCAAGGAGAGCACGCGTGAAGAAACGGTAAAGGTAGGAGCCGGCTTACGGACGACAAGCAATGGGTAGCTTGCCGTCCGACCATTTGGTAATCGTCTGAACCGAGCCCAAGTCGTCGACAGCGCGTAGTTTTTCACGTGCTCCTCAAAGAGTTGTCAGCAAACCATAGGAGCCTAGCATGGCCAATGCCTACCAAGGCCGTGGGCATTTCCTGAAAAAGACAATTGGTCTTAGAAAGCAAAAGGCAGCTGAAGGATACAGGAGTAGTTTTAGCCAGTAAACGTCTGACACGCCATCTCGCTCCACTCAGAGTCAAGAGAGACAGTTATTGGATTATATACCACATTATATTAAAAAAAAAAAACTAATAAATGAAAAAATACTTAAATCGATCCAGTAGTTTTTGTTTAATCATTACTGATTTTTGCTCGCGGCTTCACCCGCGTCCATAAAACATAGCTTATATCACTCAGGACTAAAGCAGCTTTCTATCGGTGAAATAATTTCAGCAATCAGACCAGTACTTTCAGAGATTATCTCCTACAAACAAACAAACATAAAATCAAAAAAGAAACAAACTTTACCTCTTTGTAATATTACATACAGTGTAGATGTAGACAAACAAAAATACATATCTTTCCTCTTTATAATATTATACTATGGATGTAGATCTCTCATTAGAGTCATTATAATAAATTGTTATAGGCTTATAAAACCGGACTGAACGAATAAAGTATTAAGTGGACGATAAATAATATTTTCATCACCTCGTATTAATCTTTTGGATGAAAGGAAGAGTTATAAGTATATTATAGAGGTTGACGCTAATAGTAATCTGTTTGGCTACTGAGTCATTACAGTACATTAATTCTTTATTACCCAAATTACTGCACAATTAGTGTAGCAGTTGAGCAATTGACTGTTGAACTGCTTGTTACGGATTCGATTCTCGCACAGAACAAATATTTGTATGACCTACATATAATTGTAACAGGGCCTAGATGTCTTTTGTATGTGAATTTACATACTTGCGATCGTTTGTGAGGTGTGAGGCTTGAAAACGAGGATCATTGAGCAGCTCTCCGGTAACCGTCCGGATTGAGCGAGAGTCATCGGCGGCGAGTAGCGTTCCACGCGCGCCTCAAAGAAACGTCAGCAAAACCGAAAGGGCCAGCAGGGCATTGGCCCTGCCGGGCCTACCCTAGAGGGTATTGAGCCGCTAGGGCCACTGGGAATTTCTGAAAAGGAAACCCGTGATCCTAGAAAGCAAAGGGTAATTGAAGGACACAGATGTGTTTTTGATCAGTAAAAGTCTGACACACCCTCTAGGGCGTATATGGGTGTGGCCACGAAATAGTAGTTTATGTGACTAGGGGATAAAGCAGTGTCTTTAAGTCGCGGGCGGCATGTTGAATTCCGAACGAAACGAAGGTTGCTGATTTTAATCCCGAACGATAGTGAGGGATTTATAAAATTAACTCCCGAGCATTGCGAGGGAGTTAATAAAGAAACCTGAGTGAAGTGAGGAATTTAAGCCGCCCAAGACAAAGACAGCTTTATCCCCGTGTTGCATACTCTACTTTTTACACCATCTGTGAGATAATTAAAAGACAATTTAGTCGACCAAATCATATATTAGAGAAATATAAGTATTATGTTTACAAGTTCATCAAACAAACAAAATTCACTACTCCAAGATTTTATAGTTTCAATTTTCTATAATGCTCCCGTGTCGTCAGTACGCACGTTTTATTCTATTTTCTTTTTTTTGTTAGTGGCCAGTTTGAATCGTATTGATTACATACTCTTTGGTTTGAATTTCGAGTCGACTTGTTCGATGCGCCTACATTTTAATTCACAATGTTGACGATTCTTGATGCTCCAAATTCAAATCTCATTATTCCCTAGGGATCGGTCATACTGCATTATCTCCCTAGGCATATAATGACTTGCTTTAAGTGAGGTTTGTATGACGTGTAAAACGACATTATCGAGCAGGTGGTGTAAAAAAGTGTTTATTTCATAAATTTAACGTGGCTCGCACCAATATTTGAAAAGAAAAATACGGTACCATTATTTCTAATACCATTTACAGATTTATCGATATTTATAGAGTTTCTGCCCAGCATGGCGTCATTAAAATAAAAAAATATCGTTTTTATTTATGTAAATTATTGATTAATATTTTAGGTTAATTTCAGCTTCCATACAAAATCAAAATGGCTCTTGTTGATGTGACACTAAACTTTTTATTTTTTTATTTTATAAATTTAGTATCATATTATATGCCACATCATACCTATTTTATACTATAACGGCCTTGTTTTGGAACAAACAAACAGTTGATATCTGCCTATTATTACAAAAAAAAACATGATTTAAAATATGGCCCAAATTTGATTCTCGTGTGTGACATAACACGAAATGTATGTTAGTTTAAAATTTTCAAATCGCAGCTACACTAAAAGTATTTTTTTATGCTGGCAAACTTCCCTCAGACCATAGAGAAATGTCTAACATCTGTCAGCCATTTTAGTATGAAGCAATTCGTGAAGTTGTTGTGAGCGGAAATTTTGGTCACATAATTTTTGCGAGTTATTTTACGTGATTTGCCAAGGTAAGTGTTGAAATTTAATCCGGTAAAGTCAAAATTACTGTAGAGAATGTTCTTATTTGTGGAATCGACTAGTTTTCTATGCATTTGGACTGTATTTGAAAGTTTTATTCTCAGATAACGGTTATATTTTCGCGTGTGTTAGTTCCCGCATGTTACGTGTGTTATGTTTTGTGTTACGTAACACACGGGAAGATACGTTAAGCCTAGTTCACATTATAAGATAGTTGACACATTGTACCTACTGAAGACCTCGGTTACCTAATGGTTGAGGGTTTGTTTTCTATATTCTTTTTTCTTTATAGTATCTATTTTGAGTGTGAACGGGAACTTAATATGGGAACTTATAACCTATATCTGAGCCAAATTGCATCGAGATCCGTTTAGCTAATTTGACGTGATTGAGTAACAAACATCCATCCAAACTTTCCCATTTACAATAAGTTAGATTTTCAATTATGAACACAATGGCCTATTTTCGGTTTCGAGCTACCAGTCTGCATAAAAATAACTAGCGCATATTGCGTACATCGTATTATAATATTATAAACGCCAAAGTTTGTAAGAATGTATGGATGCGTGTTTGTTACTCTTTCACGCAAAAACTACTAAATGGATTTCGATGAAACTTTGTGCACGGTTAGATCATATCCTGGGATAACACATAAGATACTTTTTATCCGGGATTAGGTTCCCTCGGGATGAATTTCTACTTTCGCGCGGGAGAAGCCGCTGGCAGTTGCTAGTATTTTATATATGCATCTGAGTGGCGAAACGTAAAACGTTTGCATGATGGTGACTGTCACGCTTTATAACTGAATTGTATTTGCTAAGCTTTGCCGGTGAAGGGAATTTACTTTTTTTTTAGATGCCGATGACGCCAGCAGAAAGGCAGAAATTATATAGAGAAAGGCTTAAGGAGAGGGACCCTGAAAAATTTTTAGCGCAGAAAAAATTGAACGCGGAAAGAACTAAAAGGAATTTGTCGAAACAAAAAAGAAGGACTGGGATATTGTAAAATCACTCTCGATTATCAAGAAGATTGAATTAAAGCGCGATATACAACAACAGTCACAATATTACTTAAAAAACAGTTGTGATGAGGTTTATTTTAATTAAATTCTTTTGGCACCTAACTGATCTCATATTTATGATAACATCCTAAGAAAATTAATACCAATGAAAACTGATTTGATTAATAATGTAAACCTTATATATAATATATTATTTCTATTGTTATGGTAAAATACAGGTCTATTGTCTCTTTAATTTCCTAAACGCACCAAAAGAAGTGTATTATTTGATACGTGACAAAATAATACACCAGTGTTACCTATTTTTTTTTGTTCGTTTTTTTTTATATGCCTAAGTTTAAATATTATTCTAATAAAGATTTTTAGTATTAATTTGTGTTTTATTTGTTTAAATTATGTTTTAGAATCATTCGGGCAAAACCGCGAATAAAGAACTAGTTTATTAGTTTATCAATTATGTGCACTAGGCTTTACTATTTTCCATTGTGTTATATTATTTCAAGTGTGTTATGGTGTGTTACAGTTTCAAGTGTGTTATTAAACATTTTTTCGTGGCCTTACCCATATACCTTTAGTGTGATTATTAGGTAAAGTGGTGCACTAAAAATGTAGAGTAAACACGCAAATAATTTTTTATTTCATGTTAGCACTGCCGACCTCATGTTAAACCGCTTGATGTAGCATCAGCTCTTGCTAAAAGCAGGCGGACGCCGACTTCTGCGAAGCAGTAATGCTCGCAAAGGAGGAGGCCGACCGCATCAGGCAACGGCGTTCTCGCCGCTGCCGCCGGGATTCTGATCCCGATTTCCGGCCACCGTAGGCGCGGGCTTGCGGATAGTGAGCAATGGGTAGCTCGCTGTCCGGCCGTCCAATAACTGTCCGGATCAAGCCCAAGTCGTCGACGGCACGCACTGTTCCCGCGCGCCTCAAGGAGTTGTCAGCAACAGCAGGGACCCAGCCGGGTCAAAGCCTACTGGGGCCAGGGCTATCCGAAAGGGAACTCGAACCCCGGTATGAAGGCTAGAAGGAACGGGGTGGGTCTTTTAGTCAGTAAGAGTCTGACTCTATCTCCCGCTCCGCCCAAGAGCGGGGGTTGTCATTGCATGATTTTTCCCACCATAAAAAAAAAGCTCTTGCTAAGAAATATAATGTTAAGCGTTTGGTGCTGAGTGTAAATTCTAGCATGTTCTAATATTTAATTACAAGAAGTGTGGGAGGTAACTACCGTTACTGGATCAGATAATTATACACATTAGGGATGTTTGTTACGGCTTTTATAGCTTGAACACAGTTACTGCGGAGGCGGAGAGATAAAAAAATGAAAAACATATTTACTTGAGAAGAGGCAAAGTATATTTCACAACTAGCTTTTGATAATGACTTTGCCCAAGTAGAAAATTATATACATAATTGTTAATAATAAGATGATAAGTGACAGAGTAACATATACACATACAAATTGTATATTCGTGTAAAAGACCATCCAAGACCAAGAGTGGTATCATCTTCGTATTAGTTTCATAGTCATTCATAAAATTTACTAACTATACCAAATATTTCTGCTATAACCTAAACCTGGTGGTCCACTACATTAGGGTTTTCACTAAGAACTGATTATCTTTTTTTAAACCAGCTTAACCCTAAGTGCTTCTGTGATTTCCGTACTTGCGGAGATGGAGGCGAGATGCTGTCACCACTTTAACTTATTTCAACCGAAAGACATTCACTGTTAAACGTAGGCCTCCCCCAGTGTCGCCACACAATGACCTGTCCTGTGCATCTCGCATCCATCGGGTTTCCATGACCCTCATCAGGTCATTTTTTGACCTTGTGGAAGGCATTCTAACGCCAAAAAGTAACACAGAAACTTTCGATCTCATATTCCACTTCCAATTCATCCTAAAGTAACTCAAATTCATCTTAAAATTATCCTACTGTATATTTTGTATTACCGAATTTAACATCTAGGCGACAAAAATCATTGTTTTGAGTTGAAAACTTCCGACAACTCCTTCAAAAGTGGGTCAAAGTATGATGTATCGTGAAAGCTGTTAAATGATTTATTTGAATATCAATAACCGTATAATTTATAAAGGATAATAAAAATTATATATTTTGTGAAAAGTTTACATTGTGTGAACTGACATTGGTGGCCTAAAGGATTTTTTTCCGGATTATCTCCGTCCATTCTCCGAAGTTTAAAGTTTAGGGGGGTTTTGCAAAACACACCAAGTCTAACTTTCTTAAACAGAAAAAAGCACTTAAGTTTTTTGTTTTTTATTTGAACAGGCGAAGGAAACGACTGGAAAGATTTATGATTATGACCGGAGGTGTTATTTATTGGACCAAATTATTATCTTTACCTATGCACTGGCGTTTAATGTGAGATCTTTATTGTTAAAGACTCCGCCTGCTTAAGGCTTGTCCACATAATTATTTTTAAGTCTCGATTTATATAATGATATTCTTAACTGGGTCGTTATTAAAGTTGTATGGTTAGCAAGGAGTCTTTAGCTCGGAGGCGTTACGATTAGAATTTACGTTCGTGTGGCGAGCGCTTTAGAAGAATTTAATTACTCGGTGCGTGGTATAGTTTTTTTATTAAAGATTTATTTTCGTGTGTTTGACTTACTTTTCACTGTTTTTTTAATTAAATGTTAAAGATAGCGGTACTAAATTATGTAAAATTGGTAAAACACCGGTTTTTTTTGGGTGGGTAGTCATAAAATAAGTCAGACATTTAGTGACTCAAATCTGTGATTCTATAGTTTTTTTTTTTTTGCGTTTATGTGTCACGGTAACTCTTTCAAGCAAGCATGCAGTCTTATCGGAAAAACACGGAGATGTTGAGAGTGTATCGTTCCATATTTTATAACATTCTTATTTTTAATTTTCACTAGACCTATGTCAAAAAATTGTAATAAGTAAGGAAGGAAACTTCTTATATACATATATTATTATTATGTTAACTACCTAGTACAGGAGGAAGTGACACTGGTTTGCAAATAAATGATGATGATTATTATTAATAAACTAAGTTAACCTAGTCTAAATATTAATCAATTCATCATCATCATCATTTCAGCCGATATACGTCCACTGTTCGACATTGTCCTCCCCCAAGTGTCACCACAATAAACGATCCTGTGTGACTCACATTCATCGGTTTCCCGCAACATTCACTAGGTCATCGGTCCACCTTCTAGGAGGCCTTCCAATGTTTCGTCTTCCGGTACGCGGTCGCCACTCTAGAACCTCTCGGTCCCAACGGCCACCTGTTCTGCGAGCAATGTGCCCTGGCCATTGCCCACTTAAGTTATTTTAATTGGAGCTTATCTTTACCTGCGACTTTACATACACCTTCCAGCTTAACTATCCAAGCGATTGTATTTCGTAAAAACTCTAACTTAATAAATCTAAGTATCCTATCATCCCAATTTCATTCTCCAATCTTCAGTACATCCTCGTCTGTCAGCCAGTATATCAATCAGTCAGTAGGATTATAAACCAAGCTTCGAGACTGCATCTTGAATAGACTATGTCGCTTCGAGCCACCTCAGTTTGCCTCAAATAAAGTGCAAACGCCAAGCTAAGCAGCTTTAGACAATATGGAACTGACGTTTAGTTTCGAAGTATCAATTTTTTAAAATCAAGGTCGTATTTTGTTACACTTTGCGTGTTCTACTCTATATAGGTAGATTAGAAAAGTCATAGAAAACTAGAACAATATTTATCTACATATATAAAAATCAATACCACTTTTCGTAGTAATTTTATAACTCACCTATCCAAAAAAGAACGGGCTCACCTATCCAAACCAAATGTTTAGGCTTTGTTCGGACTATTTAGTAGATGCTTTATATGAAGTTTGGTAGGGTAGAGTAGTGTAGAGGAGGCTAGAGTAGGATAGGGTAAGGTGGAGTAGGATAGAGTAGGGTATACTCGTAGTAGGGTGGAGTAGGGTGGTGTAGGGTGGAGTAGGGAAGAGCGGGAGCGAAGCAGCGCGGGAAAAAGCTAGTATAACATAAAACTCAGATGACAAACCTTTTTTAGGTGGGAAATCATCTAATGACATCTCCCACCCTTGAGCAGAACGGGAGGTCGTATCAGACTTAAACCCACTCCTATGTTCCTTAGTTGCTTTGCATTCCAGGGCCGGGTTTTCCTTTCAGAAGCAAACCAATGGCCTTAGTAGGCTTCGACCCTGCTGGGTTTGCTGACATCTTCTTGAGATGCGTGTGGAACACTACGCGCCGTCGACGACATGTGCAGTCTGGACGGCTACCGGACAATTTAACGGCAAGCTATCCTTTGGTAGCCATCCGCAAGCCCGTGCTTACGGTGCCCAGAAATCAGGATAGCTGGGGCGTGAGGGCCGTTCCCCCGGGCGTGCACGTATGGCCTCCTCCTTGCTAGGATTACTGCTCCTCAGAAAGAGGCGACCACTTGCCACTCCTCCTTGCTTCGGACCATAGCCTGTACCAAGGCCTAGTGCGAGAGATCGTTGCCACCGATTGCCCTAAAAAAGACTCGACGGTGCTCTGCCTAAGCGATGCACACCTCTACCGTATCCTCCACGGCGTCCTCCAGGCGGTCCATACAGTGGTGACACCCAGTCGACTCTTCCACATGAATCCGGTGCAGGAACCTCCCGAACTTATTATGTCCGGAGAGAACCTGCGTCATGCGGAAGGTGAGGACGCCATGAGGTCTTTCCAATTACTCCTCAAAGAGGGACTTACCGCCATAATGATAGCATGTCTTAGATGTCAAACTGTAGTGTATAGTCGTAACGTCACATTCGTATAATCTGCAAATGCGGAATTTCCACAAGAAATCGCATTTGTCTCCACAATTTTTTATCGGAATTATAAATGAAGCTTAAGTTTAATTTAAAAAAAAAAAACAGTGAAGATTAACAACCATCTTACAAGGATTGTTCCTTTGTCCTCTTTTTGCTAAACCTTTTTCTTCATGTTTGCATCCGTTTACTTCAACTTCCACGGAAGTCAAGGTCTTATTACATCTCCGCTAAAAAGATCTCTGTTAAGTACAGCCCTAGCAAGGGTTAAAAAAAAAAACATTTAATGCCTAATTAATAAAACAGTTTCACACTTTAATAGCCAATTAAAATAATTTTTACTTCCAGAATACTCTTAAAATTAATTTCACTGAGAGCGTCGCAGTGCCGTTAAAAAGTCGATTTAAAAATCATAAAAGTAACTGTTTTGCTATCTACTTATGAGATCCAAATTTTTATTTGCTATTATAATAAAGTTAACGCCTTCTTTTATATAATTTAATGTGGAAGTATATCTCGAAATACCGTTTGTGTAACAAAACTATGTACGCGTGCTAAATATAAGCCAATAAATAAGGAACTCCTAAGATATTAGCATAGATACAAAGAGCAGTTTTTGTAATATTATGTAAATAGATTAGAAATCGATCTATATTGTTATTAAGTACATAATATTACCATAATGTTCCGCGTTATTGTATTGATTTGATAGTATTGTGAAAGTAAAATGAGGGAAAGGATCCCCATAATAGCGTGTAGACCAGATACGGATTATTTGTTTATAAATCACCTGATTATTTTTTGCTAGGGACGACTACTAAGCCCAAAATATTTAGCTATTGCGCTGCCAAAAGCTCCGGTGTATTTATATTTGTATGTTTTCGTTAAAACAAAAATAAACCCCCTTTAGCCACTACACAGCACATCACTTTTATCACGTCGTGGTCACCACTTTGGGGACATTCAGTTTTGGAGTCAAGATCATCATTACCACCTTCAACTACTATCCCCAAAGTGTCTTCCTACATATACCGATACAGTAAGTAACTGTCAGCGGCAATTGAAGATATTTTGTAATAAATTGCACGTCCTCAACCGCATCGGCTTCCTCCAGTTTTTGGCATAGTATTTACTACTATGCCAAAAACTGGTGAAAGCGTAAAATAGTTTTTGTACGACATACAGTTTGTTCCTTTTAAGTTTTATTTTCAGTAATGAAGACAGCATCTTCAACGACTACTTCCACGAAGGTCAAGTCTTACACCTCTGCCTTCACTTCATCCTAAGAAATTATTAGTAGGATACCTGCTCCAAATACCTACATAAACCATTATTCCGGACCTTAGGTCGTTACCAAACCTTTGAATTTAATCCTTCTGCATTTTACACCTACTACCGCACCTCGTATTGAAACCGCTCAGAATTTAGCTCACATAATAAGGAAAAATGCTGGCCGACGTAAAATAACCATTTGAAAATAAAAAGCTGTAAAGCGCATACCATATATGGGCAAAGTCCTGTTCAGTTCCTTCCAAAAATTCCTTCAACGCATTAAAAAGTATACGACTGGTTACTGACCCAATATATTTAAAAGAAATTGAACGCGAACATAAACCTCCAACGATTTAAGGTACTCCCTGATTTGTATACGACGACGCTAAATACATTTATGAAGGATTTTAATGCGATTATATGAAATTTTAGTGTTGTGCGTCTGCATTTTGTCATTACGATACGAAGGCCGAGGTGACCCGAAAGACAGTGTTTACGATCTACCCATATACGTGTTCAGGTGCACGCTAAATAATTTTAGTTCTTTTTATTATTGAAGAACGTAGGCGTATTTTTATTTCGGTAATAATATTTGACTACACGGTCTTCCTAAGCCACTAAGCATGCGATAAGTGATACTTGTAAAGGTGTAACGTGATGATGATGCAGGTTTTGGATCCGAGCATCTGTTTACTCATTGTCGTATCGCCCTTACTTGTCATAGCTTAATATTTTATGGCCCCTCACTATTGTGTCGGGGTGAATAAAGTTATTTTCGTGGACTGTCACGAGGCACAGTGGGTGTCTTAAATTAATATTACCGTTTATTAATCCTCGTTACAAAGCAGAAAGAATTTTATTATTCGAATCCGGTCTTGGAAGACTTACCGTCTTTGAATTTTTTGGGTTATAAAAGAATTATTCAAAAAAAATATTTGAAGCTCTATGAAATACAATGGTAAGTTTTGATTCCGATATAGGTAAGGCACCTATTTCGATTTAAAGATACCGACATATTTACTGAAAACTTAGATCACACTAATCGTATAGAGGCGATAGTTTGTATGTACTTATGCGTGTTTCTGTGTGTTTGTTACTCATTCACATTAAAATAACTGAACAAATATTGATAGAATATGGCACACAGGTAGACCATGTCTTAGGATTGGACCCAGGGACTTTTTATACTGGAAACATATTTTCTTGGGATAATATTTATAGCAGACTAAGCCTAAATTAGAAGCGACAAACCACGATCAACATAAATTGTCAATTTAGAATGGGTATAAATAAAGTAACTGAAACTTATAATGCAGTTGATAATTTATAGCGATCAATATGGAATGTTCTCTATACCACTAATGATATCAAAATTAATTGGTAATTAAATTAATATAGTTTATGACTTAGCTATATGTAGTTATGAAGTTATACAAAGAAGGTGACATACTAAAACCCTGGCGAAGATATCCAATGAAAACCAACGACATTATAAATTTTAAGTTAAGTATCAATTTAATTAAGTGCTAAGATTTAATTATTGCATTTATGGCTGTGACAAAAGATTTTATCAGCAGAAAATCAATTTGAAATTATAATGTTTGTTAGGGAATAAAACTCGGTTTTATTATTTGTACACCATTATTATTATCCGGTCGTTGACCTATTGATTATGGATCTTCAACAGAGGTAGGATTTTATCGTGTTAAGTTTTGTGGCTGTTTTAATGATTTATTCCGTTTTACTACCACTCATCTAATACCACTGGTATTTGTTTGAGCCCGTGATAATTGTCTACGCCGAATGGATACCGTTACTCCAACTAATACTAAAAGAAATTCAAGGATCTAAAGTACAGTTAGCCAAAATGCTTTGTATAGGATCTTCAATTGAAATTAAATTCAGTTAAATCCAAATAAAAGTATTTATTTAAGAAATGTCTAGTTTAATAATAAATTGTGTACTGCAAATCTGCTCTTAATAACAACAAGCCAGCATTTTTTTATGCAAGTCAAGCTTTCTTGTTTTCCCCCCTTTTTTATGGTGGGAAAAAATCATGCATTGACATCCCCCGCCCTTGGACGGAGCGGGAGATAGTGTGAGACTCTTACTGACTAAAAGACCCACCCCGTTCCTTCTAGAACAAGATGTTGAGAGTTGATTATAGCTTCCTCAGACATATTTTAAAAAAGTGATTAAGTTAGTGAAAGTATTTGTATATTACGATCGTATAAAAATATTAGGACACCAACATTTTATTAGGTTTGACTTGAACTAACTGTACTAAATTCAAGTCACTGGTATGGGTTCGTACATTAAATTAAACAATTTAAAGTCTGGTCTCCGTTCAGAATAGGTAAAAAAATTGCATTCAAACAAATACCAGTGGTATTAGATGAGTGGTATTAAAATTGCATATCGTTTTAATTATTCGCAAATTGATGGCTAGTAGACGTTACGATGTAAAATCAGCATAGAATTATATACCAATTTTGTGCACACCTAGACAATACGTGTGTGTAATCATTGAAATAGACGCAACCTCGGTAAAATAGAGCTGGGAATTTTATTATAGTGGATATTGACTACTTTAGCCAAGTTTAGCCAAGTTTGCGATACATTTACTGCTAAATATCTTCTGTAAAAACATTAGAAGCTTTGCTCCCGCATACCATTTGAACTCAAATTAACTCAAAAATATAAAAAGTACGTAAGACCAAGTAGATTATAATAAGTAAGTAAGAAGACATTTATAAAACCAATGATACAATATCAGTAACACCACGTTGTAGTAATCTTTTGATTTATTTTAATTGATTACTACAATAATAAAAAGAAAAATATTGTAGTAAAAACTAAAACTAAAGAATAGTGAGCAAGTTCTGAGGGTACCTATAACAATAACGAAATATCCGTAATACATCAATCTCCACAGTGCTTTAGGATTGGCAAATGAAATATAAGTAATTTTACTACCCATCAATCTGCACATTGCTTTGGGATTAGCAAGAGAAATACGATATAGGTAGTGGGATCATGAGTTATAACTCAAACCAAGAAAAAATAACCATGAAGTTCGATCCATAAACAAAAACCTTTTGCCCGAATCGAAAACCCCAATTACATGAAAATAAACATAATTGGTGAAATAAAGGTATATCAAGATGAATTTGACACATATGTGTATCTCTTCAGAGTTTACCGGAGTGATGTTACGCTACGGACTACCAAAAAACGGATTCCAGAAATTCCGGAAAGCTACTTATTTGCTTAAGAGCTCTATAGTCTCCGAAGTTATTCATCATAAGAACCACTCCATACGAATTAAGCCTTTTGGGGACACATTCATTATGCGTCCTGCTAATGAGTGGAATTCCCTGCCTGTGTTTGTTTCCTAATAGCTAGCAACATGTTCTAGGCAAGCATGCTCAGTCGTCGATGATATCGGTGCTTCCCATCAGGTGGAAGTTGTCAAGCGCTAGCCTATCTGAATAGTAAATATAAAATCGAATCTTTACCAAATTTAAATAGCACGCCTTGATGAAAATCCTCATAAAAAAAATCTTCGATAAAGATTTATCACGTTGTCGAAGCATCAAGACAATTTGACGAAGAAATCGCTGAACAGGATACAAAAAACAAACAGTCGTTCAGAAAACTTTCCTAATTGCCCCCATGTGATTGCCATAAAAACTGAAATATTTGTCAGCAATTAAATGACTCGCATCGCCATTAAATCCTTTTCGTTTGAAGAAGGCTTCATTGTCACTGTACCCATTCATTGACCCTTAGAATTTTTCACAGTCAATAAAACCGATTCATAAAATTCAGAGAATCAGGGTTTCAAAGGTTAGAAGGAAATGTCGAAAATATTCGTCATACAGAACTGGACAATTTCATTAAAACAATCAGAAAACAACAAAATTTAGAGTTTTATTCTTTTTTATCGATATTAGCAAGTAACTTCATCGCTATTTTGCTGTTTTAAAGAATAAAATAAGAATGGTTTAGTTTGACCATAAGGTCCTAAGTGTAACAATAAAATTTACCTAGTTTTATAAATTAATATAAGTAAGAAATTGATTTCTAAGAAGAGTCAATAGATTCTCAAAATGCAGGCATTTTTGCATAGTTTAGGATTCTAAGGTCTCAAATATTTATATTCCATACATTAAGATACATAAGCCTTAATAAATTCAAATTATTTGTAAAACGTAAACTTTGTCAAAAGGATTTTTACACTGTAAAAGACTATATTCAGGACGAAAAGGCTTGGGATTGACCTGCTCCAGTACCTACTACAACTTACTGTTGTCATTTTTATTTTTCTTCTTTTGTATTTTTTTAATTATTTTTATTTTCAAATGTGCTTTTTCTTTTTATTTCATTTGATTTTTTACAATTTGACATTGGAGATTATTTTTATTTTACAAAATGACATGTATACATTTTAAGTACTTAAAGTATTTTTTTTTCCTTTGACATAAATATTTACTTTTTTAAATATTTTGTAAACTATCAATTTGCTTATATTATTGTAAATGTGAGGACTATGTTGATTGCTTTTTCTTTTCTTTTCAGTAATTTTAACGTATGTCTGGCAATTTGAGTGTTTTCTGCGGCCTACCCAAATGTCCTTTCTTTGGTATTGTTCGTCAAGTCGTAGAGCTCCTTAGTAGTCCTAAGTTGAGCTATTCGAATACTGACAAATGCTTATACTGATTGGACAGGTCCACTCAAATCTGTATGGTTCTTTCTTCAAAAGACCATCTCAGACAAATCTGCATGGTTCTCATGTGATTTGACCATTACATATTTACTGTATGGACTTCAAAAGAGACTTTGACCCCTGAGTTTGTTTCGGTGTTTCTTCTCAGGGTAGTCAGATAGGAAACACCGGCCTCATCTAGCATAAACTGACGAAAAAAACATTGACGTGTAAAAGTGTTTTTTAAACATATTTACAAAATAAATATCATTTATCATTATCATTTATCATTTATAACAATTTTGGACACAAGAATTTAATCACAGATGTACCATTAAGTCTAGATTGATGATAGATCTAGATACAACATGTATCATTGGATCAATAAATATATTATTATTATGTACCATTTTATCTTAGAAACCTGAGGTCCTGGACCTTTCGAAGGCTTACGAGGGCCCGAAGCCAATTATTAGAGAAAAGAATTTTATTTTTTATATTTTTTGCAAAAAATATTATTTGAGAATACAGGATCGCATAGAAGTAGTTCCAATCCTTCACTGGATTAATGAGGAGGAAATTACTTTTTCAACATTATAATTGACGACAGGGTTAGCACTATCATTAAGAGATTAGCTGCTGCGCTGAGTGCCGTGGGTTCAATTTCCGCATGGAACAAATATTTGTATGGCCTACAGAAAAATGTTCTAAATTTTGGTGTCTTGTGGATCTGAGTTTACAAATTTGTAAACGCAATAACAATACAAGACAAGTTTATATTATGGGACAACATTAAAAAAAAATTATAGGGTTCATCGTAAATGTCAATGAGTAACAGCTGATTTCTGTTGGTTATTTGTATGTACTGTTTAGCTTACAACTATGTCAATTATATGTTTTCACGAATAACATTGTTGAGATCATGTGTATGCGTCATGTTTATTTTATGAATTGCTATTATTTTATTAAATGTTATGTTCTATATTAATATTTGTATTTATATCCTTGTTCTGTTAATATACATTCTAGTTTATTTTCAGTTAATTATTTTCTTAGAAACTGAAGTATTGTAAATTGGCGGGGTCGTGGGAGTTTTTGATCGATTTTTTTGTATATGTTTCGTATGAACAAGAATAGTTCGTAGACTAACCTTGAAAAGACTCGTGCCGTGCCTTATTCACTGTTTCTCTGTGCCAGGTAAACGTCTGATCTTGAATCACGGGAAGTGTCAACAAGCTTTTTGAATAGATTTATATCCAATGTTTCACATATTGGATAAAAATAGGACTATGATTGTAGGAGCCACAGGAGTTTTTGATTGATTTTTTTTTTTTTGAGTATTTTTCGTATGTCCGAAAAAATACATATAGACTGGTGCCACGCTGTATGGCAATCCAGCTTATTTTCTGTCTCAGGTAAACGTCAGCTAACGCAAAGTGCCAACAAGCTGTTTGAATAGATTTTTATACAATCAGTAAGCACAAGGACAATAGAATATTAAATAAGTTGTGAAATATTTCTAACATAAATATTTGTATATATACCTTTCAATCGTGGAAATTACAGACACAATAAAAAGACACAATACAATAGACAATAGGTGCGCGAACGCCGGCGTTCGCGCACCTATTGTCTTTCTATTGTGTCTGTAATTTCCACGATTGAAAGGTTAATTAGCTAACAGTACACCTTAGATTTTATTTTAAGTTCTTACAAATCTATCTAGGATTGTCTAGTAGATATAGCTGTCCGTGATAAGACCGCCATTGCACCTACCCATAAATTTAAGTTAGTATAAAAGTTATGTAGGTACTTATTGATCTCAGGTTCTAGATCTTTGAAAAGTGTACGAAGAGTTTTTTTTTTCTAGGTGGGAAAATCATCCAATGACATCGCCGCGCCCTTGAGCGGAGCGGGAGAGTGTCAGACTTTTAGTGACTTAAAACTCACTCCTGTTCCTTTGTTGCTGCTGAAGCCAACTCGCAGACACCTTAATACACTTTTCATGGAACGTGGTTCCAATCAACGATTATCTTTGTTTGCACTATGCAAGTGCACCCATGGAAACTATTAAGACACATGGAAAAAAAAGATATTCTCAATAAATGGGCCCCCAAAAACGGTCGCTAGCACGAAGTGACGTAGCACCAAAAGGAGAGCATATCCTTAGATGCTTGAAGAATGGAGAGCTATACCACTAGTACTAGGACCTTCCTGGAAATACCTACGGTCAAGTTATGGTATCATTCTGGTGTAAATTAAAAGGAAGAGGGTTGTTGAAACGCAAGTCACTCTCTGTTTGGGCAATAATTGCTTTGACTTACCATATTAGATATTTATCACGTAAATGACACTGTATTTTTTTATTCAGTGATACCTATTTATCACGTTAATATCACTGAATAAAGAAAATACATCTTTAACTATATAAATGCATTTAAAAATTTGTGGGAAACAGAAACTTTTTTTTAATCTCATTTTATTTGCTGAGTTTGCGGGGTGACATATTCTGTATAGAAAAATACAGAATATGTCACCCCGATGACTTCATTAAACCCTAAGCGAACGCCGGCGTTCGCGTATCTATGGTCTTACTATTGTGTCTCAAATTGACGGTATCTGAAAGGTTTACAAGTATTTTAAATACATGTTTACTATTCTAGCCGCAATCGTATACTCCTAACTATGATAGGTACGATAAAGTATTCTATTGGCGAAAAATGCGTCTTAAAAACCTTTAAGGTTAAATAGCGGCAATTGCACCATAATTGACCCACAATCAAACAGATAATTTTCTAAGCAAGTACCGTCATGTGCAAGCCAACGGTGTATATGATAGTACCTACACTTTTACTAAAACCGTTATATATTGAAAGAAATTCAGATCGATAACACACAATCGAACGATAAGAGGATCCCGTTTTAGTTTCACGAATAAAGGGCAATGACCCGCGGTATGGAAAGAGGTGAAATGGTTTGTTTGTTTAAATTAATCTGTCGAAGAACTGAATCGAGTTCCATAATCCTTCAGTATTGACCCACAATCACTGAGTCTTAGCTAATATTTTTTTTTAATGGAGATCATAAAATGTCTGGTCCCGTTTTGGGTAGAGCGAGATTGTCAGACGTTGACAGTATCTTTACCAAACTAAAGGCCATATATGTTACCAGTTGCACCTCGCATTCCAGGGCCAAGTAATCGAAGGGTTAAGTGAATAAAAGTATTATCTGATAAAAAAAAAACCGACATTTTTGTATGAACATAAGTTTTAACTGATGGTAAATCGATCCAGGGATTTAAAACACACTAATTCTTATTCGTTACATAGTTACAGATGCTAGCAAAGGTTTTAACTGTCAATCAAGTATATATTTCAGATTTGAAATGTGCGAACAGCAGAAATATTACCAAAGAATCGTAATAGTAGTTAACACCTAATTTGTCCACTCACCCTTATTTTCACACACACTTTCACACTTTCATTATCTTGTAGCCCAGGTTTTTACTGCGCAAAAAATTCAACCGAAGGGATAGACTAACGGAGGTAAATGACGGGAAAAGGAATGACATAGGTTAAGCCAAAAGTAAGAGTTTTCAATAACTCTGTGACAATACCCCGACTTACGAGTTGTAGGTCGTGGATTCAAACCCAGCCAGGCGCATTACTTTGTGTAATTTATTTCATCACCACTGCACTCAAAACGGTGGAGGAAAACATCGTGAGGAAATCGGCATGTCCTAGAACATGCACACACAATAGAAGACATGTGGCATTCACCAACCCGCACTGGGCCGGCGTGGTGGGTTACGGCTCATTTCCTCTTCAGGAGAGGAGTCCTGAGTTCCAGCAGTGGGAAAATTAAAAGGCTGATTAAGCTTATTATTATGCCGTAATAACACTACAAGTTCGGCTTTTTTTTACATTACATTTAAACTAGTGCTTGACTACGATCCCACCTGATGGTAAGCAGTGATGTAATTGTTGATGGCGAAACGCACTAATTTATTAAGAGCCAATTCACTCTGCTACAATCAAGCTGCTTACCTTTACAAACAACTTGTGTCTTTTAGCCAGACAGGATGCAGCTTCATAACCCAGTAACTGAGTAACAAGATAGTCTCGAAGCATTCGCTAATTAATGCATAATCGTCAAATTATGAACAACACCCGAAAACATTTAAAAAAAAAACCAATATCAACAAGGGGACTTTATCGAGAATGCATGCGTCACTTGAAACTAGTTTTAAATACCTAATCATAAATAAACAATGTCATTTATAGTCCCATCTACATAATAAGGACTTTCCCATTCGTTTCTATGTTTTCTTAGGAATATATTTACATTGTAGTAATAGGATATCCGGTTCATATACGTCGAACTGCCTTTGAATTAAATAATATGTCAATCGAAAAATATGAATACCACATTTTTCTTGGTAAGATTAAAGTAGCCTTTCGTTGAAGATGGATCTCAATCGATTAAGATGGGTGAGGTTAGGTAGACAATTACGAATACAGTCATACATACGTGCGGATGGTCACGATTACAAATCGATTGAATTGATTAAGCGCGATTTGCAAGCGGTATCGTTAAACGATCGAAGCTTTAACTGTTCTGTCAATAGAGTTAAAGCGCAATATATAGAACAAACTTTTATTAACAGACCTTAAAATAAAGTGATATTCTACCCGTGATAATAATTGACAAATAAAAGAAGTATGGATTATCTTGCTACCCGAAAAGTCACACGGCCCATCCCTTAATTTGCATTAATATTATTATCTTCATAATATAAATTGTAAATGAAATGCATGTAGGTAATTTAATCTTATTTAACTATGGCTATTGTAAACTTGAAATAAATAAATCAATTGTTATTAGATTATAAATACCTTTTAGTTCTTTTTGCATTGCACTTAGCCACTGTAAACTTCAGAATAGAAAGTAATTAGTTTTTGATATAGAGTTGGCATTTTATTTACCTATGTGAATATAATATAATTTCTTATATTTATATTTGCTGTATTTGGCAGCAAACGCATAGAATCAGTTTTCTCAACAAGCTTCGCTATGTACTCGTACAATAAAATTCACAGTTAAATTTTTCCAAGATTGCGATGGTCCAATTGTGCAGATATTATTTGAGATAAAAAACTACTACGACCATTTACGCATCGCAATATCCACTAAGAATCAACTTGCGAATAAATGAAACAACTATTGAACTGCATCTAAAAAATCTGCTATTGACTCTATTAATTTAGGATTTTCTTTTAACAAACATTATTATTCTTCGAATGATGAAAATGTCTTATGCAATTGTTTCAAAAACCCTTGCAAAGTAACGCCATAATTTTCACAAACTATAGATATAAAATTGATAATAGGTGATCAGACGCCAGAAAATCTGACCATTCAAGGAGTACTGGCTTGTAGAGGCCTAAAAGGCAGTCGTTCCTTGGAAAACAAGGGTATTCAGGCCACATACGGTTAGATAGTTAACTCGTAAAAGCCGACCCCAAGCTACCTGGAAGAGGCTAGGAAAATGATACTCAAATAATTCGTAATTCTTGTGTAGGTACTCTTACTCACGGATATATTCGCAAAGAAACAAAATTCTTAAATGATACGTTTGGGATTTTACACAGTTTATATGACAATTAGCAAGGGACTAAACACTAATTTAATATGATCTGAGAAATCGATGATTCAAATACTGACAACCTACCAACGTTTATTAAAAGGTCTTTTATTAACGAAATTCAAATAAGTAAAGTTCGATAAAACGCAACCCGATTTATTCTGATCCTCATCGATTTACGTTAAATTAGATGCATTCCTTTGAGCAAAAGGATCCGGGTGACAAATACTTAAAACACACTTACAGAATTTTAAAAGAATGCTACCTACAAGGAACCAAATTATTCCATATTTTATTTATTTTTACGTTACGATAGATTCCACCATTCAATGTAGACAATAATAAATTAGTATTCTATAATAGGTTTGGATATTTAGCAATAAAAGATAATATTTTACATTCCATTCCAGTTTGAGTCAGGTGCTTTACATTTTCGAAATAATAAATACAAATATGTCTGTTCGATCGACTTATTAGCCTGGTAAGGCATAGGTCAGGCTACTCATTAATAAATTGGTTTTAATGAAAATAGATTAATCATAATATAACGTATCATATTTATGATATAATATGTAATACCAGTATCGTTTATCTTACATTTTTATTTATTGATATATATATTTTAATATAAAAAAATAAAAATAGCTCAAAAAGTGTGAAATTGAAATATACTTGAATAAAATGAAGATTAACTAAGTTAATTAACACATTATCGAATAAAAACAATTAATTAAAATAGGCAGTTATAGACATAAACAACATTCCACAAATATCATTTTGTTAGCACCTTTTAACATTAAGTACAAATTTTTAGACACTGCTACAGTTAAGTAGCAGATGTTAAAGGATTTGAATAAAAAAAATAATTAAAATAAATTATGTAAATCGATAATCGTCGGCGCCACGTACCCTGCGTCATCGG
Organism: Mythimna ferrago; assembly: GCA_910589285.2. Classification (NCBI taxonomy): domain Eukaryota; kingdom Metazoa; phylum Arthropoda; class Insecta; order Lepidoptera; family Noctuidae; genus Mythimna; species Mythimna ferrago. Next base: position 30,144,549 of record OU342674.1, read on the forward strand.
CGCCATAGGTATGACAAAATTTTCCCAGGAATGTCACATAATTCGAAGATTGGCGACAAACAAACAGGGTCGGTCGATACGTAGAAAACCGCCACTGTTTGTTTCTTTATCAATCGGACACGAATAGAAACATATTTGTATAAATTAATGAGTTCAATATAATCATATGACGGCGAGGTGTTATGAAGAATTTTGATGACGAGTTTATTCGACTCAGTAATTATAATGATAAGCTCGTTGTTTCGACCTTTGACATTTGGCTTCCTGAAATTAGATTGTTAGGTTATTTTACATACATTGGATACAAATCTTGTCAATATCCGATTCCAAACTGACAAAATAAAAAGTACCTCTTTTTGTGTACACCTACTGTGGCTTTTGTAAGCGGTTTTGCTGGTGTGAAAGTACAAAGTTATCCCAGGGGAACACACTTCTGGAATAAAAAGTTCAATAAAAATGTCCTACTCCTGAACATGGCCTACCCGTGTGCCCAATTTCATCAAAATCAGTTAGGCCCTTTGACCGAGAAGGAATTATAATTAATACACCGCTAAATTTTAATCGTTTTAATCCCGTGGAGAGTCGATCCGGTACATGAAACACTATCGCTTTGTAAAGATAACGTCAGCTGAGCGAATTCAATGACCCGTAGGTTGCAGTCGGCGTTGCGTACAAACTACCTACCTACAGGTCATTGAACTCGCTCAGCTGACGTCTTCTTAAAGAAATTAATTTCGTACATACGTAAATTAATACGAATTTTGAAAAAAAGGTACTTTATTTTTTAATTCTATCTTTACAAATCGATAGTGTTTCATGTACCGGACTGACCCTCCACGGGATTAAAACGATTAAAATTTAGTGGTGTAAATACAGACACACACCCATTCATACAAACTATTGCCGGTATAATATTAGTTTGATTCACTAGCTTTAGCGGCTTCACGTCGCCTGAACGTAGACAATTATCCCAAGGGAACATACTCCTGGATAAATAGTATCCTATGTCCTATTCCTGGATTTGATCTACCCTTATTTTGCCTTTCATTCAAATCCGTTCAGTCATTAGAACGTGAAGCATTTCACATACCTACATATATACAAACATACAAATATTAGTGCGATATAATTTCATTGTTGTAATTTATTATTATTATCTATACATCTATACTTAAAAATAAAATTGGAGTGTCTGTGATATTGAAATAACTGCTTCTTTTTACAACATGCATATTATGAATATATTATATACGGTACATACACCAAAATAACATTTTTTTCAATTTTTGACTGTCTGTCTACCTGTTTGTCCGGGCTAATCTCTGAAATGGCTGGACCGATTTGACGGGACTTTTTTGGCAGGTAGCTGATGTAATAAGGAGTAACCTAAGCTATTTTTATTTTAGAAATAATAAATTTAAAATCCTGTAGTCCACGCGAACGAAGTCGCAGGCACAGCTAGTTATATACATATATAATTTCACTGATAGAAATTTACACCGTCGCGGAGTATCAACACATACGTCTTTTTTCAAAAATATACACAAATCTTTCGGGATCTGGGGCTAGAGTGAAGCCGAGAAGAAACTAGTTTACTATATTGATAATATTAAAACGTCATCCAATGTTATGAGAATTTTTCATGACTAGTCTATTTGTCCTTAGTTATGATAAGTTGGGTCACTTAGGCCTTTGAACCTTTGGTTTCCTGAAATCAGTCTGTTTGTTTGTTTGGGTTTTTCAGTCTTTCCGTTTGATATGATTCTTCGTAAACTCTGAATAATAAAATATCACGCTTGTATTTTCCGTAGGGTTAGGCAGAGGTTGCCGAACTTGGGGTTGTATCTTTTCATCTTAACATAGTATAATAAAATTGTAGTGCCCACAGTTCACCTTTGCGGGTGCATAATAATAAATATAATCAACCTTATAATTTTCCCACTGCTGGAACTCAAGCCTGCTGGAACTCTAGGAGAGGGAATAGGCCGTAATCCACCATGTGGGCGTGCGGTACGGTGGATGTCACATGTCTTCGGATTTTTGGTTTTAAGACATACTGGGTTCCTCACGATGTTTTCCTTCACCATTTTGAGAGCAATGATGATAAAATAAATTACATAATGTAAAATGCCTAGCTGGGTTCTAACTTGCGACCTAAAACTTGAAGTCGGGACCGTTACCACTAGGCTACCGCAGTCATCAAAATAATATTTCCTTCTACTCCAGGTAGAGTGAGAGGAAGCGTCTGACGTTTACTGAATAAAACATGTGTTCTTCAGTTGCCCTTTGAATTCTAGAGCCGAGGTAACGAAAAATCCTACGGGGACTTCTGAAAAGGTCACCCGTGGCCCTAAAAAGCGAAAGGCATCTGAAGGAACATAGATATGGTTTTAGTCAGTAAAAGTCATTTCATAATCATCATTTCAGCCGATATACATCCACTGTTGGACATAGGCCTCCCCCAAGTGTCGTCACAATGAACGATCCTGTGCGTCTCGTATCCATAGGTTTCCCGCAACCTTTACCAGGTCATCGGTCCACTTTGTAGGAAGCCTTCCAACGCTACGTCTTCCGGTACAAAGTCTCCACTCCAGAACCTTTTGGCCCCAAAGGCCATTCGTCAGAAGTCATTTGATTTTGGCTTTTTTTGAGGTGGTAATAAAAAATAGCCTAGATACCAGAATATCGAGGCATTTTAATGATACATCAATATACATAAAAAAGTTATATCACGACCTATTGTGATTGTACATTGTTAGTGGTTCCGTTAGCCCTTTCGCTGATGATTTTGATAACGATAGGTTAACGTACATCACGATTTATTCGAATCTTTATATGACCGTTATTGGACCATCTTTCATTTGGGTCATTTTATCTACCATCAGATCAAAGATGATAAGCCATGAACGTACCAGTAGGTATACCAGATCGGTAGAAATGTTGTATTTCGATACAAGTCATCCCCTATTTTTTGTTTTATTTTTTTTTTTTTTTAGGAGGAAAATCATCATCAAATATATCCCCCGCTCTCGCTCTTGGGCGGAACGAGAGATAGTGATAGTAGTTATCGAACTACGAGTACTTCGTTGGTATATAGGTACTGTGTGAAAAAGAACTTTACTGGACTTTATAGTTCACGCTGACAAGTTTTTAATGAAAATATTTTTTTATAGCAAGCTTTTATAGCACGGTCTAATACTTATATAATTATTACTCGTCAAGACGAATCATACGAGCCCAAACTCGATGAGGTTGTGTCGTCTAACTACCAAGCGCCTATAGCCACCTTCCGGTTCCTTCATTAGATCAGCTTCATATCATAATAATTTTGCTTTGTCATCTGATTTACACATGCATGCAAAATTTCAACTCAATCGGTAACCGAGAAGTGGGTCAAATTTAATTTGCAAGATTTGATTACAGACAAACATCGGGACAAGTGAAACTAAAATAAAAGCTTGTAAAAATAGATGCATTCAAGATGTCCCTTTGGCCCAGTAATCTTTATAATTATTTTGTCAAACACCAATATAAAAAATATTGAAAATAATAAGTAGTTAAAGTTTATAAGGTTTTGACCTTTGACCCTGCGGTATTGAATGCCGTGTCGAAAAGCACGCAATTAAAAAATATAATATTTAATCTCTTCAATCTCGTTATCGTGTAAAACGGAGTAAAGATAAACAACACAATTATAATAATTTACGCAGAAATTATTATTTTTTAAGTCATTGTTAATTGGTAGTTGTATTTCTGATGACATTACTTATCACCTTATTGGTTCTATTACGGATCAATCAGAACTTTCAGAGTGATTTTGGAATCTTCTTCTTTTTGTATTTCAATTAATAACGAACAAATAAGAACAAGAATAATGTTTATTTTTAGAAATTATACATTCCTTATTCAAAAATATTGTCTGACTAACATTTTGTGTCCCGGGCCACAAAAAAAGCCGCCACAAAAAAGCTAGAAGCGGCCACAAAAAAAAAGCCAAAGCGCGTGATAGCTTGAGGCCGAAGAAGTTAGAAGTGGCTTCTAGCTTTTTTTTTTGTGGCGGCACTGAAGCACTTGGGCCATAAAAAAGGCCGCCACAAAAAGAAGCTAGAAGCGGCTTTTTTTGTGGTCCGTGGTGGGGGGACACTTAGCAACCTGTACAGCTCTATTACTTGTTTTATAAAATTTTGGGAAGACAGTTTTTTCATGTAAGGGGGTTTTAGACATTTGTTAATAATTATATTTCTACCAGCTTCTGCCAGTGGCTTTGCCTGCTTGAAAGTAAATTTCTCCAGACAAACTTTGAACCCCCGTTTCATCTCTTTAGGGGGTGAGCTTTTGAAAATCTTCCCTCAGTGCTCGCCTACGTTATAAAAGAAAATCTTGTGCAAAATTTCACACTCCTAATTCCAGTATTTTCGGCTGTGCGTTAATATGTCAGCCAGCCAGTTTCTCTTTATATATATATATACAAGGTGCAGTTTTAAAACTGCACAATATTTCAGGAGGTTGTAATAAAACTCATAAATAATCATGTAAAAAAACGATACCTGGTCAATAATCAGTAATACTTGTTATTTAATTTTTTAATTACACTAAACTAAATCGATTGATCGATGGCCGCGGGGGCGTGGCTAGGGTGTGGCGTGCGGGATGATGATTGGATGATACATTATTTATGAAACTATCGTTGCGAGTTAGTGTGTGTGAAAACGCCCTTTATTGTTCCGTGTTTGTGTGTGTGAAAAAAAGCGCGGTTATAAAAAAAAAAAAATTACCTACTTATTTTATTATTGATTCGGGTCGAGAATCACTAACATAATTACCTCCTGAAATATTTTGCAGCTTCAAAACGACACCTTGTATATATATATATATACATATATAAGAAATCGTAATTTGTTCCAATTTGTATATTAAAAGTAATTATTCGTATTAATGAATACTATCGAAACAGTTATTGAATAAAATGTCGCTCTGTATTTTTTTTTTTTTTTGACCAAATGAAACAAATTCCAGCTTTAAAAGAAAGTTAGACAGAGGATCTACTATATATCACTTCTTTAGGCACCAATAAAAGATTTGATTTGAAATTTAAAAAAAAAAAAAAAACAACAAAACGCAATTAAAATGTTTCGGCCTTGACTGACCTTCCTCTAGAAACTGTTCTATCATAAATAACTTTCTTCTAAACATACATAGATTAATCTTACCGACTAATGTATTAAAAAAACCAGCTACTTCAACATTATTTTATAAATTGAGTTTTTATTCAACTTTATTCACTTAAATAATGTTAAGAAGAGAAATGTACAAAAACATCATTAATCTTCTTTCTTTAAATGGTTTAAATATATCAAAGCCTCTCCCAAAGCAATATTTATCGATTTTGTTTTCCCAAATAAACTTTATTCATTTTTCTACAAGTATGGGTAAACCCACCTGATTACGATGCGTTGTAATATGCAAAGCAGATATACTTAATGTGAAATTCTTAAAGTAAATGCTTTGGAATGCATTTAAATTTAATAAAAAGCTAGCTAAGTAGTCACAATATTCTTGTTGATGCTTTTTAGATTAATCAACTAAATTGATAAATGTTTCAAATTATTATAATAAATAAGTCATATTTTAGTGAATTAAAAACAAATTGTATTACTGTTGATATAAAATTTATCGCAGTATTTTTTATAGATAATTATCAATGTTTATAATACATTTGCACTTCCTGTCATAAGCTGGTGCAAAAGATAAAAACACTTTTATAAATCAATAATGCAATAATTTAAATCAGATGCTTTAACAAATAATAATACAAAACCATAAATTTTATGGCGTTTATGATGTTTATTTTTATATAATGTTGCACATTATTATAAAAGTTAATTAACACCGCATACATTATATTCAAAACAATTATGCATATAATATTCAACCAATAAATATAATTGCTCAAGATGGTCTGATGTCAACACAATCATAAACATACGGACTATACTTCTCAGTCTTGTTAATACTACTCACTTACCTTCTACAAGTCAAGATCCTCATAAAAAACTGTATAATTGTAGAAATATACATTAGAATTTAGCCCCACTTCTGTGCAGTACAATTATTATGATGTAAACTTCGTATAAAATCGCATTTTATAAGACACTTTGAATATGTAAGAAGAAAAGAGCGCACTGCACAACGAAAAATCACGCACTAATTTTAAATTTGTTGTTTTTAATTGAAAAATAACAACACAGTCAAATAACACTTTAATTTGCCACCACAATAACCTTGCCATAATTGTTCATTTGCAATTATTTATTCACAATAATATTGGGAACGAATAATAAAAATCGGATGTGTAAAAAAAACTATATTGTTTATTATTATATCGTAATTGTTTGAGTATTCAGATAAGGCAGGATTACGCGAGGACAACCAAAATATTTGTCCTCACAGAGGTGAATCATGTAATTTGGAAAAATATTATTCGTCATCCAGACTAAAAAAAAAAAAACTTTAAAACCCCTATAATTATTACAAGCACAGAGATATTTCATGAAACTTCACCAAGTACAATTTAACGAACATTCGTGATTAGTTAAGTGCTTTTAGAGGCGAAGATAATTTTTTATATGACACCGATACCCCAATAAAGTAACTCGGACCAACAATGGTATGCAAAGATGATAAAAAAATGCGTGTAGTGATGTGTGTGACGGTACGTGTGACGCACGCCGCGCGTCTGTGTGCGTATCCTGCAGAAGAGATGACTTGATGTTGCAAATGTAACTATAAAAGCGACGCGTCGATTTCGAAATCAACACAACGATTTGAAACCCTCTAAGAAGTGTACACACGAACAGCAGTGTGACCGTGAATTTAAATTTCCGCATTGTGATACCGAGTTCAGTCAGTGACAAGTGGCCTGAAGAACTCTAACGTTTGAAGGTGTTCAACGATTATTTTTGTTCGAGAAGCTTTCGTGAAGTGAAAACCTTTCAGGATGTGTTCTTTACAGGTATGTACCGAAAATAATTTTATTTAAAAAAAAAATTGTTTCATCTAACTATTATTTTTTAATTTATTTAATATTTACACGACATTTTTAAATGTAATATAATTTGTTGCAACAGACTTTAAAAACTAATAAAACCATATTTCCAGATCGTGCTTGCACTCTGCATAGTAGCGGTGGCAAGCTCTCCCCTTGAAAATGGCAAATGGAACCCTTACAAATATGGCGACGATGGCAAGTAAGTAAATGTCAATACAACTTGTTTCTCCATTTATACATTGAATCTACACTGAGAAGGCTTGCATCCTAGATAATGATCAACTTACTATTACTAAGTTTGAAATACCTGCATTCAAATACCACCGATTTGTCCTGGATTTCATCCATCGATTTAAGTTAAACCGCTCTTGCTAATCCCTAGAAGGTTCCCACAGTACTTTAAAATTCAAGTAAATAAAATATACTTCTACTCCGGTCCAACTAGGCCAAGTCTACTTAATCCCGGAACAACAACAAAACTTCGAAAAATACGTCGAAGTTAAACGGGAATCCAAATTTCAACGAGAAATGGAGCAGATTTAGAGATTTTATTAATTCTCAGTGACCTATTAACGTTTTATTTAAAAGCGATTTCAATTTAGAGCATTGTGCTGCTATGTTTGATGCTAAACATTAATCAAGGTGATAAAAGCTAACGGTTTGTTTACCATAAAATCGACAAAAGTGCATATTAAAAATTCCGTGTGATCTTAAAACAAATATTAAAAAAATTATGTTATCTAATAGGATAACTTTTGACAGATACATTCCCGGCAACGAAGGAAAGTACATTCACATTCCCAACCCCTACATCCATATTGACAACCCTTACGATGGTGGCTTCGGACCCTATGCTCATGACTATGAGCCCTACGTCGGTGAGGCTTCAGTAGACCAGTACAAGCTGATCCAGTACCCTGGTGAAGACAACCCCTTCTACAAAGATGGATACTATAAGAACAATGGTATCAAGATCATCAAGCAGAACCACAACTACAAGGAGGACAAATACGATTTTGAGTGAGTATTCAAAAATAACAACATTAGGTCGAGGTCAATGCTCGAGTATCATTCTTGAATACATCCTAAAATAAAACAATGTTAACTTTGAATTAAGAATATTAGACTCAAACCAGTCTATAAAGCTTATCGATAAAATGATAGCAATGTTTTAAAAAAAGATCAAACTAATTGACTATTATTTCAAGACACTGACATCCGAAACCAGAACAAAATAAAAAAAACAAGTAACTGTGAAATGCTCAGATCGGTTTTAAAATTTAAAACTTTGTACGTTTACATTAGTATACTAAACTAAGTTAAAAAAATTGAATCTTCGCACTAAATCAGGATTGACCACGACCTTTTATTCAAAGAATGCGTATTCGAACTCGAGATACGATATTTGCATTTATATGTTCAGCGATTGCAACGAAATCGTACAAAGTGCAAACTGCTACGTTTGACTTTGTTTTGAATCGAAATATAGTAGACAAGATTTTAGGTCAAAATCAATTTTCTCTGAAGGAGTTAAAAACTAACTTTAATAAGATAAAAAGTATTTGTAATCGTTCAATAAACACGATCATTTGTAAGCACTCGCTTATTCCCATTTATATTAGAGCTTCACGTCTTAGACGGCAAATCAATTCCACAGTTCGGGATCAAAACCAATACCGTATGATCGATGATTGTGATTCGCAAGCATTCACAGCAGTCAACTGTACATTTATAACATTGAAAAAAAATGTGTTTCAACTACTTAAAGCAAATGAATTCCATTCTTAATAGAATGCAAAGTTATTTTTAAAGCACATTAATTCTCCAATAAAACGTTGAGCGAGCTTTATTCATAATGTTTAATTGATTTACAACTTTTTTGAAGCGCCAACTTATGGTAATAAAAGCATTAACATACTAGAGAAGCGCAATGTACAGATTTATTAGCTTCCCGTCTCCTACACAGATTTTGGCCTTGCATCACTGAATGTCAAGTTTATCAGGATTATTTACATATGGAAGACTTCAGAGCCTTCTGAATTATAAATAAAAGTGCTCAATAATTATATATTCCATTCGATTATGATGTTACTGCAGAACCACGGGGCGTTGTCCAATAATATTGGGCGTGCAAGCTAATAAAAGTATCATTCGCTTGAGTATACCTATAAATATTGTGCGCTCGTATTCCGGTTCCGACATATCTTTATACGTAGCAATAAATCTAATCGCTGGATAAATAACATCAATACCAAAACACATACAATAACTCTTTTAAATACTGCATCTTCCTTTCAAGTCAAACACTTAAGTAATCAACTAATTAATGATACTCAAGATAATCAACCAGTCAAACAAATCCTTACAAACTTTGATTTTAGTCCTTGGGATTACAATAAGAATAAAGCAGATCAATTCGCTACCACGAAAAATTACCTTGACCGACACAAACTGCCGCCGGGTCATAGTTCAAAACAATTTATAATCATTTACAACAGCCAAATTGACATTATACGAGCTTGTTACAATAACTGTGATGAAGGATCGGTTTAGCGTTGATTAAAATATTGTTAACAGTAAACCAATATATCAAATACAAATCAGTTATTAATTACAGGAAATGACATATCCGACATAACAGACGATCTAATAAATGAGGATACATTGTAAGCGACGTGTTTCGAAAAGTAATACAATCATCAATGCATCAAATTAATGTGGAATAAGACAAAGCATTGTGAATGTTAGTATTGCTGCAAACTGGAACTAATGTCATTTTTTTTTTTCTTAACAGTTTCGAGACTGAAAACAAAATCCGTGCTGAGGAGAAAGCAGTTTTGAAGAACCCCAACACCATCGATGAAGGCATTGCTTCCAAAGGATTCTACGAGTACATCGGACCCGACGGCTTCATGTACAGGGTAGACTACACCGCCGACGAAAAAGGCTTCCGCCCCACAGTCAAGAGATTAGAAACCCCTTACTCCGGCAAATGGATATACGAGAAAATCAACTAAAGAAATATTATCATCAACATCCACTGAATCAGTATTTTGAAATAAGTAGGCGATGTTGCATTTTCCATTGTAACCTCATTCATCTTTCGACTGACTGCAATTTATTTAACAATCACCTTCATTTAGTTCAAGATCAAAATATTGTTCACGAATATGACATTTGGATTTAACATAGCCAGGATATCATGACGCATTTTGATGAACAGATCAACCTCAATTACATTTGTCATATATGTTTTTTTTGGTAACGTCTAAAGTACAAAAGGGGGTCAATTTAGACACCACTCGGTCTAAGAAACTGTCTGCTTAGATAAATGTAATTTATACTTTAGTTTTAAGTGCTTAGATATTTTTAAATTTAGATACTTATTTATGAAATGTGATAATAAATTTATATTGCAAAAACTGATTTTAATTTTTCATCTTTCATCTCCTAAATAAAACCCAGCCTACTACTCTTTTATACAAATGCGATACCCGTACTCAGTGTTAGCACAGTGTTAAAAATAAATTGGAACTATAACAAACAAATAAAATAATGATTATGTGAAAAGAATGCAAACACTCTTAGGACAATTCAGACCCTAAATATTTGTCTGAATTGAATGACATTCCGACCTTTCACCTTACAAGTATTTGTAGAGTATGGTAGATATTCTAATAGGTACTCAGTTCGAAGACCTTTTCCGATTTTTTATTTGTTATAGATATTTATTTTACTACTCTAATCTAGGCCAGTCTTAATCCTTTTCTACCAGTTTTAGGTGGGGAATCATCAAATAACTTTTCCAGCTCTGGGAGGAGCAGGAATGTGAGACTTTTACTGTCTAAAACCCGCCCATATTCCTTCAGTTCCTAATTTTGCTTCAAGGCCGCAGTGGCGGTTTTGAACTATCCTACAGCCCTACTTACCTATCTTAGGTTTTAAACCAAGAGACAAATGTGTGACAAATGTGTGACTTCATAAAATTTTGGTAAAGGCCGACACACACGGTGAAGATACCATAATATTTTAAGTTCGATAAAATATTTCATCAACTTAATCTATCACACACTGCTAAGATACGACAATATAAAAATCCATTCATTACTTCCACAAAAATGTTGAAAGATGGCATATTTATCTATGGAATATGAAAATGATAATATTAACATAAACCTTCGGTTGCTAACTATTTTAAGTTAAGAGCACACAAAATACATATTATCTTTGTCGTCTGTGTTGTTTCATTCAAATATATGGCTTGTGATATTATCAAATTATGTTCTAAGATACTATTTATATACATATAATATAGTATGATCATCGGCCTCAACGCACATAGCAGTTAATTATTTTGGAGTTTTTAGCCATCCTTATTGCTGGTAGAATTGTCTAAATGGGCTATAATCATAATCAAAGCGATAGTAAAGCTACTTACAAAGCATAGCGCTACCGTTGTAGTAAAGGGTTAGTTTATAATTTACTGTCGAGTCATTGCAAAGATATCACCAAAAACTAGTCCCTTTGGATTTATAGCATCCTATTCGCACTATGTCAATTGGAGAATTAAGACTATTAAGTTTGTGAGATCATCTTGACATTTATTAATTTTTAAATGTTCTTCAGCCCTTGTTCGGTCTGTGCTTTAAAAGAGATAATATCATCACAATGATGAAAAATAGATATTTACTATAATTTTCTCGCGTTAATTTTTATTATTACTTAGTTAGATCTGTATAATAGGAACATACTATTTTCCGTAACTGGTAGTTTTGAAAATCGTGTCCCATGAAAAGTTTGTATCTTTGAGGCCTTAAATGTTTATACTGTTTATAGTAACTTAACTGAAAGAACTTTGTATTTTACTTTTTAACTTAAGCTTCATTTTATCATCATATAGGTATTTTATACCACTTTGGATATCTAAAAGCTTATAAAATAATTTACAGATATCTTTTTTTAAAGCCTCAAAAATGTTTATAAAATAAACTTGTGAAATTTCACAAGTATTTATAGAACCTTTAGTACTATGAAATTATACACTTCTATTATGTGAATGTTAGATACGGAAGAACATACTCAACACACAAAACATCAGTTAGGAGTGCCATAACACAATGTGCAAGCGTTGAAAATATAGCACCTTTTGACCTCAAGTGCCGAGGTCCCTAAGCCAACCCATATCGCGTTGGTTTGATGAATGCTCGGTGTAGGAATCAATATAATTTATTGGCGACATATTTTTTGTGAGCCTGATTAATCGAAATCGGTCCATAACTTAGACGAGGCCAAATATTCTGCCATTTGGAACACATTGGAAGAATGAGGGTTAGAGGAAACCATTTATAAAGTAGGCACTCGAATTTATTGTTCTAACATAATATGACCACGTTCAGGAGACAAATTATTACACGAACTTCATTTTATACCAGCTTAATATTAAAGCTATTTAATTTTAAGCAATGTTTTATTTCTAAAACGGTTAGGTGACTAATTAATTACAAAAAGGTTTTTTTTAAAAGGTGTGTTTAACAGGTAGTCCAAAATTATTGAACATTAGATATTAGTAATATCCGCCTCCTATACCTAATTATCAGAAAAAATATACTAAAATATTATTTTTATTATAAATGAGCAATGTACTTCAATTAATAGGATTACTTCAATCAACCATACTGTTTAATTTCGTCATACTAAAGGCGTCCATCCCGGGTCGGCAATAAACAACAGGATGTGAAAGCAATATTTGATCTGATAAATAAATACCAATACGCCTCGAATTTCAATCAAAATATCACGAGTTGCTCGGCCAAAAATAAACGAGCCCATCCAGAAGAGAGAGGAACGGAAGGATCGTAAAATCATGCGTGTTAGGGCACTGGCAAGAAATTTTGGCGAAATTGTTTTGGCTCAAGCTTGTGGAGGCTTTTATGGAGACAGAGGACGTTGACCGAGAGCTGTGCCAAGTGGCCGGCGCCACTCTGCCCGACGCACTGCGATCCCGAGGATGCTGCACTGCGCACCGCCTTATCTCTCTCCACGCTTCCTTCTCAAAATAATTTAAAACATTCGATACACTGCCAAATAGGTCCCGACCAGGATATCTCCGTATACCCCGAAGCTAACCGGAAAAATACGATCTGAAATTCCAAGTGCAACGCCCTTCCAAATATTTCTATCGAAGGACGTCCCAAGGCAGACGATATAAAAGCAACCTTTTTTTTGTAATTATGTTGCCGAATGATATTTATATGGAAATCAGGTGGAGTTCGATTAGCGTGTCTTGTCTTCGAGACGTTTATCGCTACTGATGTTACGCGGGCTTGAAATATAACGTGGTGCCCCCAAATGGGGCTGCCGACTCCGTCTATAATCGGATAATCATACAAATTAGTGTTGTACCGTAATGTTAAACAAATCGATTATGATTATAGCTCTAGTTTATTTAAAATGCCAACGATGCATTTTTATGACTGTATACTTAACGTAGCTATGACCCATGTGACCGTTCATCGTCTTTTGTTTTTTATACAAGACAGAGCCTTAACTATTACAGTTTTATGAGTCATAAAAAGAAGAAGAAAAATAAGTTTTATTACAGTGAGTTTGAGATTAGTGTTGAAACATGTGAAAAATACCTACCAAGTTATTTCACAGGCAGTTTACTAAAGAAAAACTGAATGCTTTGCGGGGGAAAATAGCTCTATTTTCAGTGATGAATTCAAAACGGTCCTGCCCTACATAGAATATTGGTAGCTTGCCCTCCCATGCAATTTAAAAGTCAACCAGGGGAACGGGTTTGTATGCTTTTCGTGGTCAATGGGGCGGCTTACTATTGCAATCTTTGAACTCAATTTGGTTTTACTATAGATCATTACAAGCAATACTATGCTTTGTTTACAAAGGAAAAGAGTCTAGAATAATATCTTCTTTAGATCTTTGGGCTTTATTTCATTGTTATTTGATTATGTCAAGAGGACCGAGGTAGCGGTATTGTTGTGTATGATGGCTTTGATAAAATATCTGTAATTATTGCTTAGTGATTACGCCATGACTGATTACTGTGTTCTTATACAGAGGTTTCGCTTTTCTTAACTGAGAGAAGGATCAGTCTTATTAAATCCCTTTTTTAAAACAACGAATATGCAACATTATTCTTGAAAACATCAAAATTAATCACATATAACAACCAACCAATCCAATTACTCAATACGAGTCGAAACTTTAACAAAATTTTCACTGAACAGAATTTATTCGATGTAATTCATACAATAAAGATTGGCCCAGCGATTTGTGGGTGAACCACGGAAGCTGGACCGTGGCGCCTGCTGGCTTAATTGGAGCCCGACCAACTAACCAAAAAGATACCCAAGAACGTGATGCGGTTAAAAGAAAAAAGGGTGGAGAAACTACATAATATTCGCTACTGTTTTTGGGTTGCGTGAGCTTTGAGGAAAAACGGTTTGATTTGAGCGTCATTTTAAAAGATTTATAAATCAAGTTGACTTTAATGTAGGTATTTAGTTTTTATGTATTATTATTTTACATTTCATAATTAGCACAAGACATTTTATTTTTTAAAGTGTTACAATCTTATACAAGTATAAAAGTAAGTATATATTTTTCAAGGTCACTATTCAAGGATACTATTGAAAAATACATATACGTAGCTGTTCAGTCACAAAAGCTAAAGTTATTGTCGGTCACCAAAGCACAGAAAAAGTGGAAAATCTGTCCCCTTAGCTAAGTTACAACCGTTGCTTTTCTATTCTCTTGAGTAGAACGCTTCGAGTTGGCCACGCCTCCAATTCCTTTGTTGCGGTGTCATCTCAAAGTTCACTCCCGTGGTCAGAACAAATGAATAGGTTAGCTAGAGGGGGAGAATACTTTTTTTTATGTAAGAAATCAATAAATAACTTATCCCGATCTATGCAGAGCGACACTCCCTGTGTATTTTACTGACTAAAAGCCACCTGTGATCCACATCCTCCATTTGCTCTTTGTGTTCTAGGACCACGGTAGCTTTTTTGAATAATCCTGCAGACGTCATCAATTCTGGAATAACCAGTCGGCTTCTAATTGTGGAAAATTTTAATTAAGTAATTTTGGCAGTTATTTTTCTTTCAAATTACGTAGATATACCATATCCAAACCTCCTTTGTAGATAAAAATAAAATGTTTTTAAAAAAAATTCAAAATTAACTGTGAAATACAAAAATAAAGCAATAATATTTTTGTCATTCTCTACAAGACATTGTTTTCTATAACAAAAGCTGAAAATAATTATTTTTAGAAAATCATCGGTGTTTTTATTTTGGGTAAACAAAGAAAATATTACGTAATAAATTGAATTGAAATATGAAGAGGTTTTGCCAAAAAAAAACTTAAAAATAAAAGATACAATTGTATATTTTGTACGGAATCCTTAACAGTTCGGGACTTGAAATATAAGTACCTAATTGATACGAACCACTCTTTCCATAACCGATAACGGACCAAGGTACAAAATGAAAGTTTTTTCATTTATTATTCTTTCATTTCAGTGCCTACGTTTGTTTTCATAGGCGCTGCTTTCAATCGGTCCAGCCGTAAGTAGAATTTCAGTCTAATAATGCGGTAAAATAATTTTTTAGATTATTTACATATCTCTGTAGGGTTCCTCTGATTTTAATTAAATATATGAATGTTTTCATTTAATAATAATTATTTTTGGAACATTATAAGGAGGTTGATATTGGCTGCTTAGTCGCACGCAATACGTTTTTTTTTTTTCCGCAGGAGTGGGAAATCCTCATGGACGGCCAGGCTGCCTCAGAAACGAGCCAGTCTGGGCAGTGTCAGACTCCTACTGACTAAAACCACACTCCTGCCTTACATCTAAACCACAGACATGACGTCCGTGCTCTTGTTTAATAGTTCTACATTGTTTGCTGCTGGGCAACTCCACGTGCAAGTGGCGTCACTCCAGAGCACTTAAGCAATTGCAATTACAATAAATCCCGTCAAAATTTCATGGCTGAGAGGCCATCAGCCCGAAGCGATACCCAAGCAACAACGAGTCATAAACGCATCAAAAATCAGGGTTCTCCCAACCTTCAACACACATACAACCCCCCACCGCCCAAAATGCCGGACCAAGCAAACGGCCCCCCAGTTCCAATACATAACTAAATACATTATACCGTCGCGTAAAGATTAGAAATTTAAAAAAACCTTTTTTACTGTCTGTTCAACCGATTTTAACTTCTATTTCGTAGGCATAAGGATGGCATTAAAAGCAAAAAAGTGCCACCAACAATAAAAGTCAAAATCGGTTGAACGGACAGTATTAAAAGGTTTTCATAAATGTCTAATGTTATTTTGAACAGAGTATAGTTACTTCAAAATATGCTATGCTATACTGCCTTGTAGGTCTTGTAGTCGCAAGCGTGATTGCTGAGTGTGGGATCCTCAGTTTGATTCCCAGGTCGATTAAAAAGTCATCATCACCAGCCTTTTTAATGTTCCCACTGTTGGGACTCAAGCCTCTTCTCTAGGAGAAGGAATGGGCCGTAATCCACCTCGTGGGCCTGAATGTCACATGTCTTCGAAATTTTGGTTCTGGGACATGCCGGTTTCCTCACGATGTTTTCCTTCACCGTTTTGAGAGCAGTGGTGATGAAATAAATTACACAAAGTAATGCGCCTGGCTGGATTCGAACCTGCGACCTACAACTCGTAAGTCGGGGCCGTTACCAATCGGCCACCACTGCTAAAGTACAAAAAGTACTATTGGGTTATTCAGCATTAATTTGTTTTTGATTTTTTTTTCTATTAGGAATTACTCGGTAGCTTCTCGAACTTTAGAAGTTCGTGGTATGATACCTCCGTGCTTTGGAAAGCACATAAAGCCTTTAATCTTACGCCCGATATTCCTCAGGTCTAGAGATGTGCCGTTGCCGGCAATATTGCCGAGAAGTGGGAATATTAGTAGCAATATTGCCGATAAGTGAGAATATTGGTAGCAATATTTTCGAGAAGTGGGAATATTGGTAGCAATATTGCCGATAAGTGAGAACATTGGTAGCAATATTGCCGAGAAGTGAGAATATTGGTAGCAATATTGCCGATAAGTGAGAATATTGGTAGCAATATTGCCGATAAGTGAGAATATTGGTAGCAATATTTCCGAGAAGTGGGAATATTGGTAGCAATATTGCCGATAAGTGAGAATATTGGTAGCAATATTGCCGAGAAGTGGGAATATTGGTAGCAATATTGCCGATAAGTGAGAATATTGGTAGCAATATTGCCGAGAAGTGGGAATATTGGTAGCAATATGGCCAATATTTCCATATTGGTAGCAATATTGCCGGCAACGGCACATCTCTACTCAGATCGTGTAAGATTGCCCATCGGACTATGAGAATAAAGGAACAGAGATCACACCTGTGTTTGTGCAAATACTTATGCACTATATCTCCTGCGTACTTGGGTAATCTTTGTTGAGATTGACCACCGAATGAAAATTCGGTCGGAATGATTATTATTTTTTTATTACTACTACCTCAAAATATAGTTTTTTTTAGGTGGGGAAACGCCTAATACCTTCTCTGTCTCTTGTACAGAGTACAGACTTTTACTGACTAAAACCCACTCCTGTTCCTTCTTTGCCTTCGTTCCAGAGACCCGGGGTATACTTTCATGGTCGAAGCCTATTGGAGCCATGGGTTGGGCTCCAATAGGCTTCGACCATGCTTGGCTCCTACGGTTTGCTGACATTTCTTTAAGGCGCGCGTGGAATTCTACGCACCGTAGATGATTCGAATTTGGTCCGGACGGTTACGCCTACGGTAGATGGAAATCGGGATTGGGATCCCGGCACTTCAAAATACAGTATAATCCTTTACAATATCAATCATTTTAAACATCAGCTTTATTTAAGAATTCAATTTTGTTTTCTGAAAACAATGTAACGAAAGATGACCGAGAATCAAAATTACTTATAAAGTCATACAGGGTCAATTTAAGATTAATAATTGTGTGTAATTTGAAAAATATCTGTTGATCTTCCTTTTAAGATTGAAGGCACGATATTTGAGCAGCACTACAAATTTATATCACTACATGAATTCTTAAAAGAACAACATCATTAAAAATATTAACTTAAAAATATTTTATAATGATTATATTTTATGGCCATACTTCGCTAATGACCAATCTAAATTCGATCATTTAAAGGTTATCAATAAAACATAAGGTCCAGTTCAGAGGCGTGTTGCTCAGCATGACATATTACTTGGAACCTATAATTATGTTGAGATGAGTGTTTCGGAGCGTAGGTTGCGTACGGATTTGGAACCAGATAGCCTTTAGCTTCAAACAATATTGCTGACCAACACTGCGATGGTTATACAAGTATAAGCATAGACTATGTATATTAACTCCTTACAGTCACTATGTTTAATGATACGGAAAGTGCTTAATATGGTAGATGGTTGCAAAAACGAGGCAGACAAAGAAAATAATATATATTATGGATGTGTGGAGCCTACAAAGACTAAGAATATTTTTTTGTGTGTAGATAGACATATAAATATGGTCTTTATTGTATTATTTTACACCTATACCACACTGTATATATTTAAAGTGTAAAAGTGTACATAGTATAGATGTACTATTCTAACTAATAGTATAAATGTGAAAGTGTGGATGTTTGGATGTTTGTTACTTAATCACGCAAAAACGGCTGAATGGATTTGGATGAAATTTGGCATGCATATAGCCTTTGACATGGAAAAGGACATAGGCTACCTTTAATCTCGATTTCTTAAGTACCTAATGCCACGCGGGCGAAGCCGGGGCCAAAAGCTAGTAATATAATAAAGAGGTAAAGTTTATTTTTTGTTTTTATGTTTTTTGTAAGTACTGATCCGCTTGCTTATATTTTTTCACCAATATAAAGCTGCTGTACTCCTGAGTGACATAGAGTATATTTTATGCACGCGAACGAAGCCGCGGGCAAAAACTAGTTATAAATAAAATTACAATAGGAGCTAATATTAGAGTGACACAATGGGCGGTCAAGGCAGATTTTTTATAGACTACCTTGGGATGGATTCGACAGAGAAAGAGAAAAAGACACTAAAGATGTGTGTACAGCTAATGGAACGGGCAGCATTGTAAGCCCGTGGGAAAAATTCTCTGCCAGTCTGTGTTTTCGAAGAGCTACAACTGGAGGTATTTAAGCCACGAGTGAATTAATTACTCCCAGGTATCATCATCGCTTACCAACAAGTGAAATAATAGTGAAACGCAAGCCTACTAAAAAGAAACAATTTGGTGCAACTGTTTTTTATTGATTCTAGCTTTTTAAAGGTAAACTTAATCCATGGTAAAGGTAGCTGAAGCAGATACACTGTAGTATAAATAAAGGCATGTTCAATGTACTTACAATGTATATTACGTCATAAGGATATAGGAGCCTCGTTATTTCATCACCTCCCTAGCATTTTCAAAGAATGCCGGTATCGGCTCTCAGTATTGCCAAATACGGCTGAATACCTCCATTTGCCGTGATATTGTAGTTTAGTCGCCCTACAGACATTTTATTAACCTTAGTAATTAAGCAACTCATTTAGATACCCAGCCATCAATATAGATAGCTATAGCTTCTTGCTTGTTTGTACCTTCGTGATGCAAAAAGTTTAAATAAACTAACAGCTTCTTAACCTTGTCTCATATTGTCGGTGCAAAACGGTTTTTTTTTTCTTTCATTCTGACCTTTTACCCATCACACCATCACTATCTCCTACCGGGGCCAGGGTTATCCGAAAGGGCGCTCGAGCCCCGGTATCGAAGGCTTGAAGGAACGGGATGGGTTTTTTAGTCAGTAAGAGTCTGACACTATCTCCCGCTCCGCCCAAGAGCGGGGGTTGTCATAAGATGATTTTTCCCAACGAAAAAAAAAAAAAAAAAAAAAAAAATCACTATCTCTCTTTTTTTTCATATCTCTCTTCACACAATCCATCCATTTTTTCCCTCCCTCTCTTTTTCCATCTTTCCACATGACACTCAAAAAGTAAAACTTTTACAACAAATAAAAAATATGAATATTGAATATATGTCGGAAATTACCCCAAGGGAATTAGAACCGGAAGAAGAAGTATCGCATGTGATTATGCTATGCTATGCTTCTGGCTGATGCCTTACAATGTTTCAACAGCTGGAACTCAGGTCACCTCTCTATGAAAAGGCGTAATTCCCAACACGGGCCCAATACGGATTGGTGTAGTCATAGTCATAGTAGTCATAGTAGTTTATTGGTAAGGGATTCTTACAAGCCATAAACAGATATTTCAGATTACACAATAGTTAACAAATGATACAAATAATTACATTACAATGTCAAATAATATAAAATGTCAAACAAAATAAAATACAAGAAAACAAGTCAATAGAAGTCAAATCACAGATTAAAATAAATTATAAAATTAACAGTCACAACAATTTTCAGTCCAAATTAATATTTACGTCAAAATTAAATTACATAAATGTATGTCAAGTTATTTCAAATTCTTGGTTCTGAGACATACTGGTTTCATCATGATGCTTTGTTTTAAAGTTGTAAAAGAAGTAGTGAGAAATCAATTGAACAAAGTAAAGCGCCTGCCTGGATTTGATCCCACACCACATCCCACCGTACAACTCATAGGTAAGTTGGCCCAGTGGCCACCACACCCCAATAAAAATATGCTCTGTTGATAAAATTATTCTGTGTCTTAATTTAGGACATGAATAACCCATGTACCAAATTAAAAGCCAATAAACGAAAAAAATAAATACAAATCGACAGAATTTTTACATTAAGTAGTTTAAATATTTTTATAGAAAGTAGAAAACTAGTTAAAATTACTTTATTACAACATCAAAAATTACTCTTAAAAACTTAGCTCCGTTCACATATCTTTGCAATGACTAAACAAAATTAAAAGTCAGACGAACGAAGAGTGTGTCAAAGTTGATGAATTTAATAAGCATTTATTAGAATTTGCATAGCCAAGGTGATTCAGATATTCACCTAATTCTGTTTATAAACATGCATTTCATTATATAACAGATTAATCTAAAAACCAAATAACTATGTAACATTTAAATGTTACCTACTAAAAAGTTGTTATATCTTCCGCAAAACCACTTTGAGACAAAGGCGTGGCAAAAGATCATTTTACGTTAATTATACAAAATGTGTCTACGTATTAAATTAATCTTTTTTGTCTCCTAAATATTATAATAAGCCTAATACGTCATAACTAAATGTCACTTGTAGAATTTAAATATGCTGCCACATATCTATTTTGGGCTTGCTCCAGAATGGAGTTTAAACAAAGTAAGGGTCTATCGGATCGTAAATGCAATTCTTTCAGTTAAACCGCATTGAAATAATATAAAAGTTTGCCGGGTGATGCTGGACTGACGCCAAATAAGGTGACTGTCGTGAACATCCGCTAGGGGCACAGAGCAGCAACTTTAAAACTGCATCTCCAGTGCTCCTTTCCGCCTGTCGCATAAAGTCCAGAATCTATTACCCCGAAGGTCACGTATCTTGGCTTCTGGTCAACTGCTCGGTTCCGGAGTCGCTGGCTACTCGTTCAGTTTTATTGCGAACCGATTGAATTTGTTGGTGATTATTACAAAGTTTCAGACCTAGTTTTCGATTCGGAGTTTTTGTTTTGTTTCGTTCAACTTTAGTTGAACTGTAATGTGTGGTGGTTTGGTAACTATTTGAAATTGCTTATTTACACAAGAACCCCACTGTTAGCTTGGATCTCGTCTGTTTGTTATCGATGAGTTTAACGATGAAACGAGCTTTGACGTTTCTGCATTGTTTTTAATGTCACAGTATCTATTTAAGTTATTAGGTAAATAAAACATGACCATTATATACTGATTCAGCTGAATCGGGTAACAAAAGTAGATTACTAGTTTGAGTCACTCAATTTCGACGTCATACGTGATTCGAAAATCACGTTGAAAAAACTCAGTTATTTATTCAGAGCTAGTCAATATTTAAAATGGTTTTCACTGTATAGCTTTATCGACGAGGTTAAAACTGTCCATTAAAATATTTTGAATAATAAAGCTCTCTTCAAAGAGAGTACTGTATTTTTAAAAGCCATTAGCTGGCCAGGGGATCTTTTTCAGCTTTTCATTTTTAAAACTTGATTGACTATTTACGCTGGGAACGATGCTGGGATACAAACAAAATGTTTGTCATTTGTTTTAGAATTTTGTGGACGTGTTGTTTAGTTTTCGTTAGATTAAGTGAGGTTTGCGAAATTCGAATTGGTTAATTTTTTTTTTGTATTTTTTTTTATAGGCTCGCTCGCGTTTGACCGCCGTCTCACCAGATGTAAGCGATGATGTGGTCGTCGATAGTAGTAGATGATATCGAATGTTCATCATTAGCCAATCAGTCTAAAGACTGATATTTGGCTGTAATCAGACATGATTAGACTATCATCTACCTACTACCCAAAGTAACATTGTCATTTTGCGACTTTGCCCATAACTGGCCATAGGCCTCTCTTTTTTACGCCAATAGTCACGGTCATATGACCTCTTTATGGAGATTATATTCACGATAACAACAATGTCGCGATACCGATCTCACCGATGTGACTAAATTTCTTCTACGCGTTGAGCTCCTTAGTAGTCCTGAGTTAAGTTTTGCGAATACTGAAAAATGCTTGCACTGGCTGAACAGGTTCTTTCTTAAAAAGACTATCTCAAACTAAACTGCACGGTTCTCATGTGATTTGACCATTACATATACTGTTTGGACTTTAAAAGAGACTTTGACCCCTGAGTTTGTTTCGGTGTTTCTTATCAGGGTGTTAGCTAGGAAACACCGGCCTTATCTAGTTCAAATTGCCAAAAAAAAAATGACGTATAAAAGTTTTTTTAAATAAATATCATTTACGTAATTGCTAGACGCCTACGCTACCACCAATGCTGAATCTTTTAACTGACGAGACGAGAAGAAATAATTTTAATAAAGAAATGATCGTGTTGGTCGCTTATGCTGTTTATTAGTTTGGTGAACGGGACGTTTGTCAAAATTATTTCCTAAACTGCAGTATTGTTAAAAGGCTGCGTGATTATTTAAAATAGTCCTCGTAGCCCTGGAACGCAAAAAGTAATTGAGTCCCTCAATTACTCTGGTTCTCCCTCCACCTAGAGGAGAATTAGAAGAATTCATTTGATGATTTGTAAACCTCAAAAACAATTATTTTTATGTATACAGGGTTATTTGTAAAACAATAGCAACCTCTTAGGTGCTAGTTAAGAACATCATAAACAACAACTTTTGTTCTATGACTTTTAAAAATGTATCATATTTTGGTTCATCAGATTTTCATACAAAAAATAAAATATTTAAATTGAACGTTCTAAATATTACGAAGTCTATGCGAAGCAAGCTATAGTACAATAGCGGAGGGTAGCTGAACATAAACTTGACCTATTTACGGACGACCCTCTAGTCGGTCAGTCACATTGATGCGCTTTTTGTGTAACGAAATTTCAATATTCTAATGTCGAATGCTTGCAAGGTGTAATTACAATGTTTCGGAAGCCTGCTTATTATTATTACGAGAACAGTGTGCAGGAGCTGTAAGTAGATGCAGCAAAATACAGAGTTAAAATGAGTTAGATAGAGCAACGTTTCGTTAAATCTTAAAGGTTTGTTTTTGGTAAATGTGTTATGTTTTGCAAAAAGTTGTTGTTTATGATGTTCTTAATTAGCACCTAAGAGGTTGCGAGAGTTTCACAAATAACCCTTATACCATACCTTAAATTCTTTTTATCAATAACTGTTTTAAATATGTTAGTTACTAAACCAATAAGTTCAAAGCACGTAAATTTAAATGAAACAAAATTACTTCAATAACAATCATTCAATTACGTGCTATGGAGCGCAGCATACTAGGTGTTAAAATAACGGATCGCGTTCGAAACACTACGCTGCGCTCCAAAACGCAAATCGTTGACGTAGTTCAGAAGGCTGCCCAACTTAAGTGGGACTGGGCTGGACATGTCTGCCGCATGCCTACCGAGCGGTGGGCCAGTAAAACGCAAAATTGGTGCCCTGAAATTGCACGACGGGGCCGCGGCAGACCAAGAAGGAGATGGCGGGACGACTTGGATGTCTTCCTTGGGAATTGGAAAGAGGTGGCTCAAAACCGGGAACATTGGAAGGAGTGGAGGGAGGCCTTTGCCCAGCAGTAGGACAGTATGGGCTAGAAAAAAAAAAAAGACGTGTGGCACTCGGGGACTGCCGCGGTAAAGCTATTGCATAGCATTTTTATCAACTTATGCAATTATAATTATTTTATTTATGCAGTATTTTTTTTCCTTTGTTTTTTTTCTTTGATATTAATTGAAGTTACACATTGAATTGAATTTTGATTGATTGTTCACTCATTTGTTTTCTTATCGGTCACCACGCTCAAAAAACAAATGAATGGGGGGTGTTAGGTTATTTTCGTTACGGAATTTCTGGATTCGGTCTCCACGCTCAAGGCCCGCGATAGAAGCTATGTAATAGCTTAAAAAACAATCATTCATCATTACAGCCGAAAGATGTCCAGTGTTGGCCATAGGCCTACCCCAAGTGTTGCTATAAAGGCTGGTCCTGTAAATCTCGCATCCATCGGATTCCCACAGGACACTTAAATAAGCCCTCAAAATATTAATTACTAACAATATTATTTATCAATATTTTAATATCGATTATGCATGCGTGCCTTTTGGGACCTAATTACTTATGCAAGCAACGCTTCATTTGGTCTTACCCAGTTCCCATGTAATAATGATTATATTATTATCTGTATAGGTATTTATAAAAGCGAAATACCACTCACAGATTAATCACGAAATCTCAGAAACTATAACACCTACAAGCTTAAAATTTGGCAGGTAACCTACCTTATAGGGTGTATGTACCTCATCGCCTAAGGGGATGAAACGGGGATCCAAAGAGTAGTTGTACTCAAATATCCATAACCATAACCATAGACATTGAAAAAAAATGGAAATGGATTTTGAATACTTTATACCAACATACCAAGTGGGTAAAGCCGTGGACAGAAACATTTATTTAGTAAATTTATTTATTTAGGATCGCCAACATTACAGGCACTGGGTATTTACATAATCATTTTCTATAACTATTCAAGTGCTGTAACACTTATAGACAATCACTACATTAATAAAGAATATTAGATTTTAAAACACATAAACATATCAAAAACATCACAAAGTTAGCAATTATTCTTCACAAAATCATTTTTTCTCGAAACCATCTTTCATTTAGTAACCGCTTTTTTTGGCTGAGAGCAGTATATTACCAAGAGGCAAGAGAATATCGACAGGTCCACTAATTGCTTTCTCTATTGTATTTGGAATAGCTTTATGGACAGACAGATAAGTACCCAAAAAAAGTGAGGTCTAAAGCCTATCTCATATCTTTTCAATTAATATCTTCATCGAGAAATATTAATCTAGATATTTATTACCTAACATCTAAAACAAAATAAATCCAAAAATATAGATAGGCTTCTAATTGAATAAACGCAAAAGAAAAATGGAGACCACTAAAAAAAAAATCGGCAATTATTCCCGCCCTAACTAATAAAACTCGTTCCTAATTCACTTAAGTGTGATCACAATGAGTATAAAATTCAATAAATTCGCGGCGGTAGTGTGGCGTTCAAAGGAAACGTTTCCCCTAAAACTACAATCGTAAAACGGTAGTAGAATTCTCGTCTTGGGAGTAACGTATGCTAAAAAATGCAAACAGGAAAATTTAATGGTTCGTGAAGTAAACCCGCTACGCAGAGTACCCCGGAATTGCCTTCCATGTTCTACTTGCGACCCCTACTAAGGTAACGTTTTGGAGATATCGATGAGAAGTCGAATGGAATATGGAATGTTAACTAATTCTTTATGCATTGTTTGACGTTGTCTTGTGATAGGTGCTGTGTACCTTAAACTATCATTTACTGTTTTTTATTTAAATGTGGCGGTTGGAAGTATCATTCTCACTCAAACAGCTTACCGATGGTGGTGTTAGATTACCACTGCTGATTGCGTTGTTTTGGTGCTGGATTGTTAGATTGCCTTCAAAATAGTTGAGTTGAATTTTGTTAGCGCATGAGTCATGTCCGTGAACGGGAGCCGTCAGTTAATGTGACTGGTAATCTTTTAAGTGCCACGGTTTATTTTAATGATTTTGGCTTTTTGGAATTGTTTGTTTTTTCTCTAAACTTTTAACGTACACATGTTTTTAGAATGTTGTCACGTTTATTACATATATTTTCAGTATTGACGATGTAAGCACTATTTTTATAATATACCTGTATGCTGTATACAAGAGTGTTTCTGAAGTTTCTTACACTTTTGTCTACCTACATATTTTTGAAAAGTCCAAATAGCTTCATTTTATTTTATTTTGTTGTGACTTTTGTAATGAAAAAGTTCCTGTAAATGGTTTAATCTACTCATGTTAGTGCTTTTAAATTGAATTAAGTTTGTGTTGATGATATCCTTTGATACAAATTGATAACATTAACTTATGTGCTTCAAACGCAAACAAATCTAGACTTTATGGCACGGCACACTTCATGCAATCCTACTATTAACGTTTTAATTTTATAGGCTTAAGTTTCTAACTTAAGATTTTGAAACAATCATCAAGTTTTTTTCTAAGATAACTTTTAAGATAGTGAGTTTGAAATGCGTTTAAATAAATCAACAGTAAAAAAAATCATCTGACCTTTTTTTAACTTACTAACTGTTTGTGCGAATGCCGTCTAAGTGATAAAAGAATGAAAACCAGTAGTAGCGCTAGAGAATATAAGGGGACTCTTATGCGGATTTCCCCAATATTACTTACTATCACTTATTATTCTAAGCTATTGACTTGAGCATAAAAATTGCGTTCTGCTTTGTTTATATAAGGGTGTATCTTAAAGGATGCATGCCGCAGATAAGGGCATAAATATAATAAGGCTTGAATTTACTAGCACACCGTATATTATCATAAATCTTTGAAAATGGGGTGAATTATAATACGTGTTGTATCGAGTGTGTTTTGCGATGCATATATTTTTTATTATGTGTGAAAATTCGGTTGTGACAATTTTGTTAGTCGCCATTCACCCTATATCATAATAAAGGAAAATGAAACAAAAAATGCAACAACGAGAGCTTCGATACTACTGGATACGTCACGTATTGTTAAGAGATTCCTTTCTCAAGAGGCCTGTAAGATTTCTGGGTTGGTGTTATTATACATTTTTGTTGTTTGCATTTTATATTAAATGAAGCTTTTTTTTGTATATTTTAATATTTAAAAAATATAAGATATAATTCAACACTGACCAGAAAATAATAGATTATTAAATCGACAAAATATAGATATACTTTATACTTTTTTTTTAGTAGATTCGAAATCGGCTTAAAATAAACAAAGCACGCTGCAATGTATGCCGGAAGTGATTTCTGTGGAAATAAGCATCACCTTTGTGCCTATTTTTTCTGTTTTCGTCGTCTTTTCTTTTTACCCGACTATGGCAAAGCCAAAAGAGGGTTATGACTTGGTACTTCACGCCGGAACAGCTGCTCAATCTTTATCAAGCCCAAGTTCGATCGTGTATTGAGTACTGTTCTCATCTTTGGGATGGATCTGCCAAATACCAGCTTGATGCGCTGAAGTCGATTGAGAGGCGAGCCAAGAGAATCATCGGCAATGATGCACTTGTAGAGTCGAAGCTCCAAAGCCTTGAGCATCGCCGCCGAGTTGCTAGTCTGTCGGTTTTCTATCGTTTACATTTCGGGGAGTGTGCACTGGAATTGCACAATCTAATTCCGCCAAGTCCGTTCCATCATCGGACCACACGACGTACAGCGTTGCGCCACCGGTACATGGTAGACATCCCGCCCAGACGCACAAAACGTTTTGCAAACACATTTATTGTGCGTACAGCCAAGGAGTGGAATTCCCTGCCGGAATCTGTGTTTCCTGATAGCTACAACTTAGGAGTCTTTAAGTCGAGAGTGAATGGGTTTCTTCTAGGCAAGCGTGCTTCATCGTCGACCACATCATCGCTTACCATCAGGTGAGATAGTGGTCAAACGCAAGCCTATCATTAATAAAAAAAAAAAAAAAATGATTTTGACAGGCTTTGTATGTATGCATGTATGTGAGTATGTTCATCTGTTCCCTCATAGCTCCTAATCTCTAGGTCTGGTAATAGGTACCAACCGACACTTTAATAACGTGTGACTGCGGCTTTTCTTTTTGTTCTGTTCTTGTTTTTACAGATACCTTGTTCAGCATCCTGAAAATTTTGTTTCATATTTTTTCGGCGTCCTTTCTTTTTGTCGTAGTCGGGTTTTAGTTTTTTACTTTTTTATATTATATGAATGTATACAATGAATTGTTAAATAAATAAATAAAGGAAAGCACTTAATTAACATGAGTTTAATTTGTTAAGCGCCCATGTTTTCTTTCCAGGAACCGAAGGTAAGTGATCTACAGGTCAAGGTTTGTCAACAGCAGGGACCCAGCTGGGTCGAAGCCTACTGGGGCCAGGGTTATCCGAAAGGGCGCTCGAGCCCCGGTATGAAGGCTAAAAGGAACGGGGTGGGTCTTTTAGTCAGTAAGAGTCTGACACTATCTCCCGCTCCGCCCAAGAGCGGGGGATGTCATTGCATGATTTTTTCCCACCATAAAAAAAAAAGGTCAAGGTTGTCAAAACAGTTGTACTCGGGATGTTCACTTATCTATCCATCTTTCAAGTGTAATAGGCTCTCAAGCAAACCTACTCAAGTACGTACCGTAAAAACATTGGCGACCTGCAACATATAAAATTGATAGGGGTAGTCAAAAATATAATGTGCAGTTTTGAAACTGCGAATATTTCAAGAGGTAAAACTGACTGCTAGGCCGAAGGTCGTGATTTCGATTCCCACCTAAGACGATGTTTATGTGATGAGATAAAAATCATCCAGATGACATCCACCGCCCTTGGGCATAAATGATAAATGATAAATGATCTTTATTTTGCAAGTAGGTTTTATAAAAACGCTTTTACACGTCAATTTTTTTTTTGTCAATTAATGCTAGATGAGGCCGGTAGCGGGAGATAGTGTCAGATTTTTACTGACTAAAAAACCCACCCCATTCCCTCGTTGCCTTTTAGGGCTCCCACACAAAACTGCGATGCGATGCGATGCGATGCCGCATTGCAGGAACTTGCGATGCGAATTTCTGCGATACGATTTTGAGCGGCAAACCGTTTGGTAGGGCAACCATACCTTCAAGTGTAGTCAGCCGTATTGAACGTGTTTTTAGGAAGATGGATCGCAAAAAGATTATTGCACTGCTGTTATTGTTAAATAGATATAAAAGAAAAAGTAGATTTTGGGTTCATCCATTTATTACGATTATGAACTCTGATGATCATCATACTCGAAAGTACTATGGGTTGAGAACTGAAGAAGATTCCGCCATTCTACAAACAAAGAAGGCGGCGCAGGCGCCGCGCGTCTTTCTCTAAAGCTGTCTCAGAGCGAACTAAAAGTCTTTTAAAAGGGGCGTCACCAAGTATGACGTAATATCGCAGGAATGCGCGATGCGAATGAGATCGGACGTTTTTGCGGTACATTCGTGCGAGTTTGTAGATATTTACGATGCAATGCGATTTCGCAGTTTTGTATGGGAGCCCTTAAAGCGGGCCGAGCCTTCCTTTCAAAAGCTGACCCTTGGCCCAAAAAAGCTTCGACCCTGCTGGGCCCTTACGTTCTGTGTTTGGGTGAAATCTATTTATTTATTTTATAATTTTTGTACACACAAACATACAAAATAAGATAGGTACATTATTTAAAAAATTGTACAAAAGTACTGCTTATTTCTAAAAGCTCCCAGTAGACTTCTCGCCAAAATTATTACTACCACTTCGCATAAAAAAATCATCGAGATTGGTCCATAAACAAAATAGTTACAACCGAATGGATAACTCCAATAAACGGGACTACCTGGCAAAAAAAATAAAGGGTAAGCTAAAAAAGAAACATGATAATCGGTTAACATTTGGCAAACATATCGCTGGACAAGTAGGTTAGATAAGAAAAAAAACATTCAGTCGACTGAATGGAGGAGGTTTTGACTTCTCGAGAATGTGAACGAGTGAAAACCTCCTCCTTTGTTGAAGTCGGTTAAAAACCGCTGCGTACAGCATGAGATTTACAGAAAAGTTCATGGAAAAGCGTATAACTCAGTTTCATTGGCATGGAAACAGAGCATAACTCAGTTTTTTCACAAAACTCAGTTAGGTACGTGCTGCTGAAATATTTATTTGCTCTCCCGAAAAATTGTTGTCCGTTTGTGACATTTACGATATTAGAACTTAAACAAAAAACGCAGTTTTACTATGGAAAAATACTGTTGAATATGGAAGCCTGAAATATTGTCTTATTTGTAAATATCATCATATTTATTTATTTGTAGAGACATCTATGGTGCCTTATAAGAAGTACAAAAATATGAAATCCTGCATCGCGCAAAATCAAAGTTCCACTCTCCACTCCACTCCACGCGATTTAAATATATACGACAGCCAGAAATCAACTATCGGGCAGTTGCCCACCAGACATAACACCCGTCTAGCCGGAGGATCCTCCCTTTGAAACGGAGGTTTGCGGGGATTTACACTCTATTCCACCTACCTCCAAATATTTATGGTATATCACTAACAGAAACACGGGCATATTTCAATTCATGAGGTTATAAAAAAGCGTTTATGACAATAACATTCGTGTATAGCATTTTCAGAGATAATAATAAAATGCAAAAATGATTTAAAAATTAAACGACATTACAAAAAAAAAAGAATAATAGAGAAAAATATACTATAAAAAATTCTTTTAATTATTTATTTACATTGTGCTCTTTTAAATGTGAGTATGAGTATACACGTGGATGGGTGGAGAGAGAGAGGGAGGCCAAAGAAAAGATGGATGGATTGCGTGAAAAGCGATATTATGAAAGAAAAGAAAGTTAGTGATAGCATGACGAGTGACAGGAAAGAATGGAAGAAAAAAACGTATTGCGCCGATCCCAAATAAGATGGGACAAGGGCATAGAGAAGAAGAAGTGCTCTTTTAAATACGTAACCAGAATTTTTGTAACTCATAACATGATTTAAAAGTCCGTCCATGGAGATTTTTGCACGTTCTTCTCCATAGAGATCTACGCTTTGAAATGAGAAATTAGGACAACTTTAACTACCGACTTTAAGAAAACTCAAAAGTGCCTGTAAACGGTTTATTTGAAATAAATGTTTTGATTGATTTAAAATTCTCACTAGAAATTATTTAACACATAGAAAATTAAACTGACCCTGTATGGAAATACAGCACTTTGTACCTAAACAATGCGTAACCTATTCGTTCCACAGACAAAATACCAAAAACAGTAAGAGTAATTAATGAACAGTACAAAACGCAGGGCTGTGAGCCCACTTCTTTCCAACATGCCTTCAAGTGTCACTTTAGTATTTAATTAAAAGTAAACGAAAAGAGAAACTGAGAACCTCGGGTAATTTGTCAAAATTAATTAAAAAGAAAACGGAAGAACTGAAGAATAGCAAGGAATTTAACAAGATGATGTTAAACTGAAGAATTTGATGTTGACTCTGTTTACTAAGTAGCTATTTTGTTTGTTTCGTAGATCTCAAGTGTTTCTCGGAACAAGACAATGAATCTTTTATTTTGCTTGTAATTTTCATTGTGTTTTTTTTTTCAAAGCGATAAACTTTTGTATAGTTGATAAAACACGATAAAACGTTTGAGAATTTTATTGAGAAAATTAAGCTGAAGTGAGTTAAATTAGTTTACTGGAGAATTTTCTTTTTAGCTGAGAAAATCAAACTACGCTCATTTTGTGTCTAGTTCTTGAGTGTCAGACTTTTACTGACTAAAACCCACCTGCGTTCCTTTAGTTCCTCTTTGCGTTCCAGCGCTGAGGTAACACTTTCGAACAATGCGCAGCCGCAGTCCTCTGACTGTTTGCTTCTATAAATATCAATTCATGTAAAAAGTTCAAAACGAAAAACGAAACGTTTACAGGTTTATTTTATTGTCTTTCTATCTGTCTGTCAACCACTTTTAGCTTTTTTTTAGGAACGCGTGGAGGTATCAAACTGAAATAAATAGTCTAAGTCTACAAAATTAAAAGATATTACTATTATTATTATTATTTCTTTATTATCAGGCAACTAAGGACCATAGATATTTGATTTGATTTGCTTGATTTGATTTATTTAGTCTTGAATAATTACAATTGTATACGAATATTAAACTTAAAAACTATGATCACACACGCACTTAAAACAAAACTAGAATAGAAATGACTAATAATAATTAAATGTCAAAAAAAAGTTACAAAAAAAAAAGTCAATAAATAATTTAGTAGGTAATAATAATTTCAATGAATAATTTAATAATAACAATGTCAATAAATAATCCAGCCCATAGATAAAATACATAACATTAAAATCTTATAAACTAAATAAACTAATACATATTAAAATATCACAAACAATACATAAACTATTTATAATTAAACACGTAACATCGGCGACAGCGCAAGCCAGATATTTCTTTCACTTCAAGCTAATAGGGTCCTTTCCGTTGACTTAAAATCATGAAGTTTAGTAGTAAAAGCACATGAGCAAAATTTGTCAATTCGTAACTTTATTATTTACTAGCTGACCCGGTGAACTTCATACGGCTTAATAATCAATGTGTAAATAGAATAGAATAGAATAGAAATAGACTATTCTATTCTATAATCAATGTGTAAATGTACTATATCTTTTGATATAATCAACCAAATGCGATGAAACAATGCCTAAGTAATCAAGTTATGTACAATTTTAATGTATAAAAGATATCTACATCAATTTAGTACATTTTACGTGATGCACGCACAACTAAAGACTTCTACAGATTTATTATATGTAGGTCAGGACATGTTCGCTCTGTGCTCGGAGTTTTTTGGTCAATACAGGCATATCCAATATGCAAGTCACATGAAGGCGCATAACAGAGCAGCAGATCTGAGCTCACAACCACTATGAGAAGTCAAAGAATGCGGTCGGTGAGGCCGAAATCGGCTGGATGGTATCATCATCATCATCGTATTTATTTTATTTTATAAAAGATTTACAGACTTATACACCAAGGCTATAAAAAGTATAATATATTACAAAACTCCACACATAAGTAAAAAAAAATGATAAAAAAAAATACATACAAGTCAATTAAACACTAACGAGAGAAGTTAACCATTATTGTAAAGACAGTTGGAAAATTTATTGTGACGTATTTATAAAGGAAAACACTTTTTAAACTCCTTGAGTTTTAAGTATAAGTGTAAACGATTTGTTATTGAAAAATTAAGTTTTAAAACTAAATAAAAAAAAAAAAAACAATTGCAAAATCAAAAATACAGTTTCATGTAGTAGAATACAATCGACTCTCGTCATTATACATGTAAACGTTGGCTTTATTTATTCAAGCCACCACAAACAAAACGGTTTGTTATAAAATCGAATAAATGTTCCTGATTTTATTTGCAGCAACATTAAAAGCATGCACTCACCAAACTTCAGATGCATTGTTTTCATTTCCTTACCTTAAAGCCCTAAACCTAATTGTGAGTTCTTTGTGAGTTCAGCTCACTTGTGTACATCACCTGTATTAAAAGTTATATACAATAATTTACTTATTTATTTACTAGCTTTTGCCCGCGGATTCGCCCGCGTGGCATTAGGTACTTAAGGAATCGGGGTAACAGGTAGCCTATGTTCTTTTCCATGTCAAAGGCTATATGCATGCCAAATTTCATCCAAATCCATTCAACCGTTTTTGCGTGATTAAGTAACAAACATCCAAACATCCACACTTTCACATTTATAATATTAGTTAGGATTGCATTTACGTTGTGATAAGAAAGGATAAATAAATTTCGATTCCCATAAAAACTAAACAAACCTGCTTACTATTCCGTTCCCTGTCCCCTAACTACAGGGGATAACCACAAAAACAAAAGAAAACACAGTTGCCAACAAAGAAAGACATCAAAGCAATATCTATACATCTGATCAACCATCTTCACAATGCGGAGACTTGCAATCCAGGCTTGGCAAGCCCCTGTTCGTGCGGTCTTTACATACAAAAGAACGAATTGGCTGGTCTGATTGAATTATCTACCTTCCTTCGTTGGGTCACGGCTTTCAAAGTTATTTATGTTAAACTGTAAAACTACTTCCATGTTATCAAATAGCTTCTTTTTATACAGTGTTACATATTTTTAGTTTAACTAACTTTAATTAGTTCATATGAACTTTTTTAATCGTAATTGGAAATAGTACCTTAATGTCCTAAGATTTTTTTTTATCACAATCCAAAGAATTTTGAAATGTGATTGACTGACTTGCTGATTAACATTTCTTTAAATAATGTAATGACTGTTATGGATTCACAAAAAAACAATTGTCCTCGTATGCTGTGTTTAAATTCTTGATTATTTTCGAATTAAGTATAGATACAATTATGTAGGTATTGTGACGACTATGAAGGTCACATATTAGTTAAAACTGGCCACATAGTGGATCGTTTAAGGTTTATGGTATTTAAAAAATAGATTCGAATATGATATATAGTTGTCAACAAGAAAAATATTATTTTAATTTTGTATATTACCAAATTTAAAGGCCTCATTCAATATAATTAGTCGTTGTTAAACTAAAAGCTTTTCATTAGCGTCTCCCCCCGTTACAGTTTACAGCTTTTTTTGAGGTGGGAAGTCATCCAATGACTTTTCTCGCTCTAGGTCATGTCAGAATTTTACTGACTGAAACCACAAAAACTTAAAAAAAACACTAAAAAAAATTAACACTAAAAAACACACCATCACATCCTATAAAATATGTATATATGGCAGTATTGTGCGTTCTAAGTTTTTTAGTTGCCATAATATTCTGGGACCGCAAGTTTCATATACAGTAAAGATAGTCTCATGAGAACGATTTTATATAGACTTACCTAAATGTTAACTATCTACCTGCTCTTATATTCCTGTTTCAAAAACTCAACCTATGTGAAAGTCAATCAGTATTATTTGTTTTGAATTTTGTGTTGGAATATTTTCAATTTTTCATAGCAACGGGAGTGAAATATTGAAGCAGGATTTGAAGTAAGGCGGTTTGTCTCTGACGTTTGTGGAGCAATTCGTTTCACGGTGTTGTTAGTGCCTGAAAATATCTATATATGTATCTACGAGTATATATATACAGAATGGTTTTCGAAAATAGTTTGTGGTAAAGGTGAGATTGAAGTGATTACGTTATAAGTATTGATTCAATATTTATAACGAATACGATAAATGTAACTTATTGTACATGGTTACTATCAAAGAAAGAAAATGTCAACTATTTTGTAGTTTAATTGCTTGTACCTAGTATTTTTCTGGTAAGATACTGCCAACACTATACTCGCGAGTAGCCTATATGTTATTCTGATCTGTATGCTATTTTTATTGTAAAGTTTCACCATTCGGTAGTTTTTGCGTGAGATTGCGTTCGCTTGGGGTTTAATGAATTAGATTGCCAACATGGAAAGTGACTATTCGAAAGTCCGATTTGCACCTGCTACATGAAAACGAAATTAATTTGAAGCATAAAAATGCAATGCAGCTTTAAGTAATAATAAAAACCATTATAAAATGGTATAAAAAGGTACTCTACCTACACAAACTGCTTAGTCTCAGGGAGCTAAGAACTTGATGATGGCTATAGTTCTTTTCTTACACTAAAGTTCTTAACAATTTGCTTACCTTTTTTATTCTTTGTACAAAACTTGGCGCCACTTCAATTTTCCCGTTTCTGCGATTCTTCCGGGCGAATTACCAATTTTATTAAGCTTAGTGCTTTTTGAAACTTG
The DNA here is from genome assembly GCA_910589285.2 of Mythimna ferrago. Taxonomy (NCBI): domain Eukaryota; kingdom Metazoa; phylum Arthropoda; class Insecta; order Lepidoptera; family Noctuidae; genus Mythimna; species Mythimna ferrago. The sequence goes on from OU342674.1 coordinate 30,180,649, forward strand.
TAATTTACATGCTTGTATCTTTATATTTATCTGTTGTAGTTAAAAGAAAGGAGAAAACAAACAAAGCAGTCCAAAAAGGGCACGTAATAAATACTTGACACGTCGTTACACCACAAAGACACTGAATTTTGAAATTGAGCTATGTTTCCTCGAAAATAAAAATCAGTACACAAAGGCTAAAGAAAAAAAAATCCTTAATAAAAAGGAAGCGCACTCGTCAGCAATGTGTCGACCCCGAGCCAATTGAATTTCAAAGCCGACAACGTCTACCACAAAATTTATTCAAAGAATAAATCTGAAAATTTGTAGATCTAAAGGCATAAAGGCAAAGTGGCGCCGAGTCGTCGACAAAGGAATTTCTAAATTTCACGGCTTCCGCCTTGCTTGTTGTATTTATATGAGGGTGTTGTAAGAGATGACAAACGACGGGGGGGTTCAAACTGTGGCCGGCAGTGTAGACAGCCCGCGGACGAAAGGGTCATACGCGTTAAAGTAGGGGCTTGCACTGCGGTGCAAAAGTCGCGGATCATTTTCATAGTGATGTATTGTGTGGATGCGTTTCCCCTTTGTCTATTTTTGGGGGCTTTTGTGATCGTTGAGATAGTTTGTGTAACAACAAATCATCGTGATCGTGCACTTGTGCAAAAAAGGTTTCGCAATAGAATCTCTATAAGACAATCCATCAAACATAATGGATACCTTGCTTCGATCTTCTTATTCAACTCCTTAAACCATATTTTATTGTGTTATTAACTACTTACATTCTGCATCTACTATTAAAAGGGCAGTGTTTGAATTGAGAAATTGGAGTTAAGAACGTGTCAAACCCTAAATAGGGATTAATGCCAAAGTCTGACAGGTTATGTCATTAAAGTTTAAAAAACTCTTTCATCATCATTTCAGCCGATATATCTCCACTGTTGGACATAGGCCTCCCCCAAGGGTCGCCACAATGGAAGATCCTGTGCGTCTCGCATCTATCGGCCTCCCGCAACCTTACATCATGTATGTACTAGTGTACCAACGGCCGGTTCCTGAATTAAATTATTGTAGTTAAGAACGCGTCAAACTCTATATCTCAAGTCTGGCAGATATTCAAACAAAATTAGAATTTAAAAAATTCAACATCAAATTCTTAAATCAGAAATAAGAGGATAGTCTCTCTATATCCTTTAAAGAAAACTCAGTTTATATTAATAGTACATTGTTACACTAGGGGTGAAAGTAACTCATTTCGTCCCGAGAAGGAGTTGGCGGGCGAGCGCAGCGAGGTCGCTAATTCGAGGGGTTAAATGGGTTACTTTCACCACGAGGTAAACACTGTGATTTTCATTACGAATACGAGGAAACTAAAAATAAAATTAAAAGTTTGTAAAACCTGAGTCTCGTACCTATGGTTTTAAGTAGGTATCTTTCTTCTGATTTAGGCGGTAAAAGGTATTCCACTACTGCTTTAGCCTCTTCTCTTATGAAATTAGGCGTTAAATCACTATTTTAATCTGATAAACATAACGTGTTAATACAAATCTCTGTTGTACGGAAATGTAAACAAAACTCGAAAAAACCAACGACTGATTGCCACTTTCCCGCCATTTTGTTTTTTTTTTCTGCGGCCAGCCAGCTGTTCAGTCTCATTAATGAAAACTTAGAAAATAATTGTAATCTTTTAAAAATAAAGTATTTTAAAGAAATAGTTGAACAAATAAATCACTTAAAATGTAACATTATTTACTTAATACTTGTCTTTAGGTTATTTCAATTTTATATCGCGCTGTAATTGACTGGCTGTATGGAAAATTGGAACATGGTCCAATAGAAATGTGAAGATAGAACTAGTTTTTTTTTTTAATAATTTGACTGCTGTCAGTTGTAAAGTAAAACTCCCTAGGGATGAAAAGTATCACTTTCAGCCCGCTCCTCAGGCAACTTAAGACCTACTTTCAGAGTATGAGTAATGAAAAATAACATTTATGAGGGCCACTGACTTTTACCTACTAAAAAAACTAACAGCTAGTGATCAGCAGCAGTAGACACTGCTACTATACTAGCAGTGTTAGTTAGTTCGTCAACATTTTACATTTACCTATATAGGAACACGTTATACCTAGTTTTCACTATACACCACCACCCAAACATACTCATACATTCATTGTACACCTCATTGTTACAAAGTGTCAACTTTTCGAAAAGCACGCAACTCCTCAAGTCTCGCAGGGTCGAGTATTAATGCACGGAACCCATTGTTAACTAGCTCTACACTGAGTGACAAGTTTGTTAGTGCACGCTCTTCACATGAGCAACTTCACTTTGAAGCAGCTGTACTGTGGTGTGGTGGGCTGGGGAGTAAAAAGTTTTCATCATGTAGCTGGGATTATGATCAGGGTTTTCGGCGGTTTAATTCATTAAACCTCAAGCAAACGTCGGCGTTGGCGCTGTCATTGTCTTTCTATTGTGTCTCTAATTGACACGATTGAAAGGTGGTTATATTTTGATGAGAGATTATGGATAGCACTAATCAATACTTAAAATTTTGATGACATCTCTTTGAGGAGAGTGTCGGTCATCTCAATCATAACTGGAAGGGCGGACGGCGGGCTACACATTGCTCATGATCCGCAAGCCCATACCTTTAGTGGCCGGAGATCATCCTGTGATTCCCAACGCCTGGGGTGTCTCCTAAAGCGACGGCTGGGGTGTCAGAATGTCTTTTTCCCAAGGTGACCGCATCCCATTCCCTCTCAGTCCAGACTATGGCCTGAACGATGGGCCTGACGTGAGATGTCGGAAATGCCAGAGCTGCGGAATTGTTCGAAGTTATCGTGACCCAAGAACGTTAAGGGCAAGTGAACAAACACGGTGGGTTTTAGTCAGTAAAATTCTGAAACTTCCTGTCGCTCTGGATGAAGAGCAGGAGGGGTTAATGCCCCCTAAATGATTTAGATATTATTTTTTTATAGTTTACGGATATTAGTAGTGCATACGATGAAATGTGTGAGAGCCTTTAATCAGTCTTTTTGTCGCTTACAATAGGCGTCATCGTCAAGCTCAAAGTCTCCCAAAGGGCAATAAAAAGAGTTATGCTCGGAGTTTCCATGCGTCATCGCATCAGGAATAAAGGAAGACCAAGGTTGCTGACAGAGCCCAAAAAATTCTTAAGTGTAAGTAGGCACATTGCTCACAGAACAGATTGTCGGTGGGGCCGAAAGGTTCTGGAGTGGCGACCGCTAACCAGAAGACGCAGCAAGGTGGGCTGGTGACTAGGCGAAAGTCACAGAAACCCGATGGATGCAAGACGCACTGGAATGTTCATTGTGGCGACACTTGGGAGAGGCCTATGTCCATCAATGGACGGCTTTTGGCTGAAATGATAATGGTCAGTAAAACATTTTTCACACAAAACGTATTTATCAAAATATGATAAATTAATTGATAACTTTCTAGTAGGTAACTAACAATCACTGCATTAATTAAACTCAGTACAATAACTCGGTAGAGTTATAAACTCGGGCTGTCAACACAACACAAAAAGTACCAATTAAAAATTGGAAACATCATAACCAATTATTTTTATACCGTAGTTAGCTAATTGTAACTCGTGCCTGGCACAAAAGTACTGTTTACAACGAAATTTTTATTTAATGTGACCTATAAAAATACGATTTTTTTTAGGTCACATTTTATTTGGATACGTGTATTATTATGTTATTAGTTACGATATTATGTATTATAATGTTATTAGTTCCTATAAGTTATAGTATGTTACATATGGAACACATTAAGGCTTATAGTCCCTTAAACCATCTGGCCAAAATTATAGGGACGCACCTCTCGCACCCGCCTAGGCGACAGTACGCAAAACTGTGCGTTTATTTGCGGCCAACAGCGCCCGGAAAGCGCGCGGCTGACCTTTAAATCCATTTTCTTTGCGAAATATTGATTGATTTACATTTGCAATGTTCACTTTGAAGAATATTTAACCACCAATTTTTATGTGTAAAAAGGTTTCTAAAAATCCAAGCCGTTTCGAAGGAGTAGGGAAAAGTTGCGAAAAGTTGCAAAATTGCTAAATATTTTTTTTAGACAAAAGTTTTAATAGGACGAAAAAATCAAATGTTGATAATGTTGTTCATGAATTTATAATAAACATATATTTTTTTCAAACCTATTAATTTGGTTGTTACCGAGGAGTAGGCTTCAGAAAGTCACTGTTTTATGGCACTTTTTGGGCGTTTGGGCCTTAATTGTGCCGACAGCTATGGAACGGAATTCCCTGCCGAAGTCTGTTTTCCTGATGATAACCTGGGGATCTTTAAGTCATAAGTGAATAGGTTTTTCCAAGTGATGTTATCTACCTAACCCAATGAAATACCTACCTCGTTTTATTTAAAGAGTTCTCCGTTTCAGTAAAGTGACCTATATTATGAGTAAAAAATATTAATTTGATACGTTCGTTGGATATATCAAAGCGCAGTCAAAACTACTGAAATTAGGAGCGTGAAATTTTGCACAAGGTTTTCTGTCAAGACATAGGAGAGCACTAAGAAAGGATTTGTTTAAATTCACCATCTAAAGAAATGAAACGGTGGTCCAAAGTTTGTACGGAGAAACCTACTTTCAAGCGAGCGAAACCACTATAATTTTAATAAATTTTACCTTTCCAAAAAATAATAATATTAAACTGTATATATAATATTTTTATGCTCTGTAACTGTATGGAAAACCTAAGGTTGCTATAGCCTAAAAATATACTTAAAGGTAAAATTGATTATATTACAAATCGTGGTTCGGAATGGCAGTGTTTGGTAGTGGATCGCCCGATCTAAGTTAAACTGGCAGAAACTAGTAGGTCTATAAGACAGGAATGTCTTCGAATTTGCTAATTTTAAAGAAACTTATTGGCTTTAGCTCTTCACATGAAAATAGTACGAGTACGCTGTTTATTATTACTTCAATTAACCCTGGTTTTTACTCCAATTCGTGTCGTGTACTAAATGTTACCTAAATAGTACTTGCTTAACACTTAATCACTATGTACATAACGTACAGTATTGTTTAGTAACTTATTATGAACTCCAAATTATGTATTTCCTGGAACTAAACTTAGTTAAAGACCGTTGCAACAATATTTTGTTCGTGGATGTTGCAGTTTGTTTCAGAGTAGGCGCTTTAGTTTGCCACATTACAGTGTACTTAGAATTAGTACGTTTGCGTGTTTACTGTCATAATATGAGGGTACGTCGTTTGAGACGTGTTTTAATATTTGTGAAAATTGTTTGACGAAGTGGTATTTCTTGGGAAAATGATCTGTATTTATAATTTTTAAGAATACAAGTCTTTCAAATACTAATACTTGAAAAGTCTTACAAAGCATTTAGTTTTAACCTCTCGTGTGCCGTAATTAGAGACACAATTAAAAAGCCATTGTGTCTCGCGTGGATCCACGTTTAGACACACAACGGGTTTCATGGTTTTAAATGGCACACTTCCAGTCGACAGTGATGTGGAGTTTGAAGCCATATTTTAGTTAGAAATGATTAGAGTAAGTATGTCTACTTTATAATAATATATATAGTTTTAATAAGTTATGTGTATTTATTTTTCTTATTTTAATATTTAATTAATTGCCTACAAAGTAAACAATTTTACAAATAAAATGAGCAATTGTAAAACGACGACTTTGAACGCCTTGCTAAATTCTTATGCAATGCGTCAGTGCGACATTATTTATTAATCGTAATTACAAGATTGGACGGAGCTTGAAAAGCAGCGAGTCTAAAAGTAGAAAGAAACCATTTCTTTACACTTTATTTATAAATAAACTATTTAAATTTAAAAATTTATATTATTTTACATTGATACTATAAAGAGGTAAAGTTTGTTTTTATTTGTAGGAGGTAAACCTCTAGAAGTACTGGTCTGATTGCTAAAATTTTTTCACCGATAGAAAGTCGTTTTATACCTGGGTGACATAGGCTATATTTTATGTACGCAGACGAAATTGCGGGCAAAAGCTATTTAATAAAGCTAAAGACTTTTGTTTCTTGGTTTTAATGCTCCAATCACAGGAACTACAGGTTGAGTTGACGAATTCTTTTAACCCATTTATATATCGAGGTAGGCTTTTGGTTATATCACAATAACCCACGAGAACTGAGCATTAACCAAAGACGTGGGTGGAACCGCATGGGACAGCTATTATGGAAATAAAAATCAATATTGTAGTTTAAAGGTAACATCTTTAGCTATTCAATGACCTACTAGGGCTGTTCAAAAGAGTTACAACGGTCCTAGAAGAACGCGGGTGGGTTTTAGTCAGCAAAAATCTGACAAATCGTCTCTTTCCACTTAGAGCTAGAGTTCCATTTGAACTAAAACATAATCAATTGGTATCAAATGTGCAAGATGATAATTATATATTTCTTCTCTAGGGTCTGTAACCTTCAATGTTGTTAAGTCTTTAATGTTGGGCACGCCATAAACACGGCAAGTAAGTCCCCTCTTTGAGAAGTGGCTGGACAGACGTCACGGCATTGTCACCTTCCGCATGACGCAGGTCCTCATCGGACAATGACAATGGTAAGTTCAGGAGGTTCCTGCTTTTGATTCAGGCGGAAGAAACGCTAGGGTGTCACCATTGTGCGTACAGCCTTTAAAACACTGTGGAGTATAAAGAGATGGCAGCCAAACCGTAGGTGCTTGTCATTGGATGATTTTTCCCACCATAAAAAAAAAAAAACTGTAGGTGCCCGGCTGAACCTACTGACTTCTAAACGAGAAGCCCGTGTTCTTAGAATGCAAAGGAAACAAACTTTTATTGCTATTTCTCTGTGGAATCTTGATCTCTTGGGGGAAGAGATCAAGATGGCCAACCGATTAGCATTCAAAACTAAAGTTCGAGAGCTAATTCGTAAGAACTTAGCAGTAGTATCATCAAAGCGTTAATGTTTTCCAATTGTCGATTTGGACCAATTATTTGATTATATTAGTTAGGTATGAAGTTTATTAATTTGAGTATATATTGTGGTTTATTAGTACTTATATCTATTCTTGTATTCGTCTTCTCTCTCTCGTTTATTGCATCTACCATTATTTTTCTCAGCCTCTACTTTTGTGTGCATAAAGCAATTAATTAATAAATAAAAATAAATAAAGGGGAACATGGATGTGGTTAAGTCAGTACAAGTCTGACACGCCCCTGCTGCTCTAATTTTTAATAACCTCTGCTCTAATTTTTAATAACTTTTCCATAATTGATGTATTAGTCTGTCTTAAAAGTCGTTTACTTGGATAATCTAATCAAATTTTTGAAATCTGATGTAGATAACATTGGTTGAACAATCAAGGTTGCAAAGAGATGATCATTGTTTACTAATAGAATCTTTTAAAAAAGTATTGTATGTAATATACACCCCTACTTTTTAATTAGTACACAAAAAAAGAGGCTCTATCTGTACCCGTCACTGATCATATTTTTGTAGTCAAAAGTAGAAAAAATCGAAATCCTAAAATTGACCATGAAAAGGTAAATTCATCATAGAATCAATCAAACATAACAATTGCTAGTAGAAAATACTACGGGCAGTGTTTTTCCTTTATAATTGTCACTTATTCATTCATTAATCAATAGCCTGCCCAATATTTCCAACTTTGCTGTTTACGAATATTATTTATTGAGATTTTACTTATAAAATAACAAGGGCTTTTTTAATAAGCCCTTTAAGTATGTGTACTAATTAAAAAATTGTGATGTATATAACAGATTTCTTAATTCGTTTGACTTTTTAAACAGACTATATTACAACAATAATAAAATTAAATTAAATTAAAAAGATAGTGTACGAACAGCGCCGCATCAAAAACTACGTGCAAAATTTTAAAACTCTAAAGTTTGCCTCCTGCAAGCCGTAGGCGTTCTCTACTGGCTGCAAAGGTGCTACAATATTAAATGTTATTGGAACTCGTATATCATGCCCGTAATACGTTTGAACTATATTTTAGCTGCAGTAGACGGCAGGTTAGTAGGTTAAACATGCAATTTCAGTGGGCTTTTAATAGATGGATTTAACTTATCGAGGCAAAATTAGGTCAATTGAAACTCGACGATCAAGTAAAAAATTTCGCCAGATTTCATAAACACACTTTAACTTATAATAGGTTATTTTGTAAGACAGAAACATAATTAAATTTCGATAAAAAAAACCAGTCAGGTGTGAGTTTGAATCATATACATGATTGGTTCTTTGACATTAGTAGAAGAACATGAATCCTCTAGATTTCTTGTATTCTACTGTCTACCAAAAAAGTTCATGAGATAGGTGCCTACAGCTCACTGACATACAGATGTACTAAAAAGGTTGGTCTCGTTTCTACAAGGGTCCAAAGTAACTATATTTTTTATTTCTTACAGAATAAAGAGTAGTAATTAATGCAGGATGCAACAGTAGAAAATGTACAATTTGGACACTGCTTTTGCCCATAGAAATGATCAACATTTTTTAAAGAATTCATAGGACATTAAAAAAAAACTGGACCTCCCATTCTAATTTTGATCAGGTGATAAAAACTTTTAAGGAAAGGCCAATTCTTTTTTGAATTCGCTTTAACTTCCAAAAATTCTACAATAAAGTTTTTCCGATTCCGTGGACAGAAGCAGTACAATAAAGTGGGGTTACTTTGGTCCTGAGGTATAACTTTGACCCGAACTCATTAACTAATAGAAACACAGTAAACACAGTTTCTCATGTTCCTATTGGTTATTTTAAGCTTGTACCAAAGTTATACCCGAGAGACAAAGTTACCCCACTCTACTTGTTATCCATTTTGGTCACATCTTGTATATTGCCATTTTAAAATTAGTTAAAAAAATTCTAGATAACTACCTAATATTAAATTTTCATTATTAAGTAAGTGTCTAGAAAAACTTAAATTACAAAATGACTGAAATGTACTTGGTGAAGTCTTGTGGTTCTTATGGAGACTTATGACGACTGTAATAAGCCCATCTAATACAAGACGACATTTAAGACCTTCCAGACAGCAGTTATAGTAGGCATAACACGATCTTGCACTTTCACTAATCACCAAAACCTACAGAACTATTCCCTAACTAAACTACCAGAAGGGACATTAAAAAGAGTCGTAAGTACCACCCAAACATTTTCGCAACTGCCTAAATTTCCCGCATTTACATAGGTTTACCGTATTTATGTCAACCGGAAGATTCTATTGTCGTTCATTCTAGCAGAGGATCGGATAAGAATCTACTTTCTCACGTAATAAGAATAAATAAGGGTTTAGAACTGTACCTTTTGGGCTCTTCTAGTGATGTTTACAATTTTTTTAGCGAAAAATAGGATGGAGATAAAATTTGATGTCGAATTAAGATTGAAATCAAAATCAATCAAAATACATACTATATACATAAAAAAACGCCGCTCCATTGGTGATAACACGGAAAAAAAGGAACCTAGATTTGACCTTCAAGATGTAGTGTTGGATGAAAATGCTTCAAATTCCTGAACTGCTTTCCGTAAAAACATTTCAATCTTACAAGAACTAAAACATGAAGACTAAGCTGTCGACTGCCTGTATGCGCATTTAGCCACATAGTCAGGAAAAAAGGCCACAACCTTAAACAGCTTATCGTAACTGGCATGCTTGATGGCAAAAGACCAAGAGACCGCGGCCCAAAAAGATGGGCAGATCATACCGCCCTACACTTGCACGTCGCTCTTTATGACACCAAGAACCGTCACAGATAGCGAAATACCTTCAGTAAGAAACTAATCCACCGGAAACTGCACGACCCTCAGTAATGAGAAATATGACTCGAGAAGGATGAGATTTGTGTTTGGTTTGCAGAGTGGACTGTCCATACATGGTTCACTGCTGTGGATTACATGTACCTTGCCAGAATTTTATTTACTAACACCTACGTTAAGATTGTTGTTACTGACACTATATGAGTTTTGCTTAACTTAAATTGTGAGTAATTAAATTGTAAGCATAAGCATAATCAGCTTTTTAATGTTCCGACTGCTGGCTCTAGGAGAGGGAATGAGCCGTAATCCTCCACGCGGAACCAGTGCAGGTTGGTAAATGCCACATGTCTTCGAATTTTTTTTCAGGATGTTTTCACCGTTTTGTGAGCACTAATGATGAAATAAATTACATAAAGTAATACGCCTGGCTGGGTCTGAACCCGCGACCTGTAACTCGTAAGTCGGGGCCATTACCGCTCGGCCATTACTGCTCTCGATTTTCCTCCATTCTCTAAATTAAATTGTACATCCGTATAATTGGAACAAAAGTAACTGATTTCATGTAAAATAACATGAATCAATAGCAAACCAACAGCAAGATCGATTGTTCTCATTAATAAATATCCTGGCAGTGGTAGAAATGTCGACAGATTTGTTGATATTTTTAATTTAATGTGCTGAAGAAAGATGTGATAACGTTGGTTAACGAAATGGTAATTTGATAATAATTTGACATTTAAAGGTAATCTTTAATTTTATTTTGAATGACAACTTTGTTTGCAAATTTTGTTTAATGTAATTTTTTTTTTATTCTGTAATATTATTTTTTTAATTATATCTAACAATTTTATATCGTATGGTATAATATTTATTTCATCCTGTAAGAATTTTTAATTAAAAGAATAATAATTTTACTATTATAATAATAATTTCATATTGTTGACATGCAACTATTGTAATTTTAATATGAGAGTTGTAGCTTATAAACATTTTGGTTCCTTTATAATAGGTACCTTCGATAGGTATATTTCGAAATACAAGTAAATAAAAATGTCCACCTTCTGACGCTGCAGCTGCACAAAATAATCCAATAAAAGAACGATAGCCACAATTTTATTTTCAATATAAAACACTATGCGGACATCGCATTCCAAATATCCAAAAAATAAAAAAAGAAGTACATTCAACAGATTTTTATATTGAAAAAAAAAAATCGAATAACACGACCAATTTAAATCCTTCCGTGTACAACTCAAAATAAAATGTTCCCATTTAGAGTTCCGTGTAACTTTTATGTCGGAGTTAAAACTAGTGGAAACTGTAAAAAGCTGGTTCCGTAGCAAAATGGCGGAGTTATTGCGACGACGGTTGTCATCTGCTGGAAGTTGGAACTTTATTAGTGCACTTACTCTTATGATTTTAGTTTATAACCTACAGATGACCAGGTACTATTTGAATGAGAAAATTGGTATTTTGTAGGAAGGAGGGTAAGTTTTTATTAAACAATTTGTATTAGGTTACTTGTTAAACTTCATCCATATTGAATTATTATTAACAACAAAAGTTATAATTTTACGTTTCATGAAAACTAATACTAGTGTACCACCAACGATTACATCGCTGCTTACCATCAGGTGGGATCGCAGTCAAGCACTAGATTACGTATATATCAAATTAAAAAAAAAAAAATCTAGGCCTCTTGGAGTTGGCTTCGGCCCAACCTTAGATATATATAAAAATATAATGAAAAATTTAAAAATAAGGAAAACAATAGACCTTCAAATGCCCAGACACATATAAATGTAATTAAAAAAAAAATAAGAAGGAATTCAAAAACAAAGATGGCTAGATTCAAAAAGCAATCTGAACTAAGGACATAAACTTATTGTTTTGATCTGATCTGATTATAAGGAGCTATTATATTGCGCTCTACTTCATGGCTAAGACCTCTTTCTTTTCATTGGTCGAGATATTGTTTTGTCAATCTTTTATTTTGGTGGGAAATCATCTATTGAAACTAATGACATCTCCCGCCCTTGTAAGGAGCAGGAGCTTTTACTGACTAAAATCCACTCCTAGGTCCTTCGTTGCCTTGCATTACGAGACGGATTTTGCCCAATTCAGTACATACCATATTCGTTGCCTACCCAGTTCCAGTTTTAAATCAAGCGGTTAAGTTACCTACGTCTCTTGTGGATATTTTTAAAATATTTTCAAACCATGTCTCATGTATTGAAAAATAAACATTTATTTTCGAATTAGTTTCAAATCGTTGCCCTAACTAAATCAAGCTTTAAAACTTAAGGCATTATAAAAGTTACATTTTACGCTTACATTGTAACTATCCCAAGTATCAGGAAGCATGGCGAACTAAGCTCATTTAACTCTTTATAAACACTTTTATAGCACAAGTGCTGTAACAAATAAAACAAACGGCGACAGCCCTATTCCCGCCCTAGACGGAACAATAAAACAACAGCAAATTGTTACTTTCCTCAACTACTGACGGCGCTGGCAACCCTGTAAATGAAATGTCGATTTTTCTGGTTAGAAACATTTGTAGCTGCTGTAACAGACAAAGAATTGTGTTAACAAAGTAAGGTACATAGTTTAAATACGTAGAATTGTTTGTGTGTTTGTAGGGGGTCATCTAGGTAAAGTTGTCAAAATTTTGTATTTGGTGTAGCTTAGCTACTACTATATCGGACCCCTAATTATTATTACTGGCCTGTTGGTCTAGTGGTTAGTGGCCTTGACTGCTATACCGCAGGTCCTGGGTTCGATTCCCACCCAGGACAAATGTTTATGTGATGAGCATGATCATTTGTTCTGTGTTTGGGTGTAATATATCTTTAATATGTATTTATTTAGAAATATATAAGTGTGTTTTTCAGTTGTACTCATAACAACAAGCTCTGATTAGCTTGGGACTAGATGGCGTTGTGTGATAGTTGTGGAATATTATTATTATTATTTTATTGTTTCTTTCAGTTTCGTTCCAAGTTACATTCTAGGGTCTTTCTGAAATGTCAAAACGGGCCTTATACTTTTTAACGAGTTTATAATTATAGTGTAGTCAGTTTACGATTATTGTATCAATCAATATACTTATATTTTAAAAATGAATATTTATTTTCCTTAGTCACGTCATAATTTAAGAACGACTTAACTGATTTTATTCATCGTTTTGAAAGACAAGACTAACTCCAAGATACGACAACGTCCGTTTGCTCAACTGGTGAAAGATAAAAATCTTTGAAAAATTAAACTATTACTATGTGGTTGGCTACGAGTTACTTACTTTTTATACCTGAACAAAGCACGCAAGAAAAATAGATAACTATTCAGTTTATTAAAATTTTGTATGTCAGTATATCAACTTCTATAGATTAGATACATATTTTAAAAAATGTTGTAAAGTTTTCAATTAACATGTATTGTTATCAACGAAATAGAAATGCCACTTAAAAACCAAAATAACGCAAGCTTTAAATTAAATAGAAAACACAGATTTTTTTTTTGGGTTGCCAACACTTTACTGCACGAATGGCGGCAAATTCAAATCTCGTGATAATTTTGAGATACCGTTTAGTTTTTTTTTTTTTTATGGTGTTAAAAATCATCCAATGACAATCCCCGCTCTTGGACAGAGTGGGAGATAGTGTCAGACTACTCTTACTGACTGAAAGCCCACCCCGTTCCTTCGTGCCTTTCGTACCGGGACCGAGTTTCCCTTTCGGATAACCCTGGCCCCAGTAGGCTTCGACCCGGCTGGTCTCTGCTGTGGCTGACAGCTCCTTGAGGCGCGCGGGAACAGTGCGGCCCTCGACGACTTGGGCTTAGTCCAGACAGTTACCGGACGGTCGGACAGCAAACTACCCATTGCTCGCCGTCCGCTAGCTCGCTCCTATGGTGGCCGGAAATCGGGTTCGGAATTCCGGTGGCGGCTGGGGCGCTGTGAGCGCCACCATTGCCTGACGCGGTCAGCCTCCTCTTTTGCTAGAATTACTGCCTCGCAGAAGGAGGCGACCGCTTGCCACTGCCTCCTCGCTCCTCGCTCCGGACCATGGACTGTACCAAGGCCTGGCGTGAGAGTCGCCGCCGCCGATCGCTCTCACGAGAGCACGGTGATGCTCTGCGCAAGCCGGGCACACCTCTACTGTGTGCTCCACCATACCCTCTGGAGACACCTTTTAGTTTATGATTCATTAAAAAATCACAATCGGAAGACTAAAAACTGTGTTTTCTATTTAATTCAAATCTTCCGTTAATTTTGAGACATTAGTAAGATAATTAATGATAGAGGATCTAATGTTACAGTACAGGTGGTATCGTTAATTTGACTAAAAAACCTTTACTTTCAAATACAAATAAACTAGCTCTATAGTATCGCAAACAAACATTGTAACCAATTCTGACTAAATAACCCACCAGTTTCAAACAAACAGAAGTAGCCCAACTTGTTTCGTAGTTACAACATTTAAATCATCTCAAACCAATAAAATATACAAAAAGAAATCAGTTTCAATGACTTGTTATTTATAGATCTTTGATAATCAGTTTTAAATTTACAATGTGGCTAGATCACTCATAAAGGGAGCCGCAGTGATCAGTGTTGCCGCGTGAGAAAATACGGTTCGAAACTTAAATTTGAAATTAATTTAAGCCAGTGTTAACATCTGTGGTACATGTCTGGCCAGATACAATGCTACTATAAGAGATTTAATATTGCTTTTTGTATTGTAGTACAATTACAATGCAAGTATTTTATCTATTGCGTGCTAAGTTTTTGTTGAATGCGATAATCTGTGTTATCATTTAGGATAAACTAATTGCTTTTAAATTAATTTGTTGGTAGTTTGCAAGTTTACCTGAAAGAAACTTTGCATGAAAGCTCCCTTTTGTGGTATAAAAATAAAATAAAATTCAAAATGTACTGATTTCTACAAGATGAAAAGAACATAATAAAAATCGAGGAATACTATCACATTCTGCGTTCTTTTATCGCCAAATAAATTGACTATTTTCTTAAATTTAAAGCTTCAATTGTGTTATTTATTAGCTTGGTGTACAATGAATTTAGACATATAAATTAATAAAATAAATAAGTAACGTAGATCCATTTATGTTTTTTTTTATTTAACTAGCATTTACCAATGCTGAGATAAAAGTTTTTTTTTGGCCTCGCGCAGGTTATCTTATTTTTTCTTTTATTTTAGTAATAATTGATGTTTATCTTTAGTTCACAATTTATTTTAGTTTGTTATTTGTAGTTACCGTGCGAGTCACAAATAAACTATTTGTACCTATCTTTCTAACAATAAATTAATAAAAAATAACTCAACCTTTTTATTCCTCCCCAAGTTCGATTCGCACAAGCTGTCTCCATATCTCCGGCCGACAGTACACAGATCTCTCGCCGAGAGCTCTTTGCGTTTAAATAAATCAGAAGAAATGACGGCGCGCGCGTTAACCAGTCATCGTCCCTCTGGGTGGTCGGCTTCACGACGCCTTCACGGCTATTTCACACACAACAAATAAAATAAAGATCGACACGGAAACAGTGAAACTAAAAGAGAACTCGCACTTAACGTGCGAATGCGTGAAGAGTTGTGAATTGATGAAGGCATTCATAGAAGTGTTATGTTTGTGGTTTCAAGCTTGATTAACTGCGTTTGTTGTGAGGATTGATTTTGCTAGTCGATTCTAGGAAAAATATGACGTCTTTTTAGTTTTGAATAGATTTTAGTATATAGTACCTATAGAGGTGGAACAGCCTTCTCCATAGCTCAGAGTTCTACGCTTTGGAATATACAATGAGCATAATTTTTTTGACTGACTCATATCATAGTACATTTAGTTAATTATTCTGAGTAGTCCGCTTCAAAGTTAACTATATTATTTGTTCTTTGTCATGGTTTGTACTTAGTTTAGTTTCTATCATTATTTTGAGAGCAGTGGTGATGAATAAATTACACAAAGTGGCCATTACAACTGGGTGACCATAACTGTATTAAAATTATGCCCATCTTTAAATAATAAATGCGCTTCCAGCATTCATATAGTTTTGTTTAAGATACGTTTAATATAATATGAAATGTTGATTTTAAATCCTGCTACACCACTTTAACTGACAAATCGGTTCCAGATCTCATCGAGCCTGTTCTTTAAATACATTATTTAGAATGTTCTGCATATTATACGATACTTCAAGTGCATTCTTGCAAACCTAAGGTATTTGATATTTAAATTTAAAGTACCTATATCTTCGTTAACAGATCAACGATGATTTTACTTAGCTACTTAATCATAAAATAGAATACAAATATACAATCTCGTATGATGTTAGACATACTCGATTACTTTCAGGTTGGTCCAAAGTCCTCAATCATAATGCTCTTTGAAACACAAATCACGCTCAATCAAAGCTCTGATGGATTGATCATAAACTAAACAACTAAATCAGAATCATAAAATTAAAGTTTGAGACTTTCACCGCTAAAATTGAGTGTGAAATGAGAGTTAATAAAAAAAATTGTACGAAACAATGGAACTGCAAACCACCACGGTCTTGCAACAAGATTTTACTCGGAACATCTAAAATGCTCCTCTTCCATCTGGTTTGAGCTATGCACTGCGAATAAGATTCGCACCAGTTCATTTCTGCAGACGCAATTTTTTAATTTCTTTCTCTTCTTTATATTTAAATGCCGTCCGTACGTGAAACGAACTACTTGAAGCGTAATTTCACAAGTTTCCCGCCATATTTTATTGCAATACAAACTCATAAAGTCGACAAGCTACGAATCGTATTTCAGTGAATGTAAAAGCAATACTTCATTAACTACAGCAGGCTTCCAGAAATTGTAAAAGTTCATTTCGTACAAAATCCGATTCAGCGTTATCGCAAAATGTTAATTACTCCTTGTAATAATGCAAACTTTAATCAAAATTGGCGTCTGCTGGGAACTCGATTAACAACAAATAAGTAGAAAAATAAACAGCGAAACAAAGTCGAGTTTACCTCCAATTGGAGAGTAAACGAAGCATAGAATTAAGGTTGGAAAACACAATAACATTTTTTAAGGTAAACGGAACAGGGAACACAGCAGCTTAAAACAATTTGCTGAAGGTGCCACTTGAAAGTGTTAACTGAATTTGAAAATGTTAAGATGCCTTTACAGGGAAGTTACCTGGGACCATGTTTTCGGAATGTTTGCTGCTTACATTGTGATGATATCGAGTAGCAGTATTGTGTGGAAAATATGTGTCGTTTGTGTTTTGCTTGTGCTTTTCTTCTTGCTTTCAATGTAGGTCACAGTGTCATTTTTTCTATCACACAAGTTGATTAGTAGGCCCAATCCTGTCAGGGACCAACATTTCATCACAGACTTAAAAAACAAATGTTAATTCCAATGTTGTTAACAACATCACGTTCAGTTAGACGGCGCCCTAACAATTGGAGCATTCGGTTGTTCAAATTGAGTTAAACAAACGAAACTCATCGACAAGATTCTATCGTAGAGTTTAAGAGCAATTTTTCTCTTAAAGCCAAACAAATGAGGCGCCATTAGATGGAGTGAGAGAGCTTAATCTATTTCTGACGAGTTCAGTGACGCCGACAAAGACAAATCGACGTTAGCCTACCCACACGGCGCAAAGGCGTTCCACTTCTGTTTCAATTCCACTTTTATTTGCGGATTAACTTCTTATTAGTCATTGTGCCGGGACGGGGCCCGGACCGCTATCGCGAGCCTTATGAATGGCTCAATTATTTTGCAGACTCAGTACGCATTCTGGCGAATTTGAACAGTATAAACGCTAAGCGTAAATTATTCGAGCCCTCAGATCTATTATCTTAGGCTTAAATTCACCCTCTGCGTTTCGCTTGTGTTGACGATAATCATAAACATGTTAATCTTTATAAAAAAGTTAATATAGAAGTACCGTTTATTTAACATGTGTACGTCTTTAGCAGCTCAAGTAACACGCGTATTAATATACTGACAACATATTTATGCGCTCCCCATGACAGATATAATGGTCTCAATAAATTGTACGTGATTAAATATTCAATGTTTAACTGACATAGAAATATTATTTTTCGTCCTATACAAATATTAACTTTTCCTACCTACTTTATACTCCTACTGTGGCCCAAAACTATTTTTTTTTTTGTTTACCGTAGTGATATTGTGTTTAACTAATTGCCCACTAACCCGTATCGGTCACATTAGCGTGTTTAAGAGTTAGATTTAAACCGACTTTTTGTCTGTTCTTATTAAAGTGAACGGTGTTATGTAGAAAATAGCCAGTTCAACAATCCTGTGTTACAGGAATTTACACTCTATAGGCAAAATAATAAGTTATATTGTTCTGTTCTTCTTAAAAGTGATTCAAACGGTGACGAGCAAAAATAAATATAAAAGGACGGTGCGGCGCGTATTTCAGAAACGACAAGTTGAAGAATGTCGAAATGTGTCATCTGTCAGTCGGCATTTAAAACGATATGTTATTCTGAAAGTGTCGCCCCGTGTCCGCGTTCGTCGTGTATCTAAATAGTTAAGCAGCTGTCTCGTTGTAAAGATTACACATTTTCTTAGAAGCCAATGTAAATTCCAAAGTCTTTAATGCGTTTTTCGACTAAAATGAAACATAAATTATTAAAAAATACTGTTAACTGTATCGGGACTAAAGTGATTTTGAATTTTATGTCTCCTCGAATTGATGAGCTTCCTAATATAGCAAATGCTACCACATGCAGGGCTGTAATCCAGAAATACGCGTTCTAATGCATGTTTTATTTAGGTCATTTTTTATAGATATCCAATTTTTTACATGACGTTGTATGCTCGCAGATTTTTACGTCATATTAAACGAATATCGAAATATGTCACGTCATAAATATTAACACAACTAACTTCTTTCAGCTGCTTTCGCCGAAAAATTAAGCCTGTGTGACTAAGTGATAAATTAACATTCTACCGTTTAAATTTTTTTTATAATCGGTCTAGTAGTTTTTGAGTTCATTCATTACAAATAAAAATATCCTATGTATTTCCTTTTTCATCCGATGGATGCGTGATGCACAGGACCGGTCGTTGTGGCGACGCTTGGGGGAGGCCTATGTCCAACACTGGACGTCTTTCGGCTGATATGATGATGATGATTTCCTTTTTATAATCATTTCATTATATAAATATCTCGTATCACAGTGTTTGTTACCGAACTTCTCCAAAAGGGCTTGATCATATTGATTGATTTTTATGATTTTTTTTTGTTTATATGTGGTAAGTCTGAGAATAGTTCGTTTTTTTTATTTGATATAAACCAGTGCTTAACTGTGGTCTCACCTGATAGTAAGCAATGATGCAGTCGTTGATGGTCAGGTATATTAGTATACCTCTAGGTGATATGTCTATGATATACCTACTATGATGCGGGCGAAACCACTGGCAACATTATTATTATTATTAGTATAGATAGCAACGGCAGTCCTTATCTTTTCTCTTAAAAACATCTGGTTGCAGACGACAAAGACAAACAAAATTTACGTCACCGTATAAAATAGTCGTAACAGCCAATGGAGTTGGAAAACTGTAAAATGCATCCCATCCCCTTCTCCGTCGAAAATGTCCCAATATTTCCTCGCTTTGTAAAGATATTGTTTTTGCAAAGCAAAGTCGTGCTCAAAGTGACCACTTCCACCTTCATTGGAAAGTATTATGTTGCACGCTCAGCTGTTGTGCACTTGAAATACCTAGATCGCTACCTTAGTGATGAACTGAGCGGGTAAATAATTGATTTTACATTGAAAGTAATTTAATTACATCGATTCCATTGAAAGCATAAAGGAAATCGTTTGTCTTAGTACGGTTATGTGAAGAGGAGGAATGAAACTCATGTTATTAAAAGAGTTCTGAATATATGTGGAGAGGGAGAGGGAGGCCAATGAAAAGATGAGTGGATTTTGTGAGGAGTGACATAAAAGAAAAGGGATTCGAGTTAGTGATAGTGTGACGGATGACAAGACAGAACAGAAGAAAAAAACGTGTTGCGTCGACCTCAGGTAATAATTATGTGATAAGGGCAGAAAGATGAAGAGGAAAGCATATATTTTGTATTTGGTGTAGCTTAGCTACTACTACATCGGACCCCTAATTATTATTACAGGCCTGTTGGTCTAGTGGTTAGTGACCCTGACTGCTATGCCGGAGGTCGTGGGTTCGATTCCCACCCAGGACAAATCTTTGTGTGATGAGCATGATCATTTGTTCTGTGTCTGGGTGTAATTTATCTATAGTATGTATGTATTTAGAAATATATAAGTATGTTTATCAGTTGTCTAGTACTCATAACACAAGCTCTGCTTAGCTTGAGACTAGATGGCGTTGTGTGATAGTTGTGGAATATTATAAGAAAATTATATACCTACAGCAAATGGCAAAAAGTTTTATTAATGAACCTAATTACTTCAGTCGCAGTACTGTACCCGTATATGTAGAATTGAATAGACAAATAGACAAACAGAGCATAACTGTGCAACTCCATCGTCTCCCTAGCCTTTCCCCAACTAGCAAGTTGACTTCCAGTCTAATTGGATGCGGCTGAAAACCTGTGTTTTATGGAGCAACTCTCTATCAGACCTCCACAAACTAGTTACTGGACAACACGATATTCCTTGAAAAGACTGATGTTCAAATTCTTTAGTGATTGACTAATGTGGAACAGATGCATTAAAAACATAACACTAGCTTTTGTCTAATTGTTTTATTGAAAACTAGCTTATGCCCACGTGGCTTTGCTCCTGCTCTTCCCTGCTCTACTCTACTATACCCTACTCTACCCTACTCTACCCTTCTCTACCCTACTCTACCCTGCTGTACCCTACTCTACCTTACTCTACCCTACACTACCGTACTCTACTCTACCCTACACTACCCTAATTTTATTTTTTTTCCACAAGAACCTTCTCCTCACAACAACAAATACAACAAAAAAAGAATTAGTGACATCGGTCCAGCCGTTCACGCGTGATGGTATGACCAAGAAAATAGGTAGGGATTCATTTTTATATACCTATATAGATAAAACACGAACTACTTTTCATAGGTCTAGGTCTCGAGGTCAAACACTATTAAGGTTCGCTTTTGAAAGGAAAATCTGGAGTCCTGGAACGCAAGGCAAAGAAAGAACATAGGGGTGAGTTTTAGTCAATAAAAATCTGACACCCCTCACCGCTTAGCCCTAGAGTGGTAGAAGTTACTCAGAAATCAGAAACGTTTATTTCAAATAGACCAATTAAAGATACTTTTGAATCATCAATATGTCGGCCAGTCAACAAAAAAGTGAAGCTAAATTGCACGTTCCAAAGCGTAGATCTCTAGGGGAAGAATGTGCGAGAAACTCCATGGACACTCTTATGATTCACATAAATCTTGGTTACATATTTCTTGTCGCGTCTAATATGTGAACACAATGTAGATAAATAATAACTGGATATACAGGATGATTTCAATAGGTCGAGGTCTCGAAACGAGGTCATTCAATCATAGAAGAATCACAAACCAAAACAAAAAAAAATCACAGTACAAACATAAAACACTGATCAGAGAAATATTACCTATTACAGGAAAAAATACGGATCCAATTTTCGGCACTGTAACCTAACCTCTATTCGGTGAGCAATAACGATTTTCCGCAAACTCCGTCAGGTAATAGCCGCTGCGATATTATATCGAGTGCATCGTGATTCCACCTCGTTATGTTCGCTGTCGAGAAGAAATGCCTTTTTTATTTAAATGCTTTCTACTTGGTACCTTCTGTGGTACACCGTCTCAGAATTGGAGGGGTGATAGATAGGTACTGATAAATTATAGTTTGACTGTAGACACATAGTACTGGCGCAATATTTTTATTGTCGTTGCTTATTATGTTGTTTTAATGAGTTTCCTATCAAGGATTGGTGCTAGGGTGGTTGCAATGTGTTTTTATGCTGAAGAACCAAAAGAAACTCAATATAAACTTTTTGGTTTCATAAACTATTTTTTGATTATTATTAAGAAATAATTACTAGATTGCTCGCACATTGCTCGTAGAATGGTTGATGAGGCCGAAAGGTTTTGGAAAGACATTGTGCGCCTTACCGAAGGCCTCCTAAAAGGTAGACCAACAACCTGGTGGGAGTTGCGGGAATGCGGTGGATACGAGATGCAAAGGACCTGTCGTTCTGGCAACACTTGTGGGAGGCCTATCGACGTCTTTCGATTGAAATGATAATGATGATGATTGATAGTTCTAAAACTAGAACTTTAAATGAGTTTAAGGCAAAAACGCCCGAGCAGTGCCATAAAACAGTTACTTTTCTGAAACCTACTCTTATGTAACGGCCAGGTTGTTTAAAAAAATGTATTCGTGACAACGATATCAACTATTTATTTTTTTCGTGTGACTAATAATTTTTTCTAAAAAAAATATTTAGCAATTTCGCAACTTTTCCCTTATTCTTTGAAACAGCTTGGATCTTCAGAAACATTTTTACACATAAAAAATGATGGTTAAAATATTCAAAGTGAACATAGCATAATGTAAATCAATCAATATTTCGCAAAAAAAACGCATTTAAAGGTCAGCGGAGCTGGCATCCGGGTGCAGCTGGCCGCAATTAAATGCACAGATACTCGTACTGCCACCTAGGCGGGTACGAGTATTGTGTCCCTTTAATTCCGGCCAGATGTTCATGAGACTACAATATAGTCCCACAAACATCTGGCATATATATGGGATCGTTCTTTTAAACCTACACCTATTGTATAATTTCAACACTGATGATGTAACTATGATCTTGTACCTAACTATTTACCGATTCCAAAGAGTGTCCGTGAAGTGTCTCGCACATTCCTCTCAATAGAGATCTAGACCTTGCAAATGGCTTAATTATCTTGACAATTCGAAAGTGCCAGTAAGTAAATGGTTCAGTTGATATAAAAGCTTTGAGTTTGCATTTTCAAACATATGTGATGATTTTTAGGCATTTTGTACAATTATAAAATAAAGTAAAAAATTATATGTAGAAGAAGTGCATTATCTATCATCATCATTTCAGTTGATATACGTCCAATGTTGGATATAGAGCCTCCCCTAATTATCTATAGCATAATCAGAATTGCCGTGTTTCCACTGCTAGGATTAAGCCTCCTCTCTGGGAGAGGACATGGACCTTAATCCAACATACGGGTTCAATGCAAGTTGGTGGATGTCAGTTACATTTCTTCAAATTTTTAGTTGTAGGACATGCCGGTTTCCTTGCTATGTTTTCCTTCACTGATTCCAAAGCAGTGGTGATGAAATAAATTAAACAAAATAATGTTTCTGGATCGGTTCAACCCACGACCCAACTCGTAAGATGGGACCGTTAACACTGTATCGCCACTGCTCCATTCTTTATGAACAGCGTAAATTGCGATCAGGAAACGGCCTCATTTGGTTTAAACTTATGTAAAACATTGTGGTCTAAAAGTGTTATTTATAAGTTATATCGAATTTCACAAGTAATTATTTATAGATCTAAAGGTACATTGAATGTGTGAGATTACTTTCTTTGATTTTCTGTCTTTTTATTATTGATAGGCTCATGATTGAGGTAAGATAGTGGTTACCTAATGGAAAACGACGATGTGGTCGAAGATGGAGCATTCTTGCCTAGAAGTTATAGTCTATTCACTCTTGACTTATAGACTCCCAGATTGTTCATCAAGAAACAGAGACTCAGAACAGAGACGGATTCCACTCGTTAGCTGTACGCACAATTAATGTGTTCCCAAAACGTTTTGTACGTGTGGGTTGGATGTCCACCATGTACCGGTGGCGCATCGCCATATATCTGATGGTCCCGTGATGGAACGGGCTTTGCAGAATTAGATTATGTAATACCGGCCTTGACGTTATAGACGATATTCGTAAGTAGACGTAAACTTCGAATGTTAACCATTAACATAATGCCATCCCAAACGTTCAAGGGTGGTAGCAAAATAGTTTTACAGACGCGTATATTAAACATGATACGAAAGTTTGAAATGGCTTTTACCGTTGGCAACACCATTATTTGTCTATTTTAGATGCAAGGAAATGAAAGGGGTCGCAGGTGGTATTTTTAATGCTTTATCTAAGGCAGGTTGTTAAAGTAACTGTTTGGTTTTGTTCTTCTTGTTGGTTGAATGCTTTTCTATAGTATACTGCTGCAAAGTCTCAAAATCCAAAACTGCTATACGAGGGTGCATTTTTTGTCGGATGGTACCTTGAAGGATTTGTTAAAAGAGTCACTAGTCATTAACCCTTCATTTATACTCATTATTGGCTGAAATCAGAACTATTTCCGATTTAACATAATGTAATATAATAATATTTATTATCCGATAAAGACCAGGCCCGGGTCGACTGTGCGTCTGGTTCCACATGCGCCTCAAAAATCTATCAGCATAATTGACAGGATCCGCTAGAGTTGGTGCCTTCCAAAGCTGTGGGATTGTTCGTAAGAGTTACGGTGCTCCTCGAACAAAGGTAACTGAAACTAAACGGGTGGCATTAGTCAGTAAAACTCTGACTTTTCCACTCGTTTCACCAGCGAGCCGAAGAAATCATTTGATAATTTTTCGGCCTAAAAAGAAAAGCGTACAGATTTGGTCATTAAAATTCATTTCAAGGAATTCTTTAACTCGGAAAATGCACAAAGGTCACCGGAGCTCAGTCGCCAATAACCTACTTTCAGTCAAGGCCACGCTAACCAGAGATATAAACTTGGAAACTCCAAATCAACCTTTTATTATCAAGCATTTCCTAATTATGACCATGAAAAGTTTTTGTGCCAATGAACATGTCTTAATAAATAATTATCGACTTTAAAGTTAACTATTAAAAGTATTTAGGTGGAAGAACAAGTTTGGAGTTCAACAAGGGTCTGACATGGGTCCAACAATGGCTGACTGTTGCTAACTTTTAAAGATTAGACAACCCGTCTTAAAGTTAAGTTTAATAAGGTTCCTTTTAAATTGTTATGTCATAATTAAAGCTATTAACTGGTTCGGAAATATTAACTTTGAGAATACGATTTCAGTCGAAGTCATTTTATAAGGGGTTTTTAACTGTGAAATAAGGTTAAATTTAATTAAAATTATAATTACTGGAGATAAGTTTATCTAATGTCTCTTTCTTTTGATTTTATTAAGCTTTAATGAATTAACATGCATTTGGGAGACAACGGAGAATTTGGTTATAATTACAAAAAAAAAAATAACTTATGCTCCACACTAGGAATCACTTGTGTATCGTGGGTGTCAAACATGTAAACTGTTTATACCAAATATTCCAACGAAAGGAAAATACTTTGTTTTTACCGCAAATTCGTTTTCGGTTCTAGTTCTTAGAAATAGATTGCAAAAATAAATTATTGTATTTAGTACTATCAAAGCTTTATGACGAGTAGTATGGCTTCAATATTAGATATACTTACTTAAGTAAAAATCTATCTGGAAAATAAAATTAAAATTCCAATTCGATGCCGTGACTATTTGTTTTATGAATCCTCACCACTTTTATACAGTAGGTATTAAAATTTCATGACCCTTAAAATCAGAACCGTTATTCACACCAACGATTATTAGACCAGATACCCTTTTCCTAGAAAACTAACCAAATCACAGTTTTAAATCAAATGACAATTGGCTATTTGATCCCAAATTGATCGGACGTAAAAAGTTTTATTCGGAACTTTTTCGAAGTAAGACCAAGATGTTCTCGGAGCTTGTCTAAGTCCTATCAGGTCTCGGCGTCAGTGGTCGAAGTTCAGGATTTCAGCTATTTATTGCAATCCTTGGGGATTCGGGAATTTACGCGTCGTACGATAAAAGACCGTAGTTTTATAGGGATATGCGGTAAGTTCCCGCTATCACGCTATTACACCAACTAACTCTATTTTATAGAGCCTAAAGAACTTTTTCTTCAGCCATTATGTTTTAAGATTCTCAATTCTGTTATCTAGATGGTAGTTGGGAGTAATGGTAGAGATAACATTGAGCTCTTTCTTTATTTAAGTTTATGCCGTTAAGTTGAATTGGTCTGAATTATACAGCAGGTTATTTATTCTTGAGATTGCACATTGTCTTCGAGTCTAAAGTTACAAATTACGAGTTTAGCCAGAGTCGTCTTTCTTCTGCCCTTGCTTTTTGAGGTCGATGTAGCATTTTCTTGATACAGACTCTCTTCAGTAATCTCTTTACTAATCAAGCCCGAGCTGAGAAGTGATATTTGTATCAGAACACGGCTATCACTTCTCAATACACAAAATTGATTTCCATTCAAGGCTTACTTTCTTTTCGTTTTTCATTGAAATCGTTCGCGAAGTTTCCTCAAGTCACAACCGCTGTATGAAATCGATTCCACGAACTATTCCTTACATGATTGAGTAGCATGTTGCTAGCTTAAGCTGAACGTACTGAAATATGGGCTAACGTTACATTGTCATTTACTACATTTCAGCAAGCTTTTCCAGGAGTCTTGGCCTTAGGAGTAGTTACTTGTGACCCATATTTGAATGAACTTTATATAGAAATGAGAATTTAAAGGTGGTTTTTCCTGAAATGGAAAGAATAAACTAACCTTTTATTTTTAAATAAATGTTGCACTCACATTTTTCCAGTCTAACTAGGTGCAACTGAATACCAGTACTTGACTCGCTTATCTGACCCCGACAACTCAGAAACTGGGTAATACCCCTTAACAGGATTCGTTTCTGGCTTTTGACTATCCGTAACGACAGACGAAGATGTTCAAATAACAGCTGGGACCAAAGGCTTAACATATTTTTCGAGACAAAGAGGGAACTCGGTATGTACCTAATGGATGGTTTATTATCTGCGGCTGTTATTATTTAGCTATGGGGAGTTTGTGGAGGGGCACCCTTTACAAATAAAGACTATAATTTATTGTAACGGATAGTATGTGAATATTCGCATTCGCGTTTGCGAATATTCGCACATTTTTTAACATTCACTTTCGAATTCACAAGGAACATGCGACTATTTGGCAATTTTTTTGACAAGCAAAAAAGATATTAAAGTATTGATTGAATGAGTATAGAATGATAATACTACTAATATGAATTAGTGATGTGACGAATGTTAAATTTCGGCTAATATTCGTGACAAATATTCACATTGGCATTGAGAAATCAATCGTTACATCACTAATTCATATCAGTTTTATTATTATTCTATAACACTTCAAACTAATACTACCTTTTTGTTTGTCAAAAAAATTGCCTAATATTTGCATGTTTCTTGTGAATTTGAATGCGAATATTCGTTACATAACTAGTAACCAGACTATGCAGAATAGTTTGCAGTACTCACGCAGAATGTTTAGAAGCTAATAAACATTGAAAGGTAATATTTGCAACATATAATGAGAGTGCTAATAATGAAATAAAAACATGTTGTTTGTTTTGCCGATGAGCACACAAAGGGCTAACAACGGCAGCCAATAAATTGCGCGTCACGCCACGCACGCGTCTAACTAAACAGGGCTGGCACACGCGAGAAATAGGAATACTAGAATACTAATGGAAAAATAACATTTTTTTACGAACGGATCTTTTGTTTTGAAAGCACCAGCGTAAGGGGGTGATGGAAAGCTGATAATGTAATTAGATGGAACATGTATAAAACAATGTCTAAGGCTCAGTATTACTTATCGAAAAGGTTAGGTTACTCAGGTTTTTTTTACACTTCTTTTTCATTCGAACACATAGTATAATGGTTTTCAAAATCCAATGATGTGATTATAGAGTTTGTGAGACCCTTCTGCAAGAACATGATATCAAAACATAAGAATGTGGTTGATTACTCATTGTTTTGTTTATTTGTATTAAAATGTAATTTTATCGAAAATCTAAAATATTAAAAAATACGATCGTGATTTGAAACCCTTAATTTTTAAGAAAGTTCTAAATCTTTCAAAATTCGCACGGTTACGTGAATACCAAAAAGATAAAATGTTTTCACCGTTCTTCCACACTTCCTCAAACCTGTATTTGAAATGCTAACTACTGTTTCGTTTAATAAAATAACTTGTAATTTTTGGAAAAGTTTTCTTATTCAGATATTTGTTGGTGAATATAGAATATTATAAAAAAATAAACATAAAGATCATGGAATTTATAGAATAAAAGTACTAAAGTAGAAAGAGAAAAATACTAACAACAATAATCAAACCTATTAAAATCGTAATTAATCGTTCACTCAGGAATTTCGTTCTGATCAGCAAAAATTGTTCAAAGTTTAAACTTTAAACAAACTTCTTGACATCCCTACTGTCTGTTCGTAACAATGGCTAAAACAACCATTTTAGCAACGTTACTAGCAACAATATACACGCATAACATAAGGACAATGACCTTATTTTACTCTCGCTTGAAAATTATCTTTAGTACTGGAAACGTCTAAACAGGTGTAGTTTAGTATGTACTTAAACCAGATATATTTTATCGCGTATCAGTCTTTGTGAAACGTTCATAATTTTGCATACGTACTATGATGATATTTATTATTATTGTTAGATTTTATTCTTAGACGCATTATTCGTAGGATCCATATTTCACTTTGACTTTTATTATTAGAACTAACTATTAGCTGTGGTTTCGCCTGTGTAAAGGTTAGGAATAATCTCAAGAGAACACTAAAATCACTAAAATAAACACTCACTAATGTTCACTAAAATAATAATTGACACAATGGAAACTTTAAACTAAAAAAAAAACATATACACAGGTAACCTGGAATGATCAGACATTATCTGTTCAAATATGAAATTAAACAGAAACTAAATAATGTAACTAAATAAATAGACAAGAAAAAAGTCTTTGGGAGCAACGGCATAATTATGAACGTGCGCAGAAATGGCAACATAAAATGAAGGTAATTGACCACATCTTAATTACGTAACAACTGTCGTGAAGACACGTTAGATAACACGTATACACTGTGAAAGATAAAAAAAAATGGTCTCATGTGTAAATATGAAGATAAATATTTTTACTTTTAACTTTTTGACGCGATCAGTACCCCTAGCCAAGTTGCTAATCTGCAATAGTTAACGCTTGTTGAAAGATTCAAATGTACGGGAATGACGTCATCTTAACGCTCAGTCACGTGATCAGAATAAAAGAATTGGCGGCAAGGTCAACTCGGAGCGTTCGGTGCAAGCGAAACGTTTGTAACTTGGCTAGGGGGGCTGTACAGTTTACTTATTTGATGGCATGTTTGCCGCAGTGGTTAAGCGATTGATCACGGAACGGATATTTGTTTGGTCTACAGATAGGTATTTCGGGTCCCTCCATCTGTTTAAGTAGTTAACTAATGGTAAACAATCTATATATATCTATATAAAAGACGTACAAAGATTATTCATTTAAATTTAGTTAATTACCTGACATCGGTTTAGGTAAACACATTTTTTTTAGTTTTTGTTAGATAAAAGACATGTTAAGATTGTTTACATTTAGTTAACTTCCTAAACAAATGGAGTATAGACGTCTTATTTATATGAGTTAACATGTTTGTGACCGCATTCACAATACAGGAGAAATTCCTAGTGTGTGGTTTAGTTCTTAAAAAATTGAGATCGAGAGATCATCAAATGACTCCGTGTGTACCAAGAGGGATCGACTTACTAAAACCCACCTGTGTTCTTTCAGTTGCCCTTTGCGATCTAGGGCCATGGTCATCATCATCATCATCTTCCTGCCCTAGTCCGGTTTTATTTGGGGTCGGCGCAACACGTTTTTTTTCTTCCATTCTGTCTTGTCACTCGTCACGCTATCACTAACTCCCTTTTCTTTCAAATCGCTTCTCACACAATCCATCCATCTTTTCTTTGGCCTCTCTCTTCCCCTCCATCTATCCACATGTAAACTCATAACTTTTTTAGCAACATGCGTTTCATCTCTCCTTTTCACATGACCATATCAAGACAAACGATTCCCTTTCAACTTTTCAGTCACTTTTCTTTGATCTAGGGCCATGGTAAATCTTTCAATTAATTCCGTATCACTCATCTCTAACAAGAGGTAGTACCCATTTTTTTTTATTGATATAAACTAGTGCTTGACTGCGATCCCATGTGATGGTAAGCGGTGATACAATCGTTGATGGTGAGAAACACTAGTTAATTAAGAGGCTATTCACTCTAGCCTTAAAGACACCCAAATTATAATCAGACAGGAAGACCGGAGCAGGCAAATTGTTCCAGTCCTTTATTTCTTTTTTTCGCACATATACTTATGTAGCCGGGCAGAAGCTAATACATCATAAATTCCCGGACGTATATATTTAACAAACATAACACCACTGTGTTTGTGTAGCACCTGGTAATGTCAGCTAATTAATTGTATTTGATTAACCAAGATATAAATAGGATACAGTTGTCGCAATGTCATTTATGTGTATTTCGGCAAAATCTATGTTACTTTCTATTATACCAAGCTTAAATGCATTTAGAACTTTGGCTGTGACTTCGTTCGCGAGCATGTTTTCATAAAAAACTGTTACACCCCTTAAGGGCCAAGCGCCCGAAAAGTGCCATAAAACAGTGATTTTCTGAGGTCTACTCCTCCGTAACGGCTAGGTCAATTGGTTTGAAAAAAATATATGTTTATTATAGATTCATGAACAATAATATCAACATTTGAATTTTTCGTGCAATTAATACTTTTGTCAAAAAAAAAATATTTAGCAATTTCGCAACTTTTCGCAACTTTTCCCTACTCCTTCGAAACGGCTTGGACCTTTAGAAATATTTTTACACATAAAAATTGGTGGTTAAATATTCTTCAAAGTGAACATTGCATATGTAAATCAATCAATATCTCGCAGAGAAAATGGATTTAAAGCGCTTTCCGGGCGCTGCTGGCCGCAAATAAATGCACAGATTTGCGTACTGCCGCCTAGGCGAGTGCGAGAGTTGCGTTCACATAATTTCGGCCAAATGGTTCAAGGAACTATACGCCTTAAACCATATTTGAGGGTAGGCAGGGAGGCATATTTTAGGGAAACTAACCCTCGAGCACCGATTGTACATGCGTCTCTATAACTTGAATGACCTTGAAAAACGCTTAATTTTCGTTTTGTACACACGTTTGGACGTTTTAAATTTCTAGACCCAGTTGATTTGGTTGTGCGTTGATATGTTAGTCAGTTTCTCGTTTTGTATATATAGGGTGACTGGTAATTAGTGTACAATACTTAAACACGTGATTGTGCTCATGATAACAAACAACTTTTACTATGGGAACAAACCTGAAATGGCGAAAAAAAATCAGCTGTTCAGTACATTTATGTTTGCCTAATGTACTGAACAGCTGATATTTTTTTTCGCGATTTTGGCTTTGCTTCCATAGTAAAAATTGTTTGTTATCATGAGCACAATCACGTGTTTAAGTATCGTACACAAATTGCCAGTCACCCTATATAGATGAGTATTTTGGCAACATCTATGTTATTTTCTATGATACCATTAGCATTAGGTGTTAGCATTTAATTCATTAAACCCCAAGCGAACGCGGTTCGCGCACCTATTGTCTTTCTATTGTGTCTGTAATTTCCACGATTGAAAGGTTAAATGCAATAAAGTCGATAATGCTTTGATGCTCGCAAAATTAACATAGATATTTCTAAATTAATCGCAGCTTCAATATTTACAGTTTGTCATCTTTTAATCTTAAGTAATGTTATGTACTTTCAGTAATAGCGTTTAATTTAAATTTTGATTAAGAGATTTTCATTATACATAATTTAGTTTTTAACAAGAGTAAATCTACGTACAAGACACATTATGTGCCTACTGATGTACTGTAGCCTCCAAGTTGATGGATTTAGGCCTACTGGCCACAGACGCGTAGCTTCGTAGACGCGTATTCGTCACTATACGCTAGGTGTGCCTGCTCACAGTTTACATATAGAACTATGAAACTGTCAACGAAGCGGCAACTACATGATGGCAAGACGTTGCCGCTCTTTTGTATGTAATCTGTGAATAGGTGTACACTAAGCGTATAATGACAAATACGCGTGTATGAAACTACGCGTCCGTAGACAATAGGCCTTACTTGACGATTTCGTCTGCTTTTATTTAATTTGTAACTAAGCTTTTAGCAAAAGAAGTCTGTACCTAGTCGTTTTCATAAAATGTCGTGACGGTCCAGTCGTTACAGTCTATCATGCATGAGCTTGCGAGCTTGGTCTCGGTTGTTGCTTGTTTTTACAGGTAGTCAGACACCAGAAAATCTGAGCACCAGTCTATTCCAAGAAGTATCATCACCATCCAGTAACTGGGTTTTGGAGGTCTGATAGGCAGTCGATCCATGTAAAATATGGGTATTCGGCATCCACAACCAGTTAGATTGGAAGTCGAATCCAAATTAGTTGGAAAAAGGAACAAATCTATAAACGCTGTCATAATCTTTTTAAATATGTAGGTGCTTTAGAAAGAATTGGGATGAACGGTGAACTTAATCTTACTGAAGATTTCTTTACGTCTAAGCACAAAATAACTGTAAATTATCGTTCTTATACAAACAAAACGTGAACCA
The DNA here is from genome assembly GCA_910589285.2 of Mythimna ferrago. Classification (NCBI taxonomy): domain Eukaryota; kingdom Metazoa; phylum Arthropoda; class Insecta; order Lepidoptera; family Noctuidae; genus Mythimna; species Mythimna ferrago. The sequence goes on from OU342674.1 coordinate 30,213,049, forward strand.
AAATAAACTTACAAAAGTAACTCATTGAAATCCTTTTAAACCAATTCGCTTCGTGTCCACAAATACGAAAATTTACTTTGATCGATCTTTTATTTTTGATCACAAATTAGAAGCTCAGGGATTAGCCTCCTAAGCGACACGCAACGGTACAAAAAGGAGTAAAGTGTTGCCAGAGCTGAGACAAATAAAGTATGAGAGAACAATGCGACGAGTCAGTGAATAATTTTAGCCCCGACGTACTCGGCGCGACGACTACTTACATAGATATCTAGTTCCTGGAAGCGGCCTTTGAGTCTTTTTTGGGATAGGTACGTGGATGAGGTACCTATTTATAATGAATACTGACATTTCGGGCTGATGTTCTGGGATTGACTAATATTTAAAACACAGTCCTAGCCTTTTTGAAAACTAAGCTAGATCTATGTTTTAATATTCTTCTTTGTACGTGACAGATAATTAAAATTATTTAATGTTTTTGTAAATTTTTTGTAGGATTTAAAATATGAGTTTTTTTCTTTCCTTAAAAAAAAACCTTGTCGGCAAACTGGAAATTACTCCTATATTGTGGGTGCATTTACAAACATGTAAACTCAAATAGGATAGATAGAGACAGATGTTATCCATAGGTTATACAAATATATCTTTAGAAATCGAATCATGAGAATTGAACCTGCGGCACACAGTGCAACAGTCGATCGCTCAACCACTGCAGCAACCGTACTGTCAAAAGTCAAGTTATCCGCACCCGAAGCATAAAAGAAAAATGCTTCGATGTTATTTAAAAAATGTGAGCAGATACTAACAATATATATCTTATAACCAACACAGTGGACTTCTAAACCTAGAATAAATACAAAGCATTAGAAAACAATATTTTTTATTAAAGATATTCTCTTAATTAGCCGTCAAAATACTTACGAGCAGCTTTATAAGTGAACCCAGGCTTTCCCCCAAATCAAGTACATTAACAATGTCAACCATGTCCTGCCCCAAAAAAAAACTCAACCCATTTTAAAAATTCAACGATTCCAGTAAATTTTTCATGTGTTCCTCGCCCCGCTATCTTTACCGCCCCCGAGGGAAATAACGTACTGTCACGCAGAATATACTGGTCCACACCACAATTAGAGATCGCCAGAAATTGCGTAATTAGGGGGCATTAATCGATCTCGCATAGTCTCGGCTAGGGTTGTAACTTCGTTGGTTGTTGAAACCGTACCTTTCGGAGGTCCGATTTCAACAACCAACGAACAGTAATATATTTTTTTTAAATAACCAGCTTCATCCAGCAGCTTCACCCGTACAAACGTCGGGTAATTAATAACCCAAGGCAATTTCTTCTCTCGAGAAGTCAAACTTCTGCTTACCATGATTTTTATTGGTGCCGAAAGAGGAATAGTTTTGGTGCCAAATCAGGAATGCTTCGAAAACATAGCGAACAAACCAATAAACTGACAAAGTTACATTTGCATTATTTAATGTATGGATATTGATATGATAACTTGTATATTCATTCATGGCTGATTCGTAAAAATAAAATTATTATTTTCATGTACTTCACCATATGGGTATTATCTTTGTATTTTAATGATATTATAGTAGTGCTTCTCTGTGGTCCCACCTGATAGTAATTAGTGATGCAATCGTTTATGGTGAATTGCACTAGTTTATTAAAAGTCTATTCACTCCAACCTTAAAGACACCTACATATAATTATTATACTCGGACGGGAAGTTCGCTGCAGGCAAATTGTTTTACTCCTTCGAATTATGGTTTTTCTTTTTTTCCTTGTTTGATCTACCTTCGTCTCAGCTTCCGTTAACTTCTGCCTCCAAAGAGGTCAATTCTTACACCTCTGCCTCCGCTATGACCATCCTTACATCTCTAGTGTCGGTCACTTCCCGCTTTGTTAACTGGCTAGTTCTCTTCTGTTTGTACGAGACGACAAATTAGTTTGATATATTGTTCTAGTGTTCACAGTTCCTGTTACTTGGCTCTGTTTATGGAGCAGGAAGGATAGTTTCAAGTTTATGGCTTTTGATTGGGTGTGTCGTTTGAATTAAATTGGGGTTTATTTGATGCAAGTAGGAAGATCGTATCACTAATTTGAAAGACGTGTGTAGCACCCAATCAATAGCAACTTCTCAATCAATCAATCATTTGTTCTATAGAACAAATTCGTCAAAATATATATAACTTGACGCACGATTCGATTGGTGCAATACTGCGCTGTGTTTCACGAGTTCGATTCCTGTACAGAACAAATATTTGTATAGAACAGACATGATAAATGATGATTAATATTTGTAGATGATGATAGTTGTTCTATGTCTGGATGACTATTGTATGTGAGTTTACATATTTGTGAATGCACCTACGATACAGAAGAAATTTTTAACGTTTTATGTTAAGAAAAAAAACTTTAATACATCGCTCTTTGCTGTCGAGCAGACAAATTTTCTAAACAAATTAATTAATGGGTTAGTAATTTCAACTGAAATTCTTCGGATTGCTCATAGACAGTGTGTTGAGCAACTAAAATACCGTCACAGATTTGATTAACATTTAAAAGTTAACATCTAGTAAAGCTATACCAATTGTTGAATTTTGCATTGCGCTAAGGGATAGTAGGTATTCCTTGCCAATTATTATATAGTATTGCCTAATAGCTACAATTTTTAAGTCAAGAGTGAATGGGTTACTTCTAGACAAACGTGTTTTATCGTCGGCCAAATCATCACTTACCATCAAGTAGTGGTCAGGCGTGAGCTTATGAATGACAATAATAATAAGTTATTGTAACTCTACTGCTCATCTCTGCCACTACTAGTTATGGTGCATTGAAAATTTATCCCCACCTTATCGCACAAAGTTATCAGAAAATCGATAGTGTATCGACATCGACTGCTGGAGAATAGGCTTTGCTAACCGCTAGTCCGTCGATCACATCACCGCATTTTATCAGGTGAGATAGCGATCAAACGCCAGCTTGACAATTTTAAAAAAAATATTCAGAAAGCCATGGAGCGTTCTATATGACTTGCATTAATTATATTGTCCAAGGAAGCTTAGCTGAAAACTCATAGTTTTCAAGAAAATTCAAGTTCTCAATTAGCAATTATAAGAAAAAAATTGTTTAGTAACAAATTCTAGAAAATTTTCAAAAACAAAAACTTTTCCCCAGATTTCGATTCATCATTTTACTAAGGGTCGGCTCAACATTTTTTTTTTCATATCACTCTCACTGCTTTCCTCCACCCTCTCCATTCATTCACATGTTCCTTAGGTGCTTAATTGTTCGAAATAAGTCACACTATAACGTTCTACCGGGAATACATCGAGTTACCAGTAACCTTGAATAGATTATATCTCTATTTTTGTGTGGGTCACTTTATTCAACACCCTTATCAAAAGGTCAACACTTACCTCAAAATTGAGGTTACAGGTCCGCACCGTCCCTTTCTACCCCTAATTTCTATAAGTACACCAATTTCAATCCTCAATAACTACCATATCCGTCCGATCTCTTCAATAATAGTTCCAGAAAGTCAGACGACGGAAATAGTTTCCGAAAAATTCTAAAGAATTTCTGTGACTGTACTTTTTGTGTGGTCACCCCACGGTATTAGATGATCACGGGGAAGAGTAATGATGGTAAATGGCAGGAAATTACCGAGGCACCTTATCGTCCGATTCAATAACCCCATAGACGATAGACCAATGGGTGTAGACTGTAAGGGAGGTAATAATGAAACTGCACGCGCAGACTTTCTACTGTCATACAACTGAACGCTGTATGTAGTCTTCGTCATTTGTTTTTATGGCGTCTACATTGTGTGGGGAACAAACAGAAAGTCATTTTTACAAGGGGCAGTTATAGTCTTGAAGAATTTTGTAATAATTAAGCTTTATTACTCAGTTGTCTTGGCACTAAAACGGTTTTAATTTTTGCTCACTTAAAAATAATTTTGAAATTACTGCTTTGTTGTGTTGGCTGACTGACATTTTGACACTTCTATTTAACGGTCTATTTGAAATACAGTTTCTAATTTCTTTTGAAAAAAGGCAAACATTACCGCTCCGGCGGCGGTGTACCGGAAAACGCTGCATTGGAAGGCCTTCTAGAAGGTGGACCGATGACCTGGTGAGAGTTGTGGGAATCCGATGGATGCGAGACGCACAAGACCAGTCATTATAGCGACGCTTGGGGGAGGCCTATGTTCAACAGTGGACGTCTTCCGGCTGAAATAATAATGATGAAGGCAAACATTAACTAATCAACAAAAGGCCCACCATATAATCCTTCAAACATCTTAATGATACGAATATTATTCAATACATTGACGTAAGTCAGAGGTACAGAAAACTACAGTTACCACGTGTTGATAGGGGTCAATCGATTCATCCGCTGTTACGAGGTATACGGTCGCTTCAATAGCTGTAATTGCCGCCTTCGAGACTTTCTGACCGTCAATGTGACGTTTTAACACGTTCCTATATTTAAAGCCGCTGATCCATGTACGCTAACGGGCTGTTCTAACTTCGTACAGGTGACCGTTAATAATCGGACCCTTGTCTAAACCGGCATCCCTCATAATCCGACACACCTATTGATTGATACCAATACGTATCTATCGTAAATGTAATACAAATTAATGGACTTGATATTACCATTTTTGTAAATATGTACGTAATTTTACGGATTACAAGGCTCCTTTAAAAAAAAACAATCCAGACTTCGGTGGCAGTACTCCATACTCTAACAAATTCGTTAATCCAACATTGCCTTGCAAAACGTTTGTTGAATTATCGTGGTCAACTGTATAATTATGTATTTACTTGTGGTATAATTATCCTAGACTTTTTCATATGCTAAGTTTCCGGTTTGCTTTGCGTGTAATTGTATGGAATGATATCAGCATCGGTTCTGATTTCTTTTTAGGGTACACTATCTGAAGTATTTGGCTAAAAAATAAACAAAGAAATTATAACTTTATTATTACGTCTATATTACCTGTTAGAAACCGGAGGTAGTGAAGAGGACATCACTTCACGGATCGCCAAAGCCCGAGCAACCTTCGCGCAGCTGAGACCTGTTTGGCAGTCGCGGAAACTGACCCGAAGAATAAAGCTTAAAACCTTCGCGTCAAATGTAAAATCTGTGCTGCTCTACGGATGCGAAACGTGGAAGGTCACAAAGGACATCTCACGCCAAATCCAAGTATTCGTCAACCGCTGTCTGCGTCGCATCCTCGGAATTCACTGGCCCGAGACAATATCCAACGTAGAGCTGCTGGAAAAATGCCCTGAGAGCCCGATCGACCGCCAGATCAAGCGTCGCAAGTGGAGATGGATTGGCCACACGCTCCGAAGGAATTCCGATCACATTCCCCCAGCAAGCGTTGGACTGGAATCCGCAAGGAAACAGAAAGCGTGGCCGTCCCCGTCAGACCTGGTGTCGCACCGTGTTGGCGGAAGCAGCAAGCATCGGAATGACGTGCGACGAAGCGTGAAGCTCAGGACCGTTCGCGATGGATGATTACTGTGAACGCCCTCTGCTCCATCTAGGGGACATAGGTAAGTAAGTATTACCCGTTAAATGCACCGATCTATATTACGCTTACACTACGCTAGCTATGTAAATAAAACTAGTCAGCTCGCCGGCTTTCAATTGTATTTCGGGGAGTGTGCTTCAAAATTACATATTTTAATTCCACCCAAGCCCGTTCCATCATCGCTCTACTAGATATACGGCGATATGCCACCGATACATCGCGCTATTTTGGAAACATATTCGTTGTTCTTACAGTTAAGGAGTGTAATTTCCTGCAGACTCTTTTCTTATAACTATAACATGGGAGTCTTTAAGTCTAAAGTGAATAGATTGCTTCTAGGCAAGCGTGCTCCATCGACCAGCTCATCTCTTACCATCAGATGAGAAAGTGATAAACCGCAAGCCTGTCAGTAATAATAAAAAAACAAATAAAACTGTTATCATTTTAGCTTACAGCAAATTTAAATGCACTGGAAATTCTGTAATTTTAACACATTGATTATTATAATGACTGTCGGTACTATAAGTACCTACAAATACCGGCACGAATCTTGAGCGCTCGTCGAAAGAGTCAGAATCAATTTGCGCATCGTACACATCGTCAAGCCAATCACTGTAACTACAAAGACGTACTCCCAACTCCCGCGTCTCACTTCATACCACTAAAGAGGCCCAATACTTCACTTCTCATTCAAGTATGCGCGATTTCAAGTTCAAGTCAGCGCTCAAGATCCGTGCCGGTATTTGTACCTACTTTGTAAGCAGTTGTCAGTTTGTAACACAGGAAACTAAAATAAATCAATTCATTAAAGTTTATAAGTTTTGCGGTCGCCGCTGAGAAGATACGCCTTTACTTTTACAAGTTGCACAGTATGGCTGTCATTAGAGTTATTTTACGCTTGTCATAAATGTCCATTCTTGGAAAGTAAGCCTTTGTATGGCATAGGACATTTTGTAACATAAGTAATAAGTATGCATTGCTTGTTGAAATATAAGCTTGGACAATAGACGTTAAAAGAATGAACAGTGGTGGCTTAGTGGTATTGGCCTCGCTTTACGAGTTATAGAATGATGTAGGGAATATTATCATGAGGATATACTGGAATAATAGAAAAAGAAATTGAAGACCTGAGATCCATCAACCCTCACTGGATCTTTATGGTGGGAAAAAATCATCCAATGACAACCCCCGCTCTTGGGCGGAGTGGGAGATAGTGTCAGACTCTTACTGACTAAAAGCCCACTCTGTTCTTTCTAGCCTTCATACCGGGGTTCGAGTTCCCTTTCGGATAACCCTGGCTCCAGTAGGCTTCGACCCGGCTGGGTCCCTGCTGTTGCTGGCAACTCCTTGAGGCGCGCGGGAACAGTGCGTGCCGTCGACGACTTGGGCTTGGTCCGGACAGTTACCGGACGGCCGGACAGCGAGCTACCCATTGCTCACTGTCCGCAAGCCCGCGCCTACAGTGGCCGGAAATCGAGATTGGGAATCGATGACCTGGTGAGGGTCACGAGAATCCGATGGATGCGAGACACACAGGACCATTCGTTGTAGAGATACTTGGGACAGGCCTATGTCCAAGAGAAGACGTCTTTTGACTAAAATGATGATGATAATAATGACGAATAAAGTTATAACACTACATCAAAATCTCCTGTCACATTTTAGGTAACCATTAGGTGCAACACTTAAGCTAATTTGATGCTGTAAGATTCAGCATCAAATTAGATCTTACTTAAAGATGTTTCCGTTATACCCACTCGACTGTATTGGCTGTAAAATATAAATATAAAGCAAATATCAATTTATTTATTTATTTATAGCTTTATTGCACACCTTAGCTTAGAAGAGGAAGGCCGAAAAAAAGATGGATGGATTGTGTGAAAAGTGATATGAAAGAAAAGGGAGTTAGTGATAGTTTGACGGGTGACAGGACAGAAAGGAAGAAGACGTGTTGCGCCGACCCCAAGTCATATGGGATAAGGGCAGGAAGAAGAAGAATTGCACACCTTAGCTTATTACAGGATAAACATTTACAAAAGAATAAGTGTACAAGTGTACACATAATAAATCTATTGAATTTTTTAGTTGTCCCGCATCAAGTTAAATGTATCATATCGATGTAGATAACTTTTATACATCAATAAAATTGTGCGGAACTTGATATTGATTTAGGCTTTGTTTCATCGCTGTCGGTGGACTCTAACGAAAGATCATATAGACTACATTCATTGACTTATAAGTGGTACAAAGTTCACAGGGTCAGCTAGTCACTCCTAAATACAAACTAACAATTTACTTAGACTGTAACCCAGCCAAAGTTAGACCTAGTCTAAATCTAGAATCAGTCCGCAAAATCGGTTTCCAGAACATTAACACCTTACCTACGCATAAAACACGATGTACTGGCTAAGATTCACCGCGAAATAAAACGTGCGCCACATAAGTTGAGTCGAATCTTGAGGGAACATTTGTTCAGTGGGACGCGTGACAAAATTGTAGCGACCTACGTTTTTCGATCACTTTTCACATAGAGTAAAGAAATTGTACAGACACGACACACGTGTATTATGGCAACACTTGGGGGAGTCATATGATCAACAGAAAACGTCGTTTGACTGAAATGATGATTATGACAGTAGACTACTACCCCCCTTTTTTTTTAAGTTCTTGCAGTCCATCTTAAGGTTGTTTCGTAGATAACGCTGTTGGTGATAATAATATATGATCGCTATTGTAATCATAATTTAAGTTCACGTAAAAGTTTTGTTATATTATTTTGGTGTACAATAATTTGTTTTCTATTCTATTTCATGATGACACTTATGTTAAGTAAAAGATTATTGATTAGTATTTTTTTGTTTTAGTGTAGGTATATTATTACGATGGCTAAACTTAGGTTTTTATTTTCAAAAAAATGCAAATGTTAATTTCTTCTATTTTTAACAAACTAAACTTACCTAAATGCAATGCATCCCGTTGGATAAAAATATAGAAGCAAATGAAATAGAATAATGTTTACTATTTTGTTACGAAAAGTTTTAGTAAAATAATCGTCCTTTTGGCGCAATCGCACTAGTGTGAAAAATAGAAAATTAGGTGCCTGAAAGTAGTAGGGATAAGAACGAGTTTTCGAATACGTGTGTTGAAAGTTTTATTTTGCTTCTGCACGATTCTGTCTATCTGCTTCTTTTGTACAGAAAGAGCATATCCGCACAATACTTTCAAACTGCGAGAATCACCTTTATACTTTCATAATCTATGACCTCGCCCCCTAACACTTAGCCTTCCCTTTTTACCAATTTCAAGAGCTTTTTTCACACATCAATCTCGTTCAATGCGAGAGTAATATGATGTAAAAGCGTCATACTACGTGGTGAATGCCGACCGCTCCGAACCGGTCGTTAAATATATTGGAGGTTTTTTTAAGTGAATATTTTTGGAAAGGGGCTGATGCAGTCCTCTTTTGAAGGTTATGCTGTGAGGGTGCTGGGAGGTTGTGTTTTTTTAATTGGAAATGGCTGAAGCGGGTGTGCGATTGGTTGTTCAACAGACAATAGTTTTTTGGAATATAGGGCTTCCCCAAGATTCACTCTTTTGATCGCACCTGGATTATGTTTACACACAGTGGATTTTTTCTTGACCAGAGTAAGGCCTTATAACGTTGCGTCTTTTAAAATGCGAAAGCCCATCCAAATCCTGTGACCTCGTCAAACACCCTATCCATTCTTTACCCATTTTCAACCACACTAGTTTCTATTTGTAGAATCACATTTTTTTTTTCAAAATACCCGCTATTTCTTTTATCTTTTAAAAATTCACGCTGTGGCAACAAAAACACTTTTGAAAAAAGATTTTATATTTTTCCACAAAACCCGCGAAAAAAAACTGAAAAAAAAATTCGGTTTCAGAAACAGGAAAATCCAAATGTTCGGTATTGTTCTGTTACCTATTTCCAAACAGATTTCACGTATCCATACAATATGTTTGAATCAGATTGTTCGTAGTATTCACATGCACTGGTTTTCAAAAATAACGCCTATGAAAAATAGTGAGTATTTTCAAACTACACTAACCAACACTATTTCTATGCTAACTTTTTGTTGTCACTACTACCAAACGTTATACGACGATAAAGCTTTTAAAGTACTTTACTGGTAATGATCGTTTAGTATAAGGCTCCTGTAGACATTTGCATCACGATAATGCGACTTTCGGAAGTCGGTGTTACATTATAAACAAACAATATCGAGAAACACCGGTTTCCGAAATTAAAGTTATTTTGGTCGTTTTAGTGTTTTTTTTTTAGTGAACCCGGTTATTTTTTATTTTTATTGAAAAAAAAATTTTATTTCTAAAATAGATAATTTTATTCACTAGCTTTTGTTCACGCGGCTTCGCTCCCATTCTTTCCTCCTCCACCCTACTATACCCCACTCTACCCTACTCTGCCCTATTCTACCCTACTCTACCCTACTCTACCCTGCTCTACTCTACTCTACCCTGCTCTACCCTACTCTACCCTACCCTACTCTACACTACTCTACCCTTCTCTACCCTTCTCTACCCTTCTCTACCCTTCTCTACCCTTCTCTACCTTTCTCTACCCTTCTCTACCCTTCTCTACCCTTCTCTACCCTACTCTACTCTACCCTACACTACCCTAATTTTCATTTATTTTCCATAAGAACCTTCTCACAATAAAGTAGACAACAAAAAAAGAATTAGCGAAATCGGTCCAGTCGTTCACGCGTGATGCCGTGACCAAGGAAATAGGGATTCATTTTTATTTATATATGTAGATAGATTATAACATCAGCTATCTGTAGGTATATAATCAGTAAAAGTCCCAACCGACCGTTTTGAAGATTAGCCATAATAGATAGTCAGACAAGTTTTTTTTTTAAATTGCATTTTCTTTGTAGGTATCGTATATTCTTTCCTAAGCACTTAGTAAAAAAAATATAGGTATCTATTTTAAAACAGACACTTCAATGGTATTTACAAGATTATTTTTTTATTTGTTTTTTTTCATGGTATTTAGAAGATGTATAGATTTGTACATCAAATCCCACTCCACACACATCCATCAAAAACCACGTCAGTAGTAAGCCAGATAATTACTGAAACATCGTAATATGGGGCTCTATAGTCTTATCTGCCCCCAACAAACACATTATCCGATGTAAGTTGGCGCATATAGAAAAAATAACCGCCACGAAGCTCGCCGGTTGATTAGGTCGGCTTCCAAATGGTCGTATGTGCTATAAACATTTTTGGGTAAACGTAATATGGAGTCGTTAGGATAATAGAATGGACCACAACGCGGCGCTTGTGCCGTTAGGGCGGTATCTGCCGATTTACTTCATGTAAACTTACAGATAAAGAAACATATCCCTTGTTGCGGTTAGGGTGTTGCTCGAGAAATGTAGACATCTTTTTTGTGCAAAAAGGTTCTGGTGTATAGGTCTTAGAATAAAATTGTAGACATCGACAGTGTAAAGGAAAAGTCGCTTAATCGCCACTTTGTTCGAAAATAAGTTTTATAACTTATTTTTGGTCAAATAAAAAAGGCCATTTTTAAAGAAATGTATAATAAAAACAAGGAGTGTTCTTAATTCAATTGTATTTTTTGATACTTACTTCGGAACTCCGTCACTTATGTTATTATTTGAAAGGACAGACTTCCAAATTGGAACTAAATTCAGTTCAGATGATGGGATCCTTGAGGAATACAGGGAACTTTTCTTTTATAGGGACCCTTATTTTCAGCATTTTCAGAATTTTGTGACTTACTAAAGTAGAGGTGATAAAAAAACCACACATGTCATGATCATCGGAACTTTAAAAACCTAGATACTGGACGTATCCATCCAGGTTTTTAAAGTTCCAGTAAGTGGTTTTTTAACCAAAGGAACATATGCCACCTAGGAAGCACTAAATCAGTTGCGCAACCAGGTAGGCTGCGGTAATCACAAGTCAGCGTAATGGGGTTTTATACATCCGCCAGAACCCAATATGCCCAAAAAAAAGAAGTTCGAAAAATTTGCAGTTCAATATTCTATGAAAAGAAAACTATTGACGATGATTTTTACTTAAAGGCTAGACACTAGAAGGTGAATCGAGTTATTTTTACGAATTATTAGATACAATTTGATAAGAAAATTAAACAACAGCATAGCAACAACTAATAAATTGATGTCGACAACCTACTATTTACTTATAAATAGACTACCTTCATACTAGTTACTACCTACTCATATTCGTATGATCAAATAATCATATTATCCTCTCATTTCACATAAGAGAAGTGATGTAAGTTCATCGGCCTCTGTTCTAAACGTGGCAAATATTTGTTAGGACGGTTGAACTCTAGAAACATATTACCTACGTCATATGTCTTACAAATAATTGTATCAAGTTGATATTATGAAATAGACTTACGTCTTCTGTAACATTTGGTATCGATTAAGTTGGATAAGCCGATCGAACCAAAAATGGCTGTCTCTGTCAACCTCGGTTGGAGTTTCTAATTTACCTAAAATATTTCATTTTGCTTTTTCACTCACCTCCCGTACATTGATCGACTTAAAAAACAGCAGAACTTGGTTTTGAATAAAGATCTGTGAAGTGGTCTGCAATAATACAGTTTTACGTAAGAAATAACTACTATAGAAGGCGCCAGATAACCGTGGAATAAAGTACATTGACCTTTTCCTAATATCTCTGCGAAGGTACCCGAAAAACAAACAATGAACTGCTTTTCATTACTAGATCATGTAAAGGATCACGATACATGTCGATTGAAGACAGCTTTATGTCTTTAATTCCGTTTAAAAATAAATAAGAATAGCATCAAATTCAGGAGGGTATATGACCGTCATTCCACGTTTATCTGGCCTTAATATAGCGCCACGTAACCTTAGTATAGCGTCATTTCTTTTTTTGAAAACAATTAGCAATTTTAAAAAAACTATTATTTATTTCCTCCTTGCCTCTACTGTATCATAGACCAATAAAATGGCAATCATAGACAACGGACAGAAAATGTCAGTACTATGTGCTAAAAATAAAGTGCAAAATAAGCTAAATCACGACATACTAAATTATGAAGGTGAAAGTTTGTGAGTGTGTGTATTTGTTACTTCTTCACTCTCGAACAGCTGAATGGATTTCTATGAAACTTTGTACACGGGCAGACTATGTTATGGAATAGTATATGGGATACTTACTTTTCATCCCGAGGGTATGTTCTCTTGGGATAATTTTCTACTATTACAGGCAAAGCCACTGGTAGCAGCTAGTATCTCCATAAGCCCAGCCTTTTCCCAGCTATGTCAGGTCAGGTTCCAGCCTAACCAGCTGCGGCCGAATATCAGTATTTCACTGCAATCTGACCTCCCTGACCCGAATACTGGGGGATACCGAATTCGGTCAGTAGAAGCAATACACATGGATTATGTTGTATAGCTATCTAACCTCTTGAAAACCTCAAGCATATCATATATGTTACAGGCTGAATATGGAGGCGTATTATGTTACAGGCTGAATATGGAGGCGTATTATGTTACAGGCTGAATATGGAGGCGTTATGTACCTCTAGGTAGGGCTTTACCATGACGTGTGAAAATGGCAAACGTGCGAGTGAGAAAAAGAGCGCTGTACATCTTATATAGCTTCTGCTCAGTTCAGTTCCGGTCGTCCAATGGATCGCATTAAGATCTTATGGTAGAGCCTCTGAATTTCTTATTTATCGATTCTCGCCTCGCCTCGCTTCGAGTCTGATTCGATGCTTCCAGGTAATATACCTGTGCAGCAGTGCCAAATACCTAACAGTGAGTTTCGAAAGCCTACTCCTCGGTAATGGCTATGACAATAGGTTTGAAAAAAATATATGTTTATTATAGATTAATTTGCAACATTATCAATATTTATGATTTTTTTCGTATAACTAATATTAAAAAAAATAAAAATTGTAATATTATGATTTTTTTTTTGCTTGCTTTTTCCTACTCCTTTCAAACGCCTTTGATGTTTAGATATCGCACATAACCGTTTTGGGAACATTGTCATGTGCGTACAGCTATTTTTTTGTTTACTTAAGGAATCATCAGATAATATCTCCCGCTCTGGGTGTAGAGGAAGCGCCTGATTTTTAGTGATTAAAACCCACAGTGTTACTTTATTGGCCCTTATAAGCGAGAGTTGCGGTACTTCATTCGAACAATCTGCAACTCTGGCAGGCGTCGGCCCAAACTTACATCTCTTTGAGGCTGGCGTGGAACACCGCGCTATCAACCCAGGCTTGGCCAGACGGCAAGCTGCCCGTCCGCAAGCCTGCGCCTGCGGTAGGGCTTATCGTCCTACGACGTCTGACGCCTCTTTTACTTGCATTAGGTACTACTTTGCAGAAAGAGATAAACGCCTTCCATTCCCGCTCACTCCGTACCATGGCCTGAACCACGACAACACACAAGATAGTGGGATCAGAAGGAGTGAAATTTCCTACCGGAGTCTATATTCCTGATAGCTACAAACTGGGGCTATTTAAGTCAAAAGTGTACAGGTTACTTTAAAGCAAGCTTGATTCATAGTTGAATACATCACCGCTTTCCAATAGGCGAAATAATGATGAGTTCATTAAAGTAATAACAAAAAAGAATGATTATTATAGTCATAAAAAAAACAGGTGTGTACATAGAAAACTAAGTTGACTTTTTATAGTACCACTAAGCGACTGTTTATAGTACCGCGAAGTACTACGATTAGTAGAAATGGGTTTCATTGTTGCTGAAACGAAGCTAGTGAATAGTTACTTCAGAACTATTAAAATGTTCAAAGTAATTTGAAAATGTGCATGACGGTGCGTTCTAGTAAATTGTATCTTAAGAATGAACAGTGCGTTTTAGTCAGTAAAAGTGAATGGATGATTTCAGACCTAAAATTAAAAAAAAAAACATAGGAACAGCTATGTGGCATATTTCGTGAAATGTAGAGTTTCTATAGATTTTTTTTGAGGTAAGATATCATCAAAATTACTTTTCCTGCTCTACACTGGAGTAAGAGGGCGTGCCAGAAACCTAAATCATAATCTTTTTTTATTATTATTGATATACTCGCGTTTGACCATCATCTCACCTGATGGTAAGCGATGATGTGGCCGACGATGGAGCACTCTTGCCTAGAAGTAACCTATTCACTCTTGACTTAAAGACCCCTAAGTTGTAGCTATCAGGAATCTAAACAGCGCAATGATACAAAAAAAAAAGACGTGTGGCACTCGGGGACTGCCGCGGTAAAGCTATTGCATAGCATTTTTTATCAACTTATGCAATAGACCTCGCCAACAGCTGCTTAACCCCCCCCATCCAAAACCAGACCTCGCCAACAGCTACTTAACCCCACCCATCCAAAACCAGACCTCGCCAACAGCTGCTTAACCCCACCCATCCAAAACTAGACCTCGCCAACAGCTGCTTAACCCCACCCATCCAAAACCAGACCTCGCTAACAGCTGCTTAACCCCACCCATCAAAAATGAGACCTTGCCAACAGCTGCTTATCGCCACCCATCCAATACCAGACCTCGCCAACAGCTGCTTAATCTCTTCCATCCAAAACCAGACCTCGCCAACAGCTGCTTAACCTCTTCCATCAAAAACCAGACCTCGTTAACAGCTGCTTAACCCCACCCATCCAAACACAGACCTCACCAACAGCTGGTTAACCCCACCCATCCAAAACGCCGAGAGCTGCTTAACCCCACCCATCCAAACACAGACCTCACCAACAGCTGCTTAACCTCACCAACAGCTGCTTAACCCCACCCATATAAAACCAGACCTCGCCAACAGCTGCTTAACCCCACCCATCCAAACACAGACCTCACCAACAGCTGCTTAACCTCACCAACAGCTGCTTAACCCCACCCATATAAAACCAGACCTCGCCAACAGCTGCTTAACCCCACCCATCCAAAACCAGACCTCACCAACAGCTGCTTAACCCCATCCATCTAAAACCAGACCTCGCCAACAGCTGCTTAACCCCACCCATCCAATACCAGACTTCGCCAACAGCTGCTTAACCTCTTCCATCCAAAACCAGACCTCACCAACAGCTGCTTAACCTCTTCTATCAAAAACCAGACCTCGCTAACAGCTGCTTAACCCCACCCATCCAAAACGCCGACAGCTGCTTTCACTCATTTGTTTTCCTAACGGTCACCACGCTCAAAAAACAAATGAGTGGGGGGTGTTAGGTTATTTTCGTTACGGAATTTCTGGATTCGGTCTCCACGCTCAAGGCCCGCGATAGAAGCTATGCAATAGCTTAATAAAGTAAGAATAACAGACCTCGTTTCCATATTAGATTAAGAGAGAGAGAGATGAGATTAAAATTTTGACCAAATATTGCAGATATTTCAAAAACAGTAACTCAAAATTAATTCTCCGACTCGATTAGAAACATTTCTCGCCATCTTTACTACCACTCAATCTTTGAAAACCATAAAATTATTTAACGTCCGTCAACTTTCAATCTGACTGAACTACTCGCCATGTTCTTCAGATAGTCTGGGCCCATAGCATAGCCCTATCATGTCGAGGATCTAAATTGAATCCTGGTGAGGGGTGCATAGTCCGTAAAATATCCCCAGGCCCGTAACCTATCAGAAAGAAGTTTATCTCGAAGAATATCTCAGATTAGGACGTTCGGGAGAAATAAGGAAGCCATTTTATGGTTTCTTTTGAGGTTTTGAAATGTTATTTGACGCTGTGAATTGGATTTATGGGATATGTGAAATAAATAATTTTTTTTTTTGTGTTACTTCGTACTGTGTTTTATGAATAGGTAACCAACTCTTTATTTTATTTTTTTAATACAAAGGCGTATGTGTACTGTATTATGTGTGAATGTTTGTAATTTTTTCACACTCAAAACGGCTGAATGGATTTGAATTACATTTGGTGTTTAGTAAATAAGCGTTAGACGCTTAACCTTTCGTATGCCGTAATTAGAGACACAATTAAAAAGTTATTGTGTCCCGCGTAGATCCGCATTCCGACCATACAACGGATTAGTTAGTTAGCCCATTTATGTCCCACTGCTGGGCGAAGGCGTCCCTCTCCTTTTTCTACACATGTCTGTCTTCGGCCATTGTTTGCAGTCCCTCCGGTAGTTATCAAGCTCATCTCTCCACCTTCACCTTTGTCTGCCGCGATGTCGCCTTGCGTTTAATGGGACCCAATCAGTGGCTCTTTCAGCCCACAACTCATCCGACAACGGGTTAATCACGTCAAACTTAAGTGGCAGGGCCGAAAAGTACTGAAAGTGAAAGACGCAACGTTGGAAGGCGTCTCATCAGGTCGATTGACGACCTAGTGACGGTCGCGAGAATCAGATGAATGCGAGACGCACAGGACGGGTCATTATAGCAAAACTTGGTGGAAGCCAATGTCCATCCTTGGACTTCTTTTGACAGAAATGATGACTGATGTTAATGATGAGAGACATTAATAATTATGTATAATTAATTTAGCCATTAGTAAGCTAAATAAATCCATTTGTTGTACAAAATTGTTCCCCAGGACCCTGGAACGAAGGCAAAGAAGGAACAGGAGTAGGTTTTAGTCAGTAAAAGTCTGACATGACCAGTACCCCTAGCCAAGTTGCTAATCTGCAATAGTTAACGCTTGTAGAAAGCTTCAAATGTACGAGAATGACGTCGTCTTAACGCTCAGTCACGTGGTCAGAACAAAAGAATTGGCGGCAAGGTCAACTCGAAACGTTCAGCGCAAGCGAAACGTTTGTAACTTGACTAGGGGGGCTGCTCCGCCCATGAGCGGGAAAAGTCATTGGATAATTTCCCATCTAAAAAACCCAAGCTAAAATAAATCTAGCTCCTCAAACTACAAAATTGCCCGGTAAAAAATACGCTCAAGTTAACAGCATCAGCTGCATTTCAGCTAGTCCGATTTATAACAATCAATTTAGGGAAAAGGGTAATTTAAAGTGGCTTTTAGCTACGGGTCCTGTGTAATGTGTTGTCTACCTAAATTCATTGCTATTTGCTGGCTATCTGGGGCAGCCATCTGTTATTATCCGTGCTCCATAAGTGCATTACTGTTAGAGGAAAACGGGAACAAATTAGGTACACTTAATGGATCGGCGCTGCACAATGCTATCGTACAGTTTTTTTTTTTTATTTATATGTTCTGGTGATAAATTTTGAATGTAGAGATATAATTAAACTTAAATTAGGTTATTTTTAAACTAAATTTCTCGTGCACATTTTCTTGTCTCTTTTAATAGCTAAGAAAAAAAGTACATATACCTAACACATAAAATAGTCAGCCTTATAATGTTAATGACTACAATCAAATATAATTATTTCAAAATAAAAAATACACGCAATTGTTTAATATTATTACGCCACATGATAGTATCGCTATTTATGATACAATGCTGATTACAAACTAAAGACATACGGGTCTACAATAATTGCAAAATGCACACTTGCACAGTTCAAAAAAATCACATGATTTTCAAAAACTTTGAGTTTTCAACATCAAAAACTTGTCCTACCCAAGATGAAGTCACAGAAAATGAAAAATAAATAACATAAGGAAGCGAAAAGCCTTCGCATTGACTGACCCCATCAGCTTCCCTCCATCATTTGTTATAGTCACCGCGTAAGATGAAAGCCAGCGATACAAACGTCTCGTTCACGAGTCACTAACCAAGCGCGACTGCGGTACCGGTATCGGTACCGATATAGTGGGGCCGTGCTGCACTTATTTACACCGACGTTCTATAGAAACGAATTTTGTAGTAACGTTTTATGATACAATAAACAATTTAAGAAAGTCTGC
Organism: Mythimna ferrago; assembly: GCA_910589285.2. NCBI lineage: Eukaryota > Metazoa > Arthropoda > Insecta > Lepidoptera > Noctuidae > Mythimna > Mythimna ferrago. Next base: position 30,231,473 of record OU342674.1, read on the forward strand.
TAATGTAGAGAGGAAAGATTTTTGCCGAAGTTTTTTATTGGTTTTTATTAAAATTATTGAGATACGAGATATTTAATCGGAAAATTTTACTCTTAAATAAGCTTTGCTTGTATTTAAGTTCTTCAATCTGTTTAATTCAGATATTCTGTACAGTACCTAGGTAAGGTAGCTAGGTAAGCATTGGGCCCGTGTGGTGTATTACGGCCCATTCCCTGGCCGTAATACACCGCATGGGCCCAATGCGGGTGGTAAATGTCACATTTTCAATTTTTGGCTCTAGGACATGCCGGTTTCCTCACAATGTTTTCCTTCACCGTTTTGAGAGCTGTGGTGATGAAATAAATTACCCAAAGTAATGCGCCTGGCTGGGTTTGAACCTGCAACCTACAACTCGTTAGTCAGAGCCGTTACCACTTGGAAACCACAGCTCTCGTTCAATAGTTCTTTGCCTAAGTAAAATAAATAGATTTCGGTCTAAATTTATCAATGTTAACCAAGCTAACCATAAAATGACGGATAAATGAAACATGTTCAATTACTTAAAATCATTGTGTGTAAAAGACGAGAACGGGGAAGGAGATGACATATTTTTAGGGTACCCCGACACGGACAGGTCGGGACAAGGATAAGGCGGAAGTGAAGCTGCCACTTAACCTAACCTGTCTTGTCTTGTCGTATGTAAATTGCCGGCTGCACATTCGATATTGTATCGAATACTTAGGCAAAGTAAAAAATAAATTCACACATTTTAGCTATTCCATACATAATCTTGGTATTGTATAAAATTCTGAATTAAACAGATTGCCGGTAACATATCTAAACCTTTATAGGTACGCAACACTAGTTCATTTGAAACTACACGCAACTGTGGCTTAACTACGCAATTAACAGAACACCACTCAATTTCGCAAGCTTCCTCCATAATCAGTGGACCAAAACAAATGCGTTTATTTCCCCTAAATTCACGACATTCCTTGTACCATTGTCCCCACTAGTTTATCGGGATGTCGGGATATCGGGAGATATCCGGTCCATTATTGTTCAGATCAAACTTTGATTCGATACAATATAACTTTTGACGACGACTTTGTTTGCAACTTAATGGAGTCTTCCGTCTTCTACTATTATACTAGTTTTTGCTAGCAGCTTTCCCTGCGTCAAAGTAGATTTCTCCATACAATCTTTGGACTCCTGTTTTAATTGTTGGCCTTAGGGGGCGAATTTTGAAAAATCTTCTCTTAGAGCTCGCCTATATCATAAAAGAATTTTTTTTCTAAAATTTCATCTCTTATTTGACCTATTTGACGCCGCCGGCGCCGTGAGACCCGCATTGTTACATTGTATCTATGAGACCCACATTGTATCTATGAGACCCACATTGTATCTATGAGTGTGTATGTCAAATAAAATAGTTTTCTTTCTTCTTTCTCTTAGTCCTAATAGTTTTCGCTGTGCATTGATATGTCAGTCAGACAGTTTCTCTTTTTATAATATATAGATTAGGGTGTCCCAAAAAAATCAAATTCGTTTTTTTACAACGCATACCCTCTAATTTTGTTTGAATGGTGTCAAAACAATTGTAAATAAAATTTTATGAACTTAGGACCAAGGGAACCCGTGCCGACTTGCATCGATAAATATCAGAAATTCAGTATTTTGGCGCGCGCAAGCCAACGTATCAAGTGCTCGTTATTATTTATTTATATAATCAGTAAACGCATAATTTTCATTCAAACTACATGTCGGTAGGATTACGAAGTCTTAGAAAAGAAATATTTTGAATAGGGGATGAATAAAATCAAATTACGGGTTCAAAACTACCCTATTATTGACAAGTATTGGCAGTACTGTTTTATAACATTTCTTTAATGAATTGATGTGTCACTGAAAATCGTGAATGTTAACGTTCGAAAGTGCGTTATTTATTGGGAAAGACGTCGTTATTAATTAAAGCATTATATCTGTGTTATAAACTAGTTACATTATTCCAAGTTTGAAGTTTTGGAGAGATCTGCAAAAAATGCGAACAAAACACAAGAAGTATTCGAGAAGCTAAGACATGAGCTTGTAATAAAATTAGAAAAATTGTTTGACATTGCACATGCCGATGCGTTTCTATCAATAAAAGAAAAAATCTTCTTGTAGTGCCAGAGAGAGCCAGGTTGAAGTGGTTACTTAGGTGGAGTGGACCAAAAATTCGAAAAAAGAAAGCGCGCCTTAGAAATATTTAGGAACAATGCCATCTGTCTACTAATTGTTTCTCCTTAACTGCTTTATAATCACCTTATCACGAAAATTCGTCTTCAGATTCTGAAATGACGGATTTACAAGAAAATCTACCCATACCAACTAAGAGTATACAGCCCCATATGGATAAAACTTCCATGGGGAAAAATTGTATCACTCCAAAGACAGTTGCATCTTTGGGTAGGTAACAGTTGAATATGAGCAATTCTGTGTTTACAATAATAAACACAGAATTTTGCTATAAAAGCTACTGTTAAGGCACTTGCATACAACACTGACGAATTTCCCATAAGCAAGTCCTCAATTCAAATAATTCGTACGGAGAATCCAAAAAGAGCGCGCAGAAGCTATTACAGTCGATTTCCAAAACAAAGTAGGTACTGGTTCTGTTATAAACTGTCGATTGACATGGATGATGAACTGTTTTCGGCTTTAGATGTGCGCAAATGTTAAGAATAATGCCTCTCGATAGTTATTTCGCATAGTGACATAGTCATAAAGAACAACTTGTCGTGGTGCCAAAACTGGACAACTTTATAGGAAGTAAATAGGCATCAGCAGTTTAGAATGCAGTTCGTGGTCTAGTAATGCATTACAACATGCTATAAAACAGCTGCTGACACTGAGAGCACTTTCATAGAAAAACACTACTGAAGAGGAACAACGAACAAAAGCATATTTCCTAATGTTGTGTACAAGAACAGATAGATAGGTATACTTTGACTAATAAAAATTAAACTTTGGAAAGGTTAAGTCCTAGTAATAATAGATACTTGAAAAATATAAGATACAGATATAACAATGTTTTATTTGCTGAATAAAAATAAGGTTCTAAAATGTCCTCTGTACTTTTCATACAAACTTTTTCCTAAAAGTTTGACATCAAGTCGGCACGGGTTATCGTCATCCGATACCAATAATATTTATTATTTTAGTTCTTAGGGTCAAATAGAAAAAAAATAGAGGGTATGCGTACTCAAAATCGGAAAAAAAAATTTCGCCCTTAAAGCTTGGGACACCCTAATATAGATAGACTAGCTTCTGCCAGCACTTTCGCCTGCGTAAAAGTAAGTTTCTCCTAACAAACTTTGTATCCCCATTTCATCCTCTTTGGGGGTGAGTTTTGGTAAATCCTCTCTTAGTGCTCGTCACAAAAGGATGCCTTGTGCAAAATTTCACACTTCTAGCCCACGTAGATTCCACTGTAGTTGATATGTCGGTTAGTCAGTTTCTCTTTTTATATTTGTAGATAGATTATTAGTTATTATACAACGTAAAGACATTTTTGTGATGATAAGGTTTGTCGACCTTTACAAGGAATTGGCAATTAGAAAATTAACCCTGAATTAGACCTGAAAATTAAGAGAAATGTTCAGGTCTTAGATTGGCCTGGCAAATTATACGCATTTTATGATCGTTCCAAAGCTATATTATTTTTCCTTGCACTGAAGATATTTAAATTTTCTTGATACTTAGGAGGTTGTAATTAAGATCTTCAAAAATGTTCAATATACCGTTCCGTAATTTGTTGAGAAAAAGAAGTTCTCATGATGCATTAGGGCACTCATTCCATTGATGGTTGGTGCAGATTTTGGATGTATAATAAGTAGTGTTGCGAACATCCTCCCCCTCTAGGGGGCATTCCCAAGGATTTCATAGGAGTCTAGTAGTTTATCTAGTTTCAGAGATGGGCCGATGAGATGATAATGACGCCGTATTGTGTTTTTACATTGACCAACCTGCACCCGCCATTCACTCCACGGTAGAGTTTTTTGGTGCGACCAATGAGTCTTAAAAGGCTACGTATTGATTTAAAAAAAAAAAATGCAGCATGTCAGTGATCACCAAACCCGCCAAGGGCCACAAACATATCGGGGATTATGAGCAATTTAATCTTACATGCCCGATCCAACATCGGACCACTAAACGTCTGGCGTAGCACCACCTGTGAAAAGTGGACATCCTGCGGATCCTGCCCACGCAAAGCATTATTTTTGAGAACACAACATTAATTATGCGTAATACTAAAAAATAGAATTCCCTGCCAGATTCTGTATTTCTTGATAGCTACGATCCGGCGGAACTTACTTCTGTGCAAGTGTGTTCCAACTTCTACCACGTCATCGTTACCATCATCACACCCACACCTATCAATGATATAAACAAAAAAGAAAGTATGATAATGCCAAAAAATTTCGTCAAGTGAGTGAGTGAGGATGGAAGATGCTGCCGAGACCAACCTAGGAAGAGATGGTTCAAGAAGTATTATTTTCTTCAACCATCTCTTCCTTGAAAAAGTTGGGGGTGACCTTTACTCAGCTGTAGGAAAGAATAAGGTAAATAAGAAAATCGTCATAAATAATATAGTAATATCCCACGACTATCATACAACACCGACGAGGCCTAAGCTAAGCAGAGCTGGTGTTATGAGTACAAACAACTGATAAACATACTTATATATTTCTAAATACATTATTTTTAATCTGATATATATATTTTTTATGATTATTTTTTATCTGGTCAGATGGGGTTTCCTTGGCCCATAGCAAACACAGTGCCAGAGTGTAGCTCCTTCACAGGATATGTGTCACCTCCTTTCCTGTATGCACAACTACCTGCACCTTCTTTGACTTAAACGAAGCCAACGACAGAGCTGTCCAGGTGGCTAAATATTAGTTGGACAAAATTTGAGTTAAATCGACATGAGAAGAAGAAGAAGAATCTGATATAAATTAGTGCTTGACTGCAATCCTACATGATGGTAAGCAGTGATGCAGCACTGGTTTATTAAAATATATACATATTATATATAAATTACACCCAGACTAGAACAAAATTGATAGTGCTCATCAAACAAATACTTGTCCTGGGTGGTAATCGAACCCACGACCTACAGCATAGAAGTCAAGGCCACTAACCACTAGACCAACAGGCCAGTCAGTCACTGAATAATTGAAAAGCTTATAGCCTTTAGTGGAATGAAAGCAGATGTAGGCAAATAACTGTGATGTTATTAGTTAACCGTGTTAAAACTCCGGTACAAAGTGTAATTGTTACCTCGTGTGGAAAAGTCTTCCAAAAATATAGTATTATTTCCATATTTTCATGAGACTCATTCATTGATTTTTTAAAGGTAGTAACAATGTTATCGCAGGAGCTAGAAGCTGAAATAATAATAGCCATACTGCTCAATCTTAAAAGTTAAGCAACACTTGTCGAGGTGGGTCTGCGGTTGGGTGGATGGACATACGGAAGTGGGCCTTTCCCGAACCTCCTATCGTTAACTTGAGCATGATTAAAAGTTTGTTGGTTCATCCAATGCAATGTTTGACAAAGAGACAATGCAAAAAAAGAGAGATAACACCTGACTGTTCTGTTGGGATTCAGTAATCTCTCATTCACTCGAATATTTCATAAAACTTGTTTCAGGAAACACGTGCTTTTTAATTTTTAAACATTAAAAGTTTTTGAAAATTTCTTCGTTCAGAATCTTGATTACAAGGTTACTCTATTTATATTTTATATATGAAGTTTATAAATTACCTACGTACTTTATGAAGGGCTAAGTTTTTGCAAAATAGCATATTTTCAGAGGTTTTTACTGGATTAATTCTACTTTACGATATGAAACCTACATAATGTCCACAAAATATCTGTGTTTCTTTAATATCTCAGAAAAAGATGTGTAATAACATCGTAATCACGTAAGAGCGGTTATAAGAAAGTGTGCCTCGGGAAGGACGCTCTTAAGGCGCTGCGCAAATGTAGATACTTTTCGTTTTCAGTTACCGACATTGAACACTTTTTGATCGTTATGATCAGTGTCTTCAACTTAACACACACTGTGTCCAGTGTCTTCAACTTAACAGTGTGGGTTAAGTTGAAGACACTGGACACAAAAATGTTTGCATTATGCGCAGGGAGTGGATGATTTCATATTGGTTCTATAGAAGTCAAATATTCATCGGTAGTGTAGCCTGGGGAGACGCTAATAAAAGGCTTTAACTTCAATTAGACTATTTATATTCTTAGAAGCCAAGCGCTTTGCACAAGCGCGCGCAAGAGCGTAGTGGATCTTTTTATATAAAATTAAATTAGATATTTTTCTTTGTGACATCTATAAATCATCGAATCTCATCTTCTATTTTTCAATACCATAAACCTTAAAAGATCCACTACGTGGCCAGTTTTAACTGCATCTAATATGTGACCTTCATAGTCATCACAGTGGCTTGTATCTTACACAAGACACACGTTTGCGCCCTGCCTAAGCTGTTGGTTCCACCTGTCATTTGTACATCTTTGGCAGTCGTTACAGATTTTACTCTTGGCAGGGTTTCAGGGTCCTGCTAAGACTGTACAATAAGTAGTGTTGCGAACATCCTCCCCTCTAGGGGGCATCCCCAAGGATTTCATAGGAGTCTAGTAGTTTATCTAGTTTCAGAGATGGGTTGATGAGATGATAATGACGCCGTATTGTGTTTTTATATTGACCAACCTGCACCCGCCATTCACTCCACGGTAGAGTTTTTTGGTGCGACCAATGAGTCTTAAAAGGCTACGTATTGATGTTTTAAAAAAAAAGCAGCATGTCAGTGATCACCAAACCCGCCAGGGGCCACAAACATATCGGGGATTATGAGCAATTTAATCTTACATGCCCGATCCAACATCGGACCACTAAACGTCTGGCGTAGCACCACCTGTAAAGAGTGGACATCCTGCGGATCCTGCCCACGTAAAGCATTATTTTTGAGAACACAACATTAATTATGCGTAATAATAAAAAATAGAATTCCCTGCCAGATTCTGTATTTCTTGATAGCTACGATCCGGCAGAACTTACTTCTGTGCAAGTGTGCTCCAACTTCTACCACGTCATCGTTACCATCATCACACCCACACCTATCAATGATATAAACAAAAAAGAAAGTATGATAATGCCATGTGAGGATGGAAGATGCCGCCGAGACCAACCTAGGAAGAGATGGTTCAAGAAGTATTATATTCTTGAACCATCTCTCCATTGAAAAAGTTGGGGGTGACCTTTACTCAGCTGTAGGAAAGAATAAGGTAAATAAGAAAAATCGTCATAAATAATATAGTAATATCCCACGACTATCATACAACGCCGACGAGTCCTAAGCTAAGCAGAGCTGGTGTTATGAGTACAAACAACTGAGAGACATACTTATATATTTCTAAATACATTATTTTTTATCTGATATATTTATTTTTTATGATTATTTTTATCTGGTCAGATGGGGTTTCCTTGGCCCATAGCAAACACAGTGCCAGAGTGGAGCTCCTTCACAGGATATGTGTCACCTCCTTTCCTGCATGCACAACTACCTGCACCCTCCTTGACTTAAACGAAGCCAACGACAGAGCTGTCCAGGTGGCTAAATATTAGTCGGACAAAATTTGAGTTAAATCGACACGAGAAGAAGAAGAAGAATCTGATATAAACTAGTGCTTGACTGCAATCCTACCTGATGGTAAGCAGTGATGCAATCGTTGATGCACTGGTTTATTAAGATATATACTCGTACATATTATACATAAATTACACCCATACTAGAACAAAATTGATAGTGCTCATCAAACAAATATTTGTCCTGGGTGGGAATCGAACCCACGACCTCCAGCATAGAAGTAAGGGCCACTAACCACTAGACCAACAGGCCAGTCAGTCATTGAATAATTGAAAGGTTTATAGCCTTTAGTGGAATAAAAGCAAATGTAGGCATGTTATTAGTTAACCGTGTTAAAACTTCGGTACAAAGTGTAATTTATTGTTACCTCGTGTGGAAAAGTCTTCCAAAAATATAGTATTATTTCCATAATTTCATGAGACTCATTCATTGATTTTTTTAAAGGTAGTAACAATGTTATCGCAGGAGCTGGAAGCTGAAATAATAATAGCCGTACTGCTCAATCTTAAAAGTTAAGCAACACTTGTCGAGGTGAGTCTACGGAGGGGTCTTAACATACGGAAGTGGGCCTTTCCCGAACCTCCTATCGTTAACTTGAGCATGATTAAAAGTTTGTTGGTTCATCCAATGCAATGTTTGACAAAGAGACAATGCAAAAAAAAAGAGATAACACCTGACTGTTCTGTTGGGATTCAGTAATCTCTCATTCACTCGAATATTTCATAAAACTTGTTTCAGGAAACACGTGTTTTTTTTATTTTTAAACCTTAAAAGTTTTTGAAAATTTCTTCGTTCAGAATCTTGATTACAAGGTTTCTCTATTTATATTTTATATATGAAGTTTATAAATTACCTACGTACTTTATGAAGGGCTAAGTTTTTGCAAAATAGCAGATTTTCAGAGGTTTTTACTGGATTAATTCTACTTTACGATGTGAAACCTACATAATGTCCACAAAATATCTGTGTTTCTTTAATATCTCAGAGAAAGATGTGTAATAACATCGTAATCACGTAAGAGCGGTTATAAGAAAATGTGCCTCGGGAAGGACGCTCTTAAGGTGCTGCGCAAATGTAGATACTGTTCGTTTTCAGTTACTGACATCGAACACTTTTTGATCGTTATGATCAGTGTCTTCAACTTAACACATATGTGTTATGTTGAAGACACTGGACACAAAAAATGTTTGCAAAAAATGTTTGCATAGTGAATGATTTCATTGGTTCTATAGAAGTCAAATATTCATCGGTAGTGTAGCGTGGGGAGACGCTAATAAAAGACTTTATACTTCAATTAGACTATTTATATTCTTAGAAGCCTTAGATTATCTTTTTATATAAAATTAAATTAGATATTTTTCTTTGTGACATCTATCAATCATCGAATCTCATCTTCTATTTTTCAATAAACCTTAAAAGATCCACTACGTGGCTAGTTTTAACTGCAACTAATATGTGACCTTCATAGTCATCACAGTGGCTTGTATCTTACACAAGACACACGTTTGCGCCCTGCCTAAGCTGTTGCTTCCACCTGTCATTTGTACATCTTTGACAGTCGTTACAGATTTTACTCTTGGCAGGGTTTCAGGATCCTGCCAAGGCTACAGGATCGTTTGGAAGAGTTGGAAGAGTTGGTTAGGCTTTGGAACTCAGAGAGCAATCGAAACAACACAAGTAGGCTTTTTAATTATTATTTTTATTTGGCCGCTTTTGTCCATATAAGGATATGTACCTTAATACAATTACTTTACATACATATCGGGTGAGTTTTAGTCAGAAGCAGTTATTCTCCACTTTCACTATATACTATTTCCCACCTCGAATAAAAGGTAGATTGATATTAAAAACCGTTCTACGTCTACTTCTGTATTTAGTCACCTACTTGTGCAACAAACCTAAATGACATGACATAATTCCGCTAGGTAGCTCATACATCGCAACCACACGGTACCCCTATTTCATTTTCCAAATACCCGCGTCGTTAGAAACTTGTAGAGGCAACAAGTTTTAATAACTACAAACTGGAACTACCCACAAGGTTTCGCGAAGTTGGCAACATTTTATAAAGCACCCGGCCCTCGGCTTGATTGATGAGCGGAAAGTTTTGGAAGAACAATAAAGATATCATGTATTATGGGCATTGATTAGGAGTAGGTGGGATAGAGAAAGGTGGGGCTGATTTTGAGTGGATAGTGTAAAGTTCATCATACTAATATTGTAGAGGTTAAAACTTGTTTGTGTGTGTGTGTTTGTTACCCCTTCACGCTTAAACGATTGATGTATTTGGATAACAATTTGCACCTGGGTAGGCAGATAGACCATATTGTGATATAGAAAGGATGAGTTGAGGCATGAGTTGTTTTTTTTTTTATATGTATAGCCAACGGAATGGCTTGTAAAATATACTTTTAAGGATTTTTCATTTCTAGAATAGTTTTGAAAATTTGTAGAAAAATGGAGTGTGTTGTTTTTTCAGTGTCGAAGTGATTTTTTGTTAGAAAAGCTTGTGTGGTCAACACGAAGCCTACCGTGAGCTAAGTTCTCTTAGAATAGGACATAGGGTACTTTTTATTCCAGAAGTATGTTATTTTTTTTATCGGTGGGTATAAATCATCCAGATGACATGCCCCGCCCTTGGGCGGAGCGGGAGATAGTGTCAGACTTTTACTGACTAAAAAACCCACCCCGTTCCTTCGTTGCCTTTCATACCGGGGCCGAGCCTTCCTTTCCGAAGCAGACCCTTGGCCCCAGTAGGCTTCGACCCTGCTGGGCCCCTACGATTCCAGAAGTATGTGGTCTTATGTCTTGAAACCCGTGGTCTCAGAACAGAACCTAAGGGCCACTGAATGATATAGCTGGGTTATAGTCAGTGAGTAAGTCCAACACGCCCTTCAGTTCCACCCTAGAGCAGAAGAGAAATGATTTCCCACCTCAAAAAAGGAGTATGTTGTCTTGGGATAATTTATTTTTTGCAGTTTTGATTTTACATCCTTTGTTGAGTAAACTGAAAACAAAGAAGTCATTCTTTCATTTTTTTTTTATTATAACTAATGATATTTATTTTGCAATTAGATTTTTAGAAAACAATTTTACACGTAATTTTTTTTTTTGTCAGTTTAAACTATAGATGAGGCCGGTGTTTCATAGCTGAGTAGCTCTAAGAAGAAACACCGAAACCAACTTCATTGTAAAGTGGATATCTAAGAAGTTAAAACATTGATTTTTCTATGGAAAACTGTACGCTACAGCGATGTGTAATATAAATTATTTGATATAAGTCAGAAAATACGGGAGTGTATCTTCTATTTCAAACTGTTAAAAGAATAATGTCACACTAAATAAAAATCCTAAATTTATTATACAAGCTTACACCAGCTTAAAGTTGTTCAATAACAAAACCAATTTCGCCTCGAAACAGATAAACAAAAGAAAAAGCGCATCATATTTTATATAAATAAATACCCCATCAGCTTCTTCTGTCCGATATGAGATCAACATTATTTGCTAGCTTTGTTACCTAGTAGAGACGGTGTTTTATAGACATTGGCGAAAGGGGGAGCGAATGAAACCGCGTTTGCGGGATGTAGCTAAAATCGGTTTTTCTATCGAAGGGCGCATACTTGGCAACTTTTTGTTGCTTTGTTGTATTTTGAGTGACGGATTATATTGCAAGTTAGGAAGAGCTGTGGGTACATATGAGGTGCAGTTGTTGCTCGCCATCCGGTAGCGTTCCACGTGTACCTCAAAGAGATGCCAGTTCATTTGATGGGACCCGAAAGAGTCACTGCGACTCTAGAACACAAAGAACAACTGGAAGAATATGGGCTTTAATTAGTAAAAGTCTGACACTTCCTCTCGTTTCACTCAGAAGAGGAGAAGTTATTTTATAGATAATTAAGATAGTGTATTCGTTTTATTCACTGCATGATTTTTGGTCGTGGGTTCGAATTTCTACCCAAACAAGCTCTGCAGCTAGTGTAGATTACACTAGTGCTATCAATTCAGCGATGGAAAACATCTTGAAAAAAAAAACGAAGTCTTTAACCTAGAACAAACAATTCCAATTATAACAAACATTTCCAATTGTGACGTTTACCAATCCGTAAATCTCTTTAAAAAAAATTTAAAGCTGCCTGTCATTGGATTATCTGATCAATAAAACCTTCATGCCTTGTGTTTTACAAAATCGCGCAACAGTATTCCCACAAAAATCTGCCCGTGTGCGGCCTCCAGTATTGGTTGTGATAGGTGCGTCTGTAGTGCCATAACCCGGTCGTCCCTCAGGAAATAAGAGACACTGTAGGTCGGGCTAGGTCCCAGTCCCACCCCTAGCTAACACCGCTCGTTTTATTATTTTCCTATTATTTCGTATATTGTTCGGATGATTTGATTTTCCGTTCCGCTGCGGTTTTATTACGTGGTATAGAAGGGTGATTTTTTCAAAAAGTGTGTGATAGATACACCGAAATGGAGTGTTCCGATAGTTGGTGCATTGTAACTGTAAGTAGGTAGTTATTAAGTATTGCTGTTATTTCTAAATAATTATAGTATGCGTCATGTTACTAGTTATTCCTGATGGCAGGTATTTGTGACTTTTCGAAGATAGTTGTGAAATGACGTAACATCGCGCTATTATTCCGCCAAAATGTTAGGCAGAGAGCATACCCAAATTGTGATAGTTATGTTTTAGTCCCAAGTGATAGAGACCAGCCTAGAGTCATCAGCAGATCAACAGGACACGAATCGAATTGACGACCAGGTTAGAACAGTGGTTGAGCAATTGGCTGCTGCGCTGCGTGTTACGAGTTTGGTTATCGTGGAGAAAAAATATGTTCATAACCTACAGGTAGTTCTTTCATCTAATTGTTTCAGATATGACGCCTGTGTTGGGGTATGTGAATTTAAGTGAGTTAAGTAAAAAATTTTCAGATAATGAATAAAAAACTTACTCAGCTTTGCTATCACAATTCTTGGGCAAGGCCTCTTACAAGGTGGGTGGACCGATGATCTGGTGAGAGTCGCGGGAATTCGATGGATGCAAGAACTCTTGTTATCAACCTTTACAACCAAAGTTGTGACAGAATAATTGTAACTAATCAATTTAAAACAAAATTATTTTTAAGTGTTGGAAAATCATCAATTAACTTCTACCGCTGCCGGCTCTGCATAAAAAGAAGAAAAATAATCTTAATATCTGTTTACTTCAAACACCAAGAAACAAATCGAAAAGATTCATCTACTTAAATATATTTTTGCGCGTGCAATATGACTCAAGTTGTCCTTACTGGTCATCATACTAATAGTATTCAGCTGAGGGACGAAAGTTTTGCTCATTTTATGACCAGCAGCTTACCCAAACGACAAAATTTACTTACTTAGGATTAGTGTAGTGGCTTGATTGACAAGGGATGTTATGGGAGATGCTTTAGGAAGCCCGCAAAAATGAAATTTTCTTAAGTTTTTTTTGCCTTTTATAGGCCAGTTTCGAGTTGTATGTTGATTAAAATATGATTTGCGATCATAACACGTATTTATTTACGAAATTATAATCATTTATTTAAAGCTTTATGCACAAAAAAAATAAATAAAGACGTGTGGCACTCGGGGACTGCCGCGGTAAAGCTATTGCACGGCATTTTTATCAACTTATGCAATTATAATTATTTATTTATTTTATTTATGCAGTACTTTTTTTCCTTTGTTTTTTTTTTCTTTGATATTAATTGAAGTTACACTTTCACACATTGAATTGAATTTTGATTGATTGTTCACTCATTTGTTTTCTTATCGGTCACCACGCTCAAAAAACAAATGAGTAAAAACACCCCCCCGGTGTTAGGTTATTTTCGTTACGGAATTTCTGGATTCGGTCTCCACGCTCAAGGCCCGCGATAGAAGCTATGCAATAGCTTAAAAACTGTACAAAGATGGACAAGGCATTCACTTAAGCATTATCTGCCAGTCGACCTTAGGGTGGTGCAGAAACATAACATGGCAGGTGAAATTTAATAAATAGACAAAACGGAAGAGAAACAAATACATTATAATCATTAACAAACCCCTTCCCCTCAGTGTGTCATAATATTTATAGATGACATCCCACAAATTGTAATTTTTGTATTTTTAATAATGATTTTCATCGTATCATATTTGAAAAAGTTATTCATTTAGGGTTCGGTGGACTGAGGGTCGAAGATTAACCTGTATTACCCACATAAAACAAAGTTTGTTCGCTAATCCTTTTACTAGGCGCAAGTGGCTAAGATAGTAACTTTTTGGAAACATGTTTTTAAGCTATTGCATAGCTTCTATCGCGGGCCTTGAGCGTGGAGACCGAATCCAGAAATTCCGTAACGAAAATAACCTAACACCCCCCACTCATTTGTTTTTTGAGCGTGGTGACCGATAAGAAAACAAATGAGTGAAAGCAGCTGTCGGCGTTTTGGATGGGTGGGGTTAAGCAGCTGTTGGCGAGTTCTGGTTTTAGATGGGTGGGGTTAAGCAGCTGTTGGTGAGGTCTGTGTTTGGATGGGTGGGGTTAAGCAGCTGTCGGCGTTTTGGATGGGTGGGGTTAAGCAGCTGTTAGCGAGGTCTGGTTTTTGATGGAAGAGGTTAAGCAGCTGTTGGCGAGGTCTGGTTTTGGATGGAATAGGTTAAGCAGCTGTTGGCGAGGTCTGGTATTGGATGGGTGGGGATAAGCAGCTGTTGGCAAGGTCTCATTTTGGATGGAATAGGTTAAGCAGCTGTTAGCGAGGTCTGGTTTTGGATGGGTGGGGTTAAGCAGCTGTTGACGAGGTCTGGTTTTGGATGGGTGGGGTTAAGCACCTGTTGGCGAGGTCTATTGCATAAGTTGATAAAAAATGCTATGCAATAGCTTTACCGCGGCAGTCCCCGAGTGCCACACGTCTTTTTTTTGTTTTATTCATATAAACTAGTGCTTGACTGCGATCCCCCCTGATGGTAAATCTCTGATGGTGAGGCGCATGATGATGTTACTATCCAAGTGATATGGCAACGTCATGTCTTCAAAAAGTTTCTGGCAGGTAGTTCTTTCACTTTTACCTCTTCCTTTTTATGCATTGTGGTTCTGAAAACATTCATTTAAATTCATTAATTGCTTTCAGCGGGTACCATGCCTTCAGCTTTCAGACAGGTTTGGTTTGGGTTTGATGTTTTGTTTGGTGTTTTGGTTTTGGTGGTTTTGGTTTGGTTTGGTTTGGTTTTGGTGGTTTGGTTTGATTTGGGTTGGGTTTGGTTTGGTTCCGTATGTTTATTCCACCCATACGCACAAAACGTTTTAGGAAAGTGTGCTCCATCGTTGACGATATCGTCACTTTCTATCAGATAAGAAAGTGTTCAAACACGAGACTATACTGTTTGTTGTTATAAAAACACATAACAAAATGAGTAAGTATGAGCACATATTTACTTTACTTATTCCATAAATTCTAAAATAACTCTGTTAATTTTTTTGCAATCGCGAATTGACTGCTAAAGCGATCTAAATGAAATTTAATAATAATATTCCATAATTATCACACAACATCGTCTAGTCCCAAGCTAAGCAGAGCTTATGTGTGTGAGTACTAGACAACTGATAAACTTACTTATATATTTCTAAATACATACATATATAGATAAATTACACCCAGAAACAGAACAAATGATCATGCTCATCACACAAAGATTTGTCCTGGGTGGGAATCGAACCCACGACCACCGGTATAGCAGTCAGGTTCACTAACCACTAGACCAACAGTCGAATTTATAATAGATGTAGTGTCGAACCTGGAGAAAGATTTACTATACTTCTTTTTCAACATTCCACGCACGTGAAGCTACGGATAGAAGCTATTTTTAATATACTTAAATTATGTCATTATGAAGTCGGAAATAATTTTATATTTTTTACAAAATTCTATTTCTCGAAACTCATTTTGAGTTACCACTTTTTATTGTTAAGTTACTAAAACAAGATTTTGTTCGAAACTGTAGACTAGTAGCTATACGTTACGTATTGGAGAGTCAGTACAATATCCTTATTAAGTTCTTTATATAATTTGTCATAAACGCTCATGGATGCCTCTTGATCTCTAAATTCTTCAAAAATAAAAGCTGTTTCGTATCTCGTTAACCTAGATCCAAACTACGGTTTTCTATTTTCAAGGTATTACATCAGTCACAAAAACAAACAACATATGCAATTACCTTCTCAAAAACCATGCTTCATAATAATTTTAAAATTAGAACACATCCTTTTGAAATTACTAAATATATACCCTGTATAGAACTCATTCATACCACGCAGAGCGCAACTCACAAAGATTTTGTGGTTATTTTTCTCATTTCAAATTCTACGTACGAGGAGTGGAATCGTAAAAAGCGGATTATAGTCGGTGTGCGGCGTGGCGGATAGAATTCGTGAGAATAAGCCGAGTCGGCAATATGGGCTGCTTTATTTACCCGTAGCTGCTAAGCTGCATATAATGAAAACGCACTGTCGCGGGGCGTCAAACGACGACGAACAAGTAAAAATGTCTAGTCATAGCGCCGCGAACCGTCAAGATACTTGATTTGTTTTTTATTTAGCTTTGTTTGTGACGTTGTGTAAAATTATTTATTGGAATGTAATTATGGAATCCGATGGATGCGGGACGCACAGGATCGTTCATTATGGCGACACTTGCGGGAGGACGATGTCCAACAGCGAACGTCCATCGGCTGAAATGATGATGATGATGATGTAAATACAATGTAATTTCTGTTGTTTGAAGCTATTTATCTTTGGAACATAGACGTAATATTAAAACTTCAATATTCTCAAGAATGTTTTTTATGGTCCCGTACCCAAAGAGGCAAAATCTTATTGCTTAGGGCTGTATATCATGAATCGTGATAGCTAGACAATTACAGTTTATTTTGACGCTGTAACAATATGTATTTAAAACAGCATAAAATAAATATTTCAGTATACAACAAACATATTTTTTTGCGGAACGAAATCCTTCTTGCGCGAATCCGACTCACACTTGGCCGGTTTATTAATAACAATATTTGTTGTTAATTGCAAAAGAAACTGTGAGAAAAAGACGAATGCATAATTGATTAATAATAATTAATAAAAATGCCTTTTCAACAATTTAACTACACTTAATATGTGTGTGAAAGGTATTCTAAACGCATAACACAGTACGTTGAACGGAAAAGCTTGTAACAGAAGTGGGACATTAATGTAATTTACAGATTACAAACGCATAGCAAACACAATCAAATTTATTTTATGAACGCCCATTTATGAGCTTGTAACACGTATTACTGTTTTACGTAATGTATAATTCCCTATAGACATGCAATTGCAAGCGCTCCACCTATTTAACTTCATGATAACATGATTTGTAATTTCATGATACGCTCGAATGTGGAGTAACAGGTTAGGTTTATTGTTTCTGATAGTGAAAACTATAATTAGTATGGTAATTGAATGTGGTTTTATTCTAATTTGATCACCTTTTCTTATTTTATTATGTAGCGTGTTACTTTGTCATTAGGTACTTCGAACACCTTCACAGAACAGTGTGGGATTCTTACCTCACCAAAACCACCCCGGATAACATGGAACTGCAATACCACTTCGAACCCCTTTCTGTGAAGCTCCTGTTCGGGTACATCCCTGAGGAGAAGAGGAGAAAAGAGGTCTCAATTCAGCTTCAATATGCACGGTATCACTTGAGGGGTATTCAGAGTCTCTAGCATAAAATTATGCAGGTTCTTCAGTTCCCTCCAGTTTTCTGTCTCCTCTAACATATTGGTGACTACTGCTAATAGAGACAGATTTTGCCGATCCTGGCAACCTGAATTCAAGGCACTCCTCAATCGTGTAGGTGAATGAGAGTTTCCGAGAACCGACATCAATGGCCTGTGATTAGAAAACTCAAAGTTATCCAATAGTGTACTACTATGGGCTGATGATGATTTAAAGTAATATTATAAAGGTGAAAATTTGTGAGTGTGTATGTCTGCTACTTCTACATGCTCGAACGGCAAACTTGGTACATAGGTAGATCATATTTATCCTGGAATAGCACATAGGATACTTTTAGCCCAGGTGTACGAGTTTGCTCCCTTGGGATAATTTTCTACCATTACGTGTATTAGTAGTCGCTGATAGCAACTAATACTTAATAATAGTATTTGATTTACACCAGGATAAAGCACATTCCATCCCATAATTCCGGCATCAAGTATCAAAACTGCAAGGTCGCAGTAGTTCATCCTCGTGGTTGCTTATCCGTGCACGTCGCGAGTTGTCACTTGTCGCACGCCACGTCGACTCCCCCTCCCCACTAGAGCGATACTGAAACCCTATAGGGGTTTTCCTGTCCTTTATTCAAAATGTCTCTATGTCTAATTGGAAGAAATTGTCTCACAGACTGACGGTACAATTGGGGAGGTAATAATTACCACAGTCTTGTCGTTATTTTTGTTATAGGTGTAGTCAGTTGATTTCTTGCCTGTACTGAAGATTGAAATGTATGGGTTTGGTTACAAAGATTTCGTTCTCGCTATTTCCAAATATGTATCGTAGGAATCTAATATAATTGGAGTCGCAAATACTCAAACCGATTCGGGAACCAGTTTCATTCCAGGAAATATTTTATGGACAGCAAATCTTGTCAGACAATCACGAATAAGCAAAAACAAAGCAAAACCATATGAAGCAATACAATTTTATATTCGTCTATAAATCGTTTGTTCTTATTCCGACAAAGAGCTCCCAACTATTCTGAGTCTCATATCACTTGCCATAAAAATGTTTTATGTTAGAGGCTAATAAATGACGTCGGCAAATTCAGTAAGACAATAATATGAGGAGGCTCTGCATCCGTTTCTTTTATTCCATCCCTCCCCTAGTAATCATTGTTTCGGCTGAGGGGCGCCAACCAACAGACGGCTACAGCTAATATCCCCCTTGTTTTCTCTTTGCCAAACAGAACACCATGTATGTATGTATAATTGGAATCGCTTCACTGAATGGGTGATAAAATTTTACGAAGCCGCTTGAAATTAAAATGTACTGTATCGGTGGCTAACCGTGGGATACTTTTCAGTTATTTAGATGTAGTTATACCTTTTACTGGGTAGAATTGTCAATTAATTTGATAAAATTAATAACTAGTAAAGGATTTTACGATCACCTATTAGTTTCCGAAAACCTTCATCGTCAATCATTTCTTTTGTTCCTCAGTTTGCTCTTGAGCAGTCGTGAACTGCGTGTCTGTGTAATGTGTCTTTGGCGTTTTTGAAGCTCGCTTCAAGATATTTCTTCATCTGGTTCTCTTAGATGAAAGACTGGTTTTTTTTTTATGTTGGGAAAAAATCATCCAATGACAAACCCCGCTCTTGGGCGGAACGGGAGATAGTGTCAGACTCTTACTGACTAAAAGACCCACCCCGTTCCTTCTAGCCTTCATACCGGGGCTCGAGCGCCTTTTCGGATAACCCGGGCCCCAGAAGGCCTCTCTGCTGCTGCTGACAACTCCTTGAGGCGCGCCGTCGACCACTTGGGCTTGGTCCAAGACTGGTACATATCATCTGTACTTTCTCACATGGATCCACTGCTCTTATATCTTTATACAAAATGATGTATTCCGTGCGTGACAGAATGTATAGACCTAATTGGCGAATCTTTAGTACGTACCTTCTTTCTAGACTATATTTTTCTTATACTGGCACAAACTACAAGCAGGTATTATATTATTTCTTGCTGACCTGGAAACCTTGTTCTGTCATATAAATAAATTATCAAAGAAAAAATAAAGGTCGGGATAGAATAGTGAAAAACCGTCTACGACCTTTTCTCAGACTTACCAACAACACAAAAAATTTCATTAAAATCGTTCAAGCCGTTTCGGAGGAGTTTGATAACAAACAATGTGACACGAAATTTTTATATATTAGACTAACCCGTATTATTCTACGACTATTGCACATATGCCTCCAAAGATGCTGCCTGTTCATTTCTTGTTTTCAATTCTTAAAAACATACATTCGGATATTATAAAGAGCCCACAATATTATAGTGAAATAACCTAGACATAATATGAGTTTAACAGATGTCCCACTGCACACAACACACATATACACCTTTGCACGAACTAATGCTTGCATTTATAATCATATTATTCAGTTCAGAAAATATTGTTACCATTTGCAACTTTGGCTGGTATAATATTTGGAGTGCAAGTTTGTGGTGCTCGCCTGAAAGTGGCTATAATATCTACGAATAACTAATGAACGGTGAACCTTTAGTTATGCAAAGTTCAACTGCTGAAACTATGCGGTTTAACACGTGGGTCAATATAACTTGAATTTTGTATTATTTCATCTACCAACACCATTTTAAGAGATTTGTTTACCTTATTTTAATATAAGACAATAACAATGATACACAGAACTTGTAATATTGTGTAGCTCACAATGCTATTCGCATTTTTTTTCGTTGGGTATATACCATCCAATGACATTCCCCTGACTTTTACTGACTAAAAAACTCACCCCGTTCCTTCTTAGCCCCGTTCCTTCTCATACCGGGGTCGGATTGCTAATAGAAAACTGCGTTATAAATGAGTGACATGAGCTATAATATTTTATGTATGCAGGCGAAGCCGCGGGCAAAAGCTAGTTTTTAATAAAAAATAATATTTACTCGTATATTTTTATAAAAATGTTGAGAAATATTTTCATTATTTTTTCGAATAAATAGTAAACTTTTTTTTAACCTTGGACTCGACGAATCCTTAGACTCACATGCCACAACACACTCACAGACACAGAAGGTTTTGTGTGACCTAAAAATAGTTGTTGTGTGTCTGTGTGTTTTTCGTGCGGGAATCAAACCCGTTATACGTAGCACGTAGCGCAGCAATAAATCGCTCAACCATTGCGCTAATCGTATTTAATTTTACCTCTTTAAAATAATTGTTAAAATACCCAATCTATCAACGAAAAACATTGCCTTAAATACGAAGCCTCTTTTCATGTGGATTAATACCTACTTAATGTCGAATGTCATAGATATTAGCAGACTGGAAGACGCCAGTTCTTGACGTAATCCCCTAGTTGCCTTTTATGACAGACACTGGCGTAAAAACCACATAAAACTAGGTACTAGTAGAGTCTAATATTATTTTGATCTTATATAATATTACAGATCTTAGAACTTGATCACTTCATGAAATAGCCAAGTAAAAGTGACCAGATCGTTTTAAACGTTAAAGTTTGATGATATTTCAATCTTCGTTTGGCCTACTCATTACACCTTTTATTATTGATTGAAATTCTGGACATCAATGGAATGGCCAAACATCATTTTTTTTTATATGGTGGGAAAAAATCTTCCAATGACATCCCCCGCTCTTGGGCGGAGCGGGAGATAGTGTCAGACTCTTACTGACTAAAAGACCCACCCCGTTCCTTCTGGCCTTCATACCGGGGCTCGAGCGCCATTTCCGATAACCCTGGCCCCAGTAGGCTTCGACCCGGCTGGGTCCCTGCTGTTGCTGACAACTCCTTGAGGCGCGCGGGAACAGTGCGCGCCGTCGACGACTTGGGCTTGGTCCGGACAGTTACCCGACGGCCGGACAGCGAGCTACCCATTGTTCACTGTCCGCAAGCCCGCGCCTACGGTGGCCGGAAATCGGGATCAGAATCCCGGCGGCGGCGGTGAGGACGCCGTTTCCTGATGCGTTCGGCCTCCTCCTTTGCGAGCATTACTGCATCGCAGAAGTCGGCAACCGCCTGCCACTCCTCCCCGCTCCAGACCATAGCCTCAACCAAGCCCCGGAGCGAGAGGACTCCGCCGCCATGGCCAAACATCATCATCTTTCTGCCCTTGTTTTATTTGTGGTCGCCGCAACACAATTTTTTCTTCCATTCTGTCCCGTCACTCGTCACGCTGTCACTAACTCCCTTTTCTTTCATATCACTTCTCACACAATCCATCCATCTTTTCTTTGGCCTCCCTCTCCCTCTCCATCCATCCACATGTAAATTAATAACTCTTTTAGCAACATGCTTTTCATCTCTCCTATTTACATGACAATAGCAAGACAAACGATTTCCTTTCAACCTTTCAGTCACTGGCGCCACTTTCAAACTTCCCTTAATATACTCATTTCTCACTTTATCCATTCTCGGCATACCACACATCCATCTTAACATTCTCATCTCCGCAACATGCATTTTTTTTTTCATCCATCGTTTTCACAGCCCAACATTCTGATCCATACAGTATGACAGGTCTCATCACGGACTTGTAGATTTTACCCCTCAATCAATGGAATGGCCAAACGAGGATTGATATATCATCAAACGATATGTCCAGTTTTAAATGGCCATATTATGAAGTAATAAATTTTTAGATCTAGGCACGACGCACGACATATACCTTATTTTATTTTTTTATTTATTAAATATTATTTCAAAGTAGCATTTTTTGTGTGCATATTACAGTTTGTAGAAAATCTCATCCCATTTCAAACACTGCTTTGAAATGAATGCCAAGAAATAAAACGACTTGATTACTTTCAGCTTTGCAGACGTAAATATAGATAAAGCCAAAATAAACTGAAAAAGCAAAAGTAAATAAAAATTATTAGGCCATACTATACTTGATTTGTGTTCAGTTTTAACCATCATCACTACAGCCACAAGACGTACCTACTCTCTGGTTATATGCCTCATATAGCGTCATCAAATAGACTAGTCTTGTTCTTCTAGCATCCAATTTAAGCCCTACTCATAATACATATAATATTCTGTAACTTTCACACAACGCTATCTAATTCCAAACAATGCAATGCTTGTGTATGAATGCTAGACAACTGATAAACATGCTATATATTCCTAAATAAAAACTTATTGTTCATAAATTTCACCCAAACGCAGAAAAAATAATCGTACAAACAATTGCCTTGAGTGGGAATTGAACCCGCAACCTAAGATTTGGTCAGGGCCACAAACCACTAACAGGCCAGTCAAAATTTATGGTGTTTTTAATATCGTGCGGATTTCATCACGCATGAGGGATTGCTCCGTACGCGTAACACTCGAAAATGCCCGTTTAATACAAGTATTATTTTATTGTAATGCGTAGAATATGCACGCAGGACGTGATTTTTTGCATTTTGAAATTTTCTGCAATCGGCAATCCAGCATACGTGATGAAATTCGCTTAATTTTAAATATACTCTAATTAGCTATTATTTTATTTATTTATAGTCAAAATAGATCAAATAATATGTTATTTTTAAGTCCTGTCTGACACTGATCCATCACAGACAATTGGACAAGTCAAGCAAGCAGTGCAATATTTTTCCCATCACAGTTTTTATAAAATCTATCTCCATTTTAAATGTAGCATTAAAATAAATGCTGTTCCACTTCAAAAACAAGCTAAAGAAATGAAAAGACTTGATTACCTTCAGCATTGTTGAAATAAATGTAGACAAAGAAAAAACTTAACGTATCAGCATTAACATAATGGTTCAATACGATAAGTGAATTTACTTGATTGCGCTGCACAGGATCAAATAAATACCGCCATTTATAATTCTGGGAACAAAATTCTATTTTTATTTTTTTAAATAAACTGCTAGAGAGGTTGACGAATTGTTTTAAGTCCGGTCAAGAGTCGTAAGCAGAAGTTGGAATTAGGTAGAGTTATTTATGTACTAGCATCGAAATGTTAATATGAATGTGGATAATAATTTCTGCTCTTTCAAAATTAATTTCAGGATTTGAGGCATATCCACTTTATTCTTTCGCTATATGAAATCGGTATAAGTACTTAAATAACTCTACCTAATTTCGACCTCTAGTCGACAATAAAGCTTGCAAATGGTTAATAAGTTTGGCACATTGATTAATTTAATTTATTTCAAAGAAAAAATACGCTACGTCTATGATATAGCAACCAAGCAACAAATCAAGCCTTGATAGAGCATGAATACTACACGAATTTGTGCTTGACTCATGCTCCACTCACGCTCCACTCTTCTTGCGTAGACCCACTTTTTGACGATAAGTTATAGGACTTGTGTTACTCTTTTTTCTTTTTTTTGAAGCTTTAGTAAATTTCCTTAATTTATTAAGTGTCGTAATAAAATAAAATGGTTGATTGTTAAAGTGTGAATATTTCTTAATTTCATTACCACACATACAACGCTAGATAAATAATTGTATCAATATTTTTTTTTTTAGTGAGTATCATCAAATTTTAACAATGCGATGAGAGAAGTGTAATTCTTTTACTAACTAAAACGTACCTGCATCCTTTCTATCGCCCTAAGCGTTTCAGGGTTCCGGTAATTCTTTCAAACAATCCTTTAGCGTTGTAGATTTGGCCAATACGAAACAACAAGAAAGTATCTCAAACTAATCAATCACATAAATCCTCACAAACCCACAAAAGATAATAGAATAGCTCCTTTATCGAGAGCAGACAGCAAATTCAAGAATTATTACGCCATTAAACTTTTATTCTTCGAAGAAACTAACCCACTATCTCCGTCCCTTCACAATCTGACGCATGGAACAAAGTTGCTTTCGCATGATTCGGGCACTTTGTCACTCTCGGTTCCATTGTTTGGGTGTGAGAGATGTATGCTGTGCGAGAGATATGAGCGAGGTATGTGAGCGAGAGAAGCGAGCGAAGAATAAGTACAAGAGATGTGTACACGCTGAGCTCGCTTGACTCGACTAATCACTATTTTACAGCTTCGGTACGCATCCTTGTACCACGTCAGCTCGTCGCTCAGGTTTGGTGTGAACAATCACACATTTCACAACGCCGCTACACATTCTCGCACCGCCTAGCTTCCTCGTTCGTTTCTTGTGGAAAAGCGACCTTTTATCCCCCTAGCTTTTGTGAGATTGGTTTTACTCTTTTGCACCTAAAGTTATTGTCCTAGGGCCACACATCATTATTCAACGTCATATTTCTTAAATGTACGACTACGAGGGACCCGAAGTGTTTTCTATTAAACATCGATCGTCTTTTGTTTTAGAGATTGTTTCCGTAATATGAAGAGTTAACACATTTGTTTGTGCTTTTGAACTATAGGTATTTTAATATTACGAGAAACGAAGAAAGTGGTATTGGGGTAACCAGTTTCCGGGTAGCGAAGCCGCTATAATAAAAATTCTGATATCTAACTATATCTTTAGATAAAAATGCACCAATTATGCTGAAAACCATTTTTTTTTTGGGGGTTGGTAAATCATCTAATCGCTTCTCCCGCTCTAGGGTCCACCCTCGATCCAATAAGAGTATCAGACTTTTACTGACTAAAATCTACCTGTGTCTTTTAGTTACCCTTTGCGGTCTAGGGCCACGATCACTCTTCCAAATTTCCATGATCATTAGTATGCTGAAAGCCGTCTCCAACACATTTGCAAAAAGACTAGTTTAATAAAAGTCTAAGACTATGTTAGATAGCGTTTTCGTAACTCAAAACTGAAACAATGAATATTGATTGTTTACTAGTCTCAACTACGAAACGTAAATAAAAATGATATAATCCAATGTTAACCTTATGACGTCAGATAATGTCAAATCAACTCAAATATTGTGAATCCAGTAACAGTTATCCTCGCATCAAAATCTAAAATGATAACCCAAGACCCACCACTATTCATGAATAAAAAGCTCTATGTATGCATAATAAAATCGTATATGAAACCTAATATCGTTCTCTACATACACAGGTGCTATATAGAAGGTACATCGTGATAAAAATTCAGTGCACATCGCGAAAAATCAGTGAGTGAGAAAATATCCAAGATTCTATCCCCAGTGTTTGGTCTTGGTGGTTAAGCTGCATCTAATGAAATCCCCTGTCAGGATACCCTTGCACCATATCTTAATTCGATCGTGTAGTCTTGATACTTTTTTTATATTTTAGTTAAATAAAAATTTTGTGCGAGGCATATTATTCAATATTATGACTCTTTCCCCGAATTATACATATTTGAGTTTTAACACTGTTCTGCCTGTTGCTGCATATACTACATCATTGACCCATAAAATATAATTAATAAATTAATGTCGATAATATGCTCATAAGAATAATTTTATAAGGATAAAGTTAATTAAAATTATATTTATGAATGGACTGTGACAAAACGATTAAAATTGTAAATCACTTATACATTTGCTAAATTCAGAAATATTGCTTAGTTTACAACAAAATATTTATATATATTTTTTTTAATGATAAATCCATTTATCGTCTTAATTTGCATGATACCTTTCAATCGTGAGAATTACAGACAAAATAAAAAGACAATGGGTGCGCGAACGACTTGGGGTTTAATGAATTAAAACTTTCAAATGTAACTCCTAGAAGAAAATAAACTCTATTACAAAAAATATTGAAAGTATCAAGACACTTCGGCCTACAGCCAAGTAGCGCCATGTGGACACTGAGCATTTTTAGTGTTGTTACGTTTGCCGTCTATTTTGGGGGCATTATTCCGGACACGAAGACACTAATCTTCCTTATTTCATAAATATCCATTAACAATATCATTTATTTGGGGAATATTAGGGGCATGCTGATTAGGGGATCAGAGAAAATATTATATTATCAACACCTTAACACCTTGAGCAGTCAGGTATAACTAGAAGAAGTTATAGACACATTTTGTAAGGGGGCTGTTGAGAAGCGACTGATGTCGGCATTTTCATTAATTTTGTTGTTCTTTTCGAAATCAATAAATTAAGATCGGCGATATTAACTTAACAAAAGATAAGGGCGTAATTCAATCAAGGCTGGCAATTCAAACTTTTGTGCGGCTAAGGGTGCTTCCTAAGAAATCTTCGTGCGTATCCAACTGTACATATCTTTGAATAAGACCCCCTCTTCAATTGAACAATGGGACGGTTCAGCCTAGTGGACAATAACGCTTGACCAATTTTCTTTTGTGCGAATGCCTACGATTGAAGAATATCAAACGGGGTGCCCAGACGGCGCTCTGATTGAGCTTCTTTTTTTGTTGAAAAACCATTGATTTTGACAAATTCACTGAACAATATTACAGGCTAACAGCCACTTTGAGACTCAGAATGTGTGATACATGTGTGACTTTTGAATTTTACGTAGCGATGCTCTTGAGAGGCACTTAGAGATATTTTAAATTCGCTTAGCTCTGTCATTTGCAACAAATGTGCTGTTAAATCTTTTTATTGTGTTTTCATGTTAAATGAAAATATTTTTGAGGCAGGTGCAGCATAGTATAAAATATAAAAACTTTATTTCGAGCGTAATCTCTATGTATAAGGTTAGTACGAATAGTAACAATATTTTCGAAACTTGAATAATAAAGTTTCAGAGAATTGAAACTAAACTAAGACCCTAGAAACTATTTACTATTTCGCCCTTTTACTTACTAGTATAACTAATTTAATTATAACTACTTATTTCCAAAGAAATTTCCTGCGAAAGGAGAGATTAAAACAAATACAATACTGATGTTATAAAGGCAAAATTTTATGTGTGTAAATAAACAAAAAAAAATACCTATCTACTAACGTGCCTGTGTGTGTTGATAAAATATTTTTTATAATACAATTTTCTATTTTCATGCAGGTGAAACCGCTAACAGAAGCTAAACTCGTTAAAAATTAAAGACCCGTTTTGACATTTGAGAAAGACCCTAGAATGTAATTTGGAACGAAACTAAAATAAACAAAAAATAATAATTAATTATATTTTTTTTATATAAATAAACTAGTGCTTGACTGCGATCCCACCTGATGGTAAGCAGTGATGTAATCTCTGATGGTGAGGCGCACTAGTTTATGAGCTTATTTATACACTCTTGCCTTGAAGACACTCAAATTATAATCGACGGGAAGACTCCAGCAAGCAGAAAAACGGTATAAACGACGAAGCAAAACGCTTAGTCCTACAGACATAAAGTGTTTTAATAATTATAATTACACTAGCTGTGACCGCGACTTCGTTCACGTGGACTACAGGATTTTGAATTATTTTTTTCTAAAATAAAAGTAGCCTATGTTACTTCTTATTACATCAGCTACCTGTCAAAAAAGTCCCGTCAAAATCGGTCCAGCCATTTTAGAGATTAGCCCGGACAAACAGACAGACAAAAATTGTAAAAAATGTTATTTTGGTGTATGTACCGTATATATATTCATATGCATGTAATAAAAAGCAGTTATTTCAATATTACAAACAGACACTCAAATTTTATTTATATGTATAGATGTATAAATTATGTAAATAATAAAAACATCAAATGTAAAACAGACCTTTTATTTTTGGCAACTTTAGTAGGTACATTATATTCCTTGTGTAAGTAATTATATACTAATTACATAAAAACTGTATTTATCCATGTAATAAACCAGTCGAACAAAAATCTACTCCCGTTCCCGCTACATTGTTAAGGTGTCTAATTACACATGGCGTCTACACCCCATCGTCGAGAGCAACTTAAGCCCTGTCTTGGCAGATATCAGCAAGCGTCTTAATTGACTTTTATGGCGTACTGAACACCTTAATACAATGGTGAGGGAATGGGAAATTAAGTCCGGCAATTACTGGCTGTGTCATCTATGTGGTAAGCTTTTGTTTTGTGTTGAAATGGTTGAGGAGTTTTTCTGAGAGAAAGTGGTTGTATACAACATTATGGGTGAGTTGCACCATTTAACTATAACGATAACTAAACCTTAACTAGCCGTGAAACGGCCGCTTATTGGTCAATTCGACAATTTGACAACTGTTAACGGCTTTGTTATCGTTATAGTTAAATGGTGCAACTCACCCTTAGTTTAGTTTATACAAAACCTGAATATAGTTTGTTCAGAATCAGTAACTGAATGGATTTCAATAGCTTTTACATCATCATCATCATCATCATTTTAGTCGATAGACGTCCACTGTTGGACATAGGCCCAATTGTCGCCACAATGATCGATCATGTGGGTCTCGCATCCATCGGATTCTCGCAACCTTCATCAGGTCATCGGTCCATCTTGTACGCGGTCGCCACTCCAGAACCTTTCGGCCCCAATAGCTTTTATACCATATAAAAATATTTAAAAAGGTTACAAGTTGGACACCACCAACACTAAGTACAAAACTGGTCACGGTAAGTCATAGCGGGTATTAGGCACCAGCATATAGCTGGGTGCAAGTGCAAAACAACCCCTCAGTAGCCTGGATGGCTCGGTGACCGTGTAGTTTTGCTTGCAAAACAAGCTTATTTTGTGATTTTTCATTACAGTTTTGAAATGATTTTCATAAAAATACTACAAGTGGTTCGGGTTTCACATATATACTAAAACTAATGTTGTATTTCTTTAATTCTATATTGTATTGGATGGTGTCAGACGTAAAGAATAGCACCATCCCATTCTCATCTTTGTGAACTGGTTTCTGTACTTAGTCCTCGGTGGACCATTCTGAATGGGCCATGGCGGCCATGGTTGGATTATAAACCAGCCCACCTCTCTCCAAAAGCAGATGAGATACCATCCCATTACTTCCCGTACATGTCGTAAGAGGTGACTAAGGTATATTTAGACACTTGTGTGCATACTACAGCACCTTAGGTCTCCGCGAGGTGGTGGTTAAACCATCAAAACAAGCATTCCCAAGGAAAGTTAGTCTCAGGCTGGGGGCCGACCGTAAAAAACTAACCAAACCTTTTTGCAACATGTTAGGTTAAAAAAACGTGTTGCGCCAACCCCAAATAACATAGGAAATGGGCAGGAAAATAATTGATACGCTCACGATAATGTGGTCTACGATAGAGCATGCTTGCCTAGAAGTAACCTATTCACTTTTGACTTAAAGACCCCTAAGTTGTAGCTAGCAGGAAACACAGACTCCAGCAGATACTTAACATTAAAACAGATTATTTAATAAATAATAAGTAGATAAATAACGACTCCTGTAGCCAATGCGATGGCATAATACAAAGAAATGGTCTAAAATTACTTATAAAGTGTTCACCCATCGTGGATAGCATGTTAAGCCTTGTCTTGGCAGATATCAGCAAGCCTCTTAATTGGCTTTTATGGCGTACTGAACACCTTAACACAATAGTGAGGGGATGGGAAAGTAAGTCCGGCAATTACTGGTCGTTATCTTGATGTGGTTAGTTTTGGATTGAATTAATGATATTTTGCTGAGAAAAAGTACCTATATTTGTTTAAGACGCCAAACATACCATTGGAACGTGCTTGCGGACAGTGAGCAATGGGTAGCTCGCTGTCCGGCCGTCCGGTAACTGTCCGGACGAAGCCCAAGTCGTCGACGGCGCGCACTGTTCCCGCGCGCCTCAAGGAGTTGTCAGCTACAGCAGGGACCCAGCTGGGTCGAAGCCTACTACGGCCAGATATAGTTTCGAAAGACAGCTCGAGCCCCGGTGTGAAGGCTAGAAGGAACGGGGTGGGTCTTTTAATCAGTAAGAGTCTGGCAATATCTCCCGCTCCGCCGAAGAGCGGGGGTTGTCATTGGACGATTTTTTCCCACCATTAAAAAAAAACATAGCATTGGAAGGCCTCTCACGAGGTGGACCTATGACCTGGTGTGGGTCACGGCAATCCGATGGATGCAACAAAAAAAGAGATAATAAGCATACGATAGTTTCGTAAAGCAGGCTTATGTTTTTAGAGACTGATGTGATGTGATGTTTGTGATCATCGATACTTACACGTCTATCGGCTGAAATGATGATGATGATATTTTTTTGCTCCATCACATCTCAGCACGTGCATATATTTAGATTCAAGAAATGCAAGGATTAAGACAAAGGGTACTTTTTATTCTGGATACGAGTGCCCGTAGGATAAAGGCACCCACAGACAGGCGCAAAAACGATAATAAACGAGAACTTAAATAAACAGAATATTATCAGGTGTTTTTACATGTTTTTTTATATTATTTAACTTGAAATGTATGAAATATTGCAACTCACTTTCGATGTACCTCGATATCTTCAACTGTCTGAGCTGAAACTTTGTATCTATGTAAAGTTCGAATGCATAACTCGCTGTATGACGTCTTAATATTTTTAAAACGCATTTAATTACAAGCTTGTTTTTAAAAGAGGTTTTATCTTTCGATTTTTTCTACAATGGGAACTGTTTTATTGCCCATACAAGACCGTTTCATTATTGTTTTTTTTTTCGTTCAATAAGACATAATGATTTTACAAGTTGCGGAACGGTTTAAAACGTTACATTCGATTAAAATGACTAATATTATGTTGGACTTTTTTATCAAAGATGGAGCAAAGCTGAAAACATTTCAGAAGTTATCACGATATTTTAACGCTCTGTAGACGTTTCTTTAGGTAATACTATCTTGTTCATTAATGAAAACTTCATGCCACACAAAGCTACAAAGCCGGACTTATTACCTATACATTAAGCATTAGGAAGAGGAATTTACATCATATTATTCACTAACCAAATGATTTAATATGTATGCTAAGTCCATATGTGTGATATGGGCACTATTACCTGAAATAAAATAATAATTATTATTATAGGCATTAGGCATATATTTATTAAACATTATTCACAATGACGTAAGTATTTTTACCATCCATTCTTAGAGTGATGTACAGACTAAAACCTTACATCAGTAAACCTACATTTTTAACGAAAAACCGTTATCATATTGTTACATCGAGCCTGTCTACGGGAGCCTTTACATTTTCCCCAAAGTAATTATAATAACTCTTTGATAAATTAATGCATAAAGAACGTACTGTAACTGGCATTTCCTAATAGCAAGGTCGTTATAAAAAAAACCCAGTAAGAAACCGGTTAAAAAACGTTGTATTGAACAAATAGCCTTCGGAAGTTACAATCAATTTTCAAAGGAAACAATCTTTCACGAACAAAATAGACTTGCTAACCTACTTTCCAAGAATTCGATAATTTATTGCCGCAAATAGAAAATAACTGTTTCGGCGGCGAACCATCTAATTTTCAACATTGTAGCTTGTAGCTGCGTGTATTTATTTCCGTGGGCTTTGTTCTTCTATTCGCGAATTAAGCTGGGATCCGAGAGTCGCCGAATGATTTATACAAGCCACGCTCATCCCGCTTTATTTACGACTACCGTTCTACAGAATAATTACAGGGCGGTATAACCGTTAGCAGATGTAAAAAGGGATTATCCTTTAATGATTACAGCGTAATTGTGCAAAGAAAACTGACAGGAAAAAAAAGGTTTTATTCACCTCCTGAGCTCGAATTAAATGTTGAAGCACCGCCAACTTTAAACGAATAAAACTTTATTATTTCAAGTAGAACTTTTTTCTCCTTTTAATTTACAGAAATTATATTCGAAGAGTAACTAAACCAATTTAATATTTCCATGCCAAAGCTCGCAACGCCGAAAAACATAAACATTTTCTACATGCGTTAACAAAAACAATGGAAGAGCGATACCCAAACATTTCTGTTTATGTTTCCCACAAAAAGATAAAAAAAACTGTAGGTACCCGGTTGGCCGCATTCAGGCGGGTTACCCGGTGGCCGGGCATTGTTAGCGCGATCAGGGTCTATTCATGCCTCCCCGGGTAAACGGAAAGCTTGAAAACATTCAAATTAGTCTATTGTGATTTATTTTTCTTGCCATCGCCGAATAATACGGCCGGAGTTGATAAAGGTCAATGTCATGAATTAGGTTTTTAGTCTCATTTAAGGCTGGTCATTATTTTTGCTCGATGTCTGGCCCTGCGTTCTTTTATTTGATATATCGTGCCTAACTATGATAAATCGTTTCGACCTAAACGTATTTCCTTCAATGTAATTCTTTCTTTTCGTATACAGATTTATGATTTCCAACAGAACTTCTGTGATTTATTTTTACTATTTTAAAAATAAAATACGGTAACGAATGTCGGGAAAATAGATTTAATGTAAAAGTCTAAAATAATCTAAAAGCAAAACAGATTTCCGAGAAAACAGCCGGAGTTCAAAAGAAAAATATTTTCAAAATCCGAGAGCAGAAAATGCAACACTGGTACAAAAACAAAAAAAACGAGTAAGTTTCCCAGCGATTTCACTCTCAAATCCGGGAAAAACATTCGAAAATTCAAAATGATGCAAACATTTAGGCAAGCAAAAATTCGTTGCTTATTTCTATCTATTGAAAGAAATTCCATCGGTGTTTGCAATTCATGGCGGGCGCGTCGAGTGCATTAGCTGCCGCAACCTGACGCGGCCATGTAATCGTATTTGCATTATAAATTTGTTCGTACACCTAATGGCCTCCTGCGAGCCTGCAGCTGAGAGTAAACAAGCCGTGTGCAATGAAAACACTTGTGGTATTGGGAGTGATATAACTTTGCCATACGACAGACGCTTTCGTCGTTCGAGTAGCACCATGTAGGCTGGTGATATTCGGACTTAGCCGTTTGTGTTTGAGTATAGACATCATTATACGAGATATTTTTGATTGGTACTACATAATACAATTGTTATTTAGTTCTTGACTACTTTCAAAAACTAATTTATTCTTTTATTTGTGGAAAATCATCGAATATTTTCATTCGTTCTGAATGGAGCCAGAAGCTGTCAGACTTTTACTGACTAAAACTCACCGTGTTCAGTTGCCCTTTGCGTTAAAGGGCTCCGGTATCTCTTTCTAACAATCCCACATCACTAAGAAGCATGGTATCACTAAGAAGTACTGGGCTCCATCCATTTTGCCGATGTCTCTTTAAGGTACGCATGCAACACAACGCGCCGCCGACCCGGATTTGGTTCTTAGCAGACGGCCGGACGACAAGCTACCTATTGCTTACCGTGCGCAGTACCTATAGTATCTGAAAATCACTCTGAAACTTCCGACAACCAGGATGCGCATGAAAAAATCTGTAAAGAAGTCTTCTCTCTTAAAGTTTAAGCCACCTCCTTCACTCGCATTACTGCTTCGCAAAAGGGAGTAACTGCTTCCCATACTTACCTTCTCAGCCCATTCCATAGCGTGAACTAGGACCGATCTAGAGAGCTCACAAGAAGACGGGTGTTTCGCCGACGTCTACCGCAGGCTTCACCGTAAAATTAATTTATCCAAAAGCTTTGTGTGCTAAGTGTGTTATATTTTGGCAACGACCAGAATCTTTGTATTTTGGAGTGCAATAAAGTTTATTCTACTTCAAATTGTTCTATTCTAATCTGCTTGAGATATATGTAGTTTAGCACCAATTAAAGAAGGAATCAAGTATAGTGATTATCGATAAAATAAGCGGTTGCCTTCCACAAGGTAGACCGTTGACCGGCGTTATCGCCGCCGCCGTCGCCGCGATTCTGATCCCGATTTCCGGCCAACGTAGACGCGGGCTTGCGGACAGTGAGCAATGGGTAGCTCACTGTCCGGCCGTCCGGTAACTGTCCGGACCAAGCCCAAGTCGTCGACGGCGCGCACTGTTCCCGCGCGCCTCAAGGAGTTGTCAGCAACAGCAGGGACCCAGCCGGGTCGAAGCCTACTGGGGCCAGGGTTATCCGAAAGGGCGCTCGAGCCCCGGTATGAAGGCTAGAAGGAACGGGGTGGGTCTTTTATTCAGTAAGAGTCTGACACTATCTCCCGCTCCGCCCAAGGGCGGGGGATGTCAATGCATGATTTTTTCCCACCATAAAAAAAAAAAAAAAAAAAAAAAAAAGTAGACCGTTGACCCCGTGAGGGTCGCAGGAATACGATAGATGCGAGACGCAAAAACCGGTCATTGTGGCGACACTTGGAGGAGGCCTGTGTCCAACGGTGGACCTTTTTCGGCTGAAATAATGAAGCGGTTGCATAGTTGTGTAGATGTTTCACTGGATAAATAGGCAAGACTAGGTTTAAATCAAATTATAAAAATTCAGTTACGACGAAAAATAAATTAAGATTTTTTTTCAGCTTTTCCAAACATAATTTATGTTTCTATTACCAGACGATTAACGTCCTAAAGGAATACTTAACAAATAACAGTATTCCTTAAGACCTCTTTGCTCAAATAAAGTAGATTAATGAGAAGGAATGACTAGCAACTAGTAAAATGGATGATAGCTGCAATCAATCATTAATGAAATCTTGGGATTAACAATTGGTGAAAAATTGCAAGGTCTCTTGGCAAGGACTATTATTGTCAGTTAGTTTTATGTACGGACTAGACTACTACGAACTTCTGGCAGCCACTTTGCGTTAGACTTTTATGTAGGGACTAGCTACTGGCAGCAACTTTGCTTGCGTAATATGGACTATCTGCGTGTTAAATTTTATCCAAATTCGTTCACCAGGGCCTCAAGTCTGCTATTATAATAGTGTTAGAATGGTCTATCATTGATGTCAAATTGTCGATTTTGACAAATTTGGTAACCTACTTGGCGTTATTATGACTTTCCAATGGTCAACCACTGACACTCTGAAAGAAGTGGCATAGAATAGTAATCTCGTACTTATTGACAAATGAATATTTGACGTATGCGGTAATCTACTAAAACTTTGACAGTTGAATTGATCAGTTTTCATATTCATGTTCATTTATTTGCATCTCTACAATGTTGGTGTTCTACCATTAGAACGTTATTGTGCAGTTATTGGTTTCAATATACTCGATATTATCATTCTACCACAACTTTATTACGATACCATTGACCGATCAATGATCGATCATTATGAATTTATTAGCAGATAAAAATAAAATGACAATGGGATCGTGTTGCAATGACGAATTTATAAAAATAGCAGACTTGGGCCCCTATTTGAGTGTGAAAGGGTAATAAACATACATTTAAACTTTTTCTTGTCTATTAATACTGTAAAATAGAGTACTTTTATTTTGGATGAGAAATCATCTAATGACATCTCCCGCCCTTAGGCAGAGCGGGCGTCAGCTATTGATTAAAAACCTACTCCTATTTTTTCTTTGCCATCGTTTCAGGGCCTCGGAATCTCTTTCGCATCATTCTTGGCCCCAGTAGGCTTCGGCCCTGCTGGGCTCCTACGGTGGCTGACGTGTCCTTCAGGCGCGCGTGTAACAATACGCGCCGTCAACAACTTGGGCTCTTAATTCATGTGTCTGTGATTTCCACGATTGAAAGGTTAAATAAGTATGGGTTGCAATAGAATTTGAAAGGTTTGTGTGATGTAATTCTCTATAGAGTTTGTTATCTATTTAACTCACTTTTTTGATGCACGATATTCTGATGATAAAATAATTCTATCCTGTTACATTTTACTAAACGTAGTGCTTGTTAAAATGAAACAGCCGTCATTAATTTACTTATTCATGTACAATTAATGTTGGTGGTAAGTTATGGACCATAGTTTGGGATGTGATGACAATAATACTGGAATATGACCGCGTTAAGCAGACATTACGTATACATAAATACTGTTGTAGTTGTTCTAACTCATCAAGGCAGTTCGGTCTTGATTTCGTGTGTAGGTTTATGCTAGGGTTATATAACTGTGTTGTGTCGTGTCATGGCGCCTTATGACGTCGTTGATTGGCTACAAAACTTGTTATGATGTCACGTAGGCTTGAACAGATTCGATTGATTAGTGTATCCTATTGTTACCGTCACGGATTTTCAGCGCTGGCTTCAAGTTGCGCAGAAGTCAAATATTCTGTCTCTTTAGTGGTGCGAGAATTCTTGCAATGCGGTTGCTTACTTTATATAAATTAAGGAAGAAGCCGCAACTTTGCGCGCACAAATGAAAAAGCTTCCGCGTCGCGTTGAATTCACTTAAACCGCATCGCTTAGTAATCTCATTCACGTTATATTTAATACACGGCGTCTTATGTAAGACGCCGTGTAAATCTCACATACATTTTGACACAAGTGAAGAAAGTTAGTCAT
Organism: Mythimna ferrago; assembly: GCA_910589285.2. NCBI lineage: Eukaryota > Metazoa > Arthropoda > Insecta > Lepidoptera > Noctuidae > Mythimna > Mythimna ferrago. The sequence continues at coordinate 30,268,055 of OU342674.1, forward strand.
TACAACACAGCCTGATACGATAATTGTAATAAAATTATGGTGAGGGCGAGCACACGCATTTTTACACAGTTCATTAAGTGCCAAAATGCGTTGGGAATGAAAGCGGGTTTTCGAGCATTGAAAATTAGTTTGCGACCTGGAGCAGCCAATTTTAGATTGCTGTGACTAGCTCGGCGAACTAGTTCACTCTTTTATAGTGCAATAGCATTTTTAATATAATTTATGAAGCCGAAAATTTGTTACAGTATGAATCTGTATGTTTGTTACTTCTTTCTGCTTTTTTTTATGGTAGGGAAAATCATCCAATGACAACCCCCGCTCTTGGGCGGAGCGGGACATAATGTCAGACTCTTACTGACTAAAAAACCCACCCCGTTCCTTCAAGCCTTCATACCGGGGCTCGAGTTCCCTTTCGGATAACCCTGGCCCCAGTAGGCTTTGACCCGGCTGGGTGCTGTTACTTCTTTATGCTCAAAAGGGCTGAACAGATTTCAATAAAAATTGATATAGGCCCATGCCTATATCAAGCATATATATATATATCTCTCATATTGTGATATAAATTATAGACCATCTCCTGAAGTAACACATAACATTTTTTGTCCCAAGAGTATGTTCCATTGGGATAATTTCACGGCAAAACCTTTGGCAATATGTATTTATAATAAAACCAAAAGTAAATATTTTAAGACTCCAAAATCCCCATAAACAATTATCAAACTATAGAAACTGCACAAGAAACCTCCCCCATCTCAAAAGGCTATAATATCAAGCTATTTATAGATGACTCTGGTAGTTAAGCCATGCCATTCGCATCGTCGGGATTGTTGGCACAGGGCGGTTGCGGTCAGCCCCGAGCCCACAGCCATTTTACAAGTGGTTGTTACCGTGTTATACTGAGAATTCTGTATTGTGCACAACGTATAATTAATAATCTTTGAGATATGCTGTTGTTATGAACGATTACAGCTTCGAAATTCAAGTTCAGTGGGTATGGGAGAAGTAATTACACTGTCTGTGACTGTTCATGATTGATATGTTGTGTGGTTTGTTAAATCGTAGCATTTTTTTTTAGATTTTGCTCTCAATCATTGGGTACCAGATTCACAAATAATTACTTGTTGTTCTTGTTCTATAATATCTCTTTGTTTTCTGTGTTGTTGCAAATTCGTTCAGTACCTTTATCCTATTGAAGATTGAGAAACAAACAACGTCTCTCAATGTGCTTAACTGTGTACCATATAAAGTTGTTTTCGCACCATTTTAAGAAATGGAATCATAATTAGAAATCACAAACGTTTATTTCAAATAGATCAATTACAGACAGTTTTGAATTGACAAATAATTGTCAGTCAGTCAAAAAAGTAAAGCTAAGCAGTCCCCGCATAAGGGCCTCAAAAAAATGCCGTCACAAAAAAATGCTAGAAGCTGCCACAAAAAAAAGCTAGAAGCGGCCGCAAAAAAACAGCTGAAGCGCGCGACACCTTGTGTCCGGAGAAGCTTGAAGCCGCTTCTAGCGTTTTTTGTGACGGCACCGCCGCACACGAGCCACAAAAAAAGGCCGCCTCAAAATGAAGCTTGAAGCGGCGTTTTTTTGAAGCCCGTGTGCGGGACAGTAAGGTTTGTTTTAAATAAGCACTGCAACAAAAAATAATAGAACATATTGAGGCGACGTATAACAAAAGAGTAAATAATAAGTTAGCAAAATGTATTTTGAAATGCTCGCACAAGCGTAAAAAGCTGAGTTATTTATTATAACAGAACAGTTTCTTGCACCCGAACACACTTTACTAATATACATTTCACGTGAAATATAAATTATTTTCTAAAGAAAATCATAACAAACACATTAGGTCCAAACCTTGTTAAGGGTGCAAAAAGGTAAGAAAATGGTGAAGAGTGCTTCAGAAACACTTTGACGGGATCCGTGTAAATAAACTGTAGGTACGATTCCAAGTTTCAATTTATACATTTACTACGGTTCCATGAATAAGCTAGTCTTAAGGCTCCTATAGACAGAACTAACAATGATGCAATGACTTGCTCGTATATACGTAAAACAATTTCAACAAAAAAAAATCATAATGCAACCATCTTCAAAACAAACAAACACTATATTTAGTGTTTGTTTGTTTTGAAGATGGTTGCACCATGGTTGGATGGTTGTTGGTTGGTTTACACCTTATTAGGTGTAAGAAAATGGTCGGTGTTTCTGGTTTTGCTTTTCGAACTTTTTAGTAGCAACTGCTTGTAGTCTGTATGGATAGTTTTAGACATTTTAAAGTTCATTTTTATCCCACCTTACCAAAATTAGAACTAGAACTATTGAGCTAAAAAACTATATTAGATATATAAGATTGATAGATATACTCTTTAATGTACACCATAAATAAAATTACAAGAGGAATTTAAAATTAAAAGGTTGTCAAAATGCGGTTATAACGCTAAAAGCGACTATTTTACAGACAACCTTTACTTTTGATTCACCCAAAATTCGAAACAATATTATGACAGGATTTATTTAAATCTCTAAGAGGCACTCGCCTCTGACTGTAGAATACCTACACATAAACAGGTAGACACATAAAGAGTTTCATTTCTCCCGTTCCACAACTCTAAAAACACTGTCTATTCCGTCTAAGTACGTCGGAGTGTTTGCAGCGGGTGAAAGAAGCAAGGTCATTAATGCACCCTTCGCGGTACCCTCACATTCAGATAAGTAAGTAAAACAACTTTATTTGATGTTCGCGTCAGTGGACGACGTCGACATCGTGACACTAGGGGACGACCAGACGCATTAAGGGTGCTTTACCATCAGAATGTGCGAGGTAGCTAAGCTGTGCGCGAGGAAAAATCCACCATTGGATCGCTTCATCTTTCTAGCCTCGCTTTGCTCAAGTCTGGTGGTAAAGGGTTAGGGGGTGTAAGCTTTGTTGCTTAGAAACAAAAAAGTGAGATGTGTGCGATGAATGTAAGCTCGAAAGTTGAGCGACAGTCTCGAGCGAGGAATGTGTGTTTGAAAAAAGATTGCTACATCACTCAGCTATTACCGTTTCACAGCTGTGCAACGCATCCTCGCACTAAGCAAGCTCCTTTTTTTTTGAGGTGAGAATCATCACGTATATTCTCCTACTGTAAGTCGAGCGAGAGAGCGTGTAAGACTTCTACTGACTAAATATTGGTCGGACTAGATTTAAGTCAGATCGGCCCTAAAGAAGAAGAAGTTACTTTTTAGGATTCAGAGCCACGGTAAGTCTTTAAATAATCATAAATCATGGCGCCGTACACATTCACACACCGCCTCGCTAGCTCGCACCGCTTTGGTTAAACAGCACCTTACTTGAGTGCTAGTATTCGCTACTGAATTATGTGACCTCACGTTAGCGTGACGGTAGAAATTTAGAATCGCATTCTTATGTCTTAGGGGAGTCTTTATGCGTTTTGACTGATGTTATGTTTGTCTAAGAGAGAGATTGAATTAATTATTTAATTCTTATTGAATTATTTCAGTGGGTAATTTGTTGCTCCATTGAATAAATTTACATATAAGCATTGTTTCTTTGATTTATCTAATTGTAAATCGTGTTTTATAATGGTGGGTAATTTTTTGGCAGGTGTTCAGGTCTGATGGTTAGTTGGCTCGATCCTCAAAAGGACAAATGCTTGTGTGACGAGTACTGTCATTTGTTCTATAATAATAATTATAATAATCTTTAATCAGGTAATTTACACCCATATCATTACACAATACAATTCAATTCACAATAACTTAAATTACTAACATAATAAATTCAAAAATAACATTGGCTCAAAAAAAAATGTCATTAATTAATACTACACTGCAGAATACAATTACATTAACAATTCAAACATAATAAATAAAGTCCATCATAACATTACATAAAAATAAATAAATAAATAGCATTTACCTTTAAATTCACAATAGTCATTAGTTAGTAGTATCTGAGTTATGTCTGGGTTCAATTTATATGTAATATGTACTTATTTAGAAATTTATAGGTATCAGTTGTCTAACATACCACAAGCTCTGTTTAGTTTGGGACTAGATGACGTTGTGTGAAAGATATTATATATAAAAAAGAAATCTCGTTAATTCCACGAGCATTTCAAAAATTCAGTGCCAAACAAATTTTGTATGATACTTTCATTTGTAATATGCAGTTGTTGAATTAAAAAAAAGTTAGAAAAAAACTCCGTTTTTCCCTGTAGTTTTTTTATTGGGGCGCGTGTCAAAAGTTTCCATGAAACATGGAACTCAACTAATCGCGCCAGTTTTCAACATTTAGAACGAAATAAAACAGAGAAACTACAAACAAAAATAACGGAATTGCGAAACTTGGTTTGAAAACATGCAGTGATATTTCACAAATAAATCTACTATCTACAAGTACAGTCAAAAGCAAAAATATATATAGGTAGAATCTATGATTAAATAGATCTGTTGAACCAACACATTTTGAAATTCAACTACGATTATACCGAAAGAATTACAAAAAATATCCACCTTTTTTATGGTGGGAGCAGGAGATAGTATCAGACTCTTACTGACTAAAACCCCACCCCGTTCCTTCTAGCCTTCTTACCGGGGCTCGAGTTCCCTTTCGGATAACCCTGGCTCCTGGCGGCTGGGTCCCTGCTGTTGCTGACAACTCCTTGAGGCGCGCGGGAACAGTGCGCGCCGTCGACGACTTGGGCTTGGTCCGTACAGTTGCCGGACGGCTGGACAGCGAGCTACCCATTGCTCACTATCCGCAAGCCCGCGCCTACGGTGGCCGGAAATCGGGATTGGAATCCCGGCGGCGGCGGAAAAAAAAATATCCACCTGAAAGACCCAACTAGTATTAAGTCTGTTCAGCATAACATAGCATAATCAGCCTTATAATGTTCCCACAGCTGGGGCTCAGGCCCCCTTTCTAGGAGAGGGAATGGACCGTAATATACTACGTGGGCCCAGTGCGGTCTGATGGATGTCACATGTCTTCGAATGTTTAGTTCTAGGACATACCCGTTTCATCACGATGTTTTCCTTTACCGTCTTGAGAGCAGAGGTAATGAAATAAATTACACAAAGTAATGCGTCTGGCTGGGTTTGAACTTGCGACCGTAACGGCCCGTTCACGACCTTGCCACTATGAGCGAAAGCTAAGCGTGGGGCCACAAAATATATAGGTACAGAAGTCAATCTACATACAAAGCGCGCTCGAGCAACGCACACAAAGACACCGCTCACAGACACGATGTCTCGGTCGCGTCTCGTATCACTCGTCGAACAATTCCGGCTCAAAAGCTTATTAGTGTGCGTCCACCGACCGTAGGTATAAAAAGTGATGTACATACATTTTTCTTTTTTTTTATGAAATAGTCTTTGGTACCTATCTATTTATGGGGGGTGTTAGGGGTATTTATGATGCGGTGAGGGGTAAGATCAAAATTATGAAAATGTTTGAAACTTACACGCCACGAGACACCGCTCATAGCGCCGCGCGCCCGCTAACCGTTGCCGTCCCGCTCGTCGCCCCGCTCACCGCTAAGGCCGAAGTCGTATCCAGGCCGTAAGTCGGGTTACCACTGGGCCACCACTGTTCGTATTCCTGTGTTCCTCCAGTTGCTCTTTACAGCAAAGGTTGCGGTAACTGCTTCGAACAATCCACAGCCTTGGCAGGCATCGGCTCTAATTGGCCTCATCAATTTGCTGACATCTCTTTGAGGCGCGCCTGGAATACAATGAGCTGTCGACCCGGGTTTGGTCCTTCCCGCCTTGATGGTGAGCAGACTCTGGCTCACACTCGCAAACTCGTTTCTACGATGGTCGATTGTCTTCTTGTGACTAGATTTAAGTAAGAGTTACAGATGATTTTGTTTTATTTTTACCTGCATATAGATTTAATTAAGTTAATATTTTATTTCCTCTCCTAGAGAGGAGGCCTGAGTCCCAGCAGTGGGAACATTATAAGGCCGAATATGCTATGCTAGTCTATTTATTTTATTTTCTAAATTATTTATACACACTGCGTCTATATCTCTCATCCAACTTAGATCTGCTGGAAAAACAAAATCTTAAAAATAAACAGGGCCTTTGTACTCTTTTATCTGTATTTGTTATTTTCGTTTTGAAGTCTTTCTGTGTTCCAAAATAAATAAATAAATATATTTTATTCAATTCTCACAAATCAAATTCAAGTTATTAAGTGTTCTGCAAATAAGCATCTTCCTTTAACCATTATAAATCGCATCTGCTATTCAAATAAACGAGGTAATTTGCTTCTTTTACAACAACATTGATTTTTGGACTATGCATATATAAGCAAAATTTTGAATACTGTGTGTGTATCATGAAATAAGGCGATTTCTGTACATTACTATCATTGTAAATCCGACTGTCGAAGCATAAAGATTGGTTTACCTTAGTTTTAAATTTTGTTCTCATTTATGTGAAATGTAAATTTTATAGGCAATAAACATTTTCAATCAGCAATAACCTTTTCTTAAAGGGACAACGTTTAAGATATTGCCAACTGCGCACATGTTTTAGCTACGAACTGTACCTTGTACATGTATAATTTTCAAACGTGCACGATTTCTGTGCATTTAACGAAAGTACCGCCGTATAACGACCTCGTGCTCCTGGTAAATGGATCGCTCGCTCGATAGCCTATTGCCATCCAAACTGAGCCGACTACATAGAGACAATAGTCCTTAAGGCGTATAGTCCCTTGCACATCTGGGTTAAATGAACACAAACTCGTACTGCTGCGTGCGCCCGCATAGAGATCCGCTTTTTTTAAATATTGATTGATTTACATATGCTTCGTACATTTTGATGAACATTTAATCAACAATTTTTATGTTTAAACATATTTCTAAAGATCAAAGCCGTTTGAAAGTAGTAGGGAAAATAAGCGAAAAAAAAAAAAAACATATTAATATTTTTTTTTTTTTGCATTTTATTAGTCATACGAAAAAAACATCCGTTGATAATGTTATGTATGATTTTTTTTTACATCAAATCAATCAAAGTTAGTCGTTACTGAGGAGTAGGCTTCAGAAAGTCACTGTTTTATGGCGCTAAATGGGACCAAGGACTTTAAACCAGCTCTCACTTAAAACGTCCCATTTAGCCCCACAAAGGAACTTTTACGATTGCACTTTCTACAATATGAGTTTGTGAGTTGTCATTAAGAAAATTCTTTGTTAGATATTGTCATGGAAATGCGATGAGTAGAATTTCTTTCAAAGAGTATAAGTTGTGGAAATTGTTTCAATTTACGCAAAGTTCTAAAAATGAGTTGTGTTTTAGTAAATGATGACAGTAATGCCCTGTGAAATGGTCTGTCATATTTACTTATTTCTGTTAAGGTTGTTAATCGTAAAATACTATTAAATAGTTTTTATTTAAGTGTACTTATATAAATAAATTTTACTTTTTCATTTATGTACACTTAAAAAAAAATACTGATAGAAAAATACAAAAATACTGTTATTTTAAAAGAAATGTCTCGAAGTAGTCACAAGAATTTGGTGAGACACGTAGGTAGACACAGAGAGTATAAGATTAGGAGACTTACAGTAGTATATATTAACTTGAGTAAATTATACATAATGTATCAAGTAACAGTTCACAATTAGACACATAAATAAAATATTTCATTTTAAAATATTTGTAATTTAATTTAATATTTGGTGTTTCTATAATAGACAGTTTTGTCTCTTCGTTATTTAACACCGATTTACGGAATGACAGAGAGATAATTTTATTTGACAAACATTTTGAAATGAGATATATTTTTAGCGTCACCATTGTTAGATTTGGTTGGTCAGAAGTATAACTAAAATCAAACAGTTAGCGCCTAAACGCTTCGCTGGTCATTCAACTAGGCAGTACCAACGGACAGTAAAACAATCTACACTGATAAAAAGCGCTTCACTCAATTTAAATCTTTTACCAGCTAAAATACAAATGGACGACCAAGCCGATCTAAAGCTCATATCAAAAATTCCAAAATATAAAAAAAAAACGTTTCAAATGCGCCATTGGAATAGGCACATGAATTACATAATTTACACGAGCGATGTCAGAGTAGCGTCCCAATCACTTTTCAACGGGGCTCCGGCTGCGGCCACCAGATGGCGCTCCGAAATCCGCGGTAATCCCAAATTTATTATCTGTTTGCAACCATTTGCCGCTGCGATGCAATCCGACGAATGCCACGGACGAAATGAATGTGAGCGAATTCGCACCGATACCGTATTGAAAAGCGGCTAAAATCTGCCCATAGAATGTAGTGCAAGCTGCGAAAATATTTGGAATAGCACTAAATTGCGACCTGACTGAACGTAAATACGTTGAAAATGGTCCACGGTTGTAGCGGGAAAATTCAATAAAAGAGTTTTTGTCTTTGCAATTGCTAATATCAGAACTGGAAAAAAGAACCCAGAATTGCCAGTGCAAAATAAATATTGGAACGTTTTATTTGTAATATTGATGTGAAAAGTCCATTGTGCGATTTCCATTCGATGACAGTTGCTTTGAAACTTTATACACAAAAGTTTCCGTTGAAAAGGCTTTGTCTACTGTTTCCGAAAACATTATACTCAATCATTGTCTGCATAACATTCATTTAATGCTTTGAGTTTTCACCCACTTTCCACAAGTTTCTTGTTAACTTTACATAGTTAAGAAAATTACTAGCAATTTCTAACACAAAGTACGTATAACATAATCCTCAACGAATACTCGAAAATAAGTTCACGACCTAACACTAGGAAAACACATTAAGGAAATTGGAGCAACCCAAGATTTTAGCAGAAACAAGATCCGAAATCCGCTAAGGCGCCTCAAAACGTGGATTAAGGTTACTAAGTAACAATAAACAGCTGAACATTGTTGTAACATAACGTTTAGCAGTTTCCACCTACAATAAGTGTGGCAAGTGGGGTTTTAATCACCTGCATCGGGCCTGACACAGATGTGCCGGCAAATCCGCGGTAAGCCCCGACTTAGTTCACGCTGTTCATGTAATCAGGCCGGTTGAATTATCGTCCGTTTTAAATACAATTGTTTCTGTGTTGTTCGGGAGACAATGACGGGATCGCCGATCGATATTTGAATGTTTGAATATGGAATACGTAGCCAGTCAAAATGTAGGTTATGAAGCAGCTGTTTCTTTTTCTGCGAAATCGTTTCTGTCTAGACTGTGTTTATTTTATTCAGATATCCATTTCATTAAACCTCAAGCGAGCCGGCGTTCGCGCATCTATTGTCTTACTATTGTGTCTCAAATTGACGGTATCTGAAAGGTTAATGAAGAACTGGGGCCTTACCATGACGTATTAAAACGTCAGGAATTGAGCTATACACCCTATAAAGCTCCATGCCTTTAACAGTTCAGTTTAGGTCGTCAATTGAATCGCGTTAAGACCACGTGGTAGGGCTCTGAACATCTTCTAGTCTTCTGAATATATCAAGTTCTTACTGTGAGTAATATTAAATACGATTAATTATTTTAATTATTAAAAACAAGCATTAATTTTATTAGAGTACAATGCAATAAACAAACAAGTTGAATATCTTGTTAGAATTACAATATTATTTATATATGTAAGTAAAGACGTTATTATTCACGGATTTATGTGAGAATAATAATGTCAATATTGGAGCAGGTTCAGAAATATCCAGTCATAAATCTCAACTCGCAGTACGTTGAGATAATAATAATATTCCACAACTATCACACAAAGCCGTCTAGTCCCAAGCTAAGCAGAGCTTGTGTTATGGGTACTAGACAACTGTTAGGCATACTTATATATTTCTAAATACATACATATAATAGATAAATTCCAACGGGAAAGTAACAACCGTTTTCAATAATGGTGACAACTATTAAGTTTTACCCATTAGATATTATAGGTAATAGGCATCATTAGGTATAGGTACCTAATAGGTAATGGGCATTATTTTTCTACCTTCTTTTAATTCGATGATAAAAGATCTTGATGTAATCAATAATTATGTCTACAATGTGTGTGTATTCAGGATAGTTTCAAAATATGCCAATTGTAAATCAGACCAAGAGTTAAGCAAAGTTTATTCACATAGTTAAAGTCATTTTTATAGTTACACGACTTAGTTTGCATAATTTATGGTCAGCACCACAGTATGAAAAAAAAATTCTTAAACTACTCAAGCTTTGCTTAACTTGCACTTAGTCCAAACCCAACCCCAAAATCAGCTATACTATAATTAACTAACTATAATAAAAACTGTATTTTAAAAGACAATAGAAACTCATGCAGATTGATCAATAATAATAACAACACTTATTAAGCAAAACCATATTAAAAGTTATGAGTTGTGTTATATACAATGTAAAAAAAACCCTGAATTTCAGACTAAGGATCATATTTGTACTTTAAAAATTAATGTCCCGTTATGAATAAAAAAAATACAAGTTATGAATATGAGCATCTTTATACATTTACCACTTACTTACTAAAAAAAAAAACAGATTGTGAATATATTAATGAAAATAAATATAAAGTTAGTGACAGGCTTAAAATCAAACTAAATACAATATGAAAATAAAAGTAAAAAAAAATAAAACAATGAATTTCGAAAAGTGACTGTCACTCAAAGAAAAGTGTCAGGATGATTGACAAAGCAACTTCCCAGCCATCGGCTTATGCTCATCGGTAGAAAAAGAAACAAAGAAGTCTCGAATTTTCACACCTGTAAATAAAATATTTCAACCAAAAACGAGTATGTTAGACTATATTTTTACAAGAACATCTTGCATGCAAGTTAGATTATTTTACCCATTGGTCCAATATGATTAATCTCACCTCACGAAAAGCACTTGATAGTGCTTGCAAGATTTTTTTAGAGAAAAGTCTATGTAATTTTTTTTTACAGGCACGGTGGCGCTTAATTACCGAAATTCACAAAAATAATCCCAACATTTTTTAAGAACCAGACATCAGCAAAAAATAATATAAAATGAATATATTAAAACTACCAGTTATTTCAATTTAAAAACTCCAATATACCCGTATTTATGTGCTTCATTTTTTCCCTTCTTTTTATTAAAATCCCGATTTGCTCGTATAGTGTTTATACTATACAAGATGAAACCGTAAAGCCTGTAAAGAGTAAATACACAAATATGCATAAAATGAGTATTACACAAATATGCGAACAAAATCGTTTTTTTGGAACTAAAGCTGCTGGTCTACCAAACGTTTAACCCTTTAAAAAATTAAAGGATTCGTATTTAAAGTACTTTTTCTCAAAGGCCCTCTTCAACTATTCACCCTGTATGGTGTATTTGCTACTCCCCCCCCCTCCTTCCTTATTCCAGATATTGGCTAGAGATGCAGTAATCCAACACCTGAGACTGTCCTGGGATTAAAACGAAGCAGCATGGCGTCGATATGAGCTCCTCGCCACAAATATGTCGATGTAGCTCTTTATAAAACATCGATGGCATACTAAATTTTGCTATGGATTACTGATAATAAAATTCCTTAGTTAAGGAATTATTATTATTATCACTTCGCATAGAGAGAGTAATAGTCGTATTAATCTACTATTTTCCATGGTTTTAAGATTATAGCTTTGGTTTTTAGATAACTGTTAACATTATAACATTTCTTCCGGTCACATCTTGACTACGCGCATTTTTCAGTTCTTTATGTACCTATTTAACTTTTTTTTGTTTTATTTAAATGAAAGTGTGAGCATAAAAATTTTGTAGCTTCAACAATAAATATAACACATACTATCACATGTTTTCTTAAAGAGTTTGTATGAATATGCATGGTTGTATTGATATAGGTATATGGTGCATTTCATGTTCTATTATTTCAATGTAAATTGTTTCATGTATCTATTTTCCCTACTACTCTAACAAACCTTTTTCCAACTCTCTTTTCGCAGTTATGCTGAAAGAAATTGCTTTATAAAGAAGCATCACCTTGCACTTATTTTTCTGTTTATTTCTTCGTATCTTTATTTTATGTGTGTATGTGTGTATATTAATTTATTGTTAATTTGTTGAAAAATAAAGACTAGCTTTTTAAATTAATAACTGTTAACTATCCGTAGTTTCGTAAGAAAACCTGATTGAAAATTTTTGTGTTAAGGTTTCATCATAAAGATCCCAGATGTTAAATTCGTCGGCCCTTGTCACTTTGACAAATTCATGTTACTCAAATTATAACAAAAGGCATTCAAATTCAGAATCATTTCATTTTGCGGTCATGTTCCAGAATTTTATTCTCGTCATATTTTTCCTTAAAAAAATGTTCATTTTACTGGGAAATAGTATAACAAAGATGTTAAAAGAACCTTCCAAAGAAAACATGGAATTTCTTTGACCTTTCGAAAAATTTTGAATTATTCTCTCAAAAAGAAAACATGAAAAGAGAATTGAATTACTATACGAATTTGAAATCTCTGTGATGTTTGTTTGTGGCAATGGAAAAAAGTGAATGCATTAGATGTCCCACCCCTACAAAGGTGTCTGACATACAAACGTGAATATCTTGGACCCTTCAGCTTGCACCACTCATGAATATTTTAGTGACGTTCTTACGATACGTAAAGTGGTGAATTTCTCAGATAATATACGTAGAGTTTTTTTCAAATAACGTAATGTACATTTGCTGGATATGAGGATATGGAATACCTGTAGAACAAAATCAAATAAACCTCTTTGAATATGAGAGAACTGAATAATTTAAAAGAAATATTGTGAAGTGCAGGCTCCTCTCTCAATTGAAACTGCTATCTATTCAAACGATATTGAACCTTATTTTAGACTTTTTATAAACGGCGATATATACTAATTATATCACGGAAGGAAATCTTGATAAAGAGATATTTCACACATTATAAAAGAAAGTTTTTATGTAATTTGTCCAAGTCCTGAAATAACATATTTAATACTTCTCATTCCAGGAACATGTTCCCTTGGTGTAACTTTCTACTGTCAAGCAGGCGAAACTGTTGGCAAAAGCTAGTGTCATCATCACCAGCCTTTTTAATGTTCCCACTGTTGGGACTCAAGCCTCCTCTCTAGGAGAGGGAATGGGCCGTAATCCACCACGCAGGCCCAGTGCGTGTTGGTGAATGTCACATGTCTTCGAATTTTTGGTTCTAGGACATGCCGGTTTCCTCTCGATGTTTTCCTTCACCATTTTGAGAGCAGTGGTGATGAAATAAATTACACAAAGTAATGCGCCTGGCTGGGTTCGAACCGGCGACCAACAACTCGTAAGTCAGGGCCGTTACCACTCGGCTACCACTGCTCTCAGAAAGCTAGTAACATCACATTAATATAATAAAGGCGAATGTTTGTGAGTGTGTGTATGCATGTTTAATGCTTCTTCACGTTCGAACACCTGAGCGGATTTTGATGGTAAACCATATCCTGGTAGGTATAGCACATAAGATAGGTATTTATTCTCTCTATTAATATACTGCCGCCCAAGATACAGGTTTTTGCCTAGTTTAGGAGACAGCAGGCTATGTTTTGCTAAATTAACTGTCCCTGTTCTAGTCACTAAGACTTGATTTATGGTTTTGTTCCAAATAAAATTATTATTATTATTATTCCGAGAGTAGGTATTTTTGGATAAATTTTCGACTTTCACGCAGTAAAGCCGCTGACATGACAGTAGCTAGAAATATAAAACATCATCATCATCATATCAGCCGAAAGACGTCCACTGTTGGACGTAGGCCTCCCCCAAGCGTCACCACAACGACCGGTCCTGTGCGTCACGCATCCATCGGATTCCCGAGAAACATTTTAAAGGAAAAAGTTTGTATTTATGTGTACGTTTGTACATGTACATGTTGGTTACTTCTTCATACTGTCTTTCAAACTCATACAACAGAACAGATTTAGTTGAAACTTGACATACTGTGGGTAGTCTTGTTCAGAGGCCTTACCATGACATATTAAAATTTCAGTGGTGTGAGTGAGAAAGAGGGATGGAGCTATACAGCCTCTATAGCTTCATTCCTTTAACAGTTCAATTTTGGTCGTAAAATGAATCGCGTTAAGAGCAAACACATTCACTGTGCGTACAGCCGAGTAGTGGAATTCCCTGCCAGAGTCTGTGTTTCCTGGTAGCCACAAGCCGGGAATCTTTGAGACAAGAGTGAATAGATTACTTCTAGGTAAGCGCGTTCCATCGTCGACTAGATCGTCGCTTTCCATCAGGTGAGAAACGGCTTACCACAAGCTCAATTTTTTTTATGAACCATTTACAAAAGATTGAGCTTGTGGTAGGCCCCAAGTCTGCTATTTTCATAAATTCGTCATTCCAACACGATCCAATTGTCATTTTGCTAAAAGTTTGTAAACTGCTAATTCATAATGATCGATCACTGATCGGTCAATGGTCTTGTAATAGAATTGTGGTAGAATGATAATTTCGAGCATAATAAAACCAATAACTGCACAATAACGTTCTAATGGTAAAACACTGATCAAATAAACTGTCAAAGTTTTAGTAGATTACCGCAAACTTCAAATATTCATTTGTCAATATGTACGATATTACCATTCTATGTCACTTCTTTCAGTGGAGTGTCAGTGGTTGACCATTGGAAAGTCATAATGACGCCATTATATTAGTAGATTACCAAACTTGTAAAATCGACAATTATGACACCAATGATAGACCATTGTGACACTATTGTAATAGCAGACTTGAGACCCTGGTTTAAGACAGTATCTTGCGTCCTACACTGGGAGTATATCCCTCTGGGACAATGTCCTACTTTCATATGGACAGTACCACCAGCAAGATGCCAGTATCTGCATAAACATGTCTTTGTCTAGCAATGTTTCTTGAGCATGTTTCTAATAAGTAGGTTAACTATATTGGATTTTCATTCGCATGCAAATACTGTTAGCTGTGCGCGTATGTATACATGTTCAGTAGATTTGTATAAGGAAGCTGTTCAAATATAGATAGGTCAGATCGTATATACTTGTGTCTGAACAGACAAACATATTGGAGTTGCTTTGGGTATTGCCGAAATTCTATTTTCTGTTTGTCTTGGAATAACGGTGAATGTGATATCTGAATATAAAATTGAAGGTTTAGAGGAAATAGACAACGAAATGTTTAGAAAATAAAATCCAGTTTTATTGAAAAATAATGTCCTGTAAATTCTTTTATTTTGGGAGAGTATTGTCTCGGCCTGTATTGATTTGTTAATAATGTGCTTCTATTTGCTAGATTAAATTCAGTATGATTGTCATCCAAACACATAGCAAAGATGATTTTGACGCATTAGTATAGCGTAGCATTATCAGCCTTGTAATTTTCCCAATGCTGGGATTCAGACCTCTAGGAAAGAGCATGGGCCATAATATATCACGCGAGCTCAGTGCAGTTTCGCAGATGACATATGTCTTCGAATTTGTAGTTCTAATGCTAGTTTACATGTGGGCCCAGCCTCGGCCTATCGCCATTGTGTTAAAGGACTTTTTCCCGTTAATGGCTACATAATAGCGATTGTTCGAGGCTGGGCCCACATGTAAACGTAGCTTATGACATTCCAGTTTTTTCACGATGTTTTTTTAAGCTATTGCATAGCTTCTATCGCGGGCCTTGAGCGTGGAGACCGAATCCAGAAATTCCGTAACGAAAATAACCTAACACCCCCCACTCATTTGTTTTTTGAGCGTGGTGACCGATAAGAAAACAAATGAGTGAACAATCAATCAAAATTCAATTCAATGTGTTGGATGGGTGGGGATAAGCAGCTGTTGGCAAGGTCTCATTTTGGATGGGTGGGGTTAAGCAGCTGTTAGCGAGTTCTGGTTTTGGATGGGTGGGGTTAAGCAGCTGTTGACGAGGTCTAGTTTTGGATGGGTGGCGTTAAGCAGCTGTTGGCGAGGTCTGGTTTTGGATGAGTGGGGTTAAGCAGCTGTTGGTGAGGTCTGTGTTTGGATGGGTGGGGTTAAGCAGCTGTCGGCGTTTTGGATGGGTGGGGTTAAGCAGCTGTTAGCGAGGTCTGGTTTTTGATGGAAGAGGTTAAGCAGCTGTTGCATAAGTTGATAAAAAAATGCTATACAATAGCTTTACCGCGGCAGTCCCCGAGTGCCACACGTCTTTTTTTTTTTCGCTGTTTTGAGAATTGTACGACATATTGTAAGTTGAGGTCGTTACCACTACTCTACCATTCTATCGACAAAGTGATTAAAATTCTCACCTAACGATTACTCAAAAACCAATTCAAGAGATCCCATGATATCGTTTAATAAAAAATACCGAGGAACAATTGAACATTGTACAATAAAACACTGATATAACGTGAATTTGTGGCAATAACAGCCTTGGTAATTAACCACTAAAGTTCAGATAAATGGATGGCAAACATTTTACGTTCAAAACTCTTGTGATTTTTCTTCTTGAGCCCTCGTTACGCTGACCGCGTTGCTGTTTGGTTTTCATCGAATTATGTTTTTATTGGGGTAGTTGGAAACTGGGATATAAGCCTATCCAACCCGGTTAAGTGGTCTGAGTGGACTAAATAAAACATATTACAGTTCTGCAATTTTATTAATGACTTTGCCTCCGTATATAGCCGGTCAATCGGGAATAAAGCAGCTTGTTAGCAACCTTTCAGAGATTACCTCCTACAAACAAAACAAACATAAATACAATAAAAAAAAAAAAACTTTACCTCTTTATTATATTAGTGTAGACTAGCTTCTACCAGCGGCTTCACCTGTGTCAAAGTAGGTTTTCTATACAAACTTTGGACCCCTGTTTCATACTCTTAGATGATAGATGGTGTAGTTTAGAAAATCCTCTCTTAGTACTCGTCTACGTCATAAAAGGAAACCTCAAGCAAAATTTAACACTCCTGTCCCAGAAATTTCGGCTGTACGTTGATATGTCAATCAGTTTCCCCTTTTTAGGGTTCCGTAGTCAACTAGGAACCCTTATAGTTTCGCCATGCCTGTCTGTCCGTCTGTCTGTCCGTCTGTCCGTCCTCGCTTAATCTCTGTGACCGTTAGCACTAGAAAGCTGAAATTTGGTACCAATATGTATATCAATCACGCCGACAAAGTGGTAAAATAAAAATTGGAAAAAAATGTTTTATTAGGGTAGCCCCCCTATATGTAAAGTGGGAAGTGATTTTTTTTTTAATTTCAAGCCTAACGTGTGATATATTGTTGGATAGGTATTTAAAAATGAATAGGGGTTTACTAAGTCATACTAGTCAACTTGACTTGAATGAGACTTTAAGCCAACTTTCCCAAGATGCGAGTCAAACTCGCAAAATTGTAAGTAATACAAAGTGTAATACAAAATTCAAAATATAATGGATGACCTTTTTTATGGTTTCGAAGGGTTCCTACGGGACTTTATCCGCTGTCCGTCCGCCTGTCAGAGGGCAGTATCTCATAAACCGTAAAAGGTAGAGAGTCCAAATTTTCACAGAATGTATATTTCTATTGCTGCTAAAACATCAAATAATAAAATAACAGCTACTATGGTGTATGTTATAGGTATTTGGCGTATGACAATGGTGGTTTTGTTACTATTGGTGCAGTATTAAATGTATTCCATCTGTAAAACTAGAAACCATCCACAAAACTGATAAAGAAACCGATTGCAAACTTGGTAATTAACACACTACAATCTCTTTTAATGAATTCGGTCCAGCACAGCCAGTCCGCTCGAGAACAAAGAAAATGTCTCAGTAAAAGAATATACTAGTGATCACATACGTTAATTTAGCTCCTATATACAGGCCTGTTTAATTATTCATCTCATTAGAGAAGTTCTAGGCGTTCCTTTGTAGATAGTTGGATCGGGTGCACTGTCGATAACCTAGTTCCTCGCTAACTTCCGAGGTAAAGTTTTGAGAATATGTGTCGTACCCAACTTAATGCCTTCCAATTGAGTCAAAGATAATATATTCGGAGTATTGGAACTGCCAAACGCATTGTTCGACTGCTTATTGTTTTGAAAGCGCATTTGGTACAGCATATTAATAACGGCAATTATGTTTTTGTTTGCTAAATTTTAGTAGAATATTAATTAGCGATTGAATTTTGATTAGTATTATAATAAAAATAACTATTATTATTATTCGGCGATCATTGTACTGATAGCCGTGTCGGGCAATGGCTTAATAGCCAAGAGCCTCGACCTTAGGAGGCTCGCGTTAGGCGATTGGATTAAGAGACTGATTCAGAAAGCGGTACTCCTGGATACAGCTCGTATTGTTAGGAGGTTCCTTTCTCTGGAGACCTGACCGCCGGTAGCTTGGACCCTGTTCCCGATACCGGTGGGATAGTATATTTTTTTATATTTTTAAATGTTTTTATTTTATTTCATTTTTAGGGTTCCGTAGCCAAATGGCAAAAAACGGAACCCTTATAGATTCGTCATGTCTGTCTGTCTGTCTGTCTGTCTGTCCGTCCGTATGTCACGGCCACTTTTTTCCGAAACTATTAAAGCTATACTGTTGAAACTTAGTAAGTAGATGTATTATGTGAACCGCTTTAAGATTTTTACACAAAAATAGAAAAAAAGCAATAAATTTTGGGGGTCCCCATACTTAGAACTGAAACTCAAAAATTTTTTTTTCATCAAAAAATAAAGGAAATAATAATAAATGCCATTTATTCTCTCTTCACAAAGCTGAGTTAAGTTAATGTTTCCATAAAAATGTCTTAGCTGTATCCACCTCTGTGAAACTGGTGTCTGATAAAGGTTTTTGGGAAAAAAAACCTGTGTCGCAGGTCACCAGGCTAAAATTAGTTATTACAGAGTTACCGTGCAAGAGTCAAACTTGAACTATATCTTATACTGGGAAAGAGTTAAATAATATTAGCATAACATATAAATAAAAGAAGAAGTAATAACAAGAAAAATATCTAAATATATTATCTGTTTAGGTAGTATAACTAAATGTAAACAATCTTACCATGTCTATTATCTAAAAAAAAATCTAAAAAAAATATCTAAACATGTTTACCTACAATTAAGTATTTACCTAAACCGATGTTAGGTAATTAACTAAATAATATATAATCTTCGTATATCTTTTATATGATTTATCTATAGTATAATATAATAAAGATGTAAAGTTTGTTTATTTGTTTTTTTTTGTTTGTAGGAGGTAATCTCTGGAAGTACTGGTCCGATTTTTTAAATTCTTTCACAGGTAGAAAGTTGCTTTATTCCTGAGTGACAGCTATATATTATGTATGCGGGCGAAGTCACGAGCAAAAGCTAGTTTTAAATAAAAAGACTAAACAAGATTGTTTACATTTCGTTAACTACCTAAAATGATCTACCTACCTGAATTCTGTCGAAGTTATTGAGTCATGGTATAAGTTGTGAAGTGAGAGCTGTTTTTCAAGGAAGTGAGAAGCAGGAATGGGTTTGATCAAAATTAAAATTATTTTACAACGGTTAAAAGATTTTTAGTTTCATGATAGTTTAAGCCCATAATACCTCTCCTGCCATTCTTTCCAACTGAATTCCAAAAATTGCTTGTCTAATACTGTTTAGAATGATTTACGTATTGAGATGAATTGAATTTTAGACAATTTTGTGATACTTGAACGACATGAATGAGAATTTATAACTATGCATTCTAACGACTTGTTGAAAACTAAACCCAAAATCTTTTTGTTTTCTAAGGTCATTAATTAAACCCTTTTGAAGTTTACAATATAACTTGAAATATTTAAATTGAAATCAATTTTATGACGATATAATCGGTTTGATTCACAAGCAGATTGAATACGAAGATTTATTGAAATCTAATTCAATTTTCTGACAGAATCTATTACCCAATAAATTCGCACAAATATCACTGATATTTTCAATCGGCTCGAATTATTATTACAATAAAAGCAAAAAATCTATCCAGACATTGATATGAAAAACAAAACACGTGACCATCGTATGCAACCTTCAATCAATTTAAGCGGAGAGTACTGTCAGAGTTCAGGCGGGCATAACATATCGCGCGTCGGGGACAGACGGACGGACGGCGTAGTGGCGTGACGAGGGGTACGTCACTAGCATCCCAGTCAATTCTGTTTATAGCAATTCATTTGTTATATCGCACAATCACAATAACTTGGTAACGTGATCGCGTTGACTTTCTTTTGTTTGGAACGCGTGTTCGAGTTAACGTGACATGTTTGATGGATTTTATTTTGGGATATTCTTCTTTTGTGTTCCCTTTAGGATTAGTTTTGTTTTCGAGTTGGATTCACTTTTTGAAGTTATAATAAATGTCAGTATCCGATGGACACTTCACGATTTCTGTATTTATTGATTATTATTCATTATTAATTAAAAAAAAACCTAGAGAAAACGTATTCCCAGATATTCATCATTACCATTTCAGCCAGAAGTCGTCCACTGTTGGACATAGACACTTGGAGAAAGCCTCCAAATGTTGCCACAACGACTTGTCAAAATGAGTTTTCTGGTACACAGTTGCCACTACAGAACCCTTCAGTCCCATCGGCCGACAACTCAAAACATAGCCCTTTGGGTAACTTTAAGCCTTCTAATGAAGTCTATTGTGAGCGACTATATTTTAGAACCTCAGTAAATAACATCTGGAAGGGCAACATGCATACCTATACATGCATGTTGCCCTTCCAGATGTTACTTTTATTAAATAAATTAAAATTCAACAAAATATTATAAAAGATTTTTCGATGAAAAGGTATAAAAGAAATAAATCTTTTGACGATATGATTGAAGTGTGATTAACCCCTTCAACAATCTCTTCTATTGTTACGACGAATTGGATTCATCGGCTGTAGGTACTATAATTACAACTGAAGTAGCTTTCAACGTCGCACAATAGATTACACAGAACATTAATCTTTAAGCATTGAAAAGTGCACCGAGGCCCTTTGCATACCCTTCACAAAATCGTAAAGTAATTTAGCGTGAAAACAGAGGGAAGGAGTCGACAGGTTAGACGATACTAAAGCAAACAAGTTCAATATTGTAGTGAAAGAACAATAGGGAGTGTGGCGTGACAAATGACGTGCAGGTGTCACGCGGCGTGTTATCGGTACGCCGCAGCCGCGAGACGCCGTGATTGTGAATACTTGATGATTAAACACCGTAGACTAGCACACGCCTATCTGAAGCGTGTTAAAAGAGAGAGATGGGTTAAATTGGGAAACTTTGGTTTTTGGGATCAATTAGGAGAAAAGGCATAACAAGGAGTACGACATGACAAATGACGGCAGGTGTCACCCGGCGTGTTATCGTTCTGCCGCAGCTGTAGAGTTCCACCGCGTTAGTGAATATGCTATGGTTAAAGAAAAATACGCAAACAATTTTGTGACTAAACTCTATAAAATGCCGATATTTTCACACGTTCAGTCTTTTAGGCCTTTTTTGTCTTACATAAAAGGATGAAACACGTAACAAAAGCTAAGGCTTTACGGTTGCGTTAATCCGACATTATTATGATAGGTTGTCTTTCCTTCGATTTAGTATATGGGTACAAGAACAACTCTTGTTATACCGGTTATATTAGACATAACTTATATTGAGGTTGCTTTATCTAGAAACATAAACAATGTTAGTACCAAAATTCGGAAAACAAAGGCTATTAATCATTAACAACTCAATTCCGAAATTCTAACACCCGAAGAAAATCAGATACGTCAGTCTTAGATAGTATTACTTCACCCCTGCGGGAAAGCGTGACAAATGTCATGCGGTCTCAACTTTACAAATGTCAAGTTCCTTATCAGTGTGCTGAAATGAAGCAGTAATTATAGGCTAGAGGCTTCCTTGTTTGTAAACCTGTCGGAATGAGAATTAACATTGCGTAAATGCGATTTGCCGTGACACCGTGACGTGACAAGACCTGTTTAGATAACTTGGCGGTAATGTTGTTATTACTTTAGCTAATTCAGTGAATTAAAATGAAATATTATTGTTGATATTATGAAACAACGCTACAGTTAAGCCTTAATTTGTGGATTTACTTAATCTGATAAATCTACTTTGCTCGTGTACATATTAAGACATAATATATACAGGGCAATTCTCGTAATTTTAAGGAACGTGTGCAATCCCAGGGTAGTCGAAAACTGTCAAAAACACCTCCGTGTTTTTTCGACAATTTTCGACTGCGGTGCGGATTCAATGGCAGTGAGATTTTTTGACAGTTCAAGAGAATTTCTCAAAATTTTGACAAGTTTTTAACATTGATTGTCGCTGAGATGATAGTACGAATTTGAATGATTTTTTAAATTCGAGAAGTAACCTTCTGAATTAAGAGGAAGATTATTTACCAACCGCTTTGTCTTGTTATTTGCAATTAGAAAAAAAAGAAAGAAAAACAAAACCAATTTTAGTACGAACCATTAATTTTTAAAGTCACGTACCAAATCTGAATACTTAGTAAAAAAGAAAAAGCAAGAAGGGGTTTGGCGTAAAGTGACATTTTATCGGTGACAGCAAAAATGTTGAATTTGACAACTTGACATTTTTATATTTCAAGAATAATGTGTGGGATGTGTCACATGCACTATAAGTCAAAGAATGCCTAAGGCATTAAGTCCGCCTCTGTACTTTTGTGTGCATAAAGCATTAAATAAATAAATCCCATGCATTGACTACAATTATCACGTTGTTGAGGACTTTTTAACTCAAGAGTTGAATACTGATAATGTCCTTAATATACTTTTACCATGGATCATGAGGTGCACTTAATTTAAAGTAAAAGTGCTAGGGTAGTTCGTGAAATATTTTTCTTATGTTTTTACATTTTGTAGGTCCGAATCAAATTGTAAGGAGATTAAAATATAATTCGCGGGCGTAATACGTATTTGTTTCCGGAATTAAAATCTTTAAAATCATCAATACGGTACTTTTATGGTGTGAAAAATTATTTTAAAAAAAGTTTTAAAAAACTTGAATTACGCGGGCTATCGCCTCATTTGATATAGGTACTTACTATAATTCATTAAGAATTAACCTGCCTCTTTGGTGGCGTCATCACCGGTTCGATTATCAAGTCTTGCAAAAAGTGCTAATAGGTTTTTCTATCAGGAATTACACTAAAGCTGCTTGGTGTACAGAAGTTGGTGATATGATGTCTCTGTGCCTTGAATGGCATGTAAAACCATGGGTCCTTAGCCTAAAAGATTGCAGGTCGTGTCGGATTGCCGTCCTATCGGACTTTTTGAGTAAAAGAACAGAGAATGCGTTTGTGTTTACGCACACGCTTGAGCACTATAATATCTCTTATGTGACTGGCTAATTTCTGTTGAGATTGACTATCATCACCAGCTTTATCTAGTTTAAATTTACGAAAAAAAAAATGACGTAGATAAGAGTTTTTCTGAACCTATTTTCAAAAATGAGAGCAGTGGTGGCCAAGTGATAATAGCTCCGACTTACGAGTTGTAGGTTACGGGTTCAAACCCTGCCAGGCGCATTACTTTGTGTAAATTATTTCATTACCACTGCTCTCAAAACGGTGAAGGAAAACATCCTGAGGAAACCGGCATGTCCTGGAACCAAAAAATTCGAAGACATGCGACATTCACCAATAAACTCTTAGAGAGGAGGCCTGAGTCCCAGCAGAGGGAACATTAAAAAGGCTGATGATGATGATGATTTGCAAAATGAATTTCTAAAATGGTAAGTTTGAAATTCTACCTTTATTCTCTAGCTCAAGTACACTTTACTTGCACAGTGGAAACACACTACACAAAGCTTACTTGTTTGCAAACTTGTTCGTAGAAACCCTGCTACGTGTAAGCGTGATTTGTTGCGACACTGATGGTGTTATGTAATTGTTATTGCGACATTTATCTGAGCATAATTCAGCTTGGGGTTACACTTATTTCTAGTGTTTGTATCTATTGAAATTAAACTAGTTTTATGTTGTGGTCTCCTAGTAGTGGAGTATTGAGAACAAGTTAAACTCTTGTGTTCATCATTTTGTTTTTTCTTGTTTGATGAAAGTAAAGGTATATATCGTCATGATTTCAGCCTAAAGACATAGAAAAAAAGAAAGAAAATGTGTACAAATGCAAATTAAAAACAACTGTTTGTCTCACGGCTGCGCTACATAGGTCCAGTTCAGCATAATGCTAGACGACTACGTAACAGTATTCTAATGCTGGTGGCATCGACAGTTCTCACGCCTCTGGCGACAACGGAGCCAGCCTTCGCATCAGTGGTCACAGAACTTCAGCCACCGTAGACGCGGGCTTGCAGATGGTAAGCAACGGGTAAGTTACCGTGCCATAAGGACCAGGCTTGGGTCGACGGCGAGGGATCCCTCCACGGCGAGGGAGGGAGTGACACGGGTAACGTTTAGTCTGTAAAAGTCTTACGCTTTATTTCACTCCATCCAAAGCGGTAAAGTACTGCTGAACATTGGCCTCCTCTAAATATTCCTACATCGACCGTATGCTTCTTGCATACAGCAAACTTCGCTGATAATGACATCAGTCCACCTTTTTGGAGGCTTTCCATCGTAACGCGTTCCGACCAGCGGTAGTCGAAATAGAACTCGGATGATGAAAATATGGTGCATTTACAGCACTACATATACAAATGTACAGAATGGTTAGATCAGTGATGCTAAAGTCTACAATCTTATATCCAATAGTAATTAAAAGCCGATTAAAAAATGTTATAGCTCAGCCTAGCTTCCTTTTCGGTCAGTCACGCAAATGCCAGCTCATAATGAACAGACACGGCTGGAGCGAACCATTGAGCCTGCTTGTTTGTCAACCTGTCAGTAAAATGAAAACATGTGCTTTGCGCACTGTCCGATCTGTCATGATCACGGCACGATTATGACGCGTAAATGTTGTCCCTAATTTGTCGCTCAACGTGGTTTGATTAGAGATAAATTATTGCGTATAAGCCAGTTGTTTTTAAAGGGTGCCAACAGGACTCTATTACTAAGCCTCCGCTGTCAATCGTCCGTTGGTCTATCTATCTGTACGTCCTTCTTCAGCGGGCTGTATCTCATAAACCGTAAGTGGTAGAGAGTTAAAAAACATAATCTAGAGAGAAATAAAGAACATAATCTTTAAAAATACAAGCCTTAAACAAGAGTTGGTAGGCCTTAGTCAGCAATACCAGGATGTTGTTGATCCACTGCGATCGGTCACAGATGGTTTCAAAAACTGTAGCGACTTGTATGAGGAGGCTTTGTGTAAGGTTAGGGATCTTGAGGATGACTTAGTTCATGCTAATAGTCTTATTCTTAAATTGCAAAGAAATAGGGACCAATTAGTTCAACCAGGTTTCAGACTGGCTAAAGTGGCCTCTTCTTTCATGGGGTACTGTTTGAAATGTTTAGCAAATATTAGAACTCAATGAAACGAAATTTAAATCTTGTATTAAACGCACACTATGCAGGCAAGCATATTATAAGTTGGAGGATTATATTCAAGATAAAAATGCTTGGCTCAATGCCGGTCCAGCTCCACTACCACTAGGGCGTACTAATTAGTTGATTAGTTGGAAACTAATATTTTTTTTTTTGTAATTTGAAAGACACAATAGTATTGTATAATGTAGAAGCACTTTTTTCAAATTTGTGAATGTGAAGCACCATGGAGCATTTTTATTAGGTTACAACTTATTTATTTTTTTGACATTACGAGCATGGCAGTTGAGAGTTTGTCATGCTCACTCAAATGTCTCGCTGTTGGTGGCACGTGTTATTGGGTCATTCAGTTCCCTTCAAAATGGTTGAGCTGAGTGGGTCTGATGCACGCGTCATGCTCGTGAACGAGTGCCGTCAGATGGGACTGGTCATCTCTTAGCTGCCAGTGGCTTAATTCAGTTTCTATCTTTTAATTATTTTACATTTTTATTTCAATATCGACATTGTGCTCACATGATAGAAGCAATAAGTAATATGTAACAAAGCATTATACAAGGTGCAGTTTTAAAACTGCACAATATTTCAGGAGGTTGTAATAAAACTCATAAATAATCATATAAAAAAAACGATACCTGGTCAATAATCAGTAATACTTGTTATTTAATTGTTTAATTACACTAAACTAAATCGATTGATCGATGGCCACGGGGGCGTGGCTAGGGTGTGGCGTGCGGGATGATGATTGGATGATACATTATTTATGAAACTATCGTTGCGAGTTAGTGTGTGTGAAAACGCCCTTTATTGTTCCGTGTTTGTGTGTGTGAAAAAAAGCGCGGTTATAAAAAAAAAAAAAATTACCTACTTATTTTATTATTGATTCGGGTCGAGAATCACTAACATAATTACCTCCTGAAATATTTTGCAGCTTCAAAACGACACCTTGTATGTAACACATAATATGATTTAAAAGAGTGTCTATGGAGTTTCTTGCACGTTCTTCTCCATAGAGACCTACGCTTTGGAACGTGCAATTTCACACTTTTCTTGGACTGACTGACATTTGACTATTCAAAAGTGCCTGCCTGTGGTCTATTTGAAATAAATGCTTTGATTTTGATTTTTGAGTAAAAATTTTCACCAAATGTGTATTTCTATTGCTGCTACAATGACAAAAAAAGAAATTAAGGGGTTTATTTATTTATTTAATCTCCACTCTCTCATCTCGATTATAAAGAGGTAAGACTTATATTTTTGTTTATAATGATCAAACTCAAAAAATTCGGAACTGATTTTCAAAATTCAGCAGAATGCTATTTTATCACTAAGTACCATAGAGACGGTAAAGCCGCTGGCAAAAATGAATCTTAAAATAAAAAAAACGAAACAAAAAGTAAAGCACATAAATTTTGTCCAGGAACGAATCACGTTGCCTCACAGTGTTATCAGTTTGTCGCGGGATAAAACTTTACAGACGTTTGCAAGGAACGTTTCGGATAAATTAAATTCCTCCACGTTAAAGGAATAGTCAAATCGACGGCGCACCGCAAGGAGCTCCGACGAATTTTCTAGTGGTATTTCCTATATCTTCATACCTACTTAGGTACTACATGGTATAGGTGTGTTTGTGTCTTTAGACTTATGTTCCATTTTAAAGTCCATTTCTTAAATATAATAGCAAAAACTGTTGTACACCGAAGACATTGGTTAAGTAAGATGGGTGTCTAGAAAAGTGTTAAATAAGTTGTCTCTCTGTTGAAATGGGGTTTTATAGACCCGTCGGATACTTAATGTGAGTGCGGTGTCCAAAGAGAAATTAGCGGTACCCCAGTTCAAAACATCAGCCACACGTTACAGTACTCCAAATGCCCATACTCCTCCGCTTTAGAGGATTAAATGAGTGCCACCGATGCTCCATTTAGCGTATAGCCACCTACTGGGCCCAAACAGTTCGATGAGCTTACCATTGATTTGAAAAAAGAAGAAGTTGTCTCTTGCAGCAGTTGCATACAAAATGGCCGTACCAAAAAAGCTGAATTATTTTCATAAAAATTACTGATTTTTTGTTTTCATAACAATTACGTAGAACAATAACTATGATTCGCGTTGTCGAATTGTTGCGTCCGTCTTCGGAAACCTAGAAAAAAATACAGTACAGTAAAATTAAAAACCTTCACTAACAACAGAGTTACGTATGTTTTCACACTGCACTGCTTCGATATGATACTCTATTATTCACTGCAAATGTAGAAGAGTGTACGATATTAATATTTTATAAAAAACACTACAGTAAATATTTTCATGAATAATAACAACTCTACAATTACCGGCACGGATCTTGAGCGCTCGGCGTCAGAGTGGGGATCGCTTTGCGCATTCCATACATTGGCGAGCCAATTGTCGTCGATGTTAGGAACGCAGGGAACAAATCACGAGTGACGTCTATGACACGATGGGGTGGCGAGCCAGTTACTGACATTCCCCGCCCCCGCGTCTCACTTCGCACCCCTAAAGAGACCGAATATTTGGCTTCTGCGCAACTTGAAGCCAGCGCTCAAGATCCGTGCCGGTAATTGTACATACCTTAATTTTAACCGAAAGACGTCCACTGTTAGACATAGGCCTGCCTAGTTACCTCAAAGACCGGTCCTCGTATGTCTCGCATCCATCAATTCTCACGACCCTCACCAACTTGAAGGAGGCCTTCCAATGCTGCGCCTTCCGGCATGCGGTCACTGCTTCAGAACTTTTTGGCCCCATCGACCTCATTTGCCTCGCACCAAGTGTTGTTACAACGACCAGTCCTGTACGTCTCGCATCCATAGGATTTCCGTGACCCTCATCACGTCATCGGTCCGCTTTATAAGAGGCCTTTCAGCAGAGCCGGCGTCTTTTGTTACTTGGTCGCTATTCCAGAACCATTCAATCCCATTGATCAAGTGTTCTGAGAGCATATGCCCTGCACACTGCCATTTTAGATTGGCGATTCTCTAACTTCTCGCTATGGATAGAATGAGAGAGCTTCAGACCTTTACTGACTAAAACTCATCTGTGTTTCTTCAATTGCCTTTTGCATTCCAAGGCCACGTTGACTCTTTTAGACAATCCTGCAGATCAATCCACTTCAGGACATATTTTTGACCAAACGCACCCTCTTGTTCCTCATCATTCACCTTTATTCCCTTTTCCAACCATGACTTTTCTTAGGGCTTTTAATAAACCTCTTCAGTAATAAAAACAACGCTTATAAAATAATTCTCTGCAACAATAAATTATATCATCGTCCACAACAGGTCTATAATTAACCGAACAGTCCCTTAACAGCCGTAAAATTCATCGCAGAACGAAAACACGGCTCTGATGGTGTCATTGCGGTATAATGCATATTATTTCAAGAGGCACCTGAAACAACAGTTTAGCGGTATCTGGCGGTACCACGCGTTTTGATACCTTTACATAACACGAGTGTGAAATACTGAATGTGCGTTATGTTGTGCAGATGCAAGATAATGTGGGCTTTAGTGCAGTTATGTGTTCTGTTACTCTTTGTGACCAGTTGTCGGAAAATAAAGGGGACATTTTTATTTGGAATGCTTTTCGGATATTTATTATGTTTTCCAGTAAATATAGGTAGGTAAATATTTTGTGGAGTAACACAGAAACCAATTAAAACGTTTAAAGCAAAAATTAAGATTTTCAGCAACATGCTTATGAATTCGTTAAAATATTATTTTCAATCCGAATAAAGTCTTTTTAAGGTAGGAAATCATCCAATGACTTCTTCTGCTCTAGGGTAGAGCAATCTGCTCAGTTACTTTTTGCACTCTAGGACCACGAGTATTCCTTTTATAATTTTCCCCATGGCCCTAGCAGGCTTTAGCCCTGCTGGGCTTCTATGATTTGCTGACATCTCTTTTAAGGCGCGCGTAGCACCATTGACGACTCGGGCTCGGTCCTTATAGGTCAAGCAGACGGCGAGCTACCCTTTTGTTGCCGTCCGAAAGCTCGTGCTTATGGTGCCCGGAGATCGTTTTGCGATTTCCGTCTCCCAGGGCGTCTTCTATAGTGGCTGAAATTTGTTCCCTCACTTGCAACTGCCTCCTTCGCTAGCATTACTGCATCACTGAAGGATGCGACTGCTTCCCATTTCCTCTCATTCCGGACCATGGTCTGAACCAAGGCCCCTACCGCTTATCATCTCCTCTAGGACACGGCGTAGCTCCATCCAAGCAAGGCACACCTCCATCGAATGGTTTACCGTGTCCTCCGGGCGCGGGCGGTCCACGCATTGGTGACCGAGGCGTTTCTTCCGCCTGAATCTGAAACAGGAACCTCCGGTATTTAAAACGTTCGCTGTTTCATGTGAAAGGTGAAGACATCATGGGGCCTCTTCAGCCACTCCTCAAATAAGGGACTTACCGCCGCAATCGTGGCGTGCCCAAGATTTTCAGCTACTTGACTGATTTCTTCTTCTTCTTCCTGCCCTTATCCCATATTACTTGGGGTCGGCGCAACACGTTTTCTTCTTCCATTCTGTCCTGTCACCCGTCAAACTATCACTAACTTCCTTTTCTTTCATATCACTTCTCACACAATCCATCCATCTTTTTTTCGGCCTTCCTCTCCCGCTCCATCCATTTACATGTATACTCAGAACTCTTTTAGTAATATGCGCTTCATCCCTCCGCTTCACATGACCATACCAAGACAACCGATTACCTTTCAACTTTTCAGTCACTGGCGCCACTTTCAAACTTCCTCTAATATACTCATTTCTCACTTTATCCATTCTCGTCACACCACACATCCATCTCAACATTCTCATCTCCGCAACATGCAATCTTTTTTCATCCTTCTTTTTCACAGCCCAACATTCTGATCCATACAGTATGACAGGTCTTATGACGGACTTGTAAATTTTACCCTTCAACTTGAGGGGCATGCGTGGGTCACAAGTTGTTCCCGTGACCTCTCGCCATTTCATCCATCCTGCGTTGATCCGACGTGTTACGTCTCGGTCTACCTCACCATCCCCTTGGACGAGTGACCCGAGGTACCGAAAGTCGGAACAGATTGGTATGGGCGTTCCGGCGAGAGCTAAAGGCACAGGGTTGGAGAGACCGCCGAAATCGCAGAACAAGTACTCCGTTTTGGTTCTACTTACTTTCAGGCCAACACTCTCCAGTCTGTGCCACCACACCTCCAATCTGTTTTGGACCTCTAGGCCACTCTCGGCAAGCAGCACAATGTCGTCGGCAAACAGCATACACCAAGGAGCCTCCTCCTGAATGTCCGACGTCAGAGCGTCCATTATCATTAGGAAGAGATAAGGGCTGAGAGCCGATCCCTGATGTAAGCCGACAGCCACATTGAAATTTCCAGTGGTGCCCACTGTTGACCGGACTTGCGTACTACATCGACTGTACATCGCTCGGATCAACTGCACATACTTCCCAGGCACACCTTTCTCCTTAAGGGCCCACCACAGAACCTCTCGAGGTACCCGGTCGTATGCCTTTTCGAGGTCAACGAATACCATGTGCAAGTTTTTATGCGCACTTCTGTATTTCTCGCACAGCTGGCGTATAGCAAAAATGGCATCCGTCGTACCCCGACCAGGCATAAAACCGAATTGGTTCTGTGAAATTTCACTCTCTTCTCTCAGTCGCCTTTCAATAACTTTCTCCCAGGCTTTCATAGTATGTGACATTAGCTTTATTCCTCTATAATTGTTGCACTCAAGCACATCACCTTTGTTTTTAAAAATGGGCACCAAAGAACTGCTGCACCACTCATCAGGTATGGCTTCTTCCCGCAACAACTTATTGAAGAATAAAGCTAACCACGTCCATCCATCCACTCGCAATAACTTCCACACTTCAACGGGTATTCTGACTGAAGAATTTGTTAAAATATTAATATGTATAATATATATATTCTAAACAGAGCTTGTGTTATGGGGACTAGATACCTGATAAACATACTTATATATTTCTAAATACATACATATTATAGATATATTACACCCAGACACATAACAAATGATTATGCTCATCACACAAACATTTGTCCTGGGTGGAAATCGAACCCCCGACCTCCGGCATAGCAGTCAGGGTCACTAACCATTAGACCAACAGGCCAGTAGACAGGCCAACATTATTTTCAATCCGAATGAAACTAAATAAATATAATTTTCATGCCATAATGCAGAATGTCGCAGTAACATCCAATTCTGTACCATCTTAAAATTGTACCTACATTGGTCGCAAATAAATAATTCAGATTCTGATTCTAAAATAAACCTTGATACATTTATTTTATACTGAAACGTTTTCAGCTTACTTAAAAGCTCGTAAACACAGTGGAGTACCTACTATTTACCACTTCTCTACATCTCAGAGTATTTTCCCAGCACTTTACCTAAACACCAACAGGTTGACAAAGCGTCCTCATTTCTCCTAACCCATTTACACCTGTACCGAATCTCGCGTTGATTCGATATACCGCTAATGTAATGAAAGTGCAAACAACAGCCCACTAAAAGAATACAGCAGAGGTTAATACGGGCACGAGTTGTATTCCTCTCACGTAGTACGTAAGTAACGGCGTCTTCGCACCGAGCATGTGACACCAAGCGTTAGGTGCCGTGAAAAATGGTCCATTTCCCGACGCGAGGATAAATTTATCTTCCCGAGGACTATTGCGACGCGCCGCGTTATTCCTCTGTTAATATTCATTGTGGAACAACAACGTGACTTTTCCAGTCACAGCCTCTCGTTGAGAGAGACAACGTTCCCCGATTCACTGCTTCAAACAAACACGCCACTTAATTCTTCTCGTTTGCAATTTATATTTACCGTATGGGGAGAACGTTCACTCGTTGCCAATTTTATTTATTCGTTATTTAATTCGCAAAAATGGTCCCACAGAAATTTTAAACCGATGACAAAGGCAATGCACCGAAAATGTCACGCGACCGCAACGCCAAACCAATTAAGCGTATATCTGGCTATAATTCGTCTCCACAGTGGGGTGGGTGGATTGGAATGAGGCGAAAATATGACAAAAATCGCGTTGAGACCAGACGACATTAATTCAATTGTCGCCGGTCAGAGCGGATCAGCGTTAGACAGATCAACGTGAAATCTGATATTTGGCGGGGACGGACAATTTCCTTACGCAGCTAATGGATTGTGAGGGGCCGGCTTATGCGATTATTCATATTATTGCCAAGTGTGGGGACATCTTCTATTTATAGGGACACATATTGGATCCATGTCCTCATGCTTTGCTTATCGTCAGTTTCGGTATCATCCCTCTGTCCAATTTTATTGATATTTTTATGGCCAATATTATATATTTGATACGTAATACAGTGACTAGACAGATCAGCTGCGGTCAAAGTGTTCCCATAATTACAATTTGATCATTTCTCGATTGCATTCTCATTAACGCAAAATTTTGCTGTGGGTTTTAATTTAACTTATCAACGACCATTTTTAATTGAAGTTTAATTGGCATCGTTATTTTTAATGGTTATTAAACAACTAAGTACCTACACAGGTAGGGAATACTGCAAATATTCCTCTTTAATGTGTTTGAGGTTTTTCCTTGTTTGAAAGCAGTGATAATTAAATACCATCAGCAAATAAATTCGTGTTTTCTAACTTTGTTATGGAATTTATTTTTAAAAATCTTTCGTTAGTAATTTAACACAAAAGGTCACAAAAATGTCGTGTCAATTTTAGTTACCGCACTCTTCTGAAACGACTTGACCGATTTTTAAACGTATACATTTTTTTTATATATTTATTTATTAAAATTTCATGTACAATAGTGGTACATATTTGGTAGTTCTGAGAATATAGTAATTGTCATATAAGTAGGAATGCGATAACCTTCATTTTTCTTTGATAATTTATTGTAGATTAAAAAATTAAACGGCAGAAAACGTTTGCAAGTCAGTAAACGAATTTAAAATTTTAAAGCAGGACATTTTAGAAAAGCTTTTATAGGAAATTGCTAAGAGTAGATAATAGTAGGTAATAGTTCAGTTCCATATATCATAACAATGTTGCGAACCAGTCTAATATAATTAAAGCCTTATCTAC
Organism: Mythimna ferrago; assembly: GCA_910589285.2. NCBI lineage: Eukaryota > Metazoa > Arthropoda > Insecta > Lepidoptera > Noctuidae > Mythimna > Mythimna ferrago. The sequence continues at coordinate 30,301,580 of OU342674.1, forward strand.
ACCATCGAGCCAATATCTTGCTGCTGTCAAATCAACTGTCAAAAGATCATAGCTGGTTCGATGCGTGTTCTGCAAGTGCTTGTGACATTTAGCGATACAGTACCGAGCAGAGATTCCTGGCGCGTGCAAATTGAGTTTTCTGCTTCCCAGCTCCGCACTGATGCCGATTGACAAGTGAACAAGGCCCTTTATTAATTAATGTGTGTACGGAACGTGTTTTATCTGTTGTTGCTTTTTTGTTTTTTTTTTTTGTAGCACAGTAATAGTAATAGTCTGTAGTTGATAACTGAACTATGTATTTTCGAGATTTTGTTACAAGTCAACAATAACTCTTTAGATAGTGCCTTTTTTAAGATGGGATATCATCTAATGACTTCACCCGCACTAAGGTGGAGCGGGAGAGGTTGTCAGACTTTTGCTGATTAAAACCACACCTATGTTCTTCCTTTTGCGTCCCAGGACCACAGGACACGTCAATTCAGAAGTCGACCGCTCGTCACGCTAATTTTTGCATTTCTTCTTATTACCCCTACTGTTATGCTTAATGCTACCCAAAAACTTCACCCAAGTACTTTCAGAAATGTACCTCTATATTATAGATCCCTCTCATATGCACAAAACGTTTTGGGAACACATCCATTGTGCGTACAGTTAAGATGTGAAATTTCCTGTCGGAATCTGTGTTTCCTGATAGCAACCTGGGGATCTTTAAGTCAATAGGTTACTTTTACGCAAGCGTACTCCATCGTCTACCACTTCACTGTTTTCCACCAAGTGAGGTAATGGTAAAGCGTGAAGGCGCCATTGGTTTTTGTTATTGTCGGCAGAAGATGCTTAAGAGAGAAAAAATAAGAAAATTACGCAAAAAATTAGAAAAATTAGAAAACTACAACAATTAGTTAATTTTCACGTGTTTGACAGTTCATAGTTAAGACTGGAAAACGTCTGTTTGATCAGGTAGTAAAAAATAAAAAATGGGTACTGCATATCTTGTTGTATCTATTTGTAACAGACCAACTGAGGTCGACTGGCAGATAACGCCTAAGGCATACGCCTCAAACCCCAAGCGAACGCCGGCGTTCGCGCGTGATTTCGCACCATTCAGTTGAACACTTAAGATTATTAAAAGTCCGCGTAGATTATTAAAATTTTGAGCGTTTTATTTATTGGTTATGTATCTAAGAATGTAAACAAGAAATTCGTCATAAAGTAGTCTGTAAATTTCGAAAATAAGCAACCTTTCCATTTTTCCCGTATTTATACCTATTTAAATGCTTGGGGTCTCAGGGGTGTCCGCCTTTGTACAGTTTTATATGCATAAAGCTTTAGTAAATAAATAAAATGACAGACGTTAAATTGATAACAGACATCAGTTGAGTATTTTCGTGCTAGACTTCAAGAATACGTAAACAAACAAATCAAGTACCTAGGTTACTTGAGAGTTACTCCTGTCATGATAGTTATATAGGTCGAAGTGCAAAACAGTGCAAGCATTGATAGTGCTTGTATTACATTGCACATATCGACTGCTACATTTATAGATGTGAAGCAGTAAGAGACCACCAACGTAGTGCAATGAATATTTACAATTTTGTATTCTTTCGTATCTACTGGCTTTTAATGAATGACTTAGTTCGGATAAAAAATTAGCCAATTGATCAAGTTGATAACGGGGCAGACCAACACTCTAATATTATCCTTTCGAATGTCTTAAGTTACACAGTCCGACATAAGGTAATTGTCTTTCTATTGTGTCTCTAATTACGACATTCAAAGATTTAAAAAAGCGAAAGTTTGTGCATGTGCCTTCACAATGAAATGACTAGGTCAATTTGGTTGACTCAATTACCTACCACATGGGTAGATGAAATTCTAGAATAGCACAAAGAATTAGTTTTCTCCCAGGAGTACGTTCCAATGGGATAATTTCATGTAGGTGAACTCGTTGGTAATAGCTTAGTAGTAATATTATAGAAGCAAAACTTTCAGAGTGCCTTTGTTATTTCATCACGTTGAAACAGTGGAACGGATTTAGACGTTTTGCGCACAAGTAGACCACATCCTGCTATTCTCTAAGAAAACAGCTTTGAGCGCAGCGCTGATCGCAGCGTTCATCGCTCGCATCCAAATAGACAATGGTAACAATCCTATGTATAGGTCTATTGGATTGTTAATTCTATGTACGTATTTGGATTTCGAAGCTGCGGCCAACGTTGAGCTCAAGGCGGTTTAGAAAATAGCACTGCTGGAACAACACATAGAATACTTTTTCTTTCAGGAGCATGTTCTCTTGCAACAATTTTTAATTTTCATACAGATGAAACCGCTGGCAGAAGCTAGTTAAAATTAAAAAAAAATGTAGCTAACATCCAAGTTATTTTACAATCAGATAGAAAAAAGGTTATAGTAACATAAAACCTTCTTTTAATGCCCTACCATACGCATAAACAGTAAAAACTTTTCCATTTAAAACTTTTCATTTACTGTTCAAAGAAAAACACTTTAACGACGGATTCGAGTCAAAATTATCTGAGTCATACATTGCCAAATTTTATTATTACAGGCCTATTAATCATTTATGAAACTATATTGTTACTCAATAAAACTTATGAAGTGCTTGTGAAAGCAGCCGTCGTTTTGAGATATTAAAATCCTATCAAAAAGTTTTGAGTTAAGTTTAAGTGGCACCCAAAATTAAATTGCGTTACTTTGACTTCTAGACGGCAAAATTATCGCTTAATCTGTCACGTTATTGTGAAATATTGTTCATTAAAGGGGCTCTAAAATCGATTTAAAAGACTTACGAAATCTTAATAGTGTTAAACTATTCTAGTATGTTATTAAGTACCTGTATTAAAGTTTAACAACATGCTTGATGAATAGCTAAGCGAAATGCCGATAGGTTAACAGAAAAGAAGAAGATTTTGAATTCACAAATATGGGATACTATTCTTTATGTGAATATCTACCATTTGCCAGCGGTTTCGTCCGCGTAATAGTAGAAAATATATGCCTTTGTCACTCAGTATTAATACAGTAGTCGTTATGCTCACTCAAATGTCTCGCTGTTGGCACGTGTTATTGGGTCATTCAGTTCCCTTCAAAATGGTTGAGCTGAGTGGGGCTGATGCACGCGTCGTGCTTGTGAACGGGTGCCGTCAGATGAGACTGGTCATCTCTTAGCTGCCAGTGGCTTAATTCAATTTCTATCTTTCAAGTACTTTATATTTTTATTTTATTATCTACATTGTGCTCACATAATAGAAGCACCAAGTAATATATAACGAAGCATTATATGTAACACATGATATGATTTAAAAGAGTGTCCATGGAGTTTCTTGCACGTTCTTCTCCATAGAGATCTACGCTTTGGAACGTGCAATTTAGCTTCACTTTTCTTGGACTGACCGATATTTGACTATTCAAAAATGCCTGCAAATGGTCTATTTGAAATAAGTGCTTTGACTTTGACTTTGTAGCATTCTACAAATGACACCCGATTGCTCGAAGAATCACCAAACTTAAGTGACACTCGATTGCTCGAAGACTCACCAAACTTAAGTGGCACCGGGATAAAATGCAGAACAGATGTTCGATTGACGAAAAGTTTTAGAGTGGAGACCACGTACCGAAAAACGCAGCATTGGAAGGCCTCCTACAAGGTGGATCGATGACCTGGTGAGGGTCGCGAAAATCCGCTGGCTGCGAGACTCATAGGACCGATCGTTATGGCGACACTTGGAGGAGATCTATGTCCAACAATGAACGTCTTTCGGGTAAAATGATGATGTTGTCCCTACAAGTGAAAGAGTTTTTGAAATCAGTGCTATAATTTTTGAGTTTATTTATTACTAATCAAAATACAAATCTTTCTTCTTTATAGATAACTAGTGGCCCGTCGTGGCTTGGCACGGCCAATAAATATAGCCTATGTTCATCAACATCATCATCATTTCAGCAGAAAGACGTCCACTGTTGGACATAGGCCTCCCCCAAGCGTCGCCACAATGAGCGGTCCCGTGCCCTCACCAGGTCATCGGTCCACCTTGTAGGAGGCCTTCCAATGCTGCGTTTTTCGGTACGTAGTCTCCACTCCAGAACTTTTAGCCTATGTTACTCAGGGTAAATGTAGCTTTCCAATGGTGAAAGAATTTTTCCCTCATTATATATTAGTTTAGATATAATCAGCCTTAAAACGTTCTTACTGATAGGACTCATGTCTCTTCTCTAGAAGAATAAAAGGGCTATAATCTTTCGCGTGGACTCAGAGGGTTGATGAATGTCATATAATATGTCTTCTAAATTTTTGTTCAAGGACATACCGGTACATGGTCATGATATAAATTCAACAAAATTAAAACATCTACCTGGTTTTGAAGCTGCGGCATATGGCTCGAAAGTTACGGCCTAGTCACGACTTCGGTCTTCGCTCGCTATAAGTGGTGTCTCGTGGCGCACTTCAAACATTTTCATACTTTTAATCTTACCGCTCACTGCACCGCACTGAGCTATCGCTCACAGTGGCAAGGTCGTGAACGTAGAGCCATTACCACTGGGCCATAACTGCTCTCTGTCCTTCAAGATACAGAATATTCTCAGTTTGAAGAAAAGTGGTGTTATTGGTGTGAAATAGCCAAAAACGACAAAATCCAGTCAAAGTCATATTGTTATTATTTATTTCGATTAGACCATCAAACACACTTCCAAATATCATTTATGTAAAAAAAAAATATTCAGAAATCACTTAAAGACACCTGCAATTTTTTACACTGCTTTATTAGTGTATATGTTCATGCAATGTCTGTTTTTTTTTTTATTCTTTACACTGCAACGCTTGCGCAGAACTCGTAACAGCATTCTGGATATTATTGGTGAGAGGCCAGATTGCCCCATCAGATGGGGCAATCCGACCTTCCAATCCCATTCCGGATGGAATTAGTTATATTGAGCAGGCGCCAAAGGGAGTTGAGTGTGCAAAATTAGTATTTTGCACACTCAACTCCAAAACTATTCACAAAAGGCGATCCTCATGGACTGCCTTTTGTGAATAGTAGACTCAGAAAAGCATGCGGATTATGATTCTGGATGTTGCCATGTGAGTCGGACTTGCGCACTGAGGGTTCCGTACAAAACACATGAAAACAGTTCAATTTCCGATTTGAGTTACGAAGATTTCCGAATCATAAAAATCGTTTTTTTTTTTTTGTGGCGTATTGACTCTGCTGAAAGCTGCTTTATTAGCTTACTATCAGTGAAAATTGTCGCAATCGGATCATTACTTCCAGAGATTACCTCCTCAAAAAAACTCTACCTCTTTATAAACGCAGTCAAGCACTAGTTTATATCAGATAAAAAAAATAATAATAGTGTAGATTGCCAACCTAAGAAATGGCTAAAACTTTTAGATGAGTAAACCGTAACCGTGTTCCTAACCTAACAAATATATCATAGAATCATTTCCTACCATTATGGTGTTTACTTTTCAACACTGTTTACCTCATCACAGATTTCATAAGCCTAATGATGTATGCAGAACTAAGTAACTTATGGCCTGGGACATGTTGATGACATAAATAAACTTAATACTTAAACACATGTGTCGTAAATCCTAGAACAACAAAATAAGGTTTAAATATGAAATTTACTTAGGCTTTGTTTGTCTAGGCTCAAGTAAAGCGGGCTATTATTAAATTAAGGAGGCTTTAGTGCCTTAAGACAGTGGAGACACGAGAGGCACAAAGGTTTAGCAAGGCAGAGTCGCCTTTTTTGGGTGAGAAATCATCACATAACTTCTCTTACTCTAAGTGAAGTGAGAGGGAATTAGTCTTCTTCACTGATGGGTTTACTCAGACCACAAATCTGGCAGGAGTTGAATCTAGCAGGCCCCAGCAATTATCCTGACCGCACTCTGTGGACCCAGGCTTAGACCTTACCAGATGCTACCATTTACTCGCCGTCCGCAAACTACATGACAACTAGGTTTGTCAGATACTTGTACCTATATCATTACTTAATCTGTCTAATATTTTCTTAACATAATCGATGACATAACTTAGCTAAAGGCTTCTTCACACGTACCACAAACATACCACGACCACAACCACACCTCAACCACACCACGTGGCCGGGCGTATATTTCGTATTGAAAATGAATAGGACTATTCACACTTACCACGTTTTGCAGTCGTTATCGCCTGTGTGTGTGATACCGACCACATCGCAACCACAACGCAACCACCAGCGACACTGCGAACTTTTGTCCGGCCACAAAGCAACCACATCAACATTTTGTCGGTACCAAAACGCAACTACAAAAAGCTGCAGCGGCACTATTTACACGTAACCACTGCTTGACAACATTTTGTCGTTACGACGTGGTGTCGTTGTGGTTCGTGTGAAGAAGCCCTAAGTAACGACATGTCCTAAATGACGACACATCTGTTTAATTTTACTCAATCTATTTTGTTCAATCTGTTTGTTTGATAATGAAAGTTAAAAGTTCTGCTACTGATAAAAAGAAACTTACACTATTACTAAGTGTCATGGCTACTTTGTAAAAATACGCAGTTTTTTCGTGATAGGCCTATCGCGGAAAAACACACAACAGGAATAAAGCTGCGAAAAATGCTAATACTCAATATATTATTATTTATTGCATTCCACATTCCGGAAGGCTTCCCGCAAGATGGATCGATGACCTGGTGAGGGATCGGGAATCCGATGGATGCGAGACGCACAGGGCCGGCCGTTGTGGCGACATTTGGGGGACGTTTTTTGTTTTGGTGTGGATTTCTTTCGACTGGAATGATGATAATTCCACATCAACTTAGATATTATTTTTATAAAATTATGATCACTGTGGACCCTAACGTGCAAATATATATTGTGTCAACTAGGTGTTCTGTGTTAAGTTCTTGATAAATAATAAATTATATATTTTTTGCAAATAGGTTTTAAATAAACTTTTACAGTCAATGACAATTTTCTCATTAGTTCAAACTAGATGACGCCGGAATTTAAACTACTGGCCCTTGAACTAAGATTACCTTCTATGTAAATACTATTTATTACATAAAATGGATTAGCATAATCAGCCATATATTGCTGAGATTCAGACCCGCGCTTGACCACTAGATATCTTGGCTTTATCACTACCCTTCCATTCTAGGAATTTACCGTAATCTACCTTGCGGATCTAGTGCGGTTTGATAGATGTCACATGATTTCGATTTTTTGGTTCTAGAATGTATCCGTTTTTCTCGCGATGTTTTCCGTCGTCGTTTTGCGAACTTTTGTTTTGCGAGTGGTAATGAAATAATTGAGACAAAGCAAAGTGCTTGCCTAAGTTTGAAAACACGACATAGAATTCGCAACCAATGCGACACAACTGTTTGCACCTGGGCCACAACTGTTTGCACCTGGGCCACAACTGTTCACACCGAGCCATCTATTCACTTGGTTATCAACTCCATAAAAAGGCCAAAATTAAAATAACGACACTGTCTGACTTACGCAACTACAAACAAACAATTCTCAACCGACAATATTGTTTTGCCTATTGTTTTATCAAAATCAAAGGGTTCAGTTCCATTAAAATGTTTAAAGTTATCGAAGTTTATAGCAGCTTGTTAGCGCGAATGTTTGACTGCGTCACTTCTTGATAACTCGGCCATATCGGATAAGCACGAGAGGGCACTGCAAAGAGATGACTCAGAAGTACAGTGAAGATGTTTTTTTTATTGTTCCACTTTTGACCACTATCTAAACAGATGGTAAGTATATAATCGACAATGGAGCACGATTACTAAAAAGCATCGTATCCAATTTCGATGTATGAGTGTTTTTAATATCGGGCGGATTTCATCACGCATGCGGGTTTGCTCCGCATGCAGAAAAAAAAAACGCGTCCTGCGTGCGTATTCCACGCATTACAATAAATACTTTTATGAAATGAATACTTGCGGGGGTTACGCGTGCGGAACAATCCCGCATGCGTGATAAAACCGCTCGATATTAAAAATACCCTAAAGAACCCCAGGTGAGCTATTAGAAAACATATACTCCGGCAGAGTATTGCAGTTTTTTGCTGTGTGTACATTGATAGTATTCCCAAAACGTTTTGTGCATATGGATAGGACTACTACGATGAACCTACTGATGACATATCTTTGTACGTCTTGCAGTCCAATAATGGAACGGGCTAAGTGGAATTATTATCTAGATCTTTTTTTAAGGTGGACTTCCACCGTGTCCTCCAGGTAGTCCGCACAATAGTGATACCCGAGCGATTCTTCCGCACGAATCAGGTGCAGGAACCTTCCGTACTTACCATGTCCGATGAGAAGCTTCGTCATGAGGAAAGTAACGACGTCATAACGTCTCTCCAGCCAGTCCTCAAAGAAGAGACTTACCACCATTTACTTGGGATGGCCGTCACACTTGCTACCAACATGTATAGCTGACTAGCTTACTTATTAGTACGACGTGAAACACTGTTGATGGCTGTCAATGGTGTTTCACGTCGTTACGTTTCAATCAATCTGTCTATCTTTTCCCAACTAAGTTAAAAACAGTTTTCAGTCAAACCATCCAGCTACAAACTAATATTATACAAGGAGAGACTCTTGAAATCTTTTATCCCAACAATGTCATTAATTATGATCCAGCAAGAAAGATTAGGTACTAAGTGGTAAATATTTATTGGACAGCGGTGGATACTGCCACAATGCAAAATTATAATGTACTTCATAACAAGTTATACTCTTAATTATGGCCTTTTAATTGTAAGGGATTCTATCACTGGAAGCAATTTATTATACATAAATAACCCAAAAAAACCTTATTTTTTAATGTATACCTTAAATATGTTTAAAAAACTAGCTAGAATTTTCAACGGTAATAGTCAGTTATGAAACAATAAAAACTAGTAACAGTCGAGAATCACACCAAAATACTGATCAATATCAAAGGATAGTCTAACACAATGTACTCATATTGCAGGTAGTAAATAACAGGCTTCCATAACTACCAATAAATCTAACTGGTGCTGCCGAATATTCCATTTCCCGAATATATCACAGCCAAATTGAGTCAATGTCGCCCGTGTTAGCTTTTTTTTTGTGACTTTCATATTTTGAGGATACGCGTTTGGACGTATTTTTTGGAGTGATAAAAAAACATTGAATCGTTTTTCCTTCGTACTATTAAAATACTGCATGCGATCATCAATTCGCCTGTCAAAATGTGATGATTATCGCAGTTTCTCCCCTTATCGGTTTTAGGTAGAATATCTGCTGAAAAACTATGTCCAGTATTGATAAATGTATAGACCAAAATGAACTTTTTTTGGCTATCGAAATTGCTAACAAATCCATTTTGCAAATACTTGGATTTGTTCATATGTTAATTACATTTAAACTTTCATTGTCATATCATAGGCAATAGGGTTTTAGCATGATCTAGGACATTTTTCCATACCTCAGATTTTTGGAAGTTGAGTATTAACAAACTCAATTTTAGCCTGAAAAACTCCTTTGAATATTTTAATTTAGGAACCGACCCATAATAACCCTTTTTCAACTTTTTCCATTCAATTTCTTACTGCAACAATTCTTAAATCTTTTGTTTTTGTTGTTAACAATAACAACTCTTTAATATTTGTTTTTTTACGTTTAATCTAAATATGTACTTTGAACTTGAATTTCTATCAATAATTTTGCAGTACGGCCCTTTTCTATTGAGTGCGAAGTTTGGTGGTATTGCTCTGATCAAATTAATACTCTGTATACAAATGTTTCGCTTACTTCATCAAAATTTTGATCATTAGTACGCTGTTCCTTGTTTACAGTTATATAGCTCTGTTTGATGTTACGTGATTAGTCGAATTTCAACTAAGTGTTCGTTAGACGGAGGATAGAATGACGTCATAAGATATGACGCTAATATGGCGTCTAAGTTCGTATTTGAACGTTCTAATGTTAGACCTTAATTTATTCATTAGTAGTGTATAAAACGCGCATGGTATCAATATTTTGATTCTGAAAGAACTCATTATCAAAGAGAGATTATAGTCGTCTGTGCAAATGCGAATCCTCAAGCTCTTCGGGCATATCAACCGTAATGAGGACTCAATGGAACTATAGGTGGTGCAAGGGAAAGTCGAGGGCAAAAGATAATGTATACGCTGGTCGGACCTCATCAAATCTTTGACACACTGCAGCAGTAATGACTCTTGAGCCACCAAGCACAAAGCTGCATGACTTGCATCGCGAGAGAAGCGGAAGTGCAAGACTCGACCGAGACATGACCACGACCACTCTGTCAAGAGAGCACGACTAAGGAGAAGAAGTGACTTGCCCAAGCTTGACATGGGTGCTACACATGCACGCATACTATTATACACTCAAATGTTCCATAAGAATCACTGTCTATTGATGAAAACCGCATAAAAATCGCTATTCAAGTTTTTGTTTCGCGAGTAGACGCTCGATGGACAAACTCATAGGAAAACTTTGTTTTGTTAAAGACAAGCTATTGCCCGCGGCTTCGCCCGCGAATATAAATTATAGCATCTGTTACTCAGGAACAAAGCAGCTTTCTATCGGTGGAAAAAATTTAGAAATCGGACCAGTACTTTCAGAGATTACTTCCTACAAGCAAAAAAACAAACTACCTCTTTGTAATATTAGTGTAGATTTCATGATGTGACCTTCAATTTAAACAACAATTAACAGTTAAAAGCTTACTTTCAATTTAAATAATTGATGATTAAGCTATTGGTTAAACCCCCAAAAGTTAATGAAGTGAGCCCTGCTGAATTAGCTTAAGGGGTTTAAGAGATAGTAAGGGAAGTAAATATTTACTAGAGGGAAATTAATACAGAGCTCGTTCACAACTTGTAAATGTTACGTAAACTACAGTTTAAAGCTGTTTAAAGTTAGGTTAAGTAGGTTAGGCAGTGCTAATAACATGTTCAACTTGCATTTGAACTTTTTTCTGAAAAACTATTTGCACTAATTGGACTTTTTTTTTTCTGGAAAACTGAAACGAATACTTTGAAAGGAAATGTAAAAAGTATGACAAACTCGTATAAGTACTGTAGAGTTTTTTGTCAGTAAATATCGTTTTAGAAAGTTTAGAACTAAAAACACATTACAAATAAAACATAAATCACTAATTCAAATTGGCCTATTTGCCTTTTTGCATCAACTGTCTTATTTTAAATAGTTAAATAATAAAGACGAAGAAGATTAAAAACTATATATACGCTTTAGCCTCCTGATAATTTTACAAACCTGTTAGAAAACCACTCCCTCGGGCACATGTTATTTAGTTCTAACCTGGAAAACTGCAAAGACCCGGTAATAAGTTGCAGCATAAACAATCCCCACATGAGGGGTATAACCAGTGTGTATTGCCTGTGATGACGCATGGTTCTAAAACGTAGTCGCTCACAGTGATGAGGTCCATTGTGTTAAGCCTTCTGGCTTAATGTCGCGCAAAGGTCAATGAAGAGGGCTTTGATTTGAGTTTCCTTGCGTGAGCAAATCAGTAATGAAGACATCAGCAGAAGGACCAAGATTACCGACATAGACAGGGCATATTGCCCGCAGAATGATGGTCGACAGGGCCGAAAGGTTCTGGAGTGGCGAATACGTATCGGAAGACGCAGTGTTGTAAGGCCCCATACAGTGGACCGATGACCGGTTGAGGGTTACTAAAGTCAAAATGACCATTTTTTTTCATCGACAGGCTAATAAAAAGAAGATTACCTACTTATACAAAAAGATAAGGGCATTCATAACTGCAAATGGTCGACCCAGTAAATTACTTTCATAAATCTCTATTAGTCGCCATCTTACTAGGTTTATTACACCATATCATCTTGCACACATTCCGTCTATTGAGCGCTTCACTAAAAATACAAAACAGCTGAACATTGTCATGAAAACTGTATATAAAATGGGTCAAGACGACAACGGAGTGCTATCCTACTGTACCTATATTTCTAGTTAATAGTTTAAACAAGACTAGAAGACATGTTGGCTTGTTATCTAAAGACGCACTTTTCAAGGGTTCTTGTGGCGAAGTTAAGGCAATTGCCTTCTTATATTCTTATAGTACAGCGCCGGTAAAAATAGGTTCGTCACTCTTTTTTTAAATGCAGTTGCTTTAAATGACTCTTTCCGCTCTTACTGAAGCGATTGTTAAACTTTTACAGAGTGAACCCATTTGTGTTACTACGGTTTGTTTTTGCGTTTTAGGTTCATGGTAACTCTTTCTAATAATCTCGCAGCCCGTATCTGAAGTTCTGTTTTTTCGGTCCGTTCTCGATAGAATCTGCTTAACTGACTCAGTTTTGTCATAATCTTCACTTTTTTATTTTTAGGGTTCCGTAGTTCAAAAGGAAAAAACAGAACCCTTATAGGATCACTTTGTTGTCCGTTCGTCTGTCTGTCTGTCTGTCTGTATATCTGTCAAGACCCTTTATCTCGAGAAATTAAAACCATATACTAACTCAAGTCTGCGGTCCCTTCGAGCTGTGAAAAAATTAAACTTCTAAGTTAACGAGTAAAAAAGATAAGTACGGCCGTTTATGTCGCAAAAAAAAACGTATATTTTGAAACTCTCAAAGATTGAAATTCATGGGTACTTCCCGTTGACCCAGAATCCTGAAATTTGGCACAAAGCAAGGTCATATAGCACAGGTATAGGAATAAATCTGAAGAATAAATTTGTTGTTACCTAGGTCACAAAAAAAAAATTGCAATTTGGAAAAATCTTCGAGACTATTCGGGAATTGTATTTTGCACAGAACATTTCCGTAGCATAGACAATATTGTGCGTCCTGGCAAGATGAAAAAAAAAAAAACTTGTAACTCAAAACCAAATGCTGCCTTTTGAATTACACAGTTAAAAATACGAACAAGTTATGAAGGCCTCGACTGTACCAAGCAAGTTTCTACGTCTAGATACAACATGATACCTGTGTTCAAGTGATGTGTGCCATCAAAGATTTGATACTAAGTCTCGGTATGGCTGTGTTAGATAATAAAGTTATAGACTTAGGGTGGGTTGTACTTGATGCTAACTAGGGTACAAATTAATATTTGCCCCTAGCTTAAGGCAAGGTCTTAGATTGTTACATATTTTGAAGTTTCAGACGTAAGCAGCTTTGTTAGTTAGACATTTAGAAATGTGCTGATAATGTACAGTAATAATTTACTTGTGATTGTTTGTTCATGACTTCAACTGCCTTATCTAGTAATTGCATACAGGTATTTTCTAGTAATGTTTTCCCATTTTCTGTGACCCCTCGCTTCTGGCCTTGGTTCAGGTCATGATCTGGAACGAGAGGAAATAGGAAGTGGTCGCGGCTTTTTTTTTTATTGGTTGGGGAAAATCATCCAATGACAACCCCCGCTCTTGGGCGGAGCGGGAGATAGTGTGAGATTCTTACTGACTAAAAACCCACCCCGTTCCTTCTAGCCTTCATACCGGGGCTCAAGCTCCCTTTCGGATAACTCTGGCCCCAGTAGGCTTCGACTCGGCCGGCTGCGGTTACTGACAGCTCCGAAAGTCGCAGGGCAATTTTCGATCAATGTAGGCGCGGGTTTGCGTATGTAGGTTAGCTTGCCGTTCGGTGGTCCGATAAGAACCAAGCCCGAATCGGTGGTAGTGTTTCAAGCACGCCTCAAATAGATGTCAGTAAAATAGATGGAGCCCAGTCAGGCCGATGCCTGCAGAGACTGCGGGAACGTTTGAAAGAGTGATCGGAGAACGCAACATGCAAGTAAAGGAACATAGGTGGGTCGTCAATAAAAATCTTTCACGCTGAAGTAAATACGTTCTCATTTGATGATTTCTCACATCAAACAAATGTGCAAAAATATTATTCGCTTTAAACCAAATCATCATAAAAATATTTTCATTAATATTGACTTCTCGCTGCTTTTTCATCGTCATTTATATCAATTAAAAACTAAATAACATTCAAGGAAACATGCACATAAGTAGACAAAATAAAATTGCCCAAATACATCCTAGATCGAAACTCGCCTGAGATCGGAGATAACTCGGTTTGCTTCAGTGTGGAGGTGTCAAAAGAAACCTGGCATAAGTCCAGTTTTCCAAACTAGAAGAGCAAGTTTTTCTCAAATTTGGGCGTATCGTAAATGCATACAGAATTTTCAAGCTGTTTTTTATTCAGCTACATTTTTATTGAAATCCGCCAGTGAATACAAATAATTATGTTTATTTTATTGTTTTGATAAAAAAAAACTGAAAAATTTAGAGAGAGTGAGAGTTTTTATTGAATTTTCATTCAATATTGTATTGAGAAACAAGAATGTAATTAATAAAATCAACGCTTCTTTATAATTCTTTCAGGAAGCTGCAAAATCTGTATTTTTATATACTATTATAAAAATTTACCTCTATTTCTTCTGGTCGCTATAACTTTAGAACGGCTGGATCAATTTAAATCATTCTTTTTTGTTTACCAGTACATAGGTTGGAAGGTTGTAATTAGGGTAGAGAGTAAGTAGGTAGGGTAGATAGGCACGTAGCGTAGGGTAGGTAGCCTAGGGTAACTAGCGTAGGGTAGGTAGGGTAGGGTAGAGTAGAATAGGGTGGAGTAGAATAGAGTAGTCACTTAACAGGAGTGGAGCCGCGGTCAAAAGCAAATATTCAATAAAATACGTCTCAAATGTTATATTTCACAAACAGAATCTGTTTATTTAACATAATAAAACACTTACACAAACTTAAATCTATGAGCGTAATGGTATTATCGCTAACAGCGATGTCTACCCTTAGGATTGATTATAATGAGATTGTAAGAACTTTATATAAAAAATCTTCAGTGTACCTACTACTAGCTAATGTAATTATTTATTTTTTCAAAAATATCCTAAATAGGCAAAAATATTCTATCCTATCATTTATTTTAAATAATGGAATAAGTTTCCCCGTAATGTCTAGTACTGAAATCTAAAATAATGTTCCACCATTTCATTAAAAAGTCGTGTCTCTAGTTATACAATGCTAGATTTTATAATATCGCAGGCAGACAAACGCCAGAGGGTGACGACGAGACAGTAGGTACTCCTCATTCAGCCTCTGGCCAGTCTGCTACCCACATCATTTGAATACAACAAATGATTTCATATACTCCTGTAGAACGTACAGTCACGACCGTAGTAAAGTTAAGTAAAAATCAAAAGTAACTTTCTCGTGAAATAAAAATTGCAACTTTGAGAAAAGACCATAATCACATTAATATTATAAAAGGTATAAGATTTTATGTATGTGTATATGTTTGTTACTTTTTGCGCTTAAACGGCTAAACGGATTTTGATAAAAGTTTACAGTAATTAGCATCAAGCTTAAATTTTTTGTAATTAATTTTTCATTACTCATACTCTGAAAGTAGGTCTGAAGTTGCCTGAGGAGTGGGCTGAAAGTGATACTTTTGATCCCTAGGGAGTTTTACTTTACAACTGAAAGCTGCCAAATTATTAAAAAAAAACTAGTTCTATCTTTACATTTCTATTAAACCATGTTCCAATTTTCTATACAGCCAGTCAATCACAGCGCGATATAAAATTGAAATAACTTAAAGAGAAGTATTAATTGAATAATATTATATTTAAAATGATTTATTTGTTCAAATATTTCTTTAAAATACTTTATTTTTAAAAGATTACAATTAATTTCTAATTTTTCATTTCTGAATAGCTGGCCGGCCGCAGAAAAAAAAAATGGCGGGAAAGTGGCAATCAGTCGTTGGTTTTTTCGAGTTTTGTTTACATTTCCGTACAACAGAGATTTGTATTAACACGTTATGTTTATCAGATTAAAATAGTGATTAACGCCTAATTTCATAAGAGAAGAGGCTAAAGCAGTAGTGGAATACCTTTTACCGCCTAAATCAGAAGAAAGATACCTACTTAAAATCATAGGTACGACGACTCAGGTTTTACGAACTTTTTATTTTATTTTTAGTTTCCTCGTATTCGTAATGAAAAGCACAGTGTTTACCTCGGGGTGAAAGTAACCTATTTAACCCCTCGAATTAGCGACCTCGCTGCGCTCGGCCGCCAACTCCTTCTCAGGACGAAATGAGTTACTTTCACCCCTAGTGTAACAATGTACTATTAATTGTATCTATGACATTGTTTATTTCATTTAATTATAAAGAGGAAAGATTTGTATTTTTGTATGAAATGATTAAACTCAAGAACTATAGGATTGATTTTATACTTCTTTCACCAATTACTACCACTAACTACTTTTTTACTGAGTGAGTAACATTACTGTTGTTTATTTTCTACTTTTGAACTAGCTAAGCCTTTGGCAGAAGCTAGAAGTACTTATTTTTTAAATCCTTGTACTTTTAGAAAATTAAAAAAACATATTCTTTCGAATTTATTTGCTTTAAGTGTATCTATTTAGAACTGGGAGATTAATCGTATGCGTTACCATGACCCTGGAATAAAAACGACGACTATAGAAATACCTGGAAAAGGACCTACTAGGTATTAGTCAGTAAAAGTCTGACACTCTATAACGTTCCATCCAAAGCGAGAGGAGACGTTTGATAAATTCCCTGTTTCCCATGTAAAAACAGTGCACATATTTACGCTCGTGACTGTACCTAAGTGCTACGAGTTTATTAAAACCTTTTTATGACGTACCGAGTGAAATATCGTCAGTGCTTGGAACAATGTTGGACTTAGCGCAGGTACCTGCTGCGAAGAACTGTTTATATTGTAGAAAAATGAACACGAGGCGAGCATTTTGCATGCTTATCTGAGATAAGAAGGAAATTCGACGTAATTTTTCTTTGAGCGCGTGGGTGAGTGTGGTAAGGTGAGAAACATATAAAGGTCATATGTGAAAGTAGCAGATTTATTTATGCATTCTTATTTACGATAATCGTAATGCTATTGCTTTGCCAGTACGTAAGGTATTTTTATTTTCCAATAGGTACCCGGGCCTGATATTTTTAGACTAAAGCAAAGATTTAGTGTCCCCGTACACGGGCCACAAAAAAACTGCTTCAAGCTTCTTTTTGAGGCGGCCTTTTTTTGTGGCCGCTTCTAGCTCTTTTTTGTAGCGGCGATTTTTGTGGCAGCGTTGTTTTTGGTGGCTTTTTTTGTTGCCCTTGTGCGGGGACACTTAGTCTAGATGCCAGATCATTTAGGGTTGGCTATTCCAAGGCCAAAAATAATTCTAAGATATTTCTGATCTGAATTTTGATCAGATTTTCTGAAAAAATTCCTGCCTAACATATTAAATAAACAAGCGTTTAAACTTATGGTCATAATCAACACTAATATTCATCCATCCATTAGACTTTTTAATGTTCCCACTGCTGGGACGCAAGCCTCTCTAGAAGAATACTAATATAAAGAGGGAAAATTTGTATTTTTGTGTGTATGTTTGTAATGAATAAACTCAAAAACTACTGTGCCGATTTCAAAAATTCTTTCGCCATTGGAAAGCTACATTCATCCTGAGTAATATAGGCTATATTTATTGCCCGTGCAAAGTCGGGACGTGCCGTGACGACTAGTAAACTTATAAAATAGAATAAAATAAACTTTTTGGCATACCAATATAGTGAAATAACTTTTTACACAAACATAAAACAACTAAGTACTGGGTACAATTAAGGGCTAAGAGGACCTCCTATTGTCGACAGTGATATCGGAAAAAATATATAACCAGGAAATATGAAATGCGCTTCCTAATTACACAGCTATAATTTTTAATACACTGCCTATTTGGAATTTTAACTCAAGGATAAAACATCTGGTCTACCGCTAACCTAGCCAGCGATAAAGTAATAGCTAAGTTAAAAATTCAGCTCACATTTTATAGACCTGAGATCGCTGCCAACTGCTGGTCTTTGAACCTTGCAGGCTGTTGCCATTTGACATACTTATTATTGTGTTTTATCCGAGTGAAATGTTTTTCTCTCTTTGGTAAACTGTTTGACCATGTCCGGGCTTTCGTAATTATTGGCCAAATAAAATGTAAATTAGGTATATTTAGTTTCTGAGAATGTGGTATTTTTTTTAGATTGGAAATCATTCAATGACATCTCCCTTGGGTGGAGCGAGAGGGCGTGTTAGACTGTTACTGACTAAAACACACTCCTATTCTTTCCACCATAGGCGCAGCCTTTCGGACTGCGAGCAATGGGTAGCTCGCAGTCCGACCGTCCGGTAAATATTTGGACCGAACACAAGTCGTCGACGGCGCGCACTGTTCCCGCGCGCCTCAAGGAGTTGTCAACATCCGTAGGGGCCGGGATGGGTCGACGCCTACTGGGGCTAGGGTCTGTTTCCGAAAGAGAGGCTCGGCCCCGGTATGAAGGGCAAAAAGGAACGGGGTGGGTTTTTTAGTTAGTAAGAGTCTGACACTAACTCCCGCTCCTTCCAAGGGCGGGGGATGTCACAACTAGGGTTTGGGTCCCGGGACGTCTTGTGTCTCGGAGTCCCGGGACTTTTGTGTCGAGATTCGAAACGAGACAAGATTGTCGAAATTGT
This sequence comes from Mythimna ferrago, assembly GCA_910589285.2. Lineage (NCBI taxonomy): Eukaryota > Metazoa > Arthropoda > Insecta > Lepidoptera > Noctuidae > Mythimna > Mythimna ferrago. The sequence goes on from OU342674.1 coordinate 30,320,137, forward strand.
TAATGATTTATAGTAAAGTTAATAAGATTTACTATGATGTTTAACTAAGTTCATTTTATAACTATAAGATTTAACTGTTTAAAAGTGAATCTGTGTGTAATTCAAAGAAATAAACAAAGCAATTATTAAGACTGAAGTTAACAAGTTAATAAGATTTACTGTGATGTTTAACTAAGTTAATTTTATAACTATAAGATTTAACTGTTTAAAAGTGAATCTGTGAGTAATTCAAAGAAATAAACAAAGCAATTATTAAGAGTGAAGTTAACGTTAAAGTTAATTTTCTGTTCAATAATGTTGATTTTTACAAAAAAAAAGACTTTAAGGTTTTGTACCCAAAAGGAAAAATGGGACCCTATTAATAAGACTCCACTGTCCGTCAGTCTGTAAGTCTGTTGGTTTGTCCGTCTATCGCCAGGCTGTATCTAAGCGCACGGCCGTGCGCAGGCCAAGTTCCATCTCATTAACCGTAATAGCTAGACCGTCGAAGTTTTCATATGATTTATTTTTGTTACCGCTCTAGCAAAAAATACTAAAAACATAATAAAATAAATATTTAAGTGTAAAAAATGTTTCAGTGTAAAAAAAAAATTAAGTGTAAAAATGTTGAAGTGTATAAATTAATACGTTTTACCACAAAAACTCAGTCCAAATTCTTCAAAAAGGGCTGTTTTTTTTGAAAAAAAAAAAACAACTTAAAAGTCTCGAAGTCCCGGGAATCTCCGGGACTTTATTTATTGGCTGTCTCGTGTCCCTTGTCCCGGGACTTTGAAATTGTCGGGAATTCCCAAACCCTAATCACAACCCATGGCCCTAGTAGGCTTTTCGTATTACCCATGACTCCAATACGCTCCATGGACCCAATCGGCTGAGAATGTGGTATGGTAAATTCATTCTGTAAGAACAACATATCTGTATATATTATATAGAAGGCAAACATCTGACTCACTCACTGACTCATCAACACCCAGGGGGTTATGACGTGTTAATATGATGTAAAAATAAAAATGTCAGTGAAGCAAAATACGAGCGAGAAAAAGGGATGGAACTATACACTCATTAACAGTTCAATTTAGGTCGTAAAATGGATCGTTTAAGAGCTCGTAGTGGCACTGCAGATCAAGCCTTTGGACCTAGAGCGCTGACATTTTTCTCAACGGTTTCTTTTATGATTACTAAAAAGAGTAAAAACCCCTCTAAACTTTTAAAAGCTTAAAATGGGATTAAAAGTTTTTTATGGATAAACCTACGAGTACTTTCACGCGGGTGAAGCCACTGGTAAAAACTAATATTATTATAATTTCATTATCATGTTTTAGAGCCACAGAAACAACTCAAACAGCAAAGCAAACTTAATCAGCTAATGTATAAAACGTATTCCGGAGCTTTCAAACACAAAACAAATATCAATTAAAACGGTTCTAAAAAGTACTAGCGAGCATGTCACTCAACCTGCTATAACAGCATAATATTTCAGTGCTGTGAAACTTTTCAATTGGCATAAAGTTGCGCTGTGCCCGGCGCCTGATCAAATTATTGCCATGTTGCGGCTCTGGCTGCATCAGACTCTCACATCACTACCAAAAAGTCCTATATACACGAATAATGGTACTCAGAACCTAGGACCACCTCAGAACAAGAACGACGTAACTCCTAACTAGGTTCACTCAAACTTGTCCTTTCAAGTTGAGCTGCCATAACTCCCATCTTCCCACAGTTGACAGGAGTGATTACAGACTGTGTGTGGCAACTTCTTAATAAGTCCTCACAACATTTGCATCGGCAACGGAGACTTCCACCACTGAAATGTACACCAACTTTCTTCTTGAATCTTCAAGTTTGTGTCGCGGACTAAAGTTTCTGCCGAAGTGTCGGGCGATAAAGAATGTAGGTAAGTACCTACTGTTGTTTACTTTATTCACGCATTTTCCGCGTGAATGAAGTTCCGAACAAGTACAATAAAAAAAGTATTTTTTCTATTGTATTCTGAACTTGTGAAGAAAGTTTTTCAACTGACAAGTCAGTTTGGTTTGGAAATTCAATGTACGTGTTACCTGTATGTTTTTGGCGAACATCGAAATATTATATCGCCACAAGTGAAACACTTATCGTTGAGTAGTTACAGTCATTACAGCAGTATTCGCCATTTCAGAGTGACACACTTGACACTTCCTGATATCAAATACTTGTTGAATAAAAAACTAAAACCGCTATTATACATCTCTATTTTTTAATTAGTACAAAAACATAGAGCTCTATCTTTACTCGTTACCGATCAATTTGTGAAGTCAAAATCGCCAATATCGCCATCCATTCATTCATAAATACTCGTAAATAGTCTGTAAAAAATATCCATAAATTGAGTGATATTTTGAGATATAAACAAGCGCTCATAACTTTAAAAGAGAAGTATGAAAATGATATTTTTTTTTTTGTTTTTTTACTTCTTCTTGCTCGAACAACTTAACGGATTTGGATAAAATGTGGCACTCGGATAGGACGTATCCTGGAATAGCAAATATTTTTATTCTAGGAGTATGTTCCCTTGGGGTAATTGCCTACTTTCACGCAAGTGAAGCTGCTGTAAAGTATACCTACCCTTCCAAAAAAAGTAATTTTGCCAAATTCGTTCTGACATGACAAAGTATACCTATAATCGAAAGGAGAAAGTCCTAATTTTTTTAAAGTCATCAACAAACAACCGACTTCCAAATAAAAAAAGAAACATAAAAAGTGCAAAGTAACTTTATCATCGGGAGTCGGTGTTAAGGCGTATAGTCCCTTCAACCATCTGACCGAAATTATGTGGACGCAACTCTCGCACTCGCCTAGGCGGCAGTACGCAAATCTGTGCATTTATTTGCGGCCAGCAGCGCCGGGAAAGCGCTTTAAATCCATTTTCTCTGCGAGATATTGATTGATTTACATATGCAATGTTCACTTTGAAGAATATTGAACCACCAATTTTTATGTGTAAAAATATTTCTAAAGGTCCAAGCCGTTTCGTAGGAGTAGGGAAAAGTTGCGAAAAGTTGCGAAAAGTTGCGAAATTGCTAAATATTTTTTTTTTTGACAAAAGTATTAATAGTACAAAAAATCAAATGTTGATAATGTTATTCATGAATCTTTAATAAACATATATTTTTTTCAAACCTATTAACCTGGCCGTTACCGAGGAGTAGGCTACAGAAAGTCACTGTTTTATGGTACTTTTCGGGCGCTTGGTTCTTAAATAACAAAGAAACAAAACACTTCATTGTTCAGTATTAAAATGGCAGTTTTGTTGATTGTTAACATGGTTTTTCTAATTCAAAAGTTTCAAACATACTTGGCAGGCATTTTTTTTTTAAGTTGGTAAAGATAATCTCTAAAAGTGCAGGTCCGACTGCTAATTTTTTTTTCAACGGTAGAAAGCTGTTTTATTCTTGAGTGACATAGGCTATATTTTATGTACGCGGGCGAAGCTGTAGGCAAAAGCTAGTAATATAAATTTAAAAGCAAACTCGCATTATCCAGAACTCATAATGATATAAGTTAAATCCAAAGCGATATGATCTTAATGGAGAAGAATGTGCAAGAAACTTCATGGACAGACTTTTACATGGTGAAAATTATAAATTTTCTTCAAGCAACTCTACATACTCTTTTGTCCAACAGGGTGTGATTTTTGTTTATTATTTGCTTGTCACAGTAAATAGAGGGTTCTTGGTGAATAAATTTAATAGATATGCATTGTAAGAATGACGAGCGACGTAACATGTAGGTGGCAGTGTAGGTGCCAGGTGATTCAATGTCTGTTTTGTTCTTGAATCAACACATTTCAACTCTGTATTTTTCTATACCTACCTACCTACACTTCTAAGACGCGACGCAAGCCCATCAAGCACCCCTGCCGCCCGATCCCTGCTCCCCTCCCTATTGTACTATCGCTTGCTTCGCATAGACTTCGTAATATTTAGAACGTTCAATTTAAATATTTTTATTTTTGTATGAAAATCTGATGAACTAAAATATGATAAATTTTTAAAAGTCATACAACAAAAGTTGTTGTTTATGATGTTAGTATCATACCTGTGAGGCTGCCAGTGTTTCACAAAGAACCCTAGTGACTAGTACTATGAGCTTGTGATAGGGCCTCCGAAGTGATATGAGGTATTTCAAATTAAATGGAAATATTTAACTACTAGCTGTCCACCCGCGACTTCGTCCGCGTGTACTTCGGTTATCGCATTCTAAACGTGTTTTCCCGTAAGAATAAGAGGTTTTTCTGGGATAAAAAGTAGCCTATGTTCTTTTCCATGTCAAAGGCTATATGCATGCCAAATTTCAACCAAATCCGTTCAGCCGTTTTAGCGTGATTAAGTAACAAACATCCAAACATCCAAACATCCACACTTTCACATTTATAATATTAGTTAGGATAAACAACAGTATTCACAAGGGTGAACATTTCTAAGATTAGGTATTCAATTTCGCTAAGGTTAATTTTACTCTTTATTAGGTCGTTGCCCTTTACGTAGGTTCTAATAATAATTATTATAATGTAGAATATTACTTCTAACGTCTAGCGAAATTCCAACAGCAATATTGTCGCATAATCGTTTATTTTTATGACTGCAGTTGCTTTCTCCTCGCGATGTACATAGGTATATTATACAGTATATTATGTAACTTCAGAGTAGAATAAAGTTCCTTTCCTCTGCTTTCCATTTTTTTCTTGTCGTGATTTTATTTATTAACCTTGTCTGATCCCCCTAAAATCTCTATCTCCTACAAAATTAGACAAATAAATAAATTGGCAACACTGTATTTTTAAGCTTAAAAGGAAGTGTGAGTAACAAAGACGGTACAATATCTCGCTTTTCCGCATTTTCTCCTACGTTAAGCTCATTTTAGTTAATTCCCCAGATTTCCCAAGACACACGTTACTATGAAGCTCCAATTTCGAGACACAATTTGTTAAACCACTTCAAAATGCGATCAACGAAAACTGATTCCGCATTCGCCATTTTTCTTCAATAAAAATGAAGCATTCGAATTTCAAACACAATCATGTCATTTTAAAAATCTTCCAAAGAGTTCCGACTCTCGTGAATAGCAATGTAAGTGAACTTTTTATTTTTGTCGCGCCAGAACAATCGCGTTCCTCGGCGGGCCACCGGTCATCAGTCACACGGAGTGGCCACTAGACTGCACAGACAAGAGCATTGTGGCTCTCTATGCACTTTTACTTTATGAATTTATAGTCCGCCACTATTCGCTAACACCGTCGTTTGTCATATTGCATTGTCAAAACGAATTTAGAATTATTCAAATTCTGCGAGTTGTTTCTATGATAAGGAATTATTTTTTGTGAACATTATTTGTATTGCTAGTTAGTTATGGGCCTTACATAAAACCTTGCTAACCATAATAAAATGAGTTTCCTTAAAAATGAGTTCGGCGCAGCAGATTCATTTATGTTTTTGACTTGGATACTCGTCTTCTAAGCTCCACTTGTTTTTTCATTACAATGCAAACAAAATAACACATTCTAATGCGTTCGCAGTATGTGGCAGCAAATGTCCCGAGTCAATCTTTCTTGACTATCTTCGCTAAAGTGGTAAACATTCAAATTCTTAGTACTTACCATTTAACCGAGATCGTGCTTGTTTCAATGATTCCAAATACTAATTATTGACCTTTTGTGCAGAAACTTAAGATAGAAAACTTACACTAATTTTACAACACAATACCACTAGGGATCAATTAACGAATAATTAAAACCACCAGAAAGACTTAAAACTACACTCGAAGTAATCCCGCCAAAAACTCAGACCAGATTCTTAATTCAAATTTTTAGAGAATTTGAATTTGGTAATTTGCTTGCCAGTGTTTAAACTCAAGGCTTAGTAAAAGACACATGGATCGATTTTTTAGTCATTCCATGAATAGATAACAACACTTTAAGGGCTAAAGCTCTTTTGTGCCTCAGAAAGCTTGTTTAGCTGTTAGCTCAAAATTCAGAGTCTGAAGAAAAAGAAACTAGAAAAACTGTCCCCGGTCTCACCATCGGAGCATCGTGATTTCCTCACACACTTTCTCCCACACTCGGTTGTGGGGTCAGAGAACCTAACCTAACCTAATTGGTAAAAAGTAAGGGAGATGATTGAATCAATGTTTGCCAGTTTTTTTCTAAATAAGGCTTTATATTTTTATGTATGATTACCAACTATTTGAATAATTCATTTTCCCCAATAGGATAGGAACCAATTAATAATAAACGACCTAAAAAGAGCCTTTTAAAATCCGTAGAAACGAACTTTTATTATATATTTTTAAAGCTGACACTCTCTTTATTAATTCGACAACCAAAAGGATTACTTTTAAGCCAATATAGCTTGCTGAATTTATTTCAACACGGTATTGTGACTAGATTTTTAAAACTTTTACGAAACTTTATATAAGTCAATATCTTTGGATTCATCAATAAGCTTTAAGGGTTTGTGAACTAAGCCTATTGATGGGCTGTCAATACAAATGGACTTAACTTTTGATCAAAACGAATTTGCAATATTTCAGGACATTTTTAGAACGGTTTTAATCCTGTTTTTAACAAAAGACTTGTGTGCTGTTAGTGTGATGATCTACTTGATAATTTTAACACCATATATGCCTATGGAGTTTAATTTAACCAAAACCACATATGTGCAAGAAGGCGGCAGAATCATGGCAGCGTTATTTGTTTTTCTCAATAATATTGTTTATTGTTTTACGTAATTATCTTTTCATGTATTTATTACTTTTTCTTATTTTTTTACCTCTAAGTTGCTTGCATGTTTTATGTTAATATATTTCTGTTTTACACGAAGTTCGAATGGCAAAATATCCCTAGGGCATAATTCCGCCGTTATACACTATTTCTTACAAGTGCATAAAATTCAAAGAAATTACGATCCACTTTTAATAAAAACTAGAATTATAAACTGTTAACTGTTTTTATTTTTTGGGGTCGCTTTTACGCACATAATTCACAATCGCCCATTGTGTCGTTGATTAATCTGACAAAATGAGATTGGTTCTTACAATTACTTCAACTACTAATTTCTGCCAGCGAGTTCTCCCGCATGAAAGAAGATGATGAATCCCAAAGGAATATAATGTCAGGACAAAAATATCTTATTTCTTATTCTAGGACAGGATCTACCCGCATGACTGCACAAATTTCATTCAAGTGTGTTCCGTCCATTTGAGCTTGAGGAAGTAAAAAATATATACACAGACATTCATACAAACTTTTGTCTTTATAACATTAGTGTGATGACAGTCTCCTCAGTGTCCTTTTAAGACCTGTAACCTAATCACATCTGAAGCTCACAAGACCTGACCGACCTAAATCATCTCGCAAACTCCTAAGACAGCAGAAAGCTCATAAGAACTGACGTCATCAGTCACGTCGAGTGGCCACGCTCCATCGCCTTGACAAAGAGACGGTGAAATTCATTTCAGTGCATTCCCGCGAGCTTCCCGTGAGATATGACGTTCTTTATTGCACTACACTGTTTCATTTGAAGTTGTTCTTGAGTTTATTATGGTTTAATAGTGCGGAATGATAGTTTAAGACTCGGGTTGGAAACACTTTTGTTGAGGAAAAGGAAAATATACAGGAAGTTCCTTTTCGGAAAAAGAATTTTATAACATTCTGATTTGACTTATTGTAGACTGAATTTTTTACACCTATACCTAATATTAGTAGGGTAATAAAGGGTGTTTACCGGCCATTTATCAACTTGAAAAATCGGGTCTTACGAAAAAAATTCGCCGTAAAAAAATGTCTGATTTACAGCGAACAATTCAGCAGTCATTCACCTCAAGTGAAAAATACCGGCACCTACAACAGCCACATTAACCTGTCAAGGTATCAACATAACAATAAACCAGAAAATCATACCAATCCACATTTTAACTCACGCAAAATTACATTCAGTACATAAACCTCTCTGTATTCGCAAATTCGCATTGTGACCACAAAATACAAAACAATACAAAAGGCTAGCTTTGTACACCGAACAAAACACACGCACGTATCACGTACAGCGAGTGCAAACGCTCTCGCAACTGGCGTTCCACCAAGATAGTCCGAGATAGATATTAAACTTCCGTATAGGTACTAGCTACTCAGTTGCAAAAATGACTGCCCAAAAATGGACAAACACTGTCACACCATGGAGTGGACCTAAAGGGAAAGGGCAAAGAGGTAGACCACTTGAAAGATGAAATAAAAAGAATTGTAAGAAGCAGCTGAGACAAATAATCTTGAAGAAGACGCAAAATTTAGATCAAGAAAATAAAAAAAATGTATTTATATAGGAAATAAAATGTAAACGAGCGGCGCGGTGAGCGGTGCGGCATCGGTAAGCGGACGCGTGGCGCTATGAGTGGCGTCTCGTGGCGTGCTTCAAACATGTTCATACTTCTGTTCTTACCGCTCGGCGCCCCGCGCTTAGCTACCGCTCACAGAGGCAAGGTCGTGAACGGGCAGTATGGGCACCGCAGGTACTTTTCTTTTTATGAGATGGTAAATCATCCAATGACTGCTCTACTCTGGGGTGGAGCCACACCTGTGTCTTTCAATTACCCTTTGCGTTCTAGGAAGCTTCCATGGGTTTTCTTTTCATCAAAAACCCTTTCATCATATTCCTTGTAAACCTAGCAGGCATCGACCGGGCTGGGCCCCTACAGTTTTACTAACATCTCTTTGAAGCGCACGTGGAACACTGCCTAACTGTACAGTAATGACCTTCTGTGGGTACTGTTCTGTGTCACCACAGTGTCTTGACGTTATCCTATTCGCAAACCAAATGTTCCAATTATCATAGCTAATGTGCCGAAGAGCTGGCGAACAGGCCGTAAGGAAACAGACGTCTTTAACATATTCCCGGGGCTTTTTGTTGATACGTTCTCCTCTGTTTTGTGACGGAATTGCGTATGCAATGAGGTTAGAATGGTAACAATTACGAAAGTTGAATATGTAGCCTGAGAATGGAGACAGAGGTTGATTATATTAAAGTGACAATAGCTGGGACGATCAAGTGAAGATTGGCCAGTGTGAGGACTTTTGCTTGATCCCAAATGTTGCGCTACTGGCTTCGTATAACTTAGCTCAGTAAGCGCGAAATTCTGGTATTAATGAGCTGAGCATTCAATAAAAAATATATTGGGATCTTATTTCTATTTTATGCTGGTTCCCGAGATCTTTGAAACCTGCTAATGCTAAGCTAATTATTTTGCAGGCTGGCAAAACGAAGTTTTCAACTCGACAAGACCGTTTTTCTTAATTATTTATTAAACGATGATATACGTAAATCTGCCTGTGTATGTCACACATGCAAATTTACATATATCATCGTCTTGCAAACCTTTTTCGTAGTGCAGTCGTGTCAGTTTTTAGTCGGTGTGCAGTGCAGTCGTGTCAACTGCATTCAAAATGCACTTAAACTGCAATTTGCAGTTGGATTGCAGACCCTAGGGTCGGCTTCTAGTCTGACTGGATGTGGCTGTATAGGTACCTGCGTTTTACATAGGGTGACTGCCTATCTCAGCTCCATAACTCAGTTACTGGGCATTACGATATTCCTTAGATAGACTGTCACACTGATGGTCAGAATTTTTGGCGTCTGATTATTTGTAACGACTTTCAAGCCCGACCACCGGGGCTTTACGTGCTTTATGAGACACAGGGTGGCAATAATGTTTTGGATAAAATTAGAAAAATACATATTTAATCAACTGAAAAATTCATTTTTGGACTTGCCCGGTGTGAAAAGTGACTTACTTTTTTCAACCTCATGCACGACAGGCGGATGCCTAAATCACTGGGTTGTCACTAGTTCATGAAACTTTTATATACGACTTCTTAATATTAAACACTCCCGAGTGACAGTAGCTACACATTTATATTATATATCTAGTTATCAGGTGGAATTAAAGCTATTGCAGATACAAGGAAGAAGAAAAAAGACAAAAAAACATAATTGTTACGTTTTTAGAGCGCTGACTTACAACATCGCACTTAAATAAAATACAAAATTGCTTCTAGAAATCTCGACTTTCAGTTTTTATCAGATTACTTGACTATCATGCGTGCTACCAAATGGAATTGAACATGACAAATTAGTTTTTTGTCACATACAATTTGTACAGTACGAGCACTCTCAATAATATCTTTTTTATTTCCATTCGTATTCGCTTTGCGATGTTTTAAGACGTGTGGGACACGCCATTTTGAATGGAACATGAAATATTTATCACATCACCAAAGCACTATGCTCGACAAATATATTAAAGTTTTATTTTATTTCAAAGTACGAAAAGTACAAACCGATGTAAAAAGCATTATATGTATGTAGAGTTACTTGACACTATATTGGCAATGGCGCCTAAATTATAACTCTGTCTTACGAATACTATAATTTGTAATACATAATGTATGAAGCTTCGACATCTTTATTCTGTAACTTCCAAATACATGTAGATTATAAACATGGAGATCCAATATCGAAAACCTCGATTTTTTAGATCTCTCCAAGGCCTGAATCCAGCCAGAACGTTTATCTTCGTACAAGACGTTGAATTAAGTTTAACTGCTTTCGTATAAAGATGTCCTTCTCAGAAAAAAATATCCGATGGGGGAAAGAATTTTCTAGCTTTCTTCGAAACGTTCTCAGTGGCAGAGGGTTCGACGGACGTCGGCGAGTGACAATAAAATTAGATAAGTACAGGATAGCCCCGATCCCGTCCGGTCCGTCTTGCGGACGGAATCAATCGCAGTAAAACATGGTATACGGTAACCAAGCAAAATGCCGTTTAAAAAATAAACCTCACCGAATTCTCAACCTTATAACTTCACGCCAAGAACACGTTCCTTAAATTCGACCGTCAAAAGACAACTTTGTCGATGTGTATATCAGTCCGCTTTTCTGTAATGACACGAAACGAGTGGACTTTGAACGAAACGGGGATATCAGAATGGATTACAGAAATCTCCCTGTGAATCGGCGAGACGAAAAATGCACTAGACGCTTTAAAGTGTAACGTTTACGTTGAAATTTTAAACGATGCTTTTTCGGGTGAAATGTTACAATTTTCCAGTAAACTGTATTTTAGCATTGACTACATAAATATACAAATTATATCCTATGCTCCGTGTACATCTTATTTATATATATATAAAAAGAAGAGAAATGGACGATGACTTAATTATTATCAATGCACAGCCGAAGCTCCTAGGACTAGAAATGTGAAATTTTGCAAAAGGCTTTCTTTTGTGATGTAGGCGAGCTACGGGTTTTTGAAAATTCGACTTTTAAAGGGGTGAAAAGGGGGAAATTCATTTGTAGGCAATATATATTATTCCTTGGGCCTATATACTTGAAACGTATAGCATAAATAGTAATCCGAGTAAACAAAAAAGGTATTCACTATTTATTTATTTTCAAACCGATCCCTACAAAACGACTTAGCCTGTTGAGAAAATCGTCCTTGGATAAATAAACTTGAAACATGGCAAAAATTATATGAAAATGACAAAAAAAAATACAATGACAGTCATTATGACTTTGTCAAAACTACCCTCTAAATACTGTTTATGTTTAAGTTTTTGTGAAAACTCTCTCGCGAATGAACTCGCTTGCAAAGTGCTAGTAACTTAACTTGTGTAAATGCATCAGATGCCTTAATCGATAACTATTAATGCATTATGAAACTATTCAACTGATTAAACAGTATGATTGCAGACAGTGCGTGCGTGGAATGCAGTTTCAGATTTACATCTTTAAGCGTAAATTACTCGATAGCTTTATATATCTAAATATGTATAAGTATGCAATTAAAGCGAATATTTGCGACTATTGATTTCTCAAACCTATAAACATTTAATGTTTATCAAGTGACGTTATATAACAAACTGGCTTTTGCCCACGGCTTCGCTCGCCTACATTAAATATATCCTATGTATGTCCCTACAAAGAAAAAAAAAATTAAAAACCGAGATTGGTCACATGATATTTTGGCAGCGCAAATCTATCCACACATTTTGAAATTTTCGATAATTTGTTATCCCTTGATCTTTTTCAGAGTTCCGTATCTCAGTTGGCATGGGCACACCATAATATTAGTAAGTCCCCGCTTTGAGGAAAGTCTGGAAAGATGCCATCTGCGTATTCTGCAAGACGCAGGTCCTCACCAGACATGATAAGTTCGGAAGGTTCCTACACCTGATTCGCGCGGAAGAAACGCTCCGGTGTCACCATTGTGATGACAGCCCGGAGGACACGGCGCCGTGTCCTCCGGCGGCCGACCTCCGGCCGCATCGAGTCCTTGTACGGGTCATGGTCCAGAGCGAGAAGGAATAGCAGCCGGTTGCCTCCTGCTAAGCAATAATGCTAGCGAAAAGGCGACCGCACGAAAAAAATCTTCGATGATTTAGAAAACGAACTATTATCTATAAGTAAGTTTATACGGAACCGACTAGCACGCGAATGGTTGTTTTTTAGGGTTCCGTACCTCCAAAGGAAAGACGGAACCCTCATAGGATCACTTTGTTGTCTGTCCGTCTGTCTGTCTGTCTGTCTGTCTGTCGGTCTGTCTGTCAAGACCCTTTATTTGGAAAACGCGTGGAGTTATCGAGTTGAAATTAAACCATATAGGTACTCAAGTCTGCGGTCCCTTCAAGCTGTGAAAAAAAGCTGTTTATGTCGCAAAAAACGTATATTTTGATACTCTCAAAGATCGAAATTCATAGGGTACTTCCCGTTGACCCAGAATCCTGAAATTTGGCACAAAGCAAGGTCTTATAGCACAAATATAGGAAAAATCTGAAAACAGTTTTCTTGTTAACTACGTTACAAAAAAAATTATTTTAGAATTGCAAAAAAATATATTTTTGCAATTCGAAAAAATTTTCGAGACTCCATTCGGGAGTTGTAGTTTGCACGGAACCCTCAGTGCGCGAGTCCGACTCGCACTTGCCCAGTTTTTCTTTTTAAGTATGTTAATTATCAAATAACTTTTCTCGCTCTAGGTGGAGCGAGAGGAAATGTTAGAATTTAACTGACTAAATCCACCCATGTTTTGGTCGGACCCGGAATCTTTTTCGGGGAATCCCACAGCCTAATGTTACTTTTTTTGGAGTATAATGTTAAAATGGAATTTCAATGCACGACTTTTCACTGCATTAAAAATACACCCCTACAAAATCATTACGACCACATTAATAGACAATCTAAACACGCATACACATAAATAAACACCATTAAATAGGTACTGACGCCAAGAAAAGTGCGGTTTCAATCGCCATAAACGTAATGCTTGTGTCGAAAAATGAAATTGATTTTGCCTCGGCTTCCGTCTTCGTGCCGTATCACGGCGTTTCAAGAGGATGGGGCGGCGCTAATAACTAGCAGCGAACCTGCCAGAGATGTTTATTTAATGGCGTACCCTATAGACGCCTCTAATGGGGATTCGCACTCGATGCCACATGACAGGTAGGCACAGAAGGTTACCTTTAAGCAGCAATCGAAAACGCACGCACATTCAGGGTCGCCACACACAGGCCACCAGTCACAACCACAAAACGCCGCTACGGCCATATTTCCTGTAGGTTTAATACATTTTATATGGACTCGCCGCACACTATTGACGCCAGAAGCCACCACACGCTACAAAACGCTGCTGCTCGCTTCTTGTGGCCCGCACTGGCCACTGAACGCCGATACAAAATACTGCCCACGCCACTTGCGCATTTAAACCTTCTTCGACAGAATCCATAATACTACTGCGCATTTTGGGTTAAAAAGTGGCTTGTGGCCGCTTCTAGCTTCTTATGGTGACTTTGTGGCCACTTCTTGCTTCTTGTGGCAGCGTTTGTAGTCCCTTCTTGCTTCTCGTGACAGTTTGTGGCTGTGGCATGAATCCCATGTGCAGCGACACTCAGGCACGCTTCACTTATAGCGAACGCATTAAAACCCGCGACTGTCATTTGTTTGAGATCACCGTACGCAAGCGACTCTATATGCGTGCGCTCCCTTTCGCCCATCCTATAGAGCTAGCCTTCTGTATCTCTGCCCCCTCCGTGACTCATATGGAGACTCGTACTGGGTTCTCGCGTATCTGAAGCCGCAACGCCACGAAAATTATTTTTCAATGTGTTGTGATTCTTGTGTGCAACAAAAATGAGATAAGGGGAGAACAATTTGGATGTTTGTTTGCTTTCACAATATGTAGTGAATGTATAACGGGGAATGGATATGGAAGGCGGGTTTGGAGTGTTCTGTAGGTGCTGATACGCTAAGATGCTTGATTTTACTGTATGAAAACGTGCGTGTGATGGCTGAAGATTGAAGATAACTGTTTTTAGGGTTCCATACCTTAAAGGAAATAACGAAACCCTTATAGGATCACTTTGTTGTCCGTCCGTTTGCCGTCTGTCTGTTAAGACCCTTTATCTCGAGAACACGTGAAGGTATCGAGTTGAAATTAAAACCTTATAGTTACGTCTGCAGGCTCTTGAAGCTGTAAAAAAATCAAACTTCTAAATTTACGGGAAAAAAAGATACTTGACAAATAACGTGCATTTCGACACTCTCGAGGAAATCAAAATTCATAGGGTACTTCCCGTTGACACAGAATCCTGAAATTTGGCGTAAAGCAAAATATAGCAGTTATTGTTACGCCACATCATTTTTTTTTTTGTGGGCCAGAAAAGCCTTCCTAGGCTCCATTCCGGAATTTCAAATCCAGAAGATTATTATTTACTATTAATAAATTTTCTACTTACATAGGTAAGATTGTACGGAACCCTCAGGGCTCGAGTCCGACTCGCACTTGCCCAGTTCTTTTTCTGAGGTGGGGAAACATCAATTGACTTCTCCCGTTTTCATCATCATCATCATCATCATTTCAGCCGATACACGTCCACTGTTGGACATAGGCCTCCCCCAAGCGTCGCCACATCGAACGTTCCTGTGCGTCCCGCATCCATCGGTTTCCCGCCACCTTCACCAGGTCATCGGTCCACCTTGTAGGAGGCCTCCCCGCCCCGTTCTCCCGTTCTCCCGTTTTGGATGGAACAAAAGGGTGTTTTAGACTTTTACTGACTAATTCTCTCCATGTTCCTTCAGCTGCCCAAGGCCACGGTAACTCTTTCGATAAATCTCACAATTCGATTTGACTTTCACAGCTGTGGTATAAGAGTGAGACGTGTTAAGACGTTGCGATTAACTGAACACATTCACCTACATATAACGCGTGTCAGGTAGCAGGAGTAAATCAGGGTAATGTGACATTTCTGGCATCGGCCGTGCCCGCCACGTATTGCGGATGAAACCGAAAACATGTTGAGGTTATGTCACCTGAGGATCAGGAATTGAAATAAACTTTATTTATTTTATTCTTCATGCACAAAAGAGTACAAAGGCGGACTTAATGCCTTAAGGCATTTTCTACCAGTCCTTTCGGTGATGCAGAGACAAATTGTGGTTGGTGCAATATTATCCATTACATATTAAAATTCTTCATACAAACATATAAGATATATATAATATAACAATATACCACAACTATCACACAACGCCGTCTAGTCTCAAGCTAAGCAGAGCTTGTGTTATGAGTACTAGACAACTGAGAAACTTACTTATATATTTCTAAATACATACATATTTATAGATAAATTACACCCAGACACAGAACAATTGATCGTGCTTATCACACAAACATTTGTCCTGGGTGGGAATCGAACCCACGACCTTCGGCATAGCAGTCAGGGTTACTAACCACTAGACCAACAGGCCAGTCCAAACGCAAAAGATACAAGAATCAAGGGTCAAGATACAAATACACTATATAATAATTAATATTATTATATTAAATTTTGTAAGTAAAGAAATTGAGGATTTGTTTATCATGATAAAATTTTTGTTATAAAATAGAATAGAATTTTATTTAATCTACTTTTACAGATAAGTACAAAAGTTTAGTCTGTTAGCGTCAAATCAAAAGAAAGTTATGTATTGATTGGAAGTGGCTTAAAGCTAACTAATAGTGAATACTATTCTAATAATTCTTAAAGATTCTTATAGGTTAAAAGTGACACCAACAGGCATACATACCTACTCTTAGCTGACGTGTCTCCAGTTTTTTTATTAGGATAAGATGGTCACCATATCATATGGCATAGTGATGACAGATCTGACAAGGATTATACTTCAACTCATTAACAGTCTAATTTATTATGATTGTCACATTACCACTACGGCTGTGCAAAGAATAAAAAATACAGTGTAATCCCAGGGCTACATATTAAATTACACTATCAAATGTGTCCCGCATAACAAGACTGACAACTAACAGTATCACAAAACTTTTCCAACATCTGCTATACACATACCAACTGCATTAAACTAAACTTACAGCACACATAACTTAGAGACTGGAGTACGTCTCCACACTGTCATATAAACGCATTAAAACTAATGCAACTGACATCGCTGACGTCATTACTTACGTGGCGTGTGCTAAATGTGTTCGCAGCTTAATTCGCAAAGCGTATGGCGAGATTATCATTTGAATGTGCCCTCAGACGATTGTCGGGCTTCATGACACTTGTACAATGGGGGATGGCCTGAAGCAAAATATTTTTACCGAATAAAACCGGTACTTTCTGTACCTATATGAGGAAATTACATTTTTATCACGAGTCACATTTCACATTTTCCTGTTATATCACACTTCGTTTGTATCAAGCGATTTTTTATTTTTTTTTCATATCAATGTGTTTTTTTGAAAGAGCGCCCTGATTGCTTATTTGTTGCGCAGTTTTCCGTCGTTTTGATTTGTGAATTTTATGGAAATTCTCTTCTAGTTCTAGTTTTAGGTTTCCGTACCTCAAAAGAAAAAACGGAACCCTTATAGCATCACTTTGTTTTCCGTCTGTCTGTCAAGAACCGAGTGTATTGAGTTGAAATTAAAACTATATACTCTGTCATTATTATATATATCCTTAGTCTGCGGTACATTAAAGCTGTGAAAAAATTCAACTTATAAGGTAACGAAAAAAAAGATACGGGCGTTTATGTAGCAAAAAAATAATATTTTGACACTCGGGAATCAAAATTCATAGGTCACTTTTCGTTGACCCAAATTCCTGAAATAAGGCAAAAGCACAATTATAGGAATAAGTCTGAAAACAGTTTTGTTGTTAAACTCTTTTTGGGATTCGAAAAAATCTTCGAAACTTCATTCGAGTATTGACTATTTAAATAGGTAAGTTTGTACAGTCACACTCAGTGTGCGAGTCCGACTCACACTAGTTTCGTTCCGAATTTTTACGAGCTTTATTCATCCGATTAAGACTTCAAAGTCAAAGTCAAATATTTTATTTCACATAGGCCTACATGGGCACTTATAAAACGTCAGAAGCTAGTGCACGGCTCCAAATCGGTCGTTTCCTATGGAGAAGAACCTACAAGAGACTACAATAAACGGAATCCATATCAAGTTGAAAAAACGGACTCGAACAAAAATCCCCTACTCATCAGCTAATGCACTCCTAATTAGACTTTCACTGACAATTTTATTTACCGTCACTACTGTATTGCGTTCCTGTCTTCCCTGGGGCCTAAGGACCCTATTGTGCGAGTTCAGGACGATAGTTGGTGACTTAGGGCCCATTCTCACGCGATTCCACCTATGCATCCGAGCATAATGAGCTGTTAAATCGACTGTACTGCCTATCCGAACATCTTTGTTCATTTCCGTGACAATAAGTGTAAATAACATGTTTGTTGGTACGTGTACCTTAATGGTTTATTTATAGGAACATTATATTCTCTGGCAGGATTTGTTCGTGGTTAGGTTTTTGCAAAGGAATCTCTAAGAAAATAAATTACTTTTATCACACTAATATTATAAAGGCTAAAGTTTGTGTGTATTTTTAAATGTTTCTAACTCCTTCACGCTCAATTTGGTTGACATTTGGCACACGGGTAGGTACTCGTTGAATAGTACATAAGATACTTTTTAGCCCAGAAGTGCTAATAAACTAGTGCGCCTCACCATCAAAGATTGCATCGCTACTTACCATCAGGTGGGATCGCAGTCAAGCACTAGTTTATCTCAATAAAAAAAAAAGTAATGTTATCTTTGATCATTTTCTACTTTAATGCGGGCGAAGCCGTTGGCAGGAAGCTAGCATAAATGATTTTTTAGATTCATCATCGAGTTCTTGAAGGATTTTATTTATACAAACTTAGACTCTTTGATAATATATAATGGTTTTAATAGCTTTGTTCAGTTTTTTTTATATATATATAAACTAGTGTTTGACTGCGATCCCGCCTGATGGTAAGCAGTGATGCAATCGTGGATAGTGAATCGCACTAGCACTTTAGCCTTGAAGACACCTAAATTATAGTTGGACGCGAAGACCGCAGCAGGCAAAATGGCGATACAGCTACACAAACAATTTAAGTTTTCGGTACTATCTTTCCAGTCTACGTCATCAAAAACAACTCGATATTTATGCTAAATCTAGACAACATTTCTACAAGTCACGGACAATCATGATAATGGCTGAAGAGCGGCCATTATGCTTCGAAAAACAAATTGTGGAGTGATAAAGCACGAAATATGGAAGCAGAAAATTAGATTTAAAAGCAATTAAGTGACGGTGTACTTTTAAAAATGAAAAATATCGTTCGGGTCAGTTCGTCCGGTAAAGTGGATGAATACTTTTTGCCGTGGGAAGAGGGTTCAGTCAATTCTGTGTACTCATCTCTGAAAAGAATTGATGATTGTTTGAACGGGTGAATGTTTTAAAAAAGTTTATTTTTGTGCCTAATTACTTTAGTTCTTGTTATCTTACTGTCTAATTTAGGTTCGGAGTATTTATCTTGTACCTATATTGTTTTAGCTCAAATAGTCTGGTTGCTTATGAATGTGTTTAGGTTACATGTGTCTATTTTTTCTGTGTGTGTAACTGATGTCTATGATTTTGAGCGCTTCGAACTGGTCGCGGTGACAATCGTCGTGATGCCTATAACGCCAAAACCCAACGTACACTATTCAAAGTCGTGGTCACAGCCTCTTAGAAAGGGGAGTATCTATACACCCTCCGAGTGACCCTAGGAAAGAAAGTGCCATAGTGATGTCATACCACATACAGCAAGGCTCATAGACTCTCTTCGTCTCTTCAGCTATGTCTCTTAACAGGCGTTGCGCAAAGGGTGTACCGTTTTTGGTCTTTAAAAGGTTACCTAGCCTCCTTCTAACACCATCCGGGCTGGTTTTAATAAAGTAAAAAATCCACACTCCTTGGTCTTTTCATTAAAAATTCAAGCTGTTTTTGAAGATTTCACCCTGAAAACAAGGAAAAAACTTTTATACAGTGATTTCAGAACCTCAATATTTATTTCTAAGGAGGTTCTCCGCATGAAAAACCACGCTGAATTTAAATGAATAGATTATCATCAAATCTAACAGGCACTGAAAAAACTAATTGGAAAAGTGTTTCACAACTAAAATACAAAACTTCTGATGAATTGTTGAGTGAACTTATATTTTTCTTTCGGACTTACTATAGAGGAGAAATACCTAGAGTGGAGCATCGTTTTATCCCAAAAAATAATCTTTTTGTCGACTAATTTTTCTATTATAATTATAAAATAATCGATTAATTTGATATCATACCTATGTAAAAAAAATAAACGAGTTTATTTAAGTTACCTAGCTATATGTTTTACATATAAACGATAGATACTGAAAATGTGCGGCGAGCCACCTGTCTTCTCACAATTTTTGAATTTAGAAACACTAAATTCAAAAAGCTGTAAAACAAGCCCGAACTATTTATCAGCCAGCTTGTATGCTCTATGGTTCCATTCAGCGAGCAACCTTCACAGTACTTAGATGTTTTCACACACTTTTCAAGTAAGCACACAGAATTTGATACACATGTAAATCAAATTGTGAGAAAAGCCCCCGATGTATCTCAAGATATTATCTGCGGTAAAGGTATAGAGACACAGAGAATTGTGCCGAAATTGATTTTGCTCTCAGCCAGAGGCGATACGACCTACCATACATTAGGAATCCGTGTCGGAACGATGAGAACGAAATATACGGAAAAAAATATGAGATAGCATTTATTGTCCCACTTTTTTTATAAAAAAGGTCAATGCTTTATTACTAGATTATTGTTAGAGCAGATTGTTTACAAACACTGTGAGTTTACGATATATCATTTATCGTAATATTGTTATCACTTTATATTCTGTCTAAAAATACTTATATTCGATACTGTTCTTCTATTAGTAAACAATGATCAGTATCTCTTAATCAACCTTGATTATTGAACTAGCGTTGACTACATCAGATTTTATTTTACCTTAATAATTATCCCAAGCATTGACTTATATTCTAGTGATCCCAAGTCGGTTGACTTATTAGACAGACTCTACAATCAAAATTACTCTCAGATATGTAGGTACTTTATACAATTCTTGTACATAAATTGTGATGAAAGGAGTGGTATCCCGCGTGCCTCTAGGAGTTGGCAGCAATAGCAGGGATCCAGCTGAGTCGAAGCCTACTGGGGCCAGGGTTAGCTCCGAAAGGGAAGCTTGGCTCCGGTATGAAACGCAAGAAGGAACAGGGTGGGTTTGTTAGTCAGTAAGAGTCTGACACTATCTCCCGCTCCGCCCAAGGCTTCCTCCAACCAAAAAAAAAATGGAAGGAGTGGTAGGGAGGCCTTTGCCCACCAGTAAGACAGAACAGGCTAACAAATCAAAGCAATCCTTACTAATATTATAAAAGCGAAAGTGAGTTCGTTTGTTTGTTATTTACGTCTTTACGCCTAAATAGCAAAGCCGATTTTGATGAATTTTGGTACAGAGATAGTTGGGACCCTGGAGACAGACATAGGCTATTTTAAAAAAAAAGTGAGAAAAGGGGGAGAAAGAGGCGGGCGAAGCCGCGGGAAAAAGCTATTAAGTATATATATACGAATAAGCAGAATTAAAATATATAATTATGTTTGCATAATAATGTAAATGGCAGATCTTTTTATAGACGTATTTTTATTTTGCGGATTCGCTATTTATTTCGTAAACAAGTTCGGGTTTTGTTTGAAGAGCAACAATGTCTTTTTGATCAGACATTGTAAATACATTTAGGCACAGACTTGAGTTCTACATTATTATTCTAGTTTAATATTACTACTTTCAAGGTCTTGTTAAACACAAAATTGTCTAAGAACTTGTTCTCTAAAGCAAATGCGTAATTTTCAGAACAGTCCATGATTTATTTGGGATTGGTTTAGACGTTATTTTGCTGATTAAATTTCGACGTGTAGGTTAATTATTATGTGTCACTTTGTACAGGTGTAATAGAAAACAAACTAGTGTGTTTTAGTTGTAGGGCAGGGTTGGCGAACCTTGTTTGGAGACTGCGCGTTTTTGTACTCATACTACCTTTTAAAAAAATGGGTTGACAAATGGCGGCTGCAGTAAATAGTTGCTGTTGGTTTTTTTGCTTTTAATGCCACCTTTATGCCTACGAATTAGTAGTTAAAATCGGTTGAACAAACAGTAAGAAAGATAAAGGAGCACCTGCAGCGCCCCTTTACATCTGGCGCCCCTGGGCGGTCGCCCAGCCGCGCCCTACCCTAACGCCGCCACTGGGCCGATACAAAGTGGCGGCGATGCGGCGAGCAGTTTATAAATGAAATAATTTACTTAAATACAAAACCACGGAAAGTTGCCCTGCGTACGGGCGCCCCAGGCTTCAAGGGCGACTGCGCTACAATCGTCACTGTGACATTGTCAGTTTTGACTTTTTTTTTGGTGAAATTTTTTTGTTGTATTTCTTTACTTTAAGTGTATTTTATAATTTGTTATTTATTAGGTGTTTAATTTTAGTGCCTGTACAGTGTATATATAGTGATAAGTGTTTTATTTGTGTTATTTTTTAAATGTGCTGAATTTATGTCGTTTTATACCTGTAAGTACTTATTATAATTTTTAGCATCTAAGTTTTTATATGTCTGGTAATGACGACAGTTGCGATGCCTTACGAAGTGCTAGTCAACCTGCCACTTCGCTGGATGTTCTGGTGAGATGCCCTCATTGTTCCCAAGCACGATTTTTTAAGGGTGAACGAGGCTTGAAGGTACATTTGGGCAAAAAGCACAAACCCCAAAATGTACCTTCTTCATGCCCAACATTTTCGATTCCCCCTACACCTGTTTCACCCCCTCAACCCTTTTGGAATACCCTTGCAAAATTAAAAAATTCAACTCCGGTTCTAAAAAGAGTTCCTCGCGGAGCGAGGCCATCCGTGGCGTCGAACTTAGCACGTTGTGTCCGCCTCACCGTGCAAGAGAACTCTCGAAGTGCTTGGGAACAATTACTCACCTTCCCGTTTAGAATTCTACATGTGCAAAAAAATTTGGCAACCAAAAAATCACTAACAGCCCAAATTAAAGATAACTGTAATATTTCGGCCCAGTGTTTCGAACCAAAATCAACATCACACCTCCCCGAACGGGGTTTATTGCACCATGTGGAGTCTAAACTAGGCGAGGGTGATATTAGAGGTGCAGCCAGGATCATTTTTAGCAGTGATGTGGTTGCGCCGTACTCTCCAGAGACTTTTGCAGCTCTGGAGAGCAAACACCCCGCCCCGGCAGATGATCTCACCTTTCCTGACCCCCCTAATTCAGAGTCCAACTCCCTTGAAATTTCAGCCCAACAAGTTTCTGCAGCCGTGTGCTCCTTCCGGAGTGGCTCCGCCGGCGGCCTCGACGGCCTGACGCCACAACATCTTAAGGACCTGATGAGCGCAGGCGCCGGGGAAGCTGGTGAGTCTCTTCTGAAGGAGCTCACGGCCCTTATTAATCTCATGCTCTCCGGCAATGTGAACGAAGCCGTCATTGACATTTTGTACGGGGCAAATTTATGTGCCCTGCGCAAAAAAGATGGCGGCATTCGTCCCATTGCTGTAGGGTCTACATACCGTCGTATCGCAGCCAAAATTTGCTGTGCTTATTACAGCGAAGCACTGGCCAGCAAATTTCAGCCCCTACAACTGGGATTTGGTTCCAAAGGGGGCTGTGAGGCTGCGGTACATGCTCTGTCCACCTACCTCAACAGCAGTGAAGGTGAGGTCATCCTTAAGGTTGACATCAAGAATGCCTTTAATTCCGTGAACAGGGATACCTTGTTGACAGAAGTTCAAAAAGAAATACCCAAAATTTACAGTTTTCTTTACCAATGTTGTAGGCACCCCTCTAAATTACTATATAAGGAAAATCTTTTGGAATCAGCCGTCGGTTGTCAACAGGGTGACCCTCTTGGGCCAGTCATTTTCAGTTTGGCAATAAATCCAATCATTCGGCAGCTAAATTCAAAATTCAATGTCTGGTATTTAGATGACGGAACCCTAGGAGGTGATGTAGACACAGTCCTAAACGATTTAATTTTTTTGGAAAATAAATTCAGTTCTATTGGCCTACAACTTAATCTTTCAAAATGCGAAATTTACCTCCCTCAAACGACTGACAGACAGACGACTTTAGCAAAATTTAATACAATAGCACCAAATATTCAAATCACTGATAAGAATTCTCTTCACCTCCTGGGCTCTCCAATTTTCGATGAATCCTTTCCAAAATTTATTGAGCAGAAAATAAAAAATTTTAATGACGTCTCGGATAGACTTTTCAAAATTAATATGCATTCGGCTTTTACACTTATTCGATACTGTTGTTTTGGGCCAAAATTTACATATAGCCTTCGCTCCTCCCATCTTTGGAAGTACCCACAACTTTTGGAAAAAGTCGATCAAATTATTAGGAACACTCTTTCTTCTATCTTAAATGTGGCCTTGGACGACCGAGCGTGGCAGCAAGCTACGCTTCCCATCCGAATGGGGGGCCTCGGCGTCCGCAAAATTGCAAGTATAAGTTTACCAGCATTCCTCTCCTCGGTGCATGGTACTGATACATTAACCAGGAATATTTTATCTTCCTCACTGGTTGATGTTGAGGTACCGTGTTTGTCCGATGCGTTGAATGCTTGGAAAATGGCTTGTCCGAACACGGATCTGCCCGACAACCTGGCCTCGCAGAGACGGTGGGATGTGCCGCTCTGCAGTATTATACGTAACAATCTAATTAATACGTCTTCAAATACTGCTGAGCGTGCGCGTCTGCTGGCTGTGGGGGAATGGGAGTCGGGCTTATGGCTTCAGGCACTCCCGTCATCCACCATAGGCACTATGATGGATGACGCCTCGTTTCGGCTCGCAACCTGTCTTCGCTTAGGCGCACCTTGTGTTGCTCCACATCGGTGCCACTGCGGCGAAGCTGTCGACAGTCTCGGACACCATGGCCTGTCCTGCTGCAGGAGCGCAGGCCGCATAGCTCGACACGCTAGCATCAACGATATTATTCGTCGAGCTCTTGTCACCGCCGGCGTACCCGCTGTATTAGAACCAAATGGCTTGGTACGTGACGATGGAAAGAGACCAGATGGTATGACGTTGGTACCGTGGAAGGTGGGTAGGCCTCTGGTGTGGGACGCAACCTGTGTCGACACCCTTGCGCCATCCCACATTCCATGTACGGCGGGCTGTGCTGGCGCTGCCGCTGCGGCTGCTGAGACCCTTAAACGGCGCAAATACTGTAACCTTATTGGTAATTACAGTTTTGAGCCGTTTGGGGTCGAAACGCTTGGGTCATGGGGTCCGAATGCGCGTCTCCTTTTTAAGGAAATTTCTCGCCGACTGATCGACACCTTGCGTGACCAGAGGGCTGGCTCGTTCTTCGCTCAAAGAATTAGCATTGCCATTCAACGTGGTAATGCTGCCAGTCTTCTGGGCACATTCCCGGATGACAGCGATGTGGAGGAGTACTTCGACGCCTGAGTGCACTTTGTGTTTTATTTATATACGTTAGGTATTTATTTAGGTTTTAGTATAAATAGTTTAAGTTTGTTTGTTTATGTAGAATCTTTTGATTAATTATGTTTAATAAATTCCTTTAGTTAGTCTACTTGCAAAATAAAGATTTTACTACCTTTTTGAACAGTGAATATTAGTGAATAATCATCCGATGTCTTCACCCAGCTTGGGCGGAGTGGAAGAGCGTATCAGACTTTTACTGACTAAAACCACCCCTGTATCTTTCAGTTGCCCTTTGTGTTCTAGGACTTCGGGTTTCCTTTTCAGAAAATCCCTGCGGTACTTACGAGTATACTGGCTGACTCCGCAAACATTGTTCTACCATATAATGATCAAAGACAAAAATTGGGGGTGGGGGTATGAGGATACAAAATACTATACGACCTATTCTCAGACCTCCCAAAAACACAAAAAAAAAAACAATAAAATTGGCCAAGCCGTTTCGGATCAGTGCGATAACAAACACTGACACGAGATTTTTATATATTAGAAATTAAAAATGAAGTGGTCAAGATGTGCCGCAAAAGAATTTATTTATACTTGGTGATTGACGTAGTGAAAAAAAAAAACTAGTTGAAAAATCTCTTTATTTCTATAGTGACAGTTCTATGTTTCTTTTTAAGTTGTGATTGATTTAATGAAAAAAAAAGACTAGTTGAAAAATCTCTTTATTTCTATAGTGACAGTTCTATGTTTCTTTTTAAGTTGTGATTGATTTAATGAAAAAAAAAGACTAGTTGAAAAATCTCTTTATTTTTATAGTGACAGTTCTATGTTTCTTTTTAAGTTGTGATTGATTTAATGAAAAAAAAGACTAGTTGAAAAATCTCTTTATTTCTATAGTGACAGTTCTATGTTTCTTTTTAAGTTGTGATTGATTTAATGAAAAAAAAAAAACTAGTTGAAAAATCTCTTTATTTCTATAGTGACAGTTCTGTTTCTTTTTAAGTTGTGATTGATTTAATGAAAAAAAAAGACAAGTTGAAAAATCTCTTTATTTCTATAGTGACAGTTCTGTTTCTTTTTAAGTTGTGATTGATTTAATGAAAAAAAAAGACAAGTTGAAAAATCTCTTTATTTTTATAGTGACAGTTCTATGTTTATTTTTAAGTTGTGATTGATTTAATGAAAAAAAAGACTAGTTGAAAAATCTCTTTATTTCTATAGTGACAGTTCTATGTTTCTTTTTAAGTTGTGATTGATTTAATGAAAAAAAAAAACTAGTTGAAAAATCTTTTTATTTCTATAGTGACAGTTCTGTTTCTTTTTAAGTTGTGATTGATTTAATGAAAAAAAAAGACTAGTTGAAAAATCTCTTTATTTCTATAGTGACAGTTCTATGTTTCTTTTTAAGTTGTGATTGATTTAATGAAAAAAAAAACTATTTGAAAAATCTCTTTATTTCTATGGTTACAGTTCTCTTTCTTACGTAAGTAAACTAGCGACCCGCCCCAGCTTCGTACGGGTGTTAGAAATCTTTGATATTCTTGACTTTTTGGTACTACACTTCTGGACACATCTATTGGCCCACCTTGTATTTTCAGTTTCGTTTGGTCCTAGCTAAAATTTTATATTAGGTCGAGCAAAAAGTTTTTATGCAGTTTTGAACCTGGCACATTCACAATTTCATTCAATAGTCTTTTTTTGAATTTCGAACACAGAATTTAAAGAAACAAAAGACAATTTGGAGCCTGTTTGTTGATATCAAACAATCGAATACTAAGAAAACTTGGTTTTATTGGTTTACTTGGATTTAATTCTTGAAAAAGTGATTGATATCTTTGGTTTTGCAACAAACATTACTTATTCTTAACATTAAGGTGAGGTTCTATCAATAATCTATGGATACTTCACCTGAAGTCGCCGCCCAAGCTGTGGCACTTATTCAGGCCGGACACAGCCAAAGAAACGTGAGTGCTCAACTTAACTTAAGTCGATCTGCGGTCCGAAATGTTTATCGGAGGTACCTAGAGACTGGCGGCTTTGTTCGTCGCCAAGGAAGGCCACGATCTCGGGTCACAACTGAAAGGCAGGATCGATTCATCGTGACGACCAGCTTGAGAAATCGTCACCTTACCTCCATTGAGATACAAAACCAACTTCGCGACTTCCACGGAGTATCTGTGAGCGCTCGAACTGTTCGGAGAAGGTTAAAAGAACGCGATATGGTACCACACAAGCCAGCTAATGGGCCCAAACTAACGCGAGCCCACCGAACAGCGCGCCTTCATTTCGCACGCAGTCATTTAAATTGGACACATCAAGATTGGAGCCGTGTACTCTTTTCTGATGAGTCTAAAATTGTGTTACATGGCAATGATGGAAGGAAGAAGGTCTACCGAAGTAAGGGAGAGCGTTTCGCACAATGCTGCTTTGAAGAGAGGGTTGCTTATGGCGGTGGCTCATGGACTGTCTGGGGCGGTATATCCGCGAGCGGCAAAACTCAACTTGAGGTTGTTACAGGACCACGGCTGCCAACATTAAATGCTGGAAGGTACATTCGTGAGTGCTTAGAACCTCACGTGATACCATACGCGGACTATGTGGGCCCAAATTTCCTTTTTATGCATGATAATGCAAGAGCCCATGCGGCCGGCATCGTCAGGGAATATCTTCGGGATGTGAACATCACAGTTATGGACTGGCCAGCCAGAAGCCCAGACATGAACCCCATTGAGCACATGTGGGACGAGCTAAAAAGACGTGTTAGGGCTCGTCAGCCAGTTGCCCAGACGATGCAGGAGTTGAAAACTGCCATAGAAGAGGAATGGGAGATGATCCCTCAAAATTTCATAGAGCGGTTGATAAACTCTATGCCTAATCGTATGAGAGCTGTGGTAGATGCCCATGGAGGCAACACGCGTTATTAAATTAAACCTTTATTTGATAAAACATGTTTTTTATTCAAAAATCAATTGCCTTTAACAAGACGCATATCCGACTTGTTAGGCGTAGCTCTATGTCGTATGGTATTCTGAATTCAAATTTAAAACAATACGATCGAAAAAGATGGTAAAATGTATCAGGTTTAAAACTGCATCAACAGTTTTTGTTCAATCTAGCAATCATATTTCGGTAGGGGCCATCGAAACCTAAACTCTAAGGTGGGCCAATAGATGTGTCCAGAAGTGTATAATAATCATTTATTATAATTATATTGAAGAAAGTTTAGGACCTTCTTCAATATTTCTCTGTTTATTCCTAAAAACGCCATGAAAATTCATGCAGTAGCTTTTGAGTTTATCACAAACAGAGACATAGAAAAAATATGTAGGTAAGTTTGCGTGATTTCTTTTGTTGTAAATTATTTAGATGCCTAGTAATCCAAAACCAAGGTTTAGGTTTGGTGTGCTTAAATAATGTCGCCATCAATAGCAAACCTGCTGCAGGTTCACTTTCCCTGTGCAAATGCATCTTATTTTTTTGCGGACAATATAAACTACACAAATACAGTAGGCACAACGGATCTTGAGCGGTGGCGCAGAAGTCAAATATTCGGTCTCTTTAGTGGTGCGAAGTGAGACGCGGGGGCGGGGAGTGTCAGTGATTGGCTCGCCGCGCCATCGCGTCATAGACGTCACTCCTTATTCGTTCCCTGCGTTGCTGCATGTATCTAACAACGAAGACGATTGGCTCGCCAATGTATGGAATGCGCAAAGCGATCCCCACTCTGACGCCGAGCGCTCAAGATCCGTTGTGCCTACTGTACGGAATATAGGAAATACCAGTATTCGTAGAACAATTTCAATAAAAAGTGTTGTCGCAATGTCGTCCCTGTATTATCTGTATTAAAATCTATTTCCTTTTTTCGCCTATTTAATATAATTAAAAAAAAAAAAAAACAAATAAAACTTGACATCGTAAGGGTGTTTTCCTTAGTTTTAGCTAACATTTTTCCTACCTACCTAAGTAAGTAGAATAATTTGCTTAAATAACAACTAAAAGTAAAACCACGTTCCACGAGTTACAAATGAAAATGTAGTATCTTGGAACATTACTGTATATGTTAATAAGACCTACATGTTTTGTGAAACTAAGTGACGAATCTTGTAGAGCTCAAAATTACTCTACTACCTTAGTAACACATTGTATATATCAAGTTTAAGTACTTTTATACTAATATTTCCTCCGGATCATGGCCTGAACCAGGGCCCGTAGCTGGAGGTCACCTGCACCGATCGCTTCCACGAGGACATGGCGGTGCTCGATCGTATGTTCCACCGTGTTCTTGAAGCAGTTCGCACAATTTCTCTTTAAAAAGCGACTCGTCAAGGAGGGTACTTATTACCACCTATATCGCCCCTACGGTCTTTCTGAAATCTGTTTGAAGCGCGCATGGAACACTACTCTCCATTGAAGACTCGATAGTACCTCCACCGTATGCTATACCGTCTCCTCCGGGCGGACCGATAAATGCTGATACCTGAGCGTTTATTCTGCCTAAATCCAGAACAGGAACCTTCCGAACGTACCATGTCCAGTGAGAACCTACTTCATTCGGAAGATGAGGACGCCGTTTCACCTCTCAACATTGAATTATAAAAGTTTTTTGTATATCAATGCCTCTCAAGCCACTTTTCAAAGAGGAGAATCAACATGATTGTGGTGTGCCCAACCTCTCAGTTAGAAAAAAAAATGTAAATAAATGAATAAATAGACATTCTAGAATTCAATTTCAGAACATTCCTCAAATATCCGTCTCGTTTTCGCGAACGTAATAACATTTCCCTGAAAAGTTATATTAGGCCTAGTTGACACTATCAGATTCTTCGGCACACATCCGAATCTCACGTGTCACGCAAACGAAGTTATGGTAAACAGTCCCCTATCGATAGAATAAGCAAACTAAAGTGCTAACAAAACCGTTGTGTTGTCTAAACATTACCTTTTTACGGTATGCGATGCGCGTACTAACTAAGTTTCCTTGACTACAAATTATGCTAAACGATTTTCAACTGTAACGCGACGGAATAGTGATGTGATTGGTGCTGGGAAATCAGGCCTGTCCCTAGCTTGTCACATTGGTTCGCATTCAGATTCGCAATTTGAAATTACCGGCGAAGTTTTCGTTTGTAATCAATTAATCTGCGGTGTTGGACTGAACCACGCTACATTGTTCGTCATGTTTTGGTTGCAGATTGAAATGTCTTTCTGTCATAGTCTCATAATAATTATGAGCTTTGAATAAGTACAATAAAATAAATTGTTTATGTTTGAGAAAGGCAGTACAAGGACCGAACCGACCGAACTCTAGTCGATGATGGCGCGTAACGTTTTATGCACACCTCAGAGAGATGCAACTGGGTTCAGCAGGGCCGAAGCTTACTAGGGCCATGGGTTGACATCTGAAAGAGAAACCCGTGATCTTAGAAGGCAACGAGCAACTAAACAAACATTTGTGGGTTTTAGACAGTAAAAGTGTGCCACGTTCTTTTACTCCACTCTAGAGTAGGAGAAGTCATTAGATTAGAATAGATATTGTATTGTATTTTTTTTATGTTTTAGTATTATGAATTTTATTGTATTATTAACATAATTAACCGACTTCGAAAAGGAGGAGGTTCTATGTTCGGTTGAATGTTTTAAGCTATTGCATAGCTTCTATCGCGGGCCTTGAGCGTGGAGACCGAATCCAGAAATTCCGTAACGAAAATAACCTAACACCCCCTACTCATTTGTTTTTTGAGCGTGATGACCGTTATGAAAACAAATGAGAGAACAATCAGTCAAAATTTAATTCAATGTGTCAAAGTGTAACTTCAATTAATAAGTATCAAAGAAAAAAAAAACAAAGGAAAAAAAAACTGCATAAATAAAATAAATAAATAATTATAATTGCATAAGTTGATAAAAATGCTATGCAATAGCTTTACCGCGGCAGTCCCCGAGTGCCACACGTCTTTTTTTATGTTTGTTCACCTATATCTCGGTCAATTGTGGACCGATTTTGAAAATTTTTTGATTGAATGGTTTTGCTACCAAGTTGGTTCCATTAAACTATTGTTATGATCTGATCACGAACTTCGAAGATATGGCACAGAACTCCTCATAGGATCACAGCAGAGCTGTCGTAACAAGTGAAATTGCTTTGTTTATACGTGTAGTCGATGACTAGCTGAAGAAAAAGGGGGAGGGGATGTATCGGACTGATCTGATGATGAAGCCAGAAGGTAAATTAATGTAATTTGTCCGTGTTTTGGGATAATTAGAATCGTTATGAGATGCTCTCTGGCTATAATGTATTTAAGTTTGGCTGAGGGGTACTTTTTAGTGGTGGTACCATAAGTAAAAAGCGTAAAATAAAAAACATTTTACAAAAAAAAATATAACCGACTTCAATGTTAAAATACACTGAAAAGTACAAAATAACTTTAATTTCGGAAGTCAGTGTTAAACAACGAAGAGACAAAACTATCTATTATAAAAACACCGACTTCCGAAATTAAAGTTATTTTGTACTTTTCAGTGTTTTTAACATTGAAGCCGGTTATATATTTTTTTGTAAAAAGTTTTTTATTTGTTAATCATTTATGGTCTAATTACCTGAAGTAAATTAATTGAATTGAATTAGATGCCTCTCTACCTAACGAACACTAAAAGCATTTTTTTTAAACCTGCTTGTACAGTTTCCGACGGATAAAGTCGCAGGCAGAAGCTTGTAACTCATTTAAAGACGACCCAAATAAGGATTTTTTTTACAAAAAAAAAGGTAATAAAATTATGAATAAAGAAAAATTTTGCAATAACGTTTATTAGATACTTTCTTTTTTCATTTACCTATTTCATTTTAATCGAATCAAACAACACCTCGCTTGTCAAAGGTTTTATATAAAATAAATTAAAACTTCGAGCACTTGTAAATACGTTTTTCAATTTTGCGAAAATATTGTGATTGATCTGTTTGTGAGATTTTAAAGATGTTTTGGTTCTTTTATTTTTTAAATAAATACCTTTATTTTAAGGTGGACGATGACCTAGTGAAGGCTGAAGGAATCTGCTGAAAGCGAGATATGTAGAACTGGTGGATGTTGTGTTATTTGTGGGTGGACTATGTCCAGTTTTGGACATCTTCCGGCTAAAATAATAAATAATAATAAATAAATAAATAATAATATTCCACAACTATCACACAACGCCGTCTAGTCCCAAGCTAAGCAGAGCTTGTGTTATGGGTATTAGACAACTGATAAACATGCTTATATATTTTTAAATACATACACATTATAGATAAATTACACCCAGACACAGAACAAATGATTATGCTCATCACACAAACATTTGTCCTGGGTGGGAATCGAACCCACGACCTCTGGCATAGCAGTCAGGGTCACTGGTTAGTGACCCTATACCCTATACCCTATAGTGGTTACTAGACCAACAGGCCAGTCAGAAATGATGATGATGATCTTTAAATGAGACTTTACGAGGTGTTTGTAACCCCTACTCATGAGATGATAATAACACTAATTCAAGAGACGAGCTTCAAAAAAAGATTATTAAAAAAAGGTACTGATTCAGCTGCATCTGACTAGAACTCAACCTATACAAAGTTAAGAAAAACTAAACTGATTTTTTTTCTGTATTTTCAGACCAGGGGTCAGTTACAGACCTTGCCATGACGTATTAAAATGTCAAGCGTGTGAATAATAAAAAGGGATAAAGTTATACACTCAATATAGCACCGTCGTCAAATAGATCGCTACAAGAACTGGCCTTTGTTGTAAGTATTGAACAACACAAATCATTCATTTCCCTACAAAGCAAAATAACAAAACGTAAACCACCCAAAAATAAGTCAACTTGAAAGTGTGGACACCGTACAACGTTCAACCAAACAATATCTACGTAGGTATATCCGAATAACGTAACCAGATGAAAAACAACCGGCCGGCCGCACGCAGTCTGCGGTCAACGAATTCATTTTACAAAATTTATTACATTTCGATAATCTGTTATTTTCAACTGGCAAACTGAATTTCAATGATGGCTATTCTGCTGGCCATAAGAAAAAGGGACGCAACTGTCATTTTGAGACGAATTTAGTTATTGAAGAAGTCGAAATCTAGAATTCAATTCGTGCATTTAGTTAGAAGATTTTTTTTTTCTTAAAAGTTGTTTTGTGCTAGTAGTACTTAAGTCTTGTTTTGTCGGACAAATGAATGTTCAATATCTAAAATTATTTTAATTTTTTATATCAGATTTTTTGTGTTTGTCAGTTGCGCCCTTTTTCTTTATGACGGCGATATTGGTCGGGAGACACGCAGTTATTCATAGATAAAAACCAATCATTTTTATTGTTGATCGTCGGAAGCTGTAAATTCTGAAATTCTGACCCTTTTGAATAAGGCTCGCTGTAAAATTGAACTTCCGGACAATATATTGTACTTTTACAAAATATAAAATGATGTGTGAGTGATCGTTAAGGGAGGTTATTACAGTTTGTGTGAAATACTGGAAAAATGTTAAGTTAATTTTTGCCTTGTATTTTTCGTACAGATTGAAAGGTGCGAACTGTTGATTAGTAATTCATACAGTAAAAAAGTTGGGACATTTGTGCCATAGTTCTCCTGTCATTTTAGGGTTCCACATCTATAATAAAAAAAACGGATACCTTATACCTTATAAGTTATTTGAATGTCGAACAATAAAATACCTACAGGTCAAATGTCGACTTTCAAAGCATCGAAACTTTTTTATCGAAGCTTAAAATGTCTAACATTGAAATGCCGAATAAAAACATCTAACGGTTTTTTTTATGGTGGGTAAAATCATCCAATGACCCCCCCCCCCCCCCCTCCTTGAGCGGAGCGGGCGATAGTGTCAAAATCTTACTGAGTAAAAAACCCACCCCGTTCCTTCAAGCCTTCATACCGGGGCTGGAATTCCCTTTCGGATAACCCTGGCCCCAGTAGTTTTCGACCCGGCTGGGCCCCTGCTGTTGCCGACAACGCCTTGAGGGAACATCTAATGGTAAATATCGATAGTTATCGACTATCGATATTTTGAATCATTAGATGTTTCTGATTCTAAACAAAATATATTCAGGTTTCGCATATACTAAAAATAATTATGTATACATCAGCTATTTGAAATTGTTAACTATTAATATAGAAACAAAGATCTTACGGCTTTTGTAAATTTGAAATTGATATGATTCTGTTATATTGAGCACTAAGCTCCCATTCAAAATTCTCCTTCTAAACTAGATCTACTCTCCTTACACAATGTGTACTTCAGCTAGTTGGCACTATTAATTTACATGGTAATCAACATGTCAAAGGAACTAGCTGGCTGGAACCAGAAACAAATGAACTAAATGCAAATGGCATTGTCAAGTATCTTTCCAAGGGTTTAAGTGGGCTTAAGCTAACAATCGTTTGGGATCTAAGCCGTGGTCGACATTCCAATGTTTTTGTATGCTAATCGTCGGAAAATAAAGTCGGTATTAGATGTTTCGTATTTATTGAAGAGACCATTTTCATGCTCTGTAATTCCAACCAATTTAGGAAAGCTGTGAAGTTTAATGATGAATGATGATGAAGTAAATGTATTGTTATTTAAATGAATGCCTTCATTCTGCTGTACGAAACAAATACTATATTGAATGGATATTCAAATATTTATTGAAACATTTTACAAAAAAAAGCTCTAAGTATTTATTCTTAGCATTCTTCAAGTTCTTTGAAAAACCTACGTTCCTTTAAACGCAGAATATTCTATTCCCCTGAGCAAGACAATACATCAAATAGGCGACAATTCCAACCTGAAATAACTATTGGACTTGCAAATAAAGCTACAAAACTGAACACGAGGAGCCGAGACAACGTTCCAGTTTACTGAGCGAGTAACTTTACATAGAATCAGCGAAATACATCGAACGTCGTCCACCGAGTCTGCATGTAAACAATTTCTCATGCCGATAAGATAATATTGTTCGGAGAAAATCATGAATTATTCCGTTGAAGTGTAGAAATATTTTCTACGTTCTTAATCTATGGTGGTAAGCGGATCACGTCGGCTTATTTGTGTTTGTTATGAGATCAGAGCCCCCGGGCGCCTTCTGCAGTCTTGTCTTGCACCCGCCCTTTCTATTGTGCAAATTGAACTAGTTTGTTAGGGTGAATGCTCATTGATTGTGATGCAAGACAACTGGCTGCCGATTAAGCCAGCAAGCACGGCGGACCAGTCTCAACTACAAGGCCCTTACCATGACATGTTAAAATGTTAAAGCAAGCGAGAAAGTGAGATGGAGCTATGCACCCTATATAGCTCCATCTCGCTATATCGTGAAATGGTTCGCGTTAAGAGCTCATGGTAAGGTCTGTAGTCCTGAATTGGTTAATCGTTTAAACATGTATTCTGACCAGCGGTTTTGAATTGCAAAAAAGCATTGCCTCTAAAACAAGCAACTGGAAATGTTGAGGCATATTTTAAGAAAATGTTTAGAGACTAAATAAAGGTGTCCAATAAAATTATAATAAAATGCTTGAAGCATAAATAAAATACATCGTTACTTTTCTATCTTTTATTTTATGTTATGCTCGTAAAATACATAATACGAGTATTTTGCACGTCATCGCTTTATTGTATTCATGCATTTTATAGTTTTTAATATAACATACTAAAACACCCCAATAAAGTAAATACGTGAGATAAATAGTTCTCACATTTTCGCTTGTGCGCTCCCTTGCGACTCATTCAGTTATTAGGTGAGAAAGGAGCTAATATTTCATTTAATATTTCGCTCTTTTCTTACAGTCTCGTGTACCATCAGCCTAACATCTACCTGGCAACTGGTTCGCGGAACAATACAGTAATTTATGTTGGAGTCCCAGGAGTAATGATAAAGCTAACAAGCCGTTGAATAGTAATGTACAGCGTCAAACAGAAAGTAGGTGACCGATGGTTCCGTACCGCATATTATGGGCCTACTTATGTACAGTACTAGTAATACCTAGTTTGACTACTGTATTGTACAATATTATAAACTTCATTAACGCAGTAGTGCAGCAATTTCAATATGTAAGTGGGAATATTTTAATAAAGCGTATGACATGTTACGCGCCGTTATTTTAGCTTTGAACCCGTTTAATTTTAACATTAAATATGGAATTGGTTTAAATGTGTTACACATTTTGTAAAATATTGCAACAGTTTATGTTTAATTTAGTAACTAGCTATATTGAAATGAGTTTACTTATCTACTTATTACTTATAACTCTAGCTTATTACAATATAATGTAATCGTAAACAGATATTTATAGGTATAAACTGCATAATGTGATCATCAAGAAGAGACGCTGACACCTTTTGGTTAAAGTTTGAGTTTCAAAATTAAAGCTAAATCGTGGCTAAGTCCATTAAAACAAAAACACTGTCTGTAAACGCCTGTAGCAGTGAGTGTATGTGGTGAAGTATTACCTACTCCTAAAAAATACCTTCACCAATATAAATAAACAAACACGTTTGCTTCCTCAATTTACTTCAGAATAAGAAAATTTGATGAAGAATCTGTAACTGCAATTATAATAAAGTTAAACCTCCATGACAATTTATTCTCTCTTAAGAAAGCATTGGGTGAAGTTTTACTAGGCATAAATCCGTAAAAGCAGATCCAGTTCTCGTATTAAAACAAAATAAATGGTCATAATATCACATTACACTAAGATCAGTCCGTCATCACTGACAGGACTATTGTAGCCAATAAGTCTGATATACTGCTGATGGACCGAATTGAGAGGCGTGCAATGATGGTTGATATGACGAAAACCTCGTGAAAGCCGAAATCAAGTTTTTTTGAACTGGTGTGGTTAGGTTAGGTTAGTGTACATGTGGGATGTGACATATGACAGTTTCTTAATAGCCACGAGCCTCAATCAATATTTCAGGAGGCTCACATTGCGCGATAGGCTTGATTCAGAAAGCACTACTTCTGGATTTAACTTGTACAGTTAGGAGGTTCCCAATACCGGTGGAATATATATATATATATATATATATATATATATATTATTTATTTTTTGTTTTTATTTATTACTATTGAAATATGTAAAAATGTGATTGGCAAGTATTTAAGATTAAATTAACGCAATAATTATTTAAAACCCATTTTGCTTACAATGAATGTTTCAACGGACATAAAGATTAACATCAAAATTATTAGCGATGCTAACAAAAACAGCACAGTGCAACAAAATAGGCGTCCAGACATGACAACTGTTCAGTTTATAGCGAAACCTCAAAGCTATAAACAAGAAAACTGTTGGCGAACAATAAGTTTACTATCAGTATCATGTGGGCAGTACAAAACAGTTGGGATGAAACACGGAGTAGGCAGTACATGGAATAGTAAAATAAAGAAAAATAATGCCGGAGTGATTAAGTTTCACTTGTCTTCGCAAGAGATAACGTGTTACCTAGGGTTAGGTGAGGAAATAGACAAGTTTATCTGCGTGGAAAGGTTCTTCTAGATAAACATTTGCTTCATAAATAATTTGGTGCAAACGATTAGTCTATAAACCAACCCAAACATAGTTTGATAAAAGCCCTTACAGGTCAACATCGGCAACGTCAAACATTCATGAGAAAACTGTGAAGAAATCTACAAATAATTTAGTGTTATTAAAAACATTTTTGATTCACCGAAGTGAACGGTATAACGGCAGTATCAACAAACCATTTTTGCAGTATGTAACGAGTAAAATGAGTAATCAGTTTTATTTTTAAAACTGCCACGAAAACAAAAAAAAACATTATGTCATAGTATTTCCCAAAAATCAAAAGTTGATCAAAATTAGGTTATACAAGGTGTCGTTTTGAAGCTGCAAAATATTTCAGGAGGTAATTATGTTAGTGATTCTCGACCCGAATCAATAATAAAATAAGTAGGTAATTTTTTTTTTTTTATAACCGCGCTTTTTTTCACACACACAAACACGGAACAATAAAGGGCGTTTTCACACACACTAACTCGCAACGATAGTTTTATAAATAATGTATCATCCAATCATCATCCCGCACGCCACACCCTAGCCACGCCCCCGCGGCCATCGATCAATCGATTTAGTTTAGTGTAATTAAAAAATTAAATAACAAGTATTACTGATTATTGACCAGGTATCGTTTTTTTACATGATTATTTATGAGTTTTATTACGACCTCCTGAAATATTGTGCAGTTTTAAAACTGCACCTTGTATTATGATTTTTAGACTAAAAAAATAATACTTTAATAATACTAAGGACTGGGAATAGTATTGAGAAAGAATACAAAAACACTTTAAAAATATGTTATGGAACAAAGATAGAAACGAGATGATCTAGAATGCTCGCAACTTTCTGAAGGCACCTGAAAATTGGCTCCATATCTGCCAAGCATTAGCATTAAAAATGCCTTACTACTACATGTGACTAAACTGAAATCAAGTCATAACACTCCATTTGTTCTCTAGTCCATGAAATGGGCAGTACGAAACAGTCAGCATAAACGCATTCGAGTCACACATGCAGTGTTAAATTTATTCAACGTAAGTGTAGACCGTTCGCTTTGTGTCAAAGTTAGTCCACAGCCTAACTTAGTACAGACACTATACGGACGCAACTGACTGGCATTTTCAACTGCTTGGATCAACGACCGTTCTCGGTGAGAATAACAAGTTTTGAGCAATGTAAAACGTATTGAATAATAATAATAATAATATTCCACAACTATCACACGCGTCTAGTCCCAAGCTAAACAAAGCTTGTGGTATGGGTACTAGACAACTGATAAACATACTTATATATTTCTAAATACATACATATTATAGATAAATTTCACCCAGACACAGAACAAATGATCGTGCTCATCACACAAACATTTGTCCTGGGTGGAAATCGAACCCACGACCTCCGGCATAGCAGTCAGGGTCACTAACCACTAGACCAACAAGCCTGTGAATAATAGTAGTAGATCAAAAACACAGGAAGATTGCAGCTAAGGAGTGGAATTTCCTGCCGGAGTCTGTGTTTCCTGATGGCTGCAACCCGGGAATCTTTATGTCAACAGTGAATAGATTATTTCTAGGTAAGCGTGCTTCATCGTCGACCGCATCGTCGCTTTCCATCAGGTGAGATAGCGGTCAAGCGCAAACCTCCTCAACATCAACAGTAAAAAAAAAGATTCGGCCCCTGTACGAAAGACAACGTGGGTTTTAGTCAGTAAAAGTCATTGCGCAGACATATCATTGGATGATTTTCTCACCTACAAAATGAAAGAAAAAAACATGGTCTTCATACTTTCAGCATTCTTAAAGTTTGAAAAGTGACCTCATTTTCACGACTATTCCTTACCTATGATACCAAATTAATCTTCTTCGCAATGCGAGGGCCGTCCGGAATACGTGTTTTATATTTTCTAAATTCATGTCCCTGTCCATTGAGCTGACATAATCCTTTATCTCTTGTTACGACATCTAGCGGAAGATATAGGGACGGCTATTCTTAGCCGAGTGCCACATCGAAAAGGATAAATCGCATATTTGTGGTGGTTTTCTGCGCAAAGAAAAAATACGTAGGTAATCATTTCTATGTCTGAAAAACAATTTTTTTTTTTGTTTTGCTCATCATCATCATTATTTCAGCCGAAAGACGTCTACTGTTGGACAGGCCTCACCTTACCTATTGATTTTCACTGGTTTCGCTCAAATTGTGCTTTTAGAAAGTTTTTTTTTTTTTATACAGAATACTGTCAGTTTATAATTAAAATGCGAACGTAACAAGTTCTAATACGAGTATTTTTGCAGTACTTAGCAGCAAATGCATTAAGTCAGTCTTCTCGGCATTTTTTTTTATGGTGGGAAAAAATCATACATTGACATCCCCCGCTCTTGGGCGGAGCGGGAGATAGTGTCAGACTCTTACTGACTAAAAGACCCACCCCGTTCCTTCTATCGTTCATACCGGGGCTCGAGCGCCCTTTCGGATAACCCTGGCCCCAGTAGGCTT
This sequence comes from Mythimna ferrago, assembly GCA_910589285.2. Classification (NCBI taxonomy): domain Eukaryota; kingdom Metazoa; phylum Arthropoda; class Insecta; order Lepidoptera; family Noctuidae; genus Mythimna; species Mythimna ferrago. The sequence continues at coordinate 30,360,114 of OU342674.1, forward strand.
CGACCCGGCTGGGTACTTGCTGTTGCTGACAACTTCTTGAGGCGCGCGGGATCAGTGCGCGCCGTCGACGACTTGGGCTTGGTCCAGACAGTTACTGGACGGCCGGACAGTGAGCTACCCATTGCTCACTGTCCGCAAGCCCGCGCCTACGGTGGCCGGAAATCGGGATCAGAATCCCGGCGGCGGCGGCGGCGGCGATAACGCCTTTGCCTGATGCGTTCGGCCTCCTCCTTTGCGAGCATCACTGCTTCGCAGAAGTCGGCGACCGCCTGCCACTCCTCCTCGCTCCGGACCATGGCCTCAACCAAGGCCCGGCGCGAGAGGTCTCCGCCGCCGATCGCCCCCACGAGGGCACGGCGATGCTCCGCCCAAGCAGGGCACACCTCGACTGTGTGCTCCACCGTGTCCTCCGGGCGTTCCGCACAGTGGCGACACCCGGGCGTCACTTTCGCATAGTCTTCTCGGCATGCTTCGCTGAGGTAGTCAGTACTCCATTTACCAAAATAGCGGTTTTTTCAATGATTCTGCATATTGCCTAGTTGTTTGACACTTGAAATGCAAAACTACACCAATAAGATGAATGATAGAATGTGAATTAAAACCAATAAAATGCTAATAAATACAGCCGCTAACACTTCACTAGTACTTCCCTCGAAATAATCCCGCCAAAAACATTTTTCTTTTTAACTCCAGCTTGTTGCTTTTCAGAATCAAATTGGCAGGATAATTTAACCGGCCAAGCGCGAGTTGGACTCACGCATGAAGGGTTCCGTATCTTTATTTATAAAAACGGCAAAAAAATCACCTTTTCAATTGATACATTTGCAAAGAAAGTGACTCTTATTGCACTGCACTTAGGTACCTACATAATGGCCCTTGTTACCAAACTGTTACATTTTGATTACCATTACGCACTAGTGCTATAATGTAGTTAAAACCTTATTGTTCAACCTTTCCCCCGCCATAATTATATTACATGTATCGTATCAGGATGGGCGCAGGTCGTCCCCCACGAGTCGCTGGTCAAACCTCGTTCATACAAAATAAAAAAATAAAAAAAAATATGGTCGCGCATATGAAAACAAATTTTTACCACCAAAAAAGTTTACTAGTTTTAGTTATTTTCTTCACAAGTGTTTTGAAAAACGTCGTATGATACATATGAGTAATTAATGATTACCTTTCTCGGCTCTCTTAAGACACTCGCCATGGCTCGGGTCTAAATACCGCCTCGACGGTAATCACTAACATTACACACTTATATCATAATGTACTATTATTGTATCTGAGCCTTAAATATTTATTTTATTCTATTGGTTGTTATAGCGGCAACAGAAATAGGTACAAAATCTGTGAAAATTTCAACTGTCTAACTATCACGGTTCATGTGATACAGCCTGGTAACAGACGGACAGACAGATGAACGGACAGCGGAGTCTTACTAATAAGTTTCCTTTTTATCCTTCAGGTACGGAATCCTAAAGAAGTAAGTAATAATTTCAAATTCATATATAGAATAGAACAGTTCTTTGATTGATTTATCGGGACTCAATCAATAAAAACACTTATGAGCCATTTAATAAGGCGTGAACTGTTTCACCCATTCACCCACAAGATTAGCCAACTTTAGATTAGTTCAGTACTGTAATTACGTAGGTAGATGCTGCCGGCATCCATTGTAATAACGCTGATTATGCGCTAATAGACAATTAATTACAGAGTTAAGTGATTGCTAGACATAGTCAATTACCAGCAAACGTGATTTGATTATAAATGATGGGGTATTACCTTGACTTTTATAAGAAAACTAGCTTTTGCCAGCGGCTTTGCCTGCGTGAAAGTTGGTTTCTTCATGCAAATTTTGGAACCCCCCTTAGGGTGTGTTTTTTTTTTAATTCTCTCTTAGTACTCACTTACACTTTACAAGAAAACTTTACGCAAAACACACTCCTATTCCCAGTAATTTCTCCTTCTTTCATGTGCAATAAGAATTAAATAATAATATGAAAAATTATGAAATAGTTCATTAAGGTACTCTGATGAGCAGGGCACACTGCTCGCTGAACAGAGAATCCTTGGAGCCGAAAGGTTCCGAAAAGGTGACCGCGTACCGGAAGACGCAGCATTGGAAGGCCTCCTACAAGGTGGACCGAAGACCTGGTAAAGGTTACGGGAATCTGATGGATGCAAGACGCATAAGACCGTTCATTGTGGTGACACTTGCCTTTATCCAACAGGGGACGTCTTTCAGCTGATGATGATGATGAGTTTAAAAAGTTTGGCCACTATCTCACCTGATGGTAAACAATGATAATTATTGTCGAAGATGCGAGCAAGCTTGCCTAGAAGTGATCTATCCTACTTGAATCATAAATCACATCAGCCGACAACTCCACGAATTTAGATGGAATTAAGAACAAAAGTAGATCACACTAGGATACTCAGAGTCGTGAGCTCTACTATTTTTTTTTTTAAGGCTAAGCTTTCACTCTTTTTTTGAGTTGCGAAATCATCAAAATACTTTTCTACTCTTTATAGACCGAAAGCATGTGACAGACTTTTACCGACTGAAACCCACCCATGTTCGTTCAGTTACGCTTTGCGTTCCATGATCACAGTAACTTTTTCAAACAATCCCGCAACTTAAAATGTTCACCTTGATAGTACATTTTCGTGAGATAATATACGACATTCACGCGGTCAAAGCCGCTGGTAATACTTAGTTGCTTGTACATAATTTTATTACATCACTAGTTGCTACCATCCGCTTTGCCCGCGTGAAAGTTGAAAATTGTCTCAAGTAAACATACTCCCGGGTTTAAAAGCAAATATTTTATATGCTAATTATTGTACTGCCAATATGCCAGTGTGCCAAAGCTCATCCAAATCCGCTCAGCCGATTGGAAGTGAAGTCGTAATAAATATACACACATATTTAAATATGGTATACATGCAAAATTTTCTTTTTATAATATTAGTATTTAGAATAGAATAGAATTTTCTGTTTGTTTGTTCATTGAGTTGAATCTGCCATAATATATGTTTTTTTTTGTATTGTTGATAGATTGATTTTGTTTCTGCACCACCCTAAGGTCGGCTGGTAGATAATGCCTAAGGCAGTCCGCTTTTGTACAGTGATTTTTACTAGTGCATAAAGTTTTAATAAATAAAAATAAAATAAATAACAATACAGCGTGACGATACGACTATCCAAAATATCCTACACAACCAAATTCTTATACGTAAAACGGTATAATTTATTTAACTTAAAATAAATGGAACAATGCTTAACGGTTTCTTTGATAAATATCTTCACTGACTTTATTTATTAACTGAATACTCGAACAAATGATTCAAACATGATTAAATGAAAAAACTTTCACAATGCATTTAATGTGTAACTCAAATTTAATGCTACTTTTTAGGTTTTGCTTTTTTTGCAAAAAAAAGATAAAATGACGACTGACAGATGTCGTTGGTGAGAACAATACGTACTCGTACCTAATTAATGATAACCTATACTTTAAATGTAATGAAAGCTTATTTTTTTTCAGTTTTTTGAATAGTAGGTAATCTTATTATTTCGACGACTAATTAAATATATTATATAATGATACTATTATTTTTGCTAGTGACTTTGCCTGCGTAAAAGTAGAAAATTATGCCAGTGAAATTTACTTCCGCGCTATTATATACGTATCTTAATCGCCATTACAGGATTTAAAAAAACCCGTACACAAAATTGCATCCAAATCCGTTTGAGTGTGAAATAGTAACAAACATACATGCTAACTTTCGCCTTTTTAATATGTGTGAAGTTGAAAAGTTATTTTAAATGAATTTGTATTTACTTTGAAAGCTCTCTGCATGTACCTACAACGAATTTTTTGAGTTGGCAATCATAAAATCAAATCTTATTATTTATCGATAATTTTTTTTTTTGTTGATAGGCTCGGGCTTGAATCTTACCTGATGGAAAACGACGATGTGATCGTCGATGGAGCGTGCTTGCCTAGAAGTAACCTATTCACTCTTGACTTAAAGATCCTCAAGTTCTTTTTTTGTGGTAGAACAAAAATTGAATACTAAAAGCATCACTTACTACTGAACACTAAAAGTATCACAATAACATGGTATTAAAAGTTATTGCAATAATTCCATAATCTTAATCTTGAGCAGGTATTAATATTAAAATAGTAAAAGATAAAGTATGTTAAGAGACAACTTATGAATAAGATAGTATTTAAAGGGAATATTTCAAAGACGAGCTTAGAATAAAAGAAAAAAGACAGTATTTATTCTAGAGTTTATACAAACCTGAGGCGTAAACACATCTTACTACTTACTTAGGATTTGTGTAAGGTCAAGACTATTTTAAATAATGGTCTATGACTTTTAAAAATAAAATTCTAAATCCATTTGTCATTACTTTTTGCTATCCAAAAGTATCTATCTTTTTTCTGCAAATGTATCTTTTATTTGGAAAAAAAGAGCAAAATGTGAAATCACTTTAGCGTTAAAACAAAGCTCTCCCAAAATAGAACTTCTAAGCTCTACCAAAATAGAACTTCTAAAGGGTATTTGAAATATTCGAAGCATGCTATTGAACTTCTATTTAAAGTATTTCTAGTATCATCACTTAATTATTTAAGTGATATGCATAAGTGCGTTTATGTTATCAAGTTTAGTTTTAAGTCCTTCTGAAAAGATACTTACCTATCTAAGTAAGTATCATTTTAGTTAGTAGATAATTAAAATTAATATTCACTTTGAAAGTTATTGGAATTTCCATAATTTCCACATTAAAACTTGATAATATAGTGATCAATCTTCAATGTTGTCCTGACTGATAAATCAATCTATTCTTTATAATACAAATGTGTGTGGATGTACATTTGTGTGTGTAGATATGTTTGTAACTTTTTCACACTCAAACAACTAAATGGATTGGGTTTAAAAATGACATCTGGGCAGACCGAGAATAAGACGTAAGATATCTTTACCCCTGAAATAGGATATTTTGGAATAATTTTTCGACTTTCACGCGAGCTAATCACATTAATTTTATAAAAGCGAAAGTTTGCGAGTGTGTGTATGTATGTTACTTCTTCACCTTTAAACGGCTGAACGGATTTAGATGAAATTTTGTGCACGGGTAGACCTTATCCAATATCAATTAATCCTCGATGGTATACGTAGGTTCTCTTGAGATGATTTTCGTCAATCAAGCAGGCAAAGCCACTGGCAGAGGAGAAGCGTATCCAATAAATTCCCATGAAAATAAATATAACGTTCCTGGACTATATTGTTACTTTTCCAACGACCATTATAAATTATATTGTATTCTGTTTTATGCTTCACTGTCTTGGCCAGAACACAACAAAATAAGTATGTTTTACGTTGCCAACTACGTACTGTGTACAACAGTAATTTGTCCATTATTTATTTGTTCCGTGTTCAAATTGTACGAAAACCTAGTCTTAAAATACAAAAGTAAACTTTTCTTTTTCTATTTGAAAACGTATTAACATACCTAGGTAAGTCATAAATTAAAAATAACAAGATCTTGACAGGACTTATGACTCGACTATAGTTACAGGTGGTTAATCATGCAATGATTTCTCCCGCCCTAGAATGGAGCGGAATGGCGTGTTATAATTTTATTGGCTAAAACCCACTTCTATGTTAATTTTTTTGGCTTTTGTCACAGGACCCCGGGGTTCTTCAGACGAGTTATAGGTAGGTGAATATCTACTGTTTTACATGACGTCAAAATCTTTTGAATATAAAGCAATCATCTAAAGAAAAACATATGGTTAAAAAATAATGTAAATGAGCAATCGTCGGGCATACGGCACAAATGTGGCTAGCACAGGTAATGGATTGGCGCACAAGTATGCAAATTGTGCAATTTTGCCGTTATTAAAACGTTCCGCAAAAGAAAGATCATTATTCCATGGTTTTTTCTTTTATTGGGTCATGAATTGTGAAATCAAAGTTCTTTTTTTGTATAGTTGAGTAATACATACTCTTAAACCGTAAATATGTTCGTGACATCACAGCAGGCCCTAACAGAATATCAGCGCTGCGTTATTTATCGTTTTAAATAACGTAGCATATGCTGAGTTAGGTGCTTTTTTGGCCTCGCACTGATTATATCTTTCTTTTTTCTGTTCATTTTTTTTTTTAGTTTATATGATTGTGTGAGGCACGAATAAACGTTTTTTCTTTCTTTCTTTCTTTCTAATTCACGTTTATTTAGAAATAGCACATTTTGATACAAATGCAGAAAGTTTGTCATTGCGATCGAGGCGGAATTCTGGTGTTATGGAGCGGAGGGCGGCAATGACAAATTTGCACGTGTATCAAACGACGTTTTTCAATACAAAAAAAAAAAATTAAATATGAAACCGTAAAAATCTGCACCACATTGATTGTGACGAAATAGGAATGAAAAAGCCCTTGTTGTGATAAATTAAAAAAAACACGAAAGTGATAAATATATCATATTGAAACAAATCGTATTGCGATAAGAGCCGGTTTTCGAGTTAGTGTATTGAATTTTTTCTATTATTATTATTATTGACAGGCTAGCGTTTGACTATCTCACCTGACAGTGAGCAATGATGTGGTCGACGATGGAAAACGCTTGCCTAGAAGTAACTTATTCAGTCTTGACTTAAAAATCCCTAGGTTGATAATGGCATCAAATTGCCTACGTTGTAGTACATAATGTCAACAAGCTTCCGACTTTGCTCAATTAGGTGCATCTTTTTTTTAGGTTGGAAAATCATCTAAGTGACATCTTCCGCCCGGAGCGCGAGGGCGTGTTAGACTTTTACTGACTAAAAACCCACTCCTATTCCTTCTTTGCCATTGTTCCAGGACTCCGGGGGTCTCTTTCGCTTCACCCATGGCCCCAGTAGGCTTCGACCCTGCTGGGCCCCTACGGTTGGTGACAACTCCGTGATGCGCGCTTGGAACACTACGCGCCATCGATGACTTGGGCTCGGTCCGAATGGTTACCGGACGGTCGGACGGCGAGCTACCCGTTGCTCACTGTTCACAAGCCCGCGTCTACAGTGGCTGGATATCAGAATTAGGAGCATCTGTCAACGATTTTATTTTGCGGTATGAAAAAAATATTTATCGTGAACGACCAGATTTTTTTTTAGTGTACCAACGCAACCAAAAACGAAGCCAACAGAAGCGTTAAATCAAATCGAATACATTACGTACAGTTTATTAAATCAAAATAAATGCAAACTTGGATCAATTAGCGGTGGACAACCCTAGTTGTTGGTGGCGCGTAAACACAACTCGCTAACGAACCGAACGGGCCCCCTGCACAAATTTGCAATTTCGATTGCTACTGTTTGCATGTACCTGAGTACCTGGCGGGCTGCGTATGTGCTGCGGAAAAATTCAAAGGAAACTAGATCGCGTAGATCGGAACTACGGAACTAAGAAGGTTGGAAGGTTGGGTTGGTTGGAAGGTTGGGTTGGTTAGAAGGTGGGGTTGGTTGGAGGGTGAAATTTCTGTCTCATTTAGATATACAACATAATTTTTAGTATATGCTAAACCTGAATATACTCGTAGTTTGTTCAGTAACTGAATCGATTCCAATATTTTTTTTACACCAAGTTATATTTTTTCCTAAAAATATTTTAAAAAGGTCACAAGTTGGACACCAACGACACTTAGTAAAACACAGGTCACGGCAGGTCATAGCGGGCATCAGGTGACAATGCACAGCTGGGTGCTGGAGCAAAACAACCCCTCAGTCACCCGGGTGGCCTGGTGGCCATGTATTTGTGCGGTTAATCGGGTAACATAACAAGCTTCTTACTTTGTGAATTTTCATGATACAGTTATGAAATTTTGTACATGGGTTCTATCTATAAAAATACTAGAGACTTGTTTCGAGTTTCGCACAAACTAAAATTAATGTTGTGGTAAGGTTTGAAGAAAACCCAATATTGGATTAAGCTCGCCCGTGTACATCTGCTGTCTTATTTTTATTGGTTTTATAAAAATAGTGTGTACAATAAAGAATATGAATATATGAATATATTGGCATGACTTAAAGAATGAACTAAGGTTTTCTTCAAGAATTTTTACTATATCTTTTAATATCAATTTCTTAAAATGGTGTGTAAGGTACAGTAGCCTGATTCACGTAAAATCAAACAAGCCAAATATCGTTGAAGTTTTATAGTCGTTCGATCGAAGTCCTATCCAAATGCGGTATTCACGATCTATCGACTTATTTCCAGTTACATTAATAAGTATTTTACCAGGATAATGTAATACAGATTTTTTTAAAAATCAACGAATTTCAAACGACTTTAAAATCGGTGTCGTTCAAACTCGATTGATGGATGTGAATACGGAAATGGTCTAAACGACTAAATCGCTACGATATCGTTACGGTTTTCATTACGTGAATCGGGCTATAGGTCTCAGCAAACTTTACAGGCTGGCTCAATCGACGAAACTGAACAACCTCCCACAAGATTCATTTCAAGAAAACCAAAAAAAAATCGACATCTCCATACAAAATTACAAACTTGATTGGACAGTTTGTATGGAGAGACCGTTTTCTTTTCGTTGTTCGTTTGTCTATTAAAATTTGCGTAAACCATATAGATTCGTTTTAATTCTTGCTATGAAAAAACCCGTATCTATGCCGATTGCCCCAAGTGATTAATTTATGCATAAACTAACAAAATAACATAATCAAACTTTAGTGTTTCCACTAATAATATATCATAACTATTGCTCAATTAATTTCAATTATGTGTAATTTTAATGATAAATAATGTATATTGTAATGTATTGACCCATAATTTTTACCAACCATATTTGTACGCCGGAAACGGCAGAATATTATGATCATAATATATAAGCACATAACAACTTTGTACAATATTCCGACAAATAAATGCATTCTATCCTAATCTATACTCCTAGAGTCCCCGTAACTCTTCTCTTGGTGTCGGACCGTAGGGCCCAGTGCAAGTTGGTAGATGTCACATGTTTTTATATGTCTAAATACCAGAAATTATTTTTGTCAATAGATTTTTAAAAATACATTTAAACATAAAAAAACTTAAAAATAAACTAAAGTACTTATACTAAAACATGTACATAAATATAATACAAAAACACACAGTACACTCAGGCGTCGAATTACTCCCCCAAATCCATTTCAAATCCAATTTGTCTTGTTTTTATGTAGGTCTAGGACATGTTGGTTACCTAACAATATTTTCCTTCGTCGTTTTTTGAGCAGTGATGATGAAATAACTAACACAAAATAAAAGCATCTGCCTAAGTTTGAACCCACGACGTACAATTTGGATGTTGGGCCCATATGGCCCACTGCACATCACATCACATCACATCACATACCAGCACATCAATAGCGCATCACAATTGTTCGAAGTTTTGAAATTTTTTTATTCGTTAAAAATATATCTAAAATGATTTTTGAACTGTCAAACCGACACAAACTGACTGATTGTAGGTTTGTATGTCACGCTTGCTTGAGCAGCAATTCTATTGAAAATCAATTTTTATATATAATAATCTATTCAGTAGTTTCAGCGTGAATAATTACTCCTAATAAACGGCGAAAGTTTGAATGTATTTGTGTGTATTTTTGTTAATTCTTCACGCTAAAACTACTGCCCCCCTAGCCAAGTTACAACCATTTCGCTTGCGCCGAACGCTTCGAGTTGACCTTGCCGCCAATTCTTTTGTTCTGACTACGTGACCGAGCGTTAAGACGACTTCATTCCCGTACATTTGAAACTTTCTACAAGCGTTAACTATTGCAGATTAGCAACTTGGCTAGGGGTACTGAATAGATTTGAATGAAATTTGGCATACAATAAGTAATAATAAAGAAGATTTTTTTAATGTGTCTTTTGTCGTGGATTTTTTTTAATACGATCGAAGCCGCTGGTAGAAGCTAGTTATAAGACTGTTTCACCAGTTAAAACCACTGCACAAGTGAATTCAGTTCCAGTGTTAGCGTGTCCTACAAATGTTCAGTCCGTGTGACTCTAACAAGGCAAATAAACCCGCAGTAATTTTTCAAAGCCTGTTGAATTATGTAATTGGATAAAAGCGACGATTTGCATGTGTCGCGCACTTTTATTGTACTTTAGAACGGGGCGGAGGAAAAGCTTAGAACCCGACTAATTGGAACAAAGAATATTTTCTTCAGCTGCTTTAGAGAACGCAATTTTTCTTCTTTGTATGAAACTTTCAGAATAACGGAATGCAGTTTGAGATTTAAATGCTTAAATGACAGTTTTTTTTTTATCTTGATTAAGGAGCTTTGTTACAATATTGACTATAACCAAGACTTATTATATATATATATATATTATATTACATATACTGACTATGTCATCATAGCCAAGGTCGAAATTTTTAAGTTTTTAGCATAAGTACTTTAATAATATTCAAACAATAAAAACAATCCAGATGCGTAAAAAATAACTTTAGGTAAAAACTGAAAATATAAGTTCATTCCAGAAGTGTAGATAGCAATTTAATTATATATTACACATTAAAACAATTTCATACATACAAAAAATTAAAATAAGAAACTTTAATACGGAACATTAGTGACAGCAAAAGTCTGGACCCATATTTTTAATCTAGAACTCTATTTTATCTAGATATCTAGACTAACTTTCTATCTGATATAGGTCTAAGCTACAGAGAAATACAGATTTTATAGCAACCAAACATACGTTCAAACAACTAAATCACAAAACAGATTACTATGTAAACCACTACTGATACATAAAATCAAAAACTACATTCTATCTACGTTTTATAAATCAACGAAATGCACTACGGACCACTTTACAAACAGTTTTTATGTACTTTTTATTCATAAACCGGCGGGTGGAGTGGGTTACTCTGATAGAATCGTAAAATCATTTTTATGTGATCTGGAACACGTCAGCTCCCATAGGACTTTGTCACAATGTTGTCTTTACGATTTGAATGTAAAATCACGTCGAGGTGTGCCAGGCTATTCCAAGAATTGGGTTAAAAAGATGTAGACACACAATTTTATGAATCTAGATCGAATACTTCAAGGAGTCGGGTAAGATTACTTCTTTAAGGTTTATAAACGAGTAGTTTATAAGAAGAAGGGAACATATTCATTGTGCGTACAGCTAAGGAGTAAAATTCCCTGCCGGTGTTTGTGTTTCCTGATGACTACAACCCGGAAATCTTTAAGTCAAGAGTGAATAGGCTACACTAGGTCGACCGGATCGTCACTTTCTATCAGTTAGGATAACGGTCTAGCACAAACGTATCAACACCCAAAAATTACCTCTCGTTGCGAATCAAATCTTAAACCTTTGGGCTCACCACCCTGCCACCACCTGCCACCTTTCTGCCTGAGGCAGGACCTCACCAAACATGACCAGCTCGGTAGGATCCAGTTTCGTGTGCAGGCAAAAAAACCAATGTGAAACGCCTAGAGGAAACGATGGAGCAGGAAACGGTGGAAGTGTGTCCCGCTTGGGCGGAGCTAGGCGATCCGCGGCGGTGACCTCTCACACCTGGCCCAGGTCATAACATTGTATGGAGTGAAAGTGAATGGGTGAGTAAGTCCACCTATGTACTTTGTGTTGCATGAACATTAAATAAATAAATAAATAAATAAATGGGATCAAATGGGAAGCACTATCGCCTTCTGAGAAGCAGTAATGAAAGTGAAGAAGATGGTCGCAATTGTGAGGGAACGGTCATCCGCACGCCCCAACAGCTGCTGCAGGAGATGGTCTTGGTGTTGGGAGTCGCAGGGCGATTCCCGGCCACCGTATGTGTGGGCTTCCGGAGGACGAACAATGGGTAGCTCACCGCACGGCCATTTGGGAATGACAGATCAAGAATGAGAGAAATGTCAGAACAACCACCTCTAGGGCATCTCTCCCATCCCATCAAGGCCGAAGTCTGCTAGGACCATGGAAATATTGAAAAGTCACCGTGGTTCAGGAATGCAAAAGGCAACTGAAGGACGCAAGGATTTTAGTCAGTAGAAGTCTGACACCCCCTTTCGCCTGCTCTCGCCCTCCAACGGCAGAAAAGATTTGATGTTTTCCCTACTTAAAAAAAAAAACCTAAATCTTCAAATCCAAATATTTGTCACAAGAGATTCAAATAATTCGAAGTATAGGGGTAGTTTTCTTCTTGAGATTAATTTTAGTTAGATTTGCATCTATCTTACTAAGAAAGCATAACTATAGGTGCAGTGTACCATTAATACCCAGTCCTGTACTTGTAACTGAAAATATCGTGGGCGTGGACACCTAGACTAACTGGAATACTTACTTATGGTTGTCCACTTACAAATCATAAGTGCGATTATCTCTCTTTAATCTTATTATACCGACTTATCCTTTAACAATGAAAGGAAAATCAACATAAACCATACTTACGAAGTTACGAGTCACAATCAACTGTCTCGGTTTTTTCCAACCACATTGGGGTAAGCTTCCAGTATAACCAGATTCATCTGGACAGTACCATAACGGCCTGGTCACGACTTTGTTCTCAATGACGAGAGGCGTGGCAAGCCGGGCGGCGTCGGTAAGCGGGCGCGGGGCGCTATGAGCGACATTTTCATACTTTTGATCTTGAACGGCAAGGTGGTGAACGGGCCATCACTAGAGTGGCGTCAGCGGTGCCAAGTTCCCCTAGCCAAGTTGCTAATCTGCAATCGTTAACGCTAGCAAAAAGCTTCAAATGTACGGGAATGACGTCGTCTCAACGCTCAGTCAAGTGGTGAAAACAAAAGATTTGGCGGCGCGGCCAACTCGAAGCATTCGGCGCAAGCAAAACTATTGTAACTTGGCTAGGGGGGCAGGCACAGAGCGCAGTCCCTGGAAGTATGCATTTTTTTTTTTATCTAATCCTTTTTGTTTGTATTGTATTTTTTCTATGGGTGCAGTTATAGAAGTTGGCATCGGACGTAGTGAAAGTGATGGCCATTCAATAAGATCCATCCTCAACTCGTCGCGCAAACGTATCAGAAGATCGATAGTTGTATCGACATCAACTGCAGTACAACGGACTCCGCTAACCACTCGTCCATTTTGCAAGTTTAACAATATTTTAGCTGGCCAACATATGAACAAGCCAGTTTTATTTTACTGTCGAAGCACGATCGACTGTCATCGTTTTGTTTTATTAAAAGGCTGTTCTGTTATGCGTAACAATATTTTTTGGTGAAGTTCCAGCCCACCATACGAATATCCAGTTTAGTCATCTGTTCTGTAATCTTCTAACGATATTTTCAAGAATTTGATAGGTAAGTTTTAAATCAGTAAAAGTTTGGCACGCCTTCTCGCTCTACTCAGAACGGGAGAAGCTATTTGATAATCTCACCACAAAATAAGCTATCTAGTCTTTTTCAAAGTCGCAGGAAATTACACTGCACTCGAAGCGTTTATCATTAACTACATTCTGTATCTTTTAAATTCTGATGTTCTGCGAATTCGTCTTCATTTATTTAGAGATGCAGGGGAATTACGGGAATGATAGGATAGACGCGTAGGGTTGATAATATAGGGTTTTGTTGGATAAAAGTTGAAGAAAAGATAGATGGATTGTGTGAGGAGTGATATGAAAGAAAAGGGAGTTAGCGATAGTTTGACGGGTGACAGGACAGAATGGAAGAAAAAAACATGTTGCGCCGACCCCAAGTAATACGGAAGAAGAAGAAGTTGGATAAAAGTGAGGTACAGAACCCTAAAAAAATATTCACGTTATTTACTTTTGTTGATTGATACCTCAACCAACAATATATAACGTAAATATTATTTAAGATATTACATTTAAAAACTACCTTTTGCCAGCGGCTTCAATCGTGTAAAAGTAGGTTTCTCGATACAAACTTTGTATCCCCCTTTCATCCCCTTATGGGGGTGAATTTTGAAAAAATCCTCTCTTAGTGCTTGACTACTTCATAAAAGGAAACCTTTTGTAATTTCACATCCACGGTCCCAGTTATTTTGACTGTGCATTGATGTATGAAGATATCCGCAGGAAAACTAAGGTTGCCGACATAGCACGAAGAATTGCCAAACTTAAGTGGCAATGGGCAGGGCACATTGCTCGCAGAACAGATGGCCGTTGGGGCCGAAAGGTTCAGGAGTGGCGACCGCGTTGGAAGGCCTCCTGCAAGGTGGACGATGACCTGGTGAAGGTAGCGGGAAACCGATGGATGCGGGACGCACAGGAACATTCGATGTGGCGACGCTTGAGGGAGGCCTATGTCCAACAGTGGACGTGTATCGGCTGAAATGATGATGATGAATGATGATTGATGTATCAGTCAATCAGTTTCCACTTTTATATAAATAGGTGTATTCAATAAGTAAAAATGATTAATGTATACTGATGTTACAAAGCTGAAGAATTTGTTTGTTTAAACACGCTAATCTCAGGAACTATTAACTCATTTTTTTTAAGTGTTGGATAGCCCATTTATTGACGAAAACTATAGGCAATATCTCTCGGGAGCAGAACAGTAACCAAAGAGGCAAGTTAACTCGCCGGAAACAGCAATAATACATATAGTGTAAAAGATACTTTACCTATAGCTAATTATTTCTACAACCATATTTATACTTAATTACTACGGTCTTACCCATACCTCTTATAACTGCTTTTTACTGGAAAAAAACCCCTCGTGCCACTAACATTACCATAACACTTATGTACTTAGTAGTTAAGTGCATGTTGATGTACAAGGCCGGTAGAGAGGGCGCCCTTGCATATATTCATGCACGTTTTCATTTATGGTATTATATGCTCTAACGCATAGAACCTACTGAAACATAGAAGAAGACTTGCCCTTAACAAAAATAAATATGTATTTTTTTCTTTCCGTTGTAATTTGAATTTGAAAGTGAAGAGATAAAAAAAACAATACTCGAAAATTGGATCCTATAGCATCTTTTTTAGAATTAGAATCCACGCGCAGTTCGTTTTATTTTTCCATATGCGCACTCGTGCTGAAAAGTTCGGTGGCTAACTTATGTAGATATTGATATTTTCTCTCGTTACTTTTTACTAATAATAATGATTTATTTCAAAGACAACTTTTTCCTCATTAGGTAAGTATATGTTAGTTATTAACATATAATGTGGACCAAATATTAACAGTTAGTATTATCTACTTCTATGTTAGTTCAATAATTTTACAATCAACACTTTGGAATTCTTACAATAAAACCAATGCTTATAAGTTAACTTACTTAACTTAGAAAACCAAAGATTTTAATACTACAATTTTTCAAAATTCCCAATAATATAATAGATCAAAACCTAGGAAGGAGATATACTTAAGTGAATTCATAAAACATTATTAAAATTAACCCAAATCTCATAAAAAAAATCCCGATCTCCCATTAAGATCAACTACCAAACCTCCCTAACAAACCGCTATCACGTAAATTAGCCACCCGAAAAGCCCCTACTCACTGCGTAATTTAATAACAAAGTACTAGCCATCAACAGAAACAATAATAATAAATCTAATGGCGGTTTCCACAATAACCATTGACATCGGCAGCATAGTCCATCGATTAGCCGAAGCGAGTGGGACCTGCGATACTCGTAATTAAAATCCAATATTGTCTAACCAATATTGATTGCCAGTAACCACGCTCGATAGTACACCAGCTTAATCTACCATTTATTGTCAAGTAACAAGGTGGAGAAACAAAATTATGAACAGCAAATATTTGGAATAATGCCCCAATTTTATCGAGGTTTTACGGCGCTTGCTTCGAGGATTTATGGCTTTTTATTTTTTTATTTGGTAGTAAGAGGATGTTAAATTAATTTTGGATTGTTTAAAATTACTTTAAGGAAAAGAAATCAGGTTAGTCTTTTATCAGTTTTTTGTAGATTTTTATAAAAGTACAATTTGAATAGTGAATGGGTTCGTTCTAGATAAGAGCGCTTTATCGTCGATCACAACGTCATCGTTTAAGTAAGATAATAGTCAAACGCACTACGGAAAATATTTATATTCCTAACTATTACTATCCCACCGCTAGGAAAGGGCCTCCAGCAAGACCTTCCAGACATTCTTTTCCCGCAAAGTACACGATAGTTTTATTTAATCTTTAGGGTTTAGTATTCCTGGGTTCACGAATGTGCTGAGCCCTATTTATGAGCACTGCTTCATCTGGCTTAGAAGTCTCAGAATATCAATATAGATTTATTTTAAATACCGAATTTATTTTCGTGTTAAAACCCCGAGAGAGAACCATCCACTTGGGCCAATGCGCAGCCACTGCCCGTTTGCCCGTAATGTCTTACACCCATACCTACATTTTGCTTACCATGCAGTCTTCCATACGTACTTACATGTGTCTTTACAAATCTTTCTACTAAAGATACTGTGGCATAATACGGAATTGGTTTTTGCAAAAAAATAATAGCTTTGAAATATTTTCTATCGCACTGACCTCCAAAAACCCACACACCTCACCATTTGCATGCAAGAAAAGTTGACCAACTCCCATCCATCAATACCCAGCAATTTGCAAGCGCCTGAGCACGATACGAGCGAAACAAGGCACCTTGCTAGATTTACGACATAACATGGTTTACTGGGGAGCCCTCCAGGCTTACTTACAATGTGAACTCAACTCACAGCATGCGAGATACTTAAACATGTATTGAACGGGATTTATTTGTACCGTACCGTATTCTATTTTACAGCAGTAGGTTTGTAATAATTGTGAGACTGGGCTATCGGGTTTAGTGCTAACAAGCGTTAATGCTGGCTGGTTCTAAGATCTGGTTTCAGATATTATAGTTATGTGGGTAGGACTAGCAGTGAGTAATTCTCAGATACGTTAGTCAGTAACTACCAGATTTAACACCAAGTCTGCCAAAGTCAAACTTAAAATGTGAAAGAAAGTACTAATTGATGACCCACGCTGGAGCATTCCAATATTGAAAAGGAGCTATGAACCCAACCCATTGTATTTTGAAATCAATAAAAAAAACGCTTTAACTCCAAAGATTAATTTAACAGAACATTTAAAACAAAAGAATCTCGAAAAGTTATCAGCACGCATTCAGATAATAAAATCCAATTTTCGATTTCTATTAATCGGCTACAATCGGAGTGGGCTCAATTGTTCTTTGATACCGTTGGCATTGAATCGGTGGCTCGATTGCGTCGACACTGGACAGCAAATTAATCTAGTAGACAATGGCAGTCGTGACGCGGCGCACGCCATGTTTGCACAGTCAATAACAAATTATTCATACTCGGTGATGGAATGTAAACAGAATATGATTGGCTATTAGCATGTGGGGTGTTGAGGCCTCCTGGCACTCCTGCCTCCAGGGACCGGGGGACCATTCGGACCAACGGATCATCCCCTTAGCTATTAACAAGTCGCCGGTAGCCACATCCAACTTTGTTCCTAACGTATTCCGAACTTAATTTAATTAATTACCTACCCTCACATCGTACTCCATTTCGCTAAATATTATTTTCAAGTTAAGGGGACTAAATAACTAAGATCAAACGAACTGCCGGACATAATTCAACGTTTGTGATGTTTTAACGAAGAAAGCAAAATGAAATTATTTCATATGTTTTGGAGGCGCGCTATAAAAGCTCTTTGGGATTACACGCGGTCGCGTTTGGTACAGTTTTATTGATCATTATTCATTATAAACGCCGACGTAACTGGCCACTGCGTGTTGTATTAAGTTGTTAAAAGGGTTTATGGCTTGAAAAAATAATTTACGTTGTACCTACAGTACACGTAATGGCTGGCGCAGGACATGGCGGGTCAGGACATGAAATAATCATTATAAAAGCTACACAACGCTTTAAAACCAAGTAAGTGAAATACGGGCCAAATGCAAAATGAGGTTAAAACCAGAGTCCCGATTTATGTAAAAGTTTGTAAAACAACAAGCGCCAATTTATGTGCAACCCGCTTTATGGCACAGCAAAATAAATGCCTTCAAATAACTTCAGCGCAATGTAAATAAATATTTTTATAGGTGTTATTACGAGCGATAAAGTGCAAAATCTAGGTTTATATAGACGTTTAGAATATCTAAACGAAAATCTTACACGCTTGGAAATACGGGTTTATGTACACTTTATTTGCTTTAGGTCTTGACATCAGGGGTGACTTAAATATTCAGTCTATTGACATTTTTGTGTTACAATTAAATATAATTGTTATAATTAAATATAATCAGAAATGGAGACGATAATTTGGACAAACTACTGTGCTGATGACAAAAGTAAAAGACCCGGCAGATGCAGGAGTCAGTCGTTACAGACCGGCCTCATCTAGCTTTAATTGACGAAAAAAAAATTGACAAGTAAAAGTGTTTTTATAAAACCTACTTGCAAAATAAAGATCATTCATCATTTATCCATACGCGATCTACATCGCCGAAGATAGTATAATATAGCAAAAAAATTGTCCACAATAAAGTTATTCGTCGACGTCATGAATCTCAGCATTGAGGACAAAGACACAAGAAGGACGAGGATATTTTATGCAATTTATGTTTAAATATATATATACTTGCACGATCACATAATGTCATTAAAATCTAATGCAGTTACTCTTTTAAAAAATAAAATGATTGCATTACAATATAGAATACACCAAAATAGTAACAATTTCACAGAATCTTCATGTTTACAATATACAATAGATATACAGATAGGCACCTAGTACCATGTAGCACCTGTAATACTAGAACATTGCGGATTCAGGTAGGGGAGTGTTTATTTAATAAAAAACATAGTTTAAAAAAAACTAAAAAAAAAAACACGCTTTCATAGCAAATCAAACTAAAAAGTGTAAAATAATTTTCAATATAGGTAGAAGATAATAATAATGAACGCAAAATATTAATACTATTGTGAAAAAAACGTGGGGTGCTCGATTTACGAAAAATATGGCACAAAGCGCCCCACGCCACAATGATATTAATATTTTTCGTTCATTATTATTATTTTCTACCTATATTGAAAATTATTTTACACTTTTTAGTTTGATATGCTATGAAAGCGTGTTTTTTTTTTAGTTATTTAAAACTATATTTTTATTTTTCACTAAAAAAAAAACGGATTATTGTATTGTCACCAGTCTTTGATGGGTGTGCAAAGTTTGAAGAAAATCTAATCCCCCAAAGTAGGTCAAAATCGAGCTCAAAGGCGTTGGTTACAAACATACAGGTGAAGCTAATATAAGCGTGTTAAAAAGACATCGGTTGTCGTATGTCTACCAAAGATAACTGTATCAACCAAGTCCTAAAAAGTATACTTTCCATATCGAGCACCAGAAAATGATTCCTCTTATTTTATGACTGGAAGCTTTTGCCATTGTCCACAAGGCAGCCATTTAACGCCTCACTGAACCTACACAGAATATCGAAACAGCCGTTTACATTTTTACGAATGCAATGTAAAGACAATCTTGTTAATGTCAGTTCGTGTAGTTAACGAAGCAACGCTGAAATTTGCAATTTTGATTGGCGCTACACTGCTACCGGTATTTCGTGAAACTGTTAGAGCTGATTGGCAAATTATAATTTAATCGACGAGTATTTCAATGAAAACACTGCATTTCATTGACACGGTTGGACCGATAAAGTAATTAGTGACTGAATAGCTATGTTCGTGTTTATCCAACTTTACTTTGGCCCCCGACTTTGCCTATGGGAAAGTAAAAATGTTTGTTGAATTATTACTCGTATGCGATAGGAATTTGTTTCGTACACGCTAGCGGTTCCCTTGGGTAAATGGGGTTAAGTTTATGTTCGGGGTACTTTATAATTAAAATTAGGTTAATTTATAATTGGAATTATTAAATTATTTACGTTTCAAAGAAACGGATCCCTCTGAGAAATTTTAATATAGTATAGACCAGGTGCTTCTGCAAACGACCTTGTCTTCGTGTTTTTTTGGCCTTTGCAACAATGTGAAATAGAGAATTGAGTCAAATAATTTTTTAACAGGTTATGTACTTTCGCAGATTACCGTTTAAACATATTTGAACTAAAAATGTTACCTCTATTATTCAAATAATATTAGTTTAAAATAGATCTAAGCTACGCTCAGCCGTGAGCTAATGTGAGAAACAAAACAGATCAGACAAAAATCTAATAAAATAGTAAGATAAGAAATAATTCAATCACAAGTATACAGACAAATCACATTATGGAACTATATAGGGACGCGATTCTTACATTATTCAGGGGCATTTTCATGAAAAACGACAACAAGTCTGTTAGCAAACATATTCTGTTTGTTAAATGTGCCTATATAACTAACTACTATGCTTATTATACGAGCAAACCCGTATATATCAATTGTATTAATTTTATGCTGACATCGACGCGCAGCGAATGAATAAAAACACACATTTAGCATCGATGGCGATGAAAGACTCATGCTCCGCTGGTCGATCATCTATCATTTTCGGGCAATAGGTAAACAGATTGAACTTAAAATCAGTTTATCATTTAAATGTACCTATACCCCGTAGATTTTGATCCTTCGAGCCGAAGACAAAAATAAACTATTTTTTTTATTCTTAGTAGGTTCGCGTTTAAACACTATCTCAACTGATGGTAAGCAATGATACGGTCGCCTATGGTGCACGATTGTGTAGAAGTATCCTATTCACTCTTGAATTAAAGACCTCTAGGTTGTAGCTATCAGGAAACACAGACTCCGGCAAGGGATTCCACTCCTTCGCTGTACGTACAATAAATATGTAACTAGCTACAAAGTTGATACTCGCAAAAGCCAGAACAGAATAAACCGCTTATTTTTCTATAACGTGGTCTGTAGTGATTACATCGATAAGTCATTAACTATTCAGAGCAACCGATAAGCACGTACGAATATTTAAGTACTAGGCTACTAGCTACGAACTGCATACTAGCTACCAGTAACTAGCTACTAGTAACTGGCTACCAGTAACTAGCTACCAGCTACTAGCTACCAGCTACTGCCACGAGGGAACGGTCTCATTCGATTTATTTTATAGCTCGTAAACAAAGCTGCCAACTTCTGCCACTCTCCTTTGACACTTTATGGTAAATAAGATTTTACGGTAACGCGAATTTCCAATACCTCCTTTTCTATAGCATTTTCTCTCTACATGCAAATGACAGTAACCATAAAAAGCATTGTACTTGAACTACAATTGCTCTACAGACCATATAAATGTTGATTTCTGCGAATCCTACCATTCCGCAGCGTGCAAATCGCCCCGATGTAATCTTTTGCGGTGTGTTTGTGCAGCCAATAACACAGGCGTCGTAATCGCAGCGAGTTCCACCTTGTTTTCGCCAATAATTAGATTTTGTGAAGTTTCGTAACATAAAAAACAAACGACTGCAGCAGAAGTTTTACTGCGGTTTCATGAAATCGAAGTCCTCGAAGCGGTACCACGACACCGTTTTTAATAACCGTGCCCGCTCAATGTTCGAATTCTAATCGAGTTTTAAATTGCAGCTATTCTTGTCTGGCGGTCTCGGTCCTCTCCCTCGCAGCTCGCGCTGAACTTTCATCTCTCATCTACGGTTCTATTCCTCGTTAGCTTCTCCTTAAAACTTCGCCGGCGACTTCGATAAGTTTTTTAACTTCAGTAGAACTCGCTTCTCATGATTAATTAATTCGATTGTGCGTGAGCTATTCGCGACGTGATCGCTTGCTGTGGTGTCCATTATTTCACGATTTGGGTCGAGGGGAGCCTCAATAGTAGGGGTTGATTCTGCTCGGTCACTGCACTAAACGGTCTTGTTACATTCCGTCTTTACAGTTTCGTCTTTTTTATACGAAAAGTTGAAAGGGGAGCCATGTTCCTTACGGGACAAGGACAGCTCAATTTAGACTATCGTTTTATAAAGCGCATTGCAATTTTCCTGTCGTGGCCATCTGCTGTTTTTATTTAAACTTGAAATAATATTATTGCTTTTATTTGGGCTGAATTTAGACCTTTCAGTGAAAAATAATCTATTTGTGTTATATCCTCTTCCACAATTAGTGTTTCTCAACAACCAATAATCATATTCTCCTGACATTACTTCCTGCCTTGAAACATATTTTTAACTTTTCCTTGTATTTTTTCACCGTTTCTGATGTTTTTTAGCGGAAAACTAAAAGGAGTCGATTGAGGAGTGATCACGGTCGGTTGAGCTGCTTTAACACCAAAAAAACTCAGGCCAAATAGTTAAGAGGTGTAGTTATGTGGAACAGACATGATGTAGCGTCGCTGTCTCCACTCTGACTGAGTGGAGGTCAGATTAAATACGCAAAGATAGCTAAAAGCCTAGGGGTGATCATGGACTCTTACTTGTCTTAGACTGCTCATATCGCTGACGTCAGTCGTAAAGTGCATTACCTACACGTTCCACTCGTTGAAAGACCTTCAGAGCTTTTTGCCCTTGAATATCAAGATTTCCGTAGCCCAAACACTAACTCATCATAGACTATACCGTCGTCTTATGTAATAGTTAAGATGTATGATAATCTTTACATTATAATGTTATGTTGTTTATTATTATATCTAACATAGTAACGCTTACACATGGCGTAGAGTCTACATCTCTATTATTTTAAATTGATACACAGGCATGCTGAAAGAGATTTCTTCAGAAAATAGCATCAGATTTGCACATAGTTTTTCAGCTTCTTTCTTCTACTCTGTTTATTATGTGTACTAACAGTTAAATAAAGGAATAACGTTTTGTTTCATCATTATTTCTATTATATGATATCTATTAACTGTATCTAAATATATTTCAGGTAAGTGCTTGAATTTCAACGCTGGTTTTAAGGTCAAGATAGGCTAGAAATAGTTCTATACTTATTATGAAAAGCTTATTACGACTTTTGTTTTAAAGGTGGAAATCATCTAATGACTTCATCTACTCTGAGTGTAGGTGGAGGGCGTGTCAGACTTTTACTGGCTAAAACCACACCTGTGTCCTTCAGTTGCTCTTTGTTTTCTAGGGCTACGGTTTTCCTTTTCAGAAATTCCCTGTGGTCCGAGCTAGCGGGTATCAGCCCTGCTGGGCCCTTACGATTTGCTGACATATCTTTGAGGAGCGCGTGGATCTCTATGCACTATTGACTATTGGGCTCGGTCCGGTCAATTGCCAGATGGCCAGGATAGCTCGCCATCCATTGCGTGATGTCCGCAAGCCCGCGTCTACTGTGGCTGGTAGTCAGCGTGAAGACGCTACTTTAACTATCAAACGTGTTTCCGTAAAAAAAACCGTTTCAAAACACACATGGAAAACAAAAAATCTGCATTCAAACTTACACTTCTACGTTCCGAGCGTTGAAAACGTAAAAACACAGGTTGTAAAAAAGCGCCATCAAAATAAATCATTTTAATTTCCACACGGTATTAAGGACATAATCCGCTATATTTTAATAAATTTTACTACTCATAAAAACATGAACTGCTCGCACGTTACACGTACGGGGCCGTTTGCGGCTTTTGAAGCACGCAATGTAATTTAATTAAAAGCGACGTACCTATAAAGCAGTGGTGTGCGTTCGTACTTAAGACAGCGTTAATTCACGGGGGCTTGATGTACCCCACGTGTAGTACTCCGCTAATGCTCGCATTACTCAGGCGGTGACGGGTTGATTGTTTATACGCGGATCCGCGAGCCCGTTGTTATTGGCCGCCATACGTTTACTTTATAACCGCAGGACTAAGATAAATACATAGAGGTCCAGTCAATATTTTACAAAGATATTTGCGGATGATATTGGTGACCTCTATCGGTTTGTTAAACTTGGTCGCAGGCGGTCTGTGGATAAATGTGGTGATATTACGTAGCAGTGTTTTCATGTTGACCTAGGATGAAAAGAAAATGTTGAGTGTCAACTTATGCGAATAGAGACCTTATAACTATTTTGATTTTTGTATTCGGAATCATCGTTTCAATTGGCCAACTCCTATCGCTCACCAAACATGGGTCACATGATCCTGAGGGATTGTTTTAAAGCTAAGCTCAACTAAAGGAATACAGGTGGGTTTTAGTCATTAGAAGTATGACATTCGCTCTCGCTTCACCCAGGAAGGGAAGAGAAATTATTTGATGATTTTCTACCCCATAAATGAATCAGATGACCACTTCAGTGTACGGCATGTACAGTCATTATGCCGCTAACCTTGCTTGCCTTTTACACCACATACTGTCCATGGCGACTCATGGTGTATTACTTAGCATAGTTGGCCTAATAATGTTCCCAAGTTTGGGACTCAGGCCTCCTCTCTAAGAGAAGGAATGGGCCGTAATCCACCACGCGTGCCCAGTGCGGTTTAGTGGATGTCACGTGTCTTCGAATTTTTGGTTCTAGGACATGCCGGTTTCCTCACGATGTTTTTCTTCACCGTTTTGAGAGCAGTGGTGATGAAATAAACTACACAAAGTAACGCGCCTGGCTGGGTTTAAACCCGCGACCTACAACTCGTAAGCCGGTGCCGTTATTACTCGGCCACTACTGTTCTCAGGTGTGTATTACTTGCTACTACAAAATTAATGGAACGGCATTCTTAATTGATTAAAGATATCACACTCCTACCCCTACCTATATATTTCTCGAGTCGTTGCTTAGCATCCGCCCAGCTTCAAGGTTGTATTGGCAATGGAACCATTTTCACGAACGTATTTTTGGCATAATTAATTTTTCATCGGAAATGTGATGTTAGTGTAGGTATATTTGGCTGTGTGTATTTGGTACTTTTATATGAGACCAGTCAACGAAAATATTGTTGCTTAGTACGGTACTGTGTTTTAGAGTGATACTAGCTTCTGTCAGTGGTTTCGCCCGCAAGAATGTAGAAATTATTTGAACTGATGCATGTGTATATTCCCGGGACACAAGCGTTTTTATTTACATATGTAAAATATCAAATTTCATCCAAAACCGTTCAGTCGTTTGAGTATGACGGAATAACACACACATGTATATTCAAACTTTCGCCCTTATAACATTATTTTCATACAGTAGGCACAACGGATCTTGAGCGCTCGGCGTCAGAGTGGGGATCGCTTTGCGCATTCCATACATTGGCGAGCCAATCGTCTTCGTTGTTAGATATATGCAGCAACGCAGGGAACGAATGAGGAGTAACGTCTAAGACGGGATGGCGCGGTGAGCCAATCATTGACACTCCCCGCTCCCGCGTCTCACTTCGCACCACTAAAGAGACCGAATATTTGACTTCTGCGCAACCGCTCAAGATCCGTTGTGCCTACTGTAATTGATACAAAGTATAAATTTTATTTAACGATACATTCACAGTAAGGTTTTCCTGCCCAACAACAAAAAAAAACCTTAAAAACCAGCTTTCATTTGGCCAATCATGAAGCACGTATTATTTCAACGTGAAAGGTTTTATCAATATAAACCGATTACGTAAAGGTAAAGAACCTGAAAAAAGAAATTATGAATATGCAGGTAGCTTGATATTTTTCTTTCGCAAACCGTTTTTCCTGATTTTCTCCGTATTTTATTCAATAAAGGCCTTTCAATAACATCCCTCGAGTCTTATTAAAATTATAAAAATTGAAGGGTTTTTTTTGTTAATGCTGTCACTTTGAAATAAATTACTTTCGTTTTTACATCACAGCGTGTTTTTAAAAAAACCGCTCGAAAAAGAAATAATAACATTTGCACCTGTTATTCTCACAGCCGGGAAAGATTTGACAATTGTTTTGCGAGTTTGGTGAAAAGGAACCACTGAATTAAGGTCCTACTAAGGTACTATCACGACGATTACATAATAAAAAACAATCTTTTTACTTCGGTGTTGGGAAAACACTTTTTTATAAAAAGGTTAAAAAGGGTGTTGGATTTTGTATGGGCTTTTACTTTAAGTTGTTTTTGCACTTTGAAAAACTGTTCCTACACAAAATTAATGGCAAAAATTGCCAAAATAAAACTCACATTATTGATAAAAAATATAAGGTATTTCCCGTTCATGGTTAATTAACCATTCACGGAAAATTAAACCTTATATTTTTAAAACTCTTATTAAAATGATATATTTTTTACAAGATTTTTATTAACTGATAACATTTGTATGTACATATGTTTGTTAAGATCTGCTGAAATTTTTCAGCTTGAATGATTGCTATACAAGCTGAAATGCCTAGTTAAGTGATGTAATTCTAAATCCAATATGGCGGTTTCGATATTTATTATGCATCTCCATGATATGAATTTCAATTTTAGTTAGCTGAGAAAAATCGAAAAAAAAAAACAAATCAATATCACAACAAATCCAGCAAAAAAGCATTTTTGAAAAGTTAAAAACATTTTTTACGGTGTTTTAAAACCATATCTACGAACACAAACCAGCCAGTATTCACAGAACAAAAAACAAAATCCATTTGCAAAGATTTCAAACCCAAACGCATACAGTGCAAGCTGACTGTATAATTTAGCAGGCGAAGTCGGGGCCCAGAGCGGGTACATAAATAAAACATGCCTGTCAATAGATACAGGAAGGAGAGGGGGGACAATTAATTAAATTAAGACTGAATAAAGTTTGCTATCGTTTCTTTCATCCCGCCGACGCTATGGGGATGGGATGAAAACTCGCTTCGAATAATTAAAATTTTACTTTTATTATCTATAAGTTGGGCATCAAGTCTTTTACATCGCTTCTAGGACATAATTTTAAATGGACATACCTGAAAGTCTACTCTGTAAGTACCTGTAAGTCTAGGCTGTTTCTGAATCTATAGATTCTATTGGATTTTTATTTATTTTTTGGATTTTTTTTTTTCTATTGGATTTTTTTTATTTTCTATTGGATTTTATTGGTTCTATTTGTTTCGCGAGGGATTCGTGGTCGATGGGGCCGAAAGGTTCTAGAAGACGAAGTTGGAAGGCCCGCACAAGGTGGGAAGATGACCTGGTGAGACAAACAGTACCGCTCGTTGTGACACTTGGGGGAGGCCTTTGTCCAGCGTAGGACGTCTTTCCGCTGAAATGATGATGATGATGAGAGACTAGAATCCGCGACAAGCAACGTATCAACCTAAACCTTTGCACCAAATGTGCCGCCGAACGATTAAACGTGACAATTTGGACCACGTGCATCAATCCCATATATTTTGAGCTTTCTGATAATTATAATCGCTAACTGAATATTACTTTTGTCCCGGTCCTCTTGTCTGTGCACGGTCTAACCAATTATAACCGGTAACTTTTTGGAAACATTGAAACATTTCTCATAAATTGTCCATTTCAAATTCATGTGTATGCTGTGACCTTTTCCCTTGGCTTGTCACGTACCCTCCCCTACGCACACATGCGTCACGATATGCTTTTTATTCGACAAAATAAGTTATTTTTGGACATCCTAGCTCCGTTATTTTTCCGCCATGAATATGATGAAAGGAAATTTGCTACTATTTATGGCTACAAAAAGCAAATTACTAGGAAAACAAGGTGTGCTTCTATTAATATGAATAAATAAATGTCCAAATAAGATACTTTATCAATTTTTTTTAAAGACTTTCAAAATAAAAATATTTTATTCCACATACCTAGGCCTACATCAGAAGTGAGTGGTCGTTTCCTATGGAGAAGAACCGGCAAGAAACTCCATGGTTACTCTTTAAGACTTAAATGACATGGTTACTCGTAGTTTTTCTCTCTGAGAGATTTTTACTTTGCTAACGGAATACATATTATCATTAATTCTGAATGTTTTTATTAAAATTACTGAGATTTAACGGACAATTTTCTAGTTCTTTTTAACAAAACAGGTTTTATTCTGGAAAGAAAACTTATAGATTTATGCCAACAAATAAAAATAAAACACCGCTACTACAAAACGTAAATATAGATTCCATTGTGAAAAACGATAGGCATGATGCACACAAAATAAGTGTGGGTATAGTACACACTACCCGCTGTATTGTGGTGTGGGGACGAGTCCCCAGGGTGTAACGCGCCCCTTATAGCCATATCCATCAAAACGTGTATAGATTTACATGTTATTACACATTACACTCAATTTACATACCCGCAATGCACTTTACGCTTCTCACTTTGAACAACAAAGGCCAATGATGAGTAGGTGGATAAAAATATGATTGCGTATGTTAAAATTCAGACAAAATGTGGGCGCGAAAAAGTCGGTAATTGGTAAATGCCGGTCGCTATGAAAGGAGGAGGTAAGTAACAGAGTAATGAAGTTTTTGTTGTGAGAAAAGATGAGAGGTTAGAAAGGAAATACTTTCCGATTTGTACTCGTACTGCTACGAGTGTCGCCGCTTGTCTCACACCCTTTAACTCCACTACAGGCAATAAACCAATACAAATACGCATTACGCAACTAACAGACCACGCACACTTAGATCGCAAGTTTGCTATTGGTAGTTGAACTATGAGCATTGCCCTACTTTGTGGCACGCCTGCCCTGCCCACAAGGCCCTTTTAACCTCTTGATTCTTACTTAGAAGTGAAAGATTTTTTTTTATGGTGGGATAAAATCATCCAATGACAACCCCCGCTCTTGGGCGGAGCGGGAGATAGTGTCAGACTCTTACTGACTAAAAGACCCACCCCGTTCCTTCTAGCCTTCATATCGGGGCTCGAGGGCCCTTTCGGATAACCCTGGCCCCAGTAGGCAAGTGAAAGATTGCTCTGTCAAACTTTTGCTGATAGCTATAACCTGGGGTTATTTAAGTAAAGATTGAGTAGGTTACTTCTAGGCAAGCGTTTTTTTTTTTTTTTATGTTGGGAAAAATCATGCATTGACATCCCCGGGAGATCCCCGGGAGATCCCGAGCGGGAGATAGTGTCAGATTCTTACTGACTAAAATACCCACCCCGTTCCTTCTAGCCTTCATACCGGGGCTCGAGCGCCCTTTCGGATAACCCTGGCCCCAGTAGGCTTCGACCCGGCTGGGTTCCTGCTGTTGCTGACAACTCCTTGAGGCGCGCGGGAACAGTGCGCGCCGTCGACGACTTGGGCTAGGTCCGGACAGTAACCGGACGGCCGGACAGTGAGCTACCCATTGCTCACTTTCCGCAAGCCCGCGCCTACGGTGGCCGGAAATCGGGATCAGAATCCCGGCGGCGGCGGCGGCGATAACGCCGTTGCCTGATACGTTCGGCCTCTTCCTTTGCGAGCATTACTGCTTCGCAGAAGTCGGCGACCGCCTGCCACTCCTCCTCGCTCCGGACCATGGCCTCAACCAAGGCCCGGCGCGAGAGGTCTCCGCCGCCGATCGCCCCCACGAGGGCACGGCGATGCTCCGCCCAAGCAGGGCACACCTCAACTGTGTGCTCCACCGTATCCTCCGGGCGTTCCGCACATTGGCGACACCCGGGCGTCACTTCCGCATGAATCCGGTGCAGGAAACTCCCGAACGAACCATGTCCGGTGAGGACCTGCGTCATGCGGAAGGTAAGGACGCCGTGAGGTCTTTCCAACCACGCCTCAAAGAGGGGACTTACCGCCATGATTGCGGCGTGCCCAGCACTGGGTTGCGATAGTCGTTGACGCCATTTCACCATGAGATCCCGCGGAGCTCTGTCCGCCATGCCGTGACCTGTCGCGGCAGCGGACTTTCACCCCGTCGTTGCATCTCCACGCGCATATCGTGCATGTGTGCAAGGACTGTTGCCTCCAGATCCCACGGTGGTAGGCCAGCCAGAAGGCTCGCCGCTTCGCGGGAGACCGTGCAGTATCCCCGCACCATCCTTATTGCCATGACCCTCTGGCAGGCGTTCAGTATGGCCGCCGGTTGCTTTTTCAGCAGCGGTGCCCACACCGGCGTCCCGTAGAGGGCCATGGACCGGACGATCCCCGCGTAGAGCCTACGGCGGGAGGCATCTGGACCCCCAAGGTTGGGCAGGAGCCGCTTGAGCGCAGCCCCAGCCCGGTTGAGTTTGGGAGCCAGACGTCGGAAATGCTCCACGAAATTCCACCGGCTGTCGAGGACGAGTCACTTACCATCTGGTGGATACCTAGTGGCCAGGCGCAAGCCTATAAATAATTAATAAAAATATTTTACCAATAAATTTGAAATTGGTTTAAGAGAGAGGTGAATTTTTGTTTGTTGATTAATAATGTTTGTAAAATACCTGGAAATACTGGCTCGATCAAGAAAATTTTTTTTTCACAGAAAAAAGCCAATATCGCTACTTTTATACCAAAAAAATACCAGTAAATAAATACCTACCTAGACACAAGCCTTGCTAGTTATCCTTTGTTAGGGATGGAGGGTGTACAGACACCCTATACAGGTTCATCCCTTTAACAATTCATTTTAGGTAGTAAAATGGATCGCGTTAAGATGTCGTGGTAAGGCCTCAATTCTCTTTTGCATTCCAGAAAACTGTTTTCAACAATCCTACGGCCCTGAAAGACATTTTTTTTTTATTGTTGATAGGTTCGCGCTTGACCACATCGACCTTGTCGGGCCCTTCTATTTTACTGACATCTCTGCCTGCTACGATAGACTATGGGCTAGTCTCCGTAGGTTCAGACCTACTATACAAGGTGTAAGGGACAGCCCTCCACAAACTTTAAGGGCTTGCTCAGTAGGCGAAACTGAACAACCTACCATAGAATTTTTTTTTCAGGAAACGAAAAAAAAAATCCGCCTCACCATGCAAAATTATTAACCTGATTGGACAGTTTGTGTGGAGAGGCTTTTTTTTTGGTTTCCTGAAAAAAGTGTTTATGGTGGGTTGTTCAGTTTTGTCTACTGGGCAAGCCCTTAAAGTTTGTGGAGGGCTGTCCCTTACACCATTTATATCCCATGTCTCCATCTAGCATTAAAAACAAAACTATGACTCATAAATCATCATTGTGCGACTGTGCGTACAGCTAAGGAGTGGAATCCTGCCAGAGTCTTTGTTTCCTGATGGCCACAACCCGAGAATCTTTAAGTCAAGAGTGAATAGGTTACTTCTAGGTAAGCGCGCTCCATCATCGACCGCATCGTCGCTTTCCATCAGGTGCGATAGTGGTCAAGCGCAAACCTATCGATAATAACAAAAAAAAATACAATTTTAAAGCCACATTCCAATTAAGTGCACATTAAGCTCACTATCAAGCCAATACCGTAGACGAAGGTCATAAATCTAAACTGCTAATCCTTGCTGTCCTCATAACAAATGACCAAAGTTGTCCCAAAAGACCGTGTAACCAGCAATAATATCGTAAACAAGATAAGCTCTCGTATTTATGGGGCAGGACCTACCTAAAGTGATGTCAAAAACCAGAGTCGGGTAAACGCCTCAGGCACGGTCCGAGTCCCTATACATTCCATATCATCTATATACATAAAAGGAAAAACTGACTGACTGACTGACTGACTGACAACGCACAGCCAAAACTACTGGTTCTAGGAACTAGTGAAATTGTGTACAAGGCTTCCTTTTATGAAGTAGGTGAGAACTAAGTACTAAATACCCCTTGTATTTGAAAAGTCAACTTTATAGCGGCTGAAAAAAGGAAAATTCGTTTGTTTGTAAAATTTTAGTACACGAAAAGTCCCAAGAAAATAAAATAGGTTTTCATAGCTTTCTTTTTTCAAAATGGCCCCCCCTACAAAATGATTTAGAGGGTGTTAAAGGTTGTACGAGAATATAATATCTTGAGATAATATAATTGAAACTTGGCAAAAATTCAAATAAAAATTGATATCTATTATTAATTTTTATTAGAATTTTTGCCAATTTGACTGACATTATTAGTTTTTCAGAACTACCCCCAAAATACGGTTTAAGGGGTGTTAAAGTTTATCACCATGATCATCATGACAGTGATGACAGTGATGACATATTGCTCCGAAACGTTGTCGTTTACAATAGACCAAGAAGACTTAAAGTCACCCAAAGGACAATGGCTCGGAGTTTCCTGGCGTGATCACATCAGAACTGTTAAAGTTTTCATGAAAATATTCTCGCGAGCAAAGCCGCTGACAAAGTGTTAGTTCGAATATTATGACGAATTTATATTCGTAATCCATCTTGGTTTATCATAAGAGTACCTTCGTGAAACTGGAAATTTTAAAAGCTACGTTTTTATATTTTTCTGTCACATTTAGCCGTGAAATATGCCCCTCGCTTAATATACACGAGTAGGTATTATCCCTCTTATGCCTATGTATTCCCTAAAGGAATCATAAAGGGTTAAAATCCCCATTTGCAGATCCTCGGTTACTGATAAGTATTTATGATTATTTCTAGCGTTATACTGGGAGATTATTTATTTAAGAAAAGCTAATTTCTCTTCCACGTAGCAATTCTGCCAGTTTTGTGAATGCATTTCTGGATGACAGCAATGTGGAAGGGTATTTCGATGCCTACGTGTATTATGGTTTAGTATAAATAATAAGTTTCATCTGTACAATATTGTAATAAACTGTAGTTTTGTTTAATTTTTAATTACTGTTATAATGAATCCTGCAGCGAGACGCCAAACAAACCCTTTGAAATTTTCGTTTCGAGTGTAAGCAAAAATGAACTTAGCGGTGGTCGTCTTTTAGTCAGTAAGAGTCTGACACTATCTCCCGCTCCGCCCAAGGGCGGGGGATGTCAATGCATGATTTTTCCCACCATAAAAAAAAAGGTGGTAGTGTCTTTGATGGTACTCTATGCCTATTCGCGCAAAACTGTTCATTCAATTAACAGTTAAGGAGTCGTGGGCTTACGGACGATTAGCTACCCATTGTAGCCTGTCGTCCGGCCGTCCAATAATCTTCCAGACCGAGCCGAGTTGTCGACGACGGTACGAAGTATTTCACGCACACTTCAAAGAGATGTCAGAAAGTGTAGGGGTCGAGCAGTCTTGAAGCCTTCTGAGACCATAGGCTTCTGAAAGGAAATCCCGGTTTCACTGGAAGGCTAGGCAAAAAAAGAACATAGGTGTTGTTCTGGGTCCGAGAGAAGGAAAAACCATTGAAAGAATTCCCACCTTAATAAAAGGAGTTACTGAGTAATAATCATATACTTTATAATATAGATAGGAGGTAGAATAAACATTAACTTAAAAAAAAAAATTAAAGTTTTCAAAATATTAAAAATAAAAATTCCTCAAAACCATACAAAAATATTGCGTTACGTGACCTAGATATACTCTGTCATGTTTCAACGTTTCAATAAATCCAGCCACGAAAAGTCTCGTTAATCCAGGCTTCCCTATATTCCTGGATTACAATAAATATACGAGTAAGTACGACAAATAACATGGCATTACAATGTTGTGGATTGTGATGTAAGTGCAAAATAACGTCGACATCTCTGTAGGTATAATCTAATAACATCGAATTATTGCTTATACTAAGTAATATTATAATAAATTTGCTATTTTACGACTACCGTATTTCAAATGTTATGTCCCTGTCTTGACGGCGCGTACTGCTTCACGCGCGCCTCTAGATGTCTGCCAGCCGTAGGGGCTCAGCAGGGTCGAGGCCTACTAGGGCCCAGGATTTGCTTCTGAAAGGAAAACTGGTATGAAAGAAAACAAAGAAAAAGGAGTGGGTTTTTAGCCAGTAAAAGTCTGACACACCCTCGCGCTCCGCCCAAGAGCCGGAGATGTCATTGGATAATATTTTCCAACCTAAAAAAAATGTCCGTCTCCCAGTAATAATGATTCTATAATAGACTCTCCTTCCAAATTAAAATTTCTTTATTTGGTATAATTTGAAGATGGATGAAAAAAGATTGCATGTAGCGGCGATGAGAATGTTGAGATGGATGAGTGGTGTGACGAAAATGGATAAAGTGAGAAATGAGCATATTAGAGGAAGTTTGAAAGTGGCGCCAGTGACTGAAAAGTTGAAAGGTAATCGGTTGTCTTGGTATAGTCATGTGAAGAGGAGGGATGAAGCGCATATTACTAAAAGAGTTCTGAGTATACATGTGGATGGATGGAGAGGGAGAGGAAGGCCGAAGAAAAGATGGATGGATTGTGTGAGGAGTGATATGAAACAAAAGGGCAGAGGAGGAAAGGAGGGGAGGTGATAGTTAGACGGGCGACCGGACAGAATGGAAGAAAAAAACGTGTTGCGCCGACCCCAAGTAATATGGGATAAGGGCAGGAAGATGAAGATTTGCTATAATTTGAATATTATATTGAATACAATTTGATTTGTATAAGAAAACTATGTAGGTCTATGCTCTGCTACTACCTAACCAAAAGGATGAATGAGTCGTTTTTAGGGTTACGTGCCTTAGTCGGCAATAAGTTTTCCATCAGTTCATCTGTCAAGAGCTTTTTCACAGGAACGCGTGAAGATATTAAACAAAAATGAATATCAAAGTCTCAAGTCTTCTACCTTTTAGAGTCGTGATAAATTCAAAATTGTAAATCAGCGCAGTCTAAAAATAAAGCCTATTATGCTCCGTTTATGGCGCAGTTAAGATTTGGCAAAAAATAAGATCTCAAAGTACAACAGGAAAAGGCTAAAAACCGGTTTAAACCCCTTTATTAGTTACGTCATAAAATAATATTTATTTTTGCGATTCGGAAAAATCTTCCAGACTCAATTCGGAAATCGAGCTATTTACAAAGATAAGTTTGTACAGTAGGTTCGGTGCGTGAGTCAATCTCGTACTTGACTGTGTTTTTTTTTTCTATACGCCACTCCGTAGAGAAGAAGAGAAAAAGAGGCGCCACCAAGACCGGTCCCGTGCGTCTCGCATCCATTGGATTACCGCGACCCTGACCAGATCATCGGTACCCAGCCATAGTGGGGCGAAGTTATTTAATTTCCCACCTTATAAAAAAAACCTATAATATAGACAGTCTGAACATAATAAAGAAAAATGTGTTTTATTTTGAAGGTTTTCGGTGCTATTTTTAAATTTTCTCTTTATAAGAACCTTTTTGAGAATTCAAAAAAAATATTTATTTATTTAAACTTCATGTACAGTAGTGGTACACAGGCGGACTTAATAATAATAATAATAATAAAATATTTATTTCGGACGAGGTCCATATGTTGCGGGTGTTGTTGTGAATGCAACAAGGCATTCTCTACCAGTCAACCTTTGGGTTAAAAAGACAACACTGTAGTAAGTTTGCACAATAAACAAATAACAGAAACTCCAAACGGAAAAAAATAAAATAAGTTATTTATAATAATAAAATACATTATAACTAATAAATACTATGAAAAATATCAAATCATAAATAGAACTTAATAATAATTCTGACGAAGACCAAACTACGGTAAGGCAATTATGGTAAGGTAATTTTTTTTTTTATATAAAGTAGTACTTGACTGCGATCCCACCTGATGGTAAGCAATGCAATCGTTGATGGTAAGGTGCACTAGTTTATTAACATTTTAAAAACCGTAATAGAGATTCAATAGAAAGACAATGAGATAGCGAACGCCGGCGTTCGCTTGGGGTTTAATGAGTTCACTCTAGCCTTGAAGACACCCAAATTATAATTGGATGGGAAGACCGCAGCAGGCAAATTGTTCCAGTCTTTCGAAGTACGCGGTAAAACGAATTTAAAAAAAAGCAATTTTTTTCTTACATTTATTTGGCAATTTAAGGAGGTAATATACGTGGCCTATTCTTTCTTTGATATTGTTCGTTGAATCGTTAAGCTCTTTACTAGTCCTGAACTCCTGGTGTACGAATGCTTGCTCTACCTGCACTGGTCTACTCAGATCTGTCTTTTCTTCAAAGGATTTATGTTTGGATTTCGAATGAAGGTACGTGTTTTCTATATGGACTTACATTGACTTCTGCGCTTTCAGGTTCAGTCAACATGGGCCTCATCGTTAAGGCCCAAACTTGAGTCGTCGACGGCGAGTAGTGTCTCACGCTTGCCTCAAAGAGATGCAATAGCGTAGAGCCGGTTTCCGCTAATCGCAAAGGGTAACTGAAAGACACAGCTGGGTTATAGTCTTCCACTCTAACGTGCAAGAAAACATTGGATGATTTCAAAAAAAATCGTAAACACATATTAAGAGGCTCCTTTTTCACTCGCCTGTCGTCAAAATCGAGCATGGTTTAAAAGCTTCCTACTGCATCTATCGAAATCCAACTCGATGTTTGACGAAAAGGCAACGCGAAAAGAGGGAGATATCGCCTAAAAACTCTGTTAGCATTCCTATCTTATATGGAAAATTGCGTGTAAACCATGTTATTGTAAGTTCGAAAAACTTGGCCGAAAATCATAGAAAAAACAATATTGCACAAAGTGACAGCCATTCCCGGAAAATTTAACACATTACTCATTTGTGAGACGTGTGGTTTTCCTCGCGCTGTTTTCCTTCAGCCAGCAATGATTAATTGATGGCGCCATGGCTAACGTAGCTAAATAATAAATAAAATAATCTACCATTAAACCATTTCCAGTCTTTAACATAAATTTTTGAACTCGGTTATGAAGCCATACTTATATTCGTACTAATCAGTTTGATATTATGGAGGCGATAGTTTTTATGTATGCTGGAATGTGTATTTATGTGTGTACGTTTGTTACTCCTTCACACTCAAACGGCTGAACAGATCTGGCACATGGATATACTATAACATAGGATTTTTAATTGATTTAAACTAGTGCTTCACTGCGATCCCACCTGATGGTAAGCAGTGATGCAATCGCTGATGTTTTTATCTGTCGGTAGTATTTTTCCGTGGGATAGTTTTCTATTTTAACGTTGGAGACATCTCTGGTAGAAGCTAACAATAATGATAAAAATGTAAAAGTAATTATCGGTCTGTCTGTCTGTTAACATGTTAACAATTTAACGAATTTTGATGAAAATTGGCATTACACATACACCATTTCCAGGATTCGCACTTGTGAGACCTTTTTATTCCGAGAGTATGTTCTTTTGAGACAATCCTTGACTTAAAGGCAGGTGATGCTGCAAAACTTATAGCAAATATTTGTGTTCTCTGATTTCAACCTAAGTACAGCGGTAGATTTTAGTTGATCCATCTCTCGTCTAATAAGTTTAACTCAAGCGTGAAGTGTCGCCTGGCGCCCCGCCAGTATTACTGCCAAATAGATATCTTTTATTCAGTAAAGCTCAAACTTTTCACAGCATAAATTCCACAACTAGAGGGAACCTTCATGAAAATGTAATGAGGAAGAACTATTTATGGTTAATCCTTTCGAAACAAACTGCACGAACCGTTGTCCGTTTCAGTTTTACGCATGGTCGTTGCAAGAAAGTGTCTAGTGGCATTGTTGGCGGCTAAAAGCAGTGGTGCGGGACAAGGATCGATATACATTTTAATGTGAGTGTGAAAGAGAGGGGTCTGCTAAAGACAGACGAATGAGCTGGAAGGCAGAGTGAATTTTTGAATTGCAAATGGGGGAAATGAAACCGCCGCCGCCTTGGTAGACTCCGCCGCCAGTCGCCACCCTCAGACCTCTTCCGGCGTTATAATCATCGTTAATAACAGTGGAGTACTTTAATGAATTTATGTAGTGATCAAAGTAAGAAGCTAATTCGAGGAAAGTTTAACGGACACGTTTCAATAGGGTTTAGGGATTATTGCTTAATCCCAATTTCGTATCTATGTTGCTTTAGCATTTGTTAACCAAAACAGACCAACAGAATTAGTTGAGAGCTAAGTTTTTGGCTTAATTTTAAACAGAATGAATTATTCAAATCTATGTATTTTTTGTGCGTTATCGAACCGTCTGTTGTGCTAATCTAATTAAAGTTAATGTAAGCAATTCTGCGTTGGAATGCCAATTTACTTTCTGTCGGACTGATTGTAGTAAAAGCACGGACCTTTTAGCGACAACACACAGAATAAAGGATTCATAAAACAATTAAACATTGTCTTACTAAATACAAGGGACACAGATTACAAATAGGCGGATTCAATTATAAACATGACTCGTTTGTTGTTTAATCTTACTTAAAAATGACCTTGTACAAACAAAGCCAAGTTCTTTGCTTACAATACACGCAATGTAAACTGAGATAGTTTTCTTGCTTTTGTTTTCGTCCAATTAGTTTATGTAAATGATGAAAAAACAAATTAACAAACCTAAGAAATTAACATACTTCTAACAATCTAGAATTTTACTCAAACGTAAACCAGAGGGGACTACTAACACCAAAATGAAATGAAAAAATACTTAGACACAAGATAGTTTTGAACGTTGGCTAAAATTAAAATAACTTATAACGTGTGAAATAAAAGACAGTGACTTCCTATTAAAAATTCAATTACCGTAAAAGTCATATTTACAAATACCTCGGGATTGTAAAGCTGCGACCTCACATGGGCGGTTTTTTAGGCTCAACAATGTGCGTTATTCACACAATCGGCGCTCTTTCCCCAAAACTTTGAAATTCAAACCGTTTAAGTTCAAAATATTTTATGTTTTACAAAAATTAATCAATCTATTAACTGTTAGTAGTTGTAATCGTGTTAACAAAGATGTATTATTAATAAATAATATAATATTAATATAATATAGTATAGGTCTAGGTACAACAAATGCAAACAATGAACTACGAGTATTTACATTTTTAACAATAACATTATCACAATGACTATTTAATCATGAAAACACATAACAAAGAACTGTTATTTTGAAAAAAAGGGCATTGAAAGACTTTTTTTCCGTATATATAAAAAGCCTAGAACATTAATCATTATAATATTCACAATCTCAAGTGCATAGTGACCTGCTGCTCTTCGATTGTTTCACACGAAAATTGATATATAATTTGATTATGATCCCATGTGAGTTTGTGGTGATCTATAATATTGGTCGAATGGTACTAAAAACATTCAAAAAAAAGAAACCGATTTCATTGATCAGGATTTTAGTAGTATTGGTATACGTGATATTGTCGAACTACGTTTTGATGCAGATTTGTGAGACTATTAATATGTGTGCAGCAAAGGAACTGAAAATGATCGAGGCACCATTTAACCAATTCATAAACGATCCCCCGTTGCGACTACAGAACAACACAGTTAAGTAAAAAATCTGAGAGAAACGGAGACTCAGCAGAAAAGTGATGTAGTGAAAAAAAAATTGTTAATACCTGAATTTTTTATTAGCCATCATTTTTAGTTTTTATATGGATACGTACACGCGTCAGAAAAACGCACCGAAAAAATCGCGCGTGTATGAACGCGCCCTAAAAGAACTTGACTGATGCACTACCGAGCAGGGATGGCTAAAATTTAATTCTAGTGGGGAGCATTCCGCCGCAGATTGCATTCCTTTCCCGGCTGTGGCACCGCTCGCTCTTGACTACCCCTGGATAGAGGTTTAAGTGTTCATACAGAGACGTTAATATTAATTTCGTGTCCGTTTTAATTACTTATGTATTATGTAAGTTGTTATGTACCGTTGGTATCGGCGGACTTGTTCATCAACTCGCTTGCGCGATTTGCGCGTGTCCGCGCGAGTTGGCACCTTTTGATTTCACCTACTTTTTCTATCGTCATCTCGCTCAAATGTAAAAATTTGACGTATTTATGTACAGGCAGGTACAAAAACTTTTTATAAAATGTATAATAATTATACCCATTATAAATGTAACAGAAATTGACCACAATACCACTTGACTTTAAAATATCGTATAGGAGAAAAATATTTAATATAAATCAACATGAGAATAATAATTATAATATTGCATATTTGCCTATTAACTACCAATAATATCACAAATCAGCAATAAGTAACTAAAGTTGATGTTCAAATATTAATTCATGTATATAAGAAAACTAGACTCGTTTGAGTAAGCGGAATGGGAAATTTAGAAATAGAGGTGAGTGAGTGAATATGCAGTATCGATACGTCTTTTGTGTCACAAAATCGAGAGCCCGCCCACACGATGAACAAAATCTTTCTTGGATGCGTTCCGTTTCACGATTATTTTTAGTTTGCTAGAAAATTTATAATATTTTTTATTAAATTCTAAAAGTAACATTTTCTGTCATGATACATGCAGGTGCAGGTAACATGAGAAAGTCAAAAGTAATGTAAAATGTTTTAAAAGTAACTTGGGTATCGTGCACTGTCGGCTGCATCCTACTCGCCTCATTCCACAATAACCTGTATAGGCTGCGTGAAAAAAGCCGCGGGCAATAGCTAGTTATTTATAGTATTTGTTTTAACCTGTTTTTATCTGTCTGTACTTTATACGTTTGAGCGAGATGACGACAGTAAAAGTAGGTGAAATCGGAAGGTGCCAACTCGGGCGTGCTCGCGCGAATTTCTTAAGCCAGTTGACGAACAAGTCTATCGGAGAATCGAGCGTCTGTTAAAGGTTTATATTATTTAGTGTATTTATTTAACAATTATATAAGTCTTTAGTCTGTGTTCCATGCGTTTGTTTTAAATAATTATGCTAAAATAGGAGCCTTTTCAGCCTTGCTCAGATCGTTATTTTTTTTGTATTTTTTTATTTAAGTTAATGTTTGTGATTAGTTAATAATTTATTTTTATTTATTTTCTCAGGTATACTTATATAACAATTGTTAACATACGTACATAAGTTAGCAACTAAGACCGTAGATAAAGTAAATCCTCTTAGTAATAACAAGTATCGAAAAGTCAAAATTTTAGACCAGGTTCTACTCATTTTGACCTTTTTTAAAACTCTGGAAAATCACAAATAAGTATAAAAGAAAATTACATGAAATATTATTTTATTAAAATTTACTATATGACCAACCGCTGGGGAAAGATCAATATTCGCGAATCTGACCTTAACTTACGATTTCAAACGTATATATATCTACGAGATTAATCACGGAAATATTTGAGATTAGGGTAGGGTAGAGTTTTATTATTATTATTTTTTTTTAATTTACTGTAATTATGGTTTTTAGTTGTGTATGTAATAAGTTAAATTGATTTAAATAAAATTTGAGAGTTACAAAAAATTATAAGTAAACTTGTTTTTTAAAAGGACCTCACAAAAACAAAAATCTTGAATAATAAAAGTTTTTATTTTTTATGAAAATAAAACCACTGCGACGGAGCCGCGAAATCGCGGAATCGATTTCGCGGTTTTGATTACGGCCCATTCCCTCTCCAAGAGAGGAGGCCTAAGTCCCAGGAGTGGGAACATTTAAGGCCGACTATGCTGCTATGCTATGCTATCCTATACTCTAATTAATAAACCACATACTTACACTAATATACCCAAACGATAGGTTTAACGCTTATTGCAGTGATGATACTACGAGTATACTACTGCCATATTCTTGCGAATTATCTCGCAAACTTTAGTTCTAAAAATTTTAATTTTCAAGTCATTATGACAATAATCGTACTTTATTAAAGTGTTTGTTATAAAAAAATAATGTTGTTATTGTTGATGTGATTTTCTTTTCACTTTAATATAGTTTTGACTGAGGGTCTTTTTTTTTATGGTGGAAAAATCATCCAATGACAACCCCCGCTCTTGGGCGGAGCGGGAGATAGTGTCAGACTCTTACTGACTAAAAGCCCACCCCGTTCCTTCGTGCCTTTCGTACCGGGACCGAGCTTCCATTTCGGATAACCCTGGCCCCAGTAGGTCGACCCGGCTGGGCCCCTGCTATTGCTGACAGCTCCCTGAGGCGCGCGGGAACAGTGCGCACCGGCGACGACTTGGGCTCGGTCCGGACAGTTACCGGACCATCGGACAGCAAACTACCCATTGCTCGCCGTCCACAAGCCCGCGCCTACTGTGGCCGGAAATCGGGATCGGAATCCCGGCGGCGGCTGGGTCGCCGTGAGCGCCGCCGTTGCCTGATGCGGTCGGACTCCTCCTTTGCGAGCATTACTGCTTCGCAGAAAGAGGCGACCGCCTGCCACTCCTCCTCGCTCCGGACCATGGCCTGTACCAAGCCACGGTGCGAGAGATCGCCACCGCCGATCGCTCTCACGAGGGCACGGCGATGCTCTGTAATACAGCCACTGAGCTTCATTCGAAAAAATCACACCAAAAACCGCGCACATCTTAAAATGACGGCCATAGACCACAAAAAAATAATTATTTGAATAAACGATTTATTTACTTAATGTGTTTTTTTTTTTGTAATTAAATAAATCGTTTGTACAAGTTAAAGTGGACAAAATTGCATGAAATAAGTCAATTTGTTTTGCGAACAAAGAGATTTAACAAAAAGGTTTTAACTACATTATAGCACTAGTGCGTAATGGTAATCAAAATGTCACAGTTTGGTAAAAAGTGCCGTTATATACCTAAGTACAGCGTTATTGTACTGTACTTAGGTAAGTACTAAGTACAGTGCAATAAGAGTCACTTTCTGAGCAAGTGTATTGAAAAGTATTGAATAAATAAACTCTATTTACTTATACCTATACGAGTAACCTACTACGCAAGCTTAATATTTTCCTATCATCCCCACACAAATACGAAAGCAATCACGATTCTAATCAGTAAAATTCTGCTCAAAGCAAGTCCGCTAACGGCACAAAATTAACTGAACAAATGTGATGGCCGCGTGTCACATTCTCGACTATTGTTCACAGCGCGTGGTATGACTATGAATACGGACATTCAATTTCAGTGGTCAGGCTCTAGTAATAGCTGCAGTTAAGAGGAATTTATTTATTTATTTTTAAAGATTATTAATTATTTTTATATGACGACTAGCTTTTGCCCATAGCTTCGCCCGCGTCCATAAAATATAGCCTATGTCACTCAGGAATAAAGCAGCTTTCTATCGGTGAAAAAATTTTAGCAATCGGACTAGTAGGTACTTCCAGAGATTCCTCCTACAAAAAAAAAAACAACCTTACTTCTCTATGGTGTATATTATTGTTCTAACAAAATCTAGTATAATTATAAAAATCTCGTGTCACAGTGCATGTTCTCGAACTCCTCCAGAAAAGTTTAGTCAATTTTTAGATTTTTTTTGTGTATTTTTTTAGTTCAATGTCTACAGTGTGTTTCACTTAAGAAGTTCCCTTGCCATAATGTTGACAATAAGGAAAAACAGTGTTGCTATATTTTGAGCAATGAAATTACTTTATATTAGGGAGATTAACTGATATTTCGTTACTTTTAACAATTGCCTTATAATTTTGTTTTGGAAACTGTAAAAACTATTTTTGAATAAAGCATAGGACGCTGGGTTCCATTTCGATTGTCCTGCAATTCTTCCAAATACCGAAAACGCCACGCGACAATATCATACCTCTCTATTGACAAATTCCTTTTTAAACCTGCTTTTTTGTAAAATAAAATCCAATTCCCTCATAATTCTCCAAAAAGTGTTGCAAATACCGTTTTAAAATCAATTTCATTTCGCATTTCGGGCAACAATTTTGGTAGAGTAGGTACTTTTTTCCCTTCTTTTTTCTGTAGACAGACAGAGGAGCCAACATAACGGCGCAGGAACTTCTTAAGTGAAACGCACTGTAAGTATAGGTAGTATAGGTAGGGACTATTTTTCCCTCCTACTACTAACCCCTATTTTTTCCTTTAATAATTTATATGGCAGAACAACTTTTGCCAGATCAAGTGCAAAATTTATCTCTCATTTAGGTATATAAGTTTGCTGTAACAATACAAGCTGTCCTATTTTTTGGTAGGCTGTATTGGTATCTAAAAACTTAGATAAGTATAACTTAGGTAAGGCGCTATAATCATGAAAATTTAGATATCTATTAAACAATTCAAAAGCCTTTTATTGAGATAGGGAAATCCTCAAATAACTTGTCTTGCTCTGGATGAAGTCAGAGGGAATGTCAGACTTGTACTATTAAAACTCATCTGAGTTCTTTCGTAGTTTTCGGTAGTCGTCCGGACCGAGCTCAAGTCGTCAGCAGCGCGTGGTATTCTAAGCGCTCCTTATAGAGACTGCAGCGAACCGTAGGGACCCATCAGGGTAGATGCCCGCTAGAACCGCAGGGATCTGAAAAGGAAACCCGTAGCCCTAGAACACAAACGGCAAATGAATGACACAATTGTGGTTTTAGTCAGTAGTCTGACGAGCACTTGAGTTTGGGCGGAGCATCGCCGTGCCCTCGTGGTGGCGATCGGCGGCAGAGAACTCTCGCGCCGGGCCTTGGTACAGGCCATGGTCCGGAGCGAGGAGGAGTGGCAGGCGGTCGTCGACTTCTGCGAAGCAGTAATGCTCGCAAAGAAAGAGGCTGACCGAATCAGGGCCAGGCCACACGGTGCGGTGCGGCTCCGGCGCGGCGCCTGAGCGACGAATCGGCGGGCACACGAGTGACGCCACCCCGCTCGTACGGCCCGCCGATTCGTCGCTCAGGCGCCGCGCCGGAGCCGCACCGCACCGTGTGGCCTGGCCCTAAGGCAACGGCGCACTCGCCGCCGCCGGGATTCCGATCCAGATTTCCAGCCACCGTAAGCGTGGGCTTGTGGACAGTGAGCAATGGGTATCTCGCTGTCCAACCGTCCGGTAACTGTCCGGACCAAGCCCAAGTCGTCGACGGCGCGCACTGTTCCCGCACGTCTCAAGGAGTCAGCAACAGCAGGGGCCCAGCCGGGTCGAAACCTACTGGGGCCAGGGTTATCTGAAAGGGAACTCGAGCCCCGGTGAATGATTTTATCGCGGTTGTTATTGGATGATTTTACCCACCATAAAAAAAAAAAAACGTGCACTTGATCGAGAGAAGTAATCGGTTGATTTCTCACCTCAAAAAAACCCTTACACATAAAAGTATTTTACTACCACATTATCCTGTGTTAAAGATAGGTACCTAATTGTAGATAAACAATGTTTTTATCCAATTTTATGCTTCGGTTTAATAGCAATCGTTAAATGGAAGACTTTAGCGTATTAAACACTTACTGGCATAAATATTATCGCCTTACGATTATTAGATAGCTAGCACCCTGACTTTTACTACACCATTTGGCTTTAGATCTTCCTATAAAGTATTATAATAAATTATAAGGATTTTAGTTCTCTATTCAGGCTCCTAACATGACATCACTA
Source organism: Mythimna ferrago (assembly GCA_910589285.2). NCBI lineage: Eukaryota > Metazoa > Arthropoda > Insecta > Lepidoptera > Noctuidae > Mythimna > Mythimna ferrago. The sequence continues at coordinate 30,405,113 of OU342674.1, forward strand.
AATGCTACTAACTACGTAATAGACTGTCTACAAGCCTTAAGCTTAGACCGAAGCACACGTGGACCACGCCTGATTTGAACTTAGAACGACGTTGCGTGGCGTTGCGTGGCATGGATATCGTGTAGCTCTACAAGTCGAAGTTTCCATATAAAATGTATGGAGACCGACGCGCCCAGATCGGCGTAAGTGACATAAGTGTGCGCAGTGTAGTTTTACCATTTAATTACTAAAATATTTATTTAATCAATTTTATAATGGGTATTGTTTGAGTTTCCACAAGGATATAACCAGATAGGCGTTGCACGAAAAGGGTTCTGAAGTGGTCTTTTAGGAGGTTACGGGGCACCTTCTATGTGGTGATGGTGATTACCGTATGGTTTTAGTGATTTAAAAAACCCACGCTTCCTGGAATTAGTCTCAAAAATCCGGGCGCCTTCAGAAGGTTTCCCCTCGAAAACAAAGGTATCGTTCGACTTAATAATTTAAAATACGAGTAATGATTATACTAAAACAAGTTCTTGCTCTTAAGTTTTGTTGAGGATGCAGAACCAGCGAAGACATCGCTACGAATAGAGTTGATATAAGAAAGCATGAGGGATATAGATGAAAAATTACCCACCTACTCGCATATATTAGGCAGGATAAAACACAATCTACACTTAATATAATAAAGAGGTAAAAAAAAATAAAGAGTTTTTCTTTTGTTTTTATGTTTATTTGTTTATAGGAGGTAATCTCTGAAAGTACTGGTCCGATTGCTAAAATTTTTTCACTGATAGAAAGCTGATTTATTCCTAAGTGACATAGGCTATATTTTATGTACACGGGCGAAGCCGCTGGCAAAAGCTAGTTATAATATAAAGGCAAAAGATTGTGAGTATGTGTGTATGTTTGTTACTTCTTCATGCCCGAAGGGCTAAACGGATTTTGATGAAACTTAGTACACGTACCATTTCGTGTCCAGGTAATCTCTATCCATTCAGGTTGCTTGGAAAATCGCAGAATGCGATAAGGCAGGCACTTGTATGTTTTTTTTTATATTTAAGGATCAAGTTGTATCATTATTGTCTTGGTGAACAAAATAGTATATATGATTAAATACGTGGGTAGGCGATGTCCTCGAATAGCATATAGAGTACCTACTTTTTATCCGGGAAGAATGTCCCCTTGGGACAATTTAAAAAGTTCAAATATGAGATAAACTTATCCAAAATAAAATGAATAGGGAACGACATAAAAACAGGGTTGTGTTAAAATAGTCCCAGGCATTCAAATCCATTTGAAGCCCTGCGTTCCCCAGCATTCAGCTTTTAGCTTTTCCGTCTATATTTTTTGTAATTCGTCCCCAAACACTAACCCTACACAGGCCATTAGCTTTTCCCATCCTATTCAGGAGAGCTTTCCACATGAACAAGTTTTTCAACTAAAATAATGAAGTTAGAGAATTTCTCTAATACTAATATCACACGTGGTGAACCTCACATACTTATCTCAGGTATTTGGGCTATAACGAGACTTGATTAAAATAATAATTGTTTACCTTCTGGGTCCGCTAGACGCCTCCATTACAGCGCTACCCTAAATATTTTGACGCTAGCTGTTATTCGTAATACGGTTCACAGCACTAAGCCTGAACTTGTAAATGAATTCGTAACATTCTTTGGGAACCCTATACAAGTATAAAACAGGCTTTGCGTGGTTTGTTAATGAGATTTGAAATTGAATGCTTAAGTATTTAACTACTATGTGTTAAATATAATAAAGATTTAGTCTAATTTTGATTTCCTCATAAACGGCCAAAAATAGCATAGAACTCGTACCCTCAAATAGTGCGGAACGTTACACAGAAGACTAAAAAGAAGATGGCAGCGGACAGTCTGCTCAGGTTCTGTTCAAACTAGAACAAAGTTACGAGCTTGTGAAAGATGGAAGGAGTTAAGGGCCAAGCGCCCGAAAAGTGCCATAAAACAGTGATTTTCTGAGGCCTACTCCTCCGTAACGGCTAGGTCAATTGGTTTGAAAAAAATATATGTTTATTATAGATTCATGAACAATAATATCAACATTTGATTTTTTCGTGCAATTAATACTTTTGTCAAAAAAAAATATTTAGCAATTTCGCAACTTTTCGCAACTTTTCCCTACTCCTTCGAAACGGCTTGGACCTTTAGAAACATTTTTACACATAAAAATTGGCAGCTAAATATTGTTCAAAGTGAACATTGCATATGTAAATCAATCAATATCTCGCAGAGAAAATGGATTTAAAGCGCTTTCCGGGCGCTGCTGGCCGCAAATAAATGCACAGATTTGCGTACTGCCGCCTAGGCGAGTGCGAGAGTTGCGTTCACATAATTTCGGCCGGATGGTTCAAGGAACTATACGCCTTAAGAGAGGCCTCTTTTCAAGAGTGGGATAGAGCAGTCTAAAACAGCAATTGTCCCCCAATTTTTGAATTAGACATTTATTGTTGAATATTTCTCAAAATCTACTTTCACCTGAAATCCTTTTAAAATTTGACATTCAAAGTAGGGTTTGAGAAGTTCTTAAGACTTAATCCAAAAATCGGCTTTGTATGTGGAACCAAAGTGAATGAAAAAATGCATGTTTCAAAAATGATACAAAGGAACTCAGTATTTTACGTCTTTCACTTTATAGCCCGCCCCATCATATCAAAACACTTTTTATTTCCACAAATAACACTTCATTCATTTTGAGCCCGCCAGTCAGACGGACGTTCCATTAAATCTTACTCAAATACACAAAATGAAAGCAAGAGGCAAAAACGATTGTTTCAAAGGGACAACCCTCAAAACGCCCTCCATTTGAGTGCATGCAAATTGATATCTCTCTGGCAACGCGACGAAGTCGAGAGCTGTGACCTCTGTATAAACTTACCCACTACACTGAATTTGTTAGGGAAATTATAAAGCGCAGCCGTTTGGACTGACTGATTGTTTTGTAATATTGTTTTAATTTATAGTAAGAAGAATGAGACTCTTCTTTTTCTTCCTGCCCTTATCCCATATTACTTGGAGTCGGCGCAACACGTTTTTTTTTGTTCCATTCTGTCCTGTCAAACTATCACTAACTCCCTTTTCTTTCATATCACTCCTCACACAATCCATCCGTCTTTTCTTCGGCCTTCCTCTCCCTCTCCATCCATCTACATGTATACTCAGAACTCTTTTAGAAGAATGAGACATTGTTATTAATATTACTTGTCCATAGTGTCTTCCTCCATTCCTTCCAACGATCACTATTTCATGCTTCTACCTTTAAAATTTTTAAAATTACGTCCCTTGTCAGGTCGTCCCGCTATCTCCTTCGTAGTCTGCCGTGGATACCAACTTTATTTTTGGGTACTACCCCATCACGTTAGGCAGACATATCTCGCCCAGTTTCATTAAGTTGGAGAGGCATTTGCGCATTTTTTTATTGTTAGTAGACTTGCGCTAGACCACTATCTCACTACGCGTCTATGGAACATAAAATAAAAGTAACAGACTAAAGTGTTCCCGGTGCTAGATCACCGCTGCATCGGTCTCCTCTTAAAAGGATTGCACCCATTGCAGATTTCTTCACAGATTTCATAACAATAATAAATTACACAGCCAGTCTGATTCAAACACACAACTGAAGGACAGAAATGACACACAGCTTTCTAAAAATATGAATTCCCAAAACCTACTAGGGACTAGAAAATATCTGAAACTGAAAAAAGTTTTAGGCAGTTTTATCATTTCTCAAGATTTTTTTCATTTTAAATATAGGCGTCCCTGTAGACATTTAGATGCGAAGTAGATTGGCAAATGCCTAATGGATTGGTTTGAAATACCTATAACATTTAAAATATAATAATAATAATATATTATGTTTATAATATGTTTTCCCCTTAAGTTTTGAAAGTCTGCGAGTAACTGAAAAATTGAATGGCAATCGTTTCTCATGGTATAGTCATGTAAAGAAAAGGGATGAAGTGAAAATCACCAAAAGAGTTATTAGTGTGCATGTGGATGGATAGAGAGGGAGAGGTAGGCTGTAGAAAAGATGGATGGATTATGTGAGAGAAAGAAAGTGATTTGACGTGAAGTGTGATAGAGCAGAATGGAAGAAAAAAAACGTGTTGCACCGACCCCAGTTAACATGTAGGTAACAATTAAAGCATGAAGATGATGGTAAAAAAATACGAATTTAACTTCTGTACCCAACCCAGATTGGGCCCGCCACGTGATATATTTCATTCTTTCGCTTAGAAAAGAGACCAGCCCCCCTAGCTAAGTTACAACCGTTTCGCTTGCGACGAACGCTTCGAGTTGACCTTGCCGCCAATTCTTTTGTTCTGACCACGTGACTGAGCGTTGAGGCGACGTCATTCCCGTACATTTGAAGCTTTCTACAAGCGTTAACTATTGCAGATTAGCAACTTCGCTAGGGGTACTGAATCCTAGTAGCGGGAACATTGTAAGGCTGATTATATTATGTTAAATATAGTGTCATGAAAGAGAAGTAAGTACATTTGTCACATAACACAAGTATAATCTATATTAATATAATAAAGAGGTAAAGTTTGTTTATTTGTTTTTATGTTTTTTTGTTTGTAAGAGTGGAGATAATCTCTGGAAGTAGGTACTGGTCCGATTTTTTAATTTTTTCATCGATTGAAAGCTGCTTTATTCCTGAGTGACATAGGCTATTTAATATGTATGTGGGCGAAGTCGCGGGCAAAAGCTAGTTTGAAATAATGAGAGCAACCTAAAACATTAGATTCTATGAATTCTCACACGTAGTTTGAACAGGCTACCCTAAAAACATCAATCCAACGCCAAATTAGGCACCTACATAAATTATATTCAATGTTGAAACTTCTACTCTTGTAGAAAATTGCGCTAAAAACCGCAACTTAGGTTATTTCGGCGTCAAAATCTTCGTTTTAAAGACCTATTCATTCTGTTTGACGCCTTCTGCGAAGAGCTGACATTTAGGAATAGGTATCATTTTCTTCGCGCAAACTTTGTAGAACAAATATAATTTACAAAGAGTTAGTTTCCTTGAAGTAAGTATTAGATACCGAGATTTCATAATAAATTACGAAAACTCGGTGACAGGCTGCCTGGGGCCAGGGTTATCCGAAAGGGCGCTCGAGCCCCGGTATGAAGGCTTGAAGGAACGGGATGGGTTTTTTAGTCAGTAAGAGTCTGACACTATCTCCCGCTCCGCCCAAGAGCGGGGGTTGTCATAGGATGATTTTTCCCATCGGAGAAAAAAACAAAAAAGGCTGCTCTTTATTTTAACTAGAATTTCTTTGATATCTATATTTTAAGATAACTGGCTCTATTACTTGTGTGTATACACCGCTAAATTTTAATCGTTTTAATCCCGTGGATGGTCGATCCGGTACATGAAACACTATCAATTTGTGAAGATAAAATTAAAAAATAAAGTGCCCTTTTTTCAAAACTCGTATTAATTTACGCATGTACGAAATTAATTTCTTTCAGAAAACGTCAGCTGAGCGAGTTCAATGACCTGTAGGTAGTTTGTACGCAACGCCGATTACTACCTACGGGTCATTGAACTCGCTACTTACTAAACGCTAATCGCTATCGCTGCTTTACTTTTCTAAAGGACACCTCTTTAGAAAAGGAAATATGTCTGTCCTGTGTCCCCGTAGTGAGAACATTTAAGACTGGTTATGCTATTATGCTATATATTTATTGCATGGCCTACTTTTTTAGCGAAAGCATTTGGTGGTTTGGAACCTTAAAAATATTCACATAGAATCATTGTGAATATTTTTAGGGTTCCAAGCCAAAATGTATAAAATGATTATTTTCGAACGCCTTTAATACGCACGTGGAAACAATTTTAAATACCTTTTTTTTTCTTAATTCCGTTAACAAGAGAACATTAACCCTTAAACAAAAGCGTTTGTAACAGATTGTAGGTATGTGTACGGAACAGGAATAGTTAGAGCAAGTCTTGGAATTATTTCTATTAAACTACCGACGTAACTATCTTGGTTCAACCTAGCTCAACCTCGCACAAACTTAACTATATGAATACAGTCGAATTCAGTTTATAAAGTTACAAAGAAAACTAATGTTTGCCTACACTATTGTCCTTTTGTTTTGTTACGAATAAAAAAACAATGAACACACCAAAAACTAACTTCGTAGATACTATAAATTTAGTTTTAATTTAAAAAAAACTCATTTTTTATTTTCTATGTATATTGGAACTATGTAATAAGTTATGTTTTTTACAAATCACACTAATACTTAAAAAAATAGAAAAATAATATTAAAAAAAAAAAGTTTATGAGTGTGTGTATGTTTGTTACTTCTTCACTCTCGAACGGCAGAACGGATTTGGATGAAATTTAGCACACAGTTAGACCATGTCCTGGTATAGCATTAGGTTACTTTTTTATCCCGTTAGTATTTTTCCTTAGACAATTTTCTACCTTCATACATTCATAGGCACATTTCTTATGTTTGAATATTTTAGTTACAAATGCAATATTTTGTGTAGTACCTATTTGCATCTACCATTTTTGACACTGTTCGCACCTTTGTAGGTATCACATCCAGGGCTGCTTAATTGTTTGAAAGAGTTACCGTGGCCTTAATTGGAACGCAATAACTGAAGAAACACCTGTAGAAGTCTGTAAAAATCTCACAGTTCCCTTTGCTCCACCCAAAACTGAAGAAATAATACGAAACCTGAATGACTGAATGACTTTGATGGTTTCTCACTTCAAAAAACATACATTCAGCCGAACATAGAACCTCCTCCTTTTCGAAGTCGGTTAAAAATAAGGTATCACGTATTTTGTACGTATCCATTTAGGGTTACGCCAGCCAGACTTGCAGATTATTCGAAGGTGCTACCATAGCCCTTGTGGCAACAACAGGAACACTGTGCGTTGTACTCAGTAAAAATTTGACACTCCTTCTCGCTCCACAAAGAGGGGGTGGAACTTTTTCCCATACAATTTTCTACATAAATATTTCAAATTACACACCTCGACTAAAACCCAAACTAAAACCCTAACTGGCGTCAATTTTGCTATAAACTTTTATAGAAGCAAGTTTTCATACTGGCCGCTATTAGGCGCCTGCAAAGGTTATTCTCACATAATGAAATAGCCGTTGAACTGCGCTGAAGGCTGTGGCGAATTTTAGCGAAGCTTATTAAAGCATAATGCTGATGGAATTTCGTTGTCATGGACCTGTGCCCGCTTTGGCCGCTCTGGCCATACCTGGTAAAATAAGTAGCCAGTTTCAGTAATAAATTAATTGTGAGCTAACATGTCTGTGTTTGTTGGCAAAGTTGAGTAATGAGGGAAATTTATAATTGTTTGAGAGGTATGCCTTTTTAATTTTACAGCTTTTAACGGGTGGGAATATTTGTACCTATCTCTACAAGGTCTCGGACATAAAAGTGGACGTTATAATTGCTGACTTGTCATAAGAACGCTAACCAAAAGACACAGTATTGAACGCTAATCAAAAGACACAGCATTTTGTTGTTAACGAAATATGAAAACATATTTCAAACTAGCTGTCGCACGAGGTGCCACCCCTGTCTTTGGTGACTGCTCCGCTTCTATATACTGCAGCGTGATATTATATTCTTACTCGGTAAATGTGTGTATTTTTTTCAGGAAAACAAGCTATTCAGAATTTTTATTATATTAATATTATACTCGAATATTAGTAGGTATAGATCATACTTAAGTGCCTAAAGTCCCACAGTAGCCAAGAAACATAAATAGGTACGTTAAGTTTCCAAACGCGTCTCAATCTTTTTGTGATCAAGTTATATTGTATGTAAATCTGACATCCTGCAATACTGTATCCGTTTTTAAAGGTACAATACATATATAGTATATTTCAAGGTACCTGACAGACGTTGTCTAGCCCGAAAGCAGATTTTTCAGTAGAAAAAAAAAATTAGAACCCTTAGCAGCGCCGTTTACCGGGTTTAATTATATTTTTAAACCATCCAGGGACTCACTCAGATTTACAAACAAAATTTCATTCAAATTGGTCAACTCGTTTAGGAGAACTTTGGTGACAAATACATGTACAGAAGAATTACATATATAAAAATATGTACAGATATATTCTCCATGCAAATCCATGTTTTAGTAACAAGTTTGTCGGTAAAATTCTGCAAAATTAATACAGCCATAAATAACATAGAATATAAAATATTATGCCTTGATAATGTCGTAACAGTTTACTATTACTACCACATAAATAAAGGTCACTGACCCATTGCCGATAAACATAGTGCCCTGTTTCTCTCATAACATTTTGTACTTGAGAAGGGAAAAGCACCAATTCAGTTTTATTTGCTAAAAAAGGCAGTAATGTTTTATGCTGTTTTTACCTGTAAAAATATCTGTCGATGTAAAATATCAGCGTGCAACGCCACGCTTTTTATTTTGCAGTACATTTGACAGCTTATTTGACAGTTGCTTTTTTTAATAGCGCCATTTTGAATACAGATAAAAGAACGTGAGGAACACCGAACATTTTTTTTTTGTTATTTGGCTTTGCACATTTTGTGCATATAGCCAGTGGCAAGAAAGTATTTAGTTTTTGATACGGTATACAGTCACTTTATAGGTATTCCATCAGCATGCGAATGTAACGCATTTTAGTATGTTGCAGCATTTATCAGCAAATGTATTGAGTCGGCCTTCTCGGCTAGCTTCGCTGAAGTAGGCAATACTAAAGTAACGTTTTCAGCTTCATTTTACTGAAGTGGCGCCTGTTTCAATGATTCTACTTATAATTGGACAGCTGTGTAGACACTTGAGATACAAAACTACACCAGCTTTACATCACAATATCCACAAGGAATCAATTTGGTAATATATAAACAGTCACTGAACTTCACTGAAAAAAATCCTACCAGAAACTCCAATTTCGATCATTTTTTTAACTCAAGATCATTGTCAAAACTCAACTTTAAACATTCCAAAAAGGATTTAAAAAAATAATTTATCGGAATTAAACGTTGTCTCGAGAGACAGCCAAGTCCTCGGTTAAGTCAAATTAATTAACATTGTAATCCCGATGAAAAAATCCAGACCGTAGATACCGAATAGTCCAGAATAGTCCGTCTAGAATCCTCGATATTACTCTTAAAATTGGACCAACGTGGTCCATTTATAAATTAAAAACACGAACTGCAACTACAAGCAATAAAGTTATTAAGTAGAGCTGTAGTCGACAGAAAAAACCGAGTTTATAGCAGCACAGAAGTTTGTAAACGCTGGCCAAAAAACATTAGCGAAATATATGGTCGGGAGTGTAGTGTTGCTTTGTAAATATCGCTTGGTTGCGGAGAAGTTAAATTGTATCTCATTGTTGGGGGACATTAAGTACAGATTGTAAATCTCCTGGTGTGTCCTAGTCGCCTGGTCGCTTGTTTCGACGCGGGACACGGTGCGGCGGGCGGCGTGCATGTGGCGATGCGTCCGATATGTCTGTGAATTCGTTTGTGAATTTCCACACAGCTCTGTTTTTACTTTGTCTTGTTATAAATCAAAATTATTCGGTAGAACAATGTAATCGTTACTACATTTTGTTATGTTCCTTTGTTTGGTTTTAACTCCGGCTTTCTGAGTTAAAACTAACATGTTTCTAAATTATTATTATCTTATTGTGCATAGTTCGTACGTTCGTGCATGGTTCTTGATGAAAATAATATTATAACTTTATGTTTTTGTTCGCAGCGTTTCTCAAAGGAGGCCTTTTTTAATATCCTTTGACCATTTTTATTTCAAGAAACAATATTTCATCGTGCGAAAAGTAATAACCTTCCAAAAGAGTCGTAATATTTCACCTTATGCATAGAAAACTTAAACTGTACACAGCAAGCTTTTTCTAAGAACAGAACTAGAGTAGAACTAATATTATAGCCTGTCATAAAAGTCTGGAAAGTACACAAAAAACGATCAATAAAACTCATGACACGCGCCGTTGAATGAACTTGATACTTGATAAATTTCCCTTTATAATGGAAAATGTAATAAGAAATCGTAATTTATTTCTTATTGAAATGAGGATAATAGACGCCCAGTCGCCCTAAGAAGTACTCAAATTGTTCCCCGTAGAGAGAGCACCCCAAATCATGATATTAACATTATAATCCAATTTGCGGTACGGCGCGGTTGAAGCTCATTAACAAAGTTCTTGCATTATTGCACCTAACCGTTAGATCTACGGAACGTCTAATTTCTGCCTCTCAAATGCATTTTAAATCACCCGGACGTCAGTTAAGCAGCTCCAAATCACTTGGGGATGAGTAATAAGATTTCTGGCTTCCTATTACTGTCAGACTTAAATTGAATAAGTTATGCAATTGAAAATTTAAGTAAAATAAACGTTAAATATGTATAAAAAACAGTTTTGAAAGACTTCCTAGAGTGCAACTAATGGTGACAGGTGGGTTTTAGTCAGTTGAAATCTGGCACACCATATCTTCGCCCAAGATCGAGAGAAGTTGTTTATTGATTTCTCCGGCGAGCAATGGGTAGCTCGCCGTCTGGTCGTCCAGTATACGTCCGGACCGAGCCCAAGTCGTCGATGGGACGTAGTGTTCCGCGCGCACTTCAAGGACACGTCGGCAAAACCGTAGGGGCTCAGCAGGATCGTACTAAGGCCATAGATCGTCCGAAAGTGAACCTCGAGGTCCTGGAACGCCACTCAAAGAAGGAACATAGAAGTGGGTTTTAGTTAGTAAAAGCCTGACACGCCCTCTCGCTCCGCCCTAGAACAAGAAAAGTCATTGGATAATTTTCCAATGCAAAAACACTCCAAGAACGGGGAAGTTTTTTGATGTCTCTATTGCCCGTGCTCAGTGTCCAATATGTCTCTTCGCACTTTGAAACAGCACTAAAATAATGATCTTTTGGATTCTAATCCAAAAAACAATCTGTTTGCGGATGAATAGAAGATGATTTTATTGGCATTTTTTTAGCGGTGGGAAAATCTTCCAATGACATCCCCCGCTCTTGGGCGGAGCGGGAGATAGTGTCAGACTCTTACTGACTAAAAACCTACTCCTACACTCTGGCGGACGGACAGCGGAGTCTTAGTAATAGGGTCCCATTTTACTCTTTGGTTACGGAACCCTAAAAATGATTTCCGACCTCAAAGAAAAAATTAAATTGAAGATGGCGGTACAATAACAAAACTAAAGGAGCTTTACCTAATTTTACCTAAGAGCTTGCGTAAAGCGGTGTAAAAAATCTCCAGGTCTTTCGTTCATAATGGTTCGCACTCGTGAAAGGGGCGAATTACGGTGAAATGTTCTGAGCCAGCCTTTTTACGGTAACTTAAGTCGCGCTAGGTCGGCTAGAATATAAAATTAAGTTGCTGAAATTGTTCCTTATTACACTTTTTTTAATCGAATTTTCTGTGTTCCGCGTTGGGTGGGGAGACTGAACCGCTATGTGATATCCGATGAAGAAATTACAGGTCAGGTTCTTAAATGAAATTGGTGTAATTTCAGTGTGTATATTTACCCCTGAAACCCCAAGCATTAAAATAGGTATAAATACGGAAAAACGGGAAGGTTGCTTATTTTTCGAAATTTACAGACTACTTTATGAAGAATTTCGTATTTACATTCTCAGATACATTACCAATAAATAAAACGTTCAAAATTTTAATAATCTACGCGGACTTTTAATAATCTTAGTGTTCAACCGAATGGCGCGAAATCACGCGCGAACGCCGCCGTTCGCTTGGGGTTTGAGGGGAGCTATCCATTTGGTATAAAAAAAAAACTGGGCAAGTGCGTGTCGAACTCGTGCGGACTTACCTATGTAAATAGTTCAATTCTCGAATGAAGTCTCGATAATTTTTCGGAATTGCAAAAAAAAGTTTTTTTTTTTTTTGTTATCTCAGAAGTTTGAGTTTTTCACAGCATCAACCGGAACCGCAGACCTGAGTTTATTGTTTTAATTTTAACTCTACACCTCTACGCGTTCCCGAGATAAACAGTCTTGATAGACAGACGGACAATAAAGTGATCCTAGTTTTTAAGTAAATATTGTTACTATACCTTATGAGTGCAAGCTCGAAATCAAATGATTTATAATAATAAGGGTTCTTTTTTTTCCTGTTATGAAGTACAGAATCCTAAAAACTAGACATCGATCACATTTCACACAGACCGTCCGTCATTTCTTCGTTAGTACCAAAGCCAAACTTAATACGAAGACAAAGGTTCATATTACTACAACCTTATTAAACCTACTTTCAAAAAGACAGGTGTAAAATTATGTTAATAATATTTGATACATGTGTGAACTTACTTATGTAAATCATAAGTATTTATGTAAAGTTGTACGGGTCATGGGACTCAATGGGATTATAATTCTTGTACAAATTACAAAGTTGTCGTAAAGATGTTTTGGGAACGTAAAAGTTTTCCGTCGGTCTGTGTTTTTGCTTTCGAAAAGAACACAAGGGAGTTGCTTGAAATCAGAAACATGCAACAACGGAAATATTTCTATGTGACTTTTTTCTATCAGCTGAAAGAAGTCTACTGCTAGAAATGCGTATTGATTGCTTCTATGCGTTAATGCGTAAAAGATGTGCATCGCTGGTGCGTAGGGTACGAGCCAGTCCCAGCGGCATCCTGGGCATGATTGCGCCAGTATCTCAGCTGGGATACTGAAGCAATGATTCATTGTTTGTTTGTTTGTGGTTTTATAATTTGTAAATGTATTTGTGTCACTAACATAGTTGTAAGGTTGTTTTATTATTACCAACACTAAATGAGTCTTATTGTTACTTGGAAATAAAGATTATTATTATTTTTATTATAGCTCAACCACATGCCACAATGACCAGTCCTGTGCGTCTCTCAACCATCGGATTCGCGCAACCCTCGCCAGGTTATGGGACCTATGAGAGGTCTTCCAACGATGCGTCTTCCAGTACACGATCACCATTGCCGAACCTTTCGGACCCGTCGACCTTCTATTCTGTGAGCAAAATGTCCTGTCTACTGCCACTTAACAGCCTCTTCACGACTTCGCTCTTAACGGCGAGTGGCGCGGTGAGCGGGGCGGCTTCGATAAGCAGATGCGCGGTGCTATGAGCGGCGCCTCGTGGTGTGCTTCAAAAATATTCACACTTTTGTTCCTACCGCTCGCCGCCCCGCACTTAGGTCCCGCTCACAGCGGCAAGGTCGAGAACGGGCCGTAAGTTTGGTTAATTTCCAGGCTATCAGTAACCTTGGTTCTACTACGGATATCTTTTCATTCAAATATATTTAGTCAACTTTTAAACGTACTCAGTAAATTACCAACTTTAGCAGCCCATTATCGTCATAGAGTTGACGACAATGGGCCCAAAACATTTTCGGTAAACAAAGAGCAACCCTGAAAGGGTCACAGTATTATAAATGTCGAAGGTCAAGTGTCCTCTTGTCTGTAGATAACTACTTGTTCGATAAAGATGTTTGGTAAGTTACATAATAGGCTAGTTGCCGTAAAATACGTAATTAGTTTGTCTTTTAGATTATTCAAAAATAAGGGACACGTATTTTTTTATTTGTAAATTAAACCAAAAATGACAAAGAGCCGTGCTGCATTTTTTCGCACAGGGTGACGTCACACGTAACTTTAATGGGCTATATCTTTGTTATTTGTTTGTTTAATCGAAAAAAGAAAAAAATACGTGTCCAATATTTTTTTATAATCTAAAATACGGACTAAATAAAATGTAATTATTTTGACCCTAAAAACTGCCCTATTATATTAAAATTTAACTTAGTTTTATATTACAATAGTTTTTGCCCGCAGCTTCTAATAAAATATATCCTATGTCACTCAGGTATAAAGCAGCTTTCTATCGTTAAAAAAAAATTACCAATCGGACCAGTAATGTTAGAGAGATTCCAAATTAAAAAAATACACACTTTACCTTTTTATATTATAAATATAGAAAATAAGCGCTCAATAGATGTATAACAACTTTTTTTTTAAGTTTTTGCATTCCTGTGGTTCTGAAGTGGCGACCGTGTACTGGAAGACGCAGCGTTGATAGGCCTCCCACCAAGTGGACCGATGACTTGGTGAGGGTCGCATGAATCCGATGGATAAGAGATGCACAGGATCGGTGGTCATTGTGGTGGCAAGTCTACGTCTTTCGGCTAAACCACCATACTCAAAGTGTACTCCGTGGAACCCTAGGGCTCCGCAAAGCCTTTTTCAGGGCTCCGTATGAATACAAATTATAATTTGGAAGAAAGTATAAAGACCAGGGGCCTTGCCATGACGTGTTAAATTGTCAGACGTGCGAGCGAGAAAGAGAGAGGGAGCTATACACCATATATACCGCCATCACTTTAACAGTTCAGTTTAGATCGTCAAATGGATCGATGAGGTCGTGGTAGGATCTCAGTATTTATTATTTTTTTGTTTAATTGTTAAAAAATAAAAAGGAGTGTAATAACTCGAATTAGATTTTACTGTAACTCATTCAAAGTAAACTTTGCCCGTAAACTTTTTTTTTATTTAAGGGTTCCGATAAATATTTTGCCTTCCAATAGGGTTCCGTTGGAAAAAAAAGTTTGAGAACCGCTGGGCTAAAGTGACGATGATCGAAGAGATCTCCAAGGATTAGCAACGCTTGCCGAGGTCAGTATATAAATGGGTGACTATCTTAACATACCGAACCAGTTAACAGAATCGATAGTCAGAAACCAGGAAATCTAACATCAGTCTTGCGTTGTAGAGGTATTATGTTACCCAATTACTGAGTTGTGGAGGTCGGATAGGCAGTCGTTTAAAACCGCTTAAAATTCTGATTTTCAGCTACACCCGAGTGAGTGGTAGCTGATTCCAATATACTCGTAGTTTTTAAAAGGGTAGGCACATTAATATACTTTTAACTACTTATAGATATAATGTAGATATCATAAACCCCAACGTTGCTGGTTCATGTTCATAGTAGGGTTGCCAGCCGTCCGAGTTTCTCCGGATTTGTCCTAGTTTAATGGGTATCCGGGATGCGTACTAGCGGTATTATTTATAGTCTAGGTACCTATAAAAAATCTGACAATCTTCTAAATAGAGAAATCCTTTTATTAAATGTGGTCCCACCTAACAAAACAAAGATTTTAAAAGATGTTATTCTGTTTAAATTTGTAAAAAAAAAAAAAAAAAACTTTTTGAAACATTGTATTAAAATATATCAAAATAAATATTTTTAATTCTTATCACATCCAGCGCCTGATACTGTGATCTTAAACTGATTTACTATTGATTATGTAAAAACATTGGTTAAAAGTGTTTTACGAATTACTTACATTGTTAACAATTACGAAAACGAACTCTCCTGAAAAAATGCACTCTTTGCCTTACGTTTTTTGCGTAGGAAGTATCGATTTATGATAATTTGAACTATTTTTGATTATACTGAGCAAGTTTATAACGAAATTAGCGACTGTAAATCTGGGCTCTGATCTCGAAAATCCGGGATTTTTTCCCGTTTTTTGTCCCAGATGCCAGACTTTAGTGCTGGCAATTCTAGTCCATAGGATACTCACGATGTCAATGGCGATTCATCACAGTCTTAAATGAATACAACAGTTGCCAAAAGCACCCAAGATCTATGCCAAAACAAGCCCATAAAACCGTTAGGCTAATGTTACATCACGACTCGCGCAACCATTTTGACAGCAAGTTAACCCTTTAAATATTAACTAAATTCAACTAACCTACATTCGCCGCACAAACAGCGACCGAATGCTACAATATAACAATTTGCGTACTCGTCAAATTTTAATCTCTGTACATAATTAATATGTTTCCAGAGCTCTAGAGTAAAGCGCAGGTGTGTAATAGCTTTCATTTACTATAATAATAATAATAAACTAAACAAACGTTTCATTAATTAGCTATGTTGTTATTTATTTATTTTATTTTATTTTATTTGGGTGGCTTACTGCTGACAATACAAGATAAACGTTAAAATAGATCACGATGAGCCATTTACAAGCCTTCACATATAGTTTGGAAGTATTGTGGAAAGTTACAGTTAGGAAGTAATTGAGATATACAAAGTTTGGTAGCAAGATAATATAGAAGACAATAATGTAATGCAATTACAAAACATTGCTTTTGGACATGTGATAAATCAAACACTTCAGGATAAATTGTATAAATATTTTATTCACTTTGATCAACACAATTTAATACTTATCGTTCTATTAACAATCATTTACAAATACACAGATTAGTCGGACATGTTTTCTGTTCAACGACTCAAAGCAGACCGACTCTGTCCACAATGACAGTAACAAACTCAGTGTTTCCCTACCACAAACTTTCACAAACACTCGGTCGACTAACCGACCAATCAGAACAAAGTAAAGAGTACGTAACATCAATTGACTAACTAATATACATTAGAGTTTATCTAATAATTAACTGCAAGTAAATATTTCATTTTAACAATTATGATATATTTATACAAAACAAATCCATAAAGTCTAATATTATAAATTATTACTTAATATCTACAACGAATGTCTAAAGTTCATGTAACTACTAGCGCCATCTATCGCTTATCATTGGAAGTTGAACGATTTATGAATATTTTCTTTAAAAATCATTACATTCGGCCATCCGACATCGTGCGATCTCCTGACGCACGATTACAATTAAAATGATAGGATATTTTCATTAAAATTATGAAACTTAATTCCAGTTCTACAAGGAACTGAGTCTTACATTCATAATCATTACATTCGGCTTAGTCTTGATTATTTGCTTTATCGTCACGTCATATGTTTATAACATTCTCTTCACACGAAGAATAGAGTTTTTTTTTTTTGTCAAAGGCTTTTCTCTATATCCGAGTTTATATAAGGTCGGAGGAAAGTATGCTTCTAAATGTTATTCCTCAGTTTGCCAAAATCGGTAATTACAGTAATTTTATACTCAAAACTTTGTTTTTTTTCATGGATCTATGGATTTTAAAATGAGGCAAATTCAATTTTACCCTCATAATTGCAATCAGATCTACTAATCTTTATTAAACCACTTATGCTGTAGGCTGTATCAAGGATTTTACTGATAACGAAAGTATCTTTTTGCTAGTCTAACCCAGATATTGGCGCTCACTTCATATCTTAATTTTTTTTAACGTATTTTACTTCGTAATGTTTATCATTTAAAGGCACTCTGATCCTGGTAGTTTTGTGGCAGTCTGTCTAGTGGGACATTTAACAGAATTTATAACACGCCATAGGCATATGTTTCCTTAGTGTTCGTCATAGGAATCATTTTATTTTGCTAGAGGATTTAAAATAGTGGTTATACATTTTAGCAAAACCGCGCTCAACCCTAAACAAGATACAGCGTTAAAAACAAGGTCAATACCATGACTATCGCAAAAGCTCTTGCTAGTAGGGTATCTAAAAGAAATCCATGATTGCAGTATTATTCAAGTTAATAAACTACTGTCAAATATGTTTTATAACCAACACTCAATTAGGTACTCAAAACCATTGGTCAATGTTAATTATGTGAGACTGTAAGCATAAAGTAAAATTGATCAGCTTTTTGTTCGAAAGTATTCTTAATAATTAACGCGCACTGAATTCACTTCATGTCATTAGGTTTTTCATCGGGTTCAGCTATAAGAATTTGAAATCTAGATCTTATTCATTTAATCCTAAGTAAATGCTGGCGCTTGCTCTCTCATTTTGTTTCTATTGTGTCTCTAGTCAAAGTATTCGAAAATTTGATATTTAGATCAATTTTCGTCTCAATACTATAAACAGAAACAGTATTCGTTTTAATTTCTGTGGAAAACATGATATTACGACTTAAGGTATCGACATACGCGTCCTAGATCTTACACTCTGTGGTTAAATGAAACTCACAAATCTGTAGCCACCATGTTGCTACATGTTGTGTGGCGACTCGTTTAGTCAGAGTTCATTACTTTCATTATTTGAAAGCATAATATAAAACAGAAACTTAAGCATTTAGAATAAAAGTGATCCTTCACCTAGAGGCTAAGGGCTTAATTGTACTAATATTATCTCTCAAATAATATTAGCAGCATATGTGCGTGATTTCGTACCAAGTAAAGGTTCTAATAATGAAGTTCGGATCGCACTGTTCGTCAAACTTTATTTTTATTTGAAACCTTGAAATTAGTCCTCTACTCTAGTGTATGGATTTTCAATCCATCTTCCCCTTAACCGAATAAATAACGATGTAATATTTAGCTCTATTTAAATCATTCATTGTATCATAATCATCTTAGGAACCGGCTTCGATTTCAGTCTGGACGACGAGAACTAGTTATGGTCATGTAATAGTATATATTTTATCCTACTTGTAAAATAAATATCATTGTGTTCTCTATCTATGGAATCAGTCTCCGCTACAGTATGCACACGTCACAGGAATTGAAAACGTGTAATAAATCCATTTCCTCGTCTACAATTTAATGGTTTGGCTCAATTCCTAATAGATTTATCATTAATCTCGTGTGTTTAAATTTCTTTCTGCAGCTCTTTTACTTATATGTTATCCGTATATAAGCATTAATTTGTCGTAATAATATTCACATAAGTTACACCTCAATTCTTACTAGCTAACATTTCTGCTTGAAACCGACCATAATTCTGCTCATTAGATAAAATCATTTTAGTTTAGTTTACCACTTCGTCACTAAATGCTAACTTACAAAACTTGGCAAGGTTTCGTAAATTTTCTATTTTCTCTTGGTAAGACTAGCAAGTTTTTGAGACAAATTGTATAGTCAGTTTCTGATCCTACTTGCTTAATACAAATCAATTATAATTACTCTTTCTAATCAAACTTAAACACTCTCAAAATTTACACAAATGATAGAACTCCCGTATCACAAAGTTCCAATGGATATGTTCAAACCTCGATACTTGTAACGCTTTTCTCCTTGAAAATCATTCAACCACTCTCTTAGACCAACGTGGGGTACCTCTTCGCTTCTTGCATCGTGGTGGTGTCTTATTCCTTCCAAATCGTCTCTTGGCACCATTTTTCTTCAAGTCTGTACTGTTTGAACCAGGAACTATCTATTTGTTCAATAAGACTGGCAATTTTTCCTTCTGTAGTTTTGTCGGAATCCAAGTCCTCAAAAATAAAAAAATCAGTGGTTAAAACATTTACAGGAAATAGTACTTGTATCGTTCATTTGAAACTCTTTTTTAAGAATCAAATCCCAGTGTTAAATTATACTTTCAATTCAATTTATCTATACCTATAATATCTTCAAAAACTATAACAGAATGTTCAAATCTCATCCAATAAACAGTTCAAATATGATATGAATAAACTTAATAAATTATTCAATTCATTTACATCTGCATTAAGCCAACGTAGTCAGACTAAAATCACATTAATAGGTAAATTCATACGTTACTTACGCTCTTGAGGATAATTTCATCTGCACCGGGCACACTTAACCCGAATCTTAATTGGCTCATCTGGCCAAATCAAATGGCCCACTTGGCCTCAGATGGCCCACTTGGCCTCAAATGGCTCACTTGGCCTCAAATAGCCCACATGGCCTCAAATGGCCCACATGGCCTCAAATGGCCCACATGGCCTCAAATGGCCCACTTGGCCTCAAATGGCCCACTTTGCTCCAAATGGCCCACTTGGCCTCAAATGGCCCACTTGGCCTCAAATGGCCCACTTGGCCTCAAATGGCCCACTTGGCCTCAAATAGCTCACTTGGCCTCAAATGGCCCACATAGCCTCAAATGGCCCACTTGGCCTCAAATGGGCTCGCTTAGCTTCATCAAAGGCATGCTTGCCTCATCCCTCATTAAGGCTCGCTTGGTCTTATTAAGGCTCACTTGGCTTCGTCAAAGGCACGCTTAGCTTCATCAAAAGCACGCTTGGCTTCATCAAAGGCACGCTTGCCTCATCCCTCATTAAGGCTCGCTTGGTCTTATTAAGGCTCACTTGGCTTCGTCAAAGGCACGCTTAGCTTCATCAAAAGCACGCTTGGCTTCATCAAAGGCACGCTTAGCTTCATCAAAGGCACGCTTGGCTTCATCAAAGGCACGCATGGCTTCATCAAAGGCACGCATGGCTTCATCAAAGGCACACTTGGCTTCATCAAAGGCACGCTTGGCTTCATCAAAGCACTGAAATCAATTCAAAACATTTCAAATGAACCATTTACAGACTCTTAAATTGCCAAGAAGTCAGTAAGTCAGCAAATTGACGGTAATTACATATTCCAAAGTGTAGATCTCTATGGAGAAGAAATTCCATTTACAGCCTTTTAAATCGTGTTATACATATACAAACTCAGTTTTAACTTTGTTCTCTCAAATTCATTTGTTTGTCATAGGTGGAAATTTAGTTCATAAAACAACAGTACAAAATAAATATCATTTATCATTTAAGACTTATCATTTATCATTTATCATCTATCATTTATCTTTTATCGTTTAACATTCATAAATAAATAAATTTATCATTTATCACTGATCACTGACCACCTATCACTGATCGCTTATCACTGATCGCTTATCACTGATCGCTTATCACTGATCACTTATCACTGGTCACTAATCACTGGTCACTAATCACTGGTTACTAATCACTGGTCACTAATCACTGGTCACTAATCACTGGTCACTAATCACTGGTCACTAATCACTGGTCACTAATCACTGGTCACTAATCACTGGTCACTAATCACTGGTCACTAATCACTGGTCACTAATCACTGGTCACTAATCACTGGTCACTTATCACTAATTACTTATCACTTATCACTGATCACTTATCACTGATCACTGATCATTTATCATTAATTATATATCATTTATCATTATTGTGACATACTAATAAGAGGTACAACATGTTTTTACAACTATGCGTCGAAACGAAAGGGAAATTATCGTGCCACACAAAGTAATCCGAGGCAACAATGAGTATTATCGCTTTGGGAAATAGGAAAATTTTACATATAAACTGTTTTTTTTTTTTTTTTAATCTATCACTGTACGAATTCGATGAAATTAAATAAAGGAAAAGCAACCCAATTTGAAATATAGAAACTAAAATGAATCACCAGCATTTAAGAGGTGTTTAGTCTTGTCAACGTTCGATTACGAACATGACGCGCATATCTGTACCACTCAGGCTCACACATTTGAAGGGAATCGAATGATTCAATACACGAGCCTGTCACCATCAGTAAGAAATTTGGGTGAGTATCATACTCACCCAAATTTCTTACTGGTCTAAAATACTTGGCACACTTGGCTAAAAAAATAAATAAATCTCGAGCTCACTTAGCTTCAATTTAGGCACACATAACCTCTTGTCTGAAGTAACACTAGCACACATGGGAAAAAGAATAAAAAATATCTCGAGCTCATTTAGCTTCAATTTAGGCACACAACTTCTTGGCTTAAAGTAACACTTGCACACTTTGGTGACAAAAAAAAATATCTCGAGCTCACTTAGCTTCAATTTAGGCACACATAACCTCTTGTCTAAAATCACACTAGTACACTTGGAAAGACAAAAATATATTTCTCGAACTCATTTATCTTCAATTTAGGCACACATAACCTCTTCCTGTTATCACTGCACATATTTGTAGGCATATCCCACTTCTGAAATGTGATAAATCAAACACTTCAGGATAAATTGTATAAATATTTTATTCACTTTGATCAACACAATTTAATACTTATCGTTCTATTAACAATCATTTACAAATACACAGATTAGTCGGACATGTTTTCTGTTCAACGACTCAAAGCAGACCGACTCTGTCCACAATGACAGTAACAAACTCAGTGTTTCCCTACCACAAACTTTCACAAACACTCGGTCGACTAACCGACCAATCAGAACAAAGTAAAGAGTACGTAACATCAATTGACTAACTAATATACATTAGAGTTTATCTAATAATTAACTGCAAGTAAATATTTCATTTTAACAATTATGATATATTTATACAAAACAAATCCATAAAGTCTAATATTATAAATTATTACTTAATATCTACAACGAATGTCTAAAGTTCATGTAACTACTAGCGCCATCTATCGCTTATCATTGGAAGTTGAACGATTTATGAATATTTTCTTTAAAAATCATTACAGACATAACAATATTATGGATGCTAAGCTGCTTGTAAAGAGATCAACTGAGGTGTGTTCTTTGACTAAATTGTTAAATGCTTGTGCTGCGCGAATCAAGTAAGAGTTACTACGGTAGACTGTGCGTGAATGAGGAGCGTGAAGAAGATTTCTAATCCGACAGTGCCGAGGGGGGACATTCAGGGATAGCTTTGATAATAATTCAGGGCAATCTGTCATAGAGCGTGCCATTTTGATTAGAAAGCGAAAATCAGATATATTTCTGCGAGTTACAAGGGGCAGCAAGTGGAGTCGAGTGCATCTTTCATTGTAACTCATATAAGGGATTTAATAGAGGACAGCCAACAAATCATCCATTATACATGCTTCGAGTAAAGATTCAGTATTTGTACATTCAGTACATTCTGTAAATGTGTCCACAAATTTGTAATCTCACACACACTAAACAAAATGCACAAAACGTTTTTGGGAACACATTCATTGTGTACAGCTAAAGAGTGGAATTCCCTTCCGGAGTCGGTTTCCTGATAGCTACAACTCGGGAATCTTTAAGTCAAGAATGAATAGGTTACTTCTAGGTAAGCGCGCTCCATCGTCGACCGCATCATCGCTTTCCATCAGGTGAGATAGCGGTCAAGCGCAAACCTATCAACAATAAAAAATACACAATACCCAGGATAGAAACCAATATCTCGTGGCCATACAAATATTTGTTCCGTGCGGGAATCATACCTGTGAACTTGTAGCAGATAGAAAGTAGATTATCTTTTAATATCTTTTTATTATATCTTTTAATTTTAGCCGCTTTATTCGATCTAATTTACTTCACTACTTGATCTTGCGAGCCGGTAGTCTATAAAGTTATTTTTCTCCGACACCGTTAAAATTTTGAACTCGATTTTATTAACTTTTAGCCGGTGCTAGGTTATTTTTTTTACATTGTTTTGTTTGTAGATCGACCGGTGTCAATGTGACGGTTGTCTTCTGTCAGTTTTGACATCTGTCAGGTGACAGTGACACCACATCTCTCTCCGGGTCGTGTTACGTTTTGTTTCACGTATGTGTTTTGTTTTGTGTACTATTTCACGCGCTCGTTTATCATGTAACTGGATTAAACTTATAAGTGTTGCTTTGTATAAATACGAGTTGTAAAATTTCTGCCAATATACCAGCGAATTGGGGTGGTTTCCAATTTAATAGAAAACTTTTATTAGCGTTTTTAGTAAATAGCATTTTTGTTTTGTTTATTATTTGTAATTATTTTTATTTCTACTATTGTTTAAGTATATTTATATTATGAATAATGTAGCTGATTTTAATGACAGCTTTTTTTCATGCTCTTCTTCTGATAGTTTTGCTAGTGCGGAGAGTGACTCTTCTCTTCCTCTCACTTTACATGATAAAATCTCTTCTCTTTTCTCTAATGATCCTAAAAACTTGCATATAGCTCACATAAACGCCCAGAGTGTTCCTGGTCACTATTCTGATCTTCTGGCATCCTTTAGCTGTGCTCACCTTGACGCCCTATTGATATCAGAATCATTTCTGAAGCCTTCTCTTCTCTCTACTCAATACTCACTGCCTGGCTTCGTCTTGATCCGTAACGATAGAACCGGCAAGGGTGGAGGAGGTGTAGCTATGTATATACGCGCTGACCTACCCCACAAGGTGGTTAGCTCATCCCCTTCTCTTTATTCTGAATCGGCTGAATACTTGTTTGTTGAAATTTCTGTCCATCACACTAAAGTCTTGCTTGCTGTGCTTTACAGCCCTAACCTGCACATTGACTACTTTGATTCCCTTGATTGCACCTTAAGTAATCTTTGCCCCATGTATGAGCACGTTATTTTAATGGGTGATTTTAACACTTGCCTCATTAAAAATAACAATCGCTCCCATAGACTTCTTTCACTACTTTCTTCTTTCAATCTTCAAGTTTTGCCCCTTTCTGCTACTCATTTTTCTCCTAATTGTTCACCCTCTTTATTAGACCTTATTATTGTCTCCTCTCCTAACAATGTGTCTAACCATGGTCAACTTCCAGCTTCCTTTTCTTACCATGATTTAATTTATCTTTCTTATCGCATCCGTGTTCCCAAGCGTAAACCCCAGCTCTTATTTCTTCGTAACTTCAAGGGCATTGACCTGGAGGCATTGCAGTGCGATGCTAGCAATGTCGACTGGTCCCCTCTGATAGAAACTGACGACATCGATGAAAAGGTGAATTATTTTAATGCAACCGTTCTCGGATTGATTGACCAGCATGCCCCTTTGCGACGTGTCAAGGTAAAACATAATCCAGCTCCTTGGGTAACTCTTCATATTAAGGAGCTTATGGCTCACAGGGATAAAGCTAGGAGCAGGTATAAGCGTAGACCATCTGAGCAGAATCTTTCTTGCTTTATTTCACTGCGTAACAGCTGCAGGCGCCTGTGTCAAGTTGCAAAGAGACGCTATTTCCACGAACAACTCCATAACCGTAGTTCTTCCGACGTCTGGAAATTTCTTAAGTCTGTTGGCATAGGCAAATCACCAACCAACCAGTGTAAGGATGTGAACCTTAATGATCTCAACTCACATTTCTCTTATCTTCCCTTTTCATTAGATCCTTGTGTTAAAGCTACGACACTGGATGGTCTTTCTGGTTTGCCGTTGCCACAGTATCCCCACTTCAACTTCAGCAATGTTACTGAGATTGACGTTAAGAAAGCTATCCTCGCGATTACTTCTTCTGCAGTTGGCTGTGATAAGTTATGCTCAAGAATGATTACTCTCATCCTTCCCTCATTACTTCCAGTCCTCACGCATATCTTCAATCACTCATTTACCTCATGCTCCTTTCCATCAGCCTGGAAACAGGCTTATATTATTCCTTTACCTAAAATTAACAATCCTACTTTATTAACTCATTTTAGACCTATTTCTATCCTCCCATTTCTTTCCAAAGTTTTTGAGCACTTAGTTCATAGACAGCTATCTCATTTCTTGGCGTCTAACTCGATAATTTCTCCTTTTCAATCAGGTTTTCGCGCGGGTCACAGTACTGTAACTGCGCTTTTAAAAGTGACTGACGATATCCGCTGGGCTATGGAAAACAAGTCTCTTACAGTCCTTGTCTTGCTTGACTTTAGTAGCGCCTTTAACTCAGTGGATTTCGATATCTTACTCGGCATCCTTAAATCCATTAATTTCTCTTCTTCCGTCTTAACCTGGTTCAATTCATATCTTCGGGGTCGCTCCCAGTGTGTTCGCCTTGAAGAGTTGTTCTCTGACTGGTGTAATCTCACTGAGGGTGTTCCTCAGGGTAGCGTTCTCTCTCCTCTTCTTTTTTCTATCTTCATTAACTTTGTTACCAGAGCAATATCTTCTAGTTTCCATCTTCACGCAGATGACTTGCAGCTTTACCGACATTTTACTATAGGTGATGCAGATTCTGCGATTGCTGCCATGAATCGTGACCTGGCTTGTATCAGCGCTTGGGCAAAATCATTTGGCCTGCAGATCAACCCAACTAAATCACAGGCCATGATCATAGGCAGTAGATTCGTCCGCAATGCGGCAGTAGTTTCTTCTCTGCAGCCCTTAGTTCTCGATGGTGTCTGTATTGACTACACCGAAACTGCAAAGGATCTGGGTGTCATCATCGACTCCAATCTTTCGTGGCGTGCGCAGGTCAATGAAGTCAGTCGGAAGGTAAATTTCTCCTTCCATTCACTCAAATGCCTCCAGGGTCTCTTGCCTTTGAAAACGAAAATCTCTTTGGCCCAAACACTTATTCAGCCGATTATAGATTATGCCGACGCCTGCTACCTGGATGCTACTGAGGAGCTATTAAACAAGCTTGAGCGACTGCAAAACTTATGCATTCGGTTTGTTTTTGGTCTACGAAAGTATGATCATGTTTCTCATCTTCGCAAGGAACTCAAGTGGCTCCCCATCCGTCTTCGCGGGAACACTCGGATTTTATGTCTCCTTTTCAACATCCTACACAACCCTTCTTATCCCTCCTACCTGCGCGACCGTTTTTCTTACGCACGCGCTAGCGACGCGCCGTGCAGATCACACCTGAGATCCCTTCTTAAATCCCCCCCTCATAAATCCAGCTACTATTCCTACTCTTTCTCTGTCCATGCAGTAAGGTTGTGGAACTCTCTTCCGCCTAACATTCGTGAGTTGAAAACTATTTCTCTCTTTAAGACTCAAGTAAAAGAGCACTATCTTTCCTCTCTTGTGTGATAATCTTATTTGTGTATATATATATATTATGTAATTTTAGTATAAGGTATATATATAGTTATATAAGTATTTATTAGTTTAAGATTTCACTAACTCTACTTTACTTATTTCTGCACACTATTGTCTACATCTCTTCTGATCTTTCCTTTCGCAGGTCTGCTGGAAGAAATTTCTTCACGAAATAAGCAGTACCTTTGTACATAATTTATAATAATGTTGTATCTTCTTCTTTTTACTGTGTGTACATAAATTATAAAATAAATAAATAAATAAATAAATAAATTATCTAGGACAAACAAATATACAAACGATGTTTCTGTTCCGAGTATGATGATCACATGACCTATCTTGTTCGTTTACCTTGGCCAGAATTTTCTTGTATTATTTATAAAATTTTCGTCAACATTTTACCCACATTCTATCATACTTTTTAAATCTGGTAGAATCTAAATCTAACCCGGTATTTTCATTTCACCGCAATCTTTCTTGCAATATGTCAGTGCATAACTTTGAAGGCGTCATAAAATTCGACTTAGGGATTTTATCTAGCATCGTTTGTAAACAGCCTTTCATACCCCAAGCTCACATCTTCACATCGAGTTGATGTTACTGGCAATCAATGATTGAGAATAGTGTTTTCAGAATCAAAAAGTAGCCAATGTAATCTCTTGTAATTCTTCATCATCATTTCAGCCAAAAGAAATCTGCTGTTGGACGTAAGTCTCCTGTAAGCGTCGCTACAACAGATCCTGCGTATCTCGCATCCTCACGACACTCACCAGGTCATCGTAACACCCACGTTGCATCTTCCAGTACGCGGGCGCCGCTCCAGAACCCTTCAGCCCCATCAAAAATCTCTGCAATGTGCCCTGCCCACTTTTTTATTTGACTTCTCCTGCTCTAAAGAAATGCGGGAGAGCATGTCAAATTTTTACTGACTAAAACGTTTGAGATTATTAGAATCGTTATGAGATGCTCTCTGGCTATAAGGTATTTCAATTAGACTGAGAGGTACTTTTTAGTGGTGGTACCATAAATAAAAAGTGTAAAATAAAAAACTTTTTACAAAAAAAAATACAATCGACTTCAATGTATTTATTTTTAGTTATCGGCGTTGCGTACAAACTATCTACAAGTCATTGGACTCGCTCAGCTGACGTTTACTTAAAGAAAATTAATTTCGTACATGCGTAAATTAATACGAGTTTTGAAAAAAAGGTATTTTATTTTTTAATTTTATCTTTACAAATCGATAGTGTTTCATGTACCGGATCGACCCTCCACGGGATTAAAACGATTAAAATTTAGCGGTGTATAATTACATTAACTTCCTATATATCCATGTAGAACATAAATAAAATACAATCAGGCGTCGAAGTATACTTCGTTATCACTATCATCTGGAAACGTGCCCAGAACACTGGCAGCATTGCTACATTAATAGCAATGTTAATTCTTTGAGCAAAATACAAGTCAGCCCTCTGGTCACGAAAAGTGTTAGTCAGCGAAAAATATCCTTGAAAAGAAAACCCCTCAAAACTGTAATCTGTATAATTATTTATTATATAAATGGCAAAGGCTTGACTCATCAACCTGCACTGGGCCCGCGTGGTGGATTACAGCCCTTTCCTCTCCTAGAGAAGAGGCTCAAGTCCCAACAGTGGGAACCTTTAAAAGACTGACGGATGGATGGATGGAAAGTCTTGACTCACTCATTGGCTCATCAACGTCAAGCTCAAACCAAGAACGCTGAAAATTTTGCGCTTGAGATTAATTTTATAATGTTTATAAAGTAAAAAAAAGTCTTGTGGCACTCAGGGACTGCCGCGGTAAAGCTATTGCATAGCATTTTTATCAACTTATGCAATTACAATTATTTATTTATTTTATTTATGCAGTATTTTTTTTTCCTTTGTTTTTTTTTTTCTTTGATATTAATTGAAGTTACACTTTCACACATTGAATTGAATTTTGATTGATTGTTCACTCATTTGTTTTCTTATCGGTCACCACGCTCAAAAAACAAATGAGTGGGGGTATTAGGTTATTTTCGTTACGGAATTTCTGGATTCGGTCTCCACGCTCAAGGCCCGCGATAGAAGCTATGCAATAGCTTAAAAACCCGTTTGTTATACAAACGGCAAAGACCTGACTTACTGAATCATCAAGGTCCAGCCCAAACCCTTGGACCTAGAACACCAAAGTTTCTCTCCTATAACTCAAAAGTTTGTTGGGGGAGAAAACTCATTGGTGAGTTAAGCTCATCTTTGTATATGAACTGTCTCCGTCTGTGTCACCATAAATTTTATGTTATTTTTTATATAAGTACAATAAAAAATTAAGAATTGAGATTCATTTTATTTGTATAAAGATTAAGACAGGATTTAAAAAAATATAACTCCTTAAAAGATGAAACTGGAGTCCAAAAGGCCACTGGTAGAAGCTATAACAATATCAATAAAATAACAGTAGAAATCAGAATTCTAAAACTCAATAAACTTCTAAAAGACAGCGAACAATAACCTTCCTCAACGGTAGCGAAAACAAAAATAACTACACCCTTACCCTAAAAAAATTAGCAATAACGCTTATGTACCCACAAAATCTACAAAAATGCGACGCATTTACTTGTAATTTTTTTGTAACTTAAGTGGATTACAATGTTAATTTTATTGATGCCAGCACGAAGGATAGACGAGAGTCCTGAGGATCCCCAAGCCCCAAATATTAGTATGCCGATGGAGGAAAAAGATAAATTTGTTGGCGGAACATTTAATTTATGCGATTTTCTAGGGAGGAGTGCTGTACTGTAAATATATTTTTTACGTAAACCTTTGTCTGGTGTAGTGGGATGATAGAGAGGGTATCTGCTTAGTTATTATGCATGATTTGAGCACTTTTTTTGTAGAACAAACTAAGTGAGGAAATTACTTATACCCGGTTGAATAATCATTTTTCGTAAGAACAGCCCAAATGAACCAGTCATTGTAAACGCCTGTTAAGGAAAACAACACTAAGAACAGAAATAGTGTCGAAAAATTATTCTTTCCTTCTCAGATTTTTTATGCCATCATTAGGTATACGGTAACATACTTTATCACCACTCTCAATGTTTATTGGGATAGCCTATGATTTCATTTGAGATCATCACGTCTTATTTTCTTCTCCAACACATCTCTTTTATTCTCACACACATTTGCTTTTTTACATTATTTTCTCGCCAAACTTTTTAGTTTGATGGCCAGATGCGATTTTTTTTTTGAGTTGTGGTTAGTTTTAAGTATTACAAACACTAGTTTATAAGAACATTGTTACTAACAAATTGGACGCCTTGGTCTGAAATAAAGTATTTATTACTATTATTATTATATATTAAGTAGGTATACAATTAAATAAACTATTTTTTTTTTCTGAAGCCTCACTTATTTAAATAAAATCATCATAGAATGAACAAGAGAGTTTAAATATTTTAAATAGTCAATTAGAATTCAATAATCAAAAAGTTTTGCAAAGTTTTCAATGGTTTTAGCATTTCACGACAGTGCCAGCGAATGGATTTCATATAGTCAGGTAAAGCGTAAAATTACTTTTGAAAATAGAATACCATCGAATTATTATAATATACTTCACTTTAACATAATATAACTTTTAAAATAATACAGTTTTAATTTTAATATTCAGAAAAATATTAGTTAAAAATTACAATAATTATTCTCTTAATAATTTTATTAAAAAATAAATTTCATACCGTTATATTTTAGATCCTAAACCAACATAAAAGATAAGTTGGGCTAGTTATCAAAATTTTAATTAGGATAGTCAATTTATTTGACCATAAAATCTCAAACGTTTTTGTTTTGAATAGGGACCGTAATCATTAGTGTGATATATTCAGATCTGTTGACATTTGCAAAAGAAAT
The DNA here is from genome assembly GCA_910589285.2 of Mythimna ferrago. NCBI lineage: Eukaryota > Metazoa > Arthropoda > Insecta > Lepidoptera > Noctuidae > Mythimna > Mythimna ferrago. Next base: position 30,435,448 of record OU342674.1, read on the forward strand.
GCCCTATATAGCGGTTTGAGCGTTAAAAAATTACAAACATGCATAGACACACATACCTTCATTTCGGCGTGCACTGTTCGTGCGCGCCTCAAGGAGTTGTCAGCAACAGCAGGGGCCCAGCCGGGTCGAAGGCTACTGGGGCCAGGGTTATCCGAAAGGGAACTCGAGCCCCGGTATGAAGGCTCGAAGGAAGGGGGTAGGCTTTAAGTCAGTAAGAGTCTGACACTATCTCCCGCTCCGCCCAAGAGCGGGGGTTGTCATTTGATGATTTTTTCCACGATAAAAAAATCATACCTCCATTTCTACATGTAAAGCACCTTATAATGTTAATGTGATTCATCATAACAATGAATACTATACCTTATTTAAACAAACATCTACTTCATCATCATCATTTCAGCCGAAAAACGTACACTGCTAGACAATATCGTCACAATGAACGGTCTTGTGCGTTACGCATTTACTTAAAAATAAAGATTGAACGTTGACATACATGATACGTGAGAGCATAGGTGACCAATGGTAAAGGCCCCGACTTACGAGTTGTACTTTATGTAATTTCATCACCACTGCTCTCATAACTGTGAAGGAAAACATCGTGTGGAAACCGGCATGTCCTAGAACCAAAAATTCGAAGACATGTATTGTGACAGACATGTGACATCCCGTACTAGGCCCGCGTGGTGGATTTCGGCCCATTCCTTCTCCTAGAGAGGAGGCCTGAGTCATAACAGTGGGCACATTATAAGGCCGACTATGCTATGCTATGTTGACATACTTATCCCACTTTATTCCCACTTAAACGCACAACTTTAAATGTATAGCAATAAAGTAAAACCCCTCTCTTCAAGAGCGTTTCTTTAGTGGAAGCGGTAGAAAAGCCAGCCAAAAGGAAATAAGTTTTATCTATAAAGTGTGGCTCTCATGGTGAAATCCTATAGCCCCGCCAAGCTCCATCATTCAGAGCTAATGCAGTCTTAAACCTTAGATCCGTCGCTGAAACTTTAAAACACGCCCGCATTTTTCTTCATGCTTTAAAACAAAGGGAAACTCGGAAAAATCCTTTGTTTCCTTTCCTTAACTTTAAAATCATGTTTTCTTTTATACCGTCTTTTTTTTATTTAATTAAATATTGGGTTTAAAGTTTCTGTTCAATATTGTTGTCTGTGTCGATATTTGCTTGATGAATATGTAAAGAATTATCTTTCTCTGCGAGCCTGCATATTTTTTGCCACTTTTATTGAATGTATCTAAATGTGAAATAATTTTATCATTATGGTAATTTAATTATCTTTAGCTTTAACCTCCAGCCAACTGAGAAGTTATAGTATCACGGTTTGTTTTTTTCAGTGGGTAAAAATCATACCCCGCCCTTTACCAGACTTTTACTGGCTAAAAAACCCACCCCATTCCTTCGCTGCCTTTCATATCTGGACCGAACCTTCCTTACAGAAATAGACCCTTGATCCCAGTAGGCTTCGATCCTGCTAGGCCCCTACGGTTGCTGACAACTCCTTAAGACAGCAAAATACCCATTGCTCGCCGTCCGCAAGCCCGCGCCTACGGTAGCCGGAAATTGGGATCAGAATCCCGGCGGCGATTGAGGCGTGATCGCTGTTGCCTGATGCGGTGGGCCTCCTCCTTTGCTAGCATAACTGCTTCGCAGAAGGAGCCGACCGTCTGCCACTCCTCCTCGCTCCGGACCATGGCCTGTACCAAGGCCCGGCGCGAGAGATCGCCGCCGGCGATCGCCCCCAAAAGGACACGGCGATGCCCAAGAGAGGCACACCTCTACCGTGTGCTCCACCGTGTTTGATATCAGGGTTGGCACAGGTGCTTCACTACGTGTCGTGGATTCGATTCTGGCATGAAACAAATATTTGGCTTACAGATGTCTACGAGTGGTTATTCTGTGTCTTATGTACGTGAGTTTGCATATTTCTGAACGCACCCGCGACACAGGGTTAAATTCCTAGTTTAGGACATTGTTTACAGTAAATAAATGTTGCAGAAAATACACAAAAAACACGTCAAAATAAATGCAGAAAACATAAATACTGTGTTACCTTTGGGATAATTAAATTAAATTCCTATCTCAACATGCACTTACATACACTTCTTTTTTTTTTGGGTGATGAATCTTCAGACGTGTCGTGTTGTCCTTTACGTTCTAGAACCGCAGTCACTCTTTGAAACATTCCTGCAGCCCTAGACTTTCCTGGAGCCCTGAATTGAAGTTGATATTTCGTATCCGCATAGACACTGAACGAGTAACCCCTTACAGCTCCATATTAGTCCACATCTTCACAAACAGACAGGCCCACCGTTTAACTTGCTGTCCGATCCTCAATTACCCAACGCCCAGGGGACCAAATTTATTCATAAACCATAAAATTACATAGACTCTCTCGTTTGTTTACCGTTGCTGACCAAATATGAACCCCTCGACTAACATAAGACTATGTACGGGGGCTTATGAATACGTTTTTATCTTTACGGTCTCATTCGCTGATGGGGTTCGAAAGTATGAAAATGTGTTGTAAATAATGATGGTTTTTTTAGGTGAGAAATCATCCAATGACTTTTCTCGCTCTAGGGCGGAGCAGGAGCGTGTTAGACTTTTACTGACTAAACCCACTCCCTATGTTCTTTCTTAATCTTACGTTCAAGGACCCCGGGGTTCACTTTCGGGCAACCCATGAAGTAATTATGGGTATGACTGCAAAGTTATATTGGAGTGAGAAATGAGTGTTTTTACTTCTCCTGCTCTAAAGTGGAACGAAAGGGTGTGTCAGAATTTTACTGACTAAAGACACATCTGTGTTCCTCAGTTCCCCTTTGCGTCTTAGGGCCGTGGACACTCTTATAGGGTCCCTTAATGGTATGAAAATAAAACTGAATTTTCCTCTGACGAAAAGCTGGCTTTCACTCAGGACAATTTCTGCTCCATAGTAATAAATACATAATATTTTTCAGTTGTTCTGTTCCCGAGTTAAAAAAACAAGAAAATGCAAAAGTAAAATATGAACAAATTTTCGCAAAATTGAACTATCAAATTGAATCACCAAAACTAGTTTAGGCACTACCAAAAGTAAATTATCTGCATGACCTCTTGTCCCGATATCCAGTGAAGAAAGATTTTCCTAAAAATAGATTTGTATGACGTTAAGTGGGCGTTTAAAGCTGTTTATGTATTTGACAGACCTCCCCCAAGACTTAATTTAAAATCCTCTTGAAATACTGACTGAGTCGGTTCATTCCAAATAACATTTAATAACTCCCTACACTAAAGGAAATAGCACTTTTAGTACAAACATTTCATTTCTATTTGTACACATTTTATGCGAATTAATAATTTCAGAATAAAAAAAATCATGTTGATGTTGGCTTTATTCAGAGTATACTGTCCAAACCTTCTCAAACGAAACTATCGCAGTTTATAAATTAGTGAGTAAGGTTTTAAAGCCCTTATAGTTGATAAGAAGTTTAGCTTTACTTGTATTAGGTTACGATGGGGCTGGCATGGTCTTACTGTGACCAAAAGTCACAAAATTTATAAAAGATATTAAAAATAAAAAAACTGGGCAAGTTCGAGTTGGACTCGCACACTGAGGGTTCCGTGCAAACTACAATTCCCGAATGGAGTCTCGAAGATTTTTCCAAATTGCAATTTTTTTTGACGTTGGTAACAACAAATTTATTGTTTTCAGATTTTTTTCCTATACCTGTGCTATAAGACCTTGCTTTGTGCCTTATTTCAGGATTCTGGGTCAACGGAAAGTACCCTATGAATTTTGATCTTCGAGAGTATCAAAATATACATTTTTTGCCACATAAACGGCCGTATCTTTTTTATTCGTTAACTTAGAAGTTTGATTTTTTCACAGCTTGAAGGGACCACAGACTGTATATGGTTTTAATTTCAACTCGATACCTCCACGCATTCTCGAGACAGACAGACGGACAGACAGACAAACGGACAACAAAGTGATCCTATAAGGGTTCCGTTTTTCTTTTTGAGGTACGGAACCCTAAAAAGAATAAAATCATCTCCTTTTCAGCTTGAAAACGGACACTTTCTTAGATAACAAGTTTTCAAATCAGGCCTTCTAACGCCGGCTCTTCCGGTATTTGGCTACTCCAGAACATTTCCGTCCCAACGACCATTTGTTCTGCAAGCAATGTGCCCACTGCCACTTAATTTTGGAGATTTTTAGGACTCTATCGTTAACCATGGACATTGTTCTCCAGCGGATATTTTCATTTCTGTTTCGATTATGCAAGGAAAAAATCTCCGAGCCTTACCCTGTCTTTTGCCTTTTAAGTGACTTTAAATCTTTCGACGAGGCCCATTGTGAGCGATCACATTTCCGAGCTTATATAATTTTTTTTTTTTTATAATTGACTAGCTGTAACCGCGCGGCTTCGCTCCCGCTCTTCCCTACTTCAGCCTACTATACCCTACTCTACCCTACTATACCCTACTCTACCCTACTCTACCCTACCCTACTCTACTCTACTCTACCCTACTCTACCCTACTCTACCCTACTCTACCCTACTCTACCCTACCCTACTCTACTCTACCCTACTCTACCCTCCTCTACCTTACTCTACCCTACTCTACCCTACTCTACCCTACCCTACTCTACTCTACCCTACTCTACCCTCCTCTACCTTACTCTACCCTACACTACCCTACACTACCCTACTCTACCCTACACTACCCTAATTTTCATATTTTTTTCCACAAGAACCTTCTCCTCATAATAATGAACACAACAAAAAAAAAATTTGCGAAATCGGTCCAGGCGTTGTTGAGTTATGCGCTTACCAACACATTTTGTGATTCATTTTTATATTATAGATAGGCTCGCGTTTGACCACAATCTCACCTGATGGTAAGCGATGATGTGGCCGACGATGGAGCACGCTTGCCTAGAAGCATCACTAAACACTTATCACTGGCAACACGCACGTATCGTTCTAATTTCAAATATTATTTATTTACTAGCTTTTGCCCGCGCGGCTTCGCTCCCGCGGCTTCGCTCCCGCTCTTCCCTGCTCCACCCTATATACCCTACTATACCCTACTCTACCCTACCCAACCCTACTCTACCCTACTCTACCCTACCGTACTCTACCATACTCTACCCTACTTTACCCTACTCTACCCTACTCTACCCTACTCTACCCTACTCTACCCTACTCTACCCTACTCTACCCTACTCTACCCTACTCTACCCTACTCTACCCTACTCTACCCTACTCTACCCTACTCTACCCTACTCTACCCTACTCTACCCTACTCTACCCTACTCTACCCTACTCTACCCTACTCTACCCTACTCTACCCTACTCTACCCTACTCTACCCTACTCTACCCTACTCTACCCTACTCTACCCTACTCTACCCTACTCTACCCTACTCTACCCTACTCTACCCTACTCTACCCTACTCTACCCTACTCTACCCTACTCTACCCTACCAAACTTCACATAAACCATCCACTAGATAGTCCGAACAAAGCCTAAACATTTGGTTTGGATAGGTGAGCCCGTTCTTGAGTTATAAAATTACAACGAAAAGTGGCATTAATTTTTATATATATATAAGATTTACACACCTGCCGCAGTGTATTTATTTAACCCAAAAATACATTGTGGCATTGATTCCCTTTCTGTACCACTACTTTACATTAAGTTTAAATAAATAATAATAATATTTGCTCTTACAAATTTAGACACTACGTAAAAGCTTTCAGCTTGTATTACTTATTCTCAGAAATACATCAAATTATGCGCAAAGCAAATAATATCTAAACTTAATTTTGACGTCTTGAATGGCAGCATGGCCGCTGCTGCCTCCCACACAATTCTTGTATGACGCAAAATATAGGATATGAATAGTTATTTGCAAATATCTTGATAGCGTACAATTTAACAGTATCAACATGTTTTTTTTTTTGTTTTAAAGGGATTTATTTATTTATTTTATAATTTATGTACACGCAAAAATACAAAAGGAGATAACAAATTATAAAACTTTTTACAAAGGTACTGCTTATTTCATAAAGAAATTTCTTCCAGCTGACCTGCGAAAGGAATGATTAGAAGAGATGTAGAAAGTAGTGTGCAGAAATAAGTAAAGAAGAGTTAGTGAAATCTTAAATTAAACCAATAAATTCTTATATAACTATATTTATATACCTTATACTAAAAATAAATACATAATATACACCGTTAAATTTTGATCATTTTAATCCCGTGGAGGGTCGATCCGGTTGCGTTTTTACGTAACGCCGACTACTACCTACAGGTCATTATACTCGATCGGCTGATGTTTTCTTAAAGAAATTAATTTCGTACATGCGTAAATTAATACGAGTTTTAAAAAAAAGGTCCTTTTTTTAATTTTATCTTTACAAATCGATAGTTTTTCGTGTACCGGATCGACCCTCCACGGGATTAAAACGATCAAAATTTAGCGGTGTATATACTTATATATCGGATCCTATAACTAAGAATCTGCTGTCCGTCCGTCTGTCATCAGGCTGTATCTCTTGAACCGTGATAGTTATACTCGTACAGTTGAAATTTTCACATTAGATGTATTTCTGTTGCTGCTATAACAACAAATACAAAAAAAAGCAGAATAAAATAAATATTTAAGGAGTTCTCATACAACAAACGTGAGTGTTTTGGTACGGAACCCTTCGTGCGCTAGTCAGACTCACAAAAAGCAGACCGACTTCCAAAATTAAACTTATACACACACCAATACACTCAGTAATTCGCCGAAAACCAAATAAGACTTTGTTAGTTGAAGATGAGCAATCTTCAACTAACAAAATACGTTTTTCTAAAATTAATCCACTCCCAAGATCAAACAAACTCTGTTTATTTTGGAGGTCAATTAACGTTAAATAAAATAATAGTTATTGTAAATAAAAACATAATTAGTCTTAGTTCCCACTGCTGGGACCCTGGCCTCTTCTCTAGGAGAAATAATGAGTCATACTCCACCACGCGAGCCCAGTGCGGATTGATAAATGTCACACGTCTTCGAATTTTTGGTTCTAGGACATGCCCGTTTCCTCACGATGTTTTCCTTCACTGTTTTGAGAGCAGTGGTGATGAAATAAATTACACTAAGTAATGCACCTGACTGGGCTTTTTTTTTTTTTTTTTTTTATGGTGGGAAAAAATCATGCATTGACATCCCCCGCCCTTGGGCGGAGCGGGAGATAGTGTCAGACTCTTACTGACTAAAAGACCCACCCCGTTCCTTCTAGCCTTCATACCGGGGCTCGAGCGCCCTTTCGGATAACCCTGGCCCCAGTAGGCTTCGACCCGGCTGGGTCCCTGCTGTTGCTGACAACTCCTTGAGGCGCGCGGGAACAGTGCGCGCCGTCGACGACTTGGGCTTGGTCCGGACAGTTACCGGACGGCCGGACAGTGAGCTACCCATTGCTCACTGTCCGCAAGCCCGCGTCTACGTTGGCCGGAAATCGGGATCAGAATCCCGGCGACGGCGGCGGCGATAACGCCGTTGCCTGATGCGTTCGGCCTCCTCCTTTGCGAGCATTACTGCTTCGCAGAAGTCGGCGACCGCCTGCCACTCCTCCTCGCTCCGGACCATGGCCTCAACCAAGGCCCGGCGCGAGAGGTCTCCGCCGCCGATCGCCCCCACGAGGGCACGGCGATGCTCCGCCCAAGCAGGGCACACCTCGACTGTGTGCTCCACCGTGTCCTCCGGGCGTTCCGCACAGTGGCGACACCCGGGCGTCACCTCCGCATGAATCCCGTGCAGGAAACTCCCGAACGAACCATGTCCGGTGAGTACCTGCGTCATGCGGAAGGTAAGGACGCCGTGAGGTCTTTCCAGCCACGCCTCAAAGAGGGGACTTACCGCCATGATTGACCTGACTGGGCTCGTTATTCGACGCCATTACCACTGGGCCATTACCCCCTCGAGCACCGATTGTACATACGTCTGTACAACTTGGATTTCCTTGAAAAATGCTTAATTTTCGTTTTGTACACATGTTTGTACGAAAGTTATTTAGCCGAAAATTTTGGATTCTATACAATATTATTCTATACCTAAATATTATATTATTTGTTTTTCCTATAAAAAAATTTTTTTTTTTTGGTGGTTTACGTAAACTGTGCAATTTTCCGGGTCAATGAACCTCTGACGCTCGAATGGTTATTTCTTTTATTTTTTTTTTATTACTAAGGCACACCAACATCCAGAAAATGGTTTAGTGCAATCAAACCAATTTTCTTTTAATAACATTGTGACGTACAAACTAATCTGTTAAACTTAAGCTTACCTTGTACATCTTCTCTTCATTTAAATTTTATTATTTCTGTTATTCCTCTCCATTTCTTTATTATTCCGCGGCAGCAGCATAAGCTCCCTCCCACCAAAATTGCACTAGGCGTAATAACATTACATACAGCAAATGACTAAAGCATTATTATTTTAAATACCGCTACCCCAGCCCTGTTTATTTTCCGCCTATAAACTGTACAGGGTGTGCAAAAAAAAAACACTTTTTCGTTCGTAAAAGATACAACACACGATATTTTTTTTATTCTTTACTCTACCTATGCTTAATTATACGTTCAGCCAGTTTGCTTTTTATTTTTTCTAATGTAGACTTGAAACATATCGCTATCAATATTGCAATACTCTGCGTTGCCTTGGAATACCGTACAGGTACGGTTTTATACGAACCTTTTTTTTTATTTATACGGTGAGAAATAATTTTATAACTACTCCGCTCTAAGTAGAGTGAGAGTGAGTGTCAGACTTTTACTGTCTAAAATTTTCCTGAGTTTCTTCAGTAGCCCTTTACATTTTAGGGCTGTGGTGACTCTTCCTAACATTCCCGCAGTCAAGGTGATGGGATCGTTATTCTGTGGCATGGGAACCAAAGAGTTTTTTTTTTTAAATCTTATACATTTTTTTTTAATCTGTTATAACGAGTACTTGACTGCGATCCCACCTGATAGTAAGCAGTGATGTAATAGTTGATGTTGAGGCGCACTAGTTTATTAAGAGCCTATTCACTCTAGGCTTGAAGACACCTAAATTATAATCGGACGGGAAAACCACAGCAGGCAAATTGTTCCAGTCCTTCGATGTACGCGGTATAAATGACGAAGCGAAACATACTCACAACGTTAAGGATTTCGTGACTAAAATTATTTAGCCAGGAGATCCTCAACATTGTCGAGTCAGTCGTCAAGAGAGTCCTCAACGCAACGTTAGCCGAGGTCGCTATGTAGTTGGGTGGGTCACCATCCTAACATACTGAAATTCGTTCGTGCAACGGCCCTCAGCGCATTACCTTGGAACACCCTATACCTAGTTACGGTTATAAACGTCCCCTGCATAACGTTGCATCATTAGAGGAGTGCCTCTCGTAAACCACTCGCAATGGGTTTTATCTTGAACTATAAAATTAATTTACATCCACGGCTGTATCGACCCTGTAATGTGCAGAAAATTGATATTTATCGTAGAAAATGTAAATTATGTATGGGGTTGGGAATCAATAGTGTTATTTTCAAACTTACAGGCTCGGTACTGCAAGTTTCCGCTTTAAGTGTGAAGATAAATAGAACGAACGAATAGAACGTGAATATTTGAAAAATAAATACCAGAGGTATTTTTTTTAACTTGGTTAACTATCACACAACGTTGTCTAGTCCCAAGCTAAGCAGAGCTTGTGTTATGGGTACTAGACAACTGATAAACATACTTACCTATATATTTCTAAATAACATACACATTATAGATAAATTACACCCAGACACAGAACAAATGATCATGCTCATCACACAAACATTTGTCCTGGGTGGGAATCGCACCCACGACCTTCGGCATAGCAGTCAGGGCCACTAACCACTAGACCAACAGACCAGTCGATATATAGATATATAGTTAAAATAAAACTGAGGAAGCACAAAGTAATAAGTATTTTTTTAAATAACATCATCTAGATCCTTTTTACAACGGTTTTTCTCTAACAACTCCTTATATAACGTTCTGTCGACCTAATTTTCATATTTAATTTTATGTATAAGTTGAGTTACTTTTTGGTGTAAAATAAAGTTTATTCTATTCTATTCTATTTACTCGTTTCCAGCCAAAATTCTGTAATAATTTAAAAATAAAAACGCCAATGTTGGGTACATTGGTGTTTTTGTTATTAGATAATCATTGTTATTCTATAACCTAACCCAAAAAAAAATATGTATGAAACGTTATTTATGGGTTTTGAATATTATACTAATTGAATATTAATTAAAATCATTATACAAAATGTTTATTAGATAAGATTAAATTATAAGTATGAATAATTCATGATACAACGAACGAATGAAATTAGGTCATATTAACAATAGGACTTTTGTTATTAATTCAAACGTTACACACCCGTTTTAGTACCTTATTCAATCATTGGCAATTTTAATCATACTAGAATCGCATGAATCAAAGAGTCAAATCCAAACATAACCAAAACGTATTATGTGCCAAACAAAACAACAGACAATACACGCTTCTACTAATTGGTAACCATTCATATCCACGAGACAATCAATCCATCGTATTTGTTAATCGTGACAATACGGGAACAATCGGTTTCGTATCGAACAACAGTTACTTCACAATTTTAGGCTTTTGCCACACTTGACGGAAATCCCGTCGCGTAAGATCGGTGACGGAACGTCAATATAGTAACATGCATGCTATGTTATTGCATAGCATAACATAGCATAACATTACATAACATAGCATAACATAGCATAACACAGCATAACATAGCATAACATAGCATAATCAGCCTTCTTTTTTAATTTTCCCACTGCTGGGACTCAGGCTTCCTTTCTAGGAGAGGGAATGGACCGTAATCCACCACGCGGGCCCAGAGCGAGTTGGTGAATGTCACATGTCTTCGAATTTTTGGTTCTAGGACATGCCGGTTTCCTCAAGATTTTTTCCTTTATCGTTTTGTGAGCAGTGATGATGATAAAAATTACACAAAGTAAAGCACTGGGTTATTGTATTATTGCATATAAATTACAAGTAGCAGACACACTTCGCGGAGCCACCGTTCTTCCACGTAGTGTGCCCTTTATTTTTAATTTGTTGCCAAATGATATATTGACGTTCCATCGCCGATCTTTCGCGACGGGATTTTCGTCTAGTGTGGAAAAGGCCATTAATATTGCATATAAATTTACTCACCGATCGTCCGCAACGGAGCGACCGAACATCCGCGTAGTTTGTCCATTGTAATTTAAACATATGCAATAACATATTTCGTCGCCGATCTTTCGCGACGGAATTTACGTCAAGTGTAGCACCAGCCTTACTGTTCCAAATTTAATTAACAAAAGAGAACGAAACTCGATCGTCCAAATTCCCACGAATCCACGGAATACGTCTCTGATCTCCTGATTCTGTGGTCAAATAACAGGAATGGTAAAGAAAGATCCCCCTTTCAGGGCCGAACTTGTGTGGTTTCGGAAAAATCCCAATTTCGAATTGAGTTCTGTTTCCGTGAAAGCTTTGTTTAAGCAGTCATGCAGATACATTCCTTTGAGTTCGTAAATATCTGGTATATTTGAGTTCTGTTATCTGCCGCTACAAAGAAATGTTATAGCGATTGACTTATACATATGTAACTGCTATAGCTCTTGTTAGCGGCTTCACCAGCTTTAAAGTAAAAATTATACATAGTAACCGATTCTTAAGATAAAAACATCCTCTTTCCTGTCCCAAATTGTGGTCTATCCGAGTGCCAAATTTCATCTAAATCCAGCCATTTGAGCTTAAAGGCGTAACTAACATTCACATAAATGCAATAAAACTTTCGATTTTGTAATATTAGTGTGTCTATGTCCAAATCCAAGAGAGGAAATGGTCTACCAGTGCGCCAAATACACTAATTCTTTGACTGTGAAGAAGTAAGGAACATACCCACACACATAGATACATATAACCCCTCGAGCGCCAGGGGATCATGTGACCCGGAAAATTGCACTGTATACGTAAATCATCAAAAAAAAAAAAGATTTTTTCTAGGAAAAACAAATAACATAAATATCTAATATAATTATATAGAATAATATGTATAGAAACCAAAATACTGAGTACATTAGAGGAGCCGAGTACAAGCGAAGCACAAACCAAATTCAAATTCGTGTAGTATGGACTGACTCTAGAGGAGCCGAGCACGAGCGACACTACACGAATTTGAGCTCGGCTTATGCTCGGCTCCTAGACCGTAGACCAAACTTAAATTTTACCTTTATTATAGTAGTGTAATACTCACAGCAAACGTATTCATAACAGGTACTTACTGTCAAATGTCGTTTTAACAAGCCTAGATGGTAGTTAAGCGCTATTTAATTATTAATTTTTATTCACCCCTACGCTGCGTTTTTTTGTTTAGTTGGGTAAACATCAAATTACTCCTCACACTCTTGGGTGGAGTAAAAGGGCGTGTCAGATTTTAACTGATTTTAAGACCCACTATGTCTTTAACGTTCCAGGACTATTATTTCAAAAATCCTGAGGCCCTATCGATCATCGACCCTACAGTTTTGCTAACATCTAATAAGCACTGTCAACGACTCTGGTTCAGTCTTTACTTAATGGCTGGATGACAAACTACCCATTACTTGTCGTCCAAAAATCCAATGATAACTTTTCCACTACTCAGTACTGCAGTGATTACTCTTCCAAGTCCAAAAGTTCAATTGCAAATTCGCCCCAGCACATAACACTTACAATCTAAGTCAAACGACTTGTTAAAACAAGAAATCCGCGAAACCCTCAAGCTACAATCAAAGTACCGATTTGGTCATCATAACAACATAATCAGGACATCGTCACGGAAATTAAAAGAGCCCGGCCCTGTGTTCGATGTTGCAGGCTGCATTCTCCGACGGCGTCCCTTTGGTGCCATAACGAGGCCTGTCGTGAAATAAATCTTGCCACCCCAGCTGTAACGTGCCATTTCAGCCGCCTTTCACGACGAGGATAAAAGGTCTTTATTTTTTCTCATTGATGCTCCTTTATGTGACATTTTTTGATTGGTTCTATTTTTATGAGGGAAACGCCTTTTTTTTTTCAAGGATAAAAGTTTGTTAAGTAGCTCATAGTATCACACCTTTGTTGAAGTATTAGGAAGAGGCGCTTTCGCCAGAAATGCGGGATTGTTCCAAAGAGTTAACTTATTTATTTATTCTTTTTACAGCTATCTTTACAGGCCTTAACCTAATGCAACAGTGCAGCTATATTAAAAAATAATATTTATTAAAAATAAAAAGTAAACAGAAAAAATATTTCTCTCTCTCATTCATTGTCTTACATATTTAATAAAACTTGCGAATTCATTCAAATGTAGTTAATGTAGTCTTGGTACGTAATGGGCCACTAAAGGAACACACGTAGGTTTTAGTCGTTTTGGGAATACATTATTTGGGCGTTCAGCTAAGGAGTGAAATTCCCTGCTGGAGTCTGTGTTTCCTGATAGCAACAACTTGGGCACTTTCAAATCAAGACTGAATAAGTTATTTCTAGGCAAGCGTGTTCCATCGTCGACCACATCATGGCTTACCATCTAATAATCCTGATGGTAAGCGATTTGACCACCATCCTACCGTAGGATGGTGGTCAAACGCGAGCCTATCAATAATAAAAATAAACGCTATCATGTTTCCTCGTGATAATTTTCACTTTCACGCAGGCGAAGCCGATGGCAAAAGCTAGTATTATAATACGTACTTTAAGCCTCGTATTTAGGAACCTACTTCCGATTTATTGTCCGATTCAAGTACTGTGATTTACGAGTATGGGAAATTATATTGGTTAAGTTCCAGGGTTTTAATTGTTGATCCTGAACAGAGATACGATTGGACGGATACTAAATGAGAGTCACGTAAAGGGAAATGGAATTTGTTACAAGGTCTTTTCACAAGCCGTTATTATTATAATGATTTTCTGATTTAGTCATAAAAGGAATGAAATGATTGGATTTGATCTTGAAACTTTCAGACCCGAATTTAAATGATTAGCTTTTCCCCGCGGTTTTGCCCGTGCACATAAAATATAGCCTTTGTCACTCGGGAATAAAGCAGCTTTATATAGGAGAAAAAAAAATCACAATCGGACCAGTAATTTCGGAGATTACCAACAAAAAATAACACACTTTACCTCTTTATAATATTAGTGTAGATTATAATTGTTCATAAATAAGATATAATATAACGGTCTGCTAATAGGCAATTAAATTTAAAAAAAAAATCGAACATTCATTAAAATAGATAACAGAAACAAATATAGGTAGGTTTACCGAAAATAATGTGGTAGAAAACAAATTATTGAGAGAAACACCAATTTCTGCATCGAATTACCCAGCCACCCTATTATCGAATTCATATTAATTAAATAATGAAAAGAGCGTACACAATACTACAGACAAATAAATTAAATGCCAATAGTCTGCTTTGGCTGGGTAACATTTTCAAAAATCGAATTGCCTAACAGAAGCCAGACGGTCTCTGGATTCAAAAAGCCAGCCAAACACGAGTCGGACTCTCAGACGAACGGTTCCGTACCATCGTACAAGATGATACACATACTTTTATTCTATTATACTATACCCCGTTAAATTTTGATCATTTTAATCGCGTGGAGGGTTGGTCCTGTACATGAAACACTATCGATTTGTAAAGAAAAAAATAAAGTACCTTTTTTTTAAAACTCGTATTAATTTACGCATGTACGAAATTAATTTCTTTAAGAAAACGTCAGCTGAGCGAGTTCGGGTAGTACGCAACGCCGACTACTAAAAGATTATTATTATTATACACTTTTTCAAAATTAACAAAAAAAAATCTCCGCAAAAATTTAGGTAGGTTCTTTTATTTTGATTTTGTTTTTATTATTGTTATACGAGTATATTAAGAAAGCAGTAGTATCCCAATGGTAACAGCCCAGATGTAAGTACGTATTGCGGGTCGTGATTTCAAACTTACACATTTTTGTATAAATTATTTAATAAGGCAGTGCGCCTTCATAATGGTGAAGAAAACAATTCTTGAGAAAATCGGCACATTTGGTTCCAAAACAAAAAGACCCGTTATTGACTATATGAAAATTTCAACCTATTACAGTTTTTCAGCATACTGACAGATAGACTGATGGTTAGCGAAGGCTTAGTAAGTAATAGGGTTTCGTCGGGTACGGATCCCTAAAAATGTATACGTCTACCTAGCCCCTTACGGAGCCCATTAAAATTGTCAGTCGATCCGTTGGCAGATTTAAACCAAACGTTCGGGTGTCACGATTCTAAAAAACATTTATCACTCTCGATTTTTCGCTGGCCCCGGTCGTGGGCAAGGAGCGTGTAGCCCGTGTATTTTTCATTCAATGTTGTCGGGCAACCCTGAACGAGCCAACTTTATGGCTCACAGTACTGTAATGCGGATAAGGATTTATGCTTTAATAGATAGTACGCTACACTGGATAAGTATATATGCTGTCGGTAACTTCGCGTTGATATTTTTTTAGGTTGGGAAATCAACGATTGCTTACTTACCATCAGGTTGGATCGCAGTCAAGCACTATTTTATATACCTAATTATAAATTTAAAAATAACAATAATTTTCGCAATCGGACCAGTACTTTCAGAGCTTTTTTACCTCCTACAAAAAAAAAAAAAACTTTACCTCTTTATAATATTAGTGTAGATAAGAAAAATCCAATGACTTCTCCCGCTCTAGGGTTGAGCGGAAGGACGTGTCAGACTTTTACTGACTAAAACCACTCCTATGTTCCTTTTGTGCCTTGCGTTCCAAGGGTCCCCTTTTGGACCCTATGGCTAATATTTAGGTAAGTATTTCAAAAGAATCAGTGATACAATATAATTATGTTAATTCTGTGTGATTCAGAAAGTCTTTGTTATTTTACGGTGACTAATTCTACTGAGAACGCAAATTCATGGCATTAAATTACACATAGTTGTATTAGACTGAGTGTATATTCATAGAAATCAAACAAATAAACATGCATATAGTAATTTTTAGGAATGGTCCCTCAATCATTGAGTCATATTTTAGACTGGCCTGTTGGCCTGGTGGTTATTGGCCCTGACTACTATGCCGGAGGTCATAGTTCGATTCCCACGTAGGACAAATGTTTGTGTGATGAGCACAATCATTTGTAAGTACTATATTTAGGTGTAATTTATCTATAACATGTATATATATATTTAGAGATATATAAGTATGTTTATCAGTTGTCTTGTACTTATAACACAAGCTCTGCTTAGCTTGGGACTAGACGGCGTTGTGTGATAGCTGTGGAATATTATAACTTTTTTTTATTATTATTATTATTGAAAGGTACGCGGTTGATCACTATCTCACCTGATGGAAAACGACGATGCGGTCGACGGCCTATTAAAGCAATGTTTAAAATTGAAACTACTATAGGTACAGGTCAGCAAACCACAGCAAATTCTCCAAATAGTCTCCTAACCTTAGCTTAATTTAACCCCAGCTGCACAAAATAATTTCTAAATCCTAATCAACAGCTGCATCTCGGGGAACGCAGTCAAATTTCGTACGTGACGTGCTGTACGACAGCGACACGACACGACACGACACGACGTGGACAATCTCTTAATTACTATCCACGTCGCAGTTTGCCGCAAACACGCTTGATTTTAAGTAAGGATGAGAAGAACTCCTGTCTGCATTAACGGGTTAATATTTCTAGCGAATTTTTGTTTGTGCAGTATTTTGGTTATTGAGGAGTTACATTTTAATGAAATATTTTTACGTGTTTCAAATTACTGTATTCAGATACAAAATAACGCAGCCCTATCAAGTAATTAATGGTTGTTTCACTCTCTACCATAACTAGACAACAATATTCCGTTGAAACTAGCTACCACCTGTGAGGGCTGTCCCTTACTTCATGTATATAGGAATTAAAGGCAAGATTTTTTTTTTAAGAGTTTTATTTTCAACTTAACCACAGTTTAAGTTGCCCTTTGCATTCTAGGACCACGGCACCTCTTTCAGATATTCCTTGTGGATTTACCTGACATCGGCTCTTCTGGGCCAATACAATTGCTGACATCTCTTTGACACTGCACCGTCGGTGACTAGGGCTCTTTCACCGGACGGCCAGACAGCGAGTCGAACTCCGCCGCCGCCGGTCAGTTCGCACAATAGTGACACTCAAGCGTTTGTTCCGCCTGAATCTAGAACCTCCTGAACGAAGATGCAGGTCCTCACCAGACTTGGCAAAGTCTGGTGAGGACCTGCATTATGCGTAAGGTGAGAATGCCGTGGTGTTTTTCTAGTTGCTCCTCAAAGAGACAAATCTTCCGAATTGTGACATGCCCAGCACTGGATTGCGACAGTTACGTCACTATTCCACCATGAGTTCCCGCCGTGAATCTGACTACCATGCCGCGACTTGTCGCAGCTTGCAGTCCATCCCAAGGTTGTCTGGTAGAAATAGCTGTCAATGATAAGACACCCTTGTACTCATAGATTTAGGTTTCTGAAAAATTGTTACTAATTTGGTGCACAATAAAGTTTATTTTATTCTATTAACCCTCAGTAAAGCTAAATAATTTAAAAGCCAATCATTTCTCAGAGACCGAGAAACGCTTCATCAAGGTTGACAGAAATAGTCAAGCACTTGATGATGATCGAGCGCGTAGCCTTTTACGAAAAATCTGGCAATTTTCCATGAAAACGTTTAGATGAAAAACACATTTTACTCTCCCGTTCCTTAGCAACAGTAATCCATTTTATACCTTGACATATAATATTTACAAAAACTCTTTTTATGGGAATCTCGTTTCGCTAAAGCCGAGTACAGAAATCGCGAGGCGTGCGTCGCGAATGGTTCGACTCGCATGCCTCAGGCTGTGTGGAAGTGTGTGCTTACAGTGAGCATTCGCGACATACGATCGTTGCGAACGCCGCCTCAGTACGAGCCGTGCGCTCCGTGTGGACGGACAGATTTGGTTTGCGTGCTGAGCTTGAGTATGTGCCGTTCGAGAAGCACGCATAAATGTACCGTCGTATGCCTCAAGTTGAGGCATGCGTGACGAACCATTCACAACGCATGCCTCGCGATGTGTGTACGCGGCTTAAAACGTTACGTTAATATGATATTTAATTTTCAACTGTTTCAGCGAAATAGCTTCTGTATTTCTGTAACAAAATTATTTTAGTTAGGTCCGTTTAGTATTCTGTTCCTCAGAGAGCAGGCGTCAACTTGTCAGGCCTAAGTTTAACGACTGTTAATTAGCTGACGTTAGTATTGCTCTAAAAATTTAGTCTATTTTACACTCACTAAGTAAAATTACACTCTGGAGAGCATCTGAATAAATTGTTGGCAATTTATCGATATTTCCTGGTACCTTTTTAGTTTTGTTTTAGGCTTTTAACTGGTTCATTTATATTTATTAAAGCTACAACTAGCCGTGTGTTATCAACGACAACACTGGACCACACCACTGCCAGGGGGTCATTTATATTTTTTTGCAACCACAGTACTGCCGACTAGTGATCTAAAACGTGTAATAAAATAATTAGTTATGTTTTAATTTTTAATGATGATACTGAAATTGACCGAATTTACAAAGGAATCGTTAAACATAATAATTGTATTCATTAAAATAACTTAATTAATTTTAAAAACTTGACTCTGTATATAATAATTATTATTATAATTTATACTTTCTTTTTTCCAAACCATATATTCCAATTATGTATTTCTGTTCTAAATCTACTAGTTGTGTTATTATCTGCGCATAATGTAGTGCATGCTGTGCTTTTCTGTCAGTGATGAGGTGCTTAGACACAAGTTACTAAATGTACAAATTATAATGTAGAGCGTACTTATTGTTGAAAGCTTATTAAATAAATAAATATTTACTTACACCATAACTACAATAAAGTGGTGTACTCCAGCGGTGGCTTTGACAAATACACGCAACCAACTGAAGAGTGCCCTTTCATTTTCTTAGTATTAAAAATATATCTAGACTAGTCCTCATAGTCTCAATTGGCCCCATTCTTTGTCTATTTTCGTATATATGTACACATTAGCATGACACGATAGAGCTCTGTCTCTCTGACCCAAATTCTAAAACATGGAGATGTTCCCGTTTTAGTGCGAGAACTCTAAACAATGCACATCTGACGTCCAATTAACGTTGTCATATCTGAGTTTAGTCTAATTAGGGGACACAAAAATGTACAATTTTCTGTGCCGAGTCATTTAATAAACCCGAATGGGGGTAAATTTAACCGTGGACTAATTGGCAAACAAATGTCCTACATGCTTCCTCCATTATACGAGTAACCCGGTATTTTACTTTTGAGGGTGAACTGGGCGGCAATTTGAGTGCTTTGACATTCATTTATCTCCATTATAGATCTGTGGAGGTACCCGGCAGGGTAACGGGTCCCCGGTGTGCGGTACCTTCACTAGCATGGATGAAGCAGCTCGGACAGAGGTCCTAATGTATACCTATAATGTTTGCTTAGGTGTGGGTAGATGGTTGGGTTTTACCTGAATTGTCGCATAGATATCTTTCTAAAGAAAGCAAACTATCTCTATATATTTTTTTAGTCGCTATATAATCTAACAAATGGTAAACTTACCAAAACATTAGTTAATTCATTAAACCCCAAGCGAAGCCGGCGTTCGCGCACCTATTGTCTTTCTATTGTGTCTGTAATTTCCACGATTTAAAGGTTAAATAGCTTTTGCCCGCGGCTTCGTCCGCGTATATGAAATATAGCCTATGTCAGTCAAGAATAAAGCCATTTTCAATTGGTGAAAAAAATTGTGCAATTGAAGCAGTACTTTCAGAGATTACCTCCTACAAACAAAATATATATATATATAAAAAAGACGTGTGGCACTCGGGCACTGCCGCGGTAAAGCTATTGCATAGCATTTTTATCAACTTATGCAATTATAATTATTTATTTATTTTATTTATGCAGTATTTTTTTTCCTTTGTTTTTTTTTCTTTGAAATTAATTGAAGTTACACTTTCACACATTGAATTGAATTTTGATTGATTGTTCACTCATTTGTTTTCTTATCGGTCACCACGCTCAAAAAACAAATGAGTGGGGGGTGTTAGGTTATTTTCGTTACGGAATTTCTGGATTCGGTCTCCACGCTCAAGGCCCGCGATAGAAGCTATGCAATAGCTTAAAAAATAAAAAAAACTTTACCTCTTTAAAATATTAGTGTAGATTATACCACTGTAACAATTTAATTTTATAAAATTTTATTTTTCATGAGCTATAAGCGCTCTCTGCTGCTGTAATTGTATTATACTCCATGGTTTTATATAATGTTCTCGAGTTTAGAAGATCAGAAAACCTGTGGTACAGGTTTCACCGAATATGGACTCCTGTGTCATATCTACTATAATCTACTAGCACTACCTACTACTTGTTCTATCATAAACTATACGTAGAAGAAAATAAATAATTATTATTTTGGTTTATTTTTTAACTGTTTTCGTACGAGTATAATTATTTTTTTGGTTGAACTTATTTATAATTCGTATTATTAATGAAAGTATAGAAGAGGATTCAGAATACTCAAATATATTTATAAAAAAAAACACAGCAATTTTCAAACCGTTACGTAAAAACAAAACAAAGAACTCAACAGCAAAACATTCTTTACACCCTTTTATATCACAAAATGTGCGCATTTTCAGATAATTTACATGAAAATTCCACACATTGAGCCATTTAACGTCCAACTGATACGTAATGGTGCATGATAAAAAGGCTTCATTTTTCACGCACCCCCTGTTAACTGTCAAATGACTGTCATCCGTCGATACTGACCGTGGAAAATGACTTTATCGTAATCAACTTGTTGGCAGACCGAAATTCATTAGCAACCGCAGATTTACTATGCATATTAGATGTGAAGCGGTCATTGTGGAGTTTTAATTGATACTTATTTGTTTTTAGTACTACGAATGTGTGGTTAACATTATTTGATTTTTAAGCTATTGCGTAGCTTCTATCGCGGGCCTTGAGCGTGGAGACCGAATCCAGAAATTCCGTAACGAAAATAACCTAACACCGCCCCACTCATTTGTTTTTTGAGCGTGGTGACCGATAAGAAAACAAATGAGTGAAAGCAGCTGTCGGCGTTTTGGATGGGTGGGGTTAAGCAGCTGTTAGCGAGGTCTGGTTTTTGATGGAAGAGGATAAGCAGCTGTTGGCGAGGTCTGGTTTTGGATGGAAGGGGTTAAGCAGCTGTTGGCGAGGTCTGGTATTGGATGGGTGGGGATAAGCAGCTGTTGGCAAGGTCTCATTTTGGATGGGTGGGGTTAAGCAGCTGTTGGCGAGGTCTGGTTTTGAATGGGTGGGGTTAAGCAGCTGTTGGCGAGGTCTAGCTTTGGATGGGTGGGGTTAAGCAGCTGTTGGCGAGGTCTGGTTTTGGATGGGTGGGGTTAAGCAGCTGTTGGCGAGGTCTGGTTTTGGATGGGTGGGGTTAAGCAGCTGTTGGCGAGGTCTATTGCATAAGTTGATAAAAAATGCTACGCAATAGCTTTACCGCGGCAGTCCCCGAGTGCCACACGTCTTTTTTTTTTTTTTTGTTAGATACGTATAAAGTACGATAATATACTTGTAAAACACTAACAACCTGCAGGACTGTATCTATTATCAACATCATAAACAACAACTTTGGTTCTATGACTTTTAAAAATGTATCACATTTGAGTTCATCAGATTTTCATACAAAAAACAAAATTAAATTGAACGTTCTAAATATTACAAAATCTATGCGAAGCTAGCGATATTACTATAGTGGAAGGGAGTGGGGATCAAGTTGCGAGGTGCTTGATGCACTTGCGTCACATCATACAGACGTAGGTAGGTATATCAAAGTATAGAGTTGAAATGTGTTATTTAGAACTACGAAATCTTGAAGGTTTTTATTTGGTAAATGTATTATGTCTTTTTAACTGTCAAATGACTCATCCGTCGATACTGACCGTGGAAAATGACTTTCTCATAATCAACTTGCTGGCAGACCAAAATTCATTAGCAACCGCACATTTACTATGTATTTAGATGTGAAGCGATCATTGTGGAGTTTTAATTGATACCTATTTGTTTTTGGTTCTACGATTGCGTGGTTAATATTATTTTGATATTTTTGTTTTGTTAGATAAATTATGATTAATATACTGGGTTGTTTATAAATCACTGGCAATCCCCCAGGACTTCAAGATTTCGTAGTTCTATGTAACACATTTTAACTCTATATTTTGCTATACCTACCTACGTCTGTATAAAGTGACGCAAGTGCATCAAGCACCTCGCAACTTGATCCCCACTTCCTTCCGCTATTGTAATATCGATTGCTTCGTATAGGCTTCGCAATATTTAAAAGGTCCAATTTAAATATTTTTATTTTTGTATGAAAATTTGATGAACTAAAATATGATCATTTTTTTAAAGTCATAGAACGAAAGTTGTTGTTTATGGTGTTAGTAACATAGTCCTAAGAGGTTGCCTACTCGTATTTTTACTTTCTAAATTACTTTTATTCGTGGCTGTGATCACAAACTTATTATACACGCAGAACACAGATTCAAAGCATCTATCTGTAGGCCTTACTAATATGTAATTGTTTCGTACGAGAATCTAACCTGTGACACACAGCGGAACAGCCAATCGCCTAAGCACTGCGCCAATCATACCGACAAAAAATGATGTACAAACCTTGTTTTAATATTCACCAAACTCTAGGCCTTCAAATGTATTACGCCTCTTTGATGAGATTAAAAAAAACGGTCAACTCTAGGAATTAGACTACTTGGAAGAAAATCTTTTGTGGAAATAGCTAGGACAAAACTCTTAGAAATTATCCTTTGTGCGAATTTCTGGGAATAAAACGAGTGTACGAAATAAACAGAATTGTGGACATAATATTACAAGAACCAGTTTTCGAGTAGGTGTGTTAAAAGATATATAAAGAACACCAAGACGATGGTGTTCTTTTTTTGACTACTCAGAATAAAAAAAAATGTATATCTTTCTAATAAGTATATTTGCTAATCACTAGCTGCCTCCAAAGGCTTCCTCGCATGATAGTAAACACAGAAAAGATGAAAGAGGTTAGAAAGGAAATACTTTCCGACTTGTACTACAACGAGTGTCACCGCTTGTCTCACACCCTTTAACTCCACTACAGGCAATAAACCAATACGTACGTGCATTACTCAAATAACAGACCACGCACACTTTGATCGCAAGTTTGCTATTGGTTGTGTCAGTTATGATCATGATCATATTTTGAGGCACGCCTGACCCGCCACCTCTTTCATCTTTCATGTGGTAGAAAATTATCCCAAGGCAACATATTTCCGGAATAAAAAGTATCCTATGTGTTCTTCTAGGAAGTGGTCTACCCGAGAACCAAGTTTTATCAAAATCCGTTTTGATGCTCAAGCGTAAAGAAGTAACCAACATACACACGCAAACTCACAACATTTCGGTTAATAACATATAATAACATAAAACATATATTAATATAGATTAAAAGTTGTCTTTAAATAAATAAATAATTATTATATCCAGTGGGATCATTGGCATCGATTAACTCATTAAGTCAAGGCTTCAAAGTCTTGAGCATTGATGCCGAGTTGCTAGCTTGTCGGTTTTCTGTCGGTTGCATTTCGGGGAGTGTGCGTCGGAATTGCATAGCCTAATTCCGCCCAGCCCGTTCCATTATCACACCACCAGGTGTATGGCGATGCGCCGCCGGTACATGATGGACATCCCACCTATACATACAAAACGTTTAAGGAACACATCAGATTTTCATACAAAAAAAATAAAATAAATTGAACATTCTAAATATTACAAAATCTTTGCGAAGCAAGTGATATTACAATAGTGGAAGGGAGTGGGGATCAAGTTGCGAGGTGCTTGTTGCACTTGCGTCACATCATACAGACGTAGGTAGGTATAGCAAAGTATAGAGTTGAAATGTGTTATATAGAACTACGAAATCTTGAAGGTTTTTATTTGGTAAATGTATTATGTCTTTTTAACTGTCAAATGACTGTCATCCGTCGATACTGACCGTGGAAAATGACTTTAACATAATCAACTTGCTGGCAGACCGAAATTCATTAGCAACCGCACATTTACTATGTATTTAGATGTGAAGCGATCATTGTGGAGTTTTAATTGATACCTATTTGTTTTTGGTTCTACGATTGCGTGGTTAATATTATTTTGATATTTTTGTTTTGTTAGATAAATTATGATTAATATACTGGGTTGTTTATAAATCACTGGCAATCCCCCAGGACTTCAAGATTTCGTAGTTCTATGTAACACATTTTAACTCTATATTTTGCTATACCTACCTACGTCTGTATGATGTGACGCAAGTGCATCGAGCACCTCGCAACTTGATCCCCACTCCCTTCCGCTATTGTAATATCGATTGCTTCGTATAGGCTTCGCAATATTTAAGAGGTCCAATTTAAATATTTTTATTTTTGTATGAAAATCTGTTGAATTAAAATATGATATTTTTTTAAAAATCATAGAACGAAAGTTGTTGTTTATGGTGTTAGTAACATAGTCCTAAAAAATATATAAACTAAAAACCAAAAAAAATATATATATATATATACTCGTATTTTTACTTTCTAAATAACTTTTATTCGTGGCTGTGATCACAAACTTATTATACACGCAGAACACAGATTCAAAGCATCTATCTGTAGGCCTTACTAATATGTAATTGTTTCGTACGAGAATCTAACCTGTGAAACACAGCGGCTGCGGTCGCGGCATGGATGAGCCAATCGCCTAAGCACTGCGCCAATCATACCGACAAAAAATAATGTACAAACCTTGTTTCAATATTCACCAAACTCTAGGCCTTCAAATGTATTACGCCTCTTTGTTGAGATTAAAAAAAAACGGTCATCTCTAGGAATTAGACTACTTGGAAGAAAATCTATTGTGGGAATAGCTAGGACAAAACTCTTAGAAATTATCCTTTGTGCGAATTTCTGGGAATAAAACGAGTGTACGAAATAAACAGAATTGTGGACATAATATTAGACAAGAACCAGTTTTCGAGTAGGTGTGTTCAAAAGATATATAAAGAACACCAAGACGATGGTGTTCTTTTTTTGACTACTCAGAATAAAAAAAAAAAAGAAAGAAGTGTGGCACTCGGGGACTGCCGCGGTAAAGCTATTGCATAGCATTTTTATCAACTTATGCAATTATAATTATTAATTATTTTACTTATGCAGTATTTTTTTTCCTTTGTTTTTTTTTCTTTGATATTAATATTGAAGTTACACTTTCACACATTGAATTGAATTTTGATTGATTGTTCACTCATTTGTTTTCTTATCGGTCACCACGCTCAAAAAACAAATGAGTGGGAGGTGTTAGGTTATTTTCGTTACGGAATTTCTGGATTCGGTCTCCACGCTCAAGGCCCGCGATAGAAGCTATGCAATAGCTTAAAATGTATATCTTTTTAATAAGTATATTTGCTAATCACTAGCTGCTTCCAAAGGCTTCCTCGCATGATAGTAGAAAACACAGAAAAGATGAAAGAGCTTAGAAAGAAAATACTTTCCGACTTGTACTACAACGAGTGTCACCGCTTGTCTCCCACCCTTTAACTCCACTACAGGCAATAAACCAATACGTACGTGCATTACTCAAATAACGGACCACGCACACTTTGATCGCAAGTTTGCTATTGGTTGTGTCAGTTATGATCATGATCATATTTTGAGGCACGCCTGACCCGCCACCTCTTTCATCTTTCATGTGGTAGAAAATTATCCCAAGGCAACATATTTCCGGAATAAAAAGTATCCTATGTGTTCTTCTAGGAAGTGATCTACCCGAGAACCAAGTTTTATCGAAATCCGTTTTGATGCTCGAGCGTAAAGAAGTAACCAACATACACACGCAAACTCACAACATTTCGGTTACATATTATATAATAACATAAAACATATAATATAGATTAAAAGTTGTCTATAAATAAATAAATAATGATTATATCCAGTGGGATCATTGGCATCGATTAACTCATTAAGTCAAGGCGTCAAAGTCTTGAGCATTGATGCCGAGTTGCTAGCTTGTCGGTTTTCTGTCGGTTGCATTTCGGGGAGTGTGCGTCGGAATTGCATAGCCTAATTCTGCCCAGCCCGTTCCATTATCACACCACTATGTGTACGGCGATGCGCCACCGTTACATGGTGGACGTCCCACCTATACGTACAAAACGTTTAGGGAACACATTAATTTATTGTGCATACAGCTAAGGAGTGGAATTCCCTTTCCATTTCGGAGTCTGTGTTTCCTGATGGCTACAACCCAGGAATCTTTAAGTCAAAGGTTACTTCTAAATAAGTGCGCTCCATCGTCGACCGCATTGTCGCTTTTCATCAGGTGAGATAGCGGTTAAGCCCTAACTTATCAACAATAAAAAATATATATTTTCTTTTTTAAATGTTAACATTTGAAAAAATAATATATTTAAAAAAATGTTATTAAGCAAACAAATGATTGTTATTATAATAATCTAGTTCGATTTTTTCGTAATTTTGGTGACAACAGCCTTCGATAAAAAAAGAAAAACTGAATCTTAGCAGCTGTATATATGCACCCTTGTTAGTAATTCTCTCATTGACTCACCACAGTGTTTATTCTAAAGACCAGTAGGTAACCTCACTCACCCCTCAATTTGGATTGACGATGGGCGCATGCCTTTTATTGCTTCGCCGGACAATGAGTTTTCACCCCTTCGGGCTTACCCCGCCTTAACATCGTAAAAGAAAAATATCTTTTACTCATAATTTTTGTAAGTAATAGGCCTTTCAAACTTTTGCAGAAAATATTTTTTGTTATTTTAATACGAAAGAGTCTTTAGACTATGATCAACTAGCTCCTACCAGCGGTTATGCTCGTGTAAAAGTAGAAAATCGACCCGAGGGAACATAATTCCAGGATCAAAAATATTCTATGTGCTATTCTAGGACATGGCCTACCGCGTGCTTAATCTCATCCAAATTCGTTTGACCGTTTGAGCGTGAAGCACTAACAAACACACTCACGAACTTTCGCATTTATAAGGTTATGTTCCAAATCGATAAAATAGCGTTCTTATTCATTTTCGTCATAATCGTGATTGATTTCTAGTCGGTAAAAAACATTTTCAGACCAGTTTTGGGGCATATTGAATTAAAAACCTGCTTACCCTTTTCCCAACTAAGTTTAAGGTAGTTTATCAAATAAATAAGTTGGGGTCGGTTTCCAATCAAACCAGATTCAGGTGGATACCAGTACTTTACGACGAGCGACTGCCTACCTGACCTCCACAAACTAATGGGGTCTGATTTTCTGGCCTCTGACTATCTGTAACGACTGCCTAAGATGTACATATTAATGACAGACAGGTTCAATAGTTTTTTTAAAGGTAGGTAATCATCCAATGATTTCTCCCGCTTTAGAGCGGAGCGAGAGAGTGTGTCAGACGTTTACTGACTAAAATCACACCTGTGTATGTCCTTTCTTTGTCTTGTATCCCAGGACCCAAGGATTCACTTTCGGATTACCCATGGCCCCAGTAGGTTTTGGCCCTGCTGGGCGCCTAAAGTTCTAGACATTTCTTTGAGGCGCGCTTGAAATACGCCGTCGACAACTTGAGCTCGGACCGGATGGTCACCGCCCGATCGGACGACGAGCTACCCATTGCTCGCCGCCCGCAAGTTCACACCTACTGGAAGTTACATGTTTTCCGTGGCACGGAGGAATCTCGGTATTTAACGTCTTCATCCATTAACCGACCTTAAAGAGTACAGTAAAGCTGGAGCGATAGTATAAAAGGAATTATGCAATATGTCAATTAATTCTTCAAGTTCTAACTTATACGATAGAACTTATACTTTCAATTTTATACATGGCTGTAACGGAAATGGTTTTTTTTTTTCGGTGGGAAAATCATATAATGACATCCCCGGCTCTTTCTCGGAGCTAACCCTGGCCCCAGTAGGCTTTAACCCAGCTAGGCCCATTGTCATTGCTGACAACTCCTGGAGGCGCGTGGGACCAGTGCGCGCCGTCGACGACTTGGGCTCGGTTCGGACAGTTACCGGACGACCGGACAGCGGGCTACCCATTGCTCGCCGTCCGCAAGCCCGCGGCTACGGTGGCGGGAAATCGGGATCGTAACTTCGGTGGAAGCTGGGGCGCTGTGAGCTCCGTTACCTGATACAGTTGGCCTCCTCCTTTGCTAGCATTACTGCTTCGCAGAAGGAGGCGGCCGCCTGCCACTCCTCCTCGCTCCGGACCATGACCTGTACCAAGGCCCGGCGCGAGAGATCGCCGCCACTGATCGCCCTCACGAGGGCACGGCGATGCTCTGCCCAAGCGAGGCTAACGGAAATGGGTGAAGAAAATGGTTTATTTCTATGGGTTTAAGTTTTTGAGACCTATGGGCAAAGGCCTCCTTTATCTTCTTTCAGGTATTCGTTTCTCAAACCACCTCAAACCAACCCATGCATTAGACCAGTCCTTAAGCGTCTAGGTCATCTCGGCATACTTTAAATTATGACAACTATTTTCCATTACACCCTGTAAAAGCTACTTACAGACTTAATTAAAGAAAC
Organism: Mythimna ferrago; assembly: GCA_910589285.2. Lineage (NCBI taxonomy): Eukaryota > Metazoa > Arthropoda > Insecta > Lepidoptera > Noctuidae > Mythimna > Mythimna ferrago. Next base: position 30,464,225 of record OU342674.1, read on the forward strand.
AAGTCGTTTTCAACTTGTTTTTCAAAACTTTCAACTCTAGAACTTCGATTTATTTTACGATTCCCGCATTTGCTTTTAGTAACATTTTTATTTCCAATGTTTTACGGTATCGATGTACATAAATTAGCTTTTATTTACTTATTTAAATCGGCTAATTAATACTGCAATAAAATTGAGGTATTTACATAGTTATGTTCTGATTTTGTTCCCAATGGAGTGGTTTTAGTGATAAATATAATGGTTTCTGGTTTTTGTGTAAATGATGTTAATAGGTAAAGTTGGAAAACCAAATATTCGTTAAATTATGGTATTTATCATTATGATTGGAAAGGTTATGCTGAATATGTGTCTTTAGTTAATCAAATATGAATAAAGCAATACTTTATTCTAATACTCGTTATATTCAGGTACCTATATAATTACGAAAATTCATAATTATTGTAGGACTTATAGAAAATGTGAATTATTGTAATTATTAATAAAATAAACTGTTGAGTTTGTTAATAAATAAACTGTTGAGTTGAGTTGATAGCACAGTTGTAGAGAGACCTGCCCAGTGCTCGGGCTAGTAAGGAGCTAATTCGGTCCGAAAGAGAGGCTATGGTAGAGCGTACAAATACTCGGTGTTCTTGCAAAGGTCCGGCCGGCGGTACTTCACACCGAGACAACTTTTAATGTTATACAAAGCACAGGTCCATTCGTGTGTGGAGTACTACAGTCACATATGGGCTGGTGCTGCAAAATGCCACCTGGCAGCTTTGGACTCGGTAGAAAGGCGTGCGAAGAGGCTAATTGGTGATCCAGATTTGGTTAAGTCCAACCTTCAAAGCTTTGAGCACAGGCGTAGGGTAGCCAGCTTTTCGGTGTTTTACAGGATGCACTTTGGAGAGTGTGCGCAGGAATTGCATGACATGATTCTGCCATCACAATTCTACCATCGGACAACCCGACGTACGGCGAATATCCACCCTTACGTTGTTCAAATCTCTACGGTCCGGACTAAGCGTTTCGCCTCGTCATTTATACCGCGTACGTCAAAGGACTGGAACAGTTTGCCTGCTGCGGTCTTCCCTTCCGATTATAATTTGGGTGTCTTCAAGGCTAGAGTGAATAGGCTCTTAATAAACTAGTGTACTTATCAGGTGGGATCGCAGTCAAGCACTAGTTTATATCAATTTAAAAAAATGTCTCTTCTTAGCTATATAAAAAAACTCTTGCTCAAAATCGCATGTTCTATATTTTGTGGTTTATTTACACGTTTTTTTAGTACACAAGAATAATATACACTTCACTGAATAACTTCTGATTTGAGATAATAAACTTCATGATATCTAAAATAACAATAAGTATAGAAAAAACTGTGTTTTATTAACCCGGCGTCACGGAGGTTGAAAAACAGTATTACAACGGGTCATTCTGACCCGATGACACTTTAAGATACAATTTTTCTAATTCTATAAGAAATTGATTTTATTATGATTGATGATCGTTAACTCAGAAGTTGAATTTTTTTACAGCTTCAAGGGACCGCAAAAAGTAAGTAGTTTTAATTTCAACTCGATACCTCTACGCGTTCCCGAGATAAAGGGTCTTGACAGACGAACAACGAAGTGATCCAATACGGGTTCCGTTTTTCCTTTTGAGGTAAATAAAACGTGTCGGGGTCATTCTGACCCGACTTCAGTAACGTCGAGTTAAGGTTATACAAATCTACTATGTTGTATGTCCATAGATACAATCTCAGTCTAATTTGAGAGGCACTTTCAAGTCCCGGCTAATTTGCAAGCTTCCAGAGTACTCTCGAATAGTCTCGAATCATCTTGATCCCGTTGAGAATAATTAGGTAGATCCTTTTTTCAGCTTTGTGAAGGAATTTTTACTGTGATGTTGGGTGTATCTACACTAATATTATAAAGAGATAAAGTTTGTTTTTTCGTGTTTTTGTTTGTAGGAGATGATCTTTGAAAGTACTGGTCTGATAGCTGAAATTATTTCACTGAAAGAAAGCTGCTTTATTCCTGAGTAACATAGGCCATTTTATGTACGCGGGTGAAGCCGCGGGTAAAAGCTAGCCCTTAATAAGTTTCATGTGGACGTCAAGCATGGACGTGCTGCTAACAAAACTCTACAGAAGTGATCTTATTTTTTGAGGTAGGAAATCATCAAATAAATTTAAATCTCAAGTCTTTATTGCAATCCATAATGTAACATGTCAGGTGATAAATATAAAAAAAAACCAGCCAAGTGCGAGTCGGACTCGCCCATGGAGGGTTCCGTAGCAGCAAGTAACATAGTTTAAAGTTCTTGTAGTTCGTTGTAACTTTGATCGATGTTTTAATAATAGTGCATTTTTTTAGATTTATGACGTATTAAAAAAAACTGCTTACTAGATCTCGTTCAAACCAATTTTCGTTGGTAGTTTACATGGTAATGTACATCATATATTTTTTTAAGTTTTATCATTCTCTTATTTTAGAAGTTACAGGACACACATTTTACCACTTTGAAAGTGTCTCTCGCGTAAACTATTAAATTTAGAAAAAAAATTATTTTAGAAACCTCAATATCATTTTTAAAGACCTATCCATAGATACCCCACACGTATGGGTTTGATGAAAAAAAAATTTTTGAGTTTCAGTTCTATGTATGGAGACCCCCAAAATGTATTGCTTTTTTTCTATTTTTGTGTAAAAATCTTAAAGCGGTTCACAGAATACATCTACTTACTAAGTTTCAACAGTATAGCTCTTATAGTTTCGGAAAAAAGTGGCTGTGACATACGGACGGACAGACAGACAGACAGACAGACAGACATGACGAATCTATAAGGGTTCCGTTTTTTGCCATTTGGCTACGGAACCCTAAAAATGGAAACAATATTGTGGACCCTGTCAGGCACAGCAACATTATAAATGGTAGGCAAGAAAAAGCGCTAATATAAGCACCTATTTAATATTTCTTAGCTGTATATTTATTGTCATATAATTAATTTCCCCTAATTATTTTGTATTGCAATAAGCATATACTATAGTTTTATATTTTTTGAATTCTGACTTCTCCCGCTCTGGGTGAAAAAAGGCAGATATTCGCTGACTAAAACTCCCTTGGGCTCCTACAACTACACTCAGCTCGCTTTGTGTCGGAGGTCACGGTAACTTTTTCACACATAATCTCAGCCTAAGACCTACTACCCATGGATGCGTAGCTTCATAGACACGTATTTATCATTATCAGTGATCGGAATAGGTAGCGCTATTTAAGTTCATTGACCGCAAAAATTGATGTTAATATGGATATTCCACGGGATTCCGGCTGATACTACGGGATTTAATTGAATTTGATATTTTTGTCAATATGTATAAAAAAAAAATAAGTAAGCCAATAAGTACATGGTATGCGACGTTGTAAATTTTACATCAACATCACGCTATAAAACTTTTTGCCAAGCATACGACATTGCCGCTTTGTCAGACGCGTACAGATACCGGCACGGATCTTGAGCGCTCTGCTAATCTTTCATTAGTCCCGAGGGCAAGATAATTTTTTTATAATTATACTACTTTAAAACCAAATCCCGGGACTCGGGGAGTATCCATATTATTCTAACCTATGGCAAGTACATAAAATAGCCCTACTTATTCCGGTCTATGGTCATTATACGCTTGGTGTACGCCTGCTCACTACTTACATACAAAACTACGAAACTCTGTCAACAACGACACGACACGACGTTGCCGCCCATTACTTTTATGAAGTTTCGCTAAATATGTTATTTAGTTTAGATCACACTAATATTATAAAGGCGAGTGTACGTTTGTGTACGAGTGTTTTTATTTATGTTTAATGCTTCTTCTCGCTCGAACGGCTGAACAAATTCTATGAAACTTGGTACACGGATAGACTATGTTCTGGGATAGCACATAGAATTTTTTTTTCCACAACTATCACACAACGCCGTCTAGTCTCAAGCTAGCAGAGCTTGTGTTATGAGTACTAGACAACTGATAAACATACTTACATATTTCTAAATACATACATATTATAGATAAATTACACCCAGACACAGAACAAATGATCATGCTCATCACACAAACATTTGTCTTGGGTAGGAATCGAACCCACGACCCCCGGCATAGAAGTCAGGGCCACTACACCAACAGGCCAGTCAAAAGAATACTTTACATCTTTTTTTTTTATTATTTTGTGTTTAGAACTGTTGTGCTGTATCTGTTCCGAATAAAAGTATTTCTGTTTTATTCTATATCCCGGGAGTAAGTTCCGGGAGTATGGGATATTTTTCTACTATCACGCGGCTGCAGCCGCTGGCAGTAGTTAGTATTGAAATGAAGTTTTTGTTCAATCTTCATTTAAATTCTACTTCTTTTAGCTTTCTTTTTCTGGATAAACAAAACAATTTCTTATATTTAAACGACTTCAAAAATGAGGAGGTTTTTGATTCGATTAGTTCAAGACACCAAGACCAGGAACAACTATCAGTAAGCCATACAAATATTTGTTCAGTGCGAGAATTGAACCCCCAACACGTAGCTCAGCAGCCTATAACAGCCTAGACTGTTTTTTTTAATAATATAAACTAGAGCTTGATTGCAATCCCACCTGATAGTAAACAGTGATGTAATCGTTGATGATAATCGCAATAGTTTATTAAGTGTCTAGCCTTGAAGACATATAGATTATAATCGGACGGGAAGACCACAGCAGAAAATTACTTCAGAGTTCAGATTTACTGATATATGTGTCAGTTATACTTACTTTTCCATACTTACTTATTACTTGTTTATTTTGAAGACTTAAGGATGCCTGCTTTCAGGTTTCTTTATTTTGATTTCATAATTCGCCACGTACTGTACTGCCTGCTGCATTTGCCTCTTACTGCTAAGAAGGGTGAAGAGAGGCTACTAAAGCTTCCAGCATGAGAATCAGGATACGCAAATTTTAATTGGTATTGGTTTCCAATTCATTGGTATGATGTAATAATGCTATTTATATTGAACCTTCCAGCTTGCCCGCTGTTTTGCTTTCTGCCCACAGAAAATATGCATTTTTTGCTTTAAAAGTAGCCTATGTACTCAACAATTAATAGTATAGTTTTCATCAATGAAAAATAATCACAATCAACTCCCTGCTTCCAGAGTTTATCTTCGACAAACAATATATTTTAATTCTCATTTCCGTTTAAATAACTTAAATATTCAGATACGTTATCTGCTATAGCCCGTAGACTAGAAGCATTGCCACATTGAATGGCAATGGTAATTCTTTGAGCAAAGATCGAGCCAGCCTAAGCCACGAGAGTGTCGAGTAGTTGGCGAACATCTCATCTAAAAATCTAATCATTTAAATTACATTATGAAAGTAATATTAATCTACTCGTAATTGGCATACAAGTGGCTCTAATTATTTTATTTTCTCTTCTGTAAACTGACTGGTATCTTATTTTTTATTGCGTGCACCAACCTATGTACCTACCACATGAGATGGCTTTTACCATTTCAATAAAATTATAAATGTCCTTTACAAAGGCTGCAGAATGAATACAGTAATGATCTGGCTTATAGCAACCACATACATACGTACTTAATCTGACTTATATGTCCCCACTGTTGAGACTCAGGCTTCCTCCAGTAATAGACTACGTAAGATCAGTGCGGCCCAATTTTTGGCACTAGGACATACCGGTTTCTTCACGATGTTTTCCTTCATCGTTTTGAAAGCAGTGGTAAGGAAAATAAAATACAAAAAGTAAAACGCTTCAGTCAAGGCTATGACCATATGATTCACAATTTGAAGCCATTACCACTGGATCACAACTGCTGGGAACCATAACGACCCCAGAATAATTGGATGTAATTCGAGTGGGCAGACATGTAGCTACGTATTGAAATTTTATTTCTCACTTCAATTATAAATTGCCTCACAATATAATTAATTGGAATGAGCGTTCAGAGTGCTTACTTCAATTAAAATGCAATTAATATTTTTAATTGTTTATTTGTCGTTTGTTTTAATGCATTATATATTTAAATAAGTTCCATAACAAAAAGTTTTTTCTTTAAGTAGTATGTATAAATAGCCTTACACTATCGTTACGACTGTATGTATCGACTGAATAGGTTTGGTTATGAAGCAGATATATCTTTATGTAATTCGTATTATATATTCTTTATATGTATGTATAAAAATTATAATAATTGCAGTGATTACTTCAGCTAGAACAATTCAAACTGTGGGTTCTAAAAGTTTTTGGCGTCAATCAAGACCAATAGGTACTAACAGTCACATCTCTCCTTTGTGAAGTAATCTGGACTTTAAATACTGGATCTTACTAGTGATTTTAGCTTGTGTATTTTTTTTTTAAAAACGTGTCACTTTTTTTCAGAGCAAAAATAACCCAATCTGAAACCAATAGTAAGGTCTTTCATCAAGGCACACAACGCACTAGAAAACCAATACAGTAACACTCGCATTTCCTTTCTTTAAACAATCCAACATAGTATAATACTATAATACGACTAGCACGCGTTCTAGCTTGCTAATGCGTTTTTTACCTCAACGATATTTACACAAGATTTACTGACACCGCAACTTTTTTTTTTCAAATCACAACAAATTTACAGCAGTACTAAATTGTATAAAACAATTGTTTTCAAAACACATAATTTTAATACAATTCGGAATATTTTCTTTTCATTTTTCATTAATTGAATAATAACAATCAAATTCTATCCTATTTATATTTAGCAAAAAAAAAAATACAAAGTACACACGGGTTAAAATTAAAACAGGATTCTTTTGAAAACAAAGTTGTCTTCAATAGTCTTTTAAAATTTAACATCATTTTCTTTCAAATGTCGTCACAGCATTTTCTATTTTGTATGCGAAAAAGCTGCGTCCAAACTTAAGGCATTCAGTTCTCTCAAGAAACATTAAACCGAAAACTTTTAGACCCCAACATTTACGTATTCACTAAGTACAAAAATATTAATTTCAGAATATCTATCAACAGAATATTATTTAAATAATTTTCATTGAAACAAATTTTCATTTTGTAATGACAATAAAACTGTATTTTGTACCCCTTACCATCAGAGCAACTGGTATATTGTATAATCTATTTATTTATGTAGATAGGGAATAATGATCTTAGTATTTACTGTCAAAAAGTTTCATCTCTAAATACAACTAATAAGTATGCTATAACAATGTACCGAATTAACGTAACGACATGATAATATTTCAAATTATCCTATATTGCTCATATTTGTACAAAGTTTTCATCAAGTATTGGTGTTTTCAATTCTGAAAAATATATAATGTATACTATATTATTACACATGAATATAATATACATTTAGTATTGAACATCTTAGAGAATTTTACAAAGCACTTAACAATAATCGAGTACCCATATAATCGAGGAACTAGTAAATAAAACAACTGAACGTCAACACTACATATAGGTGAATGTGACAATCAATATTAGGTATAAACATGACTAAACGAGTAAGTACAAAATCGAAAATCTCTATAAAGTAATGTCTTTATCTGCACTGAGTAATATATTTACACGTCTATATACAAAGCTATCACATATTACATTTTATTCATATCACTATATACATTATTGCAAATTCAATGTTCCTCGTCGTTTTGACGACAGTACACAACTTCGTTCGTATAACTTAGCAAAGAAAATATACCCGCGATATTGTCCTTTGCGCACAACTTATGTTAAACGTACACTATGTGTGGTTTCTCTGGCGTCCTGTGATGAGGGATCGTCTCATAGGCAAACTGCTGGTAGATGTGTTCCTCACTTTCCTCCTGGTAGTAAGGATTCTTGTCCACACTATGCCAAGGAGGATTCAACGAATGAAAGTTATTACTCACTGATGAACCGATCATTAGATACCGGTCTACGTCTCTCTTGGCGTCCTGCTCCCTACTTCGAGTTGAATAACCTAAACCATTCCCTAATTTGGACACGTCACCGTTCATCATGACACTCGTCATGACTTGTTTAGACTTATCACCCTTACACTTCTTCAAGGGTCCCATGAAGTATAAAACACCACCAACCACGCTTATAATGATACTCACAGTCAGCACCACAACCGCTCCTATCACCCATCCACTCGAGCACCCGAATTCCGATTCCGGAATCTGTACAAAGAGGACCCCTTTCAGGTGCGCTGGCGCAGCACACTTCACGTCCTCATAGTCTATTTTAAGAATGGTACTGGCGTTCCCAGACTTCCTGCTGCTGATTTCACTCTCTCTCCCAAGTTTCCACAGCCACAATAAAGAGCAATTGCAAGCAAACGGGTTCCCAGCTATTTCAAGCTCCTGCAGTCTGTCTATTGGGAAGTGTGACGCTTCCAGAGCCACTAAGGCGTTGTTCCTCATGTAAATGTGCGTCAGCTTCGGATTCCCGTGGAACAGTCTGGGAGGAACATCGCCAACTTTGACATTCTCATTCATCCATATTTTTTGCAAGTTTATATTGTCCACAAAAGCTCTCGAGTCAATTCTCTCCAATTCGTAAAGTCTGCTTAAGTGTAAATGTTTTAAATGGAAGAGACTTTGGAACGAAAGCGCCGTAACGTTTTGAAAAAAGTTTCCACTTAGGTACAAATGGGACAAGTTGGATAGTTTAGACAGAGCCGACGTCGGGATTGATGTCATATTGTTATCACTCAGGTCCAGGTGCCGCAGCGTCGGCAGATTGTGGAATCCCAACTGATCCACACTTTCAATTAAATTATTGTTCAAGTCTAAATGCTTCAATTCCTGCAAATACGGGATACCGTGCTTTGATACTTGCTCTATTAAGTTTTCTGACAGATCTAAAACTTCTAGATGCACTATGAAAGCAAGATTAGCAGACGGTATGTCTAATATAGAATTGTTTTTGAGCGATATTATCTTCAGTGACGTCAAAGGCTTAAAAGTATCCGGCTCAAACTTCACTAACTTATTGTTGGACAAGTCTAGCGTCTCTAGCGCAGACAAGTCTTTGAACGTCTGCACGTGTATGTTTGTTATTTCATTGTTTGCTAGATTTAAGTCTACGAGACTTTTCAGTCCAATAAATGTGTCCTTATCTAAGCGTTTTAGAAAATTGTGACTCAAATTGAGATGAGTCATCTCGTTGTTGTTTTCGAAGTTTCTACTACCTAAATCTAGGATTCTGTTGTAGGAGATGTCGAGGACAGTGAGCTGCGTGTAGAAGCCAAAGGTGTAGAGGAGGTTGTCGATGGCATTGTGTGTGAGGTTGATGTGGGTAGCCTCGGGGTTGAGTTGTATGGGGACTATCTCGAGGCTGGCGTTGGCGCAGGAGGCGGCACGCAGGGCGTCGTCGCAGGCGCAGCGCGCGGGGCAGAGCGTGCGCGCCGCCGCGCCCCACGCCCACGCCGCCACCACCACCCACCAGCGCCACTTCGCTACGCAGGAGCCCATAACATCTCATGTATACGCCACGGGAGACCTGTAACAAGCAAATAAACTGATAAATAAGTGCTTCGTAAATAACAAATGTACCTTCTACGTCAAGATTTTCTTTTTTTCTTTTTAAAGTCTCACTAATCCAATGGATTAGGTATACTAGATTTGAAAAATAAAAAGATAAAAAAAAAAACACAACCAGCGACTAACAATTTTATCTTAGTTACTCAAACTACTCTTGGGACATTTTTAAGACTAATCCTCAAAAAAGAAATTCAATTATTTATCTACATAAAAAAAGAAAATCTCATTGCCACAGATGTTATCTAGTTTATTTTTCGCGTAATTTATTGTTATCATAAAGCCCGGCTCCCTCAGGATGCATTGCCCTCTACCACGAACAGAGTAAAAATATACAACATTATCGTAACACAAAATCTTAATATAATTTCTCCCGAAAACTGCAGATAACAAATGTGCTTCTCCGCAATTTGTATGGGGGAGTGGAATTGTTTGATCCAAATTAGGCCGATAAGAGACGTGCCGCGCCGGCGGAATGGTGGGCTCGCCACAAAAACTTTTTTATTATCCTGCTACGTAGCCGTGTCGTAGACAGGATGACGTTTCAACGAAGCATATTGCACAAATGCTATTTACGTCGTTGATTTGTTATTCAATATAGCATTATGAGAACGACTTGTCATTTGTCCGGCGAGCGGCGCCGCGGCGCGTGCGGAGGGTTAATGCGTTCCGCGGCCGCTCCGCCAGTAGCGCACACCCGGCAGCGCCCATATTGCGCACCTTTATTTATCGTCCCGCATTTCCCCGCAAGACGAATGTTCTCCGTAAACGGGAAACTAGCGGCCAGCACTCTGCCGCTAATCCTCCGCCGCTCCGGCGCTTCCTCAACAATACCGCCCAAAATGCTCGACGATTTAACAAAGGAGCTTTCGGTAGGTACTTTAAATTAAATGTTCGGCTTTACAATTCGACGGAATGTATAATGAATAGCACCGTAACATCTGTTAACGAAGGCGAACGATCTAGAAAGTTTTCACGCGCGGGAATAACTAATTGCGAAGGTTGGAATTCAATTTATGGTTTCTAGTGCGCCTCCCGGGAGATCACGCCATGCTGAAGTATTAATAATGCAAAACAGTGTCACGGAGTTTTCGATTCCAAATGCAAATTGAATTAGGAAACAAAGTTGTGAGTGTTGAACTTTGGCTTTGTCATCATCGGCTGTATCGCGATTAACATCCATTTCGAGTAATTAACATGAAAATCATACCAACTTTTGTAATCTTCAATTCGGAATATTTTAGCTATTTACACAACGACCCACTCGAAGCAAGCAAACAGCCAACTGAGCCAGCCACAACAAGCAATCCATTTGCAGTTTGAATGCACTGGATCCTATCATTATGGACGACACTTTGCAAACCAAACATATTCAGATCCACACAAAGGGTAGGATAAACAGGCAGAATCTCCACGGAATCCCGCGTCCCGAACACATTGTTCCTTGCAACAGGAGCGAGTCCATATAAAGATGCGAGAAAACGGCATCCAACCTCCCCCAGAAACTCGATATCGCTCGACGCGAATGGATTACACCGGCCCGCCTGAATTACAGAAACCATACGTAGTCTTGATACATTGAGGATCCCGTATTAGGAAGGATTAATTCTGTTACATTCCAAATGTATTCGCATCGCGACAACGTGAAAGATTGCATGTTTAATTATTTTGATACGTGGCGTGGAGGATGATTACTTTCAGTAGGTAAGGGTCTTTGAACATAGCTTTTCACGAAGCTTTTACTGTATTTTTATGGTTTGCAATAAAGAATATATCTGTCAATCTATGTATTTCCTTGAGGGTTTGGGTGTTAACTTTTGTACCTATACGTACTGATTATGGATTACACTAGCTTCTGCCAACGGCTAAAAGAGAAAATCATCTTCAGAGAGCACATTACCTAAGAAAACACCTTATGTGCTATTTCTTGCCACAGTCTACTCGTATTCGAAAGTTCATCCAAATCTATTCTTTTTTTTAGCATGAAGAAAAACACACAAGCTTACATACATACGTACAAACATTGACCTCTATAATATCAGTATGATTTACGTCAACTCCACTTTTAGTTTTCTCTATAGAATGGAAATTGTTTTCTTTACTAATAGTCTGTAGTCGTTAATTCGTTATTGTTTTCGCTGTCGTGAGTAAAGCTGTATAACCGAGTAATCACAACACAATATACGTCAGCACCGCTTTTTTAATATTCATACAAAGGTGGTTGCGGTTTGGCGCCGATGGAAAAACGCAGAGGGCAGGGCACGCCCTCCATTTCCGTACCTAAACTGCCCTGGCCGCTACTCTTTTGTCTTTTAATTTCCTGCCCGCTAGAGTGCGCTCCCGTCGTGAATTTTGCTTTCGTGAGCTTCGTTAACTTATATCGCGCTTTGTTGTTGCCTATTGAACTTTTCCATTACCGGCGTCATCGATTGAAACCGCTAAATTCGTTGGAAAATTCACGTCGCAGATATCGACGCCCCCCTCTAAAACAATATGAACGACTCAATTCCCATTTTCCTTTTATAGATCGAGTATGTTTTCAAGTTTTTTTTTTTTTGTTTTGTTTTCACTCCGTCGAAGCTCTTGAAATGGAAATTAAATATTTCCTTATTGAAAAGTTTGAGTGTTATAACATTTAGATGCGGATTTTAATAATTGTACGAGACTTTCTTTCGTCTCTGACTGACTGCGAATAGGGATTTTGATTAAAGTTTATTCAGTTATTTTCTTCTTAAAACCGAATTACAAACTTGAAAAAGTTCGTCGGCTTGATGTTTTCCCCAAACACCGAGTGGTAGCTTGTTTATTTGCGTCACGTAACAGCACTTAGTATCGCTCGTTTCACTATTCGTGTGTCGCCACGTTTTAATGAACTCATTATTTTAAGTTAATATTCATTGTACTCTATCGTTTCCTGTCCCAATTCCGTAACGCGTGTTTAGTATTAGTTTCACATTTAGAGAATATTAACCCGGCAACCGCTTTTGTAAAGCGGTTTCGGGTACTCGACCCGGCAGAACTGGCGACCTTCCTAATTACACCATAACATCTAAACACCGTTTAGGCTGCGACGCTAAGGGATGCCCGTAATTTATTATACAGTTTCGCTTACGAAATTCAATATCAAGGGTCTAATCTCCCCTGAGTATTAATAGGTCTGAGCGTCATCGGCACCATTTAAATTATTATCAAAACTATCGGCTTACGACGGCCTCTCGGTCTCTCGGCCCGAGTACGTCGACGAGCCAATCGGACTCGTCGAAGCAAACAGTCTCCACTAAAGTTATCACGGTGTTAATACAACTTGAGACGTTACTAACACAAAGGACGCTTTACGAGGGGTTGAGACAATAAAACCAGTGTAAAAGTCGGCTAACCGCTCCTCTCACCCTCCCGAGAAAATATCTTAGCTCTCTTCACTTTTATGAGTTGCTTAAGTCGTGCTCTGCCGTTTTTAAAATAGTCTCTCTGAGTTAAGCCGAAAACTTAGGTGCTCAACGTATTGAAATAGAAGATGTCTTACTTTGAACGTGTGGGTAGTTTTCCTGGGGGATAAATGTGTTATGTTGCATTCGGGGCCGGTGCGTATGTGTCGTATTTGACGCTCGTAAGTAATAGTGTGAGTGGCGAGCGGCACTAACGGCCGTAATGAGAAAACTTGGTCGGCGGAGGAGAATGCAGGCGGTAGTTACTCGCAGCGGGCTCCGCGAGCGCCACTCCTCGCACAATGAGTTCTATTAGAATGAATGCTTGCGCCTACATACATTATGAACTCCACAGTCAAGGTGCTTAAATATTTAACCAGTTTTAAAACTCACTAAATTAACAGAAACTCTTCGGAATATAAAACTAAGTTCGCAATTTAAAACAAACTCGAACATCAACTCAAATCCAGTCTCATCAGAAAACTACTAATTAAAGTAACTTGCAAGTAAACAAAAAAGTTTACAAATATATTCTCATTAATGGCTATTTAAATGAAAATCTCGCCAGTGCACGGTGAAGTGTTGAATTGCTGAAGGAAACTTTTAATTTGGTCTCGGGAATTCAAATGTCCTTGACTGGGAGTGGGTAAGTTAGCACGCTTTGGTGTACTTGTGCCTAGAGCCCTCGCTTTAACCGTCTACTACCTGTAAGCAGCTGTAAACTGGAAGACTAGTGTTACAGAAAACGTTAAGCCGCGTACAGACTGCTGTACCGTAACATGCACTGTAACATGAAACGAGCATTTCTTAAGTGTGAACACAGCGCGCACACGAACCGAGCATATACTAACTCACATAGTTGAAATGCTCTGTTTGCTCGCGTAGTGCCTCAAGGCGTCCACACTATGGGAATTCTGTTGCATGATACATTGCGACAATGTGGACAGCAAATTCTTTCATTGCATGTTTCTCTACAGCAGTCTGTACCCGGCTTTAGATACTGTTCTAAAAGAGAAACAATAAAATTAAAAGTTCACTCTATCTGTAATGGCCACAATCAGTATTAAAAGAGTCTAGTCTTGTGAAATCTTGATGGCTTTCAACAACAGTAAATAGTACCTAAAGAAAATTTACTACGTTAATTTATAGGTAGGGTACATCAGGACACGTGACATGCCAACAAATATAACATGACAGCAATGCATTATTCTTAACTTCTCCTGCACATGCAATAATCCACACCATCAACACAGTCTTTATCACATTCTAGCTAAAACATGCACATGCACCATTCTAGCATTAACATTTATCAATAAGATAAATGTTAACAACTTTTTGGTAATGTGCTAACAATATAATGAATATAAAAAAGATGGAAAAAATAGGAAGGTAGACCATTTTTATTGATAGCATTAAGTAATTAAACACCTCAATGACGTCCATGTTTCATAATTATGATTAATACACCCAATTGACCCTCGCCAATCAAAGTGGGGTGCCGCTAATCGAAACTGCAAATCAATTTAATCAAAGGACCATCGATTTAAGGCAGATAAACGCCGATCAGCGCCGATTAGCAGCCAGCCCGGCCCGCTACTCGCGCCCTAATCGCACGGCGCTGCTAACAAATTTTAATATCACCGGCCAACACACCTGCCAATAGTTGCACGCCCCACCGATATTGATTTTGCAATCAAAGCCCCGTTAGAGAACCATGCCACTTCGCCACGATTATAATAAGATTTATTAATATTACCCTCAGTGCACTTTCAAACAATTCTCAACACAGGAAATAGATTTTTTAACAAAACATTCCCACATACGCTACATGCTCACCACAGCTCAAGTTTCTAACAGACTCCTAACTTGGATTTCCTGTCCTATAAAAACTAGAGCCACCACAACTCGGTCCAGTGCGAATAAAAAGTAAGCTACTTCATTAAAGAACGAAATAAAGCCACCTATGTGGAAAACGACGAGACTATTTTATGTCCTCCTATTACTTTAATGTCTAACGTTAACTAAAGAACAGGAGAAACGTCACGTCATTACGTTCACAATGCAGAATGTTGCCACAAAATATCTTTCCTTCAGATACGCCCTCGCGACGACGGCTTACGGTAGTTAAAGAATAAAAAAGGAACTTTAGCGAACAAAACGTCTACACAATTCCATTTTCTCTTTCACCAACAGAGCGAGTCTTAGTGAATCAGGCTCCTGTATGGGCGCCTTTATAAACGCAATAATGAGGAGTGCTAAGGCGGTATTCAGGCGTGCGCCCTAACGAGAGGTGCCGATGAATCGCCCATGAGCCGAGCACAAAACTTGCCACTTGGGGCGGTAATGGCGAGCGGGGACGGCCGCCTCGCCGCCGCCTCGCCACCGCCTCGACACCGACTCGACGCCTCGCCAAAGGGCTTTTAGCGAGCACCAACTTGCTTTCGCTTTGACTTTCATCGCTGAGCGAGGATTAGGCGTGCCCCGGCGCGATTGGATGCGGCCCACGGATGAATAGTCAATGAATTTAGGCCAAGCAACGGCGGCTCAAATTAAAAGCGTACTTGTTTACATTTAACAGCATTTCAAAAAAGGTGTCTACACTGATTCGTGCTGGGAAAAGTGAATTCAACGTGACTCGTGTCGTAAACTGGGCGATATAAATTGAACCGTTGTTCTATAAAGCGCTTAATTCCATTGAACTCAACATGTTTTCACTGCTTTCATTCAGTGTGTAGCAATAAAGCTCGCCTTTATTCCCGAGAGCTTTCAAGAATAGAAGTTTGCATCTGTAGGTGCGGGATTTCCGCGGTGTACGCCGCAAGTCTACGGATCGCGGTACACGTTTTAGAAACTCCAACTTCGACTTTCGTAGACAGGAATAAAAAAACAGCCATGAATTGTTTGACTGTTATTAAAACTTTCCCTTTGAGAAATGTTCTTTATAATAAAATTAAAGTTACCGTTTGCATTAAAAGTTAAATTTAGATAGACGAGGAGGTTCTGGGTTGTGCGGGGGAGTTGCAAACGACGTGCTTACGTGAGAGATATCGAGTGATCTCTTCTAAGCCCGTAAAACGGTCTCGTCCTAAATGAAGTCGCGACGCGCCGCTCATCTAAAGCATACTGCGAAATTAGTCAATCCTATCGCAGCCATCTTTAACGGAGTCGGTGAGGCTGAATAATGAAATAGCTCGTTGAGACGGCTCGGCATCGACACTGTGGCCCATTGGAACGCGATCGCGCGGCCGAGCATGAGCGAAAATCCCACGGATTCCGTGTGAGATATCTTTAGGGTTATTAAGTGAAGTGGGTTTTAGGGAAATGAGCCGACGAATAAATCTACTCTCCCTTGGAATGGAAAAATCTGTGTTCTCCGTAAATAAGGAATGCCCATGAAATAAATTAGACAGGCTCATATATTGTCTTCATTGGGGCGGTGGGAAGCAACCCTGACAGATAAAAATCCGCGCTCATACGGCCCGATTGCCAATACGGCGAATGGGAGTGGAACAGTTATCGTTGATAAAACCGTTGTTCTTCGTTTATACGAGGAAGTTGAATGATAATATTGTGATTGTAAATATAAATTGGATTTGTGGTACAATGAAGCAATGTGCTGAGATAGAACGCGGGGTTCCGACGGCGGCCGTCGCTACCAGGAATTGTTTTAAACTAATATTATAATCTTTCGATCGTGACTCAATATTTGATTAATATTTTCTATATCGATTCTAAATTACTTCTTTAGTGTACACAAAAATTTAACATAGTATACAGTGATTTGATGTTATTCATGTATAAAGACTGTACTCCACAATGACTTTTCTCCCAGCTAACATGAGTGACTGAGAGAAATCACATTCAAGGGTAGGATTCAGTGTACAATATAAGTTATAAACAAGTCTAATACAAAAATTATATAATAACATACAAATAAATTACCAATATTATTGACATTTTGAGTAGGTACTCAAAATGTCAATATGGTGAAAGGAAATTAAGGAAGTATTATCTCTTTCTCGCTCGCGACATCTGTGTAGTTTTTACGTACAAAGTTTAAACTCTACTATGTACAATATACATAATATACTTATTACCGACAAAGATTTTCAACAGATTGAGAATTATAAACGTCTAGCGTTGCGGGCAATTACAATGATGTTAATTTATATCATGTACATTAATAAGTAATAACATTGCAAATGGCTTCAAACTGACAAGGGTCTTGAATTACCTACACAGCAAATAATATTCTAACTCATAATGTTGGAACATCAAGTGAGCCCAAAATACTTCGCACTAATGAAAATCTATTTGATGTTGTACTAAGAGATTTAGAATTCTGTTAACTTTGATTTTAATAAACATGATTAATAATGCATTTTTGCTTGGCTTTAATAAACAGGCTTTAGTAAGCCTTTTAACTGTTTTGCCCACTTGAAACACTAGGCTGTAGAAAGAAAAATTAAAAAAACTGCAAAAACACAGAACGTACACCGAATATCATCTTCCAATCTTCGCAAACTGACATATTCATTCCTTTCCTCTGGTTTTATTAAAGGCGAATACAAAACGCGGCGGCCTCGCCTGAGCGGGCACAAAGCCCGATGCACACCCAGAAGCTAAGCTTACCCGGAACTCCGCAAGCGTAACTTGCAACAAAATCCCGCGTTCACGTTTCCATCCCGTATTGCACTGTACTGAGGATCCCCTTTAACGTATTCCGCGTTGCAACCGAGACGGCGCGCGCCGGGGTTAGGGCGCACGGTGACGGTAATGCGTTTTATGAATGAATGAACGAATGAATGGGAGGATTTCACTTCCAACTAACCGTTGGTTTGAGCAAAAGCGCAGACGACGCACCGGTAAGATTTTTACGGCTTTGACTAGAGCTTCCGCGTTTGGTTTGGAACGATAAATTTTGAATAGTCTTGCTGTAGTGTCGTCGACTGGAAAATGGGTGTCACACAAATATTAGCTCAATCTCGCAGTCGATGTGTACTGTTGCCGTTAGTGAGCATAGTGCGTACTGTTGCTGTTTATTACGTGTATAAACTTAAAAAACGACACTTGAGTTGAGACAGTATAAGGAGGACGTAGCGCTTTAGTGAGCATGTCTCGAGAACGGCATTCTCGGATTAAACGACTAGCGCACATAAATTTTGCTTAACCCTCACTACTACACGTCACTCAAAATAGACTCTTGTAATAAAACCCTTGCGCACAATGGACGCTTCAATGTTGTCGCTTACTTGATCTAGAGACAAAGGGCATACTTGAATGCTCACTAGGGTATTCGAGTACTATGTAGGGCATTCTCGTCTTCGATCAACTACTAAATGGAGCGAAACATTTCCCAGAAGTTACTGTTTGGTTTTTCAACCAGCTTTTAACTTTAACAAGCTGTTTAGCTGAGCAGTGGTGGCCGAGTGGTACGAATTAAGTCGTAAGTCGTGGGGTCAAACCCAGCCAGGCGCATTACTTTGTGTAATTTATTTCATCACCACTGCTCTCAAAACGGTGAAGGAAAACATCATGAGGAAACTGGCATGTCCTAGAACCAAAAATTCGATGACATGTGACATCTACCAACCCGCACTGGGCCATCATTGGGGAATAACGGCCCATTCCCTGTCCTAGAAAGGAGGCCTGAGTCCCGGCAGTGGGAACACTATAAGGCCGACTATGCTATGCTATGCTGAGCTGTTTAAAAACGTTTTTATGTCTCTAATGGAAATTGCTTAGAAAGAGCAACTTCGTTAAAATATCGTCGACCTTTATCAGTGACCTTAAGTAGACCTCATAGCAAAGTAGACATAACACTATAATTTATAGTGCATCACTATAATTGCTTCAAAGAAGTGTGAAATCGACCTACCCAGTGGGGCGCACCCTGGCCGCGCTAGGTATTTATTAATGAATGCGCCTGCAAACGGTCGGCGACACTCAAAGGACAGATGATTCGATTAATTCAATTTTCCGACTGGACGCTTTGATTGCGAGTGCAACAAGACGAAACTGTTTTCTATCAACCCACTTTGGCTGTGTGTCATTGGCCTAAGAAAAAACCAATAATCGTCTGTTACTGTAGAAGTATACTTACAGACTACTACTACTACTATTACTTAGGACTTAGGACTTATTCTTTTAAATGTTTGTCCTGTATTTTTGTTTATTTGGTGTACTATAAAGATTATATAATAATAATAAATCCCTCTCCCCAATCTAAAAACCCAAACCCAATCTAATCTATTCTCTTTTTTTTTATGCATCTGCCTTGTTTTCTCTTCACCACCCTTGGTTGACTGGTAGAGAATGTACCTTGTACCTTTGTGTTGCATGAAGTTTTAATAAATAAATAAATAAGGATTGAGATGTGCCTTTTACTATTTTGCTGGTCGGTTGTTAAGAATTCCTGCTTACAATGTAGCTTGGTCTTTATATTTTAAGATATGTGTTAACTTTGGCTAGGCTACTTTAGGCTGTTGGAATATCCGAAAGAGTTTTCAGGAACGCAAAGGGCAATTGAAGGAACACAGATGGGTTTTAGTCAGTAGAAGCTCTCTCTCTCTCACTGGACCTAGACTGGGAGAAGAAAAAGTTTCCTGGCTAAAAAAATGTCTACATACTTAATTAGGATAGAAAAATCTTTATTTTATATTTTTAATTAAAATTAAAAAGTCTATTACAGAAAATTTCTACGAATTTTAGTCAATTTAGAAGACTTTAGTTTTTGTGAAATTAAAATATAGCAACAGCAGTTTTCACGCATATAAAAGATAAGGTATTATAAAAATAATTAATTTACATTTTACCTACAATATACTAATTTTTTTCTCCTTCCATTTACGTCTATTTAGACAGTATAATGGTATGTACCAATCTCCTAATGGTACCAAAACGAGGTGTGATAATACAAGCAATTTATAACCGTGTAAGTACTTACATTAGGAGTGGTACACACGACACATTTAGTACTTGAAGTTTTATAAAACATTCATAAAATGCCCTCCACGTAGCCGTTTCTGCATATAAAGAACAATGTCTTATTGTTATACCCTGAGTTACTGTCTGAGAATTTAAGGCGTATAGTCCCTTTAACATCTGGCCAGAGTTAAATCCACAAATACTCGTACTGCCGCCTGCACCCTAAAAGAGCCCCGCTGACCTTTAAAACCATTTTCTTTGCGAAATATTGATTAATTTACAAATGCTATGTAGTACATTCTTAAGAACACTTAACCAGCTGATTTTCCAATTTGAAACCATGCACTAGCGTTTGACGTTTTATAAGTGATGGGCACTTATAAAACGTCAGAAACTAGTGCGCAGTAGGCCTATGTGAACTAAAAACATTTGATTTTTTTTTGTACATTTGCAATTTTTTATGTTAACTTTTTTTATATTTCTTAAGATCAAAGCCGTTTGAAAGAAGTAAGGAAAACTAGTAAAAAAATCATGTTGATTTTTTTTTTGCAAAAGTCACACGAAAAAATTATATTGATAATATTGTCTATGAATCTATAATAAACATAATATTTTTCCAAACCAAATAATCTAGCCGTTACCAAGGAGTAGGCTTCAGAAAGACACTGTTTCATGGCACTGCTCGGATGCTAGGCCCTTAAGCCTTAAACATATTGTAATTTTATGAAGTATTCAGCCGTAACATAAACTTCAAAGGCTTTTTAAGTAATAACTTTTAAAGGGAAGAAAGCTTGTCTTTGACTTTTTCATGCAAATCGGATAAGGTTTTTGCTGAAATTGAGTGTGCGTTGAATTTTTTGTTACCTCGACTTATATTCGTGCCCTACTGTTTTTCAAGTCTAATAGGTTAGAAAACATCATTCGTAGCTTACACTTAACTTTTTTATTTTGTTGATAACTAGGCATAAACATGACCGGATCAACGGTCAATTTTATCAAGTGTCGATTACAGGACGACCGAACGGCGTGCTACCCATTGCTCGACGTAAAAAAAAAGCTTATACTTATTTATTTAACACTTTATGCACATGGGTACAGAGGCGGACTTAATGCCTTAGGCATTTTCTTCCAGTCAACCTTTGGGTGATGCGGAGAAAAAGTAGTGGTAGGTGCAATAAAAGAGTGAGAAAAAGGCAAATACAAGAATTGATACACTAATAGACCATAGAATAGATATACTAATAAACCATAGAATAAATATATACAACTATACAATATATACTCAAATTAATACACTACATACATGCCCTAAAATAGTCAAATAATTGGTCCAAATCGACAATAGAAAAACATTAACGCTGTGATGAAACTACTGCCAACTTTTTACGAATCAACTCGCGAACTTTGATTTTGAATGTAAATCTGCTTGTTATAATATAATACTACATGTACTACTACTACTAACTTACGTGTGGTAGTCATTATTTTATCTCTTAGTTATAGGTAAGATCTACCATAGGTAAACCTCCGTTGAAAAGGGAGGATCCTCCAGACACATATTTTAGCTGACCAGGGTAGCTACCCCATAATCAATTTCAAAGTATTGTATATGTTCTAACTGAATTTAAATTTATTGTTCCAGGATTTCGAACTTTTAGTTCCCATGTGGCGTCATACATGTCCCTATAATTTTATTACATAAAAATGTTTAGCTCAAAAAGTTTTGTTTCATGCAGTAACAGAAACTGCGACACGGTGTGTAGCAGCCGATCCCTGAACTACTACACCAACCGTGCCATCTTATAAGGTATAAAATAAAAATTGTTCAACATTATCTTAATTCAGTCTAAAATTTCTAAAACTCCGACATTATTTTTGCATAAGAATGTAAACTTAGCAACTTCATGGAAAAAAACTGGACTAGTTTATATTTTCTATGAAAACTTCTAACAACAAATCTACATTCTTGACTCGCGCAAGCGCATGCGTCCTGCTAGAAGCTATTACAAAAACAACGCCTGCTCAAGTACACACACCGTTACTAAGTAGATAGGGGTTTCACCTTATCTTGTTGACAGTCTTTAGATTCTTTCGTTTCTTTTTACTAATTTCGCAAAGGTTTATAAAACTGTTAGAAAGTTTTATAATCGCTGAATGCCATTAGCTATTTTTTATCTCGAAGAATATTGAAAAGGAAGCAACTATTACGAATTTCAGCACAAAAAAAAATTTAAAAAATATCAACTATCTGGTTCTTAACAAATAATTTCTAAAAGGTTATTCGCAAATAAAGGGAAACTCGAGAACTTAAAATGGTCGAAGGCAACTAAAGAAACACAGGTATGTTTTAAGTCGGAAAGTCCGACACAGACCCTCCCACTTCCCCCTAAAGCCAGACAAGTCGTTAGATGATTTCCCAACTCAAGAAAAGCATAAAAGATAAGACCTTAACATACTCGTACCTCGACTGACACTTCCTTAGCTCACAACACACGGAAACATAAATAAAACAAAACACTAACAATGTTTAAAAACCCAGGACTAGACTGAAGCGGACATAATATTTTACTATGAGTGGCGATAACTCACGATCGGTACGGTAGCCCTACCACTACCTCAGCTATGCACCGTTTTACAACCTGTCTCCGTGACAGCTGCTTCCTTTCCATTACTTGTGATAGACGAGCGAAATGTAACAAACGGTTACGTGCGAACAAAAATAAAGAAAGCATTTCAACGGATTATTAAATAAAATAGCTAGCTTTTACTCGCTAGCGTATAAGTTGATCATCCCACGGGAAAATCTAGTTTCAAAAATATTCTGTCCTAAATGAGGCCAAGGTCTTTTCGCATTCCTTCCACCTGTGTAAGGCCGTGATTGATTGAAACCTCAAAAAATCTAAACAGACTTCTCCACAAATTAGAAGGCAGTAGAATTGAGCAGTTTAATGTTTACAAGGCTGTAAAACATGAACTTTAGAATCTGTTGTTTTTTCAAAAATGATAGACTGGATACTTATAAAATGTAAAGAAACTTCAAACCTAAACTTAGGTACAGTAAGGCCGCAAAAGTCCATAGGAACGCTAAAGATTACATTGCTACGAACCGAGCGAGCGCGATACTTCCGTGCATATGTGTGCGCATGTATGAGTATCCACATTCCACAGATAACACACACTAAGGAACTGTCACCATACTGCTCACTTCTTACCATAGCATTGATAAAATTCGTGCAAATACGTCATGTGCTGGTAGCCGTGTGAACTAAGTGTTGGATTCGCAAATCACGTAACCCGAGTTCAAATCATGGTCGGTCCGTTGCAGTTATTTCTTAAGTACTTTGAAAATTCCCAATCTATATTGATATAGTTGTTTTTTTATATTTCTATGAAAAATACTATTGCATTTTTTGCACTAAATAGTTGCAAATTACGAATGTGATCTATTAACCACAAGAAGAATCACATTCGTAATTTGCAATTATTTAGTTGTTACATCTTTTCGATGTTATAAGGTGGAAATAAAAAGACGTGTTTAATAAAAATGTTTATTCTTTATATTTACAAATTAAACATTTATGAGAATTGTGACGTCGAATTGTTACCTAGACAAAAAGTTATCTTGTAACCGTTATCTATGTTACGCCTAAGATTGTTTGTTGGAAGTATACCCACTTAGACCATTCATAATATGAATAACGTAACAATGAACGGATATTCAAATTTTAATAAAATAAAATATAGGTAATTGTTTATATCCAGTTATTTATTGAAAAGTGATATATGATTTGGACTTTGTAAACATTTTATTTTTGTGTAACGTCACAATGAATGTATTGAGGTCATAGCTTAATTGTTCATTTTCTTGACGAAAAGAAGATTGAAACCAAACCTCAATTTCTGTTAAAAGAACTTTAGTTCTCACAAGATAATCGTCAATTAGATGAGAAAAATAAATTGAACTATAGTATTATGTTAAAACAGTGCGGGTAGAAGAATAAAAAACGAAATAGACTCATGATTATTGTCAACAAAATTGATAGCGAGTTCACTGCATTCTTAAGATGAGGTTAAAAGATAAGTTAAAAGATATAGCTGTTTTAAACGAAAGTAAACACAATATAATACAGTGTTTGTTAACGAATAATCACAGATATGTTAAAATAAAATGGTAGGCCATTTAGTTTAGTTAACATTAAATATTTAGTGCGAAACGTAATCGTTCTTGTTTGTGCCTCTCTGTCAAGTACGGCTTTTTAGCAGGTTTTCTGTGATGCACGCCTTCAGCGTGAAGTGCACGGTGAACAGTATCCATCGAGGTGTCATATAATTCCGCAAAATGTCTCGTTGGTGCGAAACCATTCGTTTCGTATACGTCCACCATATGTCGTCGCTGCGCCTCGCTAATAAGCTTCGGTCTCCCACTTCTCTTTCGACTAGCAAGGCTACCTTCTTCCTCATATCTTTTTAGCCAAAGATTTACAGTATTTTTCTAAAATAAAAAAATATATATATTAGGCAGCTATACCTACTTCACTTCATTTTCATTATATAAAATGTTAATAATCCTAATTATTGAATATAATTTTAAAATAAAACTGCATTTATTAATCCAATAACCAATCCAATAAACCCAACGATTTACGTATTTCTCTTTTAAACCTCATAAAGATACGATGAATGGATTCATAAATGGCAAACGTTTTAATTAGAAGATTAATTTGTAATAAAGTTACAATTCATTAATAGCTATTATACTCACATTCAGTCCGGTTTCTTCAGATATTTGTGTTTTATTAAGACCACTTTTATGCAGCCCAATGATAGTCGCCCTCACTTCAATACTAATATTAGCCTGCATTTTGCGAATATTACAATACTGTCAACCTCACGTCACTAACCAACAACTACAACCAAACGACAGTTCATTTCGGTTAAGTTAAAACTCATGTCTACCTCGCAGAAATCTAATTCTTTATTTAGTTTTTTTGTGATCTACCTTTCTAACTCTAAGAAATGTGTGAACAAGTTAAAGAATAATTTAAAATATGTAATGCAAATACGTAACTTCCAATCGGGTAAGAACTTACAAAAAGTCAATAATTGCGTGGGATTTGAACTTGCGGCACACTGATTTGCGCTTCAATCTGTGTGCCTATACCACTGGGCCATCTTGACTTATGATAAGTTGATGAAATTGTGAATTTCAATCATTTGTTGGCGAAACTTGAAAATAAAAGGTCGTAAGTCAAACTAAACGTCAAACGAATAAGTTTTAAGAATTCTTATGGACTTTTGCAAGTGATAGTACGTACTAAAAAGGTTTACAAGTAAAATCTCTTTCTTCGCAGAAAATGTTATAAAATCTTAATATTCAGTGTTAATTACGAGTTCAAGAGTCAGAAACATATACTTACGATGATGGTAGCAATTAAGATTACAGCCCACATAAAAATCATAACGATGCACTAAAATTCCGTAGTTACGGCGTCGAATCGCCTTATGATTACATAAAAATCGGAAGGCAGATTAAATTGTTCATTTGAAATTTTTGAAAGTCACTACAATATAAATTTAAGTCTATAACCATATCCGACTATACAAAAATAATTCTGAGAACGATATAACATGGCGCATACACAACATCTTATTATAATGAACGACGGTCACAATATTATTCGAATTTGAATGCATAAGATAGATATCACTTGGGTATTCATAAAGTAAAGGTACAGGACACTAATGATCAGATTAAGATATCAGAATTTAAAGCAGTATAATATGAGAGTCACCTCGCGACCTCCACTAACGATATTAATAAACAAACTTGATTATGTGTATATTTAGGCGATTTAAACTTTACTGTTGTCGCACCAACAAAGTTACGTGACTGTATGCAGTAAAAGATTTAAACTAGAGTCGGTTCACGTGTGAAATCGGAACTTGGTTCCCATGATACAATATTAAACGTCAAAACTACATGCATATAGGCGATTCTGAACGGTCTCCCACGTAACGTTATGGCCTACCTCAGTGGCGGAGTTGGCCGTTATTTGAGGATATCTATGCTCTGTTACACAATATAGCGTATCGAATAACGCTGTGACCGACTCGCGCTCTCAAAAATGTAGATTGACGTGGGCTTATGGACCGTGAAACCGCGGTTTTTCGGACCGTGTGAAGATACCCGAAAATATAAAACAAAATAAAAAAAAACACACACTAACTAAACACGACGTTTATCCCGAAGTACTTTTAGTTCAAAATGTCAGCTTTTCAGAAGAACTTCATGCAACTTTTAATTGAACAGGAAATATGAGAGACTCGGTAAACTAATTAATTTTTAAAGTATTCTGTACTCTATAAAACTTATTGACCTCATTTTTAAATCAAAGTGTTCAAAGTTAAGAATGTTTAAATACCGTTAATTAAAAACTTTAGTGCAAGGAATGAATCGGTAGTTTCCTTTAAATATTCATGTTTTATACGAGAAATTCTTGATTGAACAGAAACTGTAACTTCAGAATATCTTATCGGGTACTCATTCAACATCTGTTTGACTTTTTATGCTAACGGTAGATCTAGTTAATCCCTTCAGAAGCTCTAATTTTGAGAGTATCTTAACCAAAACCACTGAAGATCCGAGAGACTATTGTCATCAAAACAAAACATTCAAAGAAGATAAACCAACCCAATCTTGTGGTAAAAAAACCACGAGCGTATTGCGTTCCGTCTACTATCAAATGTAGATTAACAAAATTCAAAAAGTTCTCACCGTCGCGGTCCACTGCTCACCGATATAACATCTTCAAAACGTCCGTAATTATTTTTCTAGTGAACCAATACAACAATTACAGAATTCGACACGTTCTCTTTGATTTGATCCTATATATTACGAGCAGTAAAAACTATTATAAATTCTTTATAATTGTTGAAAAGAGTTTAATAGTTCGAATCGGCGTGAAGTGAAAACAAAAATGTTTATGGCAACTGATACATGGTCGTCAATTTGCGTTTTAATTATGGCTGCTATTAATTATTATGTGCAATCGTGAAGTGCAGGCTATTTGAAGTATTAATTTTTATGGGGCTGTTAGCTGAGCAGATAGATCAATTGGTATTAAAAAAAAACTTTGTGAAACTTTTTTGACCTAATTAAGCTTGTGTAAAAGCAAGAGCAATGGTGGCACTGTGATAACGAGCCCGAATTACGAGTTATGGTTGTGGGTTCAAAACCATTCAAGTCAGGTATTACTTTGTCTAATTTATTTCATCACCACTACTCTCCAAACGGTGAAGAAAATCATCGTGAGGAAATCGGCATGTTCTAGAACCAAAAATTCGAAAACATTAAGACCAATCCGCACAGAGCCTACGTGGTGAATTATGGTCCATTTCTTTTCCTAAAGAGGAGGCCTGAGTCCCAGCAGAGGGAACATATAAAAACATATAGGCTGATGTGCTATGCTAGAAAACAGGTAGATTATGTAGGTCATATATTTAAGGAATACACTAATATTTATGGTCTCTATAACTTGGAAGGTGTTTCAAATATACATGACTACTGTAAATAGACACAATTGCAGAACTTAGTTATATAAACAATTAATACCTTAAAATAAATCTCCCGTTTTGTTCAAGTAGCTGATTATTTCCAGAGATATCAAACGAGATACATTGTCGTAGAATACGGTACTGCAAATGTCGAAGCTATTTATTTATTTTAGCACAAAAGAACACAGTTAGACGACTTTTGCCTCCGCACAGGCGGAACTGCAGGAAAAAACGAATATAGTTCTGAAATACCGCAAGAAGTAATCATTTGTGAGAAACGGTGAACAGAACGTAAACCTGTTATTTTCTTCCTGCCGAACATAAACTTTAGAACTGAAACTCTCGACCACTTAACTCAAAGTATAGCAATCAGTCTGCTTGGCCTTTTTCCAGGTTTTGGGTCCACTTCCAGTATATAGGTAATCGAATACAGCTAATTGATAATTAAAAAATACTAATAGTAACTAATATATGTATTAAATGGAGGAACTGCCTGATCTGACATTCACAACCCAGTAATAACCTGCCTAAATATTTTGGACATCTAAGCGGGTAATTTGCCTTTAGGATGCGGATGCGTACCTACTTTAGGCGCTACACAAACGGAGACACTTTTTATTCCAGTTACCAACACCTAATACTTTTTGATCGTCATGAGTATATGTATTAAGTGGAAGCATACAAGAACATACGTTTTTTTTTTGTGTCCTGATACACAAAAAAAAAAACGTATGTTCAGGGAGTGAATGATATCATACCAGTTCTATAGAAATCAAATATTCATCGGTAGCTTATTTCTGAGTAATCTGACATAAGACACAAGTGTCCACGTTTGCGCACTGCCTTATACTTGGCTTCAGACAGAAACAAAGCAATCAATTTTCGAGATAGAATTAAAGATCTAAATCATTTTGTAACCATTGTCTATCTCTACTTAGTCTAATAGGCATTGGAAGGTTTCCTACAAGGTGGACCGATGACCTGGTAAAAGGTACAGGAATCCGATGGATACGAGATGCACAGGATCGTTTATTGTGGACTTGGGGACGTCTATTGGCTGAAATGATGATGATGAAGTTTTTGGCTCGCCAAACTCACAGAACTTTAGCTAATTTGCTGCCTCATGATGTTACAAATAGGTAGGTATTATGTAAACGAAACTTATTTATTCACCAGTTATGTCTGACATAATACATATCATTCAACAATTCGTATCCTTATTCGGATTCCCGTCAAGTCTCCGTATTTGTAATTCAAGGCGGGGTCCCGGCAGTACGTATTGTTTCACCAACTGATACTTTAGGCGACGTTCAGTTCAGACCGTTTATTGATAATCAGAATAGGCATTCAGAGTGAGCGGTCGGTACTTCGGTAGTTACGAATTAATTTGTGGGTATTAGGCTGTGTTTATTGAATTGAATGTTAGTAGTATGAGTTGTTTTGTCGAGGTACTAAAATTTTGTGGGTTTAATTGTGC
The DNA here is from genome assembly GCA_910589285.2 of Mythimna ferrago. Lineage (NCBI taxonomy): Eukaryota > Metazoa > Arthropoda > Insecta > Lepidoptera > Noctuidae > Mythimna > Mythimna ferrago. Next base: position 30,493,154 of record OU342674.1, read on the forward strand.
CTTTAGGCTTAAAACTAAAACTACATTAGACCGACGCACACAATAGGCATCACAGACAGTCCTCTGTGCAGAGCATGCTTGGAGGGGGAGGAGATGATTGCGCATGTACTTCTTGACAGGTGTCACTGAAATACGCACTAGACCTATAGGATCCCCGAACTCCCTTACTGAAGCCCTGAAAAACCTGAGAGGCCTAAACTGTTTTTGGAGAGAGGTGGACTGGCTGGAATAAGCCCACCTAAGGTTATGGCTGCCATGGCCCACGTACAATGGTGCGCATAGGACTAAGTGCGGAAACCATACTTAGGTATAGACATAGACATAAACATAGACCGACTCCCACGTGTCACACGCCTGATTTGTACGTAGAAAGACGTCGCGTGGCGTATATCAAGTGTAGACCTACAATTCTAGTTTCCAAATAAAATGTATGGAGACCGACGCGCCCAGATCGGCGTGTGTGGACACGTGTGTGCAGTGTATTTCTAGCTTAAAGAACACGGATGCACGGGATCGTGCATTGTGGCGACGCTTGGGGGAGGCCTATGTCCAACAGTGGACGTCTATCGGCTGAAATGATGATGATGATGAACACGGAGTATTGAAGGTCTACGCTGACATGCACGACGGGACGAAGCGACGACGCGTTTTCAGACAAATTAATTCGAAATATTTCTCCAAGTAGAACTATTTCTATGTAAGCGCTTTGTCGCCTCACTGTCGCGTCGTTGTTACCGTGTCGCATCACATCTACCCGCTAAAGTTGGTAAAGTGTAACTTAGTTGTTCATAACGCAGGTATTCCTATTAGTTACTAGCCGAAACAGAATTTGCAGCCGAAACCGAAACCGAATGTACCTACGGCTCCTCTTCAAGTTTTGGCCGTAACCGAAACTGAACAAAAAAAATGACAAGAAATAAAAATAATATTCCAATATAGTTAGTTATCCTTAATAATATACTAAGTGAATGAATCAATCAACGATTACTCTAACATAATATAATAATAATATTCCACAACTTTCACACAACGCCATCTAGTCCCAAGCTAAGCAGAGCTTGTGCTATGAGTACTAGACAACTGATAAGCATACTTATATATTTTTAAATACATGCGTATTATAGATAAATTACACCCAGATACAGAACAAATGATCGTGTTCATCACACAAACATTCAGTGCTGGGTGGGAATCGAACCCACGACCTCTGGCATAACAGTCAAGGGCCACTGACCACTATACCAACAGGCCAGTCAAAATGAATAAATCGACGATTACTCTAACATGACAACATAATATACACAGACTAACGAGAAAGCCAGTTTTTATTGAGGTTTCTATCACAACCGTCAGCTTCGCTCTTGTTTCGGTTGTGCCGAATATTCGTGCCGAAACTCCAGCTACAGTTTATTTAGCCAAAACTTGCCAAAATCGAAACCGAATCTTTGGTCGGTCTCTAATTCCTATATCATTTCCTAGATTGCTATGAAAAAATCCTAAATAATGATCTATAGTCCAGCTAGTAGAGAAGAACAAAAGCTCAACTTGTCAAACAAGCGTATACTCTAATAAAAACGCGCCACGCACTAAGTGACAAAACTCAAAGTATATCTCATACAAATCACAACACACAAACACAGCGAACGTATAAACAATAACATAGTGGAATCATAACCGATTCACATCGTTCGTTGTCGGATCCAATCAGAGTAATTAAAATAAACGTAATCGTTAGGATAATGGCCAGTAATAGGGCTAGCAGCAGTAAGTCTGTGGAACTGATTACAGAGTAGAGACACCGGCTTCCCAGTAACAGTATAGAACTGTTAATTTGGTATAACATAAATTGAATGGTTTCGGACATCCCTAGACTTAACAAGACGGCTATAAAATAAAAACAAGGATGTGCCGACATAGTAGCGGTAGAGGAAAATTAACACAAGTGTTCGAATTTTGAATTTTTTGAGGAGTGATGTTGTAACGTTTGTAAAACTTTTTTTTTGTAATTTAAATAGATTTTGTGAGTTTTTACCGTTATTTTTTTTAATCGTGTTATTTGGGTATACCTACTGTTTTTTTTTCTTGTGCGTCACTGTGCCGATAAGGTTTTGGCAGTCTGTGGCCAAAAAATAAATGACATTATGATATAGTCTGTGGTCGAACGTTAGAAATATGTCAACCTGAGAATATAATGGTAGATATTCCTTCTCCTGAGTCTCAGTAGTGGGAACATTAAAAAGGCTGATGATGATGATACAGATATTAGGTATAAGTTGATTTACAAAAATTTTACGGCCCGGTTGACGCCGTGGTCGAACGATTAGCTGCTGCGTTATGTATCGTCGATACGATTTTCGATTCCTGCACAGAACAAATATTTTGTTTAGCCTACAGGTAATAGTTCCGCGTATTGGTGTCCTGAGTGCCTAGTGCGAGTTGTTTTTATGTTAACGCTATCGAAACGTTTGCCGCGTTTGGCTCTCTGATTGGTAAAAAGCTTGGAGAGAGCGCCGAACGTCACAAACGTGTCGATTGCGTTAACGTAAAATAAACTCACACTAGGTACTCTGTATAATATGATACAGAATAAAATGAGTAACGATGATGAGTATGAGGCATTGGTTCTTTAATACTTAAAACAATATATAAAGGTCTAATTTGACGAAAATTAAGCTGCTTCAGCTAGTACGTTAATTTCAATCAGCAACTTCATATATTTCAAAAAATCACGTGTCAATAATACCCTAGCCTATTTCCACAACGCCCCAAAGAAAATTCGGCCCGAGTCGAGATAAATAACCCACTTTTCCTTAACTACAGCGGCTGAAACTACAATACTCATAAACTTTATGTTATCATTGGCATAAAAAAGCGCTGCTTTTGCCCGCTGATGAACTTAATCAAAGTTTATTCATTTGGGTTATTTTTATTTCGCATTTTCCCGTAAAAACCTTAATTTTAGTAGGTAGAGCATTTTATATTATGCTTAAGTAAGATATAATTAGTGTTTTAAAAGGGTTAGTCCAGTTTCGCTGTACACCTAAACGAATTACCGTCTTCAAAGCGAGACAGATCCAAAAACGTGTTAGTCTGGCGTCTCGTTCCTAATTGCAACATGTATGCAAACCAATTTCGGGGCGAATCTAATTTCGTCATGTATCTACAGGCCACGTAAACCGCTGTGGAGATGACGGACGTGGCCTTCCGTCCGAGATGCTCCTCTTCATTAAGAGCGAGGGGCGGGACGGGGAGCGATGGCTTTATGGGACAATTTGCATTTACACGAGCTCCGGCACAGATTACGGTCGCACTTATCCGCCGGTCGAAATGAGGCGCTCACCACCCCACGCCGAACAACCTACGACTAAACAAGCCTATGTTTATATTCGCTTGTATTTTTCACCCGCCATTTGTTTTGACGGCCCATTTCTAAAACATGAAGGTTTTCAAACCCCGAAAATACTTTACGACGGCCACCGCGGGCACTTTTGATTTTTCACGACCGTTTTTTATTGTTACCTACCCTGACCAATCGGATATACGTAAAACAATCGTTTCCGACGCCTAAACATTGAAGTCCCATTGTGTGTTTGCGGAGAACAATGACAAAAAAAAATGTTCATGGTGAACGTACTGTACCAAAAAGTGGTAGTATTTGTGCAAAAATATTCAGCGTCGTCAGTGAAAAAGTCCATTTTAAAATCAACATGACTTTGTATAGGTTTTTAGCATTATTGAAACTTTATGCAACTGGTAGGTACCAATGTAGGGTTTCTCTACCAGTCAACCAAGGGTAGTTGAGAGACAACATAGTTATATTATCTTCTCACCGCCCTTTGGTAGGTGGGTAAAAAAGATATTAAAAATAGAAAATATATATTAGGGAATTTTGTATAATATTTAATTATTAAAAAATAATTTTACATATAATTTACATTTTCACTATTATAAATTAATTAATTATCTACACTTATAAACAACTTAATAACTACATATAATTACAGTAAATTACAAAATAAATAAATAATAAAACCCTACGCTAAAATACACTATCTAAAATATGGCGTCAAAAAACTCTTCCACATCGCTGTCGACTGGTAATGTGCCCAAAAGACTGGCGGCATTGCCACGTATTAGGTATTTAAAAATAAAGAACTCAAAACTATTATATACGAGTATATGCACTTACAATAAAGATACAATTATATAGAGATAATATATTTTTACTTTATATCGATTTTCTATACATATAATATAAAATGAAGGAAAGGAGCTTTTGAGAAGACAACGGACAGGTGGTTACTTCACTTCACTTATTAGGCGAGCGTTCTGGCGTTCCCCTCATACCTGAAGCGAGAGCCATTCAGCAATAATAAAAAAAAACTATAATATACTAAGCTGTAGTATCAGAAGCAAATAAACTCCAACTTCTGCTTGAACAAAGCTATAGAGAAATTTAATGTAAACAATACGTAGTACGTACACTAAATAGTTGTCTCAAAGCTAAAAGGTCTAACAAAGAGCAACAACGATGGCTGCAAGGCACATATAACTGAATACATCGAACGCAAATCCCTGCTGACCCACTTACGGACAACCACCTTTGAATCGCTTTGACAAAAGCATGTCTCTGCAGGAACATTATGTCGGACGGCCGTCGAGCCTCAATTTAGAACCCGCATGGACCTGTCCAGAGATCACGTAGAACGACGAAGCAAGCCCTGAAATCTACATACTAAAGGTAACAGCCATCAAATCAAATATCACCGTATCACCTCTGAAGTAAATGTTCAAGCAGTTACTGCAAACGATAGTGGAAACGAACCATAAAATTTTATGACGAAGCTCTGATTCGAAATAGCTGCTACCATTAACCTTTGTTTCAATACAACAAGTTTGTAAATTGCGAGAAGTTGGAGATAGATAATTTGTTTCTTTGAGATACAATAACCTTTGGAGAAGTTCAATGTAACTTGAGATTAAGATTTTGTTTTAAAGTTACAATTACTTTGTGAGTCATGCTCTGTTTTATTCTAGATATTCTGTAATTAAATTAACTTGAATTGGTTCGGTTTAACTTATCTACTACTATTTTCTGCCATTGGTTTCATCCATGTAACAATAGCTTTCTCCATACAGAGTCTATTCTCTTAGAGGACGAATATTGAAAAAACATTACTTATTCTTTGTATTCATCAAACAGGACACCTGTGTTCAAAACTGCAGCAGTTTAGCTCCAAAGATACGAGCTGGTCGTTGATGAGTCAGTTAGTGAATCAGGACTAACAAAAAAAATCTTAAATATATACACAAAATCCTCTTAAAAGGCCAAGGTGGAACGACGACGTGGTGAGAGTCACGGGAATACAGTGGATGCAAGACGCATGGAATCGGTCGTTGTGGCGACGCTTGCGGGAGGCCTATGTCCAAAAGTGAACGTCTTTCGGCTGAAATCATAATAGACAAAATATTATTTTTATCAAGTTCGAAGATTTTGATTACACCTCTTAACTTTGAAACACAGATTATCTTATGTTATGCCACCTAATTTAGTGTTGAAATATCTCCGCTGTCGTGGAGCCAAAAGACGTGAAATATACAGGTAACCTTTTATGCAAAAGAGCTGCAAACACCTTGACCTACTCAACTTTAATTAAAATTCCGCTACATCATCTCGGAAAATAAACGAGACTAAGGAAAATAAAACGAAGGGAAATAATCTTGTCTCATCACAACGATGGCGAAAGAATGACGAACACATCTCTCCTAATGATATTTCCATGTAATTTTCACAAAGAAAACAATGGGATTATATTAGTTTCATAGATTAAAGATTTAATTAATTACGTTGTAGGAGTTTCAAGCAGTGGACGGGAAAATTGCGGACAAATTAAAAAAAAAATGCAGACTTATCTGAAAAAAAAAATAGTTTTTATTCCATTCACTCTTCAGTCAGCGTGAAATTTTCAGAAAATATAAAAATCTCATCGTCAAAACACTAGACTTACGGTGATGCGCTACCGGTACATGATGGATATCCAACTCACACGTGCATTTTGAAAACATATTTATTGTGCGTACAGCTAAGGAATGGAATGCCCTGCCGGAGTCTGTTTCCTGATAACTACAACCTAGGGGTCTTTAAGTCAAGAGTGAATAACTTACTTCTAGGCAAGCGTGCTTCATCGTTCGCCTCATTATCGCTTACCATCAGGTCAGATAGTGGGCAAACGCGAGCCTATCTACACTAATATAATAAAGAGGTAAAGTTTGATTTTTTTTATTTTTTTGTTTGTAGGAGGTAATCTCTGGAAGTACTGGTCCGATTACTAAGATTTTTTCACCAATAAAAAGCTGCTTTACTCCTGAGTGACATAGGCTATAATTAATCTACGCGGGCAAATCTGCGGACAAAAGCTAGTCCATAATAAAAAAGGCTATGAGAGAGAATTTTCCCAGCATCTATTTTGTAGCTAACTTCAATTCATCGTATTGATTCTTCGCAACAAGAAACCCTGCACCGAAGACTGTGTTCAATTTAAACGAACATACCTCATCCAAACGACATTGTTGAGCACATAAATATTCATTGTGGAGTGCCCGATAGTCCTATTTGCCGGTCTGTCGTTGCCGGCTTGTGTGCACACGCCCTTAATCAGCGAGATTGCTAAGTAATCGAGATCAACTAAAATATGATAATGAAACGCGACGAGAGACTGCGTAGCTTTTGCTGTGATGTTATGGTGAAGTTTTTGGAATAGACCAGTTATTTAGTAAACTGTTTCATCGTAGTAATAGGTACCTACCTACTAATATTATAATGGTGAAAGTTTGTGTATATCTTTGTTACTTCTGCATGTTCTTTAGATGACACACGGGTAGAACATATCCAGCCCCCCTAGCCAAGTTACAAACGTTTCGCTTGCGTCGAACGCTTCGAGTTGACCTTGCCGTCAATTCTTTTGTTCTGACCACGTGACTGAGCGTTGAGGCGACGTCATTCCCTTACATTTGAAGCTTTCTACAAGCGTTAACTATTGCAGATGAGCAACTTGGCTAGGGGTACTGGAATAAGCACATTGAAATCTGTATACTACTAGAATACGGGCGAATTCTCTAGTAGGAGCTGAATTTTACTGTTACTCTTTTATTTTCAATTATAATAATAGACTCATTTTATGTACCTACATCAAGTGTGACTAGAAAAAAAACATAGTTGGAAAAAGACGCTTATTGAACAATGCTTGGACACACGTCTTGTTTGCATCTGTCTTTCTGTTGATCTACTAATTGTATCTAAAAATGCAACGGATTTTGATTTTTAGTAATAGAAAGTTACCTATAATGTATAGGCGATTTTTTTCTTTTTTTTTAATATCTTTAGTATTAGCTGTAAAACGTACGCAAGATCTACACTACGTTTTATATCCTTACTAATTATGAAACAATTATTATTAAAAAAAAATCTAGATTTCATAAAGGTATATGTTATTAAAGATTTTTTTAAGCTATTGCATAGCTTCTATCGCGGGCCTTGAGCGTGGAGACCGAATCCAGAAATTCCGTAACGAAAATAACCTAACACCCCCCACTCATTTGTTTTTTGAGCGTGGTGACCGATAAGAAAACAGAGTGAACAATCAATCAAAATTCAATTCAATGTGTGAAAGTGTAACTTCAATTAATATCAAAGAAAAAAAACAAAAGAAAAAAAATACTGCATAAATAAAATAAATCAATAATTATAATTGCATAAGTTGATAAAAATGCTATGCAATAGCTTTACCGCGGCAGTCCCCGAGTGCCACACGTCTTTTTTTTATTATTATTGATAGGCTCGCGTTTGACCACTATCTCACAAGATGGTAAGAGATGATGTCAACACGCTTGCCTAGAAATAACCTATTCAATCTTGACTTTAAGGACAAATTATAATTATGATTACAAGTCTGTGTCCTGAAAATGACCTATAGTTTTAACCAGTATTATTATGTATAGTCTTTGTTTAACTTATTTTAGTAATGGTGCTGGTTGTATGTTCTGTGCTATTGAAATTACTGTCAATGAATGCTGCATATATAACATCGATGCTTAATTCAAAATGACGTGTCTTTATTACTGTGTTAATAAAACTTGACATTATAATACCTATCAAGTAACCATAATGACCCTGATGTACGCTGAGTTATTTTTTCATACTTAATTCTACTGTATTTTTCATTTTAATGTATCCTAATTCTACTGTATACGTGTGAGCACGAATAAACGTTGTTTCTTTCTTTCTTTCTTTCATGTTCCCTCATTGAATGCACACGCATTACCACGAAAAGAGAGAGATGGAAAAGTCTCGCAAAAGCCGCAACCAAATTACTAGATGATCCATGACCACGATCACTCCGCCATTAGTGTACGACTGAGACGAAGAAACGTAGTGACATAACGACAAACATACAAAGTATACTACTGCCCCTAGACCTCTACAAGTAGCGTGCACCTATTTATCAGGCTAACATTATCAGCCACGGTAAGACCGTGTAACGGTGTATTACCAGGTGGGTAGATAAACATAGCTTTAACTAGTCTCATATTTTTTTTAAGAAGGTTATACTGGAATTTTCTTGTTACATCATTCATGAAAGTGACTTTTTCCAAGAGTTTCCAAGTTCCAACAGTCGATGATGACGATTAAATTTGTTTTTCAAGTAACCAGCTTTATACACCACTAATTATATTAATTAGTGCAAATATTCAAAAATATTACTTAATTTATGGAAATATTGCACCGGCTATTGATTATATGAATGAATAAATGTCCATCAAAATGGAAAAATACTGCACGTAGTACAAGATTTTCTAGTGGCAATTGTTACGAATGATTGATTCTATTATGAATTTACCAATTGTGACGAATCTTCGTGGATAATTTTGCGATTTTGTTTTTTTTTTATTTTTAACTACAAAAATATGATCAGTAACACGTACGGATAGAGCCCCATTTTTTTTTTGTATATTAAAAAAATAGGGGTATATAAATTTGATTGATAGACCTGATTACTGAAAATCTAACGTAATTAAGTCCTTGTACGTCAAGTTGAACTCTCTAATCAGTACACTGGCGGTCGATAATTTTAGATTTAGACGAATCCCCGATGTGCCACGCCACTGTACATTTGAAGTCGACCATTCGTGTGATTGACACATTCGAAATACGCGTCATTCCAACCATGCTTTAAATCTATCTGAAAGCGAGTGTCATTGAAAAATGATTGGTCATATATTTTGAACGGCAGTGTATGGAACAAGCATTGCCCGTTGAATGCCCATAAAGAAATAAAAGGAAAAATATACGCTGTATCTTTATTATAATAGTTATTTTACTAGTAGTAATTTATTAAGACCAATTGACTGGTTTTGTCATTGTTATTGATGCGTTGTATTATTGAACGAAGTGTTCTATTGAAAGCTTTAATTTTTGACAGCCACATAAAAGTTTCTTTTTTTTTTCAATGTTTTTTTTTATGGAAGTTGTGTTGTGTTGAGAATTTGAATTGAAGAGAGAGCTCACGAAAGTTATGCCCCTCATCCACCGACTTGTTCAAACTTTACTCAGAATTTGCGTATTATTTTACAAAGTAAAGAGCAACGTTTTTGCTGAATACGCTTTACTATACATGACTTATTTTCAGGAATAAAACAGAAAAGCTGATACAAGGGCATAAAGAAAAACAATAAGAAAATATTTAGGTTATAAGCCCGCAGTTCCAAACAAATCCAGGATTATTCCAGCCAGCAATTACAGAGTCTAAAACTTATTATTAAACAACAACACTAGCACGACACATGTTATGTACTCAACAAAAAGTAAATAAAAGAGCACCGTGACAAATAAGGCTAACTCCACACCGCACGACAAACTGTTGCGACTGCGAGACGAAACAGTTTTTCAATTCCCCTACAAATGGTGTAACATTTACAAAGCTTTAAGCTTAGAGGGAACACAAATGGCCCGACACAGGTGTTGCTTTATTGAAAAAAAAGATACAAATTACCCCTTTCTACGCAATTTGATGGCGGATTGATGCCTTCACAAGCTGAAGTTGGTAAACGGTCCGCAGATTGTTTCTTGTTTTGTCTTGTTTTTGTTCAAAGTCTTTGGGATTGCTTGCATAAATAAACATTTTTTTGTTGGTAGTGAAAAAGCTTGGTAGCAATGAGATTTTCTTTTTCTTTCACGGTTTGTTTTACCGCAGTTACTGATATATTTCGATAAGTTTAAATTAAACCGTGCTTACCTAATGGTGGGTAGGGCTTGATGTTATAACGTGGAGATACTTGAAATCATGAGCTTGAAGTAAACACGGAAAATCCTGAAACAAAAGAAAATGTTGTAAATAAAAGCGTTCATTTACATCTGTAATGCACTTAACCCACAAACTTTATTATCCTTCCGGATAACCGTTACATTATAAAGCATCGATAAAGAAGTTCCTCCCTTAGGGCCCTATAAAAACAGACCTTCATAAACAAGCAATAACTTTTATACAGCCCTATAATTCGTTTTCTTTCCCATTTCTTTGAATATGATAGAAAAGGTCAAATAAATTACGCTTCAAATAATATTTATATTTACTTTTTATAAAACTATATTTAGGAGTAAAAGGACTAGACAGAAAAGGACGAAAAGCATTACGAAAATTAGCCAACGAACTTCGAATTTCAAGAGGAAATCGCTGATGAAATAAAACGAAATATATCGCAGTGAAATTTCGTTTCTGTCGGGCAAAAGTCAAACGATGCCCGCATCGCGTCGGTCCTCAGCGATAAAACTTCGTCGGGGTAACGTTCAGAATTCCAAAACAAAGCGCACTGAAAAGTCGGCACACAGATGGCGCAGGTGTCCTCGGCGACTCGCACGTCCTCTAATCAAGCGGAAATGTGTGCTTGGACGGCCGGCAGCCGGACGACCGGACCGGGCCGGCGGCCGCTTGACCGGTCGCGCCCGCCACGCTACACCTGAACGCTACAATCCCGCACCCGCCGGAATTTGAATCGAGTTCACATTCGGTCAATTCTAACAGGAAATTTAGATTCCGTTTTCAACCATCTTTGTGTTTATTCGCTTGAGGCTCTCAACAAATGCTTTTACATGTTAACTTTTGTTACTCGGTGCACGGCAATAAAAAGCTCTACGATAACCCAGTGAGTACAATCAATTTAACAATTCCAAACGGGTTTATATCGTAGCCTTAAATTAATGTAGTCAGACAAAGAGCGGACTTGCCGCTTATCTGGGAGAAAGCCGGTTGTCGGCTATCGCTGCGACCGACTGCATCATGCATCAATCTTCACGGATGTAGGTACTTAAAGTATCGAATTTCCGACATAAAATATTTTACCAAAAAATGCCTGATTATGAGTTTGAAAGCCTTTTCGTTTTCTGAGATTAAAATTATTTTTAGCACAGATCGGATTTCGATGAAGTCAATTTAAAGTACACAAAAACACTCTACGGTCTATCAAATTGACTTCTGATTTCATATCGAGTGCTTACCGCAGCTATTTCATATCTCCGGCTGTGGGAACAGACTGAATATTCTTTTGTTGCTTCCAATCGTGCCTCGTTACCAAGATCTTCGTAAATCTTTTGACATTTCGCTAAAAGGTTCATTTCAGCTGATTAATGTTGTAATTCCATTGGTGGAGAACAAAAAGGCAGAACATTGTTTGTATGTTCCGGAAGCGAGATGAGAGAAATGGTGGAAATTTATCTAGCACAAATCTACACTAATATTATAAAGAGGTAAAGTTTGTTTATATGTTGTTTTGTTTGTAGGAAGTAATCTCTGAAAGTATTTGTCTGATTGGTGAAATTATTTCACCGATAGAATGCTGCTTTATTCCTGATTAACAGGGGCTATATTTTATGTACGCGGGTGAAGCCGCGGGAAAAATCTAGTATATAATAGAATGAATGGAGTGTATCTGTTTTTAACACGTACCTTAAAAAATAGTAACCCAGTTTAGCCACTGTAAATCTATCAAACGCGATTGAACAAATAAATAAGACCGCTAAATTGATGGCTGAGTGGTTACAAATAGTTTTGGTGCTGTTTGCGGCTTTGCGTGGTTTTTTCCTGGCATTCCTCATTTATTTACGATAGGTTTTGTAGAACAGTACGTATATACAACTTTAATTAGAGTTAGGAGTCTTATTAATGTCAAAATAATTCCCACTTCGTTGTTTATACGTTTTCCTCAATAAAAAGATAAAAATTACATAAATAATAGTCTAAAATACCTTTTATTTGACGTTAATTATAACACTACAACTTATTATCTACTGCAGGAATTCACCTCATTATGTCTAAAGATAAATAATAATGGACAGCAACCAGGGACCATCTCATTATAGCGACCTGTTTTATGAAGAAATTATTTTAATAATAAAATGGCGTCTGCATTACAACTTCTTTGAATAAAGAGTTTGGAAGAAAGAAAATTTTAGAACCAAAAAGTGAATGTTTCAATTGCGTCCCTCGAACGAGTTCGGATACATTTCCCAGCTGACTTTGTTTTGCGACGCCATTGTTATGCAGAACGCTGTAGCAAAGTTGTAGATGCATAAATTATATTATTTTGTCGTTTATTATTACAAGCGTGAAGTTGAACAGATAGAGTCACTTGTTTATGCAGACATTCGAATGGTTGAATAATAGAGCTCCAAAAAAAACGGTCCAATTGGACAGTAAGGTCGTAATTTTTCCGAGACCACCCGTATTCACATGGTTAATAGAATCAGGGCAATATGTCCCTCCCGTTACAGCTGCTCCAATCGATAGTAAGATAAGCACACCTTGTTTAAGGGACCAGCTACGAGCTTTTATGTCTTTATAACCCAATAACAACGGTATAAATCGCACGACGGGGTTACCTTGACTGATAGACGTAGGCTGAAATTGAAATATCATTGCCGTAAATAAGGCGATTATTCAATTCTTTCCTGGAATTGAAAAAGGTAAGCAGCTGCCTTCAAATGAAGGTAAAAAAAGGATAAATTAAATGAATTCATAGTTTAGTTTCAGCTGAAATAACAGAAGTGGAAACGAAAGAATATCTTGCTGAAAGAGAAAAACTCAACTGCGTGGATTGATTCCGCAGTGGAGTTAAATTTTTATGAGATTTTAAAGCTGGATTTGTGAATATTTCTAGCAACTTGGGAAGAAATGAAAACGTGAATGCTGTACAAATAACAGTATTAAAAATACCAAACAATGTTATTCACATTAATGAAGTTTGCAGAAAGCTAAACAGCGGTAGTTGCCACAAAGGCAGCGTCGAGCGAAGGCTAACAATCTAGCTCATTAGCAGAGGAATATCCTTTTAGGAAAAAAGCATCCTAGATTAATTTGAGTTTTACTTCTGTAATATTTCGTCGCGCCCGTTAACGAGGTAACTCACCGTGCCTAACAAAGTTACGTGATGCAAGTCTTTGGTAGCGCTTTCAAAAACCTCCGTCGTCGCTATCCTTAATTTTCTTCCGAAACTTTTTAAATTTTACATTGCTTTTAAGATTCGCAACTTGAGTCTCACGGGAAACTATGTCGATGGTCCTGACATCTCGCCAGATGAATTTATTAATTATGTTTTTAATTAAGTTTTTCCATATACAAGCAGAAGTTTAAATTATGGATCACGCTCTTTGAGTCTTTGAACTTTTAATTTATATTAGTATTTATTTTATTAAAACCTAGACTTTATTGGCAATGCTTTAGACTCTGGCATTAATTCGGTTTTTAACAATTAAAATCTAACAAAACATTATGAATTTCTGGAACAACAATAATACCTATAATTTTCAATATGCTCAGTCTCAACGGCACTAAAATCAAGATTTTAAACCTTAAACTTTAGTATAAGTAACAATAACCACACACTAGTAAATACAGTTATGTTCTCTGCCCAAGATACCCGATGTTCGAAATAATCTGATTACGGAGCATAAACGTTGAATATTAGACGAAGCTTATCGAACCCTCCACATTCTCATACGCAGAAGAAGTTCTTACGTTAATATCATGCTTAAATTTTACAGCATCTTCATAGTCAGTTATCGCATTGTCCATTTATTGTAGGCAAACATTTTTATTGGGTTATATTTTTATATATTCATCCCGAGTGTATTAAGTGTTTTGTATGGCGTGGGAGGCTGTTAAGTTAGTGTGGGCAGACTATTTATTCACATGCTTTTGTGTACAGTCTTTGTGGTCCCTACGTACACTTTTCTATGTACAACAGGTAGTTTTTCATTGATTATATCGTTGATACAGGCCGTTTGTAGCATCTCGCCTACATTCCTTGGCGTAATGTTAATATAAGTATCCATTGCTTTGATATTGCTGTTCAAATTGTAAAGTATGTCTTTATGCGTATGTGGTTCAGTAGGAGGAAATGATATCTCTTTTGTGTTATCTTTTTTACGATGTTATGTTCCTACTTTATTGCCTGACTCAAAATCTGTAACGATTCAAATGTAAGTTATATTTCTGATTCTTGCAGTTGCGTCATCAGTAAGCACTGTAATTTAACAAAGACAAAAAACTGGTTCTATATTCGCAATGACTCAACTACATTAAAACTCTTAAAAAAGTAACATCAGTTCTTCTTAGAACCCATAAGAGAAGCTGAGTTCCACGAATAGCCTTATCTTATTAACACATATGAATCTACCGCAATTATGCACCTGTATCCACCATAAATGTTGAGCAACTCTTTTGAAAACCTGTATCAAAGATTTAACCGAGGCAGCTGTGTGCTCTGCCCGGAGTAATGTGATTGCGTCTACATGTAACACAGCTTGTTTAAACTATTTTACAGGTGCACCATGCATGGTTTTTATACGAATGTCTTATGTGATTATTGTTCTTAATTATTTAATGTTTATTGAATTCCTAGACTTTGAACTGATATTGACACCTGTCTTTATTGCCGTACGAAGGTAAGAGTGCTATTTAAAAAAAAAAAACTAACATTAAATGTTTAGATTCAACAAAACAGAAATATTTAATTATTCAGCTATCGTGTTTATTCAAATAGAGACAGATATTATTACAAAAGACTTTAACGTTTACGAAGAAAATTAAGAGTCTCGGAGTTTCAATTTCAAGGAATTCAAGCGAAAGAACCTTTTCAAAATATAAGATGCTTTTAAGGTTGAATAATAGCAGGTCCTGAGTTAAATACTCCTGATATTAAATATTCCTGCTAATAATAAATTAACGTCTACAAACTATTTTAATCAACAATATATCTTTGCCTGCGACATAATATGCGTCAGTCTAATGTCTAATTCAACGCACCAAACATTCGAGCTCACGGAACAAATTCGAGCATTAAAACAATCACAAATGATCGAGGCAGACATATTCGCCGCCATTTAATTTTATTACCGTACAGTCTGACGGCAAACTGCAAACAATTTATAATTTTGTACTACTTCTGCTTTCATATACAACATTTATTATGCACTAACTTGTATATTACGCTATAGTGGTTTGTTATTGAAATTATATCTACTCCATTTGTCATTTTAACTGGAACTGCCCGAGGCTTGTAGGCTTTTCTAGTTAGGAATGTGACTGGTTCAAATGTGTTTGTTTTTGAGCTGTTAAATAAAGAATAATGGGTGCTGGTTTAGTGAAATTGACAGTTGTTTATAAACAGTCTAATCAAAGGGATAAGGCAGATTGCATGCAGTTTAGTCTATGTCATAACAGTATCGTTGTTATTCATAACGTAGGTACATATGTTGTATCCGAGAAAAAAAATTGCATACACAAATGTGTGCAGACGTCACGAAGCTTATCAGCGTTAGTCACCCCGAAGTGGAGAGCTGACATGCAGCCGCGGTGACTTGTAATAACGCGGTAATATTATGTAGACAAGCGTTATACTTGCTCCCCCATTTCAGCGAGCTGCGAGTCAACACGCAAGCGGGGTGACAGTACTGGGGTACTGTCGAGTTCACAAGTTATTTTTATACCTCCCATTGATGTGTTCTACGGCTGCATACAATTTATTTTATTATGTGGAAGTGCTCGCAGGAAGTGTGGCTTCAGATTGTTTTAAAATTCAGATTGACAGCTGTCAACGCAAGCCACACATGAAACCATTATTTATTTTAAATATTTCGACACATTTTTTAAATACTCAGTTACACAATTAATTAACCTTACATTTTGTTCCAGAATTTTTTTTTAATTTACTAGAAAAAAAAATGGTTTTCTCGGGTAAAAATAAACAGAACATTTTTAAGGAAAAGAACAACACTTTTATCATAAGTAATCTGACCCAACACCTATTTGCATAAAAAATATTAAAACGTTGCACAAATAAATATGCGCCTACCATTACTCTAGTTGGCGTTTTATATTATTAATTACACGGAGACTGATGGCATGCGGCGTTGCCTGCGTTATTACGGGTGAAAAAATGCAAAGTATACATTTATTTCGACCCTCGTGGCATGGGGGCCACCTACTAATTAATTAGATGCCCACCTGCCGTAAAACACCCTGTATTGTGGCGAGTTTGTGTTTAAATAAATATCTATGATTGCCGACCGTTATTGATTTAATATTCATTTGTTTAAAATACGAGTACCCTATACTTTAAACACGTGTTATTTGAACTTCACTTAAAATTACCTGCTGAAAACTCGAAATTAATAGGATTATTCTATCTGACTGAAATATAAAATATAGCAAACAATTTTGCATCAAAAGCGAATTGTAATTCAAAAGAGCTTGAACGCTAAAATGTTTCTCTGAAACTTAAGAACAGCTTACAAGCAACAAGGGTAATAACGAGTATTGAGTTCCAATTCACTGAAGTAGCAGCCTTGGTACACAAATAAAACAATGCATCATTGCATGTTGTCGCCTATTCCCGGGCGGTTGGCGGCTCTCGAGCGATATTTCCTTGAAAAATTGCCGGCGGCGTTGCGCGCTACTCGCTGGATGGGCGAATTTGTAAGTAATATTTATGAGGGCACGAGGCGAAATAATGATATGTATATTATTTGGGCCTCAGCGCGGGTGCCGAGGGAGCGGGCCTAACAGCAGCATTTGTCAATGCCGCCCAGGTGGGCGCCGTGATCCTGTTATTACTTTATTTTTTGGTCCATTTCAATATAACCTACGCAGCCGCTCACGATCGTGCAGGCATTCAATGTTATAGACTCGTGTGTGGTCTCAGATTGGCCCTCGGGGAATCTACGCATAATAATTATTTTATATCTACAGGACCTCCACAAAAATGTTATACTCTAATATTACAGGCCTGATACTAGACATTTTAACAATTTAAAAACCATATTTCGTTCTAATTAAGAATTCAAAAGGGTCGAGACTCGAGAGTTGAGACAAGTGGACATATCAATTATAAAAGATGATATTTTCATCCACTTGCCCTCGCTCCCTTATTCCGACAATTTAATAAATGTCGGATAAGTGAGCATTAATATCCAACAGTCAATGACCGGATCATAACCGAAAATCTTCAGTAAGTCAGTGAGAGAGAGAGCCGGTGAGCCCTACGGTGCGCACCGTGAAAAACGACGTCCATTAAGGAAGTGAATACATTTAAAATAATCGGCTTAGCCGTCCGACGTTGACGTATATTCGTACTTATCTCACGGAGATACCGGCACAGATATCCCGACTAATCCCTTACACAAACATCTGAAAAAGACTCGGCACTCCTTGTACGGTTGATCCGTAATTGAATGGGTCGCGAGTAGCTTTTTGACTCGAACAAAAGTGCCTAATAATTTATGCCTATAATCTGACGCGCGCTGCACTCTGTCCAACTCGTATTCGTTTTTCGTATCGGACTTTATTTCCTTTGTGGAATTCTGATATGAACTGCGCTGTGGCGGCGACAGTCACAATATTACCCGCATGCAGGTTCTTTATCCGATTCTTTAGTGGCTGTCACGCCCTCCGGCAAGAATATTTATGTGATGTTGGATTAAGAAAATATCAACAGGGATCCAACTTAACCACTGAAAGGAAATGCAAAGTTATAAGGAAGATTAAATCGTAAAGATGTTTGTGTCAACAGAAATAGACTCGGTAGTCCAAATACAACTCATACCTTGGATCTTTAGAGTAATCAGGATGTCTCCATTAATTTTTAAGCACTTCCTTTGAGTGGTGCCGTGTTTACTTCGAAAACAAGGAAACTTTTAATGGAGTTACAATTCGTTGACCCTTAAACACGGTTTCTGGAAGTAAGTTCCGACTTGTGACACCGCTTGACGACGACCATCTTTAAAATTTATTAGTTGTTTAAACTGAAAGTTTAATCATCGAAAACTGAAAACAAAACTTTTATTAGGTCAACCTATACATAATAATCTAAATATAATCTATATACTAGCTATTCACAAGCGTCTTTGGTTAGTACTCCGCTCCCGTGGGCCGTAGCATGATGTTTTATAAGCTATAGCCTTCCTAAATATATGGGTTATACAATAACTAAAGATTATTTTCAATTCTAATCAGTAGTTCCTAAAATTAGCACGTTCAAACAAACAAACAAACTCTTCAGCTTTATAATATTTCTAGCGACCCGGCCGAGCAATCAATCGCACGGGTGTTTTAAATCGTTCAAATTACTCGGCTCTTCTGTACTATAATATACATCACCACCCTGAAGAATCACTCGATCTATTGGTGAAAATTACATACATCATACAGACAGATTCGGTGTGAGATTTTGTTTTATAATAATTATGAAAGGATGGTATAGATATCCAGGATTTCTCGTTGAGTATCACATATCTAATTACTGCGGGCAGGCAGTTAGTAGTCGTATCAGAACATAATTATCATCCTCACCGCTCTGCGACGCCAGCGTCCAAACTACGTAGTACTCCACACAATGCAAATTCCATTAATTAATGCAATGTAAACTAAGTATATTGCGGTGTACATGTGGTACAAAATATCAGACTCGTTGAATATTCCCCCGGCGTGGTACAAACACGACTTATCGATTTCAAAGCTAAAACTGTAACCGTGTCGCCAATTATACACAGCAAAGGAATATATACTCCTAAGATCGTTATACATAAGTAACTCGGTGACGAGTTCCCGTGTGGTACGTAGGCTTTTCCAGAACTAGTGATGTATAGTTACGATATTTTCCCGTTTTTATGATCTGAATTCGGTAATGACCAATTTATCGGAGACGAAATAAGCTTTCGGATCGTTTCCTGTAATTGGTCTACTTATTCCTTATCGGTCTATACTCAATTTTTACGCCTCAAAAAGTATTGTTGATATCAATGTTACCCTTTTTCTCGCGCACTTGAATATGGAAGTAACGATATCAATAACTAATTCGAACCTTTCATACAAAAAACTGTCATATAAAATATGTATGAACAGTAGTCCAATTTTCGCACAAAAGAAATATTAACAGAAATAACTTCGTGAAACCGCCGAACCGTGGGGAGTCTTGTAAAAATAATGTAAAAGGTGAGTCCCCGTGACTCTTAACAAGTAGTGAAGTGGCTTCCATCGAAGCGACACGACGGGACATGAATTAGTATGAGGAGACGACTATCTGAACTTCAAGTAGTGTTCCGAAGCACATCTCGGCGCCCTTCGCCGAGTGTGTACAAATAATTATGACAGTTCTCATAGGAATGGCGCTTGAAGCACCTGTCGAGTACCTCAGGAATTTATAGAGTTCATAATGAGACGCGACTATAAGAATTTATACAAGTTTATTAATGTGTTCTTGATGACCGCACCTCATCAGCGCGAGGGGAAATTTTCATTCAAGTGTGAAAACTTTTATTGGAGTAGAAAGTTGATTGCGTTACTATAAACTTTACAATAACTTAATACTTGACTCACGCGTGATGACTAAAAATAAAAGTCGATAATATGTATTTTTATCTACAGGGACGTTTGGTGACGGCTGTCTATGATCATTTGGGCGGCAAGATTAATGTTTATCGCGGTTAGCAGTCAATTAGACGCGCTCTCAACTGAAGTAGTTGCCGATGTACACAAATCGTTCAACAGCCTCGGTTTCAAAGCGAGCGGTCGACGTCACAGGCGTCATCCCTGCTCCCGCGCATGACATAACGCTTCCTCGGCGCCTGCACATGTACTCAACTCTAAAGCCCTCTTCCCGTCGCGTAGACTCTGACGAATTAAGTTATTAACGCTGCCAGCTGCCTCACACAAATCAAAGTGCCTAAACCCAAACACTCGGAAAGCACGATCGTCACTCTTCATAGAGTTTACGACTGTTTTATGAGCCCTTTCATATTCAACTTTCAGTCGCAACGTTCTTAAGTGAGGACGAAGTGCGATTGTTTCTACGTCAAAATAAATTAATGCGGGCGACTCGTAAACGTGTTTATTTTCCACGCCGACTCGCGATATCCTTGGTTATTGTTCTTTGAAGTCAGGCGAGAGCTCCATCGTTCGACACCTTTGATGTTCTCGATAGTGTTTACTGTATAATAAAGCTTGATGTCAAATCACACTAATATTATATAGCCAAAATTTTGTATATATATGTCTGTGTATGTGTATTACTCATCTACGCTTAAGCGCAACGGATTTGAATAAAATTTAGCACATGGGGAGACCATGTCCTGGAAAACCGCATAGGATACTATTAATCGTCATCGTATATCATCATCGTCATCATTTCAGCTGAAATTTGTCCATTGTTGGACATTAGCCTCCTCAAGTCGCTACAACGTGCAACGACCGGATTCCCGCAAACCTCACCAGGTCCATCTTATGGAGGTATTCCAAAACTGTTCTTTAGAGGTACGTGGTCGCTACTCCAGAACCTTTCGTCCCCATCGACCATCGATTCTGACAGCAATGTGCCCAGCCCATTGCCATATAATTAAATAAGACGATTCTTCGAGCTATGTCCGTAACCTTGGTTCTCCTGCGGATATCTTCATATCTCGTACCTACATATGTAATGGAATATGTTTCCTTGATATAAATTTTTGCTTTCATGCGTCGATGCCGCTGGTAAAAGCTAGTAACTTAATTAATTGTACAAACCGATCTCATATTAATCACACGGTAATCAATGAAACAACCAAGTATACTGTACGTATAGGTAACTTTTTATCCCGAGATTGTGTTCTATTAAACGATTTTCTACTTTCACACGAGCAAAACCGCTGACAGAAACTAGTATTTCATAAATCATTGCCACATTTGTCGACTCACGCGTACGTTTGTTTAGGCGGCATTATTACTCTCCTAATGCGAAAATAGCTTTGATGTGCTCCTGTGGAAATGATAGCGGAATTACTGAGCCCCGGAATAGGGAAGGTTTCGGTATGTCGTCAGCAATAATTCCACTTAGCGGCGATGTATTTTGGGCAATATCTTCGGCCTGGCCTCGTCCTGTCATCGCGGTGTTGGAAACATCGTAAAACAGGGCGGTTATAAATTATGAACAGTTTCCACGCGAGCGCCATGTATTTGTCACCCCGGGCGAAGGTGGGTATTAAGATATTGCTTGGTATTCCTGCGGGTCTCATTACAGGCCGGGGCGGGGCGACACCTCTAATATTTCATCCTTAGCAAGGGCCACGACGACGCTACTCGACGAAACAGCTTTTTCCAAAACGATACGCGAATATACTTACTTAGGAGTTTTCTCATTTTCATAAAATGCTCTTGTTGAATGTGTTCCTTTTCGTTCATTAGGAGCAAACGTTCCGTGGGAAAAAAACGGAGGAACGATTCGCTAAAAAAGGTTGTTTTGATGGTAGTTACATTAAGGTAATTGGTGTACGGCTGCGAAACATTTTTATAGCCCATCGCATCGGTCGTTTGGGGCTGCGCTAGGCCCGGAGACCAATCATTGTCAATCTTTGCCGCCGGCGAATTTAATGCTAATGGAACGAATTTAAGTATCGGCCAAATAAATAGCTTCTAAGATTTATAGAATAACAAACTGTCGAACGTATGTATTTAAATTAAAAACCGACAATTTACAACCTTTTGTCGCGTATCTTTAATAGTATTCTCGTTATTTTAATTGGCTATAAGCTAAACTAATATTTAAAGCTATTAATCATTGGTGCTATTATCGTACCAGCAGAAAAATGCCGTGGTTCAATTAGATTTGTATAATTGCGAGTGCGCCCGCTCGATGGAGGCTCACAGATCAATTTACTCTCACAATGACCTTAATAAGAATTCATCTCGGCGCAATGAATAGAGAGTAATAATTTTCATGTGAGTGTTAAAGAAATTCTATGTGGATGTTATCTCGAGCGAGTCGCGTGTGCGAGAGGAAACGAAGCCGCGACTTTATTAAAAAGCACATGTGGCCCGAGATGCGTATCGCAGCGTCTGTTAATTACTTTTGACACGCAGCATATGATTCAATTATCATATGATTTATACGGAGCGAAGGGTCGCGACTCGCGACGCGGCAGGTTCGCCGTCGACTCAGTTTATTTAAGCGTTAACTATCGCATTATTTTCGAAGGATCGCATTCTTGAAACAGATGGTAAATGGTAGCAAAATCAAGACGGTAGCAGATTTTTTTTTCGCTGTACA
Source organism: Mythimna ferrago (assembly GCA_910589285.2). Classification (NCBI taxonomy): domain Eukaryota; kingdom Metazoa; phylum Arthropoda; class Insecta; order Lepidoptera; family Noctuidae; genus Mythimna; species Mythimna ferrago. The sequence goes on from OU342674.1 coordinate 30,515,780, forward strand.
AATTCGTTAACACGCCAACTATTTGTGTGGGCCGGGACCAACGCGAAGGCATTCGGAAGATGCGAAATATTTAGACTAATAACGTTGACGTCTTCCAAAATGAGAATAATGTTGAATTGTTTTCACTCCGGGTTTATTTGAACATTATGATAACGATCCTCAACACCTATGGCAACATAAATTCTGTGATTATCACATACCACATCTGGAAGTCCACGTAGTCCACATAAAAACAGTTTTAATTGCTTAACTCCGTCCCGTAACCACATAATTCACATTAAACCGCTTTCACACTAGAAGATCACCCCGACATCATCCGCTCGAAGCCACGCGGCAATAAATACTAATTACTAGTAAAATAACAAACGATAACATCGCGACCGAAATTTTTAACATAATAATGCGGCATCGGTAAAAAAGCAGTCGTTACCCATACACAGTAAATCTTGCGTGACGCGTAATGGTCTTATGGAGTTTATTTATCGTCGTCGGTCGTTCCGAGTGAACCGTTTAATAAATATTATCACACTTTAAGTCGTCAACAAACGTGAGAAGATAGCCGTTGACCCGGTTCGTGATATTTGTCTCATTTCGGGGATTAAAAGTGATCGCTGTTGAACGCACCGCTTCTGTTTGTTCAATCTGTCTTTACAATACACATTGGGGGTTGGTTTACGCGCGTCTTTCGTACGAACATCTCGTATAATTAGAGCGGGTTCTAAATGGCTTTGCCGTTCGAGTGTTCTCCAATGACAAAAGAGGACTTATAACAGCCTGCAAAGAAGGGATCTCTGCCTAATTCTGAAAGCGGTTCAATGACATCTCAAACGATGCTGCGTTTGTAGAAGGTAATGTTTTTTAAATCCGTATCCGGTGCTACTTAAAAGCTTTTTAAAAATTTAAAGGCAAAAAAACTTTAAAGATGAAACTGCACGTGGATTTTGAACAGAAAACGTAAGTGCACTTGATCGGGGTATTCATTCCAAATTAAATCTATCCGACCGGAAACACGCGTCTCACTTCAAATCAGAAATGTCAAACAAAATTTTCGTCATGGCTTATGAAAACGTATGAGCTACTGGATAAAAAAATAAACAAGCGTTAAGAGTTTATTTCTGAAACAAACACGTTTATAACAACACAACAATGAAGTAACAAAGTCGTTAGTAGGACAACGTCTTGGCGGGGTTCCCACATTTGCCACCACATGGCTCGCATTGAAACATATCTCCTACACTGCAGCCTACTTTCAATAAATCCGGATTATCATTTATTTAAGCATACCCCGGGCACGAACACCACCTAATGGACTTTAAAAATGTTTTATATTACATTGTCACAAGGTTTATAATACATTAAATGTTGGTAACAAATGTGCAACCGTCTCCGGGTACCGTGCTTTCAGGTCGTAGGAAGTGCGTGTTATTGCAGCTTATGTTTCGTAGTCGCCCGCTGAGATATTCGAAGCACCCGTCCGTTTTTTGTGACAGACCAACCGAGTGCCATAAATAATAGGTAGGGGTTCCCGAACCAAAAAGCTTTGTAATAAATTCGATGCTCTTTTTGGTAGCAAAGGAACGGGCCACGATTGAATTATGGTGATGCGTTAAGCCAGCAAACTCGGTTGGAATTCCACGTTTTTATTTCCTTTACATTTGGCGCTAAGCCCCGCTCGCTGCAGTCGTGTCATTACTTTCATATTCTTCGAAGTCTCTTCTTTGTTCAGTCAATACAATAAGTTTATTTTGCTACACACTCAGTCATCCTGTGCGGAGTCCGGATCAAGTTACTACTCCCGAGTCGGGACCATTTGAAAAAGACAACACACAGATGGTACCTACATCCGTATTAGCTTTCTCTTAAAACAGAAGACATTTAAATCACATGAGACCGTCGATATTTCCTTCCCTTAGTAAAACAAAGGCATTTGTCTGAGGCGGTCCGTTCTAAACTAAGATAGATTAGAGTTCGTCGCAGTGGACGACGCGCCGCAACACGACCGACTGGGACCATGTCGGAGATTTATTCTGTTTACTTGCTTTCAACTATTAAAGTCAACTTAAGTTGATTCAAGCTCGTACAATATTATATTTTCTAAAAAGACATTGAATAAATTAAGCAACCATGATCTTTGAGATATGCCCACAGACGTGGCATTTGGGAACCGTATCTCTGAAATTTTACGCCTGGTCAACGCACATCCAACTGAATTATGAAATCTGTGATATATGTATCAGAGATATTTAAACGGCCTTTCACTTTAAGATAGCTGTCAGTGTTTGAGTTGTGTTTGTCGTCGGAGAGCCGGGATAGAATTACAAGAGTGGAGTCGGTGGCGATGGCGGCCGGACCGAGTGAAGCCGGGCCGCGAGCGCCGGGCCGTAGCGGCCGCACGTCGCGAGAACCTCTCAAGTTACCCCCGGATAAGTCAATCATTAGAACGTCCACATTTACCAAAATAAAACGCCGTCAAATGTTACGTGTGGCGCTCGCCGGTATAATGCGGAGCGACAGCCGACATGTTTTGTGCGAGAAAATAAAAATGATGGCGCGCAGACCTAAATAGATCACTATTCGTGCTTTAGCTAAACGCTTTTGTCTATTTTATGACCGGGGCGTCGCATCTCTCTGTTTTCCTTTTATTTTCGTGTAACGTATCAACTTTTCCAACAACTATTTTGTGTCTCACGGAAATTGTTCTGTCACACATATTTGCGATGGGACATGTTCTTTATTAAAACGAGTGTTCGTATTTAACAGTTAAATTGTTGAAAAGGAAGTAATTGGACAAGTGTTAGCGTAGTCGAAACCGGCGGCGTGGTCCAATTTCCTGCTCCAGCCGCAGTCTTCGACGAGCAAATAGCTCTTTGCAAATCAAACAAGGGACCGTCTGGCAAATCCACATATCAACTTCGCATTGTTTCTCTCCCATCATTCGGGCTAACCAGAGGCGTTTTCGATTATCCGCCCTCCGGAGAACAAAGCCTGCGACCGCAGAACCAAGTCAATTACATAGTTCAACAACTCAGCCCTTATAACTTTCATGGGCCACCACCGGAATACAGAAAAGGGTATCTGTTTTCAATACACTGGCCGAGCGATGCGATTGACCCTTTCGAGTGTCCGCATTGACTTTTAAATTACTAATCCCGCGTCTGTGGGGGCAAACAGAGCAGCGCCTCCGGGTTCGCTTGTTTACACGCTCGAGTGTACTTACATATCTTCATTAGCTGTTGTACTACTCCGCGCTGCTTGCTCAACACTTCGCTACTCCGCTCGACCGACTTCAACCTGGGAACTCATATTACGATTCTTTCATTTCTAAACGCCACTCGAATTTTGATGACACCACACAATTGATGGCTCTCCACGTGAATAAATTACCTTATCACCATTAAATTACATAAACAGCGCATTACGCATACATATATTATGCGCACTAATTTGATGTGTATCTTAACAAAACACACGCATAATGAATTTAACATTCTTTCACATCGTTCGGGTTCTGGTGTATGGTGCATAACTCGTTTTCCGGAAATAATTTAACTTGCCAACCGCCATTTTAGATACATATAGAATAGGGAATGCCTTGGGGACTTACTAATGTTTATCTAAACATCAGAATGAGAATGCGTCGGACGGGAGAGTGAGCGGTGCCCGCCCGTGGGGAGCCAGCCAAGCGCGCCCATATCTACTTCAGCCTGTATATATACATACTGCTTTTTTTTTACGTCAGATACAAACATTCTACCCTTTCAACCCGAATGAATTACTTAATTTTTCTATATTGGGCCAGTGCCCAACGATACTCGATGTCGAAATAAATTAGCGTTATCCATTGTTACGCGCTATAAAGGAAGCGATGCTGTGAATTGGATTTGAGTGGTTATGCGGTTGCTGAACACAGGGTGCTATTATTGTTCGGGCAAACATTTGCTAATAGCCAAATGGTTTAAATATAAATTAGACAAATTGTGCTTTCTACCGTGAAAATGACTATTCGTTTTAATGATAGCAATAATAGAAAATGGGAAAGAAGCATAGACAAAGGAGGGCGAGGTTAATCACCGTTATAATAAAGAACATGATATCAATTAGAAGTTTTATATTGTACTGATGCAAGAGCGGCATATGATCTGAATAAAACATTAAACATTATTAATGCGAGTGGCAAGGCGGGTGTAACACGAGCCCGCCGCTCAAATGTGTTCTCTTTCGCTCCAATGCTTATTAATGAGATGAAATTGTTAATAACGACTACGGACATAAAGTAAAAAATAACGATTAACGGTGTTAAACTAGCGTAACCGATCGGAATTCGGCGCGCCAGTTTTGGACCGCCATTGTACTCTGAATAATAGAAGTGTTTATGTTTGGGTAGAATTTTTTTTCGGCCGAAAAAAAGTTTAATAATCACCACGTCTACCTGGCTGCTTAGACCATCCATCACGCGATATAACGAGAAATATTGTCCATTTTATATTATCCTTCTAGGAAGATACATCTTGCTGCAAAACGGAGGCTCGACTCTTTATTTGCAAACATTGTAAGGCTAAATTAATGGAATTGACTCGTCAGTTTCTTTTTTTCTATTTTGGACACATAAATAAGCTGTCGTGACGTGTTATAAAATTAATAATAATTTATAAAGGTGTCGTCCTACTTGTGTTCACGTGACCATGAATACTTTTATTATTATACTTTTTACACTGCCATAAAATGTATGAACTCATCGCCGCTTCAAAATCAAGAACAAAGCACGCGACAGGGGAATTTTCACTATGCTTTTTGGGAATGAAAATAGTTGGGCTTTATTGTGTAGGGTATAGGGTTGATATTTAGAGGTCATAGTTTGGACGTGTGCATATAATGTTTGGAAGTCCAATATGCAGATTAGTGGAGGGATAGTCGCCCGCCGCCCAACGCGCCACGTTTCGACTCACGGAACACACGTGGGCCCTTTGAAATTATCATTGTTCAGCTTGTACACTCGCCGAGATCAATGTACAAGGGATAAACATTTACTTTATTAACATAAAGATTTACATCGCATAAATTTAAGAGCACACGCAGTAAATTTATCAATTTAAATGGTGTTCGAAATGATGTTGAATTAATCCTGGCCATTTTATTTATCGTAAATCGCCATTACACAGAAACGTGACTTTCTTTCCCTTTTTATTTTGTTACAATTCGTTCATAATAGTTTTGAACTTTGTACTTTTTTTTTTCATTTTCTGAACTTTTCCAGTCTCTGGCACTAGTTGTAATGAGTTGTTGTGTTTCTCTTGGGCTCAGAACAAATAACTGCTGCTACTAAACTTATACAGTGCAATCTTCGAATTGGATTTGTAACTTTTAGAGGTATAATAAAACAATAAGTATTCCCTAGTCATCATACTCGTACATAAACTTTGCAAAGTTTGAAAGAATCTAATCAAAATCTTAATCTTTGGCAACGTAGCTCCAAAAACTTACAAAAGAACTACTTTAAAAAGATGTCAAAGATTGGCTACAAAAAGCTTTATAAAGAAACTTTGGCAATGGAATTCCTTACGTACGTTATAGAAAAAAGATTATTAAAACAACAATACGGTTAAAGAAAGTCTGCCAATTCGAAGAAAAGATAAAAATAGAAGATATTAACCCAGCTTTTGCTACCAAGAAAAGTGCACTAGACAGCCATAAGTCGACAAGAATATACACAATAACGCTAAGTAAGTACGCTTATGTTAAGTAGGCATAATAAACTTGACTGTATAAACAAGTTGAACACGATTCTTATCGCGGGCAAAGTGCCAGATTCAAATGAAATTTTTAACTCTAAACAGTAAGTGCCAAATAAATGTGTGGGTACATACAAACAAGTGGTTTATGATAATACGAAAGGCGTTATAGGCAGCTCTAAGAGTGTTTTATTTAGGAGTGAAGTGTTTGAAAGAATATGAAGTGACAATAAACAAACAGCTGAAGCTTTGATTGACAATCAAGTAACTGTAGGTACGTGCAGATTCTACTCAGGTTAGAAATCAAACAGAAAATTGATATCAATACATATACATATGTATATTTTTAAGCGCTGAATTGATGTCAATACATATACATATGTATATTTTTAAGCTAATTGCTACTGAATCATGGATGCGTTTACAAACATGTAAGCTATACACAAGACACCTAGACTCGAAACAACAATACAATTAAAAAAATATTAAATAAATATTGGACCTTTATAAAGCCAATAATAAAATGATGGTATAAACCCTTTCACATAAACTGTTGGAAGATAAAAGCGAGATTCCCATAACAACAGCAGACAATAGGCCAGAAAACGCTGAGAACATTTTCTTTCAACAACACATTGTCCTGACATAAATTACAAAGCTCTTCATTCCTTTCAATTAAACCACCAACTTGTGTGGAATCAACACCCATGTATAAAGTGTATTACATTAACTTTAAAATAAATGTGCATATCATTAGAGCAGCAAGATACGGCGGTGTGTGGTCCCACTAAGCTATTCCATATACGCTCCTCCCTTTTTCATTCGAAAACATTTTATTCCTATTAAATCAATGGGCTACAAGATCCAACGCGTGTGGAGCATTTAAGTGATTTAAGTCATTAGGGTCGTTAGCGTAAGGCTTCAAATTCCATACCGTACAAATTAATTAATAGCTATTATCCAAATGATAGTTATTACCCAGATTGTTGAAGGACAGCCGTGTCTAACCCAATAGTGTTATAATATGACGATTTCGATGAAAACCCACAAAGTTATTACATAGTTTCGTCATCCACTTTGGATTATACCATTTGTCTTAGTTTAACTGGTGGTATATTTAGATTAGGACAAACCGGCCAATTACTTTGTATGAACTATAAAGTTGTCATTTTAGCACTACACTTCCTGCTTTCAATTCACTTGAATATCTAATAAGAACGAGTATATTTATACAAAAGTATCTTAAGGTACGGAATAGATTATGCAGAAGAAAAATAAAAGAGTAATAAAACCAGTATTCATCTCGTGAACTGTTTCAACGCCGGGAAATTAGCGAAAATTACTATCTACATCAAGCTTTCATGAATTTTCTTGTTCTCTTCCTTCCATCTCTTTCTATTACAGGTTAAAAATGGTGTGTAAAAGAGACAGTAATACAAAATACACTCAATGTCTCGAAGTTTAGTTCGTAACAAAACGCCTCCGCGTTTCCGCTCGTCTCAATGTTGCCTAGTGATTTAAATTCATTTGTTTTTCTTTGAAGCATGTTAACAATGAAGGTTAGTACATCGTAAGGCGATGACTCGGCACAATCAAATGGATATCTTACACGATTAGAATGACTTTGGTTTGTTTTTACTTGTACACCTGGAGTACGGCTTACAGGTAACAATGCTTAACCCCCTCTTGGGCTTTTTAGTCGCAATTGCGACTGTTGAACGTGGGGATATCGAACTCCGAAGGTTAACAACAGTGATATTGGATTTTCTATTAAATAATTCTCTGCAGCAGCTTAGAGTTCGTAAGTTGGTGTTGTGACACCCTTGTACTTACCTCGAAGAAAACGTAAAACGATTGGTCTTGCGTCTGATCTCTCTCCGGTCGCGTCGGATTGCTGTCCTTTGGACTGTGAGTGTATATGCTACAATGGATATTGCCCCTGTGTTTGCGCACACACTGATGCACTGTAATATCTCTTGCATATATTTGACTAATCCCTATTGTAATTGGCCAGCGATATCGAAGTTTAGAGAAGATGATTATAACAATATTGTAATACTTAATAAACTTTTCTTTTATTATATTAAGGTCTTCTGATATTGTTTTACACAAAGAATTATTTTTAAGGTAATTAATAAGGGTGAGGAAACTTTCTTTAAAGTTATACACAGGATCTGATAAAGGATTTGCACACAAAGAAAACTTTCCACAAGCGTTTCCATTTTACACTGTATTCAAAATACCTTTCCTAATTGAAAATTAATTAGAATACATTACTAGCACGAGTTAGAAAGTTGCCACATAGGACGAAGTAACGTACAATGTATTATAGATGGTATCAAGTTAAGTAACGAAGTATGCTAATGCGTGTATAATGGGCTAGAAAACAATACTCAAGCACACACTTAATAGAATTCCTAAGTAATATCAGACGGAGTTCCATCAATCATCCGAGATATCCGATATGATCTTATCTGAAATGAAACTCATCATTTATAGATCTGTCCGTCGGCACTGACCGAATGTTATTAATAGATTTCTATCTGGTCATCAACTGAATCTGGTAACGGTAATCCCGGTCATTTTGTCGGCCTACTGCTATCGCTAACAAATTATTGCTCTTAGTCATTGCTGCTCTTCGATAGTCATATGTGGAACGATCAAAGTTGTCGGCAAACAAAAATATTGACATTCTACCGACTATCTAACTTTTCAAAGTGGGGAAACAAAATTGGAAACAGCATTTTTTAAATTGAATCGACGACATAAAAAAGCTATATAATTCTATACAAAATCTTTAATCTTTAGGCATTTGTGTGATTGTAATTTTATTATACGTTCGTCAATTTACTCTTAATAAAGATTATCTTAATGTCAAAGCTCTTTTGACCTGGCACTCAAATATTCAAAGAATTATCATCGTCAATTTTAATACCGCGTAACGCAGTCGGGACAATGTAATCTATTAATAAGTTATCAACGAAATAGTAATAAAACTTATTAAGCATAAACATTCATCTGGAAAAAAAATGATAAAGTAGCCAGGTATATTCTTAGATAACAAAATAGCGGTTTAATAGGATAAGCTTAAGGTAATTTGAGCTTTGGTCCTAAGTGGCGCGGTTGTAAACCAGTAAAACGTTACGACAGTGCATTAACGGCTAATAATTCGTCTTGTGACGATTTCGAAACGTCACTATCCGGACATTTTGTGAGATGTAAGATTAGTGTTAGTGACAGCGACGATAACTTGAAACTTTTTTCTTGTATGACTATTATCGAGAGTAGCGTTTGATGAGAGCGTTAGATAAAAAGATTTCTTGTCAATATCATTATACGTGCACCAAGGCTTACTTAATAAGATTGTAGGTTCGTATACGATAATGGTTTTGTTTTATTAGTTCTATATGTCTTACATGAATTTCTCGTGTCTCTTATTGATTAGATGCGGGATACTTGTTTTATTTAATAGCGTCATCAGATTGTATTGGATTTATTGTGTAATCATGTAATACATGGGTTTCGAGACTTTCTTTATTGTTAACTTTCTTTTTCTCTCTCCTATCTATAGTGATAGTAATTTCTTATGCCTTTTTGAGTTTTTATGAATAGCTGTATCATTTTTTATGAAATCTCTCTTGAGAAGCAGAGCGACATTTAGAAGAAGACAGAGTATTGTATTAAAAAAATATAATATTCCAGATTTAAATTTGGAACAGTCCATTTATTTATAATAAAATAATATCCTTATGATTCTCATTGACAACAAAAACAAACCATGTGATTAGTATACACACTGAATTCAAAATAAAATGCTAAATGCTTATGGTTCTTAATTCAAAAATTCTGTCAACAATACAATATTTAAAATCCGATAGTCAGTACCTATTTAAAAAGTTTAGCTCATAAATAAAACTGAATTATTATATTTTGACTGGCCTGTTGGTCTAGCGGTTAGTGGTCCTGACTGCTATGCCGCAGGTCGTGGGTTCGATTCCCACCCAGGACAAATGTTTATGTGATGAGCATGATTATTTGTTCTGTGTCTGGGTGTAATTTATCTATAATATGTATGTATTTAGAAATATATAAGTATGTTTATCAGTTGTCTAGTACCCATAACACAAGCTCTGCTTAGCTTGGGACCAGACGGCGTTGTGTGATAGTTGTGGAATATTATATTATATTATATTATATTATATTATATTATATTATATTATATTATATTATATTATATTATATTATATTATATTATATTATATTATATTATATTATATTATATTATATTATATTATATTATATTATATTATATTATATTATATTATATTATATTATATTATATTTAAACCATGGCTAATGTTGGGACGACAATATTATTTTTTAAGCGTATAAAACTAATAAAACAAAACCGTTTGATTTTTTCCACAATAAATTAGGACGTCCCATTACAATATTTGTGCAGTTAATGTCATAAAAAACTATAAGGGTACGTTATCAGCCCCTAACATCTCAATACCCAGAATTCCCTATTCATGTCGTTTAAAAAAACTATCAAATACAAACTGGCGTACTGGGACCAATAATGACATCCTACTGAGGATCCCCTATTCGTGCAACTTCAGTAGGACCAGGGACCACTACTAACGGTGCGCAAAAAAGAACTATTGTTTGTCTAATATGCCCAGTCATTACTCTCTATTGTAAACTAAATTGGACTAAACCTTTAGGGGTTTTCAAATACAATAATAGAACTTTACAATTTAGCCGAACTGGAGGCGGTTTATTTCGCAACTTCAACTTCTAATGATTAATCTTTCGTAAACTAGAAGTAAAATTGGAATAGTTTCTTGTTGGTTGGATTTGTTTTAGCAAATTGCTAAACAAAACTTATTTTTAGGTCTATGTCCAGAGGGTATTTTGAAAATAGAATATTTTTGTTGTACTTTCAGAGGACCAATTGAAAAACACCGATTTTTTTTTGTATCCCGAGCTTTTATTGTATATACAGGATGATTTTTTGGGCTGCGGGATTATTCGAAAATGTTTCTGTGGCGCTGAATCGGGGTTTTAGTCAGTAAAAGTCTGAGACGCCCTCTCTGTCCAGTCAGAGTGGGAAAAGTTATTTGATAATTTTCCTCTTCAAAAAAATTTCATAGGATAGGAGTCCACCTATGCATTTGCACCAAAATGCGCTGCAAAGGACTGGGTGCGACTTCATGTCGTAATTTAATTTAATTACCAATACTAGCATAGTTTTTAAGTACATTGTTACTAACACATTAAGTATAGACTGAAATAAATAATTATTATTATGTATTAACAATGTTTCACGCAACTTATTTGCTTAAAATTTGGTGACTGATTGAAAATTAATTGTACAAAAAAATGATTATTATGGACTAAGTAATATTAAAAAACGTAAAAATTAAATTTCGTCTGTTTTAAATAAAAACAATGAACTCAAAACACTCACATCGAACCCCTTCAAAAAAGCCAAGAGCTCGACACACCTCTGTCATACCAATCAAGGGCCTGACGTTAGAAATAAACAGAGTATCATTATAATAACAAGTCCTGAGTTGTTCTCATGAGTTGTCACACGTTTATCCCCAGGCAATTTACATAACACCTCGCCGCATCATACTGGACTACCCATATTAATAGGTTTACACAGTCAAATGCACCCTATTGAGCATTCTCCAACACGCCTTGCGGACTAACGCTTATACAAATATATTCAGCAGGTGTTCGCGTATTTACATACAATTTACGAAGGCACACACACACGATAAGTTTGTATTTAGCATTAGATCCGGTGCGATCGGTTGCAGGCCTTTGTCGTATTATAATGAGTGTAAACCTGTAGTTAATGCGATCGGCATCAAGAGGACCAGCCTGCTGTACAGAATGGAGGTAGATGCTTGCATCAATTTCTGATCGCGCGTGCTTTTGAGTTAAAATTCATTAACAACCACCTGTACCTACTTAATGTGACACTGGTAGAATCGTCGTAACCCGCTCAATCGCCATAACAAAATTGCCTGTAAGTACTAATATTAAAGGATACTGAATACTATTTATTTATTTATGAATTGCTTGCTGTATTAACAGTATGCACCAAACCGTATAGCAAACCAACAATCTACGAACTAAAAAATAATATAAAATTAGGCCGAGTTTTGGTTCCTGAACAATCAAGGCTCTGGGGATCTATTATAATTTTATTTTTTATCATTCGACCACCGTTACTAACCTCCTGAGGGGCCCATGGGCTGAATATTACAGTCACACGTATCGAGCTCCAAGGTTAAGCAAAGTTGCCGAAGGCGGTCATTAGATGGGTGACCATCTTAGCATACCGAAACTTCTTAGTGAAACATTCACCGCTTACAAGCAATTTTAATTTTCGTTCGAGAAACTGGTGGCAAGCTTAACGTCAGTTAAGAGAGCTTAAGCGCGGTCAGTTTCGGGCACTACGAAACTACGAAATAGATGCGCAAAGACACAGCGCATGCAAAATATGAAGCATTTTAACGATTAACTAAAAATCTATAGGTATTGATTATACTTGTACGCATTAGCCTCGACTTACGTGTTAGGTCACGGGTTCAAACCCAGCCAGGCGCATTAATTTTTGTGTAATTTATTTCATCACCATTGCTCTTAAAACGGTGAAGAAAAACATCGTGAGGAAACCAGCATGTCCTAGAACAGAAAATTCAAAGACATGTGACATTCACCAAACCGCACTGGGCCCGCGTGATTGATTACGGCCCATTCCCTCTCCTAGAGAGGAGGCCTGAGTCCCAACAGTGGGAACATTAAAAGGCGGATTATGCTATGCTATATATGCATTATAGGTAAATCTCTTAAAGTAAATAAATCAAAATCAAACACAGCATAAACCACATTAACAGAACATGCCTAAAAATTCTATACTTTGACAACAAATTTCCATAAAACCTTGTTTGAAGGGCGGGCAAACCGAATACAGGTTAAAATAAATTGTCTAGATGGAGACGACATCCGTATTCAAACGGGTACATTAACGTACATATTTCAGGACTACTTTACGAAAAATCTAAAACCTTCATTTTATATTCCCTGCCTCCTATTCAAACACACGCATAGTACTAGAATGATGTACTTTTACATGTTTTATTTCGCTACGAAACTGTATTTCAAAGATAAGTACGCTGAAGTATAAGTTACCTATTTACTTGAAGACGATTTATGAAAGAAGGCTTATGCTTCTAAAGGGGAACGAGAATGTTCAAGCTCTCTTTTATTTTCACATGAAAATATTAACCCATACATTACTTGAGCGTAACTTAGAAGTCGTAAGTGGTTAGGTAAGTTACACAAATTGATGTATTCTAATGATTACTAGGATAGTTTGCTGATTGATTAAACACTAAGCTTGTGCAAGCGATTTTGCCCACGTGAAACTTGAAAACATCCCCAAAGAACCTACCTTCAGAATAAAAAGTCTTATGAGCTGTTTCAGTACGGGCATCTAAGACCTTTCAACCGTTTAAGTGTCAAGAAGTAACAAAAACGTTACACACACATACATACAAACTTAACACCTTTATAATATTATTGTGAAAAGTGATAAGTAAGTTATGGTCTTGAGAATAAAAATTGTGACTAATGAAAAAATTAAAAGATAGCCTGTCATCTATACTTATATTATAAAGAGGTAAAATTTGTAAGTTTGTATGTAGGGGGTAATCTCTGGAACTAATGATCCAATTCTAAAAATTGTTTCGCTGGTAGAAAGCTACTTACTGGTAGCTATTATTCTTGAGTGCTATAGGCTATATATTATGTACGCGGGCGAAGCCGCTGGCAGAAGCTAGTTCAAGAATAAAGCAGCTTACTTACTATCGGTGAAAAAAATTTCACAATCGGACCGTTACTGTCAGAGATTACCTCCTCTAGTATTAGTACTAGAGGAGGTAATCTCTGACAGTAACACACTAATGTAATTTACACTAATATTATAAAGCGGGAAATTTTTTATTTTTGTGTATATGTTTGTAATGAAAATACTCAAAAACTCCTGTGCCGATTTAAAAAATTCTGTCACCTTTGGAAAGCTACATTCACTCTGAGTAACACAAGCTATATTTATTGCCCGTGCAAAGCCGGGACGGGCCGCTAGTTATAAATATAATAAGTGTAGATAGTGTAGAAAACACAAAATCAAGCACTACTTAAAAGCTTTAAATTACTAAGCTCAGTCTGTCATATACTTACATCATAATTAAGTGAACCATATTCTCAAACAATTCGGTTCCTCACCTGTTCACGAAAATCACTACATTTCACAACAAGTTCGACAATTTGCATGAACATCACTAATCGGCGAAGTGAACGATGCAGGAAACGCTAGGCAAACAAAGCACAATGAATTGTGGGCCACCCTCAGACGAAGCCGCCCGCGAGCGATCGTGACGGTAACTGCCTACTGCATCGGGGTTTAGGGTGCGGTGTTAGTGGTAGCGGGTAGCGGGGAAAAGGTTGAGGCGATTTTTCAGCAGAACAAGAGAAATTCTGGTATGGTAACAGCTATATTCAGTAGATAAAGTTTGAACTAAATGGCGTTGTGGTTTGCTTGCAATTAAAATTAAAAAGTACACTTCAACTAGTTTTAGTCTGCAGTTTTTGTAGTGAGTAATAAGAGATCAGTTGACAATAATGTTGTTTTATTATTTCGTAATGTAGATGCAGCGTTGGAAGGCCCCCCACAAGGTGGACCTGGTGAGGGTTGTGGAAATCCGATGGATGTGAGACGCACAGAACCGGTCATTATGGCGTAAGTGTCGCCATAAGGGGTGGCCTATGTCTAACAGTGGCCGTCTTTTGGCTAAAATGATGATGGTAATGAAGCTGAGATATGCAACTGACACATTTTAAACATGAAAAAAAAATTACAATTCGTTACTCAACTCGTTAGTTCATATTTTTGCAACTGTTTTTACGGTTTTTAGCAACTATTACACACAATCTCGTACACTGTATCTTTGTATCGATATATCTTATCTAAGTACACTATAAAGTGGAGCTAAGTTAGAACGGATTGAAAGTAATTACTTCATACTAAACAATTACTAAAGAACTTGAGCACCGCCTCAACCGAGACCGCACTCGGGCCACTGTACTCACAAGAATAATTATGAAATTACGAAATACGACAGATGAATAGACAGAAGATTAAGTGGGATTACATAATATGAGATATTTGATACAAGAGCAAAAGGTATTTTATACAGAAAAGTTTTTACTGATACTGTTTTTATAATTTACCAAAGTAACGTGACTTAACAGTCACGTTACTTTGGTAATAATTCATTTAAAATTTTAATTATTTACTCAAACTTTATCTACAGTAATAGTACTTGTGCGGATTTGACACAAAAAGGCATTCTCTACCAGTCAAACTTTGGGTCAAAAAGATTACACAGTGGTAGGTGTGCACAATAAATAAATAATAGATAAAATATGAATTTAAAAAACAAAACCTAAAAAAAAATCAGGTCTACAACTGCCAAACCTTTTATCTTCGATTATCACAATAAACAGATGCGACAAAATACCAGCGTTTTATGTGGATTGACTGCATATGAACTCCTCAACTCGGTTAGGTAATAAGTAAGACGATATCCCCCTGGTAAGTCTGACTGCCAAACACAAAAACTTTAATTTGACTAATAAAAACTCACGCTAAATCAAAAAGAGTCCTAACTCAAAAAAGAGAGTATTTAATTTTAATACATATTTTTCAACAATAAGGTTCAATTTTCAAATACGCTCTTTTTTGAGTTAGATCTCTTTTTTATTAAGCGTGAGATATGTAAATCATTTGTTTTTATTTACAGAACCGTGACGACTTTAAAACTGAGCATTGATTGGTAATAAAATCTCAATAACCAATGACTGTTTATCTTACATTAGATCATGTTCTTATCAAAGATCAAACTTTAACTTAGTGGTTTTCAATAAAATATTAAGTGGGTAATAAAAGTGGTGCTGTATTTCGTAAACTTTTAGTATGAGAAAATAATGAAAATCTTACTAATTATCTATACATCTTCTATACACATAAATAAAATTAGAGTGTCTATTTGTAATATTGAAATAATTGCTTTTTACTACATGCATATGAAAATATATACGGTACATACACCAAAATATTTTTTTTATAATTTTTGTCTGTCTGTCTGTCTGTCCGGACTAATCTCTGAAATGGCTGGACCGATTTTGACGGGACTTTTTTGGCAGGTAGCTGATGTAATAAGGAGTAACATAGGCTACTTTTATTTTAGAAAAAATAAATTCAAAGTTTTGTAGTCCACGCGAACGAAGTCGCGGGCACAGCTAGTAATAAATAAAAGTGAATGTCCATGTTTATTGATCACGCTTGAATAAATGTAGATAAAACAAAAGTAGATCATACCTGAATTGTACCATAATACATGTTGATAAAAACATACATCAGCCGAACATAGAACCTCCTCCTTTTCGAAGTCGGTTAAAAAGTAGAGGAAGGTTGTCAAAGGCAAAGGTGTTATGTAGTGAAGTACTGCATAACTTTCCACGTGTATCAAACGAACATCCGAAGAAATAAATCAACATTGGCTGACCGGTGACGATAAATACAATAAATTGTGGCGGAGGCGAGATCACGCACTATTCTGCACTACATAGTTTGTATTTCGGTAGTAAATATAGGCTTGCCCAACCCCAAAGGTTGAAACTCTAGGGCCGTGGCGTCCGAGTGCTCATCGAGTTGTTCGAGATATCAGCAAACAGCCAGTCGGCTCTTCATAATACCAGAGGGCTGAGGTTTTCCTCAGCCATCGATTCAGTATTGGTATTTAACGTGGTTATGGTTAATTTTTAGTTCCATAAGTAATTTTTATTTTTGTTGTAAAATAAAGAAAATATCTATCTATCTATCTATGCTGCCAGTGTTAAAAGTAGGTACACACAAACTTTTTTCCATTAACAGCGATGTAATTGGTGAATTATTTTTTTATCCAATAATATCGTTGTATCCAATGCTTAGATGAGTTCTTTTTATACTATTCATTAGCGTATACTATTATTTTCACTTTGTATATGTACCTATTAAGTTATTAATTATTTTGACTGTTTATTAAGACATTACAATTAGAATAGAATAGAATATAATAGTGATTTATTTGCTCAGAATGCAGGTATTTACAATAAGGTGTTAAAAATAATTATATTAAAGTATCCTTGTACATTCTACCATTTAGGCATGAAAATATTGATGCAAATTCATCATCAAACATATTATTATTGATATAAAATTAAAATTTATCAGCTAGAAAATCCGATACAGAGTAACATTTGTTTAACAGAAGTGCAGTTAGTTTCTTTTTGAAAATAGTTACTGGTTCCTTTTTTACAGAATTAGGAATGTGGTTAAAGATAGCCGGTGCCATACCAAAAATACCTGGGGCCAGGGTTATCCGAAAGGGCACTCGAGCCCCGGTATGAAGGCTAGAAGGAACGGGGTGAGTCTTTTAGTCAGTAAGAGTCTGACACTATCTCCCGCTCCGCCCAAGACCGGGGGATGTCAATGCATGATTTTTTCCCACCATAAAAAAAAAAAATACTTTTCTTCAACAGAGCAGTTTTATATCTACCTGTGCATAACAAGTTTTGGTGTTGAGATCGCGTGAGATATATTAGTATAGTTAAGTCTATACTAATAACTCAAAAACTACGGGACGGAAAAATTCTTTCGCCACTAGACTGTCACTTTTGCACTGAATGACATAGGCATTATATTTTCTACTTTCACGTGAGTGAACCCGTTGGCAGAAAGTTATATTTTATAAGTATTTAAATAGAGTTTTTCCCGGTAGCAACTAGATATGTTCCGAGATAATTTTCACCGACAAAGCCTTTGACAAACGCTAGTACATAATATACATAGGTATCTAGAAGGGGATAGTAAATGAATATTAACATTGGCAAATATTTGCCGCCTCTGTGGTTCACTTGTTAGCAATCAACTCCATACCATCCTGTATATATAGGTGTCGCCCGGAGCGGTTTCGCGGGTATATACAGATGTCGCCCGGGGCGGTTCCGCGGTTTCGCGATCCTCAAATCGCTGTCACTCGCGCCTTGAGTCGAGGCCCTCGACTCACACTCACGTAAAGTTTTATACCCTCCCGCTGATATCTCGTCCGATGTGCAAGGAATATCAATAAGAGGCGCAAACTATAAATGAAATACCGCTCAAAGCGAATTGTTTGGTTTCCATGTTGTTTCAAGAAATTGAGTCTATCAATATCTAAAACTGTATTATGAGCTTCGTTTGTTAGCTTGTTTTAATCAAAACTAAATATAAAAGTTCTTGGTGATTTTATGACCTATTTAAAAAAAATCTTTATCGCACACTAGGAGTTACTCCAGTATAGTATATTTTTCTTAGCTGGGACATCATCCAATGACTTCTCCCGCTCTAAGGCGGAGCGGAAGGGCGTGTCAGACTTTTACTGACTAAAACCCACTCCGATATTTCTTATTTACTTTGCGTCCTAGGACTCTGATAGTATATTATAGTGTGTGTGTGTATAGTGGTTGCGTTCACAAACATTTAAACTCACACACACAACATACCCAGACCTGGAACAACCATCTGTAAGCCATACAAACATTTTGTTCTGTGCGTGAATTGAAACAGGGAAACGCAGCAAAGCAACCAATAATTCAACCACTGCACCAACCGTGCTGTCTATTTAACACTAGAAGCATGGACGTTCCATTTTTGCCTCATTCCTATGTTCTTTCTGCACTAGTTTTGATAAGCGTAGAATCGTAAATTACACCAAAGTTTGTGTTTTATATGATAAAAACATTGTATTTTCAGTTACCAGTTTAATTTGTTTACCATCTTTTCATATTATTGTAGCAAAAATAAAATGGCCAAAATTTAAGTTTAGAATCCCCGCTTCTAGAGTTAAATCTAAAGGTAGAAACTACACTGCGCACACGTGTGACACACACGCTGATCTGAGTGCATCGGTCTCTATACATTTTATATGGAAACTAGACTTGTAGAGCTACACTTGATACACGCCACGCGACGTCGTTCTACGTACAAATCAGGCGTGGTCCACGTGTGCCTCCAATGCATTTCTAGCTTAAATTCTTGTGTATTTTAAGACACAGTATCCGATATCTTAACTTAACCTACAAAAATAACGATGGACGTTGGCGTTCATAAATTTCATTATCGTGGTTATTAGCTTTATTATTGCAGGGAGGACGCCTTTATTGTGCTGTAAATATTTTATTCGACGATAAGAGCTATCCGCAGATAAAGCAAATTGATCGGGGAATAGACTCTAGAGTTTTGGAGATACCGTGGGCGGGTTTAATTGATACGATGAGATTGTGCGAGCGACATGTACATAAATTAATATTTAATGGGCCTGTTTAGCGGCCTAATGCATAATTATACGGATAAGCTCTCAAGCGCGTCGGTCACAATGAAAAGTTATACATAATAACGGCTAATTTGAATTGACAGTGGTGCATACGCTCATGTATTCGTGTGGTCTGTTGCCAAGCGAGTAAACAACATCAAATTAATATCCAATATTGTCTCGAATAGAGAGACGTAAAGCGCCCAAGTCAGTACTGCAGTTATATTGTCATTATAGTCGGCCTTACAATGTTCCCACTGTTGGGATTCAGGCCTCCTCTCTAGGAAAGGGAATGAGCCATAATCCACCACGCGGAACCATTGCGGGTTGCGGGTTGGTGGATGTCACATGTCTTCGAATTTTTGGTTCTAGGACATGCCGGTTTCCTCACGACGTTTTCCTTCACCGTTTTGAGAGCAGTGGTGATGAAATAAATTACACAAAATAATGCGCCTGGCTGGGTTTGAACCTGCCACCTACAACTCGTAAGTCGGGGCCGTTACCACTCGGCCACCAGTGCTCATATAATATCATATTGACATTGTGCTCACATAATAAAAAAAAAATATGTAACCAAGATTTTTGTAACTCATAACATGACTGAAACGACTGTTCATGTGGTTTCTTGCACGTTCTTCTCCATTGAAACCTACGATTTGGAAGTGCAATTTAGCTTCACATTTTTTTTTTTTTGACTGGCCGACATTTTGACAATTTCAAAAGTGCCTGTTATTGTTCTATTTGAAATAAAGCTTTTGATTTCTGTTTCTTTTTTTAATAATGACTTCTCCCACTCTAGGGCGGAGCGAGAGGATGTCTCAGAGTTATGCTCCTTCAGATGCCCTGTGCGTTCTGGGACCACGTGTATCATTTTCGTACTTTTCCCCATGGCCCTAGCAGGCATCGGCCCTATTGAGCCGAACCGTAGGGCGGTTAGCAGACATATAAACCGCTGAGGCGCACGTGGAACACTACGTCCGTCGATTGTAGTTATATTTAGCTAACTGAGCTAGTAGACTTTTACATTAGTCCTATCACGACTTGGCCCCGGGCGCTTCCCCGTAACTTCGCTGTACTCATATAACAAAATATAAAGTATTTCCCTTTATCTAAACATTATTCAACCTTCACTGGAGTACGTACACACGTCTTTTTATTAAGATTTAAATAACTCTAGCTGTTGCCCGTGGCGTTGCCCACATTCATACATAGAAGAGAACATAATCCTATGATACAAAGTATACTATATGCTATTTCAAGAGGTGATCTACCTGTATACCAAGAATCATCGAAATCCGTTCAGCTTTTCAAGCGTAAAGAAGATGCTGTGACAACTATGAAGGTCACATATTAATTGGGGTTAAAACTGCATTGTAACGGACCTTTTAAGGTTTATGTAGGTGGATGTCAATGAAGAAGAAATAGGAATTTAATTTTGTATTATAATATAATTTAAAGGCTTCATTTAAAGTTAAACAAAAAGCCTTCCATTGGCGTCTCCCCACGCTTCAATACACACACACACACAAACTTTCGCTATTATAATAATACTAGATAGATGATAGATAGAATTGTACACCAAAAATAAAAGTTACATCAGGAACTTAAAATTAATAGGGTGTCACAATGGGCGGTCTTATCGCTAAAAGCGATTTTTACAGACAATCTTTAGTTCTAGCTTTTTAGCTGCTGCCAGTGACTTCGCCCGCGCGACTGTTGAAAATTACCCCAAGGAAACATGCTATTCCAAAACATGGCCAATTCGTATATCGAAATCCGTTTAGCCGTTAAACAAACACACACACACACAGTCACAAACTGTCGCCTTAAGGCCCAAGCACCCGAAAAGTGCCATAAAACAATGACTTTCTGAAGCCTACTCCTCGGTAACGGCTAGGTTTATAGGTTTGAAAAAAATATATGTTTATTATGATTCATGAACAACATCACCAACATTTGATTCTTTCGTGCTATTAATACTTTTGTCAAAAAAATAAATTTTGCAACTTTTCGCAACTTTTTCCCTACTCCTTCGAAACGGCTTGATTCTTTAGAAACATTTTTACACATAAAAATTGGTGGTTAGCATATGTAAATCAATCAATATTTTGCAAAGAAGATGGATTTAAAGGTCAGCCGCGCGCTTTCCAGGCGCTGCTTGCCGCAAATAAATGCACAGATATGCGTACTGCCGCCAAGGCGGTTGCGAGAGTTGCGGCCATTTAATTTCGGCCAGATGGTTCAAGGGACTATAAGCCTTAATAATATTAGATTGATTCACTAACGACTGCATTATTCGCTCGTGCGTTACAACTTTAGTTTTAATATCGCAAAACTCAAAACACGTGTCTAGTATTTTATGTAAAAAAATGTATGTACAAAATTTCATAACTGTATCATGAAAAATCACAAAGTTATAAGCTGGTTATGTCAGCACATCACACTGGGCCATCCAGGCGACTGACGAGTTGTTTTGCACTTGCACCCAGCTGCATGCTAGCACTAATGCCCGCTATGACCTGCCGTGACATGTGTTGTACTTAGTGTCGGTGGTTTTAAACTTGTAACCTTTTTTTTACCATGTTATATTTTTGGGAAAAAAAATTAACATGGTGTAAAAACTAAAGGAATCTATTCAGTTACTGATTCTGAGCAAAATATATTCTGGTTCCACATAAACTAAAAATAATGTTGTATAATATAGGTACAATCCCACGCTATTTACACTAACCCGCTCTATATTGCACGATAATAGAAAGCCGTATTAAATGTGCCTTAACTCTAATAGTAGGTTATCGAGCATCTTATGTTTTATTCAATAGAGATTAGCGACGGGTGCGCCGAGGCGCGCGTGCCTGCTAGGATTTTTCCTAATGTTAATATCCTACACAGTATTTCAATATGAAAATCGGCTGGAATTAAGCTCAGCGGGATACCAGCCGCCACTGTTGAAACAAAATTACTAAAGTGTCTGATGTTGATTAATTAATAGTCGAATTGATTTCGGGTACCCTCGCTCGGCTCACCTCTAGTAACTTCAATTTATTTGTGATTTTAATGGGCAGACTAATTAAATAAAATATTGTTCGTAATATTTTAGGTTATTTGATAAAGTTTCCAAATTGCTCGGCGAGGTTTAATATAATTGTAATTAGATTTAGCTTGGCTGACAACGAGTTTAATGTTAACTGATAGTTCAGATTGATAGTCTTTTAACGTCAATTAAAAAAGAAAATAGTACCTATTAAGTATCTATTATATCTAGGTATGTAGGAATAGGTACTTTTCAATTTTTATACTTAAATAATAAAAGTAAAACTTATTTTTGATAGCAATTTAAGGCTAAGGCCAAATACTTATGAAATTTTACATCATATTGACCTACTTATCTGCGTTAGATATTATCAAAATCGTCATCAAACAAAGGTCACATACTTAATCTTAAACAGGGTTAATTTTACATTGTGGCACCGACTATTATCGAAAACACGGAATAGTTTCACGAACATGAAATAGCTGCGGTTTATAACAGCAACTTATGTAACAATATGTAGGTGGTATATCAGTTTAGCCAGGGCATGCTAAAACCATTTAATTACTTAACATTATATATTATACGGCAAGCGTAACCAAATATTTTCAAATTAAAAATAATGATTGTCAGTAACATTTTTGTGGAATTCGATGGTACAAAAGGACGGTCGGGGCCGGTTCGAATCGATGCGCGTTTGACGGGCAGCTGCAGAATGAAATTATGAGCATTTTTATTTCCCGGCGCGCCTCGGACTCCACCTGCCTACCTCGCCGCGATTGACACCTACCCCATTATACACAACCATCCACACGCACACAAAAAATAACAACAATAGCGTCGATCGCAGACGTATGAGAACTTATTATTAGCCCTTTATAAGATAGGCCATTCATTTTTACATCTTCATACAATCCTGACCATTAGCCGAGGCGTGTGGGCAGTGGGCTCGAAGCTAAATAAAACTATTGTTGCGCCAAACAAAACCAAGTGAACATCTTCATAGACGACATCTGAGTCTATTGTTACGAGAGGCTGAGTTCCAGTCGACGGAACGATATTTTAGAGGGGAATTTATTGCCAATTTCAGAAAATGTTTACCGAAAAGTGACTGAATGGCAGGCGAGTGAATTACTTATTGTAATGGAATAAAGCAGGGCCAGATTGAAAGCGTCCGATGAAAGCCGACGTCGTCGCGGCCCGGAGTACTGTTTGATGATAATGATTTATGGCGACAGTAGCACGACACGATTTTAGCGCGTTAATGCTCAGAAAGATAAATGCTTCGTCTTTGTGGAGCTGTGAAAAATAAAATGTTTTCATTATTAAGTCACAATGACGAACCATTTAGATGTCCTTTGCTCAAGTGCGACTGCCCGAAAGTTGTACAACAAACGTAATTATTTGGAGTGCGAGGCGTGAAGCATTCGCGTGGAGATCTCATAAGCGGAGATGACCGCAGGTGTGAACAAAAAACGCGTAACCGCAGAATAGACGAACAAACCACAGGCTCGTTCGCAGTAAGTAGTAAGTACAATCATCTCGACTCGCGTTCTATATTTAGATGAGGACTGGATCAGACACGCAGCAGGTGTCTGTGCCCAGTCTCACCACTCACGACATTACATTAATAAGCTCACTGTAAACAACAAAATTACAATGTATCACGAACGTCTTCGAAGAAAAGTCGTAGGATCCACACACGCAACTTAATTAGTACACAATATGAAGTGTACAATTACGGTCATTACGACAAGAAGGGAATTGGGTACTTGACTCATTTTGTTTTAAATATATTTGTATCAAAAAATAACTTTTTCTAAAATCGCAAATAGAAAGAAATTTTCAAATTCTTTCAATATCAATCAAGTTAGAAACCTTTTTAATTTGATGGAAGGGGAAACTGGCAAGTAACACTATAAGGATGCACATACTGAAATGTGACGTCACAGCCATTAGGTTAGGCGTGCTCAAAGAGAACGAAATGTTGCCACCACGCCCCCATTCTTCTTCAAACTAATATTTGGAATGATTCATTTAATAACCAATCAAACCGTTTGATGCTGTTTTCAGAAAACATTCCTTTTTTGGATTATTTGTTGCAATTTTGATGCTGTTTCCAGAAAAATATGTTTTAGTGCCATTTGTTAAATATTGTACGAAAAAAGCACAGGTAAATACCCAACTGAATATAGACACCAAATGTTCTGTGCTCGGCTGTACCACGTTAATGATTGCGAGTCGTCGCTGTATTCGGGGGCGAAACTGATCTGTCCGGTTACGAGGTGGGGCGGGGAGCGGGACGACTTCGTTAGTCGCTCCTGTAATGACTCGCTTAATTCGAGATAATTACGCTTCCAGCAAACGTGGGCCACGGAAATTTATCGAGACAAGTCCACAGAACTTCCATGTTCCTCTTACTCAAACCCACTAACTGTTAACCGTTTACATTCATGTAACAAGAATCCATAAATCAATGGCCGACTATAAAATCTCGGCTAAACACTCACTTTATTCGATTTTAAGAGCGCAACCCTAATTTGTATGCACGAAATAAACGGGCCCTTCCTATCACGAAGTTAAAATATCCGTCCATATTTTAATAAACAACATTATTCCTTGGAATCACGAGCGCATCAGTCATCCTGTCCAAAATCGCTCCTCTTTAATCAGAAGCGAGCCGAGCGGTTAATATTCGCGATCCGGCAGCGACTTGGCACGACTCGGAGACATCCTGCCATTTTAATATTCTTCACCAAACAAAGAGTTCTCTTTATTCGAAACTTTTCCCCTTTTGGTAGCAAACTTATTGTTTTTTTTTGTTTTTGTGGGTGTCGCTTAGACATTCTGTCAGTCAGTTTGGAATAATTCAGATTAAATACACCTACCGCGCGCGGCCGCCCCGTGAATGCTAAGGAACGGCGCCGACTCGCTAGAATTAGAAATGAGCGCGTTCAATGTTTTGTTTTAATAAACTCACATATTTCCCTTCAAAGTGAGAGCTTTTTATTTGATTTGTTCTCCCGCACCGAACGAGTTCCAGTTATGACTATTAGGGTTCGCATTAACTTTGACAAAGTTACACATATAAAAAAACAAATTCGGTAGAACTCGACGCGTGGACTTGGTCTGTTAGCATTCATTATACAAACTAATGACGCAGTCAAGTTCATAATACATTCTGAAAAAATATCAGATGACATCAAACAGAGTACTTGAACCTGCATTAACATTCCGAATAGGACTTTATGCTGGAAGACGGACAGGTCGATAATGGTCCGTTTCAAATTATAAGATATGTCTGCATATTGCTTCGAAATATTACGTCTAGACTGCTGGAACGTAAGGAGAGCAAAATGAATGCGGGGTTCAAACTATGCAGCCCAGTCCGGCCTATTGTTAGCGTGATGTGGCGCTGTAAATCCCTAACCACCGCCTCTGGCGGATCTCACTGCACTATAATTACTTAATATAATTATGCTATAAATAATTCTGGCTTTCGCGAACGAATTAAAGATGTACATTTATCCTAATTTGTGGCTTTGGGAACGGCATCTAAATTGGCTATTGTATAATAAATGGTAAATTTGCTTTGACGCATACGCTGTCTTGTCTAACTTGGCGGATTGTTTACGTATTTCTCAGGTCCTAGTTGTGAGAAATGAATGCCTGAGAAAGACGTTCATCGAGCCGTTTAGCGCGTGGGACTTGCAGATCGTAGAAATGCATAGGTGACAGCTTGACGCCATCGCCTACGACTCCCACCCAACATAAAGATGAAGATAATGCTGAAATATTACAAACCGTATAAATATTTTTATAGATTTCTTCCTTTTTAATATTACACAACATCGTTAAAGTAGGCATAAAGCTCGCTGAAATAAATAAATCTACACTAATATGTTAGTATTAATAAAGTTCGTTTTTTGTTTGTAAGAGATAATCTCTGAAAATACTAGTCTGATTGCTAAAATTTTTTCACCAATAGAAATCTGCTTTATTCCTGAGTGACATAGGCTATATTATATATGTAGTACGTGGGCGAAGCCGCGGGCAAAAGCCAGTTGTTAATAACTTTAGCGTCAATTATACGACTTTATCAACATCAAAATTGCGGGCATCACGTTCACATGCGTGACATACGGGAATTATTTTTTTTTCTTTTCTGCCAACCTTACACACGACATGTGCCGAAATACTACGAACGTCCTTTTGGCAACATAGGTAGGTAGGTAGGTACATTTTATTTTAATCCGCCTGCTCCGTATCGCATGTAAGCTCCGATTCATTACTTATTAACACTTCTGCTCGTGTTAAACTTTGATTTCTACTATTTCCCTCACAAAGCAAACGTACTGAGCTTAAAATTATTGATTGTCTCGCGGGAACGTTTATAATTAAATAATTATATGGTACGTACGTACAGCCGTAAGTTCTGACGCCGTAGTTACGATTTAATTAAGATGTATTGTTCATCGAGCCGAGGCGTGACTTTGCTTTTAAAAAACTCCTCGCCGCGTTTCACATCACTCCATTAAACATGCGTAGGCAAAGGTACGGCCTTCCGTTATTTAGATAATGTAACTTTTGTATGAAGTTCTGTAAGCACGTCAAGAATACCACACCTTATTATTCTATACGCACGTACATTTTATATGTTTATATCGCCCTCACTGTTTAATTTCCCGAAGCTGCTTACTTAGCGGAGATAATTAACCTATAAGGTAGATTTTATGCGAAACTTAGTGAGAATGACTGGCTTAATAGGATATCTTTATAGTTGCTTTATTCAAGAAGCATCATAACATTTCAAATTTTATTAGTAACTTCATCTAAGTTATCGCGAGTAAAGAGCCTGAGAGAGCAATATAAATCTCTTAGATTAAAAATGATACAATGTACCGTTATTCTCGGAATGAGAACCACAAGTACAGACACGCTTCTTTATTGATTCGATGTTGTGATATTGCGACCCGTTGGGATGCCTATTAATTCCACACAACAATGACTAAGCCCCAAGCACCGCCATGTTTTCGATCTCGCACTCTATATTGTTGTTTATAATAGATTTTTTATTTGTCGATCTGATTGTACGATTAGCTACGAGCACAACACGAAAGAATGTTAAAAAGAGACGGCGAAATCCAATCTAAACTCCGGAGTAAACACCGCGAAAGACGGCCGAGACGAACCGTAGACAGAAGAAAAACAAAAGTCTAAGAACACGATCAATGCTACCGAGGGCGAAGGCAAGTGAAAAATCAAAACTCACAGAAAAAAAGGATGAGAACATCCCATAAATTACACCTGCCTCGATGAAATATAAAGCGGAGATATTGTTTTAAAAGTAAGTCCCGAGCGGGTGATTACGGCCGGCAGCTAACCCAGACTTGAAATTCCGATAGTTTTTGCGCCGGTAAAAACTGATATTCCGTTCGGCCGCGTTCCGTCCGCCGTATATTGAGTTAATATCGGTCGTGATTGTGCGGCCGTCCCTTTTATCTGTGCGAGTGTGAGTGAGATGAAGCTTTGTTTCAACGGGGTTGGTTGGAATCGCATTTTATGGTAAGTTGGCGGGCCGGGCTCGGGCAGGTGTAGCGCTGCACCTGCGGCGCGGTGGCGCGGTCGAGCGAGATGCGATCGCAAGGACGACGACCCGCAGCTACTCGGTAGAGTATCTCAACATAGATAAGACTAGCCACATAATTCTCAACAGAAAGCAACATAAATTAACTAATGATACGTAGTGAAGAAACCAGAGCGAGGTAAGAGCGTTTCAGACGCTAGATCTGCGGTTGAGATAATGCTAGTCGCGGCGGCGTTGAACTGATGCAGAATCGTATCTGTCCGCAAATATCTACTGATACCATGTTGATTCGCGGTAAGGCCGAGGAACGCAATTGCGAGATTAATTCACGTGCCAATAAACAGAGATGTAGACGAGTTGGATTGAAACTGGAATCTTTGCAATGGTGGTTAGGTCAGAACTGTAATTACTGAGCAGAAAGTTTTCAAAAGGTCAGCGTAGATATGAGAAAGCACCTGCTTCGATGTTTCGGAAAAAAACATAACACAACATCCTTTCACAAGGTGGAATCGTGAGTCGTGAGAAATTGACAACAAAGAAAAAAAATTCTATCCAGACAAGTTTATCAAAGGGTTGTTGAAGGCGGAAAAAAATATTAAAAGAGATCCAACATTCCATGATTATATAAATTTAAACCCTACAGAATACCTAAAAAAAACTTAATACATATCTAACCGTTTTAAAAATAATAGAACTAAAACATTACGCTTCAAACGTTTTCATAGCTAATATAATATTATAGTAATAAGTTTTATTAATAATTAACGAGAAATGAAATATTCAGAACGAACACAGAATAAAATTATGATTACAAATATTTTAAAAGCGTTCCCGGCGCCTCAGTGTTCTATACAATTCCCTATTATTTTTCTTTGAGAGATAAAATTAAAATTTATATGAAAGTAATTTGTATTCGGACTTCAGTTATATTAAATAATGATTACTTAGTTCTCTTATTAAATTTGTGTCTAGGCAATGTCTGAGAAATTTTTAATGGCACAATTTTTGTTAATGGTTAAGAAAAGTGTCCTTGCTTAATGATTTATGGGTAGGGAGGTACTCTTTCTTGCTGGGCTTTTTTTTTAAAGCGAGAAATCATGACTTCTCCTGGTTTAGGGTTGATCGGGAGAGCTTGTCAGACTTTTACTTACTAAAATCACACCTGTGTCCTTAAGGGTAACTTTGCGTTCAAGGAAGGCGTTTTCTTTTTAGAAAATCGCCGTGGTCTTAGTGTTCTCGCTAGGGCTGCAGGGTTCCTGCCAGGTTTGCGGAATAATTTGAAAACCCAAGTAAAGGAGGACGGGTAGGTTTTAGTCGGTAAAAGTCAGACATTCCTTCTCGCTCCACCCGGAGCGGGAGAAGTATGTGGAACAGAGTGTTAAATCCCGTAACACTCCATTGATAATCAACGGTCCTCTAACCTCACGGCCGTTGTGTCTGGTCCGGGTAAATGTTAAATAATTTTTTTCGGACTATTGCATGTAGGTACATGTTCTAATCACGCGGAGAACTTCGATACCGCGAGATAGGATTTTGAATTTTTAGTTTTTATGGGGCACTATAGAAGTTGCTAAAATCTGACTCAGCTCCACCCAGAGCGTGAGAAGTGATTTGATAATTTCCTACCCTCAAAAACATGAGACAGTATATCAGGATATTATTTCTGTTAAGTTTTAATGTCATCGTTTATACTGCGTACCTACAACGAGGGACCGGAACTTAGCCTGCTGCGGTCTTCCCGTCCGATTATAATTTAGGTGTCTTCAAGGCTAGAGTGAATAGGCTCTTAATAAATTAGTACCTACGCCTCATAATCAACGATTACATCACTGCTTACCATCAGGTGGGATCACAGTCAAGCACTAGTTTATATCAATTTAAAAAAAAAATGTATAACTCAATTAAATAAGCACTATAATTGACAGCCCTTGAAAAAGCTTTAGTCATTGAATATAATATAATATATAGAATAATTATACGGCGAACTATTGATAATTAATTAATTATAACTTAATATTCAATTTGATCGTGTTGTCATTAATTACATCACACATTAGTAACACAATAGATGATATTTATTCGTGTGTACGAAATATGGAAATGTACAACATTAACTATTGATATATAGGTATGTTAAATGGATTAATATCAATTAAAGTTAATTTAAACCACATAATGGTATCTTTAAGGCTAGAGTGAATAGGCATCAAAGACTGTATCACTGCTCATCATCAAGTGGATTCGCAGTCAAAAAAATACCTAAAAATGTCTGACTATATTCTCTCACGCTCCACCCAGAGCGGGCGAAGTTTTTTTTAATTTTCCACACAAAAAAAAATACATCTATAATAGCTTACCAAAATTTTATTCTCAAATTTTCTTAATTTATGCAGCTTACCTGGAAAAGATAAATACAATAAATTATTATTTAGATACAATAAACAACAAAAAAAAATATCGTCGACATGACAAGAAGAAATTACAATAAAACCAAAAAAATATATAATTTTTTTTTTGATTGTCAAGATACTTTACAGCGAGTGTTATTTTTAAAAGTGTATCTGTAATGTTTTTTTCGTTACCCTATACCTTTCATAGACAATTTTTTGGCTTCATCGTTATTTTTTACTTTTAAATTAAAACCTTCGTTTCATATTCCCAGTTTCGAGATTGGAAGTTTTGAATGACGGTATATATTTCAGGGAATACTAGACACATCTAGCAGAATGACGTTACATTCCAGGAAACCGACACACCTATTACGTAACAAACTGGTTTCGAAGGCATCTGTCGGTCTGTATAGACTCTATTATACTCGAGATAACTTCGGTTGCATCATGTTAAGATTTTCACTGTTATCGAATTTTCCTGAGAAATCGGTTTATTGTAACATGGACCAGGCATGTAGTATGGTATCATAATGTAACGCTATTTCTGATCCTCAAAGGGTGAAGTAGAGATGTACCATCAAGCAGTACACCTCAGACGCGAATCCACCTTTTTGGGCACAATGTGCAAGCCCACAACCATAATGGCTTAGGTCCTAGGCTTGTGATGTCACACTTTCACGGTTAAGCTCAAAAACGTCGAAGAAGTTAATATTGTCATAACTACATAATTTATTTGCACCAACTTATAACTAACAATATAAGTTTATACAAGAAACCTAAGCATTATCTAAGCACGTATAATGAAGCTATGTACAAAAACATAAATAGGCGTCGAAGTAATTCTCCACATCGCTGTCATTCGTAATTGTACCCAGAAGACAATGCCAATTCTTATACTTACAACAAGTAAACAACGAGTTAATAAATTATTATTTGAGATTAAACATACAAAACCAATTAGGAACAAACTATTTCAAAGAATTTTGAATCCAAATTAAGTTTTGCTATACTTATGCCCTACCTGGATATACTGCTATCAAAACGACGGAAAAAAGCTTATAAAAAATAAAAATATATACCGCATAAGAGCAGCTTACCATGCGCAAGTTATAAAAGTCAGCCAAAGGGAAACGGGTTATGGGTTTGTCCTTAGACGATGGGCTAGCAACATGCTACTTGTGCAAGTAGGACCTATAAACCTTACAGGTTATGGCCGGACGTGGCTCTTGACGATACTCAAGCAAAATACTACGTATGAGTACACAATTTTTGAAGGTACGAAGTAAACCTTCACCTATACGAAAATATCGTTAGCGAACAATTTTGATACTTTGAAGGATATTTTAGGATCTTTCCCGTTTAATTTATGTAATAAAGTTAACTTTTAAAAGATTTTCTGTAAACATCATAGGTCCATTCACAAACAACTAAACTTACTGGGGCCAGGGTTATCCGAAAGGGCGCTCGAGCCCCGGTATGAAGGCTAGAAGGAACGGGGTGGGTCTTTTAGTCAGTAAGAGTCTGACACTATCTCCCGCTCCACCCAAGAGCGGGGGATGTAAATGCATGATTTTTTCCCACCAAAAAAAAAAAAACAACTGAACTTAATTACATACACAAGACAACTAAACCTAGAACAACTAGCTGTAGACCCTACAATATTTTTTCTATACGAAGATCGAACCCACGAGATGCAATGCAGCAAGTAATAGCTCAACCACTACGCCAACCGTACCGCCAAAATAAAGCTAAAAACTTTAAAGGCTTGGCAATCACTAGGCCATATAATTTGCAAATTTTTCATTTTCTTATAATCACAAATCTCTTAACGATTGCTCCTGTAATTTTATTGATCATTAAATAAATTACTGCAGTTACTAAAGTGCAACAAATAATGATTATTAGCTAGTCCTAATAACCAAAACACTACCACCAATAAAACTAACGAACGAATCCCCAGCCTAACAAAAACCTAAATGGCCATAAAATTGCAACATTATTACAATGTTTTAGATTGATAAAAGAGCATACGTGATACGTCACTCAAGAGACTGAGCGAGGCCAGTTTGAGTTGGCAGGGGGATTTTTTGTAACAGATTCCTGCATCGGGCAAAAATGGGTCAGATAGCTAATCCCTCTCCGTTACAGTTTCTAACTGGGCCTCTATTGCCATCTCGTCGACCGGTTAATGAATTTGAAAATAACAAAGTTGAGAAGCTGATTGTATAAAAAGCACGTCTATTTCCTCGCAAGGATAGGCAGAGACTGTACGTTCACATTTGGCCAGGTATAATGTCATATTGAACTGGCATTTTTATGTTGATGCGCCTAATAGTCAATCCGAATCGGGCCCGCGTGGTGGATTATGGCTCACTCTCCCTCATAAAGAGAAAGCCTGGGTCACAGGAGTGTGAACATTATAAGGCTTATTATGCTTATGCTACGAGCATATCCCGAAGAATCGCCAAACTTAAGTAGCACATTGCTCGCAGAACATATGGTCGATGGGGTCGAAAGGTTTTGGAGTGGTGACAAGTACTGGTAGACGTAGTGTTAGAAGGCCTCCTACAAGGTGGACCGATGACCTGATGAAGCTTGCGGGATTTCTAAGGATGCAAGATGCTCAGGACCGTTAATTATGGTGATGCTTGGGGGAGACATATGTCCAGCAGTGGACGTTTTTCAGTTAAAATGATGATGATGGTGATGCTTAGTCTATACATAGTAGTGCTGCTATCAAAAATCGTCTTTTAAAAGCCCAATATTATCGATTAATTCAAGAATTGAAGCACAAATATTGCAAAACAGGCACGCTATTGACCGCTAGACGAGCAAAGCAGTTAAAGCCATGATGGCCGTTTGAAGATAATTATAATACAACAACGCACAATGTTGATCACGATCCGCGATTGCGGACAAAATATCACGATTCCTGATACCTTCTATGTTTATTAAACATGTGGGTGTAACCACTATAGATTTGCAATTCAGTCGCTGTAAGTAAAAGGGCGCATCTAACAAAAACCAAAAAACATGTTCCTTGAAACTAGACTTTTCATTTATGCCAGTGGAACATAGAAAACTCTTTAAAAAAATAATTAAACATAATAACTATTCCGTATGCGTAAGTAGCTGCCACAACCTGTATGCTACCACCTTCGATATGTTTGATGTCAGAGCAAGAGTGAAAAGGCAATTAGGCATCATCTAGACTTGCTCGCCCCATCTTAGACCTTATCAGTCATCTATCGTTTACATCAGGCGAGCTCCAAGTCAAGAGCAGGATAGGCAACAAAAGTCAATTTTAACTAAAACTGTACGTGCGCCCCTTTTAACTGTAGAATACCACTTTACATATCACAAAATGATTCATAAAATTTACACGTTGTGGTCTTATTCTAATATGAACTATCTTTTATGCTTGAGTCGTATCCTCGCCAGAAGTTATAGTGACGGAAATGTAGGTTACGATGCTCGTTGCACACACACAATATATTTTAATCTTACAGCGTTGCTTGTAACTGCATTACTTCTAGGCAAATGTGCTCTATCGTCAACCACATGATTGCTTACAATCAGGTGAGATAGTCGTCAACCGTGAGCCTATCTTCAGAGACTTTAAACTACTTCATGGGTTGTTTATCATTACAGCTTCAATTCGCTTTCGATTCTTCTTTGATGCAAATAAGACAATATCACATTTGTCAATTTATCTTAGTGTCTTATTAAGACAATCGTCATGTTAGCTTCAAGCAGTACATTGCTCTCAATTTATGTATGAATGTATTCACTCAGCTTATCGCAATTAATAGCTGAACACAATCTTCACCACAACACCCATAATCAATTCAGAGGCTTATACTATTTGACCCTGAATATCCGACCTCTAAATCAGTAATCGAATACTTAAATCCCATAGTAACAGAACCCTAAGCGCACGATTACCGCATACCCTAGTTGGCGTTCTAAAAATAGGTTATTACGTATTCAAACCTTCGTAGAAAGTTTGCATAATCTTTCCATCCAGTTATTTGTCACTGAGTTAATCTGGGAAAGAATTTAAAAGAAAGTGTCGACTGCTTATCGTGAGTAAGCGAAGGGAATTGATTACTTAATGGCGTTGTTGGTCAACTACCTCTATTATCATGCCGGCCACTTACAGTTGCAGCTGCATAGCGTTAGCTTCATTTGTTATTGCGTTGTTCCTTTGTACTAATGCTTTCAATTTGCTTTTGAGTTGTTCGTTTTCGCCGACGGATATTTGGAAAAGAATTTTCAAGCTATTGCCCTC
Source organism: Mythimna ferrago (assembly GCA_910589285.2). Classification (NCBI taxonomy): domain Eukaryota; kingdom Metazoa; phylum Arthropoda; class Insecta; order Lepidoptera; family Noctuidae; genus Mythimna; species Mythimna ferrago. The sequence continues at coordinate 30,550,283 of OU342674.1, forward strand.
GCAAGTTTGGGGTGAAAAAGCATGAAATAACTTCTTCCATTTTGGGTGGAGTGAAAGACAGGGAGTGTCAAACTTTTACTGACGTGTTCTTTCTGTCGCCCTTTATGTTTTAGGGCCACGTAGCTCTGCTTTGTTATAAAAACGTAATCACCAAACCGTTTGCAAATCAAGGTAATTGTTAGAGCCCTTTTCCTGTCACGCGTTTTGTAGCCCGCACGCGGGTCTCGTCCGCATGCGGGTGATAGCACGCTCCGAGCCACACGCAGGACAAAGATTTTGTTTGCTGCTGCAATGTTGTGCGTGTCGCCAGTGGCCAGCCAATCCGCGTTCCGCGCGCGTGATAGCCGAATGTTAGGAAAAACATGTATCAAATGATAGGATGTGGGCAGTCCGCATGCGGACGAGAACCGCGTGCGAGCTAAAAAACGCGTGAGAGGAAAAGGGCCCATACCAAAACCTGCCAGGATCGTTTTGTTAGTTTTTTCGAGCAATAAAAACAAATGCCGAAAAATTCGTTGGTCAATTCAGTTTTCACACATGAAAATACATCGATATTTTCACTTATTATTAACGAGTGCGGCACAGATAAATCCACTCATGTAACTAGTTAGTATATCCGGTGTATCCGGATCGGAAGAGGCGAATTCTAGCCGGATATTGAATATCGATCGTACACCCTTAACCCTGACGTATCGGGTCGTTACCGGCCCTCAGGGACGATAAAAGGATATTCAGCGATTATTCAATTGTGCCTAGTAAAAAATACAATAATAGAAAAACGAGTGGTTTATAATAAAGCCATTGGTTGCTTGTTATGACTTCTTTGATCGTTTTCGTTTATATTGAATTAGCTTTGTGTTGTAACGTATTTTGTTAATCTGTTTTGGATTCAGTTCCGAGGTTTCTGTGTTCGTTGACGTTACTTGAGAATCATTTACATAATAATATGTAGGGGACAGAGGGTTGGCTGTAAGTGTTGCCATTCAACCTGGGAATGATGCATGTCTTCTGGGCACATTTCTCGATGACAGTGATGTAAAGGTCATTTTAGCGCTTGATTCTATTTTTTTTTTTTTATGAACTCATGTAGGTATATAGTAAGGTTTTATATAAATGGTTGCAGTAACGTTACAAAGAGGGACTGTGGCCCTAAAACGCGAAGGCCAACTGAAGGACATAGATAGATTTAGTCAGTAAAAATCTATTATGCCATGCAGTGGACTTCACCCCAATGGTGGAACGAGAGTTCCACCACTGGGGTGAAGTCCATTTCACCAAGTCATTGGACCATTTCCCATCTCAAACAAAATTTCCAAATAAGTAGTTAGTTTTTATTTACGGTTCTTGTGTACGTTATTGTTATTTACGAAAAAAAATATAACACAGTACATTTTATATGTATTTAGATAAATTAAAGGAAAAGTAAAGTGCTCAGAACGATAAGTAGGTACTTACACTAAATGCAAAATTTAATTAATTTCAATGAAAAAATCTTGTATTTTTATTTTCTAAATTTAGGTTCTCTTTTAAGTAAACCTTAACATCGATCATAATCACTGTGAATTGCAGGTAGCCAATATATTTATAGGCTTAACCCTCTTGGATTCCGAGCAGCCCAGCAGGTCTATAATTACACCTCTACATATTCATTTACCTACCTACATAGGTACTGGCTACGCAGGCCTCTTCCCTTCTAATCTATAATTATAAAGTCTCATAAAACAGAAGCATTATGCCTCAGTTAAAGGCTTCGCAGGGTTATATTATTACTAGATCACACAGTAACATAAACAACGAATAGCTAGGTCAATAATTTTTTGCTAGAAATATCATTATCGCATCATCATCCATACTATTAATATCATAAATGTGAAAGAAACTGTCTGTCTGTTACGCTTTCACGGTTAAGGCGGATAGTCCCTTGAACTATCTGACCGAAATTATGTGAACGCAACTCTCGCACTCGCCTAGGCGGCAGTACGCAAATCTGTGCATTTATTTGCGGCCAGCAGCGCCCGGAAAGCGTTTTAAATCCATTTTCTCTGCGAGATATTGATTGATTTACATATGCAATGTTCACTTTGAAGAATATTTCACCACCAATTTTTATGTGTAAAAATGTTTCTAAAGGTCCAAGCCGTTTCGAAGGAGTAGGGAAAAGTTGCGAAAAGCTGCGAAATTGCTAAATATATTTTTTTGACAAAAGTATTAATTGCACGAAAAAATCAAATGTTGATATTATTGTTCATGAATTTATAATAAACATATATTTTTTTCAAACCAATTGACCTAGCCGTTACGGAGGAGTAGGCCTCAGAAAATCACTGTTTCATGGCACTTTTTGGGCGCTTGGCCCTTAAACTACTGAACCGATTTTGATGAAATTTGTTGCAGAGGAAGCTTGAACTCTAAAGATGATCATAGGGTACTTTTATCAGTCTTTGACTTTGATTTCGCGTCCACAATTACTAACATTCACGCGAACGAAGCCGCTTGCAGAATCTAGTATTATTATAAAACTAACATGCATATATTTGTATGTGTATATTATATATATATACATACAAATATATATGTCATCTGTTACTCAAATATGCATATTAATATGTTATTTATATATTATATACTCCAAAACGTGCAAAAGACTAAACAGTTTTGGATGAAATTTGTCCTTCGGGTAGAACATTTCTTAGAATAGGATATAGGCTGTTTTTTTTCCCGGGGGTATATTTACTCGAAACAAAATTCTATTTTCACGCGAGCAAAGCCACTGGCAGAAGCTAGTTATTATCTTAGATATAAAAATCTCGTGTCACTGTTTTTATTGTCAAAATTCCTCCCAAACGGCTTAACTGATTTTCCAGAAAAATTGCAACGTAAATGTGAGTTTATAGTATTATCTGATAACATATAGGCATGACGGAACGCTTAGCGCAGAAGTTGAGCGATTGGACGCTGCACTGCGTGTCGTGAGTTCGAATCCCGCACGGAAAAAATATTTGCACTGCTTACAGATAGGTGTTCCGGGGCTGGATATCTTGTATTTATGTTAGTTTATATATTTATAAACTCACCCACGATACTGGAGTTATTCCTAGTTTGAAGCAACGACTAAAAACATTTTGGCCTTTTTTTTGGCACTGGCCTGTTGGTCTAGTGGTTAGTGACCCTGACTGCTATGCCGGAGGTCGTGGGTTCGATTCCCATCCAGGACAAATGTTTGCGTGATGAGCACGATCATTTGTTCTGTGTCTGGGCGTAATTTATCTATAATATGTATGTATGTATTTAGAAATATATAAGTATGTTTATCAGTTGTCTAGTACCCATAACACAAACTCTGCTTAGCTTGGGACTAGACGGCGTTGTGTGATAGTTGTGGAATATCATTATTATTATTATAACCGAGGCTGGGTTACTCGCCTGTATAATATTCTATCTACTAGTATACCAAACTTTAGGCTAATTTGCTCTGCTCCCTTGTGAGTGCGTGTTAATAAGAGCTCGTATTCTAAATATTCTGTTAAGAGTTTCTGAGAAACCATTAGTAAATATTGTAACTAAACCTGGCTTCTCTAGACAGGTAAATTGGCAACGATATCTACCAAATTAGCTTTAATAACTAAGTAATAGACAAATGAAAGTGGCTCAGGATCGAGCTTAGTGTTAGCGGCTCAGTGGTTGAGCGATTGGCTGTTTTCATACGTGTCGTGGGTTCGGTTCCTGCACAGAACTAATAATGATATAGCCTACGGATAGTTTTTCCGGGTATTGGTGTCTTTTGTATATGTGTTTAAATGATTGATTAATTGTAATATATTTTATTGTACACCATAAAAAATACAGTAGGAGCTTAAAATTAATAAGGTAGCTTATCGCTAAAAGCGATTTTTTACAAACAACTTTTGGATAAATTTGACAAAAAAGGAACGCATCTACGAGACACGAGTGTTTCCTAGATAGGAGAAAAATAAAAAATAAAATAATTGAAGAGTCTATGCATGCTACCTATTTGCCAATGAAAGTAGTTCTACCTCTTCCTTTTTTTTTTATTATTGATAAACTCCCGTTTGGCCACTATCTCACCTGATGGTAAGCGATGATGTGGTCAATGATGGAGCACGCTTGCCAGCAGCCTAACAGTACGATCAACTAATTTAATCTATTAGACCCACTCCCACATAGCCATAACATACCAAATTCATCCATAACTTCTGTTTCCTCCTACGTCTAGATGACAGGAGCCGATAGTCGACATTTCGTGTCAATTTTTATGAGCAAACTTAACAAAACGGTGTCCAGTGACCATCAACTATGCAAAATGTACGACGTTTACGTCCGAGATGTTATCGTTAATATTTTTACGATGTAACTTGAAGCTAATATTGGGACATCCTGTGTTTGATTTATGAATATTTTAACGACTGAAGAAATTTACTTGACCTATATAAAATGATTACGGGATTATTTAATTAAGCTGTGATTAATTACGTCTACATCCAACTTAAATTTAAAAGTTATAACATAGAACTCATTGAATTTTGAGGGTGGAGGTAAAATTTTGTGAGTGTGTATGTTATTCATTTGTAAGCGTGTATTTTATTCAAAATTTTATGAGTGTGTAATATGCTGAAACAGTTGAACAGATTTGGATGAAACTCAACACACGGGTAGTACATTCCCAGGGTAGTCCCAAAGGGCATATTCCATTGGAATAATTTTCTACTTTAACACGGGTGAAACCACTGGCAGCAATTATTATTATAAATATAGAATCTTATTAATATTACTGTTATTATTATTTACTTTAGGTAAGTGAAAAATAGAGACGAGATATGTACTCAAAATTTTTACATTACTTTTTGAGGGAATCCGTAACTGGTGATAAAGAAAAACTCTTCCTATTTAACTAATTTAAAAACAAACAATCAAATACCAACTGAAAAAAAAAATACTAAAAAATTCAAACTTATCTCATCCACTTTAAACTCTTTCTCTCAACTTTACTCTTCCTTGACCAAAGAGCCAAGCAAATATAAATGTCTAAACGAGCCACAAACGTGTTGCACATAGTTCTAGTCTGAAAAGCGAAATAAACTATCAAAATCCAGCGGGCCGTAAGTATAGGCCACAGTGCGGCGTGGCCTAGGAATAACTTATTCATACCGTTCATGTGTGCCCCGTATGAACGTGAGTTGTGTGCAAATTATATAATATACGACAACTTTTCGTACTTTCTTGTTACCCTATGTTACCCTACCCCTGAATTTTTGTTGTTTTTTTTTTGCGCAATAAATACTTTATTTGAGGGTTAGGAGTGTAAAAGTAAGATGTCGTGTTTTATGTCATGGCTCTAAAGGGTTAAGTCGATAGCAATTCCAGTTTAATTGACGGATGCGAGGTGGCGTGTTCTGGGTTTATAAGTCACCTGTCTTTTTTTATTCGTTACTGAAGTAAAGTTTGTTTGTGATGAGAAGACAACTGTCATGGATTTTGAATCCTAATTTATTTCAAACTAAGTTCTGCCAGTGGCTTCGCCCGCGTAAAAGGCCATATTACATTTTAGTAAAAAAAACTTACGTCAATCGTCGTGAGATGCATTTTTAAATTTTAGTTAAATGTCCCATAAGATACAGACGATACAGACGGGTGTTACAAATCTTTGAAGTTGCCGGCTTTTCTCTGATCTATTATGCATGAACTCTATGTATTGGTAAAAAAAACAGCATGAAAACCTGTTTAGTAGTTTTTGATTTTATCGTAAACAGACAGACATAACGAAGGAACTTAATTTTAGAAATATGTAAAGATAAGGATTTTCTGTGATTTTTAAACCTTCGTATGCCGTAATTAGAGACACAATTAAAAAGCCATAGTGTCTCGCGTAGATTTGCGATCAACATACAATGGGTTAAGGTTGATCATTTTGAGTACCTAACATTGCTAACCTAACCCCATCATATGAGTTAAGAGACGCTATCCAAATCGATATAACTATAGCCCCCCCAAAATGCAGGAACCCATTAAAGATCCGCCACAGAGATTGAGCATGAACTCGAAAAGCCCGTAGACACTTCCGAAAACTCTTAATACACGGCCAAAAACTTCCAACAACCATAAATTATTAAGATTCAAACACTCTGAAAGACGACAATTTAGTAAGAACAATATTACTGGAAAACACGTGCTTTAAATGTAAAATATCAAGTGATACAGAGTTACAGAAACCGACTCGGAACTTGGAAAAGTAAAATGTTTATGAATGTACGATGAAACTTCGTAGGACGAACTTTCAACGCTTTTCGTAGAGCAGGGATTACATGAGAACTGCGTTACTAGAGAGAGGCCGTCTCACCGTCCGATAATGGAATAAAATTGTGAACTTTCACGCCGCATTAATTCTTTGCGCTGGGGATAATCGCGAGTCAATACACTTTGACCTTACTTTGTAATAGTTGATGTATAAAAGAAAGTCGTGCTAGTTACACTATTTATAACACAAGAACGGCTGAACTGATTTGGCTGAAAATTGGTTGGGAGGTAGCTTAGAGACATAGAATACTTTTTACATGAAAGTCTTTTTAATAATCTTTAATCTGTTTCCGCTTCCGCCATAAAGCGGGAGAAATCATAAGATGATTTAAAAAAAAAACTGTACTACACTAATATATAAAGAGGTAAAGTTTATTTTTGTTTGTAGGAGGTAATCTCTGAAAGTGCTGGTCCGATTGCTGAAATTATTTCACGGATAGAATGCTGCTTTATTCCTGAGTGACATAGGCTATATTTTATGTACGGGAGTGTAGCCGCGGGCAAAAGCTAGTAGTTGATATACACAAGGTGTCGTTTTGAAGCTGCAAAATATTTCAGGAGGTAATTATGTTAGTGATTCTCGACCCGAATCAATAATAAAATAAGTAGGTAATTTATTTTTTTTTATAACCGCGCTTTTTTTCACACACACAAACACGGAACAATAAAGGGCGTTTTCACACACACACTAACTCGCAACGATAGTTTCATAAATAATGTATCATCCAATCATCATCCCGCACGCCACACCCTAGCCACGCCCCCGCGGCCATCGATCAATCGATTTAGTTTAGTGTAATTAAACAATTAAATAACAAGTATTACTGATTATTGACCAGGTATCGTTTTTTTATATGATTATTTATGAGTTTTATTACAACCTCCTGAAATATTGTGCAGTTTTAAAACTGCACCTTGTATAAGGCCGTCACTCATATGTTTAAGTTTAAATGTAGTTTTACCATCTAAAGTTGTACGTTTATCGACTTTTGAAATATTTGAATAAAGTTTCAGAAATAGTTTGAATAATGCCTGACGGCTGTCCAAAAACGTAATTATAGCTAAATAAAGATTTATTGTTACAAAAACAAAATCTAAACGAAGGAATCTGATTCGTCGGAATGATATTGCAATTAGTCAGTCAAAACAATCCATTAAGTACATCTTCGTCTCAGACAGATTTGATTTAAAGCCTCTAATAATATACAAATACTTGATAGATAATAACTTGTACATCGTATTCGGGTACTTCCGTGCCACCGTTGATCGTACTTCTGTTTAAAACCACGGTATTAGTTCCACAACATGTAATTTTCTCCACAAAAATTACATGCATATAGAAATATTCTGTGGGCCGCAGATAGCCCGGGGCGACGTCTCATATATTAGCTTATTTCCTACAGTTATAACGATCAGAAACAAAAACATAGGCCCTGACTAGTTTCCAATTAATCGTAATAATTGGTAGTGAACGTGGCCATGTATTGGGGTATGTGAGGCTATTTATTTGAGCCACACCTGGTGTTCATTGCCCGCAGGCTGGGTTCAGGCTGTTGTTCAGAACAGCCATTCTTCTGGTAAATAATGAACGGATATTGTTCGCTCGGTTTAAAAGTTTAATACGTGGCGTGTGTTTGCGGTACATTTTTAAGATCCTTTTTGAAATGGGTTGCGGCGCTGTTAAAGTGATTTTGTTTTGATTGATTTTGCTGCGGGTTTTGATGGGGTTTGACGGCTTTTTCTTTAATATTTGATACAATTTTAGCATGTTTGGTGGACGTGTTATCTTGATGGGTTGTATCCATTTTTAAATAAGTTCAATATAACCTGCATGGTTTGCAATAGTTGAAAACCTTTATGCACTTGTCGTCTATCATTTATGCTGAATTGGACCTATTTTGGCGTAGGCCCTATTGTATTTTTGCTTCCTTTATTTTGTTTATAGGTACCTTTAACTAGTTGTGTATGTGTGCATAGGGTTGTGCCAAATAAATACATTTTCTTTCTTACAACAGAGATGAATAAAATACATACTGATAGACGCAATATAAATAAAACAAAAACTTTACCTCTAAACTAAATTCTAACTAAACTGACCAACAAACAAGCCGATTGAAGCAAACCAAATTGAACACGATTGATGGCCATTGATCCACTCTCAAAATACTTTGTGCATTCAAATAAAACTACACATCATCTCCAGGGCGGTCCGGATCAATTTTCTGTTTACAACCCAATACCATCAAAGAAAACCGAATGCTGGACTAATTGACCGTAATAGCACACTTAGAAACTAACTTATTCTATTTACAACCCAACGGACTGGACACACAACTTTTTATACGTAAGAATTAGACTTAATTAGGACGACAGAGGTTCTTTTTATAAGTATTTAAATTAGGAACTTGTTTTTTTTTTTATTGACGTTCATCGTGTACAGTCCGCTCAAGAATTTATAGCCTCCGCTTGTATTCTCTTCTAGTGTTGTAGTGTGGAATGAAAACTTGATGGTAGTTACCAATAATGACATATGCATTTTTAAAACCTCGGCAACGATGTCGATGCGTTATTATGACCTACTTGAAATTGCAGTTATTAGACTACTAGGTTATAAATGAACGTGCAACTACTTCAGAAAAAATATTAAAATGACTGTTTTTAAATCTAGTTGCTATTATGTCTGTAATGGTCTGGGAATGAAGCAAAAACAGAGAATATGCAGTGACAAAGTAAGTACAATAATTTGCAATCTCCAGAGGGTTCTAAATGGCAAAGGGAAATGAAATGTTCTCAAATAGTCGTTGGTTATGGGGTTGCCAATTGTCGTTTCTACCGCTTAGAAATTGACACCCCATAAGGATATAAGATTAAACCTTTTTCGTAAATTTTCTCATTATAGCATTCTAGTGAGGCTGACGACATACTAAAGCAAATTTCAGTAAATTCAATGTACATAGCGTAAAATCATCAAAGTGCGGTGTAGATTCATCGGGTCTAAATCTCACGTCGATGCATTCTTGCTTAGGAAACTTGTTATATAAACATTACATAACCACAGGCACACAATAAGATATTTAATACTAAATAATCATTAAATATTTTCACTGTGAAGGTTCCTGTTTGCTGTGTCAACTACAACGAGTTTAACAATTAAGTTTTCGATAAGTATTGATTGCTGGTTAAAGTTTGTCGATATTGATATGTCGAATATTTTCTTCGAATGCATTACTTGTGTACATACTTAGTGCAACGCACTTTATTTTGCCGCTGAGTGTACCTTCGAATTATGAAATTTGAAGCTTCGAATTATATTGTTGAATTTTTTGAGCGTTTTTTTTTTTCTTTAATAATGGTTTATTTGTCTTTTCTATGTTACACCAAATTCAAGTAACATGGGACAAAGCCAGGAAGATGATGATTGATGAAGATGATTTTTTTTTTTAAGGACAATCAACCAACAAAGCCATACAAAGATTCAGTATTCTTACATTTCATAGCGTAGCCCTAATAAAGTGCAGCCATGGCATGTATTAATCATAGAAAGATTTATGAAGTAAGTCTATTCACATTTTTTTGACGATAAGCCAATAAAATTAAATAAATAATAAACTTAATAGTTTTTAAATGCCTCTAATGCTCCACCCACCAATTTATTTTAGCAAGTTAATTAAAATTATGGGTTTCCAATTATTTTAATACCTTGATTTAAGAACCTGACGAATTCCAATATTTTACTGATTCACACTTAGACGCTAATACAATCTCGCTCTACATAAATTATGTAGGTTTATGTTGCTACATCATAATTTTGAAACTTAATTTAAATATTATGGGAGATATTGACACTACAGTGTGAACTGACCCTAAAAGTGTGTCAAAAGTAGTCAAAACTTAATCATAAGCAACTTACACATATTTCAAACTAGCTTTTGTCAGCGGCTTTGCTCGCATGAAAATAGTTTCCTCCATAGAAGCTTTGGATTCCCGTTTTATCTCTTTTAGGGTTGAATTTTGGAAAAACCTTTCTTTTTCTTTGTAAACATTATAAATTTTGCGTTCTAGGTTCAAGGGTTTGGGCTAGACATTGATAAGCCAGTAAGTAAGACAGAGCTTTCATCGTCATCAGCCTTTTTTAATGTTCCCACTGCTGTGACTCAGGCCTCCTCTCTAGGAGAGAGAATGGGCCGTAATCCACTACGCGGGCCCAGTGCGGGTTGGTGAATGTCACATGTCTTCGAATTTTTGGTTCTAGGACTTGCCGGTATCCTCACAATGTTTTCCGTCACCGTTTTGAGAGCAGTGGTGATGAAATAAATTACACAAAGTAATGCGCCTGGCTGGGTTTGAACCCGCGACCTACAACTCGTAAGTCGGAGCCATTACCACTCGGCTACCTCTGCTCTAGCTCACAAGCAGAGCTTTGCCTTTTATATATTCATATTCCACAAAATAGATTCATCGAAAGAAGGTTTCATGTAAAAATAGATTTCACGTTTAGAATAATCCTTATTTATCCCAGTTACCCCTTCAAAACTGTATCCAATACTAGATTTCCTGCTTTTTTATTGCAAATAATATTTTATTTGTACACTTTTGCGGGGTTGTGGCAAAAAATTAAGCTACTCGAAGATTTGTTACGCTCAAAACATTTTTTTGATGCAGAAATTCTGTCGAAGGGCTAAACTCCATATAAAGAAGGGCCACATTACTATAGTCAGTTATTTATGTTCTGTTTAGTGAGGTTATCCCTAGACGTGATTCAATGGTTATAGAATTACTAGCTGCTGCCAGGGGCTTCATCCGCATTATTGTAGAAAATAATATCAAGAAAACATACTCCCGGGATGAAAAAGTATGCCATGTGCTATTCCAGGATATGATTTACCAGTGTACCAAGTTTCATCGAAATCTGTTTTGCTGTTCGACAGTGAAGAAGTAACAAACATACATACATACTACAAACCTTTGCTTTTATAATATTAGAGTGATTTAAAGATCAGCGAAAATCAGTTTTACCTTTTTTTTTTGCTGTCTGTACTTTTAAATGACGTGATTTTTTTTGCAATAAGTACGCTTAAATAGTAAATGTAAAGCCTTCGTCCTTTTCTATTAGACAACCTTAAATATTTAAGATCTTGTTTCTGCTAACGGCTCACACGCTTAAAAAAAGAAGTCCCAAAGGACCATACGCCCGGGATAAAAAGTGTGGGCTATTCCAGAACACGATCTACACGTTGGCCTAATTTCATCCAAATCCGTTCAGCCGTTTCAGAGTGAAGGCGTAAAAAATATATACATGCATAATATACAAATTTTCGCGTTTGTAATATTAGTGTGAAACATAAACAAAGTTAAACATCTTGATCCTTATTAAAGCACAAAAATATGATAACAAAAACCAAATCCACTTTCTTAAAGTCCCTACAAAAAACCCTATTACGTAAAAACTTCAGCATGATCGAACATCACTAGAATACCTTCGAAAAACGTAAACACCGCTAGAACCCATAATCTGCCGGTTATCTAAACTTTAGTCAAAGGTCTGTACGAGTATGTCGGATTTTTCCGGCTGCTAACATTCGCAAAGTGGAAATTCCTCACGTGAACCACCTAGGCAACGCGCTGACCGAGAACCCGTTTTAACTTGTTAAAGATTCGCTATTAAATAAATAGTAGCCTTTAGCCTTTGAGAGGGTATTGCATGGAACAAATTCTGGCTGTAAGTTTTGTGAAATTATCACCTTTGAACTTTGAAACCTGAAATTGGATCCAAGAAAACTAGATATCCTAGTGAACAGTATCCAAATCACAAATCCAGTATCTTCTTGCAAAATAACAAGTTAGAACTTCGTGTCATTAGAATGATAAAAGCCCAATTCAGAATACAGATAAAGTTCAAACTCAATTCCAACAAGTTTTTCATTCAAGATTTCTAGACACAATGGAGCACTTAATTCGGAAAACTTATCTATAACTAGCTTTTTCCTACAGCTTCGCCCGCGTGCATAAAATATAAAATATAAGCCTATGTTACTCAGGAATAAAGCAGCTTTCTAACAATACAAAAATTTTAGCAATCAGACCAGTACTTTCAGAGATTACCTCCTACAAACCAAACAAAACAATAAAACAAACGTTACCTCTTTATAATACTAGTATAGATAACACGAACAAAATAAACATATTTATAGAAACTGTGCTTTAATAAATCAAATAAGATGTCATGATTACAGGAAATATATAGTGTAGAACGATACCTCTTATCATTGACAATAACTCATTAATATTTGATGGCTGGACTACTTATTGAGACGTTACATATGCATCTGCATCGTTTGTTATCGATCAGAATTCTAAACAAACCGTTATTTTATACGATAAAATATTAAAGTAATTTGAATTTACATTAAACTAGGTTGGTTTTTGAATAAAACTAACTTATTTTATAATCATGAAAACTATCATAGAGTCGTTTATGTACCCATTCAAAGACGCTGTCATATTTCTCTTTCTTATATTTCCGTATTTAAAAATGTGTCATATTTATGTGACATAGTCGTCATTTCATTACAAGTAAATTATTTTTAATTACTTATTTTTAATTCGTGATTTAAGTAATGGGAAATGCTAACAGTGTTCCATTTCAAAACAGATTTCAATTATGTTTTCGTTTAAAATAAGCTTTTAACTTTTATGTTGTTTGTTTAATTTTGTTTCTGTGTATTTAATTTAAAATAACAGCCATAAATTTAAGTTAATAGATAACATTTGATGCTATTGCTTTTTTCTAAAACAACATTTCTAATGTAAAAGAATGTTATGTAAAGTTATCTCGATTCAAACATTATAAATGGACACAGTTTTAATAACGTTCAATTTTACCCCGAAACGATTCCGATAATAAAGCAGTTAAAAGCTAAAATGTTATCTTCCCATTTAAAACATTGTTGTTAGTATCGACGATCCAGTAAATTAACATAGTATAACTTAATTATACCCTGCAATACCCAGAAAGGGTTACTGTACAATTAAAAAATGGATAGCAATTATTTCCCATACCTTGTATCGAAGAAATTGAGTTAGTTTTCAATAAAAGTCCATTCACGTTGAAGATGCGAGCAGTTATCAAATAATCATACAGTCACTGAAAACCGGCAAATTAATCTAATAGTCCATAGGGTAGCACAGGGCACGATCAAATCCAGTTCAGGGCACACAACACACCAATAATGCTCTATTAATTAATTTCAATTTATGTTAATTACGGAATCGGGTACGATGCGATAGCGAGAGGGGAAGACGGGGACGCGTGCGCTTGGTTCGCGCGCCAAGCGTGGACTGCCGGCTGGCGGCTAGAAGCATTTCTAAATATACACCCCCCGAACGTTTCCCGCGCACCCTATGGGCGCAACGCGTGTTCCATGCAATTTTCTATAAATTTTCGCATAAGCTCCGAAGCCGCGCTGTCAAAAGCTGTTTCTACTGAAACTCGCCCCCAAACGGTGTGTGCACGTTTTAATTGAATTAAGTGTAATGCGGGTTTCTGAAAAGTAAATTGAAAATTAGCACACGTAAAACTACCTGTGCCGCATTGCATAGTGTTTAGATGGTATGACGATTTCTTGTTTGATGTATCTTGAATTTTACGTATCCACTAACGGTTTCAGTTAAAAGTTAAAGCTTCTGAATGACAAATAACTCTAAGCGGTAAATTATGGTAATGCTCGTTAATTTGCTACGAGCAAATTGCTACATTATTCCACCTAATATTATGGGCCGTAGCGCTACGGTTTTTCGTAGCGGCCGCGTAGCATTTTATTTGCGAACTCCTAAAAGTCGTTAGACAGAAGTTATTATCTATAACCTTAAGAACGAAATGGAAATCATCAAAGATCAGACTCTTTTGTTTCAGATTGAACGAGACTTCTGTAAATAAAACATCGTTTCGAAGTTATAATTGAACAACATACCTACTCGGCTGAAGTATTGCGATAAAGTTTTGTTTTGTTTCGAACGTTTTCTTTACGAATTTATCTGTAAATTGAAACGGGAATAAATCAACAGAAATTACTTTCGTAATGTTTCAGTTTTATTTCAATATCATAAAGTTTTAGATACCTTACTAACAACTTGTACTTCTAGCGATTGGTTTACCTACTCTTCCGTAAAGGAACAGGTCGTGAAAACAAAAACATTGTTAGTAAAACTGAGGTTTTATGATTGAAAAACTTAAGATTATTTATGATGATTGATAATATCATAACTTTGCGCTTGTAGTTTCTAAAGCGGTAAGCTGAGATGTACCAAACTCACATTTTGCTAGTTTTATTCACGAATCCTTTGGTTACGTGGAAAATTATTCGTATCAAATAACTCCTCCCGCTCTGGCTTGAGCGAGAAGAAGTATCAAACTTTTACTGACTAAAACCCATAGTATTTCTTCAGTTGCCTCTGGACCCTGGTCCAGGCCATGGTCCGGAGTCCTAGCGAAGGAGGCGGCCCCACGCTTGAAGGAACGGCCATCTTTACTCCCTAGCAGCCTAGATCCCGACCTCGATAAACAGCCACAGCAGGTGCAGGCTTGCGGGCAACGAACAATGGGTAGCTCGCCGTCCGGTAACCGTCCGAACCAAGTCGTCTCGTTGACGATCTCAATCCGAGTCGTTGATGGCGCGGTAGCTATAGTGTCCCACGCGCGCCTTAAAGAGATCAGAAAAATAAGGGACCAGCAGGACCGATTCCTACTATGCACATTGGTCGTCTTCTGAAAAGGTTACTCGTGGTCTTCGGAGACAAAGGGCATCTGATGGAACGTAGGTGTGTTTTTAGTCAGTAAAAGTCGCCCTCGCTCTCTCCGCTCTAGAGCAGTAGTAGTCAGAAAGGGAAACCCTTGGTCCTGAACTGAAAGGACAATGAAAAATAAGTGTGGATTTAGTCAGTACAAGTTGGACACGCCCTCTCGCTCCACCTTAGAACGAGAAAAGTTATTGGATGATTCATCAATATCTCCATTTCATCCGAAATACGTCCACTGTTGGACATAGGACTCCCCAAATGTCGCCATAATGAACGGTCCTGTGCGCCATGCATCCAACAGATTCCTACCACCCTTAGTAGGTCATTGGTCCTCTTTGTAGGAGGCCTTCAAAACCCTGTGACTCCAGAACCTTTAGGATCCAAAGGCCATCTGTTCCACAAGAAATGTGCCCTGCTCACATTTTTTTTTTTTCGGTGGGGAAAATCATCCAATGACAACCCCCGCTCTTGGGCGGAACGAGAGATAGTGTCAGACTCTTACTGACTAAAAAACCCACCCCGTTCCTTCAAGTCTTCATACCGGGGCTCGAGTTCCCTTTTGAATAACCGTAGCCCCAGTAGGCTTCGACCCGGCTGGGCCCTTACTGTTGCTGACAACTCCTTGAGGCGCGCGGGAACAGTGCGCGCCGTCGACGACTTGGGTTTGGTCCGGACAGTTACCGGACGGCTCATTGCTCACTGTCCGCAAGCCCGCACCTACGGTGGCTGGAAATCAAGATCGGAATCCCGGCGGCAGTGAGAGCGCCATTGCCTGATGCTGCCTGCCCACTGCCACTTAAATTTGGCGATTTTTTTTCTGATTTTTCATGGAAGGAAACTCCGAAAATAACCCTTTCCATTTTCTTTAGCATAACTCTTTCCATTCCCTTTAGCATAACCCTTCCTATTGCCATAAAAGTCACCCAAAGGGCATTGGAAAGGGTCATTCCCTTCCATTGCCCTTTGATTCACTTTAAGCCTTCTGATTAGGCCCATTGGGCAATTACTAACCTTAAAAAAAGGCCCATGCCACTAAATCTAGCAAAACAAAATAAGCCGATATATTTAAATAGCAGTTATTTCTCACACATGTTGCCGCTCGATTGCCGTGTAAATTTTATTGCAATTAAACGGACACTGAATAAAATTGTTTTGATCGTGGGACTCGCTCGCTGATACATTTTTACGAGCGATACCAAACGATCGTCAACACAATAAAACGATATAAAGGTACAGATAATAAATTAACTAGTTACTAATTATGTGTAATTCATATATATGTCGTGGCCCGATCTTAGAATTAATGACTTTATGATATGGCCAAATAAAACAGTCCAGCACGCTTAGCCAAGTTGTTATTCTGCAATCGTTAACGCTGTCGAAAAGTGATGAAACGTATTGGAATGACGTCATCTCAACGTAAAGTAGCGTGGTCAGGGGCCGTATTATGACCTCTTAAAACCATCATGTTTTCGGTGTGAAAAAGAGACGGAGCTATACAGGACGAACAGCACTATCCTTTTCTCACACAGAAAACATGATGGTTTTAAGATGTCATAATACGGCCGCAGAACAAACGAATAGACAATTCGTAGTCAAGTTCACATCGTTCAATATCGTTTCTACGATATTTAACGCTACATCCTTTGTTATACAAACGCTACATTGTAGAACGAGCGGCCGACTCGGGCGCGTCAACATGGCTACCAACTTATCGTTTTCTACAATTGCTGTCACCGAGGCATCACCGATTAGAGAACGGAATTCGATTGTAACTTGGCTAGGGGGGCAGATCGTTTTAAACGGTTTGATAATATTTCAATCCTCATTGGCCTAGTTTCTTTAGACCTTTTATTATAATAAAAATTGTAAATCAATGATATGGCCAAACGAGAATTGACATATTATCAAACTTTAACATTTAAACGATCTGTCCAGTTTTAATTGGCCATATCATAAAGTAATAAACCAAGATCTTTTTTTTTTTTTTTTTTTTTTTTTTTTTTTTTTTTTTTTTTTTTTTTTTTTTATGGTGGGAAAAAATCATGCATTGACATCCCCCGCCCTTGGGCGGAGCGGGAGATAGTGTCAGACTCTTACTGACTAAAAGACCCACCCCGTTCCTTCTAGCCTTCATACCGGGGCTCGAGCGCCCTTACGGATAACCCTGGCCCCAGTAGGCTTCGACCCGGCTGGGTCCCTGCTGTTGCTGACAACTCCTTGAGGCGCGCGGGAACAGTGCGCGCCGTCGACGACTTGGGCTTGGTCCGGACAGTTACCGGACGGCCGGACAGCGAGCTACCCATTGCTCACTGTCCGCAAGCAAGCGCCTACGGTGGCCGGAAATCGGGATCAGAATCCCGGCGGCGGCGGCGGCGATAACGCCGTTGCCTGATGCGTTCGGCCTCCTCCTTTGCGAGCATTACTGCTTCGCAGAAGTCGGCGACCGCCTGCCACTCCTCCTCGCTCCGGATCATGGCCTCAACCAAGGCCCGACGCGAGAGGTCTCCGCCGCCGATCGCCCCCACGAGGGCACGGCGATGCTCCGCCCAAGCAGGGCACACCTCGACTGTGTGCTCCACCGTGTCCTCCGGGCGTTCCGCACAGTGGCGACACCCGGGCGTCACTTCCGCATGAATCCGGTGCAGGAAACTCCCGAACGAACCATGTCCGGTGAGTACCTGAGTCATGCGGAAGGTAAGGACGCCGTGAGGTCTTTCCAGCCACGCCTCAAAGAGGGGACTTACCGCCAAGATTGTGGCGTGCCCAGCACTGGGTTGCGATAGTCGTTGACGCCACTTCACCATGAGATCCCGCCGGAGCTCTGTCCGCCATGCCGTGACCTGTCGCGGCAGCGGACTTTCACCCCGGCGTTGCATCTCCACGCGCATATCGTGCATGTGTGCAAGGACTGTTGCCTCCAGATCCCACGGTGGTAAGCCAGCCAGAAGGCTCGCCGCTTCGCGGGAGACCGTGCAGTATCCCCGCACCATCCTTATTGCCATGACCCTCTGGCAGGCGTTCAGTATGGCCGCCGGTTGCTTTTTCAGCGACGGCGCCCACACCGGCGCCCCGTAGAGGGCCATGGACCGAACGATCCCCGCGTAGAGCCTCCGGCAGGAGGCGTCTGGATCCCCAAGGTTGGGCAGGAGCCGCTTGAGCGCAGCCCCAGCCCGGTTGAGTTTGGGAGCCAGACGTCGGAAATGCTCCACGAAATTCCACCGGCTGTCGAGGACGAGTCCCAGGTACTTCATCGTCGACCCGACACCGATGTGAACTCCTCCTACCGTTAGTTGGGAACTCAATGGCGGCGCGTTCCGAGAGCGGTGACCGTGAAAACACATCGCCTCGGATTTGTGAAGCGCCACCTCCAGTCCCAACTCCTGGATCCTATCAACGACCATCGCAACCCCGCGTGTCGCTAGAGCGACCGCCGCCTGGTACGACTCTCCCTGCGCTAGGACCAGCGTGTCGTCTGCGTAGCAAACCACGCTGACCCCGTCAGGGAAGTCGCCGCGCAGCACGTAGTCGTACCCGATGTTCCACAAGGGTGGCCCTAGTACCGACCCCTGCGGAACACCGCACGACATCTCTCGACGTTTCCAGTCTCCCTGGTGACCGGGGTAGACTATAAATCTTTCCGACAGATAGGCCTCGACCACTCGACAGAGGTATTCGGGCACCCGGTGGTACCGGAGTGCCCTCCGGATCGTACTCCAGGGCAGGGAATTGAACGCGTTGGCAATGTCCAAGGACACTGCCACGACACACCTGCCCCGGGACACCGCAGCCCCCGTCGTGAGGGCTCGCACGCGCATGATGGCGTCCACCGTGGAGCGCATCCTGCGAAAGCCGAACTGACCGTCCGAAAGGTCCGGCCCCACCCGTGTTAGGCGCCCGACGAGGCGGTTTGCAATGACTCTCTCAAAGAGCTTGCCCACCTCGTCGAGCAGCACAATGGGCCGGTACGCGGACGGAGAGTCCGCAGGGCGCCCTGGCTTCGCTATGAGGACCAGTTTCCCCGTCTTCCAGCAAAGTGGGAACTGGCCCCTCTCCAGGCATGCGCTGAAGAGCCCTCTCAGTCGAGGCCCGAGAGCCTCCATGGCCAGGACCCAGGCCTTTCCAGGCAAGCCATCGGGTCCTGGGGCGGTGTTTTTGGCACTCAGCCTTCGCACCGCCACTCTCATCTCTACCTCGGTCACCTCTGGAGCATCGTCGTCGTCGTCGCTATTGCGGTCCGCGTTAGACACCGCTGGCGAAGGCGGAGCCATGGGCGGGGGGGAGTGTTCCCCCCGCGCAGGGAACAAAGCGTTCACCGCACCCTCCACGATCAGGGGCCGGAGACTCTGAGTCAGCGGGGGAGCCCAGGGGCGCAGTTTTTCCCGTACTGTTTTGTACGGGCGCCCCCACGGGTCCGCGTTCAGAGACCCCAGCCACACGTTGCGGGCCTCCAGTTTGGCCCGCTTGATTTCCGCTCGGAGGGTGCGTTTTGCCGCTCTGTATCCCTCATACAGCTCCGCCTTTCTGGCCTCCGCATCTGGCGGGCGGATGCGGCGCCTGCAGTGTCTGGCGTACCGGCGCCGCGCGTGACTGCATGCGTTGCGCAGTGCAGCAATCTCCGGCGACCACCAGCACACCTGGCGCTTAGCTCGCCCTGGACGGACTCGGGGCATTGCCGCGTCGCAGATTTGCGACATGGCCTCCCGGAACCACTCCGCCTCGACGTCTATGTCGACAGGCCTGTCCGGTGCTTGCACCCAGGCCTGTACCGTCGCGGCTTCCAGGAGGAGCTCCCGGTCCATCTGCTTAAGCGCCCACCGCGGACCGCAAGGGCTCTGTCGGACCGGCGCGGCCGAGGTTTCGGCGGAGACGTCCAACCGGATGTACCGGTGGTCGGAGTACGTCTCCACCTCCTCCATAACGCGCCAGTCGACGACACGTGGTGACAGGGCGGGGCTGGCGAACGAGATGTCCACCACTGATTCGCCCCGCATCCGCACCAACGTGGGGACAGAACCCCGGTTCAGGACGACCAGGCCCAGCTCCAAAGCCCAGTCCTCCACCATCCGACCCCGTGGGTTCGTGTACCGGGAACCCCAAGCCGTGTTCCAGGCGTTGAAGTCCCCGCAAACGATCACGGGGAGGGTACCAAACCCAGCGACGACGACATTTAGCTCCATAAGGGAGACTTGGAGTTCGTCGAGAGATCTGTTCGGGGACAGGTAGACGCCTACCACTGCAATGTCCCCGAACCGTGCTGCCACGCAACCCCGTCCCCTCGCAACAGCCTCGAGGGGCGGGGTACCGGCGGCGGCCGACGAGATTAACGTCACCGAGCCGTCTAGGTCCTGAACCCAGTCTCCACGGGGATGGACGTAGTACGGCTCGGAGACGACGGCGACATTTATCGACCACTGCGCCATGCTCTGGAGCAACAGATCCTGAGCGGGGGCGCAGTGGTTGATGTTCGCCTGGAGGAGACGGAATGGGGCCGTTATTGGCAGTCCATTGTCTCCTCCCGAGCCCTTCTTGAGGGCACTGCCGTGGCGGGTGCGGCGGCGACAGCGGCGGCGGCCAAGGAGGCGGCCGCGGCGGTGAGGACGTCGGCGGGGATGGGCCTACGGGCCTTGCCTTTGGCCTTGGCGGGAGGGTCGCAGGACCGGCCCCCAGCCCGGTGGTCGGCCGGCTTGCCTGCCGCCGCACATGCGTAGCAGTGCGGCGGAGCACGGCATTCTGCGGCCTTGTGACCGGGCTGGCCACACTGATAGCAGCGGTCACTGCGGTCCTCCTCCGCGGCGCAGCGGGCGCCAACGTGGTGCCCCACGTGGCATCGGTAGCACCGCAGAGGTCTGGGCTCCAGCAGTTTTACCCGCGCAGAAACCCAGCCCACCAGAAGCCGTCGGCCCTCCCCGGTGATGCTCTTGGCCGCTGACACGGGGCAGCTCACCGTTACTGCCCCCATACCCGTGCCGTCAGCACGGATGGCACCTGCTCGGACTTGGTCGGCAAGGCAACCACCCGCCCCGACGACGGCGGCCACGACCTCGTCCACCGTCACTGAGTCGTCCAGGCCCATAATGCGCATGTCAACGCATTTTGTGGGCCTGGACACTCGGGCCTCCTCCGCGTCCAAGGATGTCCGGAGTTTCTCGGCCAAGGCGTCCGCGGTGGTGCCGCTGTTCGCTCCGGGGACCTCCAGCATAAGGGCACCGGTCGCGGTGTGCCGCATCCGAAAGCCCCCGGTGATTCCGAGTTCGGAGAGGTTCACCTCCCGCCTCGCTTTCCGGATGACTTCCCCGTAGGTCGCGCCCTTTTTCTCCGCCGCCGGCTGCAGTGTGATCACTACAGCCGAAGAATCCGGGGAGCGAAGCCTAGCCTCGATGGCCCTCTTTTTGCGCTGCCGTCGCCGCTCGCGTTTCTTGGCGGCCCGTGCCGCCTTGCCCGCTCGTTTCTTGGCTCCGGCCACTTGCCATTCGGCTTCGACCGGAGATTCCGTAGGCAGGGGAGCCGGCATAGGCCGCCTGCTTGACGCTACGGAGGGGGCTCCCGCCACTTTGGTGGCCGGCGCCGCTTTGCCCTTCTTGGGAGGGGCGGCAGCAGGGGCTGGCTTCCCCTGCTGCTGTTTTCTGGCCAGTCTGGCCTGCCCTGACGGGCCCGACCTGGGCACAACTGCCGTGGTTGTTGCGGCGGCGGCGGCATAAGACGCCATCGTTCGCTGACCTGAGGCCGCCAGCGGAGGGCGCAGCACTATACCCTCCAGCAGGGACAGCTGCTGCTTCATGCGCAGCTGGAACTGCTGCTGCTGCTGTTGCAGCTGCTGCTGGAAAGCAGCTAGTTCCTGCCGCACCAGCGTCAGCAGCTGGCTCTCCGGCTCGGGCTGGGCCTGGGGCTGGCTTTGCCCGTTCCCCTGCTTGCGCCCCCCCTCCGTCGGCTTCTGATGGCCTGCTTTCGCGAGCTCCGTCTAGATCTCCGTCCGGAGCTCGGCCTGGAGCTCACTCCGGAGCTTCGCCACCCTCTTTTTGAGGGAGGCGTCAAATGCCTCCCTGAGGGACACGGCATGGCGCTGCACCGTCCTCTCTTTGGAGGTCTTCTCCCTTTTGCGGCTCACATCTCGCAAAAGGGTGACGGCCAGCCTTTGGAGCGACTCCCCCTCCGAGTCCTCCCCGGCATGCCTCTCACTGCCGGATGGCTCCGAGAGGTCCATCCGGGCGCAGGTCGCTCCAGGGTGACGCCCCTCCACGGCCAGCCTGTCGACTTGCTGGGCAGAGCCTTTGGCCTTAAGCACCCGCCCTTTTCCACGGGCTCGGCCCGCGCCGCGGCTGCTGGTGGCAATTTTCCTCGCCGACGGGTTCTCCCCCTCTGTGTCGGAGGACGATCTGTCCCTCGACACAGGGCGCTTTAAAGAGAGACGATATTCTCTGCCGGGGTCTCCACCGGGGTCTCCACCGGGGCCTCCTCCGGGGTCTCCCACAGCCTCTGCCTCCGAACCTCTACTGGGGTCTCCCCCAGCCTCTTCCCTCTCCGAGCCCTCCGAGCTCCTTCTGGATGCCGCGTCGGACTCCGACCGCGCATCACTCCCTGGATTTTTAAAAAATTTTGAATTATGAGTTTCCATTTCTGTTCCCACGAGTAAGTATATTGTTTTACTGGCTCAAATACGTGGTTCGCACTAGAGACTAATTTAGCTACCCATTAGTCAAGCTAACAACCTCCCTCACGGTGCGCCGCCGCTTGGAGGTTTGGGGTAATTTTTTATAGAGGTTGTCTTCCTCGCGGCCCGGGCGGTTAAGCCAAGACCCTCGTCCCCCATCAAAAGTCAGAAACATGACCTTGGACAATCTCTGGGGCTACGAGACCAACGGTGGCAGAAGGAGGAGCAAGCCTTCCTCCTGCCTGCCCGGCGGCAGTGTGAGTGCGCACCGAGCCCGCTCTTACTTCGCCACTGTGCCCTCTGCTTTAGCAGAGGGACACGCGTTGAAGCGTTCCTACAGACAGAACATTCGCAGACGGCCATCGAGGCCCCTTAGGCAGCAATACCCAAGGGGGTCATTGGCCGCCTCCCAGGGTGCACCGTCCCGCAGACTGGCCTTAGCTCCGGACGTATCCGCAAGGGAACTACAGCCTGCGGGCACTCGTGGAGGTTTTCTGTCGTGGCACCCCAATAAACCAAGATCTGGCCAGGGCATATATAGTGTGACTGGTAATTAGTGTACGATACTTAAACACGTGATTGTGCTCATGATAACCAACAACTTTTACTATGGGAACTAACCTGAAATCGCAAACAAAAATTAGCTGTTCAGTACATTTATGTTTGCCTAATGTACTGAACAGCTGATATTTTTTTCGTGATTTCGGGTTTACTCCCACAATAAAAATTGTTTGTTATCATGAGCACAATCACGTGTTTAAGTATCGTACACTAATTACCAGTCACCCTAAATAACAGGAGGAATTTACTGACTGACATATAAGCACACAGTCGAAGGTACTAGGACTAGGACCGTGAAATTATACACAAAGGTAGCTTTTATAGTGTAGGCGAGCACTAATAAAAGGTTTTCCAAAATTAATTCTCAAAGGGGATGAAAGGGGGTACAAATCCGTATGGAAAAACTCACTTTCACGAGCACTAAGCCGCTGGCAGGAGCTAGTAATCTGATAAAAGTTCAGAAAAGACTTTTTCTTAAAAAAAATACTAGAGATCGGAAGAAATATCTCCCTTTAAACCAGAAAGTAATGCAAAGAAAAACAAGGTTTACGCTGTTTCTCATTACATACACGATCCCTTTTTGGTTACATTTGAATAAACACAACAGACACACAATCTCAACATTATAAACAATGAAAAGAGCATCGAATAAAAAAGGAAAAAATACCAACTTGAAAGTCAAAATTATAAAAAACTAAAAAAAATATTAATTTGGCAACAGTCACCAGTTTCACACAAAAAAAAATACAATAAAAGAAGAGCATTGCCATACAGCGTGGCAATGCCGCCAGCCTTTTGGGCACATTACCAGTCGACAGCGATGTGGAAGAGTTTTTTGACGCCATATTTTAGTTTGATTTTAGTTAGTTGTAATTAGCGTAGGGTTTTATTATTTTATTTTTTTTAATTTACTGTAATCATAGTATTAATTAAATAATATTATATTTAAAAAAAATAGTTATTAAATGAAGCAGTTATAAAAGAAGACATTACATAATTTAAAAATATATACATTATCTGCGATAGATCACCATAATCACTTCAGCCTAAAAATACGGCTGGACATAGGCCTTCCATCAAAAATATGATTTTGTAAAATAGGACCGTGTTGTTTTTTTGACCTCTTCGAGGATCTCTTCATTTCAGATTCGATCAGACTCGTTGTCTTTTAGAGGTAAGCAGAACAGAGTTTAGTTTCGTAAACCTCCGTTGACAAGGAAGGTTCTTCGACCAGACGAGAGTTGTGTCAGGTCCGGGACACTGCCCCATTGATTTCAGGTGCCACAGAACAGCACGAAGTGAATTTAGAGCAATGTGATGTGTTACTAACATAGATCTAAACCTTATTTACCAACGATAAGTTGTATTTCATCATCATCATCATCATCATATCAGCCAAAAGACGTCCACTGTTGGACATAGGCCTCCCCCAAGCGTCGCCACAACGACCGGTCCTGATCCGATGAATGCGTAAGTTGTATTTAATTATTATTAGTTTATTATTCGACAATGACCTCTAAAATAAACGATAAGGGATACTAAATATTCACAGCAGTAAAGCTTGCCAATAGGATTGGTCATCGCAGATTGTATATTCGCAGACAGTCGGACGCTACTTCGCTTGACGTCATCCCATTATTGCCTTTTAAGGGCGCTACTTATGGCGAGTGCTCGTTTCGCGTATATTATATGTTTTGCGAACATTTGTTGTGTGAGCTTTTGTTACGCAATGAATATTCTTTTATGAAACGAATATTTGTCTGAGTCGTTTGTCAAGGTTTTTTTTTTCGAGTACAAAAAGCAATTACTCAGTACTACAGTTATACTAGGGTTATCATGTAAATCCTTATAGTGTAACAAACGCTCATGTTCATCTAGGGCTGCGGAAACGTTTGAAAAAGTTAGTGCTAGAAAACCATAGGCAAATGAAAGCACATACGTTAGTAATAGTCAGTAAAAGTCTGTTTAGCCCTCTCGCTTTCCGTCAGAACGGGAGAGTCATTTGATGATTCCCCAACGCCAAAAAAAGGGACGAATTCGTACTTAGGTACTTGCTTACAAATATTCTACCTACCTAAATTCTGAAACTAACTTTATCTGTCTGTTTGTTATGTTTCCACACCTAAACCGCTAAACTATTTTATTAAACTTTTTCTCCAATTTTGTCCCAAAATATATAGATACCTACGCGTATTTTTTTGCGTCAGGCTGGTGTGCACAACTCCACGTCTAGAGAGCGTATTTTGCGTACGGGTGTGACAAATTTACTATTCGATCCTCCCCAGATCCTCAAAGAAGGCCAGGTACCTTGGTTCCCGAAGTACTTATCCCTGTATCCAGCGACAACTAGGCAGTTTAGAAGCAGATGAGCTGTTGTCTCGTCCTCCTCCATGCAGGCTATGGCTAAGAGGTGCTCATCAAAGGTCCCGTGGGCTACGCGTATAACATAACAACACTTTTTTCAGTGTGGACATCATCAAATAACGTCTACTCTGGGTGGAGTGAGATAAAGTGCTAGACTTTTAATGAATTTGCTGTATTCCTTCAGTTGCCCCTTTCCATTTCAGGACCGCGATGATCTTTTCAAACGATTCCGCGGCCATCATCAACACACCTTGGTTCCTCAAAAGAACAGGGAAATACGCCGATCGCAGGCGTTTAACTAGATTGGAAAGACAACACAACATCCTTCCGCATGACGCAGGTCCTCACCGGACATGGTCAGTTCGGGAGGTTCCAGTACCGGATTCGTGCGGAAGTGACGCCAGGATGTCACCATTGTGTGGACCTCCCGGAGGACACGGTGGAGCATACGGAAGAGGTGTGCCCCGCCAGGGCAGAGCACCGCCGTGTCCTTGTGGGGGCGCTCGGCGGTAGCGACCTTTCTGGGGCTATGGGTGATGCGAAAGAGACCCCGGGGCCCTGGATCAATGGCAAAGAAGGAACAGGAATAGGTCTTAAGTCAGTAAAAGTCTAACACCCGCTCCGCCCAAGGGCGGGAGATGTTATTTAAATAATTTTCCCACCAAAAAAAATGCGTTTAACGGGATATTTTGATCTTTGATAAAATAATTATGTATCAGTGGATGTTTAAAAGGTTCCTTGTAAAAAAGCTTTCTGATTTATTACCAAGTAGGCCTTCATCCAAGAAAAATACTTTAACAGCATCATGACTATTGGCCTCTTTAAGATTCTTAATAAAGCCAAACCGACAGCAAAAAATCAAAACCTTCACATCAAAGCCTATCTAACTCGATCTCGTTTCAAGCACAAAAGTTTCTTTCTGCAAATCATGCGCCGCTATTAACAACCACAAATCGAACAGGTTCGAAAAAGTTATTCGCTTAGAGTGCTCGACTTGTGAAATTAATTAATTATTGTTGTATTTGATAGTGAAATAGTTGCTGTGCTGTCAAGTAATAGGTACGTCGTGAGTTCAAACCCAGGTAGGTGCTTTACATTGTGTAATTCATTTCATCACCACTGCTCTCTAACGGCCCGTTCACGACCTTGCTGCTGTTAGCGGTAGCTACATATGCGCGGGGCGACGAGCGGTAAAACAAAAGTATGGAAATGTTTGAAGCGCGCCACGAGATGCCGCTCATAACTACGTGCGCCCGTCTACCAATACCGCACCGCTCGCCGCGCCGCTTGCCGCTAAGACCGAAGTCCGCAACAGGCCATAAACATTGAAGGAAAATGGCATGTTCTGTGACCAAAAATTCGAAGATGTGACCTCCACAATCACGCAACGTGACCGCGTGGTGGACTTCCCATTCTAAGAGAGGATGCCTGAGTCCCAGCAGTGAGAACACTAAACGGCTGATTATGCCTATTATTATTTTGGCAGTAAAGATCTTTCTTTTGAATCAGCACGCATAAAGCTACGGTATGCGATGAGACACAAACATACATGTATCATCATCTCCAAAGCTTTTTCCCAACTATCTCGGGTTTGGCTTCTAGTCTAACCGGAACCGGAGCTTCCTATCAGACCTTTACAACCCATTTACAGGATAACACGATACTCCTTGGATAGACTGACGGTCAGACTTTCTGACGTCTGACTACCTGTAACGACTGTCAAAGTTTGACTAATGACAACCAGGATCAAAAGATTTACATGCTTTTCAGTTTACGGGGTGTCAGTAATGCCTTAGATCAACTTAGAAAAGAACATTTGAACCGAAAACTTTACATTGGCACTTGCCTAGTTTTTAATCCGCAATCTCAAGCATGAGAAATAACTAATGAGGCAAATACTTAGATTAAACTTTAGCGTATCCGATTTTTTCTGATTAAAACCCACTCCTACTTCCTTCGTTTCCTTTCATTCCAGCGAACCCAAGGGCCCCAGTAGGCTTCGATTATGCTGGGCTTCTACAGTTTGCTGACATCTCCTTGAGGCTCGCGTGGATCAGTACCCGCCGTCGAGACTCTAGCTTAACGTCTCCAATCTAGCTTACAGTACAATTCACGAATGATGGCGGCTGTGAAGTTTGCGCAGAAAGCTGCGCAGTAACGTGTTTTAGGAACCAAATGGCGACGTGCGTGTGCGAGAAGAGTGTAGTATGCGCGAACGTTCGCAAAAGCTAACTTCACGGCCGCCATCATTCGTGAATTGTACTGTAAGTGCCAGTTACGTTCCTGCGAGTCCTGTTCCATTTTTGAATTTATTCAGTAAGCTATTTTAACACTAAGCTACAAAAAGTACACAGTACAATAGGTGATAATTGTAAACAAAACCGCCTTCTTGCTACACAAACATCTCCATTATATTCATTCACAAATATTTCGGGACGGCATTTTTTCTAACACAACTCGTCAGGTAGAAACTGACCGTAATACGATTACATCTGCGGACGGACAGGTGTATTCTAATGCGTATTTACTGATAAATGATCCAGGGCCACAAGAAGGGAGCAAGTGCTTTGTGTTCTCGGTTCGATTGTCTTGATTCTTTGGACTGGTTCTTAGGTTGGGACTGATTTTTAAATTTTGACGTATTTTTGATTTTTATTTTATGTAAAATTAGCATTCGCCCGCGGCTTCGCCAGCGTACCTACATAAAATATAGTCTATTTCACTCAAGAAAAAAGCAGCTTTCTATCTGTAAAAATTTTAACAATCGGACCAGTACTTTCAGAGATTACCTCCTACAAACAAAAAAATATAAGAAGGAAAAAACAAACAAACTTTACACTTTATTATATTAGTATAGATGAGCAAAATAAACTCACTCTCCAGTAGCCGCCTGTATATAATTATAGGAACTAAAAATGTTTGCTCAACTGCGCCAGAAGAAGGATTATGTTTTTTTAATGTATGTACTATGTACGCAGCCCCGGATCTAAGGGGGGGCAAACCGGGGCACTTGCCCCGGGCGGCAGTTTCATGGGGGCGCTAAATCCTTGAGACGAGAATTCGAAATATCGAACAAATGAAGCTTCTTTTCCTACAATCTCATAGGTTTTTATCAAGTAATTGAATCTTAATATAATATGTTTGAAAAACAAACTTTTCTATTTCCATACGCCCTGTTAGTTTTTGAACACATACTAAGTGATTTATAAACGCATCTTAACAGATCAAGTAAATTTTTGAACGCGTGCGTAGTGTCCGTGATCTTTCTGCCAAGGGGAATCATCAAAGGGGAAAAACATCTGCAAGCTGTGAGCGAAGCTTCAGCAAACTGAAAATAATTAAGACTTATCTACGTTCTACAATGAGTAAGGATCGTCTATCTGGCCTCGCGATCTTAGCCATTGAAAACAAAACCGCCTATGCAACGGACTTTGAGGAGCTAATAGATTCTTTCGCAGAAAAGAAAGCACGCCGTGTAAAGTTGTAGTCTTTCCTGGTTATATATTTTTTCTGTTTCTGTTTTATGTCAGAAATGAAAGTTATTAGTTATTAGATAATAAAAAGTTTAAATTTATTAAAGGATTATTATTTTAACAAATGGTCACAAAAATGCTACTCATTGGCAGTATTAACAGTTTTTCTCAAACAGTGAAGGGAGGGGGCGCCAGTATCAAGGTTTTGCCCCGGTTCGAAAAAATCGTAGATCCGGGGCTGTATGTACGTATTATAGGTATATTTTTTTTAAACTCCGAACTTAAACGGCTTGTTACTTATAGCTTGCGAGGTGTCGTTAGATTAGTCTTAGTTGTGTGTCAAAGGACGATGCATCAAAACGTCCCCGCTGCTCTTAAATCGATCGACAGATTAGAAATGTATCTCAATCGAAAGACCTTTGTATGTTGAGAATGTTTTATTTCGGTGACATCTCTCAAGTGTTTCTCTGCAAAATCATACTTTAAAAAAAGAAGCGAATTTTTAGTGCCTAATTGTATGAGTATCAAAATAAAGACCTCAAGGAGGTGATTTCAAAAGTATTACTAAAATTTGTGAAATGAAAAAGTGAACAGAGAACAATGTCTAAAAACTACTTAAGAATTTTAAACAAGTCACTGTAAGCAGTTTGATGCATTTTATGGCGTCAAATCTGTGATTGTGGTAAAATAAATTACACCAACTGCATCAGACTGCTTACAGTAACTTGTTTCCAACTGTTTAGTTGTTTTTTGCAGTCGGATTTTTTGACACTGTAATGTTTTTAGGGTTCCGTACCTCAAAAGGAGATAACGGAACCCTTAAAGGATCACTTTGTTGTCCATCTGTCTGTCTAGACCCTTTATCTCGGGAACGCGTAGAGGTATCGAGTTAAAAATAAACCATATACTCAGGTCTGCGGCCCCTTGAAGTTCTGAAAAAAAAAAACAATCTTCTGAGTTAACAAAAAAAAAAAGAAACGGCCGTTTATGTCATTCTACATCAATCTAACTCAACATAACTCAATTCATAGGTTGGTTTGTACGGAACCCTCAGTGCGCTAGTCCGACTCGCATTTGCCCGGCTTTTTTAGTTCAATACAAAGCCAACCTGCAATACGCAGCGCAGTCAACCACCGCGCCAACTGTGCCGTCAATGACTGGATGATTTAAAGAAATGTATTTGTACTCAAGGCTATTTCGTTTCTGGTAGGTACCGCTTGCATAGCTACCGAAGCACTAGGAGGTCAGTGTCCCTGGTTCTTCAGACCCCAAAACCGGATTAACAAACCTATTTCCGAACTAGTAAAAAATTCTCCCACCAAAATCTAAACATATTATGTTGCAACACTACTTTATCATAGGTTTGGTTTGACACTCCTTCTCACTCAGCAGAAAAAATATTTAGTGATTTCCCAGATTTCTTGCCCTACGGCTGGTGGTCTGTAGGTACTTAAGAATTATTTCCATTATTTACATCGAAATGAAGCGTAGCAACTTTGGCAATTATTTCGCCCGTAACTGTAGGTACGTAATTTACAAAATCTTCGCATTCTTAAACAAAAATAATGGATTGCACGATAAACGAAAAGTTAGATTGGAACCGAACTTGTTACAACTTCGCTAAAGAATATTATTTAGTTAGTGACAATGCTAGGAAATACAAAATTCTTTTACTTGGACAGTTTACTGCAATGTCTTTTACAAATGAAAATAAAATTGGGCTTTTACATTTACAGAATCTAAAAGTGTCTAAATTGCCAGACGGTGGGATTGGCGCAGTGGCCGTCTTGACTTTCAGCGCTACGTGACGCGGGTTCGATTCGCGCACGTAACAAATACGTGTCTAAACGGTAGACCGTCTGTTGTCGGCTGGGAACCTGAGGAAGATGTTATTTTTTTGTGTCGGTAGAAGCACCCACGATACAAGAAAAATCCTGATATAGTATGAAATGGATGTTTAAATAAAATATGTCTAGCATGATTAAAATGCATCAGCATTTTTTTATAATATGCCAAATATAAACATTAAATACAGGCTCAATAGCTCAGCCTAAGTTGGCACTTCAACAATTTAAGATTAGGACCACGTCGCGCTTAGTACGTTACGTACGTTTCAACACTGTTTTAAAAATTGTTTCTTCAAACCCTATTTTAAAAGAAAGAAATAACATATTTATTTGTTATACAGACACATGTAATGTAAAATCTAGTGCAGAAAATTATATTAAAAAAGAAAAAGTAAAATTCTAATTACAATTTCTTTTACACCAGTAACAACATTACGGTAAAGCAACTAAATCGTAGTAGGTATCTATCATTCGTTGTTTTGATTAAAGAACTACATTTCGATCACAGATCTGTTCTTATTTCAAAAGTTTTATTAAGCTATTGCATAGCTTCTATCGCGGGCCTTGAGCGTGGAGACCGAATCCAGAAATTCCGTAACGAAAATAACCTAACACCCCCCACTCATCTGTTTTTTGAGCGTGGTGACCGATAAGAAAACAAATGAGTGAACAATCAATCAAAATTCAATTCAATGTGTGAAAGTGTAACTTCAATTAATATCAAAGAAAAAAAAAAACAAAGGAAAAAAAATACTGCACAAATAAAATAAATAAATAATTATAATTGCATAAGTTGATAAAAATGCTATGCAATAGCTTTACCGCGGCAGTCCCCGAGTGCCACACGTCTTTTTTTTTATAATAATATATCATGGGGAAAAAGATTTTTAGGTTGTCCATTTTATTTTCTTTTCGGTGAGTGGTTGCGTGACCAAGCGCGCCATCTATATTCAATTTCTCGTAATGCTTTACCGTCAGCAACTGATGCCAGAGACACCGTTGTCTATGAATCTCGTTAGAGGGCAGTTTCATTTAGGATGACAGTAGGGATAACCATTTATGGAAGTTTTAATTAGATTAAAAATGATTTCGGTACAATACCAAGCAGTTTGTATTTTTTACATCTTCTTCCATTTCTTATCTTATACCCAAATGTCTTTTCTTTGGTATTGTTCATAGAGTAGTTGAGCTCCTTACTAGTCCTGAGTTGATTGACTGGACAGGTCGACTCATATCTGGTTCTTTCCTTGAAAACCTCATTTCAGATACTAATCTGCATGGTAGGTACTCATATGATTTCACCATTAGGTACTTACATATTTACTGTACTTATGGAATACATATTCTAAGTTTGTTCCGGTGTTCCTCCTCAAGGTAATCAGCTTCAAAGGAGGAGGCCGACCGCATCAGGCAACGGCGCTCTCGCCGCCGCCGCCGGGATGCCGATCCCTATTTCACCGTAGGCGCGGGCTTGCGGTCAGTGAGCAATGGGTAGCTCGCTGTCCGGCCGTCCGGTAACTCTCCGGACCAAGCCCAAGTCGTCGACGACGCGCACTGTTATCGCGCGCCTCAAGGAGTTGTCAGCAACAGCAGGGGCCCAGCTGGGTCGAAGCCTACTGGGGCCAGGGTTATCCGAAAGGGAACTCGAGCCCCGGTATGAAGGCTAGAAGGAACGGGATGGGTCTTTTAGTCAGTAAGAGTCTGACACTATCTCCTGTTCCGCCCAAGAGTGGGGGTTGTCATTGGACGATTTTTCCCACCATAAAAAAGGTAATCAGCTTATGTTTTTTTTGGAGGTTAAAAATTAACCAATAACTTCTCCCGCTCTAGGGTGGAGCGGGAAGACGAATCAGACTTTTACTGACTAAAACCACAATCTACACTTGTGTCATTCAGTTGCACTTTGCGTTCTAAGACAACGAGTTTTCTGACTGGCCTGTTAGTCTAGAGGTTAGTGGCCCTTACTGCTATGCCGGATGTCGTGAGTTTGATTCCCACCCAGGACAAATGTTTGTGTGATGAGCATGATCATTAGGTCTGTGTCTGGATGTAATTTATCTGTAATATGTATGTATTTAGAAATATATAAGTATGTTTATCAGTTGTCTAGGACTCATAACACAAGCTCTGCTTAGCTTGGGACTAGACAGTGTTTTGTGATAGTGGCATATTATTATTAGTTTCCTGTTCAAAAATCTCCGTGGCTCCAGGCCTCTACGGTTTGCTCACAACTTTTGGTGGAGCACGTGGAACTGTCGACAACTTGGGCTCAGTCTTGACGTTTACGGCACGATCGGACGGCGAGCTATCAATTGCTCGTCGTCCGCAATCCTACCTACCGTAAAAAATCTACCCTAGCTGGTAATCGGGGTCGGGATCGCGGCGGTTTTGGTTACTTTTAAGTATATAGTTTATATTTATATTTGCTACGTAGTTTGTTAAACCAATAAAAAAAAACCAGAATAGAATTAAAAAAAAAAACAAACTTAATTTTCTAATTGGGGTGTATAAGATCGTGCATTATTCCAGCTACAAGTTGCATAATAATAATAATTATACTTATATATATTTCCAATTAGCATACAAAAGGTGTGTACCACGCAACCACACAAGAACAATTTCATAACTGGACGTAACGAAGTAAACGAACTTCACAGTCAATTAGAGGCATATGTCCATCTTGTTGGCAGTGAACTATTCTCACGGGTGTACCGTCGTAGATATAGACATCGATCAGTTTTCATTTTCTTTTTAGGGTTCCGTACCTCAAAAGGAAAAAACGGAACCCTTATAAGATTGGCTAGAGGTTGTCCGTCTGTCTGTCTGTCAGACATCTGTCGGAAACACGTGGACGTATCGAAATAAAATTAAAACCATATATTGAAATCTGCGGTCCCTTGAAATTGAGAAAAAACGAAAAAAAAAAGATTCTTACGGTCGTTTATGTCGCACTCTCAAGGAAATCAAAATTAATAGGGTAGGTACTTCCCGTAAACTTAGAATCCTGAAATTTGTCATGAAGCAAGGTCCGACTAGTGTTGTGACATTTCAAACTTCTTGTTCAGTACTCACATCATCATCACTCATTAATGGAAGTTTGCTCCTAGGCCCAGCCGCTTACGCAACGCGTTGTCTGTCAGAGAATTAAAAACAAAAGTTTTCTATCAAGTCGTTGACGTGTAGTAACTAGTAGCCGTTGTATGATGAGCCATTTGCTATTATTAGCTTAACTGTCAGTTTTAAAAATAAAATTATCATAATCTTAAGGTTGTATATATTATCAGCTGATATTCAATTCTAAAAATACATTTTATCATCGTCACTTTTTGCGGAAAACCATTTTTTTTTTTATTGATATATACCAGTGCTTGCCTGCGATCCCACCTAATGCAATTGTTGGTAGAGAGGCGCAATGGTTTAACAGCCTATTCACTCTAGCTTTGATGACACCTAAATCATAATTGGATGGAAAGACCCCAGCCAAGTTACAACCGTTTCAACAACGCTTCAAGTTTACCTTGCCGCCAATGTTTTTGTTCTGGCCACGTGACTGAGCGTTAAGACGACGTCATTCCCGTACATTTGAAGCTTTCTACAAGCGTTAACCATTGCAGATTAGCAACTTGGCTAGGGGTACAGCAGACCCATTGTTCCAATCCATCGATGTACGCTGTATAAACGACGAAGCGAAACGCTTACTTCACAGAAGGTTCAAAAACGTAAGGATGGGTACTCGCCATTGGTCAGGTGGTCCGATGGTAGAGAGGACATGGTGGAATCAAGTCATGCAATTCCCGCGCACACTCACCCTTTAACCCGTTGACTGCCGGAACGCAGATCTACGCGAGACACAATGGCTTTTTAATTGTGTCTCTAATTACGGCATTCGAGAGGTTAAAGGAATTACCATGTCCGTTTGCCACTGCTACGATATTTAAGAAACCTTTTGCCATTGAAGGATGGAGATGAAGGATGGTTGGTTTTAGTCAGCACGAGTCTGACACGTCCTCTGGCTTCATTTATATCGGGCAGTAATTTGATGATTGCCCATCTCAAAAAACTAGGGATGAGCCAAAATTCGTTTCACATTCGGTTTAGCCGAATTTCGGTGGCTTGAACCGAACTTCGACATTCAGCCGACTTTCGGTTCAAATACCGAACATTCGGTATAAGATAAGATCTAATTAACTCATCTATTTAAAGAAAAAAACAGAAATTAAACCAGTAAAATTAATAATCATAACATTTATTAATCTTTGTAATTAGTTAACACTCTTCTAGTCAATCTTTTTTATAAAATCAAATAAACTTTTAATTACTATTAACGAAAATGTAATTATTATTATTATTTACGAAATGGACCTCTTGACGTGGACATTGAATTATTTAATAAACAATAACGCACGTGTCACGAAGATGACGTATTCGGTAATGACGGAGTACTGGCTGGGGTTGCGGGAGGTGCGGGTGGGGCGAATATCGCTCCCTAGAAAGCGCGCCAAAAATAACCGAAGTTCGGCCGAAATTCGGCCGAATTTTAAAATTTTACCGAATGTTCGGCCGAAGTTCGTATTCGGTACAAACCACATTCGGCCCATCACTACAAAAAACAATCATTTTCTCGTGGCTATGACACATAGTGATGTAATTTTCTATCAGTTCAAGAATTGTCTACTAGCTAGTCTCGTGGCGTGGCAATAAATATTGACCTATTTTACACAAACCTGCAAAAGTAACAACTCTCTGTCTACGCCAT
Source organism: Mythimna ferrago (assembly GCA_910589285.2). Lineage (NCBI taxonomy): Eukaryota > Metazoa > Arthropoda > Insecta > Lepidoptera > Noctuidae > Mythimna > Mythimna ferrago. The sequence continues at coordinate 30,586,043 of OU342674.1, forward strand.
TTAAACTAATAAAGTATTGGCCAATACAAGAAACACTTCCACTTAGAGTCTACAATGGTTTTATTGTGTACGTAAAGGTGTCAGTGATGTTCTCGTGTTCAGTCAGTTGTCTCTAAGTGATCAAGTAAACCATGAGTGTACTCGGAAAATTAGGATCCTGTTAGATAAATAGAAAATAGTAAAGTAGTTCAATGGCGTTACTTTATAAGGTCCTGTTATTTTATAAAATATTATTGTTTGTATACTATGTAATAGAGTCTGTCTAATAAGTTAAACGACTTGGGTAATTATTAGGATTTAATGAAATCGCATGTAGTCAACACGGGTTCAATAATGAAGGTTGATTAAGAGATAGAGATCATAATAAATACGGTAAATAAGGCTCTTCTGTTAGTTGTTTACTAACAGAAGAGCCTTATTTACCGTATTTTTAAATAATTAAATATTATACAAAATTCCCAAGTCGGTTGACTTATTAGACAGACTATATTAGGTAGTATATCTTTGTATTTACTATCAGAATCGTTTTTTGATGGATTTTTAACCACACATTTCACAGCTTGTAGACATTAATTTATCAGCGTACATAAGTAAGTCGATTAATTTATCTATAGTATTTTGATTTGTAACGCACTATTTATTTTATTTTCTGGGTTTTCCATTTAACGAAAAAACAAATGACTGACGGAATGCCTTAATCCCTTTTCGTAGTGTATAATTTCAATCAATCACTCAATCAAATTTGAAAACGATCATTTAACACATTGTAGACAACAAGATTTTATACGGTCGATTTATTTTTATGATACAAATTGAAAAGTGAAGTAAGAAACTAATTATAAATACCAAAACACGTTTGAGATACGAAAAAATAAAACAATCAACCGAATATTTCATATCCAATTCATCAACTGATTGAATCACGTTTAATACGATATAATCACTGGCACAATCTACTAATATCAATAGCCAGTTGAGTGGCGCTTATCAAAATTAATCATTATTCCTTAGTCAGTGATAGTCAGTCAGTGTTTCGTGCTTGTGTTAGTCAGTGCCGTGTTTATGTTGTGTTTGTTTTGTGCATTTTCTGTGATGGTGCCGTTTTGTTGACAAATAATAAAATGGTGAGTATTTACGTTGTTTTTGTTAACTTTAATGCTGTTACCAGGTAATGGTGGTTGGTGTTTTAAATTTTATCAGCGATAAATGGAAGAGCAATGTTTTTCCCCGCTAATTGCGCGCGAATATCAATATTTTTATTTGGTTATGATGATTAGGTTAGGTCAGACTTGATTTTGATTTGAAAAGCTAAGGTTTGTTGGTGTCGAAAAGGCAAATATGTATTTTGTCTTTTCGACACCAACAAACCAAAAATAGATTACACAGCAGTCGGATCGAATTGCAGAGAATAGATTTATTGGCAAAAAAAAAATTTAGTGTTTTTATCATGGTAAAATATTCGCTCATGGTTTATCTCTCTGTTGCATTACAAGGATTTGTTAGTTTCTGAACGTTTATTTTATGAGTGTGAAAGCTCTTTATTTGAATAAATCTTTCTAATCTTTATAATTTAGGCAGATAGGTCGGCCAAATTGACTGATTACCAAATTGCGCTGTGTTTGGTACTTGGTACCCAGTCAGGGTACCAAGCACAGGGCAAAACACACTGACCCCTCATTTTGTGAAGTTATAAACGCTTAACCTTCATTTATTTTATTTTATTATTTTCATGATGAAACCTACGGTTCCAAATAATTATCAATAACCTCGAGATTCCCAAACACTTAGTCATCGAAGCTAACGACAATGGAAAGTAATTGACTACATAATCCATGCTATAAAATGCACAACAATAAAACAAAAAAAAAATATTTCGATAATATTTATATCTTGATAAATTTCCTAAGCCGGGTCTTCATGAATGTATATTTTTGATAGTGTCTAGTTTAGGAATGGTCTTTTGTTTACAAGGAATAGTAGATACACACTAGTTTAGTTATCAAGTCCAACAGTTAAGTAGTATGCTTTTTTTTTCTTTTTTTTTTTCCCGATGGGAAAAATCATCCTATGACAACCCCCGCTCTTGGGCGGAGCGGGAGATATTGTCAGACTCTTACTGACTAAAAAACCCATCCCGTTCCTTCAAGCATTCATACCGGGGCTCGAGCGCCCTTTCGGATAACCCTGGCCCCAGTAGGCTTCGACGCGGCTGGGCCCCTGCTGTTGCTGACAACTCCTTGAGGCGCGCGGGAACAATGCGCACCGTCGACGACTTGGGCTTGGTCCGGACAGTTACCGGACGGCCGGACAGCGAGTTACCCATTGCTCACTGTCCGCAAGCCCGCGCCTACGGTGGCTGGAAATAGGGATCAATATCCCGGCACCGGCGGCGGTAGTATGCTATATGTGGGCTATGCTAGTGGATATAGAAAACTGGACATAAATGTTCTCTAACAGTCGTTGTATAGAGAAGTTTCCCAGGTGGTCATTTAAGAGGACATGGGACCTCTGCCATATGCTGAGGGTGATCACCGGTATGGTTTTACTTTGATAAAGCCAAAAACTCAGGTGCTTTTTAAAAGTGTCCCCTCAAAACAAACAAAAAGATATCGCCTTGCTACTGCCTTTAGAATTCAAGACTGGACTTGGGTTCTATGCAACAATCGATCAGCGAAGACGTTCATTGTGCGTACAGCTAAAGAGTAGAAATCCTTACCAGAGTCTTTGTATCCTGATAACTAAAACCTCGGAGACTAGTCTTTTAGTTCAAAAATCCAAAGTGAATAGGTTACTTCTTGGCAAGAGTGCTCCACCGTCGACCACATCATTGCCTACCATCAGGTGAGATAGTGGCGCGAGCCTATTAGTAATGCAAAAAAAAAACAATGTAATAATCAAAATATAAGCGGATAGTGCATGTCAATCCGAAAGGTTTTCTCTTTTAGGTATATCAGCAATATCGATTGTTCAAAGTCCAAAACATTGTCTATGGTTGTTTTCCGTTTTACGTGCAATTGTGCATAATATGATGCACCACCAAAATATTGTGTGTTGGTGTGTTTTATTTATATGTACCTACCTACGGTTATCGTGAACGAAGCACTATCAATATGTTGCGTGTTGTTGTGTCACGTTGTGTGTGCAACTGTGCACGATGCACCACCAAAATGTTTCGTGTTGTTGTGTATTGTGTGTGGAACTGGGTATGATGCACTATCAAAACATTATGTGTAGTTGTGTTTCGTTTGTATGCAACTGTATACAATTACAGGTATCGTGTATGATACCCTACCAAACATGTGCGTGGTAAGGACGTGGTGTGTTGCATGTTATAATGTTCCGTTGTGTGCATTATGCGCTACCAAAATGCTGCGTATTGTGTGTGTAACTGGGCATGATGCACTACCAAAACATAATATGTTGTGTTTCATTTGTATGCAACTGTACGCAGTACCTCACCAAAATGTGCGTGGTTAGGACGTGGTGTGTTGCGTGTTATAGTGTTTCATTGTGTGTGCAACTGTGCATGATGCACTGCCAAAATGTAACATGGTCGAATCCATATGGATATTGCTGATTAAATGCCACTTTTATCTGGGGTATTTCACTGTGACAAAATGTCACAGTGAAATACAATACCTACACAAAATATTGTATATATTTGAATGCGACTTTAGACCCATGACATTGCAAAAGTATGTTAACGCCAATGTCTTGTTTCTCAGTAATCGTGTTATCAATGAAATAATTCAATGTGGATGGATAAGGCCAGTAGTACTGTGATACCGTATAACCGTATCGTCTGATATACATCTGCTTCTATTGTCTTGTAGCAATTAATTCTAACAAATGTTTTTGGGTGATTGCTGTAACAATTTCTTGACCAATACATGTGACATTGTTGTGTTTTCGTATGATATCTGCTTACAAAATGCATGTGATATCTCTATCAATGATTATAATTAGGGAATCCAATCCCGCATCAAAATCGTGATCCCGCATGCCTGCGGGATTGAGATTTTTAATTTCTGTTTTGTTTTAAGTAGTAATACACATGAAAACTGGTGAAGTGCGAGTCGGACTTTCATTCAGAGTTTCTTATTTCACCTACCTATGTAAATATTTCGATTCCCGAATCGAGTTTCTAAGATTTTCCGATTCAAAAAAATATAAGTAGTAGTAGGCTTATATTTTACTACTACTATTTTGTTTTACGATTTTTATATAAAATCAGCTGCTTCTATGGAACAATAAAATATTTAACGGATCGTCATCTTTTAGAAAATTAAATTGTTGTGCTTCGGGGATTCCCTGGTCATAGAGTACATAAACTGACATGGATTACTTTCCGTTCCAGTTGCGATACACGACTCGCACAACACAAAATATAAATTCAAAAATTATTTAACTGTAAGGTAAAATCGAAAACAAAATAATTATTTTCCAGACAAATTCTATAGAAAATATCACGAGTTCCATGTAAAGTTGTTTCATCACTTTTTAATGAGGATGAGCTGGGTCTAATAAATAATCGAAACGGCGGCAGGTCGTCGGAACCCAATTTTCTTGTATAAAACTTCAATCCCGCAGACGTGCGGGATCCCGCATGAGTAATCCCGCATTTCCGTTCCCGCAGAAAAGGTACGGGATCCCGCGCTTGCGGGATTGGATTCCCTAATTATAATATCTTATCATTATCTTGTGAAAAATGAGGCTACTCTGTAACCTGGTTGAACCTGGTACTAATCTATAAATACGTAACTTAAAATAATAATAAAAAACAATATTAAAAAAATTAAAAAGACCTGTGCCAGATCAAAAAGGTTTCTATCTCAGCATTTATGCTCTAATTGCTCGGAGAACTTTGATACCGCGATACAAGATTTTTAAGTTCAGTACCTATGTGACTTATTTTTAAACATTCCCATAGTATAAAAATACGGGATGTTGTCAGCACGTTGCCATATTAAAATACTGCAAAACATAGTGCTACGGAAGTAACTAAATTGAACGAGTCCCACACTATCGACCGAGACTCCCGAAATTGGAGAATTTTTCTAACAGCAGATACTGCGAAGTTCTAAACTTCGCAGACCTGCAAGAGATGCCAAATTAAGACCCCATTGTGGCTTCAATTCCTAATTAACCATTGTTCAATATACAATAAAATAAACAAGACTGCTCTTATGCGACAAAGCATATTGAGAGTTCAGTAAATTAAAGAGTTGGACTCGACCGGGTTTAAAAGAAGAAATAGTAATAGCATTAATTACATAAAATAAATTTTATGTAATAAATGCTAATAAGACATATGCAAATAGAGACAGACTACACAAACACAAACAGACACACGCACACTATCACACACTACATGGCACGTAAATGACCTTTAGACATCTTAATTCAATTATTATTTAATATGATTTTATATTGACTGACCTTTCTCATCTCAAACTAATCTTAATATTTGTATGCGCATGTGGAAGAACGTACCAAGACTATTAATGTTTAAACCTTAAACTATAAAAAATAAAGGTCAAAAGTAGTGGTTTTGAATATATGTAGTTTTTATAATAATAATTAGTAAGTAATTGCAATTAATAGTTATGAATATTATATTCACCACCACTACTTTTGACATTTAATTTTTCTCTAAATCACATAGAACATACATTGTTTTAAGCCTAATTAATTAAAAAAAAAAAACTTTTTACAAAAAAAAATACAACCGACTTCAATGTTAAAAAAACACTGAAAAGTACAAAATAACTTTTATTCCGGAAGTCGGTGTTTCTATAATAGTTTTGTCTCTTCGTTATTTAACACCGGCTTACCTAGATTACATTAATTTACCTTCTGGCTTCAACTTCAGATCAGTTCGATACATCCCCTCCCCTTTTTTTTCAGTCAGTCATCGATTACACGTATAAACGAAGCAATTTTACTTATTACGACAGTTCTGCTGTGATTCTATGAGGAGTTCTGTTCTACATCTTCGAGGTTTATGATCCGATCATAACAATATTTCTATGGGACCAACTTGGAAACATAACCTAACAATAAAAAAAAATTTCAAAATTGTTCCATAATTGACCGAGATATCGGTGAACATACATTAAAAAAAATATGTACATTCAGCCGAACATAGAACCTCCTCCTTTTCGAAGTCGGTTAAAAATGTATTACAGCATTACGCAGGAGTTATCGTAATATTGTAACTTATAAATATCGCAAAACAGGCGTTAGAAATGTTGTTAATTATTAAAATTACTTGAAATTTCCATGCTTCTTTGAATGTGTATACTTTGATAGAAGTCTGCCTTATTTCTGCAAAGTAAATAAAGCGATGCATCTATAAGGAGCCGTAGTAAAAAGATAAGTTTTTTATATAAAAAAGGCGAAGGACCAGGGGCCTAAGTCTGTTATTATTATAAATTCGTCATTCCAACACGATCCCATTGTCATTTTGCTAAAAGTTTGTAATCTGCTAATTCATAATGATCGATCATTGATCGGTCAATGGTCTTGTAATAGAATTGTAGTATAATGACAATATCGAGCTTATTAAAAGCACTAATTGCGCAATAATATCGTAATGGTAGGTCACTGATCAAAGGAACTGTCAAAATTTTTGCAGATTACCGCATACGTCAGATATTCATTTGTCATTATGTACGAGATTACCATTCTATTCCATTTCTTTTAATGGAGTGTCAGTGGTTGACCATCGGAAAGTTATAATGACGCCATTATATTAGTAGATTACCAAAACTTGTCAAAATCAACAATTATGAAATCAATGATATTCTATTCTGACACTATTGTAATAGCAGACTTGAGGCCCAGAACTAACAACAAAACAGGTGAACTAGTCACAGATATATTAAAAAAAATTATGGGTTTTTATATATAACAAACATTTTGCAAAAACCATCGCGAAGCGCTTTCAGCGTCACATTCAATAGAATCGACAAAAATCCTATCCTAGCTCTTGACTGCTGCTGATGCCAATAGCTTCACCCGCGAGAAAATAGAAAATTTTCTCAAGGGAACACACTCCCGAGATAAGAAGCATCCTATAAGCTGTACCAAGACATGGTCTGGCATGGTGTACCGAACATCCAAATCCGTTCAGCATACAGAAAAAGTAACAAACATACTCACCAACTTTTAGTTTAATTAGTGTTTATTCCTCTAGATGGGCCATTAACGTCCACAGTAATTTTCCATCGTGACCAATATTGAGCTTCCCTCCTCACCTCACTTCAATTCATTTTGATGCTCGTTAGTTCTGCTATCCACCAATCCGCACTAGGACAGCGTGATGTTGGCAATTCTGCCAACACGTTGTGACGCCAGATTTAGCGGGGATGGTAATGCTTTCATTTCTCTGGAAAATTCCAATGCAACTTGGATATGTGATCAGAATCCCTTCGTAGCTTGTGGTCATCACCACTTTCGACGCTTGATCTTGCGATCGATCGAGCTGTTATTGTTTTCTCCGACAGTTTTACGTTGAAGATGGTCTTAGACTAGTATACTTCGATCTGAAGATGAAAGACTCATAGCACAAACCAGCCCAATTTGTACATGCTCTGGTCGAAAGTAATAAGGACTTTATTTTTCTTAGGATGATCAATCTACTCGCACGATGGGGTCGGTGGTGCTCCAAGTGGGAGCCCTGGAGCTCCTGGCACGGTACTCCATGAATTCTGGCAGAGCTACCAGCCTTCTGTCTTCGTTACATGACTTCAGAATGCAAGAAGTGGAGCTAGCTCATGGGAAACAATGGAATTGGAAGTATTTGAGGGTGAGTGTTCTGGGTTTCTCGAAACAGCCTTTTTTTGGTATGAATATTTTTTTTCTTAGTAGATTCTTCCTTTAAACAGTGAAGATTAGAATCTAGAATACCAGTCCAAAGATACCCAGATTTGTTGATAAACCTTATTCTGGTTATATTTTTCCCTTTCATCCTAAATAAATGAATGGCCCTGTTGTAGCCATTGATAATCCCCAATTACCAACCGGAAATCTTGAGATTATTTTTCCTTGAGCTTTTTAAAAGTTTAACTCCTAATGATAACATGAAATAATCTTTATTTTTAAGGACCAATTCGACCAGAAAGATTTAGAAGGCTTATACAGAAGATACGATGACAAACTAAGAGAAACACTTATTCATATTTATTTAACATTATTAGTGTTCTTTTCCACTGTACATGTAGTTTTAGTAATCACCAGTACGTTTTACGAAGTAAGTTTCCAATTTTCTTCTTTATTTTGTTTGTCTGTGTTTATACTTATATTAATGTGTTGCACTTACCAATGAAAAAACCCAGATTTTATTTCAAACGTAGAATATATCATCTTCCTACACAACAACAAGGATAATCTTATTTGGGATCGGTGCAACATATTTTTCCTTCCATTCTTTTTAAATCTACGATCATGAAATACCTCATACAACTCATCATTTTTTCTCTTACCTTCGTCTCCCTCTTTATCTATCTAGAATTTCTTCACTTATTTCAAATACCTATGATACAATTGTACTAAATGTTCCCAATTTAAAGCCTCGCAATTTACTTTCTTTTGGGAAAGATGTCATTAAAAATACATCTAATGTATAACAAATTACCAACAAGCAACACACACTCAAACATTACTTGTCTTCGTCCATTTTACATGATGTCACGTGTGTCCTACAATTATGTAGTTGGTACTCCTCCCATCGTGGGGTTTGGGTTGATGTTTTCGTAGGGTGGAGGCATATCTTGTAATGTTCAACTATTCATTCTTCGAGCTACTTTACAGGAGGCAAAGAACAACGACAATATAGACGAGACATTATCACCAATCGCGTATTTCTTCCAGCAAATACAATCAACATCAACGTATTTGACGATGGGAATGTATATATTAAGGATAGCTATACCAATCCTATCCCTTTGGAAACCTTTGTACTATCCTATGAAAAAGAAATGTTTCTTGATGCCAATACTTGTCACGTTTATTGTGACTTTGGACCTCGTTTTTACTGGTAAGTTCTTTTTTTGCAAATTTTTTGTGAAACCCAGAGACAACATCGTGAGTAAACCTATATCTATCCTATAATTCGAAAACAACGAGACTTCCATCAACTCGCACTGAGCCTGCGTGGTGTACTAGGGTATATTCCGTCTCTTAGAAAGGAGGGCTGAGTCTCAGCAGTGGGAATATTATAAGTTCTCGGCTATTCAAACAATAATACGTTACCTTTGACATATTATTGGATATATCAGTGCGTCAAAAGGATCAAGTTGTATTGGATGGAACTATTGAAGCTTCTATGAGAGTTTCAGAGATGGCAGCAGCTATAGATTTATCACATTGCTCGAAGTTTTCTTCAAGTTTGACTTTTCTTCATCAGATATCGTAGTCAGCATCTACAGCTCCTTCGAAGGCATATACTTAAGACCTGCGTATGCAACAATGGCTCTCCTCTCCAATTACATCTTCCTTCCCATGAGGAACAACTTTCTGGCAATATTCCTCGGTATCCTCGTCAGTGTTATCTATGTCCTAATCTTCGCTTTCTTTACTTATGATCAGGATCCTCAAATCGTTATTGTGGTAAGTAATAGTCACACCACAAATATTTTTTTTTCGACCTACACATTAACTATCTAATCGGTTACTTCTTATTACTAACCAGACTGTGTCTTTCTTGGCTGTGAGTACTCCTTGAGTTACCGATTTTCATAAATCTTTGGATGGCAATCTTGTTTATTTTTAAGTTACATCACGAAAGGTCGTGATCGCATTTAGAGTCACTTAAAAATGTAAATATTGGCTCATAAACGCCTTAAAGCTTTTTCCAATATTATCTGTTGGGATGATACTTGTTTTTGTTAATTATGTATACTTAATATGCTAATCACTTGTTTATCAATCACGCCACTCGCCAGATAAAATGTCTTATACATAATACCTATACCTATACTTTGGACTTAAAAAAAAATATTTCATTACCTACATACATAATGCATACGGACTGGAAGTCAACCCCTGTTTTAGAAATAGGTTAAGAGCATGATGACATAGAGGACATTTCTTCATCTTTCACACTTCTGTTCTTCTGTTTCAGGTAACGTCAGATATAATTTATCTAATCGGTGTAAATCTCATGGGTGTGTACTTCAGACTGATGAATGAAATAGTGACCAGGCGATCCTTCTTGGACCGAAGGGCGTGTGTTGAAAGTACGCTTAGACTAAAATTTGTGAAGGATCAAGAGGTAAATAACCAGCTTTACCAAACCTAAGCCAAGATTGTTGACAAAGCGTATTAGCGTATTTATACTCTACCGAGTTCAAGGGGTAGTGTTCAGCAAAACTGGAGGCGCCCAGTAGGGCGTGTTAGGGCTGTGGGAACATTTGAAAGAGTTACTGTGGCCTTAGAACGCAAATGAAAGAACGTTAGGTGGGTTTTAGTCAGTAAAAGTCTGACACGGACGTGCTTCACTTCACCCTAGTGGTGGAAAAGTCATTTAACAATTTTCCACCTCAAAAAAAAGTTTTCTCATTAATTCTCTATCTTGCATTTATAGTTTAACAATTGTACGATTGTGATAAAAATCATGCTTAGCTAAAAGTACGTGTTAATCAGATTTGCTCAGTCTTGGTTATTTTGATTTATCTAAATTCGTCCTTCCTCTTTAGCTGATCAAATGGCTTACCCTCGACGACGACTGGCGCTAAAAATCAGTGCTGTGTTTCTATCTAGAACATGAGCCTCAGCATTTTGTTGAGCACTGACCGTTTTGCGCGGATGTGACGCACATCTCACAATATAGAGTTGTTATTATTTTATTTTTAAGGTTTGCGTCATGTTTGTCGTAAACTAAACTCTTCCTTTTCTTTTCTTTCTAAAATATTTATATCACCTTCCTCCAAAGATAGACTAAGTAAAAATTTTTAGTCCGCTTCATTTTTTGCTAAATAAATCCTTTTTTTCCTTCTGTAAGTAAAATACAATAAACCAATTTATCAATGAGCCATTTTGAAATCCCAGAAATGTCTGCTTCAGAAGCACAATGCCCGTGCCATAGTGAGTTGTCATTTTTAGGTTTTTCCCTTATATTGATTACATAAAAACAGTGGTAAATTAATCTAATCTGATAAGAAACATTTACTTACTACATTTAGAACGATTATCCAATAATGATTGATAGTTTGTTTTGACATAGGAATCGTTGTTCATTTTCTTCAGATTTTCTATAAGTTTATCACAGCTTATCCGATAAGTATTCAAATGTCGATTAATACTCGGGTTTAAGTTGCCCAATTCCGGAATTTTTGAAATTGTACTGACCAGGATTTTAGGACCAAAAGTAATGGTATGTCAAATAGGTCCTGTGATCGTATTGTCAAGTCCCGGTTAGACCAGGAGCAGTTACTGCGGACTAGGCCAATATGACTAACTTGTGCTAATGCAACCATACAGAACTGTCCTTTTTTATGGTTACTTGATTGCTTATCCAGCTTCCAGAAATATGTTTATTATCTAAATAATAATTGTTTCAGGAACGTCTGATGATGAGCATACTACCAGAGCACATAGTATCTAAAGTGCGCCAGGACATTAGAAATATGTTCATGGGACTCGAAACACGCTCCATAAGTAGTAATTTGAGATCTTTCAAGTAAGTTCATTTTTAGTCCTTTGCTGCCTCCTCCTTGCGAAGTATTGCTCATTCCTGAGGATCGTGACTCTAACGTGGAGTTATATTTTGCCATTTAAGCCTATTTCAGGCTTTGTGAAATTATTTAGATACCTATTGCAACACCTAGAAAAGCATCTTCGCGTTCATGTGTTTTTCATTGTTGCAACGTAGTTGACGTTAGCTTTTCCTTTAAATATGTCACTTTCAGAATATTTAAAGTTGCTACGACAGAGTAATAAACATGCACAGGTGAATATGCGCTGCGCTTTTTATCCCTTATTTCGTTTCTTGCCCTTATATGTATATCTAGACCAAAATCCAATCATAGAGATCATGCCATCACATTGTTCATGCAATAAATTTGTTTTGAAAGACTGCATTTCTCAGAACAATAACTCAAATAATCCTCAAATACAGTTATCGGTGTTTTACAGCCAACTGTACGTGGAAGAGCATGATAATGTGAGTATTTTGTACGCCGATGTTGTGAATTACACGAATATATCCACTACTCTGTCGCCAATGAGAATGGTGGAGCTGCTGAATGAGCTTTTCGGGAGATTTGATGAAGCTTCGGAGGTACTTCTTACTTTTGTTTTTAATCAGTTTAAGTTTTTAATAATGGTTGCGAAGAATATAAGGTATGGCTGGAAGATTACAGTCAGCTGTGCCATGCATAGGTATACTTTTGCATATCGACATGGTACACCATGCATATGTATTTGAATATCGACATAGTTTTAAGGATCACAAAATGAGATTGTCTAAAATGTCTTCAAAAAGAAGTCCCTACTGTTAAAGTAGGTAAAGTATTAACACAGGTATTAGTAATTTCTCAGCTTTCTCTGAAATAAACTGAGTAATTAAGAAATCCAATGAAAAGAAGAAAACACAAAAGAAACGCGTCACAAATATTCTCAAATTACTTATACGAACTATCGTATGTGAAGTAAGAAAAAAAAAACAAAGAAATCCCAATGAATACTCTTTTCAGGAGCATGACGTTCTCCGAATCAAGTTTTTAGGAGATTGCTACTACTGCGTTAGCGGCATACCGAAGCCTACAGCCCAGCATGCCAAGAACTGCGTAGATCTTGGCTTAGAAATGATTCACATCATCAAAGACGTGAGGTAGGATACATTTTATTTTGATCCAAACCGCAGTATACACTACTAATTTTTAATTAATACAAATACTTAAAGAGCTTGTTATTATTTAAGTAAAGTCCCAATAAATAAAATTCATAAACAGCAAAGTTATTATATTGTTTACATCCCAAAATGTCACTCAATTTATGAAAATATTGTACAGGCTATTGATTGAATGAAAAAAAACCGGCCAAGAGCGTGTCGGGCCACGCTCAGTGTAGGGTTCCGTAGTTTCCCGTCCGTCACAATAAGTGTACCCACATAGGAGTTTAAAAAAATGCTTGCATATACGATTATACTACAAACTTACTCCAGAAATTATTTTGTAGAACCCTTTTGTCTTTTTTGTACAAAAACTGTTCTTTCCATCAAGTTCAAAATAATTTTCCTAGAAAGTCCTTATAAAGTTCTACTTTTAAAAAAAAATCACTTCCCACTTTACATATAGGGGGGCTACCCTAATAAAACATTTTTTTCCAATTTTTATTTTACCACTTTGTCGGCGTGATTGATATACATATTGGTACCAAATTTTAGCTTTCTAGTGCTAACGGTCACAGAGATTAAGCGAGGACGGACAGACAGACAGACGGACAGACAGACATGGCGAAACTATAAGGGTTCCTAGTTGACTACGGAACCCTAAAAACACGATCAAAATGGAAGAACACTGCGCGTAGTATTTTCTAGTAGCAATTGTTGTGAATGAGTGATTCTTCTATGAATTTACCAATTATGACTGGACAATTCCGAGATTTCATTAGGGTTCCGTAGTCAACTAGGAACCCTTATAGTTTCGCCATGTCTGTCTGTCCGTCTGTCTGTCTGTCTGTCCGTCCTCGCTTAATCTCTGTGACCGTTAGCACTAGAAAGCTGAAATTTGGTACCAATATGTATATCAATCACGCCGACAAAGTGGTAAAATAAAAATTGGAAAAAAATGTTTTATTAGGGTAGCCCCCCTATATGTAAAGTGGGAAGTGATTTTTTTTTTAATTTCAACCCTAACGTGTGATATATCGTTGGATAGGTATTTAAAAATGAATAGGGGTTTACTAAAATCATTTTTTGATAATGTCAATAATTTCGGAAATAATCGCTCCAAAAGTAAAAAACAATGTGTCCCCTCCCCTCTAACTTTTGAACCATAAGTTTAGAAAATATGAAAAAAATCTGAAAAATAGAACTTTATAAGGACTTTCTAAGAAAATCATTTTGAACTTGATGGAAAGAACAGTTTTTGTACAAAAAGACAAAAAGGTTCTACAAAATAATTTCTGGACTAAGTTTGTAGTATAATCGTATATGCAAGCATTTTTTTAAACTCATAAGTGAGTACACTTATTGTGACGGACGGAAAACTACGGAACCCTACACTGAGCGTGGCCCGACACGCTCTTGGCCGGTTTTTTTTGTTTTACTTTTGACTTCACAAATATGATTAGTAACGGGTACGGATAGAGCCAATTTTTTTTGTACTAATTAAAAAATAGGTTTGTATAGTAAACCAGTTAGTCATTATAGATCCAGTGATAGCTACAGTAGAGTTCGATGAGAATCGTGGATTAATTTAATAAAAAGGAAAAAAAACACTTCCCATTTTCGAAACGGAAAATTTGCTTGATATACTGTTAAAGCAATTGTCAGACAAGAAGCAAACAAACAGGACGCTACTGTTTTATCTTTTTAAAATCAGTTTTTGTCGATCGGAATTTGAAATGCTTTTATTGTTCATACATATTCAACAATCTAAAGAACCGCCAGGCTCATTACATATGTTACTAGATTAGATAAAACGATCACTTTGTGTTTACTTGAATATGTTAACATAACGTGTTATTTTTTGTTATTGTGGCTTGTTATGTCCGTGTTCAGGATTCCACACCTGCGCCAATTTGCTGTGACAACATGATACAACTATTTATATGAATTTAAATTATGTTAATCAAGACTTACAAATGTCTTGCATCACATCGGGAATAATTATTTTTTCATTAACTTGAAAAGTTATACCTATGCGCAAAAAAAGATATACTGCAATTCAATTCAATTCAAATTCATTCCAAAATATTTTTATTCCACATAGGCCTACATTGTCAATTTTTAATATACTCGTATTCCATTATTTTCTCTTGCTCAATTTTATTGGAGACGGCGCAACATTATTCTCAATGTTTCTTCTTCGTCCATTATTCTTTATTAGTTATTATCTTCGTAGTTTTCTCATTTCTAAACATTGATTAATTTTGTAAATTATGATCTACATATTTTACGCGATCCATTCATTAATCGTCTTTTTATAACTTGTCTTATCGAGAAAGACTTTTTTTTGAGGTGGACAATCATCAAATAACTTCTACGGCTGTGAATGTAGTGAGAGGGCTTATCACACTTTTTCTGACTAAAATCCACCTTTCCTTTATTAACCTTTCGCATTCCAGGGTCTCGATAACTCTTTCGAACATTCCCGAAGACCTACTTCCGGTAATTTCTTATTCACGTTCCATCTCTAGACTTTATTGAAGATAAAATGGATGTTAAAATTAAAAATAAAGCAACAAACGTTTTTTGCAGAGAAAAGCGCTCACTAAACATTGACATGAGGATCGGCGTTCATTCCGGGAAAATCCTTAGTGGCTTGATCGGTATCAGAAAATGGCAATTTGATATTTGGTCGAAGGATGTTACGATAGCTAACAAAATGGAATCCACTGGTAAATCTGGGTATGTCTAAATATTATTAAATGACGTAGAAATTGAGTTGGTCTTATTCCTTGGTTTACTGGTTGAAATATTATCAGATTCATGAAATACCTGCGTTTAGTTACTTTAGTGATGCAAAAGTACTTAACTGTCAAAATGAATAAAATATGCAAATTAAACAAACAATACGCGTAGAAATGAGAGACTGATTTTCACATTATACAAAAATCTCAAAATTTCTCCGTTTTTCCTAAATGTTTTTTTAAGAAAATTTTCTACTTATTTTTTAGACCTGACCTGTGGAGTCTTACTTGTGCTTCTTAAGTTATTTTTTTTTCTGATCATTCAAACTAATTTAATAAAAAATAGATCAGAATAGATTAAAATAGAGACTCGGGACTTTGTATGTAATACTATAGTAATACTGTAAAATATGAACAACGAAAGCAGTAAAACACAAGATCTTATTTTAGTTCATTGAACTAGGTATCCCAGAAGCTTCTCTACGCACTGTGTTGAATTTTATAGCAATCACTTCATTTTTCAGAAAAGTGCACGTGACTAAACAAACTCTCGAATTACTTCTGGAACATGCCAGAGAATATATTATTGAACCAAACTTTGAATCTCAAAATGATCCTTTCATTGCGCAAAATAAATTGGAGACGTATCTACTGTCAAGACCGTCAAGGGTAAAATTTCTACTTAACAAAATTTTAATTTAAAATAATGATGAAACTTATGAGAAATATTCTACATATAATCGGTAATATGAAAAATACTATTTCTTTTCAGGCTCTTGAATACAAGCCATTTCGGCGTGCGTCAGTTGGTTTCAACAAAATTATTACAAAAAATAACACTTCCACTAGAGTAAGTGCGATTCATGCATTATTTATAAAAAACATAATCACACAATAATTTGCTATATATGTATTTCTAGTAGCGAGCGGAAAATAGAAACACAAATAATTTTCGAAGAACCACAACGTTCATGGACGAGAATTTGGTGGAATACCAGCAAATGTTGAAAGCAGCTGACGCACAAATGGCAAAGGAAATTGAAGATATGACAAACGGCAAGTAAGTTCAAATCCATTTCAACTGAGAACTATTTGCTGCTATCACTAAATTCTATACACGTACCTACTCTTGTTAATCATAAATAAGCTATACATGGTTACCAAATAATGAAAATAAAATATACTATCGCCTTACCAGTTAAAATCTCATTCATACATTTGAAAGACGTTATCTTTGCAGGGTGAAGAAGAATTATGTCCTGTAAAATGTTATTACACAACTTATTCTTATAAATGTGTCTATGAGTATTTTAGTTAGTAATCTGGATACGATTTCAGATCCATATATCATTGCAAGTTATTATCGTAAACACGTAAAATGCTACTTACGAACTTTTCTTAAAATCATTTTTAAACATGAACCGTTATTAACTGTTGTACCGGTTACTAAACTGTTATGTGTAAAAATTAGGACAAAAATCGAATAAAATAAAAATTACCCAAATTAAATTCCTAAGTTTTTCATTCTTTGACGATGATATACGATATTTACTGGTCACTAAAAATTGCATTTATTTCAGGGAACATTTCCGAAATGAGTCTAAGCTGAACCGATTTACATTGATGTTCAAGAACTGCCAAATGGAGAAGAAATTTCTACTGCTACCAGACCCACTGTTTAAGTATTACATTACATGCTGCCTGATCATCTTCACACTGATGTTGTTGATTAATGGATTGACTACGTTGTGGTAAGTCGCTTATTTTCCTATCTTTTTCAAATTTATTTGTGGGCGCCGCTGCCGCATCGTGTTTTCTTTTCCTATTCTTCTTCTGTATATTCTTGTGTACCGACACTTTCTTTCTCTTTATATCAATTTTCACATAATTTATTCATTGTTTCCTATTTTCTCTTCTCCCCTAATAACCATTACGCATTCATACTCAAAGCTTTTTCCTCACGATTTGTTCCTCATTCCTCCGCTTCACAAGCCCATACAAATTTGTAACTTTAGCTTGTCGTAAAAAAAAAAAGAACGTGACATCGGTAATTTAAAAGCTACAACTTTTTTCTTATACAGGTACACATTTCTTATTATTCTTCTAGCTAACCCGGCGAACTTCGTACCGCCTATCAGTCAATGAATGTAGTATATCTTTCGATATAATTATGTAGTCAACCGGTTGCGATGAAACAAAGCCTAAGCAATATATCAAGTTACACACATTTTTAATATAAAAGTTATCTACATCGATTTCGTACATTTTTCGTGATGCGCACACAACTAAACATTTTTACAGATTTATTTTATGTAAAGATTACTTCCTTGACAAAGTAGCATTCAGACATAGTCGATCCAAAGATTTATCGTCACAATAACTGCATATTCATCATTTCAGGTTCGATGGTTTTGAATGGTACGCTTGGACACTACTTAGTGCTCTCTTACTTGGACTCATCATAATGCAACCTTTCACTTGGTTTCAATTTCTCTGGACAAAATACAAAGGTTATGAAGAGCCGCGAAATAAACACCTGCGGTGGATATACGACATTTCCGCGAAAATCATTAAATCAGCTGTTATAAGGACGGTTATATACTTAGCAATAAGTATTGGACTTGCTGCGACTTCGGTGGTAAATGTCATCGCATGCAGAGAAGTTGAGGTGCCCGAAGCTGAAACTGTCTTATCTAACTGCATATCTTCGTGGGTAATCACATTTTTTATATAGGTATCCCTTATATTTGTTACTATTGCACCCTCAGTTTGTTTCACAATAAGTTTTATTTTCAGCATGTGACCCAGTGTTGGGGTCTGGCCTTGCTCTTGAACTTTCTATTCAGCAGAGTTTTTTTCATCTTTAAATGGATCGTCGCTGGCGGCATGACATTCTTTTACTTATGGATCGTATGGGACATCAAAACGTCGCTCTTTACTGACGATGTTACATGGAATGTTGGATTGGATCCCAGAATATCACACACTTTAGCTGTTGTCGTTATAACTGTTACTTTGTACTGGATTGATAGAACAACAGAGTACAGGAACAGATTGGACCATTTATGGCAATTACAGTTGAGTGCAGAGCAAACAGAAGCAGAGACTATGCTGAAAGTAAATAACATGCTTCTTGAAAATATTTTACCGGCTCATGTAGGTGAGTAGAGCTTTAACACTAATAATAATAATAATCTTTATTCAGGTCAAAGTACCCATTTTCACAATCATAACATTAAATATCAAAACATACAATTAAAACCTATTCAAATACATTAAATTAAAATAAAATTAATTAAAATCAATATAAAATAAAATCAATAAAAATTAAAATACAATACAAATCAAAATCTAATTAAATAAATTAAAAAACAAGATTAATCTAAATTAAAAACAAATTAAATAAATTAAAATTACAATCAAAATCAAAATAAAATCAATTCAAATTAACTTAAATTAAATTTTTTAAATTAAAATTAATACTTTCTCTCTAGCATTGGTACCGGAACATGTCTAACCGAACAATGCCGGATGAAAGGACAATCCAGTCTAGTTGCAATCATCGCCAGTACGGCGTTGGAGCTAGCCCGCACTCTGTTCACTAGGGATGTTGCGCGCTTGCGCATAGTTGCGTGAAAGCAGTCAGTGCGTGCCTCCGCAAACATACCCGAGGCACTGCAGCACTAATAATTCTTGACATCGTATGAAAATAATTCATTAGTATTTATATTTTTCAGTCCAAGTATACCTGAACTTGAACAGATCTTTAGACGAGTTGTACAACGAAAAGTATGACAATGTAGCAGTAATGTTCGCGTCACTAACCGATTATAAACTGGGTGTTGAAGGCGATGCTGATATGAGTGATAAATTCCTCTTGAGCATCCTGGATGAAATCATATCAGATTTTGATAGGGTATGTTATTAGTCGTATAATTTGAAGATATTAGTTTTAGTATTTCTTATAAATCATTATATTAACTTATTCCATTAGCTGTTGCTTGCGGGAACATCAGATTACAAGGTAGAGAAGATAAAACTGGCTGGTTGGACCTACATGGCTGCTTGTGGTTTGGACCCAAGTCGGAGAGATGATACAGACTCTATATCCGAAGTCTGTATTCGACAAAACAGCCCATACGGCAAAGCTGTGGTGCTGACCATGGTAGAATTTGCTGCCGCGATGATGATGCAGGTGCAAAACTTCAATCGAGGGTCGTTCCAGAACTTGAACCTGCGTATCGGTGAGTTTCAGCGTTTGTTTACTTACTGCGCCTTAGTATTCTTTTATAATCCTGTTTCGTTGGCTGGTTCTACAAATATTTATCGTCATCTTTCCTTTCTCTTCCATTTTCTTTGATGTCATTACTCCCAAACACTGTTGTAAAAATACATTTACAGGAATATCAAACGGAGAGGTAGCAGCTGGTGTGGTAGGATCACAGAAGCCACTGTACGATATTTGGGGACATGCTGTGAATATGGCGTCACGAATGGACTCCACTGGCGAATCTGGTAAAATTCAGGTAAGCATATTCATCAGTGTTGATCTAATGTCCTTTGCATGATTTTGAGGAAAATTGAAATAATGTTTTTTCTAATTCCTTCACTCTCCTTTTCTGTATAATATTACTGCGGAATAAGACACATGTCCTTTCTCTGGAACTAGTCGGGCTTCATCGCCTTGGAGCCATTTTTTTTTATTTACAAGTGTAGTCTGAAAATCAATTGTATTTCCAACTTTACAATCACTATTATAACATTTCATTGTAATCAGGTAACCGAAAACACAGCCATCATTCTGGATGAATGTGGCATCCTCACGACCTGCCGAGGCGAGACCTTTGTAAAAGGAGCTGGTTACGTTAAAACCTACTTTGTCCCCCTCAACGAGAACTTCAACCTCATCAAGAAGAAGAACTGCATGGATTTCTACAGGATCGAAGACAGAAGTCGTTACTTCGCAATCAAAGCTAGCAGATTCAGTGATATCTCCAACAGTTCTAGTGTCTATGGATATTCCACTTTCGATGTAAGGAGGTTGTCTTATAATAGTGCAGCAACTGATGACAGTTTGGATACAGAACATGCTAGAACTGCTACACCAGTAGATGATCCAGTGGATGATCAGATTGATGACCTAGTGCATGGTCCGGTGGGTGGCCCAGTGAATGGTCCGGTTGATGGTCCAGTGAATGGTCCGGTTGATGGTCCGGTTGCAAGTCTGTCATATGATCCAGTTCAACTTGATGATTTAGATGATATTAGTGTATCAAGTGAAACTGAAGTTAAGGAGACTCGTTGCTAACGAATATATAATTTAGATTGTTAAGTAAGATAAAGTGTTTCGTTCTCAGACTGACCAGCCAATACGTAGACAAAAATATCCAAATCATGTTATGGTAATGAGATTTGGCTTTTTTCGTCAAAGAAGTTTTAGTGTGGCGACAGTTAGCTCTTTTTCTCATAGAAAAATACGGAATTAGAGAATATTTTGTTTTTAGTTAAGCGTACTTTTCATTTAGATATAAGCAAATAATCGTTAGATTAGGTAGATAAAAAGTAGACAGGTATTAAGCATAACATTTTTTACAACAAAATTCTGATGAAAACACTAACAAATAATCTGTAAATGTCTGTGACTCAGTGAACTATCCAATAAATAAATAAAAAATCTCATCAAATGTCAACGAAACCTGTTTGAACAAAATAAGTGATATAATGTTATAAATTTTAATTATCTAATTATTTTTTCAAAGGACTGACACTTCTGTTTTGACTTAGTAGGGTATAGGAAAACAATCAAATGTACTTTAGCTACTTTCAAGGGAGAACGCCCTCAACGACTTTTGCTTCGATTCAGCAGTGTATTTTGTTAAAGCGCATCTCTGCACCGCTGCTTCTGGCCGTCTGTCGCAATTGCGGTGCGGGATAAAAGCGATACGACCGCATAGTAGTAGTATCAAATTAGCATTTGTACAGCACTCTTTTAACGTCGCATCAACCTCGGGTAAATGAGGAAGTGGCACAGTTGGGCAGCTGTGTAGTTACATATTTATCGCAATATAGCACTATCGTGTTATTAGTGATGCCGAACCGTGGTTGCCCACGTCAAGGTACGAGTATACGACCAGCGACGACATTTTCTTGTATCGCTACACAAATGCTGAAAAATATCGCAGTGGGTGAGCTCCCTTAAATACTTTGCAACCACCGACATGCCACCTCAGTAATTATAGAATAGAAATTAATGTTTACAAAAGAATTTACTAATCTATTCTTATCAAATCTGTTAATTACATAAAGTCTCGTCACCTGTCCTCTGTATCTGAATTTATTTAAAGCTGTAGGTACCTACTGGATACTGATGTAAATGTATGATTAGTAAAGTAGGTAAATGTATTTATTGTTTTAAAATATAGCGTCGTCAGAACAGCGCTTGTTATGATGGATAAGGGGAATCTAAGTAAATACAAACAATAAAATCTTGAAAAAGGACAATGTTTTTTTCCCTACTCGTGTAATACCTAATGTTGTAAGACAACAAAGCAATGGCAGATTTTTGAAATAAGAATTTGAATTTGATACACCTATTTAATCAAATTAACAAAATCTACCTACTTGTAACACTATTGTCGTTGGTATTTGAATTCATTATTTGTTAGTCAAGTTCTTAATTTCAAATTTTCAATTCGACCATAAGCCTGTAGTATAATGTCATAAAAATCGGAAATTTGATATATTTGAGCATATTTATCTATATTTAGCTACAATATACTTAGGCTACAAACGTATTTCAGTACACCTATTTCAAGCGATATGTATACCTACCGACAAAAATATCATGAAGTGTTGAATCCGTACAAGTGACAGAGGACGCCAACATTTGGAAAATCATTTACATTTACTTTTTTATTTTTAAAATGATGTGGATTAAAAAAAAGTCCGTGACACATTTGCACTGAACGGAACAATAGCGAATTTATTGACAGATAACAATATCCGTTTGAACCAAAAAAAAGTCAATATCGTTGTAAAATTAATTATCATTTCTACTTATCTTAGTTGGATTAAAGTAAATCTATATTATTGTAGTTTGCGATAAGCCCTACAAAGTTTGATTTTTTTTTACACTTTTTTACCTTATTTGTCATCGCAAAAATAAAATAAAGTAACCTTCTTCAAATAATTCAATGAACGTCATAGGATTTCTTTTTCCTTTCTTTCTTTTCTTTTTTGATAGTCTTTGCCCCACACTGGTTCTTATTCCTGTATCACATAACACATCCAGATACTTAACAACTATATATATGGTTGTTCCGTATCTAGATGTGTTGTTTGAATGAAAAATTTGTATGACCTGCGAGTTCATACAGATATTTGATCCACACCGGAATCAAACCCGCGACGTACAGCGTAGCAGCCAATCGCTAAACAGTGAATTTACATAACGTGAAAATTACTGCTCTTTGGGGCAAGGTTAAAAATCTATTGCATTTGTTTTTTTTTTTTACAAGATAGGACATTGCCAATTTTTGTATGGGAGTTGGACCAAGTGCTGCCTAGAATGCTACCAATCAGTAAACTGAAGCGCTCCAAAATCTGTCCCAGAGGTCAAGAGAAAAAAAAGTTTTTTGTGAATTATTTATTTTTGAAAGTAGCTTAATTGATTTCTGACTATAAATACACTGATTTACTTAAGCTACATACAGGTAGAAACTATAAATACTGTGTACGTACTTACCAACCCACGCATAAAATGTTACGCTCCTCTGAAAAAAAAAAACAGTGGAGATTATCGGTATAGGGCTTCCTTCTAGAACCCGCAAGCGATCTACTTAGCGTCCGCCCGCCCCAGTGTCCGCCCACCATTTTCATGGATACCTCGTCACACAAAATCAAGACGTATTTCACCATCTAAAGGACGCCAGCTGATTCGCATTTTTGAAAGAACCTTCATACTTTGGTAAGTTTTTTCCAATATCTTGTCTTGCTTTATGTTACTAATGTAATTACTTAGGTTATAATTAGCACTGACGACTTCTAAGCCCTTTTCTAGTTCTGCTCATCTGATTAAGGCATAGCGCGCAAGGTGACTTTGTCACCATGACTTTTGACAAGAAAATCACCGTACTTATGAAGCCAACATGTAGTGCGCGCACTTGAAGACGGAACAGTTGGGTTAAAATGGGTAAAAAATTATTGTCACCGTGACAAAAGTCACCAGTGCGCGCTATGTCTTAGAGGATTGATCCGGTGGCGTCTACCTCCAACCCTCCGCTTATTTATAACTTTGTCAATCTCAGTAGATAAACAGTTTTTATTGCCGTGCAAAAGCAAAGAACTGACGTCAATGGAAAGAGCAGAATGATAAATATTTGAAGGCAACGCTTAGAACCGATAACATCCTCGAGGATACTGACGATTACTTCGAATCAAAGCATGATTATAAACCATCACCAACCACCACTGAAGTAATTTACACTTCACTTATTTTTCCAGTTATCCAATCATACCAAAATGGATGACGAACCAGAATGTCAACTCCGTCGACGAAAGGTTTCTGGCAATCCTAATCTGCCACTGAACCTGGATGTGGAGTATCTGGTCAGCGATGGTGACCCTGACCAGGGAACACCGTCTCCTAGCAACATCAGGCGCTTGGCTCATCATAAACAGAAGTCATCGTCTTCCGCACTCCTTGACTTTAAGAATAAGCAGCAGTCTTTTGATATTCAGGTCAGTGAAACTTCTAATTTTTAAGGTTCCGTACGGAAAAGGTAAAATGGGACCCTATTACTAAGACTCAGCTGTCCGTCCGTCTGTCTGTCTGTCTATCCGTCTGTCACCAGGCTGTATCTCATGAACTATAATAGTTAGACAGTTGAAATTTTCACAGTTGATGTATTTCTGTTGCTACTTTATCAACAAATACTAAAAAAAAAGAATAAAATAAATATTTCACGGGGTTCCTATAAAAACAAACGTGATTTTTCGCTAAGGACGGGACGAAACCTTTTGTGCGCGACTCGCACTTGTCCGGTTTTTAGACCTGCCACTTCTGATACGGATCCTAAGGTAGCTGCGTAATGTAGAAGAGTCCAATAACCGATAACGTGATGCAAGAGCATCTGCTGTCGTGCAGACACCCTCTCATACCGAATAACTGCTTTAGTTAAACGGACGTCCTGTCTGCATTTATTTAAATAGTGCTACCTATAGGTATACATAGGTATTCCAATGCCAGTACTTTTATATATTCTGAGTTATGGAAGGATGCTTCTCTGGCTATGTGGAGTGATGATTTTCGCAAAGTGGCTGGTATGCTGTGGCAGCATTACTTTTTAGACTAGCTTAGGATGTTTAAAATTTTGAAAGCCTTAAGGATATAACAGTGAATATCTTAAAGCTGATGGGGATATTTAGTGGGTCCAATAAAGAATAGGTGAGGGCCGCGAGAATCCGATGGATGCGAGACGCACAGGACCGGTCGTTGTGGCGACACATGGGGAAAGCCTGTGTCCAACAAAGGCCAACTTTCTGCTAAAATAATGATGATGATCGAAAAACAATTCATGCAAGACTAACCAAGTATCTACCTATATGTAGGTATACAGGAGAAATTTTAGTTTGGTTTGAAGCTTAAGGCCCAAGCGCCCGAAAAGTGCAATAAAACAGTGACTTTCTGAAGTCTACTCCTCGGTAACGGCCAGGTTAATAGGTTTGAAAAAAATATATGTTTATTATAGATTCATGAACAACATTATCAAAATTTGATTTTTTCGTGCTATTAATACTTTTGTCTAAAAAAAATATTTAGCAATTTCGCAACTTTTCCCTACTCCTTCGAAACAGCTTGGATCTTTAGAAACATTTTTACACATAAAAATTGGTGGTTAAATATTCTTCAAAGTGAACATTGCATATGTAAATCAATCAATATTTCGCAAAGAAAATGGATTCAAATGTTGGCCGCAAATAAATGCACAGATTTGCGTACTGCCGCCTAGGCGGGTGCGAGAGGTGCGTTCACATAATTTTGGCCAGATGCTTCAAGGGACTATAAGTCTTAAAAAGAAATTCAACTCGCCTTATTCTTACATGAACGCAGTAGAAGCGACAATATAAATTACGAAGTGGATTTTCGGATTTGTAATTCTTTACCTTCTTCAACCTCGATTTCTTTAAGCATTATTTCATAAGACTAGTGACATAGTCCTCCAACATATGAGTCAAACGGACTTTAAACGACATAGAGAATGCAACTTAATATGACCAAAACTATCTTGGTAAAGAACAAGTTTTGATTCCTTTTCTCTTGCTTTTCCAGGTGGAAGAGTGCGAAGAAGAAGAAATAATAATCGAGAGTGACGACGATGACGAGGACAACGCTGAAGGAGGTGACGACCGCTCCATCACGCCGACGCCTATACAAGACTTCGGTGCTAACGTCGTTTATACCGAAACATGTAAGTTCTTTGACCAAAATTTACTTCGTGATTGCCTATAAGGCATCGTTTCATAGCAGGCCACATCTAAGGTACATTTACTAAGCGGAGACCAACCACGGCGAACCACGACCACACGCGTTTTTGGGACTAGCAAACAAATGAATCGCGCGACTTGAATGTGACAAATTCTGTAATAGTAGGCAGTATTCCAAAATAGTGGTGGACGCTTTGTCTTCGCGGAGATGTTCTTCATAATGGCCCAATGGTGCTGTAGGTATGAATAGATACAGGCAAAAGTGATTGGTATGAGTAGCGATTGGACAAAACCTATGGGTCAGGCGAAAATCACTTTCAATCAAACGAATTCTGTTTTCCGATAACTAAAAAATATTATATAGCGTCTTCAATAAAAAAAAAAAACCTGACAAGAGAGGTGGCCCATGCCATCCAGTTCAGCAGGGTTTGTTTTTTGTTGCAACTGATATCTACACGAGTGGGTTTTAGTGAGTAGTAAGTAGTCTGTCACTTCTTCTCGGTCCAACCAGAGCGAGATAAGTTATTCGATTATTTCCCACATTCAAAAAAAAAAGCCGTGACTGGCTGCAAAAGACGGAATTTTAACTAAGCAGCCTAATGGGGACTGACACAATCTCAGCTTCCATTTAAAAACTAGAGCAAAGAAACAGGTGATGGCTGGGTCAAATGAAGGTCAGTCAGACCTAATTGAATTTGAATGTTCCACAAGGCTAGGTTGAGCCGTAATCCTATTACGTCTCTATGTGTCTGTGAGTGTGTGACTGAGAGTATGTGTCGGTGAGTCATTACCTTTGAAGGCATTATTCCTACGAGCAAGTACCTACCTACTAAGTATTTGGGATTGAAGACTTGCTTTGTCCTTCAATTGAGTTTTTTTTTTTGTATTTATTAAAAACTAAAAACAAATCCTTTTCTGAAAACATCAAAATTGGTTATTAAATAAAGCAATTATTACAATTTCAAATATTCGTATGAGAAAGAGTAGGACCGTGGTGAGAACATCTCGCTATCTCTATATCTCTTTTGTACGAGCGTAACGTAATACGTGACGTTAACGTTCACAGGTGATTAGCTTTTCACAAAATGATTTGATTTCAATAGAAACCTAGATACGATCTACAAGATATCTGTTTCCAAAATATCTAGAGAAACTTGTGTACGTAATTAGTAGCGTCATAATCACATGAGAGCGGTTGTATTAAAAAAAATAAGGATGTATTTCGGGTTTAGACGCTTTTTTTAGGTGGCAAATCATCCAATGACTTCTTCTCCGCTCTAAGGCGGAGTGGGAGGGTGTGTTAGACTTTTACTGATTAAAAACCACTCCTATGTTCCTTCTTTGCCTTTCGTCCTAGTACTCTGGGGTTCCCTTCCGGATAATCCATGGCTCCACTATGTTTCGGCTCTGCTGGGCCCCTAATTGTTTTTCTGACATTCCCGAGGCGCGCGTCCGGTCCGGACGGGTACCGGACGGCCGGACGCTCTTAATTCCTATATTTTCGTGCATTTTGACTCAAGAGTACCTACTGATAATTTTTTATAATAACAGGACCAATTTAATGCTATATTTTAAGCTTTCTAATGTTACGGTTCGCCTTTTAAAACAGATCAGCATTTTTTGAAGTATTTTGTAGGTACGTTAAGACGATTTGGATGCTCTCGAATATAAACAAGTTTTCACTACAAAATAATAAATATAAATAAATAATATTCCACAACTTTCACACAACGCGTAAGTTCTGCTTAGTTTGGGTGTAGTCCCAATCTAAGCAGAGCTTGTAGTATGAGCACTAGACAGCTAACAAACATACTTATCATGCATATTATAGATAAATTACACCCTGACACAGAACAAATGATCGTGCTTATCACACAAACATTTTGTCCTGGGTGGGAATCGAACCACGACCTCCGGCATAATAGTCAGGGCCACCGACCACTAGACCAACAGACCAGTCGCTAAAACATTTACTTCTACCACCTAACAACCTCAGGTCAAGTTGATAACCAGCTTCAAGCAGTGGTCTGGCATTCATACTGAACTGGACCTATTTTGGTGCAGCCACATGGCACACTATAGTTTTTTATTAATCGAATTATTTTTTTGTTGTTAGCTATTTTACTTTTTATTCTTTTTACCTTCAAACTTGTGTTTAAATCATCATCATCATCATCATCATCATCAGCCTTTTTAATTCCCACTGCTGACTCAGGCCTCCTCTCTAGGAGAGGGAATGGGCCGTAATCCACCACGCGGGCCCAGTGTGGGTTGGTGAATGTCACATGTCTTCGAATTTTTGGTTCTAGGACATGCCGGTTTCCTCACGATGTTTTCCTTCACCGTTTTGAGAGCAGTGGTGATGAAATAAATTATACAAAATAATGCGGCTGACTGGGTTCGAACCCGCGACCTACAACTCGTAAGTCGGGGCCATTACCACTCGGCCACCACTGCTCCTGTTTAAATGTGTCCTTGTATTTATGCCAATTAAAAGTTGTTCTTTAACCCAATTTTTTTTCCCGCGCCGGATGACTTAGCATTGGAAAGTCTTCCACAAGGTGAATCAATGACCTGGTAATCCAGGTCATTGGACCACCACTACCCTCAGATCCTGGGAATCCGCTGTATGCGAAACGCACAGGCTCATTCGTTATGGCGACACTTGAGGGATGCCGATATCTAACTGTGAACGTCTTTTGCTGATTACTTACCGATTGTGACTATGATTTTTTTTATTAATTTTAACAACATATAAATTATATTTTTAAATATTTCAATATTAAAAAAAAAAAAAACATTTATAAATATAAAAAATAGTAGCCCATCAGTATCGGGAACAGGGTCCAAGCTAGGTCAGGGCCCCAGAGAAAGAAATCTCCTAACTATTCGAGCCGTGTCCAGAAGTATCGCTTTCTGAATCAAGCCCTTGATCCAGTCGCTTCACGCGAGCCTCCGTGGTGTTGGTTGAGGCTCTTGGCTATTAAGCCCGACACGACTATCGGTACAATGATCGCTAAGTCCACATCCCACATGTCGACAATCTCGCGAGCCAAGTCAATATACTATTTGTTAATCTTACTCGGCTTTCAAGAGGTTCTCGTCATGTGAAACGGAAATGTCAACAATCATTGCACGCCTCTTGCTTCGGTCCACCACCACTATATCAGGCTTATTGGCTACAATCGACTATGATTATTATTATGATTACTTTGATTTCAGGTCCAAAAACCAGCGACTTCCTGAGGGTAAAACCGGTGGAAACCGATTGCTACACAGACGTTTCAGATGCAGATACCGACGAGGAAGACAACCAATAACTTATTTATTTATGAAATAGACAAGCAATGAATAGTCGGAGGAGTATCTAAAGCATCATTATATCACTGTTCTACACTAAAATTTTGTGAAATCGCGTTGAAAATATATAAGTCAATGCTTTGATAATTGAGTGTTTTATTTGAATAGAATTGAATTTTATTCAGGACTTCAACCAAAAAAAAGATTGGTGCATTGTGTGAGGAGTGATATGAAAAAGAAGGGAGTTAGTGATAGCGTGACGGGTGACAAGCCAGAATGGAAGAATAATGTGTTGCGCCGATCCCAAGTAATATGGGACAAGGATATGAAGATGACCTGGTCGACAAATCTTTTCTAGGGTTCAGCAGCCAACGAGACTCTACACCGCTAAATTTTAATCGTTTTAATCCCGTGGAGGGTCGATCCGGTAGTATCTTTAAAAAAACGTCAGCTAAGCGAGTTCAATGACCTGTAGTTAATAGTCGGCGTTGAGTACAAAGTACCTACAGGTCATTGAACTCGCTCAGCTGACTTTTTCTTAAAGAAATTAATTTCGTACATGCGTAAATTAATACGAGTTTTGAAAAAGAGGTACTTTATTTTTTAATTTTATCTTTACAAATCGATAGTGTTTCATGTACCGGATCGACCCTCCACGGGATTAAAACGATTAAAATTTAGCGGTGTATAAAGCCTTCTCTGCCCGTCTGTCCGCAGACTGTATCTCATAAAGAAAATTTCACAGAATATATATTTATATCGCGTACCCATCAAGAAACTTTATTGTTTCGACGTTTTTTTTTGCTCGATTTTAATATTGTAGTACGAAACCCTTCATGTCAGAGTTCGACTAGCACTTGGCCAGTTTTTTGTTTATACAAAGTAGTGCTCAGAATGAAAGGAAATATAGTAAAAAATAAAAGCCAATATATTTTTTTAATGATTTTTATTGCACATTTAAAAACCATCTTGATTTTATATTTCCATCTCTACACACGATAATAATTACAATAAAACAATACAAATAATTTATATACATACTGTTGCATTTTGTGGGTTCATTGCATAAACTGGGCACCAATAAATTATTCTGATAAATAAACTATAGCGCGTAAAATCATCTTGATACTTTCAGACTTGAAAATACATTGCATATGAAAGAAAATTCGTAGCTGTTTATACATAATTTGACAGATCATGAAATACCATTTACAAACGTAACAGGCTTAAAACATTGTCAATTCATCTTTGCTGCCTACCAAAAATAATTTTATATCAATATAACCAATAAAATACCTGAAGGGACTAGTAAGTACAGCTTCTTCCGAGTCAATTTGAAAGCTTCTTTGTTCACAATATAGGTCACAAGTACCAACTCTTGTAATAAATCTCTTGTAAAAACATGACCATCACTACACTAGTTTGATAATGGGAAAATGTCGATGTACTGAGAAGTCAAATTCCGGAGGGACCGTCGAGTCCCTTTTGTGTCCTCCAGCTAACAATTTTAATACTACGAAGTTTGTTTTAGCTACCTTCAGAAGATCTTGGACCTGAAAAAAAGGATACAGTTGTGTTTATTTTACTGAAATAGGGTATTTTGATACTTGTGGGCAAAGTTTGCAGTAGATGAAGGATGGACCGAACCGAAGGCAAATGCGTTGTGGAACCGAAAGTATAATGAAAAAATGCACAAATTAACACATTCGTGAAGTAACTATAAATAAAAGTACAAAAACCGTAATCGTAAACAGTCAGTAACCATCAATATATAAAAATAAAATTGAAGTGTCTGCTTGAAATGTCAAAAAAAAAATGTCATAATAATTTAACTTACAAGGAGTAACTTACACTAATTTTCCCGCGGGAACGAGATATCAAACTACAGATTTTTTAAACCCCTACACGGGTCACATCCCAACCACTTACTAGTGAAACCTACAGGTCTTAACTTGCGACCAAGACTCTAAACATAGTGTCTAATATAGCACTACATTTAAGCACTGTAGCTACTACGTGAAAAATAAGAATTAAGTGGATTTTAATTTACAATACGGCCAAATTATCTTGACCTATTTGAACTGCGAAAATTGCTGGCGCAGTAACGCTTTTTAAGGCCTACTTTTCACGGTCACTTAGCTTCATAGCATATTCTTCATACTCTTGGTGTACGCCTACTCACAGCTTACAACAAAACTATTGATCTCCGTCGACGAAGCGAAGCGTCGTGTTGTCGTGTCGTTACGCATATCAAGCGTATAATGACGAATATGCGACGACGAAGTTACGCGTCCGGCAACAGTAAGGCCTAAGAATCATATATAGGGTGACTGGCAATTAGTGTACGATACTTAAACACGTGATTGTGCTCATGATAACAAACAATTTTTATTATGGGAGCAAAGCCGAAATCGCGAAAAAAATATCAGCTGTTCAGTACATTAGGCAAACATAAATGTACTGAACAGCTGATTTTTATTTCGCGATTTCAGTTTTGTTTCCATAGTAAAAGTTGTTGGTTATCATGAGCACAATCACGTAAGTTTCGTACACTAATTACCAGTCACCCTATATAGCGAATGCAGATTGCGTATTATTTCGAGTATGCGCAATAGTTCGAGACGCCCAACATATATTGACTATATTGTAGTTTGTGATTACTTACTTCTTGATCAGGTGTTGTGATGGTTTCGAGTAGAGATCTAGCCTGCTGAAAATGTTTGCATCCACCGAGATACAGTATCACAGGGTTTTCGTATCTGTAAAATCAAACATTACATTAAAACTAAAATTATTATTAATTAACTTTTGTTTACAGAGTGGTGCAAGGGTAATAGGGTAGTTTCCAGGGTCAAAATAATTACATTTTATTTAGTCCGTATTTTAGATTATAAAAAAATATTGGACACGTATTTTTTCTTTTTTTGATTAAACAAAAAATAATTAAAGTTACGTGTGACGTCACCCCCTGCGAAAAAATGTAGCACGGTGTGACGTCACACGTAACTATAATAGGCTATACATTTGTCATTTTTGGTTTAATTTACAAATAAAAAAATACGTGCCCCTTATTTTTGAATAATCTAAAAGACGGACTAATTACATTTTTTACGGCAACTAGCCTATTAGAACATTCTTTCACTTATGGCAATTTAGTGGTACTTGTAGAGCACCGCCTCGTTGTAGTGATCATGTATACTCACTGCAGCGGCTGCGTCATCTCGCAGAACTCGTGGTAATGCACCTGCG
Organism: Mythimna ferrago; assembly: GCA_910589285.2. Taxonomy (NCBI): domain Eukaryota; kingdom Metazoa; phylum Arthropoda; class Insecta; order Lepidoptera; family Noctuidae; genus Mythimna; species Mythimna ferrago. The sequence continues at coordinate 30,618,656 of OU342674.1, forward strand.
GCGGCGTCAGCACGGACAGCGGCGCGAAGCGGTGCTTGTAGCGCACCGCTTCATTGTCGAACTCCGACTGTGGCTGCCGGATCTTGCCTTGCAGCTTGAAAGCGACTAGGGCCTGGAAAATATACACAGTTTTTTTTATAATTATTATGCTTAGCAGCCGCAAAAACTCTCTCAAAACTTCATCATCATCATCATCATTATTGCTGCCGAAAGACGTCCACTGCTGGACATAGGCCCCATCAAGTGTCGCCACAACGAACGTTCCTGTGCGTCTCGCCTCCGTCCCGCGACTCCCACCAGGTCACTGGTCCACTTTGAGAACTTCCAACACTATTATTACGCAATTTAAATAAAAATCTTAACATTAAACTTCGCGCGCCTACGCGGTTACGCTAAATTGACATTTCGTGTTTAATGCGAAATTAAAATTCATTCATAACATACGATACCTATGACATGCTTTATGCAATGTTGCCGCTCTGAGCTCAATCTCTCCAAACTCACTCTAACACTTAATAAAACAATAGAGATGAACACTAGTGTGTTGCTGTCTTTCTCTGTCACAAAGGCTCGTATTTGGCTTAATCTTCTATCTCTACTTTTCCTATAAAAACATCAAAATGTGAGTCTATGTGGGTATTGTGCTTAAGTACGAATTCGAAAATTTGTTCTATTAAAAATCCAAGATAAAGGGTCTTGACAGACAGACAGACAGGCGAACAACAATCAGTTTGCGAATAATTAAAACAACCACCGGAATTCACTCAAAGAAATCCTGCAAAAAATTCCATTCACGACATATGATCTTTGCACACCTAACTTGGAGAAACCTCACCTTATAATACCCTCCGCACATATTCTGCATGACATTGCACAGCAGTCCTTCTCTCGCGTAAGGCCGCACTCTCTTCTTGCTCTTGCGTTGTTTGCGCGAATCTCGACTGTCTCGCCTCGCGGCGTCACCTGCTAGGTTCTCGGCACGGCCTAGAGCCGAGACTAACCAGCCGTAAAGGAACTCGTACAGATACCTGGAAAGTTAGCTTTGAGATGTGAAGAAAGTTGTTTTCCACCAAAAATATAAATGTAAAAAAACACCAATTCTCCAAACAGGTTGGGAAGTAGAAAAGTAAGATGCACAATATTCTTCAGTTGCTTTATTTGGAAATTACTTTGTTTGCGTTGTTTGGTTTAGGGATATTTGGCAAATTAGGTAGATTTTTAGACAATCATTTGACTAAGTTCAATAAAGTAGAATATCATGTATTACCAAATACTATTTCTTTGACATAATAATGGTACATTCTTCGCGCACCATTTAAACTTTCACCACTCGAAAGATAGCACCAGACCAACACCATTTCGTAATACTCTACATTGGAATAAAATGTCGCGCGATAATGATCGACCGGTTCTCGCGAAAATGCAGCGAGAGCGACAAAAAAAATAGCACACGTTCACTCGTACGTAACTACACAGGTCACAGTCAACTAAACAAACAAAAGCCTGTGTGTGTGTGGCCGGCCGGCCGGGGGCTGTGCGGGGTGCGACGGGTGAGGGAGGGGTGTATAGATATGTTTGTTTGTGTGCGTTGCCAAATTATGAGGTAAGCGCGTGTTCAGTCTAGGTTATGGGGTAAATTTGGATAGTGATTGAAAAATTTCCCTGTATTTTATAATAACAAAAAATACATCGACTCACCAGAAAATATAGTGGTACTCGTGTACGCTGTACAGCTCCAGTTCGAGGCCGGATAGAAGGTAGGCGATCATGACGCGCAGCACGTGGTACAGCAGCCACGTGCCGAAGCAGGCGCGCGGGCCCGTGCCCGCCGCGCCGCTCACCACCGCGTCCACGCTCTCCGCCTAAATACCATGCAGCCCGATATAATGCTACTCGTGTACGCTGTACAGCTCTAACTCGAGGCCGGACAGCAGGTACGATCATGACGCGCAGCGTTACGTGTGAGCTCATCTCAATATAAGATATACATTACCTCTTCCTGCAAGGCAGCGAACTCGTCCAACAGTAAGGCGAGCTTGTCCCTTTGTCGCGCGCGATTGTGTCCGCACACTTGTAACAGAACCGCGAACGGGCGTACGCAACGAGCCAGGAAGTTCTCTACGAACTCCCGAGCCTGGAACATGACAAAAAAATAATATATCTATAGTCTATTCGCGTTAGGAAAATAGTGACTCATCAGTGCAACTGCAATGAGGTAAAAACCAATTAACGCACTATTTTAATATAATAATTTATGAACCGACTTCGAAAAGGAGGTTCTATGTTCGGCTGAATGTATTTTTAAGCTATTGCATAGCTTCTATCGCGGGCCTTGAGCGTGGAGACCGAATCCAGAAATTCCGTAACGAAAACTCATTTGTTTTTTGAGCGTGGTGACCGATAAGAAAACAAATGAGTGAAAGCAGCTGTCGGCGTTTTGGATGGGTGGGGTTAAGCAGCTGTTAGCGAGGTCTAGTTTTGGATGGAAGAGGTTAAGCAGCTGTTGGCGAGGTCTGGTATTGGATGGGTGGGGATAAGCAGCTGTTGGCAAGGTCTCATTTTGGATGGGTGGGGTTAAGCAGCTGCTAGCGAGGTCTGGTTTTGGATGGGTGGGGTTAAGCAGCTGTTGGCGAGGTCTGGTTTTAGATGGATGGGGTTAAGCAGCTGTTGGTGAGGTCTGGTTTTGGATGGGTGGGGTTAAGCAGCTGTTGGCGAGGTCTGGTTTTAGATGGGTGGGGTTAAGCAGCTGTTGGTGAGGTCTGTGTTTGGATGGGTGGGGTTAAGCAGCTGTCGGCGTTTTGGATGGGTGGGGTTAAGCAGCTGTTAGCGAGGTCTGGTTTTAGATGGATGGGGTTAAGCAGCTGTTGGTGAGGTCTAGTTTTGGATGGGTGGGGTTAAGCAGCTGTTGGCGAGGTCTGGTTTTAGATAGGTGGGGTTAAGCAGCTGTTGGTGAGGTCTGTGTTTGGATGGGTGGGGTTAACCAGCTGTCGGCGTTTTGGATGGGTGGGGTTAAGCAGCTGTTAGCGAGGTCTGGTTTTTGATGGAAGAGGTTAAGCAGCTGTTGGCGAGGTCTCATTTTGGATGGGTGGGGTTAAGCAGCTGTTAGCGAGGTCTGGTTTTGGATGGGTGGGATTAAGCAGCTGTTGGCGAGGTCTAGTTTTGGATGGGTGGGGTTAAGCAGCTGTTGGCGAGATCTGGTTTTGGATGGGTGGGGTTAAGCAGCTGTTGGCGAGGTCTGGTTTTGGATGGGTAGGGTTAATCAGCTGTTGGCGAGGTCTATTGCATAAGTTGATAAAAAATGCTATGCAATAGCTTTACCGCGGCAGTCCCCGAGTGCCACGTCTTTTTAGGGTTCCGTAGCCAAATGGCAAAAAACGGAACCCTTATAGATTCGTCATGTCTGTCTGTCTGTCTGTCTGTCTGTCTGTCTGTCTGTCTGTCTGTCTGTCTGTCTGTCTGTCTGTCTGTCCGTCTGTCCGTCCGTATGTCACAGCCACTTTTTTCCGAAACTATAAGAGCTATACTGTTGAAACTTTGTAAGTAGATGTATTATGTGAACCGCATTAAGATTTTCACACAAAAATAGAAAAAAAGCAATAAATTTTGGGGGTCCCCATACTTAAAGCTGAAACTCAAAAATTTTTTTTTCATCAAACCCATGCGTGTGGGGTATCTATAAATAGGTCTTCAAAAATGATACTGAGGTTTCTAAAATCATTTTTTTCTAAACTGAATAGTTTGCGCGAGAGACACTTCCAAAGTGGTAAAATGTGTGTCCCCCCCCCTCTAACTTCTAAAATAAGAGAATGATAAAACTAAAAAAAATATATGATGTACATTTCTATAAAAACTGCCAACGAAAATTGGTTTGAACGAAATCTAGTAAGTAGTTTTTTTTGAATGCGTCATAAATAGAAAAAAATACACTATTATTAAAACATCGATCAAAGTTACAACACATTACAAGAACTTTTATATTATGTTACTTGCTGCTACGGAACCCTTCATGGGCGAGTCCAACTCGCACTTGGCCGGTTTTTTTTTTTTAATTTGGCAGTATCGTCAGAAATTTCATTTTTATTTTTACGAATAGGTGAGGTTTTATTTTTTTAAGTTGACAAAAGCGCGTCCTTACTTTTGGAAAGGCTTACTTGAAGTTATCATAGTAAATGTTGTTCTCCATTTTACTATGACCAAATTGGTCAAGTAGCGTGGATGTGTGACAGTGATGAGTCACTATTTTCATAACGCGTATAGTCTATAGTTATTAACTTTATTCTCGAAACAGAATTGAACTTCATGTTATCTTTAGTCGACTGGTGGTCATTGAAGACTCTCGTAACGTACTTTCCTGTGTAAATCATACAGCTGCTACTTTCTTACGTGGGAGTATATTCACAAATATGTAAATTCACATAAACAAGATGTTGTGAGACAACTTATGTAGGCCACACGAATTTTGTTCTATGCGGGAATCGAACCCGCGTCACGCAGCGTAGCAGTCGAAAATTCAACTACTGCCGCGAAAAATACTGATAATCCGGTTTGAAAAGACAGTTACTCCATGTTAATTAGGCAGATGGTTAGAAATCTAGTTACTTTAAAACATGAACTGATCTTCTCATGGAAACAGACGGTTTCATTTTTTGATATCTTCAAATGTGCGATTCTAAAATCAATTCTACCAATTACACCAGACTGCTTAAAATGACTTGTTTCGAACTTTTATCAGTTATTTCGGCTTTTAAATTCTATTCAAAGGTATGGAACGCTAAATACGACTTACTTGCGGCGTAGCAAGCATTGGAGATTTGGGCGTCAAAGCGGGAGGGTTGACGAAGTTCTTGACGGACTCTCTCAGTATCTCCACGAAGGGGTGCACGGGGCGCGGCTGCCCCGGCGGCCCGTTCATGGCGGACTGAGCCATGGACGCCGTTGTCGCAGGCGACGGGCTGAGATACAGCAACTGGAGCGCCGAGCGGGATAGGATGCAGGCGCGCTGACGGCTGAATTCCATGAAGAAATCCTGTGAGAGTGAATGGAGGTTTTAGTTTTTAGTGCGCGAGAGATTTTTTATTGATTCAGTACTTAAGTCATATTTAAGTGTATAACTATTAATACCGTGTCTCTCTGGAAAACTATGGCGACGTACATTTTTGCTATTATTAACGACCCACCCTCCCCCTCCTGAGCAAAAGTTAGCAAAAAATCTTCCCTCTCCCATCCTTACGTAAACATATGGTACATGCATTTTTCAATGTGTACTGGTTTCGTTATTCATTTGTGAAGTATGATTGAACTGCAATATTACCAGCGCAGTGTGGAAGTTTGTGCAGGAGGTGATCTTCCACGCGTGGCGCAGCCTGGCCACCAGCTCGTCGCAGTATTGCAGCGCCTCGGCGCGCGGCTTGATACGAGTGTAGCGAGGGAAAGTTGGCGGAAGGAGGCGCTGATTGATCATCGGCTCGAACCCCATTGGGTTTGGGGAGTCAGCTGGAATCGCAAAGAAATTACTGAGAAAGGCAACTTCCATCCCTTTAGCCGCCTGCGTCGGATTAGTCCAACGAAAATTTTTAGGTCCTATTCGCCAGACGCACACGATTTCCGCGACTAGCTAATCCACCTCGTTCAGCTCTTCCCTATAGGTGACAGAAGAGCTGATGAAATGGAGTATTTGGTCGTTGATTTGCGACCCTGGCAGAATAAACGCAAGGTTAGAAGGTTCTTTAGTTGAACTTCCAACCCAGCTTCCTTAGTTAAACTTCCAACCCATAACGAAGGTCATCTTCATTGCAGCCGTAAACAGTTTCTGAGAAATGACGTTCCTCAAAACCTAACCTTCGGCGACCCCGCTGCAGAAGGTTACAGACAGTGAAATTAACCAAATTACCATTTCAAAAACGAAATAATTTCGTAACTTAACAATGACTAAGAAAAAAAATCACAGACACTTATAACTTTGGTTCTACTTATACTCACAATTTTCCACTGGCTGTGTTCCTTTCCCCGATGTCTTTATAATGACCTTCATCATCTCACTACAGCCATTGAGCAGAGCGACGCAATCCGCTCCAGACTGGGAGTCTCTCTTGGTGATCATGAGGAGTGCTTGGAAGAACATTCTTGTGAACCTGATGCGGGCTTGTAGTGCGGCCCATAGATTGTCCTGTTTATAAAAAAAAAAAACATGACAGTTCATACATTGTACACTAATATAACTTTAAGATCTGATTTGGCAGGCCTTTATTCTTGTATACACCGTTAGGTAAATTTTGTCTACAAAAGTACAACACATTCAAATTACTAAATCTAAAATAACAGTACATATTTCTACATCTTACCTCATCATCACAACTCTTCGCTTTCTTATTGAGTTCCTCCTCTTGCTCCCGAAGCATTAGCACGCACTTCTGCTCGCTGACCTCCAGACGCGCGTCATACGTGTTGCCTGACTGCGGGTTCGAGCCCAGACGATAACCATAGCCCATTGGTTGGAAATCCTCCTCTTCAAATACTTGTGCCCTGGAAATATCACATTTTTTTTAGTAAGTTATTATTAGGAATTGGTGAATATTTCAAAAAGAGGTGTGAGGAGTCTTTGTCATGGTAGTCCCTTATTCTTCCTTATGAATACAATCATCTACCTGCCCTTGTTCCATATTACTTGGGGTCAGAGAGACATCTTTTTCCTCCATGCCATCTTGTCAGCCGTCATGATCATTGACTTCCTTTTTTTACCACTCTATCCCCATGTATATTTATAACTCTTGTAAGTAACGTTAGTAAGCATTACATCCCTTAATAGGCTAGACAATGAGCTACAAAAACAAGCCTGTATTTTTCATCAACATTAGGTAAACAGGCTTGATAAAATGCAATTAAAACTTACTTGTTAATACAATCCCGGATGCAATCCAGCAGTTTGTAGACAGCAATGCAATATGCTTTTAAAGTCTTGTTTAAAATAGAATGAGGTTGATGCAAGTAAAGATTTGTGAAGACAGTCTGAGCTAGCGAGTGGCCTTCCAACCAGGAGACGATACAGGCCATTGTGGCATCAATAATGCCTATTAGCTCTGACGGCTCTAGGTCATCTATTTTCAACTTGCCAGCCTGTAATAGAACAAAAACATTATTAGAACACAAAAAAATAGAAATAAAGAACTAATCACTCTAGATTAATACGGGAATGCAATAATGCAATTAGTAATATTCATTTGATGCTTGATTTAAGTTGAAATTAAGACTGTTTTTTCTTTATTTGATTTATAACTAAGAAAAGGTTAGAAATACTGGGTTCAAATTAAGGCTTACTTCTACAAATACCATTAGCACTAAACATATTATAAATAATACCTGATTCTATTCAAAACACCAATCCAATATTGTACACTTTTACAGTGTCTTATTACTTTGATATTAACCTAAGAATATCCGAAGATAAATACATTATGTCAAATACTCACAGCAACAGCTTGCTGAAAGTTTAATGGTTTAGGATTCCCTCGGTTGCAGAGCATGCCAGCATCCATCTTGGGATCCATCATCTCAATGGCTGACATGGCCTCAAAGAGACCAAATAAGTGGCCATCGTGAAGTAGCTCGCCAAGTTGAAGATCTAAAACATTTCAAAGTTTTCTAGAAATCCAGATATACATTTATCTAAGTGATATGTCTTAAGTAAGTGTACATCTGTTTGCAATATTATGGAATAGCAAACATGCAATAGCAGGTTCTGTTTTGGGGTTGAGAATTGTTAAATAACTTCCCCCACTCTGGGTAAAGTGTGAATTGTACTATCGAAAGTCCACCTGTGTTCCTTCAACTGCTCTTAGTGTTCCAGAGCCACAGTAACTCTTTCAAATAATCCTGCAGCCTGTATCATAGGTACCAAATTTTATTATATACCTTTAGTTGTTTAAATTTTAACATGGCCTTTTCTCAATATGTTTTTATAGGAATCCAAACATTATGCACTGTTTTTCATTAATTATAAAATTGAGGAAGATGTCTTATTTTCTATTTTCAAGTCAAGAATAAATGTAAGCAGATCAACATACACCAATTAAATGACAAAACACAACAACTATACTTTTGCAAGTGAAATTTGAAAAAAGTGGCTACAAAAAATTTAAATAACCAGTTGGTTCACTTTTTACCTTGAATATGACTGAAGAAGTCTGAAGTGATGTCAACCCAGTTGTAGATGACTTCAGGAGTTGCTCCCAGGGAATCCATTCTCCTATATTAAAGATGTTTTAGTGAATATGCTTTCATGTATATTTTTTAACTAAAAGTTTACTGAGCATGAAAACCGGACCTACAGTTTGGTTCAACACTGTTAATTCATTAAACCCCAAGCGAATGCCGGAGTTCGCGCACTTATTGTCTTATTACTTATTGTCACTTATTGTATGCCTTATATTGAGACAGGACAAACATTTACACACATAATAATAAAAAATAATTTATAGTCTTTTCACACAGGGATATCTTTTATAGACGATTCTAACTATATAAGAAATATAAGAAAATATTTATATACTTGGATGAGTTGTTGCAGTCTTACAATGTGTTCACATCATATTGTCAAACTGAAGAACTAATAAGGTAAGAAAACAAGAATTTTTAAAATTTAATTTATATATGAACTGTGAACTAAAAAAGTTTAATCGGAACCCCGTTTTAAATTTTGCTCATCTCCGAGTTCTTTTGTCATTTGACATTATGATGTGACATCACAACATGGCATGGATCCTGTTCCTACTTAGAACGCATTGTACAATATACTGTTATTACATTGACTTAATGACCAGGTTTTGTCGTAACCAGACAAATAATACTGAATTTGTATAGAAAAACAACCTCACTTTTACCATTATAATTCATGTAATATGAAGGGATTCACAACAAGAACACCAAACTGCTGACATACTATATATACTAGTGAATGATTTTGTACAACAAAGTTCATTCAGAATCAACCATTGTTATGAATTTAAAACACATATATATATAGTATATAATACTACATAGCACTGACCAATAATTTATGAGAAAAATCAAACATACTTACAATTGCCGAAACGGATCTTGAGCGCTAGGCATCAGAGTGGGGATCGCTTTGCGCATTCCATACATTGGCGAGCCAATCGTCTTCGTTGTTAGATACATGCAGCAACGCAGGGAACGAATCAGGAGTGACGTCTGTGATACGATGGCGCGGCGAGCCAATCACTGACACTCCCCGCCCCCCGTCTCGCACCACTAAAGAGACCGAATATTTGACTTCTGCGCAACTTGAAGCCAGCGCTCAAGATCCGTGACGGTAATTGTACAACACATCTAGTTAGTGAAACAGATCTAACTTGTAAGATTGTTGCATACAAAATCTACAGAAAGCCAGGCGTGACGACCATCGGTTTATATACAGGAACATATGGTATTATTTTGTTTCATTACAAGCCATTCGCCGAGCCCTCGCGATACACATACAACTCAAGATAAGAAGTGACAAATAAAAGCCGGTAAAAAATACAATTTAGTCGCTACTCAAACAGTAAATACCAGGCAAGCTACGTATACAGCAGTCCGTAACATAAACTACGAAGACAAATCAATAATATCTACAGGAGTTATGTAAAATTTATACCATAACACTATCTAACATGCAAACAGTACTAACCCGTCACCATCATAATAATCATCATTATCGCCCATTTAAAGTGCACTTCAGAATCTAAGGTAAAGGAAGACTAAATTACCATTAAATTTGGGGGAAGACTTGCTACATTTACAAATAGAAATACATATAATTAATTAGAACTCTCAAACTTTTCGGTTTCCACACCTTTTTAGCTTGCTTCCTTTAATTTTTTCTACCCAAATGTCAAAGTCGAACTGTCAAGAAAAGTGTAGCGATTTTAGCTAGTTTTTGGTTCAGTTAGTCGATTTCATGAGTTTCAAAATAAATAATAATGTCTGTTTATGTTGTGGATCAAGTAAATAAATTGAGGCAGATTTCATAATGCCTGGGCATTTTTAATAATGACAAGCTACTTAGCTCTAGTAAATAATGATAATTTCAACTTCTTTATATAACGCATCGCCTAAGACATGAGACGCCCATTGGGCATTCGGTCAGTGCATTCGGTCAGTTACGCGACAGAAATAGGAAACCCTCGCGGAGGACCTCCGTCGACCCTACAGAAACCAACAGTATATTATTAGAGTTATTTTGTAAAATTGCTTTGACAAACGAATAATTTTGAAATAATACTTTAATATTAAACTTATAAAGTATTATGTCAGCGAAATAAGACGATTGTAAATTTTTTTTTTGGTAACGTTATTAAAATTTCTAAAATGATCCCTGTTATTCCTTTTTCCAAACATTTGTGGCGTGTACAAAACTTTTAAAAAGTAACAGACCATACTATTGCAACGGGAATTCTCCGAGGATTCCAAAATATGACTGATAAGTAAGTTGTAGTCCTATATCCGTAGTTTAACTACCTTTCGTCAACGCAAACTGACGATTATGTAAAAACCATTTAAATTTGGAAACATCAGGTTGAGCACGACTTTCCATAGATTTTACTCAATATTGCAATTTATTATATAATAAAGAAAGCTTCGATAAAAAGTAATATTATAAAGGCCCCCTTTATAATATTACTTTTTATCGAAGCTTTCTTTATCATAGAACAAAATAAAGAAACATTAATCATCTCTCAATAATGTTTCAGTTATTTAGAGCATCGTAAATGTTTTATGTTTGCATGATAGAAGCTGAATGTTACGTTATTGGGTCACTTTAACATTAATGTAGTGGTCATGGTCGCAGTCCAAATGAAGTCCAGGCCCTTGTTTATGGTATGGTCCGGAGTGAGGAGGAAAAGACAGGCGGCCCCCGGTCGCCTCCTTCTGCGAAGCAGTAATCCTAGCGAAGGAGAAGACCGCACACGTGAGGGAACGAAGGTCCTCACGCCCCAGTCACCGAAATTCCGACCCCTACTATCAGCCACGGTAGACGCGGGCTTGCGGGCGTTGAGCAATGGGTAGTTCGCCGTCCGGTAATAAACCGGACCGAGCCCAGTCGTAAACAGCGCGTAGTGATCCACGCGCTCCTCGAAGCAGGGCCGATGTCCGCTAGCTAGAACTACGGTGAATTTCTGAAATGGAATCCTGTAGTCCTAGAACGCAAAGGGCAACTGAAGAACACAGGTGTGGTTTTAGTCAGTAAAAGTCTGACACGCCCTTCTATTATAATATTAATTATTCCATTACAAAATATATACAAGTACTAGCAACGCCGTTAATTATTTTGTATGTTAGAACCCTGCTTTCATTCCAATAAATGTCGTTAACCGAAAGTGTGCGTTTTAATACCTTCTGCTTCACCCAGAGAGGGATCAGTCATTGGATGAATTCTGCTCTTAAAAAAAAAATTCTTGTGAAGTGCTCGAAAAGTATAGCACCCTACCCATTGCCATATCTAGGGTTATTTGTTAAGGGGAGGGGGGGGGGGTGACTGACACTTGACATACCTGATTTTTCTGTAAAGTTATCAGTATTTTTGTTTCCCTATTAATACAGGATCTCAACAGTTTGAATGATTTCAAAGACCTGGGGCATGACATCTACGCCTCTGAACACTAGGACCGTGCTTGCGTTCACCTTATTTTCAAGCAAGCCCGTAAACGTTTACTGCATACCTAGTGTCAGTGAGAGATAAATAAATAAAAGTGATTCCAAGCTGTAATAGTAATGTTGGTTACTGTCGTTCTTGTATTATCTAATGTGTATGAAAGTTCAAACTTGAAACTTTTTAAGTGGTTTAAACCATAAAAGTATTCATTTGTATCAATCATAATTTCGTTTTTTACAATAGCTATGTTAGGAAAAGAGATAAAAGGAGAGGTGACCTTTTTTACTATTAAACACTATATATATTCAATAAAATTAAATTATTTAAATATATTTAACACTATTATTAAATACAGGGTGTTGCGTGGATACAGTGACGGTTTCGACGACAGGATCATAGACATCTCCATTAAGCTGAGGTGCCTCATTGGGGCTTCCTCCAGTAATTTGATTTGTGTTAGGTTTTGTCAAACTTATTCCGCCGATACCCAAGTCCATGCAGTCGAAGTGAAGGATCTGAAATTGAAATAATGTAAACATGTTGACTTTCTCACAGGAATATATGTGATGAAAAGGATACATAACATGGATTTATTTTTATAGTGTCGACGTATATTAAAGCAAGAATGAAAAATGAGCAATTACATCTAAATTAGGCCGACACTACATGTCGAGAAATAATGATCAATATTATCAAAGATGGGTGCTACGTTTACATAATCTTAAACTGTCACAGAAATATGTGATATGACATATGAAATAATCGACTAAAAATATCAAACTTTATGGTTCCAGTTTCTTTTTTTTTTAAACTTAACCACAAACATCACTGTTAGAAGAGTGTTTTGACGGGATGGACGAAAGACTAGGCGTTATGGTCGAACGACTTTAGCCTTCCCTAAGAGGTAAATAGAAAAAAAAAGTGTTTTGGCGGGGTTATTTCGACTTATCGACTATAATACTTCAATAAAGTTCAATAGTTGTTTAATTATTCGCAATTCCTACTTCCTTGTGGATATTGATGCAATTTTGTATCTCAAGTGTTTACGCAACTGAATAACATGTGGAAATATTGAAACAGGTAGGCACGATCTCGGTAATATGGAACTGAGGTTTTCTTGTAGTAGTGACTATCTCAGCGAAGCTTGCCAGAAAGCTGATTGGATACTTTTGCTGTCATATACTACAAAAAACATTACAATGTTTTACATCCGTACCTACTCTAATGAAAACCAAAATAACAGTATACTGGTTAAAACCCAAGAGAACTCCGGCGTTCGCGCGTGACATCTCGCCATTGAAAATAAAAACTTTACTTACAGTAAAATGGGGTGAATAGAGACATAAGGGTGAATAGGTAGATGGTTGGCCATCTTCACATACCGAAATTCCTTCATATCTTGAAAGGGACAGTACCTAAGCAGTTGGTTCCTGGTGTCATTTGAAGATCTTTCACAGTTGTTACAGTAAGTCAGCAAAACTGACGCCAGTCTTGCCAAAGGATAACGTATTACTCAGTTACTGGGTTATGCAGGTTAGATAGGCGGCCAATCCATGTACAGTACCTACTGGTATCCTACCACATTATGATGGGAATCCGGTCTCAATTTGGTTGTAAAAGGGTTAGGCAGATTGATGGTGAGCTTACCAGAACTGGTGCTTTGTCGACTCTGGTGTCCCAATCCATGCAGACGTGCATCTTGGTTAAATCGATAGTGATGTCGAACAGCCTAATGCACATGTCTAGAATAGGGATGGGCACTCCCGGTATCGGAATAGGGATGCAGAATGGCGGCGGGTTGCTTCCTGTTAATGTAGAAAAAAATTGATGAAATTGTAGTTTCTTAAAAACAAATCTTTATTACGAAAACTGAGATTTTGGAGCTTTCAGCCTCCTCCGCCCATTTGTTCTAGCAATCCTTGTTCTGGCAGTTTTATTAGTGATGCAAAATGATTTTCTTTACCTGAATAAGTTTTGTGGAAAACGCTCTCATTGTTCATTTTCACATCTAAGTCCAAATATCCTTCATTGGGATCAAAAGTTAACTCGGCACACGCTGTAAAAATAAGGAAATTAATTAAAAGTCGCTCAAGAATCAAAGAGAGCGCGTCGCCGTATCGTGATGTTTCTAGCAATAGCTTCAACTGAACTTTGTATCTTCACATAAAAAGTGAATATTCAAAAGATTGATTACTGGTAAACCTGGCTGAAAATCTCAGAGATCAGAGCAGCAGGGTCACTGAAGAGATACAACTACCTGTAGGTAGATACTGTAGAAATCATCTTTCATTACGTGACTTTAATAACAGTTCATACATACTTTTTCTATCAAAGTTAAACGCAGGGATACGCATTCCTGAGCAGCAGTTACACTTGAGTCCATCACAATCGCACTTTCCGCCTCTGAATGGGAGCCGTAGTCTCCAACCAGGCTGGTACCAGGGGCGGGGCATCATCTTTTTTATCGTCTGAAAATTAAAAAGATCTTTAAAACCATTTAACGCCAAGAAGGCAAATGGGCAAGGTTTAACCACCTTGCCTGTTGTGGTCTTCCCGTCCGATTTTAGTTTACGTATCTTAAAGGGTACAATAGGCTCTTAATAAACTAGTGCGCCTAACCAACAACGACTAGCACACACAGCACTAGTTTATATCAAATAAAAAAACTGGAAATTAGCTTTAATTTAGGACATAGCGATAGTTGATTCTCATCCTCAAATTCATGCTATGAAATGCAAGCATACATACGTACTTGAGGACCAGAATCAATAATCGCTTGTTTCGTGAAAATGATCTTACCTACCCGGAAAACGTTGGTTTTTATCAAAATTTTGCAGGAGTAATAAAAAATACATAACGCAACTTAAATCATTAGGTTATCTAATATTAAAGAGAAATCTTTAAATTGATATCCAGAAAATCCTACTTCTGTCACTATATGAAAGGGGTTTCCTTTCGTCTATGCAAGCGTAATAATTTTATGAGTTTTTCTTGTACACATAACATTTCACTCGTATCTTTGTTTCTTTTTTTGTCTTTATCATCATGTTTTTAGCCAAAAGACGTTTAATGTTGGATGTAGCCCTCATATAAGGTTCGCTAAATCGTATGATCTTAAGCTTTTTGCTCACTGACGATAGCCTTGCTTCGGTACCTATCTACTATTATTTATTTTACTCATATCACAGTAACTACCGGCAACCTGTAGCCGGTTTTCTTTGAAATCATTAAATCCTGCTCTGGGTGGAGCCAAAGGGAGCGTTAGATTTTACTGACTATGACCAACCTGGAATATAGGTTAGTTCAGATGCCCTTTGCGTTTTAGGGCCACGGTAAAAGAGTTCTTTTGAACATCCCCGCAACCCTAGCAGATAGACTTGTAGCCGGTAAGCAAACAAAATAATGTCAGTAAACAACTCACCGTGTTCGAGTCTATATCATAATAAATAGAAAAATCAGCCACATCCATTGAATTATCCTCTTTATTGTTGAAATTCCGATTCAGTCTAGATGCATCGCCTAAAATAAAATATACAAAGAATGATTAGAAACCCGTGAAATTCTCATTTATAACTAGAAGGTTAAAATGATGTCCACTGACATAGTAACTCAATTGACTTAATTACCGGAACGCTATGCAAATCTATCTCAATATCTGAATGCTAATAAGGAATTGCACGACAAACACATACTTCGGATTCTGAAACTTAATTAACACATAACTGAAACGGAATAAATTATGAAAAGGTGCACATACCTGAACCAAATTGAATAACACACAGAACAACAAATAACGCCAACATTTTCGTTTTCATTTTGACTAAAGTTCGTTCAACTCCACAGCTCTGGGGACCAAATTCAAATGATCGGTTTCCGATACCCTATGTCGATACTTCCAAAGGTAACTCAGTATTTGTATGCAAGGTATGCGATGCGCGAGCGACTGAGTTGCGGTACTTTCTAGAGAGAAACTCCTGCGCATCGGATCGATGCGATACCACCACTGTTCGAATAATGGCTAGGTATTTTCACGTATATATTTTCACGCATGTTCATTAATGTGAAAATGAGTAATGATGCGCATGACAAATACGCTTGTAAGTGTATCTAATACCGCGACTTATATGAGTAATACTGACCTTTGATCAGGCATCAATATGTCAGGCTAGACAGAAGCTGAAAGCTTGCTATCATGTGTAGGTACTTTCTTTATAATATCTGTATACTTACTATTTAGTATTCTATTTTACCTAATGGTAGTAATTTTATGGTCGTTGCTCTTTGCAAGTGGCTAGAGACTATGGGAATAGGTAGAAACTCAACATTGTTACGAGTAGTATCAATATATTTATTTGGAACTAATAAATTCAAGTTAGATGCAATAAGTCTTAAAGTGCAATTTGGATGTCCTCAAGACTTGTCAAATGCATTGCTAAGAAAGAAAGAAAGAAAGTATTTATTTTGGCGCAAAAAACATTGTAGACAACAAAAACTTAAGACAAACACAAAACAAAAAAATAAATAAATAAAAAGTAACATTGTCTGTCACACGTTTGCGCCAAAAAAGGTACAGTTCAGCGAAATGCCAGACTATTACGGGTAGTTGTCTGACGTAGATCACTCTAAGGTAGATCTATCTGTCTGCCGCTAGGTATGTACATGCCTCGATGCTCTCCTATTTACGTCCAACTGCTGAGCATAAGGTTCTGGGTTCGATTTCCTGGTCGGGTAAAAGTGCTATTGGATTTTCCCATCAGGAATAACTCTAGTAGCCCGAAATATGGAAGTTGGTGGAAGGACACCCCTGTTCCTCGGAAAGCACGTGATGCCTTTGGTCCGGCGCCTAATCTTTCCCTGATTTATTTATTTATTATTTTCCTGATGTGCTGGATTGCCTTCTCATTGGACAATGAAAGAAAAGAAACAGAATATGTACTTGGGTAATCTTCGTAGATTGGCCACCGTGCCCGAACTTCGGTCGAGAGTATTATTATTATTACAATATCAATAGCATATCACATCACCTGCCTTACCTTTGGGGACGGCTTCCAGTTGATGGCTCTAGTCTGTTCTTTTAGTAGAATTTCAACTAAATACCTGCATTTTGCATGAAAAGTCTGGCTACTTGACCTCGACGACCTAGTTACGATATCTCTATTGCCTTAGATTTCAGGTATTGAACTAATAAAGTAAATTTCAGGAATCGTCATTCTTTCAAACTGTATGGTATAAATTCCTAACCGAGTTATAGGAAAAATTCATCGTTCTACGACTGTAATTCGTTCTGGTATTTTTTTTTTGAGGGTGGAAAATCTTCAAAAATCTTCTCTCGCTCTGGCGATAGAGAATGTCAGACTTACTGTCTAAAACCCACCCGTGTTCTTTCAATAGATAGTCATTTGCGTTCCAGGGGCTCAACGACTCTTTAAAACAATACATCAACTCTATTTCGTTCTCTATGCGTCGTCCGAAAGGGAACCCCGGGCTCCTGGGACGTAAGGCAAAGACGGAACATAGGAGTGAGTTCTAGTCAGTAAAAGTCTGATATATCCTGTTTCATCCTAGACCGAGAGAAGTCATTGGATTATTACCCACCTAAATAAAAAAGTTCTTGTTCGTTCTACTTCGTTATGGTCTAGTAGCCGTAAGAATTTCTGCTAAGCTGCAATCTGACCTAAAACCACTTGGTTCTAGATTTGATTCAGGTTCGGATAAAGTGTTATCCTGTTTTCCCATTTGAAATTTCTCGGTTGCGGCGGTGATAATCTAGATTTGTGCTGGGTTGATGGTATAAAGCTCGCCTCTGTAACATGGGACTTAGATAAACATAACTAGTGAAATAGTCGTTTCGCTCGTGACAGAGCGATTATGGTCACGGTGAATGTTAATATCTGATAGTGTAAGAGTCTAAAAAATGTCAGTACCTATGTACCTTTTCCAGCTCATGTTTTATTTACTGCAGCGTTTGATATTCTTTGCTTTTCTGCATGTTCTATTTTATTGCATCGAAGTGGTAATCAAACTATCCGATGTAGTCTGAATACTAGAAATCGAACGGATCTGTGATAATCAGTCCATGTGTAGTCAAAGTAGACTTTATGCAGCAAATACAATGAAACGAAGACCCAGGTCGCAAGCCAGTTGCATTACATTGCAGGCTACCTAGGTGTAATGAGATCAATAGATCGTGCTTTGCAATGTAAATTTGCATTTTTTTTTTCAGTGGGTAATCATTGGGGGCGATCGGCGGCGGAGACCTCTCGCGCCGGGCCTTGGTTGAGGCCATGGTCCGGAGCGAGGAGGAGTGGCAGGCGGTCGCCGACTTCTGCGAAGCAGTAATGCTCGCAAAGGAGGAGGCCGAACGCATCAGGCAACGGCGTTATCGCCGCCGCCGCCGCCGGGATTGTGATTCCGATTTCCGGCCAACGTAGGCGCGGGCTTGCGGACAGTGAGCAATGGGTAGCTCACTGTCCGGCCGTCCGGTAACTGTCCGGACCAAGTCCAAGTCGTCGACGGCGCGCACTATTCCCGCGCGCCTCAAGGAGTTGTCAGCAACAGCAGGGACCCAGCCGGGTCGAAGCCTACTGGGCCAGGGTTATCCGAAAGGGCGCTCGAGCCCCGGTATGAAGGCTAGAAGGAACGGGGTGGGTCTTTTAGTCAGTAAGAGTCTGACACTATCTCCCGCTCCGCCCAAGGGCGGGGGATGTCAATGCATGATTTTTCCCACCATAAAAAAAAAAGTGGGTAATCATCAAATTAGTCCTTCCAGTCTCGTTAGACGAGTGTTAATATTTATTGACTAAAATCCACGCGTTCCTTCAGTTTCCATTGGCGGTCCAAGCCCGAGGTAACTCTTAAAGAATCATGTAGGCCTGACACGGCCAGGGAAACTAGCATGCGAGTTGCTTGCAAGTGGATATGTGGCTTGATACTTAGATTGAGTGTCCCTAACTTTTCTAAATTATTTCCTTTTTTTTTTCTAGCTATTATTGTCCCACAACTGAACAAAGGCCTCCCCCAAGTCTTTCAAGACATTCATTACTTCCAACTTTTTCGCTTCCACTGCAGAGTTAAGGCCACTTTTCCTTTCCAAACCTCTCTTATTTGCGCTAGTGGTCCACACTATGTCCCGTCCATAGAAGACGGATTCGTCCCAAAATATTTGCCTGGGACTGCCCGATGACGCTAGACAGTTTTTGACGGGACCCTAATTTGGCCAATTTAGCACATACCGCGAAAAAGGAGAACTAATCTTTTGATGACACCTAAGAGCCAGCCTATGTGAAATAAGCTTCTACCAATATAAGCGTCATCATGAAGTTAAGGTTACTGTGAAACTTGATCTTGATGCAATCGAATTTATTTTGTCAATAACGTCAAATGTATAGTTTATGGCAGTCTACCTAAAATTAAACGTTTATAGTGTACGGGTAGGTAGATATATTACTAGGTACAGATAAAAAAAAAAACAAAATAAATGAAAAATAAATAATTTAATAAATAACTCAGCCCCCATTCTCATGAACAAATCTCAGAACAATCTCCATCGTTTCATCATCGGTCAAACAGACTAAGTATAGATCTGACAACGTTCTCGTCATAGTCTTCGATGTCATCCTCTCCTGCATCCACCACGGCATCCACTCCTCCCTGTCCTTGAGGGTTGGCTATGGGTATACCGACGTCGTCGTAAGGCTTCACCATCGCTATACCATTGGCTCCCATTCTGAGAACAGAAGATATAACTTTTCTGAAAAAAGTCCTACGGGAACCGTTTATTGTGTAGAGCGGTAGCTAGTTAGGATAGTTAGGATACAAATATATATAATAGCCGACCCTCGGGTAACGTGAAGAGTGTACTAGCTGTTAAAAGATTTACTGAAATAAACTCGAGGAGGTAAAAGTAGATGTTTAGACTAAAGGTTTTCGTAACCAGACCATGTTTCCAGAGACATCCTCTAGTAAACAAACTATCTACTTCTTTATAATATCAATTAGTTTTAGAAAATAATGATAGGTCTGATGAAAGAGCAGTTTTTGTGTGTTCATTCAACATCATTGTCATTTCAGCCGAAAGACGTCCAATGCTGGATATAGGCCTCCCTCAGATACCGCCACAACGACAACTCCTGTCTCGTATTCATTGAACTTCCGCATTGAACGCTCACCAGGATTTTTTTTTTTCGTGGTGCGGAAATCGTCTAATGACACCCCCCGCGCTTGGGCGGAGCGGAAGATAGTATCAGACTTTTACTGACTAAAAACCCACTCCTGTTCCTTCGTTGCCTTTTGACCCAGGGGCTTGAGCTATCTAACTCTCACCAGGTCATATATCCACCTTGTTTGTTCGCTACTCCAGAACCTTTCCGCCTTATCCACCATCTGATCTGTGAACAATGTGCCCAGCTCGATGCCACTGTTTGTATGTTCATTAGGTAATACCTAAATAAATCAAAACTTCTTATACTGGTCCTTTAAAATTAAGTTTTTGAGAAGAGATGAAACTACAAGTATAAAGTAAAATAGAAAAAGACTGCAAACTATTCTCAGCTTTCTTCAGGTAGCCCGTTTCATGGGTCATTTTGACTTCTTAAAATAATGAATATTTTTATTTCATACTAAAATTATGACAGGAAAATATATCTCGAAAGATTTTTTTGCAGACTAAGTATTATTTTTTACATACAAAATTACCAACATGCAATAAATCAAAAAAGTAGCTAGGTACATTTCCGAAAAATCAATAGTTGATTTGTAAGTTAGGATTAATGTCGCAGTGTTCCGTACATTAGCTTCTGGCCGAAATTATCTCCAGAAAACATATTGAGGAGATAAACTGTATCTATGTCACAATCCGAGACATGATCTATCCGTGTTCCAAGTTTCTTCCAAATCTGTTGTCTTTACATTTTACATTTGAAGAGGTAACAAACAGACAAAGAGAGTTACATTCACATTTATCATACATACTAGCTGCTGCTAGCGGCTTCACCCGCGTGAAGTTAGTAAATTGTCCCAAGAGAACATACTCCCGGGATAAAAAGTATCCTATGTACTATCCCAGGGCCTGGTCTATCCGTGTATATATCAAATTTTATCCAAATGAAAAAATTATACAGCGGTTCACACGTGACGAAGTAACAAGTATATTACAAACATTCGCCTGAATAATATCAGTTCATTAGTATGGATTTCAAAATCGAATTATTATGTATTTACGAGAAAGACCTGCAAGAGATTCTTAGTAAACAGAAAAGCCAAACGTTCGGTGGGATTTCCCCTCGGCAAAAATGACGGATTCTAAATATACAACTTTACTCGTCTTCGTTAAATAAGGAACTCTTGTGTTTGCGGCTGCATTATACCTCATTAAAGATGTATGTACTAAATTGATTGCTATAGTAGCAAAAACATTTTCATTGTTATTAGAGACATATCGATATTTTTAGAATAACGTGCTTACTTTTTAGGCATCTTTTTTAGCTTTCAACACGTACACTTATAAAGTATAATGAAAAGTATAATGAACCTACATCTCTACCACACTGCCTATTCATTAGACGAATACCGGCGTGATGTTTACAAGTATTGAGTCGTTTTTTTTTTATGGTGGGAAAAAATCATCCAATGACATCCCACGCTCTTGGGCGGAGCGGGAGATAGTGTCAGACTCTTACTGACTAAAACACCCACCCCGTTCCTTCTAGCCTTCATACCGGGGCTCGAGCTCCCTTTCGGATAACCCTGGCTCCAGTAGGCTTCGACCCGGCTGGGTCCCTGCTGTTGCTGACAACTCCTTGAGGCGCGCGGGAACAGTGCGCGCCGTCGACGACTTGGGCTTGGTCCGGACAGTTACCGGACGGCCGGACAGCGAGCTACCCATTGCTCACTGTCCGCAAGCCCGCGCCTACGGTGGCCGGAAATCGGGATCAGAATCCCGGCGGCGGCAGCGGCAGTATTGAGTCGTCACAGTTCATAATTTATGTAATTCTCATGTTATGAAAACACTATATACATAGATTTCGTACATTTTACGTAATGCGCGCACAACTAAAAACTTCAGATTTATTTTATATAAAGATTAAAATTACTTTGTCTGATCACAACGGAACTCTACGGAAATAATTAAATACTACTTTTTTATACTAGAAAGTTTGGTTAATTTCCTTAGTCAATAATTAATAGTGTTAACACTCACCGGAGGCAATCAAAAGCGAAATTAAAGAGCTCGAATGACCGCCACTGTCCTGTCATAGCCAAACAGAAGTGAAAGTTCCGTCCTGGGAAGAAAACGTTGTAGAACTTCGCACAAACTTTTAAATTGTTGATTCTCGGTGGACTTACGCATATCGGTCTGGGGTTCTTTCCTGCAATAAAAAATGAGTTATTAGTTTTACTGTAGCTCAAGAAATGTGAGTAATGATTTGAAGGTTGAAGGTTCTTTTATAAAATTTTATAATAATCAGCCAGCGGCTTCATCCGCGTGGTAGTAAAAAATATATGCCTATGCCACTTACTGGCAAAGTAGTATTCTACTGGCGAAGGAATTTCTAAAATCGGTCCAGTAGTTTTTGAGTTTTTTCATTACAAACAAACATACAAATTTTTCCTCTTTATACTATAGTATATAGATAGGTACAGAAAAAAGGCTAAATAGTAATTGGGTTCGTTGCCATTATTAGCATAGCAATGTAATATATTTAGTTACTGGGTAATTTGTGTACATTCAACGTGCCTTACCTTAGTGCTTCAGAATGTTTAATAATTTTATTCAAGAAAAAAATTTCGTCTTTTCATGAACTGTCATTATCATTATCATTTATCAAAGTACTAAAAGTTCTTTGAACGTTCTATACGTTATTTATTTAAAACTATAAAAGTTTGCTCACCTGATAAAGAATTTTCATAAAGTACCCTGTTGTTGAGTGACATGGCCACATCGAAAGCAAAGTCTCCCGGGTGATACGTTATTCTCATACATGCCTTCTGGTTCAACAAGTCCAAGAAATAACCAGTACAGCATTTACAGATTCCCTTGTCACAAACACACCTTCTGTTGTTCGAAGAGGTTCCATTTTGAGCTCCCTGGTTCTGTCTCGACAACGCTGTAGCCATCAATGAAGAATTACTTCTTAACTGATCTAGCATTAACAAAAAGTCGTCTGGAACTTCCATTCCATTTATGAACTGACTTACTTTGGTTTTGTTTACATTATCCTCTAATGTTGCTGCAACGAACAAAGTTTTCCGATTAACATTAATTTCTCGAATGTTTAAATAAAACTACTATAAATTATTGATTAAATAATATCACCTCCTTCTATATTATGCAGACAAAAAACCGCAAATAAAAATATCACTAAACACATTTTCCTCGATTTTGTGGCGCGAATCTGCGCGAGCGTCGCTGTCGTCTGAACAAGCAAGGCACTCCAATTCACATTCACAACAGTGGACCGGTTCAACAGGGGCAGAGAAAGATCTGTTTATCTCATTATTTACACTTTCACGTTGAGTTCAGATTGATTCACTTAAGTATGAATATTCCAATAAAATTCTCAGTTTGATGCATGTATTTATTGGTATAAATAGACTTAACTAAATAATAAATTATTTGTACGTAACTAAAATACTGGTATGTAAAGTTTCAATCAAAACTGACTAAGAGCCGCCGTCGAATAAGTCTCCGAAAGCGTCACCGATGCCGCCAAAGGGACCGTCATCACTTGAGCCACCACCTCCGAATAAGCCGTCTCCACCAAAAACATTGCCAGCGGCATTTTCTAAGAAGCCACCACCACCGTCGTCATCATTGTTGCTGTTGCCAAAGAGACTGACTGGCTTAGGTCCTGATGAAACAGGTCTGGGTTTTAACCCTGTCTGTACTCCGGACGCTCCAAGTCTGTTTAGAAAACAAAATAATATTCAAAAAACATGATGATATGATGATAATATAAAATGTTGTAAATATATTAAGTGAAGTTACCAAGAATAATATTAAAATATTACCTGAAACATCTGAATGACGCCGAGTAAACTGGAAATCCACCAATGTCTGCATTGATGTCTAAACAGGCATGAGCGTTTCTGTTTCTGATTTGTATATTAGATATTTCAGCACAAATACGAACAAATGGAGCTCTTCTGGGATTGAAACATATTGGTGGCGGGTCGCTAGCTGAAATTACTTTCTCTATTAACTTTTGTCTTACAGTCATTGATTTTAAATAGCTTACTTACATATGTTTTAGAAACCTTATTTGTATTCTAAACTATATGTTCCAATACAATAGAATAGAAATTTCGTTAATGTTCTTTCTCACCTGAAACTCTTCGTCGCACCACAGTGTTATTGTTGATGCTCATCCTCACGTCGAATACAAAGTCCTCTGGCACAAAGGTAATATTTCCACACGTTTTCATTCTAAATCGATCCATAAGAGCGCCTGTACAACACCCGCACTGCCTACTTCGACACGCACATGGAAATCTTACGACTTGACCAGGAACTCCTTGTGTGGGTGGTTGACTTGCTATACCATCTTGGAGAACTGGACTCTGTGTTGCACTTGGTGCAGCAGTACTAACAGCCTGTACGGGGTCTTGTAAAACTTGAGTTACATTAGCACTTTCAACAACAGAATCTGTGACCGGTGGAACGTCATTTTCTATTTCATCTACTACCTCATCCTCTTCAATCTCGTCATCGTCTTCAATGCCTTCATCCTGAACATTTATTGGTACAGTAATGGTGACTGGAGATTTTAATACAGGTGTTGGATGTAAAGCTTGTTTCCAAACCGTATGAGGTACTTTGAATTTTATTATTTTATATGGTTTATCACCTGAAATAAATTAGAAGTTATTGGTTATCCTCATTTTTGGTATACAAAATAATAAACTTTATATAGAAAAACACTCACCAAATCCCAAATGGCAAGTTGATATCATAAGCAATATAAATAGTTTAATTGTAGGGCCCATTTTCTGTAGAGTAAATAAGTAGAGTTACAATAAGTACAGTTAAGCCTGGCTCCTCATTACGGATTGTAGGCGTAACAAGTAACCAGGAGTATTTAACGGTCGGCCACTAAACATTCAATGTTTATTTAAAGCTGTACAGTCAGTGACAGGAACAAGTTTTAAATTTTAATGTCAGTACGAGAGAAAGTTGAAATTTAAAACTATATTATGTTGCGTTGCTTACTTTCAATATGGAAACGTGAAAAGAATTTGTATTGATATGTTACATTAACGTTTATTATTTAATGTTTGTACTAACTGAGTACCTAATGAAAGTGGTTGTGCAATATTTCAATACATACCTGCTAATAAAAACCAGGCTTAAAAACCAAAAAAAGGACTTGCAAACGGTCTATCCTCGTATAAGCTTAACTCAAGAATAAGAAAATATAAAGTCATTTTCGAATTTAACTAATTAACATTTTGCGTAAGCATGTTACACCACAGTTATTTAAATGCATATTATTATATTACAATACGCATCAATGGCTGCATAATTTATTGAGTGTATTCATGTAACAAATCGAAACTGTTGTGTTAAACTATTTATAACTCTTGTAGTCATTAAAATTTTATAAAGGAATTGTCAAGCATTTGAGTACAACTACGCTTCAATTATGGAAGTTCACGATGTTAATACGTTTTCCAGGAAGATGGGCATTCTTGTGTCATTGGTGCAATATACTGTTGTGTTAGCTTCATGAAAACTTTACTAATTTTTTTTTTTTTATTAGCTATTACTGTCCCACTGCTGGGCAAAAACTAATTAGTAACAATTCCCATGGAATAAAAATTCCTGGGCGCCTCTTAAAATTGAAATAGCAAAGTTTTAGTTTAAAAACTTAGGCTTTATGTAGTGTTTGATTTCCACTCACCTACTTATTGTTGAGGTATCTTTTGATTGTAGGACATATGACTTGCTAAATATTATGAGGCACGACTATTTCATGTGCTTCCTAACTTTGTATGGCCTCTTGGCTGATTATGTATTAATTATAGCATAATAATTTTATTTTCGGTCTCTAGTAAATTTATGTTAGCGGAACTAATACTAGACCATAACAAACACATGGTTGTTGTCCATTTTGATAGTTAAAAATCATTGTGATGCTTACTATTTTACAAATAATTGCACTACTTTACAAATATGTAGGTAATAATTTATCTTATTTTAGAATATCACCCAATCATCTGATAAATGTTCTAGATTTTGACTAGGTAGGTATAAGAGACAGCTCACTACGGGTATAAATGTTTAAGTTTTTTTAATCATCGTAGGATACATATTTTGAAGAATAAATAGAGGCACTTATTTGAAAAAATTTTACTCATTCATGCAAAATAAATAATCTCATACAATTTTTTACTATTTACAACACATTCAATAAATAAGTTAAGTACAAAAATAAATGTCTAGAGCTACTTAGAACTAGCCTGACTACGACGTCATACTTGTGACCATTCGCGCATCATTTTATTCTGTCTTCTTCTGTCCTTCTTATTTTTATTGTTTTTATTATCATTAGATTTCCTCATCATTAAAGCCAATTCACTAAAATCATCAACAAAGTCATTGTATTCATTGCTTTGATCTTTTTCACCACGTACTTTCGTGTCTTTGTTATCTCTGTGTTGTCTTTTATTTTTGCCAAATATTCCCAGTTCATCGCCCAAGGATTCTCCAATTTGACCTAGATTAAGCACATCTAAATCATGCAGGTTGAATTGCTTGTTCCTACTCTTCTTCTTAGGTAATGCGAGCCCTTCATAATAACTTTCTGGAACAGGGGCACCGAATTGGTATAAATGAGCTCTGCTTTCGTCTCCAGATATCACTTCTTTTTCAGTCTCTTCAGAGGCAGAGTCAAGACTTTGCACAATTTGAATCATGTCCTCATTGACAGCTTCCTCAGAAGTAGGAATGAAAGAAATAGTTGATGGTGTTTTCGGGGTAATTGTAATTACTTTCTCATAATTGACTGGTTCTTCTTCTTTATTCATTACGTTTGAATCTTTGCCTTCATTTGAAATAATCGGAGTAACAGGCATCGCAGATAGTTGTCCAGTGATATGTGCTAACGACATTTCTAGTCCAGGATCCTCAAAATCAGTTACACTTTTAGGAGTCGTTGCTGAAAAGATTACTGTGGGATTCTCGACCATCATAACGGAAACGGGAGCTAGAGATTGTTCTTGAGTAGTGCTCATGACAGCATTACGTTCTGTTGTTGGTATGGCAGCAGTTACTGAACTTGAAGCTACTGGCAAACTTGAAGCTACCGGCAAACTTGAAGCCACTGGCAAACTTGAAGCTTCTGGCAAACTTGGTCTAGCTGTAGTGGTTGTCGTGGTTGTGGTGGTAGTGAGTACTGATGTTGAAGTGCTTTCCGTTGTTGGTTTTCTGTTCGGTCTTCTGTTAGGTCTGCGAGTTGGTCGCCTGTTTCCATCGATAGGTCTAGTTACTCTTGCGGTAGTAGTTCGCCTTGGGCGTAACGTCGTAGTCCTGGTACCAGGCCTCCTTGTAGGCCTTCGTGAAGGCCTTGGACGTCTAGT
This sequence comes from Mythimna ferrago, assembly GCA_910589285.2. Lineage (NCBI taxonomy): Eukaryota > Metazoa > Arthropoda > Insecta > Lepidoptera > Noctuidae > Mythimna > Mythimna ferrago. Next base: position 30,645,882 of record OU342674.1, read on the forward strand.
AGTAGTTGTCGTAGACGGGGCAGGTGCTTGCTTCTTCTTATTTTTGTTCGGTTTTTTTACACTTGTAGATCCAAACAGGTCTCCCAATATATCTTCTCCGAGAAGACTGAAACCTGTGTAATCGGCACTGTCTACGTCGTTGACGGCGTCAAGTGTACCTGGAATTTCAAAAGTATAGTTGTTAGATTTATTTTATATATGTTAAATAAATTTAGTTTTTTAATTTGCTTATGAGACACCTACCGTCATCATCATCATCGTCGTCGTCGTCATCGTCATCATCGTCTTCTTCAGCACCAAGTCCGAATGCATCATCATCTTCATAATCATCATCATCATCGTCTTCAGACTTCTCATCTTGAGGGACTAAAGGCAATGGGTCCGCCGGTTCCGAGGTTACACCTCTAGGACCAAACTTGAAACATGACACTCGAACGGCAGCTTCCACTGTCCTCTTTGATTGAAGCTCTAAGCCAAGACATGCTCTAAATTCCTCACCAGCTCTGGCTATATTGTAAACTCTGCCACAAAACTTGGACACTCCACCAGGCAGTGGCATACACACAGGGCTGGGCTTCTTGCCTACGAAGAAAAATATATTATTAAGTTTTATTAACAATAACCGAAAAGTTTAGTTTGTTGTAACCCCATTACAGGTTTATGGCAACCATTCATAACTGAGTTCATTCTCTGGGTGAAAACAAAAGTGAAAATAAACATAACTTACTCGATAGTGTCCGGTTTGTGATGACCTTCTTTCCGAAACTCAACGAAACCGACATTTTGTCACCGTTAAGATACATCAAGGAGGCGCATCCTGAAAGTATACAATACAATAAATAAGTAATGTCATAAATATGGATCTGGTATCTCTGTTAAACTCTCTCTCTCTCTCTCTCTTAAACTACGAAGAAGTGAACACAGTTTCACTTCTTCGTAGTTTAAAATAAGGAGACTATGTAATATGTACAAAATCATGTCAGGAAATATGGATCTTGACTTTTGGTTCTAGGTAAAAGCAAAGTTCCTCTGGTATTGGCTAATTGGCAAATTGTCCAAACCATTATTCACCAGAGTGAAACAGCCTGTTAATAACACCTTCTTAATTAGTATTGAAATGTAGAATAGCATAATAAAACTTCTGATTTTACAATTTGTTTGATTCATTTCATCAGATTCAATGGAGGTAATTTCCAAGCCAAAGATCCGTATTCAAAGTGGAAATGACTCGGTTCAATGTTCCGGACTTTACCATCAGTGTTGTAACTGACCTCGTCTTACTTTTACGAGTTATGACGTCAACGAGTAGTTATCTGATGAATGAGATTATGTAACAGATTTTAAAGAGGAAAAGAGCTTACGAGAAATAACATTTATTACAAATGTGAAAGTTTGAATGCTTTTTTTAATCACGCTTTAACGTCCGAACTGTTTTGGACGAAGCTTTGCACACAGGTATATTAGGACATAATACAGACAAAACGTTTCAGCAAAATAATTTTCGCAATCACTAAAGCGAATTTGCTAGTAGAAGCTAGTCATATTATAATTTCACTGATGGCAACCTTAGTTAAAGAACTAAACCGAAGGAGGACAAAAATGTGAAATTGGTTTAGGCTATGAATATTTATTGTGAAGACGGCGCCGGTGCGGGAGCGTCGTTGATTCAATGTTCTATAAGAGCGAGAGCTTATAGAAATACAGTAACGTGGCTGAATATTCATAGCTTAATTTATAATCTACCTACTATTCAAACTAGTATTCAATCGATTTCACTTATATATTATCGCATTTGATATTTAGATACAATCTAATTTCCTGACTAAAGTTGATCTGACACTATTATATTTGTTATGCGGCCATAATATAGCACAATATAATCAGCCTTATAATGTTCCCACTGCTGGGACTCAGGCCTCTTTTCTAGGAGAGGGAATGGGCTGTAATTCAACACGCGGGCCGCGTGCGGATTGGTGGATGTCAAATGTCAAATGGTGATTCAAGGACATCCAAATTTCCTCACGATGGTTTTCCTTCACCGTTTTGAGAGCAGTGGTGATGAAACAAATTACACAAAGTAAAGCCCTGGGTAGGATTGGGACCGGTGATATATTGTTGAAATAATCTTTATCAAATACAGGAAAATACTTTACCTGGTCCATTCAGTTCAACAACGGGCAGTCTGAACTCCCGACAGCAGTTACAGTAAGCTTCCACGCATTTACAGTATTTGTTGATGTTGTTCTCGTCAATTTTGTCAGCATCAGCATCGTTCCTATTCTGGATCCCTTTCTTCACATTGTTCTTTTCTTTTCCTAGAAGTAGAAAAATTATGTTAGTTTTATCATTAGCATTTGGTAGCTTGAAGGATGTGCCTATTCTTGATATTATAAATATAATATAACTCTGTTTATCTGTCTGTTTGTAGCATTTTTACACCAAACCGTCTTTACAGATATATTAATAGACTAACTACCCGTTTCAGCTTCGCACGGATGATAGAAATCTTTGGAATTCTTGTTTTTTCTCGACAATAACATGCGTGCACAATACACCTAAACCTTTGACATGAAGCACTCTGTCTTTTAGTAAAAACGGCATGAAAATTGCTTTAGCGGTTTTTGAATTTATCGAGGACCAACAGATAGACGCGGTGGGGGACTTTGTTTCATAATATGTGAAGATTAGATATTTGGTATGTTTATTACATATTTGATCACGGAAGATACGATTCATCTCGAATAACTCATATTTCTGCGATTTACTCGGACTAATTTTTGCTAGTAAACTATAATTGTTGTCGACTTCATACACTGCCATTTATTCCAAACAGTCTCTACTTTGATTTATATTCATTAAGAATACTACACATTTTACTAACATTTTTGGCTAATTGTACTTATAAGCTTAGCCATTGATTGATCGATTCATTGCGTTTTACTCTTGACGGTAAAAAAGATTAACTGCATCGTCGCAGGCAGTATGAGTAAAGTAATTGCTTTTGTCAATAAATATGACACTTTCCATGAAACATGTTGGTAAAAATCTTGGACAAATTGTGAAACATTTTATCGATGTGTTACATCGATGAAAAATGTATGACAATATCAGCGTAACAATATCATACGTTGGTTTATAAAACATCTCTTTAACCAAAAAAAATTCAATACTCAACACGCTACGCGATGTTGAACTGAAAGTAATTCGATACAAAAAATTGATGACGATGACGACCGGTCGACTTTCACAGTTTTTTAAAAGGACACCTCTACGTTGTAGTGGGCATACAAATGTTGATACGTTTAATTGACTGTATAAGTAATGTGTTCAAGTAAACACACAATAACGATCAATCATTGGTGTATTCGTTTTTGTTCGAAAATTAAATTCTGACGCTTGACTAATACGAACATGGCTATTGACTGGGCCATGATGAGTGGTCCAGGATACTTACTGACACTCTTCGACGCAGCAAAGGCCAAGAGTATGAATATAAGAAGCAACTCGAATACCAGGGAGAGCTTCATCTTGAAGACAGGCTCCCTGCCTGCAAATAATAAAAGTACAATTTAGGTGACACTATTCTTCTTCCTCAAACATTATATTAGCGTTGATTGTTTTTTCGGTTTAAAATATCATTTTCCTTATGATTGATTTTATTTGATGCATTTAAATTGTAACTGCAATTATATTGTAGTTACACACATAAATATTTTACTCCAAAAGTCAAAAAATATAATATTTATTTCTTTTTGGCGTATATTCGCGCGTTGAAGTCTTTTCTATTGCGCATTGCACCGACACACTACGACAAGTTTTACATGCGTGTTTACGTAAATATTCATGTTTAGCTATTGAACTTTCTTTCTTTTTGTCCATTTATGGAAAAATGTATGTCGGAATTATATAACCGTATATTTATTATTTTGTGTTAAGATTATATAATTAAAAAAAATAGAAAATGTAATGTTATCAAGAAATACTACAGAAATACAAACACAAATTAAAATCTTACCTTCTAATCCAAAACTTCAATAACCGATAAATCAATTCAACACTCGAATATATCCAACACCTTCGATCCACGTTCTAATAAATACAATATTATTACGAGTTCTCACTATACGGATCTAAAAACGCAGACGACACCGTAGTAACAGCCACACTGATTTGTTGTAAGCGTCGAGTCGCTCTGGGAGAAATGTGCAGTGACGTATAACAGTGGGTGAGAAAGGAAAACTGCCCATCGGTCCTCTCTTTCACTCGCGTACGAACGGTGAAGGATGGGTGAAAGCAGAGCCGCGGTTGTCGGGTATGTAGAATTCAGTGTCAAGTAAAGTCGGCATTCAATGTCTGTACAGTTCTACTTGGGAAGGAAATGATAGGCACTTAATGTGAGCTTTTTTGGGGTGTGAAAACGATTCGCTAGGTTAATTGACGGATGCAATTGTTTTTGTTTGTTTGTACGTTGATTTAATTGCTTGAAGTTTTTTATTGTTGTTAACATCCGATTTATAGTCGTTAGTGTTACTTTATTGTAGCAGCAGTGTGTTAATATCACGAAACTTAATTTTTTTTCTAATTTAATTTATTAAAAATCCCTGCTACATTTCATTAGAAAGTATGTTTCTGTGTCGAAATATTTTCGTTACTAAACTTATGTAATCAAAACATAATATACACTTGTAGAGGTATTTCCATGAAAATTAAGAAACCGTGATTGTTTCTCACATATGCGTTTCATTTCTCCGTAACTTCCAGAAACGTCTCATAGAGAACGATGCTCTCGGATATAATAGTACCACTACGCATTGGCGTTAACAAATTATTATATGTACATACAACGTAGGAAAGTGGATCGTAGTCTATCTTTTATTGACAAATTTTTATGAAGCGATGTGTGACGTATCGAAACCCGATTGGTCATAAATATAAAAGCAAAAATTGGCCATAAATAGTTAATGTAATAGGATTTTTTTTTTAAGGTGGGAATTCATCCAATGACATTTTCCGGCCTTTTCGTATCAGACTTTTACTGACGAAAACTCACTCCTGTTCCTTCTTTGCCTTCGTTCCAGGGCCCCGGGGTTCTCTTTCGCATGACCCATGGCCCCAGTAGGCTTCGACCCTGCTGGGCCCCTACGATTGCTAACATCTTGAGGCGCTTGGAACACTACGCGCCGTCGACGACTTGGGCTCGGTCTGGACGGTTACCGGAGGGTCGGACGGTGAGATACCCATTGCTCGCTGTCCGCAAGCCCGCGTCTACGGTTATGTATTAGGTATGAGGTCTATCAAATAAAAAAATGAATATATAGTCATATATTAATATTTTCTAGAGCAGTATCTTGGTAGATATTTATGTACTGTAGGACCTATGATGTATTTACATATATCTGCCTTACCATTTCCCTACTATGCTGGAGTCGGCTTAGTACTGGTAGATCCAGTTAGACTGGAGGCCGGCTGAACAACAGAATTTATCATAGAGCGATTACCTATCTGACCTCCACAACCCAGTAACTGTGTAACGTGATATCCCTTGACGAGACTGTTGTCAGACTTTCGAGCTTCTGATTACCAGTAACAATTATCAAAGATGTACAAATTAAGAAACAATGGTTTAGATAGATAAATAGATTCTTTATTGTACACCAAAAATAAAAATTACATGAGAAACTTAAGATTAATAGGGTGTCACAATGGGCGATCTTATTGAGACACGGAGAAGTCTCAATATTTAATAAACAGACATCCATCCACGAACCAACCCCGGCAAGCATTGCTTAACCTTTAAGATCGACTCGAGTGGCTGTTATTATTTAACGACATAGTCCTTCTAATATTTTCTTGACTGATACAAAAAAAATATTGAAAACTGGTACGTGTACGTGTTTCGACTGAAATGATGTTAATAATAGTTATTTAAAAAAATAATAATGAGAAACTTCAATGATGATGCATTTTATTTACTTGTATTACATTATTTATCACATTAAAAAAAATTTGTTAACTTACTACCTAAGCAAAAATCAATTAACACTTGGTATAAGCATTTGCAATTTAGCTTCACTTTTTATTTGACTGACCGACATTTTGTCAATTAAAAGGGGCCTGTAATTTGTCTATTTGAAACAAAACGTTTCTAATTTCTGATTTTTTATCCTAAAATAGCAAATAATACAAAAGACAGCTCAGTGGCCAATCCACTACACTTGAAGTAAACCCGTCGGGTTGGTCACAACCGGCATTTGGTCCATGAGTGGTCACTTTCCCGCGGAGAAAGTGTATGGGATCGAATTCTGACCACTCTTGTTGTGTACACGTGTTTACACTGCGGCCATCGTTAGTGGGCCCATGCTAAGTATGGTGTAACCTTCATGGCACCATAATATTTTGTATTGTACTTATTATATGTTTGTATGTAATATGTGTATGTATTCTTTGTAAGTACGTTATGTATTGTTGCATCTATTTTTAGAAGTGAAAGTTTGTTAGATTTTGTGATTGATAAATTACGAGTATGTTATGTAATCTTGAGATAGTCACTGTTTATGACAATGTTTTATTATTATGAAGAACGCATTATGTTGTATTTTTATTTTATTCAATTTATTTACAAACTGATAAAATATTCGTATTCAAAGAAAACCATAAACATTGATTTCATGTAATTTATGTTTAAAATATTACTACAATTATTTCAGTTGCCGTATTCACTATTTAGACCAAACATGTTCATGTACCTATATGTATAGGTATAATATACAGGCCATATTTTATTAGACCCGTACTCAACGGGTAATTTTGGAAGCAATAAAAATACTTGTAAGTCAAGAAAGGCAATTGAAAGCGGACTCCATAATCGCTATTCAACTTTTCTTTCTACTTTAATAAGGCCACTGCTTCCTATAAAAAAAGTCGACTTCCCACGTAGAACTCTCTTTTTTATAAAAACCTATAAGATGCTTCTGAGAAATCAAAGGCGTATGAAGTACTTACGTTTATTAAAGTAGGTGTGCTCACCTACTGACTAAGTTTACTTATAGACGAGTAGAACTTTGCTGTCGACAGAATCAATCAATGCCGATATTGTAGTTGTTTTTATCGATAGCAGCATTTGCCTCTGTCAACAGCAAAGTGCTACTCGTCTATAAGTAGATTTATAATAAATTACAATTTGCAAGAATGCAAAAGGGCACAGCACTGGTCGACGTGCATAAGGGTAATGCTCAGCAAATTTGACTTTCGGATAAAATAATTTTATGACATCAACAGTTGCAGAATATACTTTTATTGATGGCACTTGTTACGTTATGGCGATAAACTTATTAGATATTATTGGAAGGATTGATGAATATATGTCATGACAAGTGATGGAATGAAAGATGGCAGATGGCCAAATTATTTTTATTCATTTATCTAACTATTCACACATCAAATAAAAAGCAAGAATTTCTATAAAAATCTCTTCCAACATAACTGCGAAAGGAGAGTTGGAAAAAGTAGAGATGTACAAGTAGTCATTTAAACCGCGTACGTCGAAGGATTGGAATAATTTGCCTGCTGCGGTCTTCCCGTCCGATTATAATTTAGGTGTTTTCAAGACTAGAGCGAATAGACTCTTAATAAACTAGTGCGCCTCGCCATCAGAGATTGCATCACGGCTTACCATCAGGTGGGATTGCAGTCAAGCACTAGTTTATATCAATTAAAAAAAAAGTAGACACCGTGTGTAAGAGTAATAGGAAAATTACCTGCACACAAAACAATGTATTTGAAATATATATTGTTTCAAAGATGACTGCTATATATATGTATAAACAATTTAAAAATATATAATAGTATCATGATTTTTTTTGACTAGACATTATATTATACCATCTAAAGTTTCAGAAAAAGGAGCATTTCAATAGTTACCCACCTGAGATCTACAGTGTTTTTTTATTTTATTATGTATACACAATAAATGTACAACGTACCGGAAGTTACTACCAGCATAGAACTGCAACAGAATAGCCATTGCATCATATAAATGAATACTAAAATCAATCAATAATAACAGAAACAATGTTTATGCCAATGTATTAGTTACGTTTCGCTTACCTACCTTGTTTTTTTGCCGAGCTATAATAATCGGCGAAAAGCATGTACGAATTTTGTTGCAAAAACTAAGTTATGTGGGCTCGCCCGGAATCGAGGCACGTTCCATTAAATTCCGTACATAGGTTTACAGCAGGTTTAATTGAGGTAAATTATGAAGTATAACACTCTTTGATAGTTATTACCTTCTACCTCTTCTTCTTTTCATCTCCATCTCAATTTCTTTTTCTGATCTTTATTTGGCAACCTGTATTTATTACCTTCATGTTGCTTTTTGATTTTTATGAAAATTTACAGGCTGGGCCGTGCTGCTTTTTTTAACGTCAATTGATAAATCTTCTCATGAACTTACAAATTGATAATTACTGGGGTATTGGGCGAATATAGTTCCAGATTGGGCTCCGCCGGATTGCTTCTCACTGAGAAAAAATAAAATTAGAAGGGAGGCTCTTATGTGAATGGAAGTCTGCCTGGCACATAAAAATAAATAAGTGCATAACTGGTCTACAGATAGTACACCATTTAATCTTTAACTGACCAGTGTTATTATAGAACTAATAGAATTTTATTTTACAGATCTTGTTTTGAACAGCTGCTAATAAAGGTTAGTTTTCAATAGCTAGAACGTTCATGAACTTGACAGTACGTACGTGCATCATAGACCGACAAATGTATAGTAAAGGTACTCGGTGAAGTTAAAAATTTGATTTTATTTATAAGCGTTTATCATTAACAGATAAATATAAAAGTACATTATTCAGTGCTGCAACTTTAACAGAAAAATCCAAAAAAATAAAGACAATTAAAAAAAGGGTTATTATAAAAATCTAAAATTGATTACTGATTTACAAACATAGTAAAGAAGAAATGAAAATGTTTACATATTATTGAAAATAATAAAAGTAGTAATGGTTTCTCTAAACAAGCGAAAAACATAAAATTTAGAAAATACAAAATAAAAAACAATAAAATTATATAACAAAAACACACTATCCTAAGTTCTACTGATCCATAGAAAATAAAATAATGGCGAATAATGCTTCGATTAATTGACCAAATATTTTTTTAGTTTATCACATACATACCTAGTGGTTTTGGTATATTGTGAAGATATTCGATTAATATCATTCTGTTCGATAAAATGAATGTAAATGCTCTAAGGATCACAAATGTTTCCCTAGTAATAGAACGGACTCTTTAAAAGTGCGGAAAAGGCGTTTTGATTTAAAATTCTAAAATTCACTTACTTACATTACTATTTACTTATTATATGTTTATAATAATTTAACATTATAAATTTTTCTATGTTAAAAAAAAAGTTTCCCCATAGATACTAGGAATTTCTCCTGAATCGTGGGTGTGTTCACAAACATGTAAACTCACATAAACAAGACACCCAGTCCTGGAACAACTATCTGTAGGCCATACAAATTTTTGTTCCGAGCAGGAAGCAACCCGCGACACGACATTACCACGCTAACCGTGACGTCAAATGTATAACCATTTGACATTTTGTAATAATAATAATCTAAGGGTGAGTTGCACCATTTAACTATAACGATAACCAAACCATAACCAGCCGTGAAACGGCCGCCTATTGGTCAATTCGACGATTTGACAGCTGTTAACGGCTTTGTTATCGTTATAGTTAAATGGTGCAACTCATCCTGAGTCATCATTACGTCATTTTGACACTTAGTTAGTAAAAGTCGCCCAAGGGCGGCAGATGTCAATTAGATGATTTTCCCACCTAAAACAAAAGCTCTTATTGCTTATAAAGGAAAAGTCCAAAAAAATTTTTTTTCAACAATATAAATCACTTTTTTTCTCTTACTCCGTAGCATTTATCCACTATCGCCAGTTCTACCACATTCCGTGCTCTACACTGTACAAGACAACGACCCGCAAGTGGGGCACTGGCGCGCGCACCTGACTGTAGTGCGCATCGTCAGACAGACGTGCAGACGGACAGAGGTACTCTGGCTAGAAAGTTAAAAAAAGCTAAAAAAGGGCATGTGTATTTTTATACACGTTCCCCTTTTTATTTGTCGTCAATGAAGTAAAGTTATAACAACAGTAAATTTCCGAGATTTTTTTAAAGTGATAAATCATCTAATGACTTCTCCCACTCTAGAACGGAGCGAGAAAGCGTGTAAAAGTATGAACTTTTATTAACTAAAACCACAGCTACGTTCTATCAGTTAACTTTTGCGTTCTAGGACCACGAGTATCCAAATTTCCAAGATGAAGTTATTTAAATATTGTTTTGGTAATATCCTCTTGCTTTAATCTCAACTTTGTCAATAAAAGTCTGCCACTCCACGCTTTAATCTCAACTTTGTCAGTAAAAGTCTGCCACTCCTCGCTTTAATCTCAACTTTGTCAGTAAAAGTCTGCCACTCGTCGCTTTAGCAGAGCGGGAAGAAGTTATTTGTTGATTTTTCATGCAAAAAAGGGACGTCGCATTATTTTTTCTTTAATTTGCCATTATCTCACTAGTTTAGTCAAATTATTTTTCACAATCTATTAAATAGATTATTCTGTGTTAAACTCATGTTTTTCTGTTGGTATTCGTTGATATATATACCCAATTTAAATAAATTAAATAATTAAGCTTTGCTTGTTTCAACGTGTTTGCAGTGTTATATCAATTCAGAGCAGAACCACTCAAATTCGACGATTGATTATATTCTAATTGATTCTTTTGAGTATTGTTTAAATTATGCGAAAATGAAATTTAAAAAACAAGAAATTTAGGTTTATAATATGATATTTTAGGTATCTATATAATGGGATTATTAATGTAATTTTCAAAGTTAAAAAAAAAAAAAAACAAAATTCTAATATTTTTATTTCACATAGGCCTACATAGGCACTTATAAAACGTCAGAAGCTAGTGCACGGTTCCAAATTGGTCGTTTCCTATGGAGAAGAACTGGCAAGAAATTCCATGGTTACCTTTTTAAATGTCATTTCCCTAGCTTTTTACCAATATTCTATGTAGAGGCGTTTTCTAGTTCAAAAGATTGCAAAAAAAAACCGGATGAGTTCGATAAAATAAACGACAAACTGCCACAACAAAGCTAACTTTGGATCTAAAAAGCTGGAAATCATGCCTTAGTCCAGTTGTGATGAAGTAAACAACAGTCATTTTGTTTCAACAGTTTTCCTAATATAACTTACCTAATATACAACAATACATTATATCGTGTCCTTCATCAACCTCATGTAATGATGCATGTTAAGAATGATAATAAAAATGATTTTAAAATTAAAAAAATGTATACAAATTAAATACACATCGATATTGATTACAGTGGCGTTCACGTTACCATGAAAAACAAAATCTCTGTTATAATCAACTCTTCTAGATAGATCTAAGGATTGCCTTTTACTTTGTACAGAGGACAAGCATTGCCATACAGCGTAGCAATGCCGTGAGTCTTTGGGTACATTAGCAGTTGACAGCAATGCGGAGGAGAGATTTTCGACACCAGACTTTAGATTACTTTTAGTTAGTCTTTATAAAGGCTTTTATTTAGTGTACATATATGTGCAGTTGTACACTTCTAGATAAATGCTTTAATGCAAATGATTTCTTAAATTATACACAAGAGCGTAACAGTGGCTACTTCAGTACATACGTACACTTAAATTTCTCTAAACATGATCATCAATACTTATTATGCACAAGAAACGTATGAGTCACCAGTCACCACTTTTATTGTTTGCCTTATAAACACAACGAATCGTCTAAAACGACTCGGAGAAAGCGAACAAACAAGTTTCGAGTTCTAACAATACTCTCAAGTACATACTAAAATTTCCATAAATACAAAATACTGCACAGTTTTCCCCAATATTAAAGATAAACACGGCTAAATTAGGGGGAGCATGGATGGTGGCTGCTTTCTCGATGCATCTCACTGATGCATGTCGTTATAATACTGCGTTATGCTTTATTTAAATTTCACCTTCTATTGTGAGCGAGGTGAAACGGCCGCAGCGAGATCTCTGGGAAGGAGCAGTGTATTGCCGGCGCTTGCGACGGTCGCCTTCTCCAAGCTCACACGAGCCTAGCTCCTTTATAAAACGCGGTATAAAATAAATTGTCTTTTTCCTTCGTTTTTCTGCGAGATCGGTGACAGTGACATTTGATCGACATGTCGGTCAAACTCACACTTTCTTTGCTGACTGTACTTGCGGTAGCCCACTGTGCAAGCATTTTGGGTAAGTACATTGATCTCCAAGTGTCTCATTAGAAAGTATATATTGTTATTATGTACGATAGAGTAACAATCGGCTTGCAGTGATTAATGTAAGCTTGATTGACAGCTGTGTGCGACAGGAAGCTATTAGGTTTGTGTCGCATGAATAACAGATGTGATGTGAATGTATTTTGCATTCGTTATTTGTTTTAACTTATGAGCTGTACATAAGGAACTTGGTTGAATATGACTATTATCTTGTGCTGCCGAAATATTTCTAAGAAAGAATTCTTGCGAACTTTTTAAATAGTTATTGTTTGGTGCACTAAAACATAAATTTATTATCTTTGTTGCACTTGTTGCTACGATAAAGAGTCACGCACATTTATTAGTATTATGAAACAAATTATAACCGGAAATAGCGTTTTTTAATAGTGTTAATTTAAAAAAATATGTTTATATGGATAAAACTACATGCAATATACAACATTATTTCTATAAAGGTGTAAATATGCACTCAAAAAAAAACCTAGAAATAAACCAAAATATGTCGGCAACATCTAACCGGTAATTAATTTGATTGTGCATAACTGTATCAATTAAAATAAAAGGCACGTCTTACGTCTCTAGGTTAAAGTTTTAATTTTTCTACCTTTTTATCTGCACCTATCAAATGTGTTCAGGGGAAAAGGAAACGCCGAACAATATGGTTTCATCAATGGTTTAAAAAAATGTGCTAATTTATAAACATAGATCAAAATTAATAGGTATACTTATACTATATTATGTTTACTAATGGCATTGCTTTATTTCACGTTTATTTAGAGGACTAAATGTTTTTGGGGGTGGAAATTATCAAATAACTTCTCCCGCTTTGGATAGAGCGAGAGGAAGTGGCAGATGTTTACTGACTAAAACCTACCTGTGTTCTTTCGGTTGCTCTTTCTGTTTCCGGGCTGTAGTGAATCTTTCGGACAATCCTGGATTTGATCAGAGTAACATCACGCCTGTAATCTCTGAAGGCATACATACGCAGAGGTGCGGTGTTCTATAGTTCATTCGCATTTCAAAAATGATCTAACAGTGTTGTTGTTGTTGAAGAGTGAGAGAGTGCCAACACTCTCATTGAAACAAATAAGAGAGTATATTTGTTCGTTTATAAACTCAGAAACATATGTTTTTAATTGTTTTTATCATACTAATATTATATAGGCAAAAGTTTTTATGGTTGAGTGTGTGTATACAACGTGTAACGTTAAATGCGCAAAACCTGAAAATAGTTTGATCAGAATTACGAGCTGAATCAATTAAACCACTTTTTAATATATAGGTCACATTTTTAAAACAAATCTTCATTAAAAATGTTGCCTTGTCTATTTATTGATAGGTCAAGCCATGCCGTTCGCAAACTCGCCCAAATAGGTAAACAAACACAAATGGTTGTAGTCTAATCAAATTTTCTCATACGCGGGATAGTAAAAGTTCTTATTTCAATGCAGATACGAATTTCAAACAAACTAAAACTGCACATAAACCTTTAAATTTTTAAGCTATTGCATAGTTTCTATCGCGGGCCTTGAGCGTGGAGACCGAATCCAGAAATTCCGTAACTAAAATAACCTAACACCCCCCCACTCATTTGTTTTTTTGAGCGTTTTGACCGATAAGAAAACAAATGAGTGAACAATCAATCAAAATTCAATTCAATGTGTGAAAGTGTAACTTCAATTAATATCAAAGAAAAAAAAAACAAAGGAAAAAAAATACTGCATAAATAAAATAAATAAATAATTATAATTGCATAAGTTGATAAAAATGCTATGCAATAGCTTTACCGCGGCAGTCCCCGAGTGCCACACGTCTTTTTTTTTTTTATTCTTACAGAATTAGGTAATTGACCTATTAAAAATCGGAATTAATAATCATCATTTGGGTGTCTGAGGTTTTGCGCATTTAATGTTACACGTTGTATTTTTGTTAATATCTCGCGCTCAAAAGACTGAACAGATTTATGGTAAATTAATGTCACGGGTAAACTATGTCCTAGAATAGTACATAGGATAGTTTTTATACACACAATATGTTCTTTCGGGATAACATTTTACTTTCTTTTTGTCATTCTTATTCTGTCTCACTCTTGGGTAAAGGAGGAAGAAATTTTATTTTATTATGCACTAGCTTGAAAAGAGGAATAAAGGCCTCTATTCAAGCTAGCAAATAATAAAATAAATTTTCTTCTGAGTTTAAAATATACTGCGGCATTAATCTCAAGCCACTTCATTCATTTTAGCTGTGTTTGAACTAAATGCCTAAGTAAGTGGAAACAAAACGGTACTTTTCGTTCACTGCCATATAGTTCCATACAAACTGAAATAACTAGAATAACACTGTATTTATAACAACAATATAAAAACTAAAAGTTTACATTATGCGCATTTTCGTCTTCAGTGCCTTTTTTTCAGGTATCAATAAATGCTATACGAGTTGACATCAGGGCTGTAGCTAATATCGAATTTGAGGTAGGCCAGCATTGGTTACAGGTAGGGCGGAAATAAAAAAAATATCATAATTGGGCTGTGAAAAAGACGGATGAAAAAAGATTGCATGTAGCGGAGATGGGAATGAGATGGATGTGTGATGTGACGAGATTGAATAAAGTGAGAAATGAGTATATTAGAGGAAGTTTGAAAGTGGCGCCAGTGACTGACAAGCTGAAGAGGAATCGTTTGTCTTGGTATGGTCATGTAAAGAGGAGGGATGAAATGCATGTTACCAAAAGAGTTATGAGTATACATGTGGATGGGTGGAGAGGGAGAGGGAGGCCAAAGAAAAGATGGATGGATTGCGTGAAGAATGATATGAAAGAAAAGGAAGTTAGTGATAGCATGACGAGTGACAGGGTAGAATGGAAGGAAAAAACGCATTGCGCCGACTCCGAATAAGATGGGACAAGGGCAGGAAGAAGAAGAATTGATCTGCCATCGAAGCACGGGCTTCTAAATCAATCACTATTTATATCACTGATTTCTAGATCTGTGATGTACATTCAATAATCAAACCAAAGCCAAAGCTATTCGTAGACAAAAAATATCGGTGACAAAGCATGAGTATAGATCATGGATATTAAATCCTCAATGATGAAGAACAAGTGAAAACGATGGTTGAACTTCCAGATATAGATGTACAGATCCACGTCTGAGTGAGAGGAAGGTGGGGCATTATGATTTCAAGGTAGGGCATTGCCCCACAATGCCCCCCCCTAGCTATGACCGTGGTTGACATTATACCTACTACTTTTAATATTCTAAGCATGAACCCAGAAGAAACAGTACATACCACAGTGGATTGTTTGAAAGAGTCCAGGGCTACGATAATGGCCCTCGCAAAAAGACAACTGAAGGAAGACTATGGGTTTTAGTCAGCAAAAGCTTGATACTCCCTTTCGCTTTACCTAGAACGGTGGAAGTTATTTGGTGATTTTCCAATTAAAAAAAAAACAGAATCCTCTGTCATGCTTTCGTACCCAAAACAATACAAAAGTTTTACAACCATCAAAAACAAAACTCTTACCTAACCTTCCGAGACATATGTCTTACATAACGCGACCAACATAATGGACATAGTTCCATCATTTCCAGAACCATGAACAAAACAATGGCGCAACGCAAGCGTACCGAACTAGTGAAAGTTAAAACCACGCATGCGTGAAAGTGATCAAACAATATTTGGACACGACGTTTTTTTCGACTTGTCATTTCACCTTATGAATTTGACGAATGTTTTTTTCCTAAAACTGTGAAGTACAATACTTGATTTTGTTATTAGACTGACGCTTCGTGTGTTGGTCACGAAACTATACGCCAAAACGTTTTGAGAACACATTCATTGTGTTCAGTTAAGGAGAGGAATTCCTTGCCAGAGACGGTCTTTCTTGATTCGACCTAAGGGTTTTTGTTTCCTGATAGCTACAACTTAGGGTTAAGTCAAGAGTTAATATGTTACACCGACAACATCATCGCTTACCATTAGGTAAGATAGTAAACGCGAGCTTAAAAGAGAAATAGAGCCTCTTAGCAAGAATGTAGCGTTATAGCAGGTACTATTAATGGTAACGACGGTTACGTGTTTGGTAATGATATGCTGCCGAAACTTACCTTTTGTTTTGTTACATTTCATCTAGAACCCGTTGGTACTTACTTTTAAGACCTCAACAGCCCTTCAAGCCTCCAAGAGTTATGATACATGTGGATGGATGGATTGCGTGAGGAGAAAAAAATATTGGTGATAGCGTAACGGGTGATAGGACAGAATAGAAGAAAATTATGTTTAGACGACCACAAGTAACACGGGACAAGGTCAAGAAGATGATATTGAGCATATATTTACGTCGTATTCTTCATTGCAATACTAATATTGTAGACAAAATATCCAATATGACCGTATTAACCGATGTGTTGGTCAATTAATACTGTCATATTAGACCTATCGAAGCCTGTTGTATTATCAAACCGTAAAAAAACAAATCCAAAATCCAAATCGATCAAGATGCATAAGAGAAGTTAGGTGACAAATACAGTACAGAAGAATTATATACCTACATAAAGACATAGATTGTCGCTCTAGACAAAAATAACGAGTTAAACAAGAGAATGAAATCGTTACCAATTAATGTCACTTTGTCTAGGCGTTCTGTTTTGGACGCTAAAAAATATATCCAGACTGGCTTTTGCCAACGGCTAGGTCCACATGAAATTAGAAAATGATCGCAAGGGAAATTACTCGCAGTGCATGATCAGAGCACGATCTATCCGTGTGCTAAACCAAACCCGTTTAGAAGTTTGAGCGCGAAAGAGTAACAAACATACATACACCCATTGCCTTATTAACAGTATATGCGTAACCTGAAACACATGTCAAGTATTTATGTAAAGAATCTATGTACAAAATTTCAAAACTGTATCATGAAAAATAACAAAGTAAAGTATAAGCCAGTTATGGTACCTGGTTGGCGACATAAATACATGGTCACCGGGTCACCCAGACGACTGAGGGATTGTTTTACTTCCGCACCCAGCTGTGCACTGGCACCTAATGCTCGCTATGACCTGCCTTTACCCGTTTTGTACTTAGTGTCAGTGATGTCCAAGTTGTGACCTTTTTTAAATATTTTTGGGAAAAAATATAACACGGTGTAAAATTTATTGGAATCGAGTCAGTTACTGATTCTGAACAAACTATATTCAGGTTTCGCATAATCTAAAAATAAAGTTGTATCCTAACTTTAGAATATTAGGGTGAGTTGCACCATTTAACTATAACTATAACAAAGCCGTTAACAGTTGTCAAATCGTCGAATTGACCAATAGGCAGCCGTTTCACGGCTGGTTATGGTTTAGTTATCGTTATAGTTAAATGGTGCAACTCACCCTAATATTATAAAGTTAGGATACAACTTTATTTTTAGATTATGCGAAACCTAAATATAGTTTGTTCAGAATCAGTAACTGACTCGATTCCAATAAATTTTACACCGTGTTATATATTTTTCCAAAAATATTTAAAGAAGGTCACAACTTGGACACCACTGACACTAAGTACAAAACAGGTAAAGGCGAGTCATAGCGAGCATTAGGTGCCAGTGCACAGCTGGGTGCGTAAGTAAAACAATCCCTCAGTCGTCTGGGTGACCCGGTGACCATGTATTTATGTCGCCAAGCAGGTACCATAACTGGCTTATACTTTACTTTGTTATTTTTCATAATACAGTGTGACAGCATTAATCGTCATGATCATCTCACTTCTAATAGAAAACAAAAGGCTACAGTTAAATGTTATATCCGATACCTAGGCATCAGCTTGGCATGCTACTACTCGTATATTACAGATCTACTTTCTTTGCACGATTAGAAAGCGTATCTATAGTACTTACTTGTAACAATATAATAAATTCTAATTAAGATTATGTTCAACAATCGTATTATATTAAATTATATGGGTCGTTTGGTACAAAGAGAAAAGCTTTAAGTCTAGATATACTCGTATAAAATCTAGTTCGAAATTTCCCTTTACTTGCTCGAGTCATGTTTCTTGGTTTAAATCATGTTACAGTAACTGAACTGTAGAAAATATGAATCTAGTATGTATTTTTATTATTATTATATGCATCAGTATATCTCAGAACCCTGAGGTCCTGCATCTTTAGAACGCGTTCGAGAAACTGAAACCAACTCGCAGAAGCCCTTTAGACACTAAATGATAACAACCGACGATTAACCCTGTACGCGCTATGCTAATGCATCCCGGTTGGTGAAAAACTATTATGACATATGGAAAAAAGACAACAGGGTAATGGTTTTTGGTGTACTGGTTACTTAAGTGGACTGGTTACCAAACTATGTGAAGACTATGGCCCCTGCCTGAACTATGTTATTAATACCCATCGAAAAAAAATTGTTTAAAAAGTTATTATTATTAATGGGCTTGCGCTTGACCTTTATCTCGTCTAATACAGAGCACGTTAACCAAGAAGTAACCAATTCACATACTATAAAACAAAGTCTCTCACCGCATTGTCTGTCCATTCATGATCAACTTAAAAACTGTTCAACTCTGTCTATTAGCGAAAACTGCATATAATTTTGCATGGATAAGCATGCAGTTTTCACCAATAGTTAGAGTGGTTTATGAGGAAAGTTTAAAAGTATAATAACAAGCATAATTTAATAGCAAAAACCGAGAATTTCAAATAATAGTAACGCCATCACAAAATGATAATGTAATTATTCTAAATAGCTATAAAATAAAATGTCTTAATTTCATACCAACTTTAATAAAATATTATTGTTCCACAGATTTCCTGAACCTAGAAGATGCCAAGAAGCTGTTGGATCCTGCAGTACCAGAAGCTGCAGAGTCTCGTGAAGACCCCTCCTGCAAGTGGAAGTGCAAGGGTCCCGCCTGCGCCTGCTGCATCGACCAGAACATCACCTCCTATGATCCATCAGGAGCTAGTATGTGCTTTACTTATTTTTTTGCTGTCCAAACAAAGATAGTTTGTTTAATCTGAAATCGATAATGAATATGTAAAATCGATTGATTGACATTGCAAATAAGTATTTTCGTAAATTGCCTACTTTTTTCAGAAATCATATATTCAATACAGTTAGGTAACTACGTTAACCCAAATGGGAAAGAAAGATGGTCACTCTTAAAAAAAGTCTCTTAAGAATATTGTTCTGCGCAAGGGTAGATCACGAAATTAAAATTTTCCTCGGTTTTTTTGCGTTTTGCTGGTATCAAGTTCTATGTTCATTAAAATATAAATTAGTGTATTTGAATTTTGCGCGCTACCCTGGCGCTTTCCACTTAGGGCCCAAACACAATACTGCGGTGCACTGTCGCATCGTAAAATCTCGCACGAAGCATCGCAAGAACTTGCGAATTGAACTCCCATCGCGCGTTGATTGGTCACCTTAACCGATACTTTGATGTACGAAATCGTATCGCAGCAATTCGCATCGCTGGTTTTTACGATGCGACGTCCTGTCGTATCGCACCGCAGTTTTGTGTGGAGTATAATTTTTTTGCGGTGTCGCTAACAGTTTTTTAATAGTCAAATTCGTTTAACTTAAATGTCTTAATTATTATTTTCAGAATGCATTCACATGAGATATCTTTCAAAGGACGAAGGCTTCTTTGTACAAATCTCACATGGAAAGAAAGTTGACTATGAAAAAATTCAAGGTAAGATTCGATTTTTTAATGTATCTTATTGTTTTTTTAAGATTTTTAGACTAACATTTTTGTGGCAATTATTTCAATATACTATCTTGTTCCTTATACTTAGGCTTCCCTAATCGACTGGGAATATTTGATCGGGATAAAAAGTAGCTAGTAGTACCTAGTAGTAGTATCATACTAGATAGTAGAAATATAAACAACAGTCCGAAATCAACTGTTGGGAAGTTGCCTGGAACAGACACAACGTCCGTCTGGTCGGCAAATCCTTCCTTTTGAATAAGTTTCGCGGAACTTTACACTCTGATCCGCTTACCTCTAAAGTAGTTACTACTACTGTCTACAGCAGTAGATATAAGTACTCAGCCATAGTGTAGTTCTCAATAATTTGACTATTACATGTGTGTTGTATTTTATTTTGGTGTTTTTTCTCAGGGTAGTCAGCTAGGAAACACCCGATTCATCTAGTTCAAATTGACAAAAAAAAATACGTAGGTATAAAAGAGTTTTTTTAAAAACCGATTTGCAAAATAAATTAAATTTATAAAAAAAAATTACTAATCGGATCCTTTCTACTATTATACTTTAAAAAAAGACAAACAATAAATTTCACTTCGACAAATGTTTCATAGCTAGTCTATTGGGAACAGCACGTTCTTGAATAGAAATAATTTTCTAATTTATAACCACATCTATTGGTTTGTTCGAATGGGACTTTCAATAAGGGCACTCACCCGCATTTCTAAAGAAAGTTGTTCCGCCGCCTGAGCTGCAATCACCTATATTTACATCTAGAAGTTTCTCAGACAAACTCGCGAGAAAGTCGAATGCAATGCCTGTTACTCTCGCGAGTCGCGGCCTATGCTTCCTTTCTGCTTTCATTTACCTCGGAAGCTGTGGACTTTATACTTTTTTATGTTGGATTTTTATGTACTTATCCACAATCCAATAGAAAAGAAAGAAAGAAAGATAATATATTTGTATTTTGTTTGTTTTTTTTTATTATTGAAACGCTCACGTTTGACCGCCATGATGGTAAGCAATGGTGTGGTCGATGATGGAGCACGCTTGCCTAGAAGTAACCTATTCACTCTTGACTTAAAGATCCCAATTTGTAGCTATCAAAAAACACAGACTCCAGTGCAAACTATATTGTTTTCCTAAACTTTGTTACTATTGGTGACGTTAGATGTTAATTCAATATAGTAACCTAACTATCTCTCATTGAAGCCACGGGAACTTCTGAAAGGGCCACCGTGGTCCTAAAACACAAAGTGCAATTGAAGGACAGGTGGGTTTTAGTTAATAAAAGTCTGAAACGTCCTCTCGCTCCATCTAGAGCGAAAGAAGATATTGCAAGAATTGCCACCTATAAAAAAAAATTGTAGATACTTATTGTACCTTCGTATAGTAAAGGATATATTGGTGACTAGATTTTACCCGCGTCTTCGCTCGCGTTAAATTCGGGGTAACACGGTTCCCCTTTCTGTGGGGGGTTAGAAAGAGACAAAAAGTAGCCTATGTCATTTTCCATCCCTTCAACTATCTCCACTTAAAAAATCACGTCAATTCGTCGCTCCGTTTTGCCGTGAAAGACAGTCAAACAGACACACACACACACTTTCCCATTTATAATATTAGTATGGAAGTATGGATCTTAGCCGTGTGCAGCGCTCCTTAGTGAACTCCACTACGGGTGACGTAATCTACGACAAACTTATTATTTGCGGTTGGTACAGTAATCGGGTCTAGAGATTGTCCGCAAAATTAAGTTTGTTTTTTATTGTATATGCTTTACCGGGATAAAAAGTACCCAGTGTGGTGCCCAGGATATTAAAGAATAATTATACCAAGTTTTATCGTAATCGAACTGGTAGTTTTTGTGTGATGCCTGAACAAACAGACAGACAGACAGACAAAAAAATTTTAATCACTTTTTTGGGTTCGGTGTCGGTCTAGTAATACCCCCTGCCATTTATTTTTTTGATATTTTCAATGTACAGAATTTTCACTTCTACAGATTTATTATAAGTATAGATATAGATTTAAGTAATTTAGAGATTTTTTAAACACCATACCTACCATATGATTCCCTAAACTAGTCAAGCGTCATACCGTGACTAGTATGAGGATGAGGATATTTATCTCATGAATGTGATTTATTGGGACTGTATGGTCTGTTAAAAAAAGACACTACCTTTTCCCCTACCTATGTACTTAAAACTGGTGACATTTTCTCGTGTACTATAATTTAGGTAAATTTTTAAACTTTCGAAAAACACACGCGTGATTGTTTTATAAAGTTAAATAATTAAGTTACTCCCTCACAAAAAGAGGAAAACATAAAAAAATCACGAACAATTCGAAAAATTACTTTAAAATTCTATCAATTTCTGTTACAGCATCAAACCCTGAACCACTTTGCCTAGTGATGGGCGTGCTCTTCCAAATGTGCGCCTCCTTCACCCGCATGGCCATCACTAGCGACGGTCTAAGAGGCTGCGTCAGCCTGGAGCCAGGAACTATCTTCGTATCCCAACGGAAGATTCCACTAGGCTGCTTCAAGGCTAATGAGACTTTGATGGAGATGTCGGACCCACCGCAAGAACCGTAAGTTAAAAAAACCGGCCAAGTGCGAGTCCGACTCGCCCATGGAGGGTTCCGTAGCAGCAAGTAACATGATATAAAAGTTCTTGTAGTTCGTTGTAACTTTGATCGATGTTTTAATAATAGTGTATTTTTTTAGTTTTATGACGTATTAAAAAAAAACTACTTACTAGATCTCGTTCAAACCAATTTTTGTTGGTAGTTTACATAGTAATGTACATCATTTATTTTTTTTAGTTTTCTCTTTCTCTTATTTTAGAAGTTACAGGGGGGGGACACACATTTTACCAATTTGGAAGTATCTCTCACGTAAACTATTCAATTTAGAAAAAAAATATATTAGAAACCTCAATATCATTTTTGAAAACCTATCCATAGATACCCCACACGTATGGGATTGACGACAAAAAATTTTTGAGTTTCAGTTCTAAGTAGGTATACCCGGGACCCCCAAAATTTATTGCTTTTTTTTCTATTTTTATGTGAAAATGTTAATGCGGTTCACAGAATACATCTACTTACTAAGTTTCAACAGTATAGCTCTTATAGTTTCGGAAAAAAGTGGCTGTGACATACGGACGGACAGACAGACAGACAAACAGACAGACAGACAGACAGACATGACGAATCTATAAGGGTTCCGTTTTTTGCCATTTGGCTACGGAACCCTAAAAATCATTACCTTCTAGCTTATTCCTGCGCCTGCACTCCAGTAGCCCCCACATAATTTTGATACAAGTGGAGAAAGTTTGTCATTACGACAAAGGCGGAATTCGATGTTATGGAGCCGAGTACTGTGTTGGCTTGCCACATGTATCAAACGACGTTTTTCAATACACTTACGAAGAAATAAATAGACGGGGGTTGACCGGCAACTTGTGGGGGTCGCTTAGCGCCCAACCTGATACGATAAATACAATAATTTGTGACGGGGGCGAGCTTGCTCACTTTTCTACACTCGTGCGGAAAACAGTAAATTGCGTGCCTAAAAGTGGTAGGGATAAGAACGGGTTTTCGAGGTGTATTGAAAAAAAAAATTAGTAGTATTAGTATTTTTTTATTAACTTAACTAGGTAATAACTACATTTATAGTATCAGTGAATAAATTCTCGAAATTAGATGTTGGTTTATCGTATTAATATAAACATCAATCCGTCCTAAAGCGCCATACGCACCGGCACCATCCACCTTGCGTACGTCTTGTCAAACGCGTGCCACGATGCACGATAAATAACGACAATGACAAGGACACAGCTAACCCATATCCTGGAATACAGGATATGGTTTACCCGTCAGCAAAATTTCATCCAAATCCCTTCAGCAGTTTCAGCGTGAAGGAGTAACAAAGATACTCACATACCAAAATTTCGCCTTCATAAAGTGTCTAAATTATATGTATTTATTTACCGGAGGTAGCCTTGAGCCTTCGTTTATCATTGTCATTATCATTTTGATAACAATGGATTCGTTTTTAATTTATCTAAATCTTGGATGAATAATGTGATAATCGTGTTGAAAAATAGCACGCCTTTTATTTTCACTATAATTTTGATAAAGTAAAGATTCCTTTTCTAATATCTTAATCTTGGATTAATATGATAACTGTATTTAAAAAATATCAAGCAATTAAAAATTAAAAAATAAATGAACTTGAAGCATGCTCTACGTTCATTTATTTTTTTAATAAATCAAAATATTTATACTTCACATAGGCCTACACGGGCACTTACGAGTATAAAACGTCAGAAGCTAGTGCACAACTCCAATTAGTCGGTCCCTATCGAGGAAATCCGGCAAGAAACTTCACTCTTTAAACTACAGTATTTTCTTTATTCATAAAAACAAAGTCCTGACTCACCCACTAACTTATCAACGCCCTGTCCCAGCCCTTGGATCTAGAACGCTGAAATTTTGCTCACAGGTTTCTTTTATGAAGTATACAAAAAAGAAAGGATTTTCCAAAATTCACCCCCTAAAGGGTTAGAATTAAAAAAATAATAATAATATATATGTATATAATTTTTAATTAGTACACATACTTAAAAGGAATTAGTACACATACTTAAAAGGCTTATTAGAAAAGCCCTTGTTATTTTATAAGTAAAATCTCAATAAATAATATTCATAAACAGCAAAGTTATTAGCGTTGGTTTATGTCCCAAAATGTCACTCAATTTATGGAAATATTGTGCAGGCTATTGATTAATGAATGAATAATTGACAATTATTAAGGAAAAACACTGCCCGCAGTATTTTCTACTAGCAATTGTTATGTTTGATTGATTCTATGATGAATTTACCTTTTCGTGGTCAATTTTAGGATTTCAGTTTTTTCTACTTTTTACTACAAAAATATGAACAGTGACGGGTAAAGATAGAGCCCCATTTTTTGTGTACTAATTAAAAAGTAAGGGTGTATATATATATATTTTTTTTTTTAAATTTTGTATGGAGTAACCTATATTCACGCGGGCCATGCCGCTGGCAGAAGCGATTACATATACATACTACCTTTACATTTTCAGTTACTTTTGTATCCTGGTTTTATTAATATTCTATTTTTTTCTTTTTGGTTTTTATTCACCTGTCATGTTTTCTCTTCACCACCCTTGATTGACTAGTGGAGAATGCTTATGGCATTAAGTCTGCCTTTATACGCTTATTAGCGTTGCATGAAGTTTTAATAAATTATAAATAAATTAATATTTAGGTTCTTATATTTTTAACAAAAAAAGAAAGTCTTGAAGTGTTCATTCGATTTTTATTAATAAATTTCAGAGCCACGGAAGAAGAAGACAATACAGAAGAAACCACTGATAACGGAGAAGATGTAGAAGACTTTGATCCAAACAAATTCTTTGCCGGAGTATATCAGACTGCACAGCAGAGCATCGCACTGCTCAGCAGTCTTTTAGAAACAACTAGCACTAATAGCACTTCAGTTAAGCCAGCCAGTTCCACAGAAGCAAGCAGTTCCGTACCCCAAGAACCAACAGAGTCTTCTCAAAGAAGAGGACCCAAAAACTTGAAACATCCTAATCAATTGTGATAACGTACATTGCGGATTGTTAGATACAAAGACGCATTTATTTTAGGTTATAAACTTCAGTTCTCATGCTTTTAATGAATCAGTATCCTATTTATTGCTTTAAACTTTGTGATGCAAGTGACTAGTACCTAGAAATAAATAATTTTGAGTGTTTGTGCGTTATTTTCTTCAATCTTGAGAGAAGGGTGGAGAGGCGTTTGTTTCCAGCCAGAATACACCAGTTCGTCTGAAAAATAAAAATAATTGTGAAAATGTAATCTAGCATTGAGTGATTTTCCATATCAGAAAATAAAATCAAGTAAATCAGTAGTTGCAAAAAGTCATCGGAAAAGCACTAAATAAATAGGTACATAACCAGCGCCAAATAAACGTATCTGATTTCTGATTTGACGACAATTTTGCATTACAAAATATTCTAAAACACTCACCCAAATTTAGGCCTTAGACCTCCCATCTCCAGTCTACCAGGCAACAAGTCACACCTGCCCAAGACTGCAGCGAAGTAGTTAACGCACTGCCTTCCAGTGAAGCCTCCAGAGGTGATGGACTCGGCAAAGTAGAAGTAGCTCCTGGCGTGGTCACAGGCGTTGGAGTCGCAGCCAGGCATGGCGAGACCACCATTAGGGTAGAAATCGACGTGACCAAGGTCAGCGAGGTAGCCGTTGATGCCGTAGTTCGTATGGATGACTTCGGTATACTGGCCGTCGTCCTTGTCAAAACGATCGGGGTGGTTCGTCCAACCGACAAAGGCAGGGTCTAGGGCTGAAATGACGTTGAGGAAATTATAACTGTGAACGTGTAAGTCATGGAGTTTTTCATCAAGTATTTATTACTAGATTTGCCGATACTATGTCCTCTTTCATTCTGCAGTTCACAGTTTCAATCCCAATCTTCTTAGATTTTTAATCTGTGGCATCCTATATTTTTTTTACTTACTTTGCGTGTATCTTATAATCATAAATATATCTTTAAATCTCACCTGTAATGTACGCAATGTCTCCAACAACGTTCCTGCCAATAATGCCAGCCTGATGGCCGCCGAAGCCATGTCCAACGATATGGTACATGACAGCCGTGGAACCAGACTCCTGGTTTACCCAGTTGATGAAGGCTCCCACGGCTTCGCCAGAAGCAATGGTGTTCCGAATAGCGATCCTGTGATCGATGGCACTGGCGCCGACGCTCCAGTCGACTACAATGATGTTCACGTCTTCAGCAGCGAGAAATACTGGAAATCAGATATGAATATATGAATATAGTTAGAATATGAAAGAATTAATTACTATTTTCATTACACAGAAAATTAAGTCCGCTTACAATGCAATATGGCATACTGCATAAAAAAAACTTTACACATAGAATTATATCATTATCACTGACTGCTGTTGAGCAGACTTGTGATCATTTTTTTTATTACAGTATTATAGAAATAAAGTTGTAAAATTTTATCATTGACTTCGAGGATTATGATCTTTTAAATGTAGGTAAAAGGGGTGAATACTGTTGAGCTGTAAGTGAGACATTACAAAAGAACAGCATAAATTGCTTACCCGGTATAAGCACACTGTTTAAATTCGAAATAACCGATTCGAACCATCCATGAACTAGAACAATTGTACGCTTGTTGCTTCGGTAGTTAGTAGTCTGGAGAAGTGTAGGGTTATTCAAGATGAGGGGCTGGCTTACTACTGGATTATCCCTGAAATATAAAAGATTGCTCTGTACTTGCTATTTTGTAAAATCAGTAGGTCCAAATTGGCAAGCGCGCTCCATCGTCAACTACATCATCGCATACCAACAAGTGTGATCGTGGTCAAATACGAACTTATCAATATAAAAGGTGCAGACATAATTCAAAGCGACATGCATGTCATTGCAACATAATTCTGCATAAGCGATAACATACATGCATAATCAAATTATGGATATCCGATAACTGTTGCATTGCCATTGCGCATCATATGCCTAGTTGAATAAATTTAACGAAATAGGTACAACTTATAATATGTAAAAAGAGTAGGTAACGTGTTGCTCGATTATTGAGTGTACTTATAAAGAGTTGTACGCACGCCTACTTCTTCAGAGAGTATCAATGCAACGTTACGTTGTAAGTGTCCTCGCACACGGGCCACAAAAAAACGCCACCATAAAAAAAAGCTAGAAGCGGCCACAAAAAAACGCTGAGGCGCGCCACAAAAAAAGGCCGCCTCTAGAAGAAGCTTGAAGCGGCTTTTTTTTGTGGCCCGTGTGCGGGGACACTTACTTGGTCAAAGGTCTCGGCTGTCATTGATTTTTGACAGTCGCAGTGGTTACGTACGGATAACCAGAAACCACAAATTTGATGTCAGTCTTGCCAAGGGGTATTGTGTTAGGCACTCATCATCATCATTTCAGCTGATAGACGTCCATTGTTTGGACATAGGCCTCCCTCAAGTGTCGCCATAATGACCGCAATCCTGTGCCTCTCGCACCCATCGGATTCTCGCAACCCTCACTAGGTCATCCGTTCAACGCTGCGTCTTCCGGTACGGGGTCGCTACTCCAGAACCTTACGTCAACATCGGCTATCTGACCTGCGAGCAATGTGCGCTACCCACTACCACTTGACTTAAGTTTGTGTTACTGATACCCAGATATTGAGAGGTAAAATAAGTTGAATAGCACACGGTCAACTTGAAAGCCGACCACAATGTAGTTGTGAAAACGTACTAAGACTTAACCTATAGGTCTTTAATCAAGAGTGAATAGGAAACCTCTAAGTAAGCTTGCTCCATCGTCGACCACATAATCGCTTGCCATCAGATGAGATAGTGATCAAACGCTAGCTTATCAAGAATAATAATGAAATTGAATCTAATGAAATATAATCTGCTATGCAAATTGATGGAATTATACCTCGTAAATAAGTGATAGACGTTTGTTCGAACGGGATCGTATCTCATCGCATCGTTGAGGTCAGTCTTCGATGGGTCCACTTTATCATCCTCACTGGCTGTATACGTTCCATACTGGTCTAGGTGTTCTAAATCAAGCGATTGAGGTACGGGGTTTGGCAGACCTGAAAACGAGAGAATAGCTATCATAATTTATAGTTCATTACATTAACATTTCAAATACCATCGATTAAAGACACAATAGTAAGACAATAGCAGCGCGAACATCGGCGTTCGCTTGGGCACAAAATAGATAGGTACAGAAGTCAATCTACATACAAAGCGCGCTCGAGCAACGCACACATAGACACCGCTCACGGACACTATATCTCAGTCGCGTCTCGGATCACTCGTCGAACAATTCCAGCTCAAACGCTCATTAGTGTGCCTCCACCGAGCGTAGGTATAAAAAGTGAAGTACATACATGAGATTGTCTTCTGTACCTATCTATTTTGTGGCTTGGGGTTTTGGCACATTTTAACATATAGCCTATAAAATAGGTAGGTATACGGCCATTTTTAGACTGTAGATCAGTGGCGTAGCGTGGACTAATTTAGATGTGGGCGAAGGCACATCAGCGAGGCCTATTTCTTTCATAATTTCGAAAACCTGACAGCGACTGTCGCAACTCAGTGTTCAACCACATCGTTGCTTACCGTCAGGTGAAATTATAAAAATATACGCGAGCTTACTAATTATAAAATAACTCTCATTCTTAAAGAACCCTCGCTTGAACGAGGCTACTTTGAGTGCGGGTCCGTGGGCGAAGGCCCACTTCGCCCACGCCTACCTACGCTACTGCAGTAGATTGTAGATAAAGATCTACAGATTGATAAACAAACAACATTTAAGTATTGCTTAAAATCACAACAATAATATAGGATAAAACATACAAGCGTATTTTGTGCCTAATTATAGCATGGTAACACCAATACCATCTCAAAGTTAGCATTTTAAAAAGGTCCCCCCTTAATTAATACGGAAAGGGACGTAAATTATAAAAAAAATACAGAAAACTTACCATAGCCAAGACCAAGTATCGAAAAACACAGTAAAGCTGTTCGTTTGTTCATGGTCAGTTCACAAATGGATTAAAAAATTGTTCGATAAATTATTTGATTGACTATTTTGAACATGATAAACACCTGGCAAATTATCTAAATAAATGCTGAGTTACCTAGATAGGAAGCGCATTCAGTTATCTATGATTACCGTACTGAATATTAAATATAATATTAAATATACCTACTGATATATTTTCAAACTCAACTACATGACCTGATTGGCCAGTATGACCCTGGATGTCAGTAGGCATAACCTGCCACTGAGGTGCTCCGAAATACAGCAAATAAATAGACATGTCATTCATGACTCAGTGATATTGTAGCATTTCATGTATGAAAAAATTTTTAAAATTGGTCTTGCACTTTTTGAGTTTATTCGTAACAAACAAAACCACAAACCTTTCTTTTTTATATATGTATTATAGAAGTATGGATTACATAAATTTCATAAAAGTAATGACTGCTTTTTCTGATACTTAAACCAAAAAGACATCAGAATTTATCGCCTTGTGACGTCGCGCGTAAGAAAAATACAACACGATTTTTCTTTTACTAGTCTGTACCAACCCGCGCTGGGCCTGTGCCTGGGTCATCATTGGAGTTGATTATGCCAGCCGATTCTGTCCTACTCCCTCCACTCCTTTCCATCTTTAATGAGACCCCTTTTAGGTGGGAAATCATCTAATGACATCTCCCGCCCTTGGGCGGTGCGAGAGGACATGCCAGACTTTTACTGATTAAAACTCACACCTTTGTTCCAGGGCCCTGGGGTTCACTTTGGTACAACCCCTGCTTCGTGTTTGTAGTTCCGATTTCGATACTTATCACTCTATTATTTTTTTAAACAATTGATAAAAACATCACTAAGAAAAACAAATCGATAAGGAGACATGGACTGACGTAATGAATGGTTTTCCTAAAATTTGAATCAGATAGATAAAACTCATTTATAATCTCATCGATTACAATCGATCATTTAGAAGAATATACCTAGTAAAACAACATAAGTTTTGATTTACTGCATAGCATAGTCGGCCTTATAATGTTCCCACTGTCGGGACTCAGGCCTCCTCTCTAGTCTTCGAATATTTGGTTCTAGGACATGCCGGTTTCTTCACGATGTTTCCTTCACCGGTTTTGAGAGCAGTGGTGATGAAATAAATTACACGATTAATGTGCCCGGCAGGATTTGAACTTGCTACCTCAACTCGTAAGTCGAGGCCGTTACCACTCGGCCACCACTGCTCTGGATTTACTGTAATAGAATATAATTATTGAACAAAAGCGGCTATTTTTGTGGCCCGTGTGCGCTTAGACAATATAAACTGAAATCTATGGGTACAATGGCGATCTTATCGCTGATAGTGAAATCTACTAGGTAACCTTTGCAGGAACTGAAAATTAAAAAAAAGGGGTAGCCTGCGGTGTATCGGTAAAATAAATTAATTAAACATAAAAAATATATACCTACATGTATCATCGTGTCACTAACATTTTCTACACTTGTGATCGGCTTCCAGTCTAACAAGATGCGGCTGAATCTTCGCATAAGCGACTGCACATGCACAATCAAAGACACTTCCGCCTGACCACTGTTAAGTTCATTTTTGCTCGCACTCGAAACGAAAACTTCAGAGGGTTTGGTTTGGCGCCGCGCCGCAGCATTTAGGCGATTTTTTTTTTAAGTGTTCATACAGAAATTACCACGATAGTAAGTTTGAATACTGTGATGGTGATTGAAAACCTCTTTGGACAACAATGTTATTGGACTTCCGCTCATAAGGAAAACGATTGCGAACCTTGAAACCATTTCACAATAAGTAGGTAATGAGAGCATCTACGGAAATAACTGATGATTAAATTTAATCAATAATACATTAAATCCATTTAATCTTTTAACTCTTCATACCAGCACCATGACACAGACTGGCTAAGATAGGAATATCAAATATTTAAAAATCGATGTGACATCTACAAAGGGTTCTGCACAATTTTATTATAACGCTGTTATAGCGTAATGGCAATAGAAACACATTCACTGTGAACTCGTGGTTTGCCCACTGACACTGATGGAAGAACAGCGGAGGGTTTCCCGTTCCATTATTAATTTCAGGTATGGAACCCAAAAAATTAAATTGCATTTTTTTTATTGTTGATAGGTTCGCGCTTGACCGCTATCTCACCTGATGGAAAGCGACAATGCGGTCGACGATGGAACACGCTTACCTAGAAGAAACCTATTCACTCTCGACTTAAAGATTCCCGGGTTGTAGCTATCAGGAAACACAGACTCCGACAAGGAATTCCACTCCCTAGCCGCACGCACAATGAATGTGTTCCTAAACCGTTTTGTGCGTGTAGGTGGGATTTCCACCATATACCGGTGGCACATAGCCGTACGTCTGGTAGTCCGATGATGGAACGGGCTAGGCGGAATTACGTTAAGCAATTCCAACGCACACTCCCCAAAATGCAACCGGTAGAAAACCGACAGGCTAGCAAATCTGCGTCTGCGTGCATTTACAAACATCTTTGAAACGAACCTTCGTTTCCAGTTTTCGTTGACTATTGTAACCAACTTCAAAAATGAAGGGGTTGTCGATTATGTATATTTTTTGTCTGTTTGTTGCCTTAAAACACCGTCATTCATTACAACAGCATTATGCAGTCATTGCTTTTAATTTGATACGAGACAGCGCAATATTGTTATTCTACCACAATTCAATTACGAGACCATTGAACGACCAATGATCGACCATTACGAATTTAGAAAACTACGAGCTTTAGCAAAACGACAGTGGGATCGTGCTGGAATGACGAATTTATAAAAATTGCAGACTTGGGACCCAGGTCATCAATTAATCTTGTAGGATATCTTCAAACGCTGTGTCTTCCTGTATGGTTGCAACTCCAGACCCATTCGGCTCCATCGACCTGTTCTGCGAACAATGTAGAGATGGAGTAAGTATCACTATTAAAAATTAAAAATAAATTAACGAAAAAATACAACTGAAATTCAACCAATTTCCATATTTTGTATGAAAGTTACGCTTGTACGAGTATATTTTCTTGTCTTTTTATAAACCCATAATAACGAAAACAGTAGTACTACTTATCAGTTGGTTTTAGAGTTTTATTGTACATTTTTAACAATAATCTTTGGCGGGATTAACCGTCCAGCTTATCTATGATAAAATTATATGTATTAATATAGGTAAATCCGTAGTTATTCCTTCCAGTGGACTTTGTTTGTGAAACATGTTTGGACTCGTGAAGTGCGTTTTTATCCTAGGCGCTGCTCTTGCAGGTACGAATCAAATATTATTTGACCTTGTTTATCTATATTTAGACTAGGAAAATTATAAATTAATATTTATAAATAAGTAAACTTTGTAAGTGTATAAGTTTGTAGGTATTAATCTCTGGAAATACTGAACAAGTTTTGAAACTATTCTTTCACTAACAGAAATCGACATTATTCGTGCTTGGTATTGGTTGGCTATTTTTGATTGTGATTAAATGTATTTTTGAAGCCCAGTCAAGTAGAAAAATAGGACTTAAATTAAGACAATCTGCATCAAAGCGCCTTGCTAGTTTACCAACCTAACTAAGTATCAAATATATGGTATCTTTTCATTAATATAATACGACCAACTAACAGTGTCATATTATATGAATCGCCATTTTATAAAACGACGCGCTACTTCATGACATGATAAATACAACGATCTGGCTATAATATACACGAAACAGTAAAAACAGTGGAAGAAGTAAGTAGGCCTGGCACTGTCGCCGCTAGTAAGAATCGCGTTGCGCACTTGCTGTTCAAGCGCCCTCATTCTCTAACTAGACTGCGCAACATAATAATTAACGAAAAATAATATTAAAATGCCTTATTTTCCCATACTGTACTTTAAAAACCATAGTCTGACTAAAAATCTAACTCATGGAGGTGTATCATACCACCGAAAAGTATTATTTTCGGATTTATTTTAATAAAATGAAAAAATAAAAGTACGTGAAACATTGCGCAGGATATACAAACAAAACTAGTCCTTAGTTACATCACTACAAAGTTGATTTTCTTTTCTCGGTTATTAGTTTTTCTGGAATATTCGTTAGTCTACCTATACTTTTGACGCTATCCAAATAGTGCGTGACTTTATCGATAAAATCAATCGATATGTATAATATGTATTACATTGCCTTTTTATAATAATATATATATTATAGTTTAATAGTTTTTGTAAGTAATATAATACAGATAATTATTAATTTAATAAATATAATAAAATAAAAATTGTGGTATGATATTTGTGATGCATTTTAAATAAATTTAGTTAAAGAGTTAGGAACAACATAGGGCGTTTGAATTATACTTAATATTCTTATGTTTAGCAATGGGCGATGACGATGATTTCAGCTGAGATGATAATAATTGATGTACTATGCAAATAAATACCCTTTTTACTACGTTTAAAAATTGCCTTTAATCATATTAATTTCATAATTTTAATACTATCACACTATCGCATACAATTTTTTTTACATGATATGTTTTAAATACGTTTTCATACAATCGATACATATTTCGATCGAATAAGGTTACTTCCCTATCTGAATAGCAGCGAGCGCATTCGCGTCAGTGATACGCCATTCAAATACCAATCTTATTTTTACGTATTTACAGTTCATACTGAATATTATGTACTGAGCAATGCCATCTAGCGACGAGTGGCAGTACTTGGTAGTCAAAGATGTATTTCTTTCTTGTTTTTGTCAATTTGATTTATAGACTTTTGAAATTAAAGTTGCATTTCGTATAATTTTTTTTTTGCATTTCGTCTATGCCCTGTTTTTGTTTTCAGCCAATCATATTTTTAGGTTTGCAGTAAGAGTAAATTGTAAATGTATGAGTTTGGCGACACCGGTTCTGGAACAAACATTTTCTCAAGCTACTTCCACTGTTTTTACTGTTCTGTAATAATATATCATCATCATCATAATCATAAAGAAGACCGATTTCGTATGACAAAAAATGTTTATCTGACAGTCATTATAATTGATATTGTTTTTCCATCAGAATTTGATTAATTTAATAGTTAAGAAGCTAATAATGATATAGTGGTATAGGTACCTTCTGATTTTACAATAGATATACCACTCATTCATCACCAGATTGTCAAATTTTCTGATTGGGGTTACCAAGTTAATCGTAAATAATAGATATCTTGTCGATATATAAGGACCTACTTATTATGCCCCCCATGCTTAATAAGTACCTAAATGCCAGTCAAAACAAATTTTAGCCTTTAATAAAGGCTATTTGTATGTACCTAATGTATGTGTAATAATTCAAGCCTAACACTAATAAAAAAAAAAAATACAAAAGGCTGAACAGATGTACCTTGGTACCTTGGATTAAAACATCTTCTTTTTCCAGCCCTTGTCCCATCTTATTTGGGGTCGGCGCAATACATTTTTTATTCCATTTTACCTTGTTACTAAATAAAACAGGAAAAAAAAATTAATAAAATATTCATCATCATCATCTCAGCCGATACACGTCCACTGCTGGACATAGGCCTCCCCCAAGCGTCGCCACATCGAACGTTCCTGTGCGTCCCGCATCCATCGGTTTCCCGTTACCTTCACCAGGTCGTCGGTCCACCTTGTAGGAGGCCTTCCAACACTGCGTCTTCCGGTACGCGGTCGCCACTCCAAAACCTTTCGGCCCCAACGGCCATCTGTTCTGCGAGCAATGTGCCCTGCCCATTGCCACTTAAGTTTGGCAATTCTTTGTGCTATGTCGGCAACCTTAGTTTTCCTGCGGATATCTTCATTTTTTATTCGATCACGCAAGGAAATAAAATATTACTAGTCTGCAAAAAGTTAGTTTCCTGATGGTTACAACCCGGGAATATTTAAGTCATAGTGAATAGGTTACTTCTAAGTAAGCGCACTCCATCGTCGACCGCATCGTTGCTTTCCATCAGGTGACATAGTGGTCAACCGCAAAACTATCAACAATAAAAAAAGTTAGTTATATAACTTTACCTTTCGACCATCCCGTAATATAGGTATTATATATGTATTCTCATAATTTTATTTACTTATTAAGTCGATACTCTTGTGCCTTCACATCTTCCTAGCTCGTCATGTCGTGCAGGTGCTGCCGCTGCGGTTGCGGAGAACCTAAAGCGGCGGAAATATAACAACCTTGTTGGAAGTTATATTTTCGAACCGTTTGGGGTTGAAACTCTCGGATCGTGGGGTCCGAGTGCTCACAAGTTGTTTAAAGATCTGTCGAAACGTCTAGTTGACACTTCGCGTGACCCAAGGGCTGGCTTTTACCTCGGACAGAGGATAAGCATTGCCATACAGCGTGGCAATGCCGCCAGCCTTTTGGGCACATTACCCGTCGACAACGATGTGGAAGAGTTTTTTGACGCCATATTTTAGTTTGATTTTAGTTAGTTGTAATTAGCGTAGGGTTTTATTATTGTTTTTTTTTTTTTAATTTACTGTAATTACAGTTTTTAATTGTGTATCTAATAAGTTAAATTGATTTAAAGAAATAATAAATTATGTACTTATATGTACATTTATAAACTGTAAATTTTTATATTTTATGATTTGTAATAGTAAAGTTAACATGTATAACCATTATAAGTTTAGTTACGTATTTACACTCATACGCAGTGTCTACATCACTCCCTAGCTTTACTATCGCAGTTCTGCTGAAAGAAACTTCTTTTAAATAATAGGAGACTTTTTATGCCAATACTTTCCGTCGGAATAATTTCCTACTACATAAGCAAAGGTAAATAACTTAATAATAAATAACAACATAAAATCTCCCTGCAAATTTTCAACGACTTAGAAAAACCCAACAATTAACAGTTTCCCGTTAGTCATTTTCACTTAGGAATCAAAACAACAACTTTATATTTTATCTAAATTATTTTTTAATTATCTATACTTAATCTGTATTTGTAATTAATGATGGCTTCATGCAATTTATGATCACACGACTTGGATAAAAGAGATTATTATTGAAATGAAACGTTTGCACGTGTACATGCATACCATCCAGTGTCGGATTAGGCTTATAGCAAAAGCTACGGCCCCACGCATTAGGGGGGCCGGATTGGACGTACAAAAAACAAAGTCAGAAGTACATCTACCATATGAGATCAAAAGACAATGTAAGCAACAGCCTATAGGTCTATCGCTACCTAAACTAAACTACACATAGGACATTCCAGGATAATGTATATCTCATTATCAGTTTAGGCAAAACCTTTGAACACCTGCAGCCGAACATTATCTACTATCATGTAGATGTAGCTTCTGGAAGCAGCTACATCTACATCATCAACATTTAGCTGCTTCCAGAAGCCTAACCAAACGCCCGCGATTCCGCCCGCGTTTAATTAGTACCTGCTTTCGACGCTAATTAATTATAGCCTACTTGCTTCCTCTGCCCTTTTTCCAATGAAAGGGGGGTCCAAAAAAAAGGGGTGTGAATTTTGGAAAGTCCTCTCTTAGTTTTCGCCTACGTAATAAAAATAAACCTTGTGCAAAATTTCACACTCGCAGTCCCAGTAGTTTCGGTTGTGCGTTGATATGTCAGTCAGTCAGTTTCTCCTTCAGGATATTTTTTTTTTCGATGGGAAAAATCATCTTATGACAACCCCCGCTCTTGGGCGGAGCGGGAGATAGTGTCAGACTCTTACTGACTAAAAAACCCATCCCGTTCCTTCAAGCCTTCATACCGGGGCTCGAGCGCCCTTTCGGATAACCCTGGCCGCGGTAGGCTTCGACCCGGCTGGGCCCCTCCTTCAGGATATAAGATATCCTAATACTAAATTTTAATCATATAATATTATTAGTATAGATATAGGTATGTGGTTAGCTGGAAGAGACAAAACTATCTATTACAGAAATACCGACTTAGAAATTAAAGTTATATTTTTTTTTTGTAAAAAGTTTTTTATTAACTTTACTATAAAAGGCTGTCTGGCTGAAATACTTCCGTTTGATCTGCTTCATTTAATCTTTTATAAAATATAAAAAACAAAACAAACGCATCGGCAAAAAAGTTATATGCAAATAATTTTTATTTTACAAATGTCAACATTTCATTAATTACAAAATAATGAAGACGAATCACTAATTTAAAAAAAAAACAACTACTTAAAACCAATTTAATCTGTGTTCATAATTCGCCATGATACGACTTATCTTTCAAACAATCCGCTAATGTATATCTCATTATCTGTTTAGGCAAAACCTTTGAATACCTGCGGCCGATCAAACGTAAATAAGTACATAATTTTACTATCTATATCTTCTTCTTCTTCCTGCCCTAGTCCCATTTTATTTGGGGTCGGCGCAACACGTTTTTTTCTTCCATTCTATCCTGTCACTCGTCACGCTATCACTAACTCTCTTTTTTTCATATCACTTCTCACACAATCCATCCATCTTTTCTTTGGCCTCTCTCTCCCTCTCCAACCATCCACATGTAAATTCATAACTCTTTTAGCAACATGCTTTTCATCTCCCCTCTTTACATGACCATACCAAGACAAACGATTTCCTTTCAACCTTTCAGTCACTGGCGCCACTTTCAAACTTCCCCTAATATACTCATTTCTCACTTTATCTATTCTCGTCACACCACACATCTATCTTAACATTCTCATCTCCGCTACATGCAATCTTTTTTCATCCGTCTTTATCACAGCCCAACATTTTGATCCATACAGTATGACAGGCCTTATCACGGACTTGTAGATTTTACCCTTCAACTTGAGGGGCATCCGTGGGTCACAAGTTGTTCCCGTGACCTGTCGCCATTTCATCCATCCTGCGTTGATCCGATGTGTTACGTCCCGGTCTACCTCACCATCCCCTTGGACGAGCGACCCGAGGTACCGAAAGTCGGAACAGATCGGTATGGGCGTTCCGGCGAGAGCTAAGGGCACTGGATTGGAGAGACCGCCGAAATCGCAGAACAAGTACTCCGTTTTGGTTCTACTCAATTTCAGGCCAACACTCTCCAATCTGTGCCACCACACCTCCAATCTGTTCTGGACCTCTAGGCCACTCTCGGTAACCAGCACAATGTCATCGGCAAACAACATACACCAGGGAGCCTCTTCCTGAATGTCCGACGTCAGAGCGTCCATTATCATAAGGGCTGAGGGCCGACCCTTGGTGTAAGCCGACAGCCACATTGAAGCTGCCAGTAGTGCCCACTGAAGACCGGACTTGGATACTGCATCGACTGTACATCGCTCGGATCAACTGCACATACTTCCCAGGCACACCTTCCTCCTTAAGGGCCCACCACAGAACCTCACGAGGTACCCTGTTATATGCCTTTTCGAGGTCAATGAATACCATGTGCAAGTTTTTATGCGCACCTCCGTGCGCATAATTTTTTTATTATCTATATAAATTATAAACGTAAAGTGAAATATTTCACAACTATCACACAACGCTGTCTAGTCCCACACTATGCAGCGCTTGTGTTATGAGTACTAAACAACTGATAAACATACTTATATATTCCTAAATGCATAGATAATATCATAGATAAATTACACCCAGACACAGAACAAATGATCGTGCTCATCACACAAACATTTGTCCTGAGTGGGAATCGAACCCACGACCTCCGGCACAGCAGTCCGGGCCACTAACCACTAGACCAACAGGCCAGTCAATGTTAGATTTGCTAGGTCACACTTATCAATTTTACTTGCAATATCTGTTTGTTATGAATGTGATATGATATTTAACTTACCTGAACGATCGAAAATATTACCTAGGTAACAGGCAGGTAGGTAGGCAGAGATGTACCCTAAGAGTGCCCTTCCCGATCCACTATCGTCAACGTACGCATTGTTGAAAAGCTTGTTTCATCCAACGTAATGTTTGATAAAGAGGCAATGCGAGAAAGATAGCGCCTGCTCGGTTGACATTCGGTCATACTCGTCACTCAGTCGAATATTAAAAAAAAAAAACCGGGATAAACGTACCTACCCATATTTTTATTAACTTTAAAAAAAGATCTTCAATCAGAATCTCGATAATAATGTGCGAGGTTCCCATAAATGTATTAACAATAATATTTTTAATTTATAATTACATTATGACAGGCTAAAGTTCCCGCAAAACAGCAGATTTTCAGAGGTCTTTACTGGATCAACTTTACAATGTTTTGTTGTTAATAAAAACCTAGATAATAACCATTTCTTGTTTCCAAAGTAAGTATATAAAGAAAGATACAATTGCCAAAACGGATCTTGAGCGCTCGGCGTCAGATTGGGGATCGCTTTGCGCATTCCATACATTAGCGAGCCAATCGTCTTCCTTGTTGGATACATGCAGCAACGCAGGGAACGAATTAGGAGTGACGTCTATGACGCGATGGTGCGGCGAGCCGGCGCGGCGTCTCACTTCGCACCACTAAAGAGACCGAATATTTGACTGCGGAGACTTCTAACGGTAAAGCCTGATGACATACGGACAGACAGACGAAAGACTGCGGAGACTTCTAACTATCACGGTTCATGACTGATGACACACGGACAGACAGATGGACAGACAGCAGAGACTTTGTAATTGGGTCCTGTCTGACCCTTTAGGTACTATCTACTATAACCCTAACAAAAAAGAAGGTACATAGAAACATGAGCCATTACAATTTTGCTACTCAGGCCTCTCCTCTAGTAAAGAGAAGGGGCCGTAATCCGCCACACAAGTACACATTTGTGAATGACAGACAAGTCCAGTCCAGTCCCACTTACCCACTAAGTATACCTATTTGTTTATTTTTACAGCGTCCGGAAACCAGCTTGGAGACAATGACGTCGTTTTCCACCTATTCTCGAGGTTTGTGTACATATGATAATATAAATGCATACTAAAAGGGACAAATAGTGACCATTTTAGTATGAGCATGTTGAGCGCTTTTTTTAATATATTTATTTAAAATGACTGGTGTCTTATGATAATATCAAATAAGTGCAATAAAATAGTATTATACTTCATTATTCACTTACCGCGGTAAGTATTCTGGAGGTTAAACCCCGAGCGTAGCGAGGGAATCAAGCTAGCCCAAAACGAAGGCACATTTATCGCCAAGTAAAGCTACCTACTTTTCACATCTACTGAGAGAAAATCAAAAACCAATGTTATGCTGAGTAATCTGTGAGAGCGCCTTTTTGGCCAAAAAGTATTATATTTTATTTCGTACCTATTTTATTTATTTTTATTGTATATCAGTGAACTGTAAATAATTTAATATGATGTGATCAATTAAGAGGTTAGTTATTATTTAGCTATTGTTGAACTCCTATCGATTAAAGAATTGTACCCTGGATGTGTGAAACTCGAGGATATACCTTTACACTATAAAGACAATAACACACTTGAAATAGCTAACAGTTATTAGTTGATTAATATTATACCCCGCCAGGCACATACTTTATATAGTTTATTTCATCACCACTGCTCTCAAAACGGTGAAGGAAAGCATCGTGAGGAAACCGGCATGGCTAGAACCAAAATTTAAAGACATTCACCAATCCGCGCTGGGTCCGCGAGGTGGATTACGGCCCATTCCCTCTCCTAGAGAGCAGGCCAGAGTCTCAGCAGTGGGAACATTAAAAGGCTAATTATGCTATGCTATACAAATGAGTGGGGGACGAATAAGCGTTTCTGCTTTCTTTACATATAAATTTACATTTTCGAGCAGGTGATGTGAAAAAACTTTTATAATAAGTATCAATAAATTCAACTAGGTATTGATTTTCGTTTGAAGGCAAAACCCACAGACGAGCCAGCCCCTGATGCCAAACCCCACCTCCATCATGGCGTCCAACTTCCTGCCCGATCGGCAGACTGTCATCACGATCCACAGCAGCGGAGATAGTGTCACCGGAAACTTCAATGCTTTCCTTGTACCAGGTATTTTTTTTAATTTACTATTTATTTTAATACTTACTTTACTACCCTTTTCCTAACCGTGTTGAGGTCTGCTTTAAGTCTTACCGAATGCATCTGAGTAGGTACCACTATTTTACAAAGAGCGAACGCTTATCTGACCTCCACTATCCAGTAACTGTGTAACACGATAACCCAGGCAAAAATTTACCTAGCCTATTTACCACTTTTTCAAGAAGTCAACTTTGTTATCACAAAATCAGGGTTACCCCAGTGTGAAAAATATCTCGAAAGGAAACTTTTCAGCTCTACAAGCATGCTTGTATTTCCAGCTCACCTCGGCGCTCAAGACGTGAATCTGCTCGCTATCGACTGGAGCCTGGTCTCCGGCATGTACACTCAGGGTCTGAGCAACGCTGTCGCTTGTGCTGAGCGTATCGCATTCTTCATCAACCTCCTGTCTTCGGCGTTCAACTACGGCCCAAGTAATATCCGCATCGTCGGTGTAGGCCTCGGTGGACACATTGCTGGCATTGCAGCTGGCCGTGTAAATGGAGTAATTCCTCTTGTTGTTGGTAAGCTGGTTTTTTCTTTATATTAATTTGTGTTTGACCCCTAAGTAAATGAAAGTCTATGTGAATTCTTTGTCTAGCAGTTCTGAAGTTTCTATAATATTCAATGTACTTACTGTTTTTTTTTGAAGGAATGCGATGATGTGTTCGACGAGGGAGCACGCTTGCCTAGAAGTAACCTATTCACTCTTGACTTAAAGACCCCTAAGTTGTAGCTATCAGGAAACACAGACTCCGGCAGGGAATCCCTCCCCTTGGCTGTACGCACAATAAATGTGTTCCTAAAACGCTTTGTGCGTATGGGTGGGATATCTACCATGTACCGGTGGCGCAACGCCATACGTCTACGAGTAGTGGTCCGATGATGAAATTGATTTAGAGGAACTAGATTGTACAATTCTAGTGCACATTCTATCTCCGAAATGTAAACGATAGAAAACCGACTGGCTAGCTGCAACTCGGCGGTGTTGTCCAAGGGTTTTGATCTTCGACTCAACAA
The DNA here is from genome assembly GCA_910589285.2 of Mythimna ferrago. NCBI lineage: Eukaryota > Metazoa > Arthropoda > Insecta > Lepidoptera > Noctuidae > Mythimna > Mythimna ferrago. The sequence continues at coordinate 30,688,616 of OU342674.1, forward strand.
GTGCGTCATTGGCGATGATTTGATCGTTGTTCTTATTGAGTCTGATTTTAGAATCCAAAACGAAATTATTTTCTTTCGTGTCAAAATCTGCAGTTTCCACTGTCAACACTATAGTAAATTAGAGTTTAAATAAGATAATTTTTTTTAAACAGCCATCGATCCATCCCTCCACGGCTGGACGCACCACCCTGACAAACTGAAGCCCGGACAAGCTGCAGTGGTTGAGGTTCTGCACACCACGGCTGGCAACCTTGGCTACGACTATCCCTTGGGAGACCTTGACTTCTATCCCAACGGTGGTACCGAGCAGCCCACCTGTGGTGTCAACACTGAATGCTCCCACATTTTTGGTTACGTCTTCTACGCCGAGTCCATTTCTACTGTAGGTGGTAGCAGATTCGTCGGCACAGCCTGTGAAAGCTATGAAGAAGCGATTACTCAGACTTGCACTGGTGAAAGGGGAGCTGCTTTCGGTGGTCTCGGAAATAAGGCCGGGTAAGAATATTTACAACTTTTCAATTAATAGCTACGTTTCTATGACTCTACTACTGAGCATGAGGTCCTGACTTGGAGTCTCGGGTCGCCCAAGAGGTATTTAGGATTTTCGATCAGGAATCTACTGATAACGATGACGTTTTTTGTTTTGCAGCCAATCCGGTATCTTCAGCTTCAAGACAAACTCGCAGCAACCTTTCGCTCAAGGTTAAAACTAATTTAAAGTGTTTTTTTTATCAACTTTATTAAATAAGATTTTTTATAGAATTGTGTTTTATTCTTTGAAATCCTTATGAAACCACTTAGTAAGTTCACCTAAATATGTCACTAAGGGAAACGGTAATATCCAGATATATCGGGATCTATCATCATTGTATTAGATTGACTTGAGCGTAGCACAATAGTAGTTAATATCGCTCATGACAAGAACCTATTTTTTTGTAGTGGGAAATCATCCAATAACTTCTTCCGCTCTTGGGAGGTGTAGTAGGCGTGTCAGGCTTTTACCACAAAATTGATAGGTACAGAAGTCAATCTCATGTATGGACTTCATTTTTCATACCTACGCTCAGCAATCGCGTTAGGGTCGGCGCTGCACTGTCCGAGCGCGCTTGGGCGCGACATACATAGCCACAAAGTCATGAAAAAACCAACTATCAAAGTACAAGCAAATACCTACCTAATTACGTCTCAAAACTGGTAGCTTAAAAATTCAGCAATTAATTTTCAATTTAAAAAACCGTTCACTAAACAGTTCTAACTTTTTTGCTCCATTATTAACTCGCTTATATTAGCTTCACCTGTATGTTTGTAACCAACGCCTTTGAGCTCGATTTGACCAACTTTGGGCGATCAGATTTTCTTCAAACTTTACGAACCCATCAAAGACTGATGACAATACAATAATCCGTTTTTTTTTAGTGAAAAATATAAATATAGTTTAAAAAAACTAAAAAAAACACGCTTTCATAGCATATCAAACTAAAAAGTGTAAAATAATTTTCAATATAGGTAGAAAATAATAATAATTAACGAAAAATATTAATATCATTGTGAAAAAAGCGTGGGGTGCTCGATTTACGAAAAATATGGCACAAAGCGCCCCACGCTTTTTTCACAATGATATTAATATTTTTCGTTCATTATTATTATTTTCCACCTATATTGAAAATTATTTACACTTTTTAGTTTGATATGCTATAAAAGCGTGTTATTTTAGTTTTTTTAAACTATATTTATTTCACAGACGTGTCTCAAGCGGACGCATACGCGCTCGCAATGAGCTGAATTGAGCCGAGATATCGTGTCCGTGAGCGATGATTATGTGTGCGTTGCTCGAACGCGCTTTGTATGTAGATTAATTTTGTACTTATCTATTTTATACTTTTACTGACTAAAAGTCATTTCTGTTCTTTGTTTGCCTTAGTTCCAGGGCCCCGGGGTACACTTTTGCTCTACCCATGACCCCAGTCGTGAAAGCCTTGAAAGATAAATAAACTTAGTAAATATTGATTGCTTGCGAGGTTGCCAACATGTGGTAGGTAATAATAATAATAATATCCCACAACTTTCACACAACCCAAACTAATCAGAGCTTGTGATATGAGTGCTAGAGTACTGATACACATACTTATATATTTCTAAATACATACATATTATAGATAAATTACACCCAGACACAGAACAATTGATCTTGTTCATCACACAAACATTTGTCCTTGGGTGGGAATCGAATCCAGCTACGACCGGCATAGCAGTCAGGGCCACTGACAACTAGACAAACAGGCTTGTCATAAGGGGGTGTGTGGAGCTGTAGAGGTATGTGTGACATACCTCTACAGCTCTTACTGACTAAAACCACCCTTGTACACTTTTGTCGGGGGATGCGGGTGCAATTCGACTTCCACTGCTCCGGACTAGTGTTGACCCGATCCCCGTGAATCTCGTCCCGTAGTGGAAAGTATCTCTCCAATGCGTTTACGAAAGAAGCGCTTGGAACACTACGCGCCATTATCTCGGGTCCAAATTGATGGATCAATGGATGTCCCGTAATTTGACCTTGGACGTTTTTAAGATTTCAGCCGATGATGACGATGATGATTACCGCAGGTAACATATGTTTCTATTAGCGTAAATAATACGCCAATATAAACATATACACGTACTTTGCATTTTTTTTTTCAATTCTCAGAAGTGTCCATTATTTTCATTTAGTTTCACTATGAGTTATTCACATTTTGTTTGTTTAATGTCATCTGGTTACTGCAGTACTTCAAAGCACTGTGTTAGGTCCTATTTAACAGATTTCAAAAAAGGAAGAAATTCTAGACTGGCCTGTATTTTTTATTTCATGTTTTATTACCTCAAAACTTCATCATTTACTATACCAAAACAATTTTATCAGAATTCAGTCATAATAGATGAAGATTCAATTAATTGATTCTATTCATGAGGATTCCAGGTAATTTCTTTAACTAGAGCACCTCACCATCAACGATTACATCACTGCTCATCATCAAGTGGGAACGCAGTCAAGCACTAGTTTCTGTTAATTAAAAAAAATCTATTATTGGCACATACATTTCGATATTGGTATTTTCATCAAAAGTCATTTGTTCCAATTCGTGAAGTGCAACTGATGAAGAAGACCGCAAGTGGCTAACGAAACTTCAAAAACAAACATAACTATATCTCAATTTTGATAACTCTACTCAACTACTTCAAAGCGAATTTAAACAATTTGTACTAATGTAAATATGGAGGTATGCGGAACAGAGAGTAAAGTCCCGCAAACCTCCATTGAAAAGGGAGGATCCTCCGACCAGACAGGTGTTATGGTCTGATGGGCGACTGCCCGATAGATGATTTCGGGCTGTCGTATGTTTAAATCGCGCGGAGAACTTTGATTGCGCGATGCAGGATTTCGTATTTTCTTCGTAGTTCTTATATGGCGCCACAGATGTCGCTACATCACTCCCCTCCGGAGATCGGAGATTGACGGTTCTTTGATGCTTCATGATGCGTGCCAGGCCAGTGATAGGTTGGTTCCAGTGGGTCGGAACCGATGCCGTATAGTTCTCGGTGAGTCGGAATTGTCTGATGCCCCAGTGAGTCGGGGTGGTGCTGTCCCAGTGAGTCGGGATGATGCTGCAGGCACCAGTGAGTCGGAGTAGTGCTGCTGGTTCCAGTGAGTCGGAGCGGTGCTGTGCGATGTAGGGCTTGACTGCTGGTGTCGACCAGGAGAGGTTCTTCATAGCTCTTCATGTGACTGGCCGAAGGTGCGGTGTGCCAAGGTCGCTGATGAGGCTGAGGGGGATGACCAGATATGACCAGGTAGTCATACTGGTGGTCAGGATACCCTTCATAGCCGTGGGTGCTGGCTGTATGGCTCGCTGCTCGAAAGCTTGAGGAAGTGATGATGACGTCACGAAGTAGTAGCTGCCCGAAGGCTGCGCTGACGTTCTTTATCGAGGGTCACCAGTTTAGAGATATGCGGAACAGAGAGTAAAGTCCACAAACCTCCCTTGAAAAGGGAGGATCCTCCGGCCAGACAGGTGTAATGGTCTGGTGGGCGACTGCCCGATAGATGATTTCGGGCTGTCGTATATGTTTAAATCGCGCGGAGAACTTTGGTTGCGCGATGCAGGATTTCGTATTTTCTTCATAGTTCTTATGTGGCGCCATAGATGTCGCTACACAATCGAACTGATCTGCCCCGCTAGCCAAGTTACAACCGTTTCGCTTGCGTCGAACGCTTTGAGTTGACCTTGCCGCCAATTCTTTTGTTCTGACCACGTGACTGAGCGTTGAGATGACGTCATTCCAGTACATTTGAAGCTTTCTACTAGCGTTACCAATTGCAGATTAGCAACTTGGCTAGGGGTACTGATTATGAAGCTGGAAGATAAGCACGGAATTTTCGTAATAAAAAAAATGTATATTAGCCGTGCTTTAGCTTATGGTAATTGTGATGAGTGCTTTCTGGCTGTAAATGATTTGGATTATTATCTATACTAATAAATCTCTGAAAGGTCACTGGTCCAATTGCTAATGTTTTTTCATCCATAGAAAGAGGTTTCACTTTTATAAGTCACGGCTAATAGCATAGTGGTAGATGCAAAGATACTACTAAGTTTTCACCAACCCGTGTCACAATTGAACAAATAAAACTTAGTAACTAAGCGGTAAGCTGGCATGTATATTGGAACAGTACCTACTTATATGATTTGTTTTTTTTTTTGTGTGAATATATGTAAGTGAACCTAAATAAATAAACCCGCACTGGGCTCGCGTGGTGGATTACGGCCCATTCGCTCTCCTAGAAAGGACGCCTGAGTCCCAGCAGTGGGAACATTAAAAAGGCTGATGATGCGCCAATAATAGCGTAAATAATACGCCAATATAAACATATACACGTACTTTGCATTTTTTTTTTCAATTCTCAGAAGTGTCCATTATTTTCATTTAGTTTCACTATGAGTTATTCACATTTTGTTTGTTTAATGTCATCTGGTTACTGCAGTACTTCAAAGCACTGTGTTAGGTCCTATTTAACAGATTTCAAAAAAGGAAGAAATTCTAGACTGGCCTGTATTTTTTATTTCATGTTTTATTACCTCAAAACTTCATCATTTACTATACCAAAACAATTTTATCAGAATTCAGTCATAATAGATGAAGATTCAATTAATTGATTCTATTCATGAGGATTCCAGGTAATTTCTTTAACTAGAGCACCTCACCATCAACGATTACATCACTGCTCATCATCAAGTGGGAACGCAGTCAAGCACTAGTTTCTGTTAATTAAAAAAAATCTATTATTGGCACATACATTTCGATATTGGTATTTTCATCAAAAGTCATTTGTTCCAATTCGTGAAGTGCAACTGATGAAGAAGACCGCAAGTGGCTAACGAAACTTCAAAAACAAACATAACTATATCTCAATTTTGATAACTCTACTCAACTACTTCAAAGCGAATTTAAACAATTTGTACTAATGTAAATATGGAGGTATGCGGAACAGAGAGTAAAGTCCCGCAAACCTCCATTGAAAAGGGAGGATCCTCCGATCAGACAGGTGTTATGGTCTGATGGGCGACTGCCCGATAGATGATTTCGGGCTGTCGTATGTTTAAATCGCGCGGAGAACTTTGATTGCGCGATGCAGGATTTCGTATTTTCTTCGTAGTTCTTATATGGCGCCACAGATGTCGCTACATCACTCCCCTCCGGAGATCGGAGATTGAAGGTTCTTTGATGCTTCATGATGCGTGCCAGGCCAGTGATAGGTTGGTTCCAGTGGGTCGGAACCGATGCCGTATAGTTCTCGGTGAGTCGGAATTGTCTGATGCCCCAGTGAGTCGGGGTGGTGCTGTCCCAGTGAGTCGGGATGATGCTGCAGGCACCAGTGAGTCGGAGTAGTGCTGCTGGTTCCAGTGAGTCGGAGCGGTGCTGTGCGATGTAGGGCTTGACTGCTGGTGTCGACCAGGAGAGGTTCTTCATAGCTCTTCATGTGACTGGCTGAAGGTGCGGTGTGCCAAGGTCGCTGATGAGGCTGAGGGGGATGACCAGATATGACCAGGTAGTCATACTGGTGGTCAGGATACCCTTCATAGCCGTGGGTGCTGGCTGTATGGCTCGCTGCTCGAAAGCTTGAGGAAGTGATGATGACGTCACGAAGTAGTAGCTGCCCGAAGGCTGCGCTGACGTTCTTTATCGAGGGTCACCAGTTTAGAGATATGCGGAACAGAGAGTAAAGTCCACAAACCTCCCTTGAAAAGGGAGGATCCTCCGGCCAGACAGGTGTAATGGTCTGGTGGGCGACTGCCCGATAGATGATTTCGGGCTGTCGTATATGTTTAAATCGCGCGGAGAACTTTGGTTGCGCGATGCAGGATTTCGTATTTTCTTCATAGTTCTTATGTGGCGCCATAGATGTCGCTACACAATCGAACTGATCTGCCCCGCTAGCCAAGTTACAACCGTTTCGCTTGCGTCGAACGCTTTGAGTTGACCTTGCCGCCAATTCTTTTGTTCTGACCACGTGACTGAGCGTTGAGATGACGTCATTCCAGTACATTTGAAGCTTTCTACTAGCGTTACCAATTGCAGATTAGCAACTTGGCTAGGGGTACTGATTATGAAGCTGGAAGATAAGCACGGAATTTTCGTAATAAAAAAAATGTATATTAGCCGTGCTTTAGCTTATGGTAATTGTGATGAGTGCTTTCTGGCTGTAAATGATTTGGATTATTATCTATACTAATAAATCTCTGAAAGGTCACTGGTCCAATTGCTAATGTTTTTTCATCCATAGAAAGAGGTTTCACTTTTATAAGTCACGGCTAATAGCATAGTGGTAGATGCAAAGATACTACTAAGTTTTCACCAACCCGTGTCACAATTGAACAAATAAAACTTAGTAACTAAGCGGTAAGCTGGCATGTATATTGGAACAGTACCTACTTATATGATTTGTTTTTTTTTTTTGTGTGAATATATGTAAGTGAACCTAAATAAATAAACCCGCACTGGGCTCGCGTGGTGGATTACGGCCCATTCGCTCTCCTAGAAAGGACGCCTGAGTCCCAGCAGTGGGAACATTAAAAAGGCTGATGATGATGATGATGATGACTAAGTTTACAAACCGTAAAGATAAAATTCGGATCCGGAACCGTAAAGATAGAATTAGGATAAGAATATTTTATCCCCTTTTTTTCCAAAGTAAGCTTTCATTATAAACAAAATAATACCTGAAGAATGTAAGTACACGAAAATACTATGGAACATAAAGGGACAAGTCAGCGTTATAAGTACTGCTAGAACAGTAGAATTATCTTTACTTACAGTACAAAAAGGACTTTAGCGATTTAAGGAGACCGTCAAACAACATCAATAGATCAGAAAATGGCAGGCCAAGATATACAACTGCACGAGAATTCTTTTAATTTCATTACAACAATACATGGTTTTTTTTAGGAGGGTAAAAATCATCAAAATGACATCCCCCGCCCTTAAGCGGAGCGGAGCGTCAGACTCTTATCGACTTAAAAACCCACCCCGTTCCTTCCGCCTTTCGTAACGGGGCCGAGCTTCCCTTTCGGAACTAAACCCTAATATTTTCTCGTTGCATTAACGAATATAATTATACCTATATATTAATTAAACTTTGCAACTGTTACTGTGGAATCCACTCTTGAATTCGTGAAAAGCTGCTTTATTTGCTGATTTTGTTAGAACGAATTAGTAATTTTTCAAGGTTCTACATTACTTAAGCCAACCCGACCATTTCTCAAACGGGATGGTTAGGAATGCCCAAACAAGCGCTTCTAACTTCGGGTTTGAAGTACGTACATGGGCAAAACCTAATTAAATTTGATATGTCAACACGCAATCGTGCGGTATATTGCTGAAGGTAGGCACTGTAATATTGGTCGAAGTAAACAATGTGAAGATAGAAGTCCTGTATCACGTAAGTGTCCTAACAGTCTTGCAACTCGTCATAGGTTTTCTCATCGTAGAAGTAGCGTAACACTCAGAGGAATACAAGCATGATTTTATCAGACAATCACATCAGAAATGACATTTATCTATTTAATGGGGCATGATGAAGATACCTATCACTTTTCACTATCAAAATTTTGCAAAAATATATCAAGATATAAAAATATTATCGTTAATAGAATCATAGAAGTCACTTGCCACTTTTTAACCGACTTCGAAAAGGAGGAGGTTCTATGTTCGGCTGAAGTATGTTTTTAGGGTTCCGTAGCCAAATGGCAAAAAACGGAACCCTTATAGATTCGTCATGTCTGTCTGTCTGTCTGTCTGTCTGTCTGTCTGTCTGTCTGTCTGTCTGTCTGTCCGTCTGTCCGTCCGTATGTCACAGCCACTTTTTTCCGAAACTATAAGAGCTATACTGTTGAAACTTTGTAAGTAGATGTATTCTGTGAACCGCAATAAGATTTTCACACAAAAATAGGAAAAAAGCAATAAATTTTGGGGGTCCCCATACTTAGAACTGAAACTCAAAAATTTTTTTTTCATCAAACCCATGTGTGTGGGGTATCTATGGATAGGTCTTTAAAAATGATACTGAGGTTTCTAAAATCATTTTTTTCTAAACTGAATAGTTTGCGCGAGAGACACTTCCAAAGTGGTAAAATGTGTGTCCCCCCCCCTCTAACTTCTAAAATAAGAGAATGATAAAACTAAAAAAAATATATGATGTACATTACTATAAAAACTGCCAACGAAAATTGGTTTGAATGAAATCTAGTAAGTAGTTTTTTTTTTAATGCGTCATAAATCGAAAAAAATACACTATTATTAAAACATCGATCAAAGTTACAACACATTACAAGAACTTTTATATTATGTTACTTGCTGCTGCGGAACCCTTCATGGGCGAGTCCGACTCGCACTTGGCCAGTTTTTTTTTTATGTAAGTAGGTGTGTTCACCGATATCTTGATCAATTGTGGACCGATTTTGAAAATTTATTTTTTGATTGAATGGTTATGCTTTCCAGTTGGTCCCATATAAATATTGTTATGATCTGATCATAAACTTCGAAGATATGGCACAGAACTCTTCATAGGATCACAGCAGAATTGTCGTAACAAGTAAAATTGCTTTGTTTAAACGTGTAGTCGATGACTGACTGAAAGAAAATAGGGAGGGGATGTATCGAACTGTTCTGGTGATGAAGCTGGAAGTAGTAAATTAATGTAATCTAACCTTGTTTGGGATTATTAGAAACGTTATGAGATGCACTCTGGTTATAAGGTATTTAAGTTTGGCTGAGGGGTACTTTTTAGTGGTGGTACCATAGCTAAAAAGTGAAAAATAAAAAACTTTTTACAATCACATTATATTTTAACCTAACCTATCCTTAATCCTAACCCTAACCTAACCTAACCTAACCTGACCTAAGTTCTACGAACATAATATCGATTGTAAGGTACATGGGGTTACGAAGATTCATTTTAATGCACATGCACAAATGTTTGATCATCTACCAATAGATGACTAATAAATAGTAAATGTCTTTATATGGAAAAATAAACACATTATGTTTTTTGTTTAATAAATAAAAAACCCCAAATATTTTAAGAACCAAATCAGCTGTACCTTTTGTCGTTAGGAATGAACAAAATGACAAATTTATATATCGCATGTCTGTTGGAGGGTAGGGTCGGTGGTTATAGAAAATCCAGCATCCTCCTTTATAATACTCGTAATAAGCTTTACTTCTATCTGTGTACCTTTAGGAGATTCGGATATTGCAGCAGGAATGTTTACGATTTCTAATGTTTTTCTACATCCCCTCAGAGTCCAGACCTCACACCTTCGGATTTTTTACTCAGGGGTTCTCTGAAGAATACGATGTATCTACAACTATTAAATTTTAAAACAATTATCAATTTTAAAAATCTATAATTCATCAACCATTATATCTGAATTGAAGGAAATCATTAGATTAGAAATCAACAACATTCCTTTTCAACTTCTGAGGTGTGTTTTCATGAATGTTAGATATCGTTTTGAGAGTGTCATAGCCGCAAAGGACGACATTAAAATAATGTTATTTTCAAAAACATATTTTCCCATGTCTTCAATTTCACATGTTGTCATTTAAAGCGAATACATAAATATGTTTGTTAATTTTTTATCTACAAAAGTGAACTATTTCTGAGACATCATATGTGTCCGTTACAAAAATAACGGACACATATGATGTCTCAGAAATAGTCCGGCCCAATTTATCAGATTTATTTCATTTAGTTTTTCTTACACATGATATTTTTAATGAGCACGTTTTCATTGTCTATCCGGCAGACTGGCATATTAGTCGTCACGGATTCACCCAGTGCATTTAATACAGTGAACTACGTAATTTTACTTGCTATTCCGTCTTAAACTGGGATTCTATAAAAATTCGGCACTTTTTATAAAGATAAATATTTAATCTAATTGTGACCCGGAAAATGAAATACCCCAAGTCCAAGTTGAATTCTTTATTGTTGTTAAAAAAAATACTTTGGAAACTTGGTTGATTAAACTTTCTGCATATAAATGTATCATATTAGGTGATCATTAACATAATTAACATCAAAACTTCAACTTGCGCTTAACGTAAGGTACAAAGACAATGGAAATAAATACATTTGATGGATTTGATCTAGATAAAATATGTGTTTTTAATTAAATGCATATCACTAGCATAAATATCTTGCACTCGTGTGATGTGATAACATCACCTATAAATACACTGACGAAGAAAACCACCGTACAAGTGACTGATTATCTCTTGAACATGAAATTATTGGTTGTAGCTGCGGCCTTCGTAGCGTGTAAGTATTTTTTCATTTATTTTTCGTATCTTACATTCTTCTTATTGTTCGAAATCGGATCTAAGATTTAATAATTTTTTCCCCTTAGAAGTATATGAGTTAGGATTGTTTGGTCACTTTAAAGAGCTACTAATGTCAAAAATATTTTAATATTGTAAATAAGTAGATTAATTATAATTGTTTGTTTGTTTTCATACTTTGTTTTCAAAACATAGCATTGACAACTATTTGAAAGTTATGTTCATTGCATCCCTAAATTCCTTCTCCCAGGGCAGTGGAAATTAATATTTTAATTTAATTTCAAGTGTGCTCCGGCAATGCTATTCCCACCATCCCTGGAGATAACAGCCACTATGTAGAGGGAGAGAGCCGGTTCATCTGGATGCCTGATGGTGAAGGCACACCTGTGCTCGTCGACCTCCAAGAGCCAGTTGATGAAGCGCTGCTGAACTCCAGAAACGGAGCTAACAACGCATACTGGCTTTTCACCAGGTATAGTATTGTTATCGTCATTGTCCATATTTGAATTAATTCTATTTTAGTTTTTTTAACTTGCAGGTCACAATTAAGTATATAAAAGCCTTCTTTTTATCACAATTTCTCAGAACTAATTCGAATGAAATATTTCAGGAGGAACCCCAACAGTGCCAACGTTATTGTCAACGGCAACGCCAACTCGGTCAGGTCATCCAACTACAATGGCGCCCGACCTTTGAAGGTCATCGTCCACGGATGGAACAACAATGGAAACACCGCCATGAACCCTCTCATCACGTCTGCCTTCCTCGCCGTTCAGGACTGCAACGTCATCGTTGTTGACTGGCGCGCGCTCGCTAACGCTAACTACAACACTGCTGCCGCCGGTGTTCCCGGTGTAGGCCAGCACCTCGGAAACTTTGTCAACTGGCTCTTCGGCATCGGTGGTGGAAACTGGAACCAAGTCCACTTTGTTGGCTTCAGCTTGGGCGCTCACGTTGTCGGAAGTGCTGGACGTCAAGTTAGTGGCCGTGCTTCTCGTGTTACTGGTCAGTATTTTGTCATGTGTTGAAGATGACTGTTTTCTAGCAAGCATGTTTATTATCTCCATTGTCTGTTAAGATCAATTGTTTAACAACAAAATACATCAGATTCTACTAATTTTATTAGGAGCAATGGTAGTCTAGTGGTAATGGCCCCGAGTTGTATCATCTTGGGTTCAAACCAAAACAGGCGCTTTAGTTTGTGTAAGTTATTTTTTCCCCACTGCTCTCAAAACGGTGAAAGAATATCATGAGGAAATCGGAATATTTCACCTAGAACCAAAACTTCGAAGACAATATGTGACTTGCAGCAACCCGCACTGTGCCCACTTGGTGGCGTGGTAGTCTTCTCCTAGAGAAGAGACTTATGTGCTTATGCTTTTGCTACTAATTAAGTTTCTTGGTCATAGGTCTGGACCCCGCTGGCCCTGGTTGGGGTAACAACGGTAACGCATTGAACCGTAATTCTGGCCAATACGTCGAAGCTATACACACTGATGGTAACCTCCTTGGTATCTTTAACGCAATTGCTAACGCGGACTTCTACCCGAACGGTGGTAAGAACCCTCAGCCTGGTTGCTGGGTGAGTACCTGCTCCCACGGTCGTGCGACGGAGCTGTTCGCCTCTACCGTTCGTCACAACCACTTGATTGGAAGACAATGCCCGAATATTTGGGAAGCTGAACTCGGAACTTGCAGTGGAGCTAGCTTCCATATGGGGAATGCCAATGTCGGCAAGCGCGGGTGAGTTCCTTAAATATATATATAAATATTATTCACTAAGCCTTCATCATCATCGTCATCCTGGTGGATTGAATTGTGTGTAGAACTGGTACTAATTGTCAGCCTAATTGAATGTTTGATTTTGATTTATGGAAATTAACTGTTCTTTTATCGTAACATTTAATATTATTTACATGTCTTGTTTTTTATGTGACTGTTAGATATTTTAACCTAGTGAAGTTTCCATTTATTGAGGATTGATATCAGATAAACAGTTACTACTACACTGGCTTTGCCAGCATAATAGTAAATAATATCCAATGAAAACTTTCTTCCGTAGTGAAAAAGCCTGTTCTAGGGCATGGTCTACCCGTTTGTCACATTTCATATTAATTCGTACAGCCATCTGAGCGTGAAACAGTAATAAAACACACACATACAAACTTTCGCCTTTATAGTCGTAGTGTAATCAATAAATAGTAATTAACATGTTTTTTTTTTCAGAAATGGTATCTTTGCACTCAGAACTGGATCAGCCTGGCCTTTCTAAACTACGGACAAATTATATTTTTTAAATTGAATCTGATTAACTGGTTAACGATTAAATAGTTATTTATCAATTAATTTGTTATTTTTACTATACTACCGTAGACCACCTACCACCACCCTGCACCCCAACTGACTCTTTCTGGCCCGAGATTAAAATCCGGTTCGACGGTTCTATTATGTTATATTATATAATAATTATTACTTATAAAAAGATTTCCTTCTTCCTTAAATTAAATTCTCTCGGCGAACTTTAAATGTACCTCCATAACAGTAAATGAATATAAAGTTCAACTGTCGTCATTGATTCTACTTTGAGTCCTTAGATGGCGTTGCGAGTATCTGAATTGTGTGTGGTGTGATATTTTACTTCATGAACACCTTAAATTAAACGATTAAATGGTTATTTATCAATTAATTTGTCTTTTTTTAAACTATTTACCTACCACCACCCCAATTGACGATTTGTTTTTGGCCCGAGATTAAAATCCGGTTCGATGGATCTGGTAATACACATGTCGCAGGGAAATGAGGATATCAGGGATTTGACGAAATCCCTAGAGATATCACGAAATCCCGGTAGATATCGAACATTCTTGTTTATTACGTCTTCTTACTAAAAGTATCTAGTCATAATAATATGACAAAACACCAATTTTGTCGTCAGTGATGTGTCGTTTCACTGAACTAAATCTAGTAAAATGTCAGAAAAGCGGATACTACCGAATAAAAACCGAACCATGCATTTCTCTCGCTCGCTCTAGTATCCACACGTGCACTAGCAGGAGCAAACAAAGCGACGCTCGAGCTGGCGTGGCTCGTGTGATTTGTAAGGCCCAAGCGCCCAAGCAGCGCCATAAAAATGTAATTGTGAAAAATCAAAGGTCCAGCCGGTCCAGGTATGTGATGACATATGGCTCCGAAATGTGGTCGCTCACAATGGGCCTTATCAGAAGGCTTAAAGTCACCCAAATGATTTTTTTTTGTACCTGATGAACTAATCTACATAATACAAAAAGGTATAATACCTGATATCATTGTCAGATTACTATGTTTAGTTGATTAAAACTTTATTTTCTATTAAAATGCACCAGTTAATTTGTAATTTTGTTTTATTGCTTTATTCATCAACAGTATTCTATAATTTACTAGATTTGGTTTAGTGAAACGACATGTCACTGACGATAAATTAGTGTTTTGTCATATCACTAGATGCTTTTAGTAAGAAGACGTAATAAATAAGAATATTCGACATCTACCGGGATTTCGTGATATCCCTAGGAATTTCGTAAAATCCCTGATATCCTCATTTCCCTGCGACATATACACCAATAGGCGTAATATTTACACTAATATAAAGATAAGATATTGTAGAGGTAAGGTTTGTTTTTTTGTTCGTTGGAGATGATCTCTGAAATTACTGGTCCTATTGCTAAAATTTTTTCACCGATAGAAAGCTGTTTTATTCCTGAGTTAGGCTATATTTTATGTATGCGGGCAAAGCCGCGGGCAAAACCTAGTTATTTATAAAAAGATTTCCTCAAATGAAATTAGTAAGTACTACTTGCTGACCCGGTGAACTTTGTAATATGAAGTTCAACTGTCATCATTAGTTCTGAATATCTGAATTGCGTGTAAGTGTGCTTTAAAGCCTGCAGATTTATGACCAGGGCCCCAAGTCTGCTATTTTTATAAATTCGTCATTCCAACACGATCCCATTGTCATTTTGCTAAAAGTTTGTAATCTGCTAATTCATAATGATCGATCATTGATCGGTCACTGGTCTTGTAATAGAATTGTGGTAGAATGATAATTTCGAGCATATTAAAACCAATAACTGCACAATAACGTTCTAATGGTAAAACACTGATCAAATAAACTGTCAAAGTTTTAGCACATTACCGCAAACGTCAAATATTCATTTGTCAATATGTACGAGATTACCATTCGATGCCACTTCTTTCAATGGAGTGTCAGTGGTTGACCATTGGAAAGTCATAATGACGCCATTATATTAGTAGATTACCAAACTTGTCAAAATCGACAATTATGACACCAATGATAGACCATTCTGACACTATTGTAATAGCAGACTTGAGGCCCTGAGCACTTGTAATCAAGTTATATTGTGTTACTTGTAGCCAGAATAATTAATTTGACTTTTTTTTAGCGGTGGGAAAATCATCTAATGACATCCGCCGCTCTTGGGCGGAGCGGGTGATACTGTTAGACTTTTACTGACTAAAAACTCATTCCTATTCCTGTTCCTTCGTTGCCTTTCGTACCGGGGCTTGAGCTATCTTTCGAATTAACCCTGGCCCCAGTAGGCTTCGACCCAGCTGCACCCCTGCTGCAGCTCCTTCAGACGTGGGGGAACAGTGCGCGCAGTCGACGACTTGGGCTCGGTCCGGACAGCTACCGGACGGTCAGACAGCGAGCTACCCATTGCTCGCCGTCCGCAAGCCCTTTAATTTGACGTTAATTTTAGTACCTATATAAAAGTACTCAGGTCTTATTTCTGATGCTTAAAGTAAGGCTTCTCTTTCCGAGTGGTCATAAATAAAATACCAAACCTAACCTTTCCGTGTTTACCCTAAATTACGTCAATTCTTTCCCTGAATTCGTCTTTTACATACATTGATTTTAAGTAGGTAATTTACATTTTTCCATCATTTTATATATAGGTCGGATAACATTAAGGACCAAGCGCCCGAAAAGTGCCATAAAACAGTGACTTTCTGAAGCCTCGGTAACGGCCAGGTTAATAGGTTTGAAAAAAATACAAGTTTATTATAGATTCATGAACAACATTATCAACATTTGATTTTTTCGTGCTATTAATACTTTTGTCTTAAAAAAATTATTTAGCAATTTCGCAACTTTTCGCAACTTTTCCCTACTCCTTCGAAACGGCTTGGATCTTTAGAAACATTTTTACACATACAAAATGGTGGTTAAATATTCTTCAAAGTGAACATTGCATATGTAAATCAATCAATATTTGGCAGAGAAAATGGATTTAAAGCGCTTCCCGGGCGCTGCTGGCCGCAAATAAATGCACAGATTTGCGTACTGCCGCCTAGGCGGGTGCGAAAGGTGCGTCCACATAATTTTGGCCAGATGGTTCAAGGGACTATAAGCCTTAATAATGTATAGACCAAAATATATTTATTTTACACATTGCCAGTGGACCAGCAAGTACTTTATACAATCCCTAGGAATTGTATTCATTACCTAGTACAGCATGCTATGGATAATAATATTCATAATGATTATCTGGACGCCCCAGGTATTCCATATATTGTCTAGGTATTGTATAAAATACTTCAATTATTCAGATTGCTGACAACATATAAATTAACGCTTTTAGAAACTAGCCCTACAATTTATTGACAGGGGTCATGGTTTCTGAAGTAAAAAATAAGAGCTACATGTACAACTACCGGCACGAATATTGAGCGCTCGGCGTCAGAGTGGGGATCGCTTTGCGCATTCCATACATTGGCGAGCCAATCGTCGTCATTGTTAGATACATGCAGCAAGATAGGGAACGAATCACGAGTGACGTCTGTGACACGACGGCGCGGCGAGCCAATCACTGACACTCCCCGCTCCGCCTCTCACTTCGCACCACTAGAGAGTAACCGTGGATTTTCTTGTCGTTTCTTCTCCATAAGAAACAAACAATTGGAACCTTGCTCTAGCTTTAGACGTTTTGTAAGTGCCCATATAGGCCTCCTCGCATTTGAAATAAACTATTCTAAATTAAATTAAATATTCATCAAATTCAAGTTTCAAGAGCTCAAGGCACTCTTTAAAAAACCGTACATTTTAACTACTAAGCCCGCTGCAAATATAGCAAAAGGTAAATTGTCACTTTACCGAAGACTTCCCAGATGTCAGCCTATACAAACTTAGGAGGAGTGGCAGACGGTCGCCTCCTCCTGTGAAGTAGTAATGGTAGCAAAGGAGGAGGTCGACCGCATCAGGCAACGGTGCTCACAGCGCCCCAGCCGCCGCAGGGACTCCGATTTCGATTTCCGGCCACTGTAGGCTGTTAGGCTCGCGGGTCCTTTAACGCACCATGTTAGGTTTTGTTTAACAGATTTCAAAAAAGAGGAGAATCCAAACTGGATGGTATTTTTTAATTTTATGTTTTTGTTACCCAACTGTCATTTATAGACCAAAATAATTTTATCAAAATCCAGTTATAATACATGGTATCCAAGAGGAATCCAGGTAATTTCTTAAACTACTGCACCCCATCAACGACTGCATCACTGCTTACCATCAGGTGGGAACGCAGTCATAAACTAGTTTCTATTATTAAGACCGCCCTTTGTAGACTTTGTTCACATTTTGTATGCAATAAAGTATATATATAATAAATAAATAAATATATTGTTATTTTCATCAAAAGTCATTTCCATTTACAAAGTTCCAATTCATGAAGTGGAACTGATAAAGAACGCCACACGTGACCAACGAAATTTCAAAAACAAACATATATCTTAATTGTGATAACTCTACTGAAGTATTACGAAACAAATTTAAACAATTGGTACTACTGAAAAAAACTTTTTACAAAAAAAAATATAACCGACTTCAGTGTTAGAAAAACACTGAAAAGTACAAAATAACTATAATTTCGGAAGTTTCGGAAGTTTCTATAATACTCGTAGTTTTATCTCTTCGTTATTTAACACTGACTTCCGAAATTATAGTTATTTTGTACTTTTCAGTGTTTTTTTAATATTGAAGTCGGTTATTTTTTTTTTTGTATAAAGTTTTTTATTTTATACTTTTTAGTTATGGTACCACCACTAAAAAGTACCCCTCAGTCATACTTAAATACTTTATAGCCATAAAGATTCTAATAATCCCAAACACGGTTAGATTACATTAGTGAACCTTCCGGCTCCATCATCAGATCAGCTGGATACATCCCCTCCCTCTTTTCTTTCAGTCAGTCATCGACTATACGTTTAAACAAAGCAATTTTACTTGTTACGACAGTTCTGCTGTAACCCTATGAGAAGTTCTGTTCGATATCTTCGAAGTTCATGATCAGATCATACCAATATTTCTATGGGACCAACTTGGAAGCAGAACCTACCAAACATAAAAAAAATTTCAAAATCGGTCTTCAATTATTGACCGAGATATCGGTGAACATACATAAAAAAAAAAACATACATTCAGCCGAACGTAGAACCTCCTCCTTTTCGAAATCAGTTAAAAATAGTACAACCGAACTGATCTCATGATGAAGCGAGAAGGTAGGCACAGAATTTATGTAATAAAACAATGGTTATTAGCCGTGTTTCGGCTCATGGAAATTGTGATGAGTGCTCTCTGGCTGTAAATGATTTGAATTGGTATCTACACTTATAAAAGACTGGCCCTATTGCTAAAATTTTTTCACCGATAGAAAGCTGCTTTATTCCTGAGAGACATAGGCTATATTTTATGTACCTACGTAGGCGAAGCCGCAAACAAAACCTAGTTTTTATAATTGCTATAAAACTTGCCCAGGTTTCACAAACAAAAATTGACAAATGACTTCTGTGACTCTATTATGATAAAAATTCTTATATCTTGATATATTTTAGGAAAATTTTGATATGTAACATATAATATTTCTTCTGATTTAAAAGTGATATCTGCATTATGCTCCATTAAAAAGATAAATGTCATTTCTGATGTGATTTTCTGATAAGACTGTAACATCACGTTTGTTTTCCTTTGAGTGTTACGCAGATTTATACGATAACAAAACCTATAACGAGTTGCAAGACCGTTAGGGCACTTACGTGATACAGGACGTCTATCTTAACAATGTTTACTTCAACTAATACTTTTGTACAGTGCCTATCTTCAGCAATATAGGGCAAGATTGCGGGTTGAAATATTCAGTTTTAATTAGATTTTGCCAACGTACATACTTCGAAACCGGAGTTTGAAGAAGCGCTTATGTTTGGGGCATCTCTAACCATCCAATTTGAGAAAAGGTCATGATGTTACTTATGGCTATGTTGTATTATTTATTCCTTAACTTAACATTTTATAAAATCTCAAAAATTTATTTAAAACTACCGTCAAAATGGTTGGAATGAGTAACATAGGGTACATAACCTTGGAAAATTACTAATTTGTTCTAACAAAATCAGCAAATATAACAGCTATTCAATACAAAGTCTATGTATGTCATTGTCTGATCCAGCAAAAGTATATGGAACTCCAGATTTTGTCGTGAATTCAAGAGTGGATCCATAGTAAAAGTTGTAAAGTTTCATTATTAAAGAGGTGTAATTATATCTGATAATGCAACGACGACAAAAGTTTCGCCTTGGGGTTTGCCAGAGAGCTATGGAGCTCAGCATTCTGGGCGTAAAAAGAACAGACCGAATATGGAATGACACGTTGCGCTCCATAACGGGTATCATAGGCGTGGGCAAAAAGACTGCCAGGCTCAAATGGGACTGGGCGGGTCATATCATCCGCATGCATAGGGACCTCTGGGCGAGCGTCGCCACAGAGTGAGTCCCTACTGAAGGAAAGCGCCGTCGAGGTCGGCCTAGAAAGAGGTGGCGGGATGATCTGGACGCGTACCGCGAGGACTGGTTTGAGACGGCGCAGGAGAAGAAAGTTTGGAAGGTCTTGGGGGAGGCCTTTGCCCAGCAGTGGGACAGCAACGGCTAGAAAAAAAAAATGCAACGACCAAATGTCACCATATATTTTTGTAATAATATATAAATAATAAAAACAAATTTTCCCATGTCTTCAGTTTCAGATTTTGTCATTTAACGCGAATATATATTTTTTTTTTTAATCTTTCATGCAAAAGTGAACTATTTCTGAGACATCCTGTGTTTTTGTGACCCAATTTAACAGATTCATTTCAATTGGTTTTTCTTACACGTGATATCAGTAATGAGCACGTTTTCATTGTCTATCCGGCAGACTGGTATATTAGTTTATTCTATTCTTTTCTATACTATTAGCCGGCACCAATTCACCCAGTGCATTTAATACAGTAGACTGCGTAATTTTATTTGCTATTCCGTCTTAAACTGGGATTCTGTAAAATTTCGGCACTTTTTATAGATATACATTTGGTCTAACCTGACCCGGATACTGAAGTACCCCAAGTCTTAGTTGGATTCTTTAAAAACTTAGTTAATTAGACTTTATGCAGGCAAATCTATCGTATTAGTCTTCATCTTGCGCTTAACGTGAGGAACAAATTACAATGGAAATAAATACATTTGATGGATTTGATCTAGATAATAAAATATGTGTTTTTAATTAAATGCATATCACTAGATTATATATATTTTGCACTCGTGTGATGTGATAACATCACCTATAAATACACTGACGAAGAAAACCACCGTACAAGTGGCTGATTATCTCTTGAACATGAAATTATTGGTTGTAGCTGCGGCCTTCGTAGCGTGTAAGTATTTTTTCATTTATTTTTCGTATCTTACATTCTTCTTATTGTTCGAAATCGGATCTAAGATTTAATTATTTTTTCCACTTAGGAATCTTTGAGTTAGGATCGTTTGGTCACTTTAAAGAGTTATGTCAATAATATTTTAATATTGTAAATAAGTAGATTTATAATAAAATTGTTTTTTTGTTTTCATACTTTGTTTTCAAAATAAAGCATTAACAACTATTTGAAAAAAAAAAAAATTCCTTCTCCCAGGGCAGTGGAAATTAATATTTTAATTTAATTTCAAGTGTGCTCCGGCAATGCTATTCCCACCATCCCTGGAGATAACAGCCACTATGTAGAGGGAGAGAGCCGGTTCATCTGGATGCCTGATGGTGAAGGCACACCTGTGCTCGTCGACCTGCAAGAGCCAGTTGATGAAGCGCTGCTGAACTCCAGAAATGGAGCTAACAACGCATACTGGCTTTTCACCAGGTATAGTATTGTTATCGTCATTGTCCATATTTGAATTAATTCTATTTTAGTTTCCTTTAACTTGCAGGTCACAATTAAGTACATAAAAGCCTGCTTTTATCACAATTTCTCAGAACTAATTCGAATGAAATATTTCAGGAGGAATCCCAACAGTGCCAACGTTATTGTCAACGGCAACGCCAACTCGGTCAGATCATCCAACTACAATGGCGCCCGACCTTTGAAGGTCATTGTCCACGGATGGAACAACAATGGAAACACCGCCATGAACCCTCTCATCACGTCTGCCTTCCTCGCCGTTCAGGACTGTAACGTCATCGTTGTTGACTGGCGCGCGCTCGCTAACGCTAACTACAACACTGCTGCCGCCGGTGTTCCCGGTGTAGGCCAGCACCTCGGAAACTTTGTCAACTGGCTCTTCGGCATCGGTGGTGGAAACTGGAACCAAGTCCACTTTGTTGGCTTCAGCTTGGGCGCTCACGTTGTCGGAAGTGCTGGACGTCAAGTTAGTGGCCGTGCTTCTCGTGTCACTGGTCAGTATTTTGTCATGTGTTAAAGATGACTGTTTTCTAGCAAGCATGTTTATTATCTCCATTGTCTGTTAAGATCAATTGTTTAACAACAAAATACATTAAGTTCTACTAATTTTATTAGGAGCAATGGTAGTCTAGTGGTAATGGCCCCGAGTTGTATCATCATGGGTTCAAATGCGCTTTAGTTTGTGTAAGTTATTTTTTCCCCAGCTCTCAAAACGGTGAAAGAATATCATGAGGAAATCGGAATATCTCACCTAGAACCAAAACTTCGAAGACAATATGTGACTTGCAGCAACCCGCACTGTGCTCACGTGGTGGCGTGGTAGTCTTCTCCCAGAGAAGAGATTTAAGTGCTTATGCTTTTGCTACTAATTAAGTTTCTTGGTCACAGGTCTGGACCCCGCTGGCCCTGGTTGGGGTAACAACGGTAACGCATTAAACCGTAATTCTGGTCAATACGTCGAAGCTATACACACCGATGGTAACCTCCTTGGTATCTTTAACGCAATTGCTAACGCGGACTTCTACCCGAACGGTGGTAAGAACCCTCAGCCTGGTTGCTGGGTGAGTACCTGCTCCCACGGTCGTGCGACGGAGCTGTTCGCCTCTACCGTTCGTCACAACCACTTGATTGGAAGACAATGCCCGAATATTTGGGAAGCTGAACTCGGAACTTGCAGTGGAGCTAGCTTCCATATGGGGAATGCCAATGTCGGCAAGCGCGGGTGAGTTCCATAAATATATATATATATAAATATAATTCGCATAGATCACTGTAATCATCGATCGCTTATAAGGAAGTTCTTAACACAATTGATTTGGTTAGCGTAGCATGACTTCTACATCCATACTTCTTTAGTTGCTGTCATGGATAGATACACACTACAATTTATGAAAGCCTATTCCAAAAATAGACTCGAATTGTTCTATTACCATATCAACATCCGCATCAGATATACAACTTTAAGTATATGCGAAACCCGAAACACGTGTCTAGTATTTTTATATA
This sequence comes from Mythimna ferrago, assembly GCA_910589285.2. Taxonomy (NCBI): domain Eukaryota; kingdom Metazoa; phylum Arthropoda; class Insecta; order Lepidoptera; family Noctuidae; genus Mythimna; species Mythimna ferrago. Next base: position 30,711,241 of record OU342674.1, read on the forward strand.
AAGAATCCTATGTACATACTTTCATCTCATGATAACTTGTAATATTAACTGATGGTACCCAAGAATACATGGTCACCGGGCCATCCGGGTGACTGATGGGTTGCTTTGCTCCCGCACCCAACTGTGCGCAGGTTAATGCCCCCTGTGACCTGTGTTATACTTAGTATCAGTGGTGTCCAACTTATGACCCTTTTTAAATGTTTTTTGAAAAAAAATTATAACATGGTATAAAAATTATTAAAATCGATTCAGTTATTGATTCTGAATAAATTGTAGTCAGGTCTCGCATATTATACTAAAAATAATGTTGTAAATATAGTAAAATCATGGTGAAACTTTGAAATTGTGAACGCTTCATTAAACAAATAAAACATTAAGATTTGGTGACGGGCGATCGTTTTTCTTTTAAAAAAATGCTGATGCACGGCTTAATTTATATAGGTACGTCATAAATCGACTGTTAGATAGTTTAAGAAAACTACAGGAGTTAATCGTGAGTTTTATAATACTCAAAAGTATAGAATCCACTGCAGTAAAAAGAAACAGAAAAATATATCTTATTCTTCACAATAAATGCTGGGTAGATTGTGTGTTCAAAGTATAAAGATTTAATTTAGTATGATAGAAAAATCACGATACGCCTCAAAAAAAATACTGTTATCGATTAAAAATTGGATAATGCATGCAATCATTCTGATTGTTGGTCAGATTATCCGTTTGTCATGTTTAAATTTTATAATCAGATCTGTAGATTTTAGTATATCGCTAAAATGCTTCATATTTGCAAACATTATGTCTTAGCGCATTTCTTTCTTTTGTATGCAGTCGGAAGTGACTGCGGTTTAGGTCCTGTATTCCTCTTAAAGGAAAATTATCTAAAGGCAACATACTCCCGGAATAAAATGAGCTATTCTTAGCCATATTAACAAGTGTAAAAAAAAATCTAAATCTGTTCAGATAGTTGAGCATGAAGAAGTAACAAGTAATAGCAGACATGGACACATACCTATATTTACAGACCTTTATAGTATTAGTGTGATTAATAAATAGCAATTAATTTATAATATTAATATGGATTAACATGTTTTTTTTTTCAGAAATGGTATCTTTGCACTCAGGACTGGATCAGCTTGGCCTTTCTAATCTACGGACAAGTCATATTTTTAGAAGTGTAGAAAATAATGATAATAATAATGAATCTGTCTGGTCAAACGATTAAACTACTATTTATGAATTATTTATGACTTTTACTATATTTTTTGTACATCACCAGCCACCACCCACTTTACAAATTAATTCCGGCTCAAAGTCAAAATATTTTATTTCACATAGGCCTACATGGGCATTTATAAAACGTCAGAAGCTAGTGCACGGTTCCAAATTGGTTGTTTCCTAGAGAGAAGGACCGGCAAGAAACTCCATGGTTACTCTTTTTAGATATTATGTAAGAACAGTGTAGACCAGTCAATATTGTACACAAAAGCACAATAATAATAATCATGACAAAAAAAAAAATATTCTCACATTCACATTACAAAAAAGAGGCTAAATAAAAAAAAAATCAGGAATAATATAATAATTCAAGCGTGTCTTCGACATAGTCTTTTGCCTTGTAATATGCTTTTTAGGTTAGAGCACGCCTAATATGTGTTTTGAATTTTCCCTCACTAAGTACAGTTACCGCCTTTGGCAGCTTATTATAAAAGCATATAATGCTGTTTACTTGCTGGTCTTAGCTAATCTGCATTTGGGTAATATAATTATTTCTGAGGGACTCGCGAGGACCCATCTTATAAATAGCCCGGATAGCTCTCTTTTGCAATATGAAAATTGAGTCTACATCAGCTGAAGATCCCCACAGTAAAATGCCATAAGACATAATACTGTGGAAATAAGCATAGTAAACTAACCTAGCTGTGACTACATCTTTCAATTGCCTTATTTTTCTAACTGCATATGCAGCTGAGCTTAATCTTCCCGAGAGTGTACTAATATGAGCGCCCCACTGCAGAGCTGGCTGGCACTCAGGCTGGGGATTGAAATTTTGTTCAATGGATTTGGTAAAACATTATTGTACAGATTTTATCAACCTTTTTAGAAACTAGCCCTGCAATTTATTAAATTATTTTAGTGTTAATACTTCTGAATGGATTTAAGAAACATTGGTTTCATTTTTATCAGAATCCAGTTTTATTAATAATAACATCTTTTTTTACCAGGCAACTAAGGCCCTTATACAAAATACACAAATAATAATCTTACAAAATAATATACTAATACATATTAACCTTTCAATCGTGAGAATTACAGACACAATAGAAAGACAATGGGTGCGCGAACCGCGTTCGCTTGGGGTTTAATGAATTAAAAAACGTAACAACTACTCTATGCACTACGAGTATTATTAAACTGTTGCACACGAGGTGGCAGCGTCGTGTTCCGCTGCGAGGTTGGAACACGAGGTGGCAGCGTCGTGTTCCGCTGCGAGGTCGGAACACGAGGTGGCAGCATCGTGTTCCGCTGCGAGGTCGGAACACGACGCTGGTATCCTTCCACGAGAAAACCAAGGTGTCCGACATAGCTCGAAGAATCGCCAAACTTAACAATAGGCAAGGCACATTGCACGCAAAACAGATGGTCGATGGGGACAAAAGGTTCTGGAGTGGCGACCGCGTACCGGCAGACGCAGCGTTGGAAGGCCTCCCACAAAGTGGACCGATGATCTGGTCAGGGTCGCAGGAATCCGATGGATGCGTGACGCCCAGGACCGGTCGTTGTGGCGACGCTTGGGGGGAGGCCTATGTCCGACAGTGGAAGTCTTTTGGCTGAAATGATGAATGATGATGATGATGATAAGCCGTATTTAGTTAGCTCCACATGTTTTCGTCACTACCGGTGAGTCATAGTGACTGTCAAAATCAAAATAAAAATCAAAGCATTTATTTCAAATAGACCATTTGCAGGCACTTCTGTAATCTGACTGATGAGTGTGTTAACCTTTATTCATATTTGTGTTAAGCATACAGTATCTTTGGTATACCGGACGACTGACAGATTTAGTTGCCATCGATTTGTAAATAATTAGGATATTTGGGTAATTATTAGGATTTAATTAAATCTGATGTAGTCAACACTGGTTCAATAATGAAGGTTGATTAAGAGATATTGATCATTATTTACTAACAGAAGAACCTTATAAAAAGTATCGAATATAAGTATTTTTTAATTAATTAAATATTATACGAAATTCCCAAGTCGGTTGACTTTTTAGACAGACTATACTACGCAATTTTACTCACTATCACACACCCACTTCTCCTCCTTTTTTTCTTCTTTTTTGTTCTACACATTAATTGGTTTTTTTTAGAGCTTGTGACACTGCTTGCCATCAAATGGCATCATAAGCAAATACTTACTATGAGTTATTTCCCTATTTGTTATAGTTATATAAGTATTTATTGGTTTAATTTAAGATTTCACTAACTCTTCTTTACTCATTTCTGCACACTACTGTCTACATCTCTTGTAATTTTCTCCTTTCGCAGGTCTGCTGGAAGAAATTTCTATTTGAAATAAGCAGTACCTTTGTACAAAGTTTTCTCATAATGTTATCCTCCTCAGTATATTTGTGTGTACATAAATTGTAAAATAAATAAATAAATATTCTGGTACCTCAAGGCACTATGTTGAGTTCAGTTTTATTTAACACCTTCGAAATGAAGGTGGAGTTTATATTTTTTTTTTTAGTTTGCCACAGAACTCCGTCATTTATAAAATCGATTTGGAAAATTCTTGTTTTATTTGAAAAGATATATTTTCAGACTTTGTGACAGTCTTGTGTCTTATCCACGAAGAATAGGCTAGTTGCCGTAAAAAATGTAATTAGTCCGTCTTTTAGATTATTCAAAAATAAGGGACACGTTTTTTTTTATTTGTAAATTAAACCAAAAATGACAAAGATATAGCCCATTAAAGTTACGTATGACGTCACACCGTGCTGCATTTTTTCGCACACGTAACTTTAATGGGTTATATCTTTGTTATTTTTTGTTTAATCGAAAAAAGAAAAAATACGTGTTCAATATTTTTTATAATCTAAAATACGGACTAAATAAAATGTAATTATTTTGACCCTGGAAACTACCCTACTGAGGTAACCCCGCAAATATTATACCAGTAGTAGATATTACTATCTATGATGCCACATAGGAACTAAAATTCGAAATCCTGATTGCGGTATTAGGTATTAGATTCGTGCGATTTACACGATGTTACGCGATTAGGGTAACAACAAAATTAAATAAATACCAACAATTTAATAAGCACCAAAGAGAACGCACATTTTGGGTCCGGAGTTGTATTTGATCAAGTGTCATATATATCACTTGAAATATCCTAGATCGGACGCCAGTGGCTTGAGTGGAGTAGGCAGCATCAGCAATGATGACATTACAGTCCATAACATCAAAGAAAGCTCTCGAGATGTGAGGGTTCCTAGCAGTGTCTCCGATATTTTTTTATCCATGAACGATGATATGCAATGGTCAGGCAGCATTGTAGTTAGTTAACTACAATAGTTGGAATATGTTAAGTTAACGTACTGAAATTAAATAGCTCACAATTATTTGTACAAGTCGGACTATTGGTGAGATATCAAAAATTAAGCTATAACCTATCAAATGATATCGTTGCTGTTTATTTAATTTTTCCGGATCATGAAACTATATGAAACATAAACATCGCCATCTATTGGACATTCAGCGTACTAGTATAGAAATCAATTAAATAGCTTGTATATGACAATTTTGATTGACTGGCGCTATGTGTAGGTACCGAATCGAGCGAGCGATCGAATATTAAGTTCTCAAGTCCGTGCGTCAGGTGGCGCTATTTTCACCTTCCAGACAAAAACCAATTAGTTTACGACACCACTAAAATTATGATAAACTGTATTAGCTGCAACTAAGTAAAACAATATATGATGCTTTTTTTTTTTTTTTTTATGGTGGGAAAAAATCATGCATTGACATCCCCCGCCCTTGGGCGGAGCGGGAGATAGTGTCAGACTCTTACTGACTAAAAGACCCACCCCGTTCCTTCTAGCCTTCATACCGGGGCTCGAGCGCCCTTTCGGATAACCCTGGCCCCAGTAGGCTTCCACCCGGCTGGGTCCCTGCTGTTGCTGACAACTGATGCTGGTTCATCATAATAATCCACAGTCAGACTTCCGCCACCGCTGAACATAGGCCTCTCTGTTCGCCCTGGATGATTATCAAAATTCCTGCTTTCGGTACTTGGACGCCACTCAGTCACCGCAGTGTTCCACCTATTCCGCTGGTTTTCATTGCGCTGCTTACTTATTTTAAGGCAAAATGATTCAATAGGATGTTAATAGTATATACTTAATACGGTAAAGCCTGACACGAAGGAGCGGTAGAAGTCATTGGACGACATCCAACTAAAAAAAAATACCTATCGTTAAAAATAACTTCGACTGCATTGATTTGCTAACATGTTATACTATAATTATGGTTTCTAGGAGCCACTTTAATTTTCGAAAGAGATACCGTGGTCCTGGAACGCAAAGGGCAACTGAACGCCACAGGTGGGTTTGGCTTTTAGTCAGTAAAAGATTGTAACGCCCTCTCGCTCTACCGTAGAGCGTCAGAAATCATTGGATTGATTTAATAACTAGAACTTCTAACAGTTGCCTCATAAACATCACACCGCACCCTCTGAACTCTCTTAATCGTGTCAATCAGTTCTTTGTTGGAATCAGTAAAACCTTAGCTGAGAACATTTTATTATTATTGATAGGCTCGCGTTTGACCACTATCTCCCCTGATGGTAAGTGATGATGTGGCCGACGATGGAGCACGCTTGCCTAGAAGTAATCTATTCACTCTTGACTTAAAGACCCATAGGTTCTAGCTATCAGGAAACACAGACTCCGGCAGGGAATTCCACTCCTCGCATAATGAATGTGTTTCCAAAACGCTTTGTACGAATGGGTGGGATATCCACCATGTACCGATGGTGCAACGCCGTAGGTCTAGTGATCCAAACTATACCAATAGTACACAATCTCACGCTTCCTCTTTCGTGCTACTTGAAACTGACCCACAGGAAGTGGGCAGCATACTAATGGGTCTTGATTCTGGAAACTCACCTGGGTGGGATTTTATACCAACTAAATTCCTTAAGTTGTCCAGGGATTTTCTTGTTCCATTAATAAGTCGGCTAGCAAACTTATGCTTTGGAATGCCACCCTACTGAGGTTGTTTTACGTAGGTAACCACAAAACTGTTCAGATTTATTCCTTTAACTGTGCTTAAGACCTTACTTTGTGCCAAATTTCAGGATTCTGGGTCAACGGGAAGTACCCTATGAATTTCAATCTTTGAGAGTATCAAAATATACGTTTTTTGCGACATAAACTGTACTTTAGGTGCTTATAATAATAAATAAATAAATAAACGGCCGTATCTTTTTTATTCGTTTCAATTTTTTCACAGCTGGCGGACCGCAAATCTGAGTATATGGTTTTAATTTGTCTTGACAGACAGACAGCCAGACAACAAAGTGATCTTATAAGGGTTCCGTTTTTCATTTTCAAAAAAAAAAAAAGGTACGGAACCCTAAAAATGAATCCCTAAATGTTTTGTTAAGCGTAAATCACGAGAACTGCTGAACCGATTTCGCTAATTCTTTTTTTGTTGTGTTTATTATTGTGAGGAGAAGGATCTTATAAAAAACAAAGGAAAATTAGGGTAGTATAGGGTAGGGCAGAGTAGGTTAGAGTAGGGTAGATAAGGTAGAGTAGGGTAGGGTAGAGTAGGGTAGATTAGGGTACATTAGGGTATTATAGGGTAGAGTAAGGACAGTAAGGTATAGTAGGGTGGAGTAGGGTAGAGCGGGAGCAAAGCCGCAGGCAAAAGCTAGTTACAGATAAAAATGCTTGGTTCTATACTGGTCTAGCTCCACTACCACTACTAATAGAGTAATATTATAATATGGAAATAACTTTTCTTTGAAACTCGAAAACATTTATAGTATTATTTTTTGAGATACTTGTTTGAGTTGTTTGACATAAATGAGCATGCATGTGCATAAGAGGTATCGTAAGTAAGAGGCGACATGAAATTTATAACCGAAATATTTAAAATAGTATTTTTTTCATCCCTAACAGTCTCACCTACTGGGCAAAGGCCTCCCCAAGTCCTTCCAGTAATTCTTCTCTCTCACGGAGTACGCGCCTAGATCATACTGCCTCCTCCTTTTCTCTTTGTGATACTTATAAAAAAAAACCGGCCAAGTGCGAGTTGGACTCGCCCATGAAGGGTTCCGTAGCAGCAAGTAACATAATATAAAAGTTCTTGTAATGTGTTGTAACTTTGATCGATGTTTTAATAATAGTGTATTTTTTTCGATTTATGACGCATTAAAAAAAAACTACTTACTAGATTTCGTTCAAACCAATTTTCGTTGGCAGTTTTTATAGTAATGTACATCATATTTTTTTTTAGTTTTATCATTCTCTTATTTTAGAAGTTAGAGGGGGGGGGACACATTTTACCACTTTGGAAGTGTCTCTCGCGCAAACTATTCAGTTTAGAAAAAAATGATTTTAGAAACCTCAGTATCATTTTTGAAGACCTATTCATAGATACCCCACACGCATGGGTTTGATGAAAAAAAAATTTTTGAGTTTCAGTTCTAAGTATGGGGACCCCCAAAATTTATTGCTTTTTGTCTATTTTTGTGTGAAAATCTTAATGCGGTTCACATAATACATCTACTTACAAAGTTTCAACAGTATAGCTCTTATAGTTTCGGAAAAAAGTGGCTGTGACATACGGACGGACAGACGGACAGACAGACAGACAGACAGACAGACAGACAGACATGACGAATCTATAAGAGTTCCGTTTTTTGCCATTTGGCTACGGAACCCTAAAAAGAGGGTTTACGAAGTTTCTTGTACATTCTTCTCCATTGAGTTCTTGGCTTTGGAAGCAGAAATTAGCTTCATTTTTTTTTGACTGACTGACTTCTTGACAGTTGCAAGGGACCTGAATCGTTTATTTTGACTGGCCTTTTAGTCTAGTGGTAACTGTGGTTAGTGGCCCTGACTGCTATGCCGGAGGTCGTGGGTTCGATTCCCACCCTGGGCAAATGTTTGTGTGATGAGCATAATCATTTGTTCTGTGTCTGGGTGTAATTTATCCATAATATGTATATGTATGTATTCAGAAATATTTATCGGTTATCTAGTATTCATAACACAAGCTCTGCTTAGCATGGGACTAGACGGCGTTGCACAGTGTGAGATTTGACCTTAGTTGCGGACACTAACATTTTATGTTGGATTTAAGTAGGCCTAGTCATGCCAGACCGTTTAAAGTAATACTTTTTTGAAAATTTCAATTAGATTTGCAGATATATATATTTTTTTTCATTTAAGTCGTGGATTTCTACGAAAAACGTTTTCAGTCATATTTCCCGAAAAAAGTGATATTTCTCTTTGTAAAAAAATCAAACCATCTGCTAGTTTACAATGCTACTAGTGTGAAAATTTCAATCCCAAAAGTGCAGAAAAACGAAAGAAAACTTTTTTTAACTCTTTATGTATAGATTTCTAGAAATATATAATATGTAGAATTTACACTATTATTCATTGTTTAAAATAAACACATAAACGCAATTTTAAGGGAAAAAACTGAAATCAGAAAATATTAATAATGCTTCAGACATAGTACATACTATTACATTACGTGGCCAACTTACCTAAATTTGTTTTCCACACGACTTAAACGCCTACTAAGTAATGCTAAAAAAGTTTGTTTGAAATATTGCGTGTTATAAAATAGTAGGCGCTTGTCAGTGGCAACACTAACATAAAATTTTAAAATTCAATATTTCTGTTATCGTGTGTCTGTCGCATCTGGTTTTTTTTATGATAATAGTAATTAATGTAGTTAACATATTGACACTAAAAAAAAACGCGACCATGTAAATAGTGACTAGATAAAAAAATAAAATGAAATCATAGAAAAACTATTTTTTTGCCTAGAATAGCGCAATATTTTAGGTTTTGGTGGATTGGTTGGTTCATAAAGTACATTTGCTATCAAACCAATAAACATTTAGTAAAAGAAAACATAAAAGAAAGAAGATAAATGGTTTCTATGGTTTCTATGGATTTTTCATTGTTTTCTGAATTTCTACAAAACTATGACAGATACATCAATGGGAGTTTTAATTGGAGTTTTGTTTTAATGTTATCTTTCAGAAAAACGTATAAAACAGGATGTCCGCAACTAAGGTCAAATCCCACACTGTGCGTTGTGTGATAGTTGTGGAATAATTATTATTATGTTTGAAATAAATACTTTGATTCTTGATTCTTAATTCCATATTGACGTAGAAATGAGTCACATACTAATGCCAAAGTATTTTCTAATAAAAAACTTAGCACTTTAGTACTTAAACTAATAATTGGTACATTTTGTGCAAATTACTTAATTATATATATTTTGGGTTTACTAATGATAAGCATAAAATATATTGTCATAATTTACATTGGCATAACAAAATTCAGCATTATGATCAGCATTACGCATAAAATTATTAGGCATAAAACTTTTGCCAAAATGCTTGTAGCCATAAATACTGCTAGCATAATATTATCTAATAAAGCATAATTTTATAAAGCATAATGCTATAAACGCATAATGATAAAAACACATAATTTTCTTTGGAAAAAACTAATAAACCCTAAAAAATTATCCCAATCGGTAAGTTGTAGACAGTATTTCACCTTACTGATTATTAAGCGTTAGAGTTCTTGATGGATTTCCCACTCCTACCACAAAAAAAACCTAATCTAACCTAACCACATCACCGTACCCTCGTGAGGGCGATCGGCGGCGGCGATCTCTCGTGCCGGGCCTTATTACAGGCCATGGTCCGGAGCGAGAAGGAGTGCCAGCGGTCGCCTCCTTCTGCGAAGCAGTAACACTAGCAAAGGAGAAGGCCGACCGCATCATGCAACGACGGCGCCCACAGCGCCCCAGCCGCCGCCGGGATTCCGATCCCGATTTCCGGCCACCGTAGGCGCGGGCTTGCGGACGGCGAGCAATGGGTAACTTGCTGTCCGACCGTCCGGTGACTGTCCGGACCGAGCCCAAGTCGTCGACGGCGCGCACTGTTCCCGCACGCCTCAAGGAGCTGTCAGCAACAGCAGGGGGTTATCCGAAAGGGAAGTTCGGGCCCGGTACGAAAGGCACGAAGGAACAGGGTGGGCTTTCAGTCAGTAAGAGTCTGACACTATCTCCCGCTCCGCCCAAGAGCGGGGGTTGTGATTGGATGATTTTTCCCACGATAAAAAAAAACCTAACCTAACCCACTAACCGATAATACGTCGCCACAAAAACATCGCCTAACGATCAATTTAAAATTATTGGCTACATTCATCCAATAATGACTTTTTATATTTATGGCTCATGATTATTAGACGAATAAATATTATACCTTTAAAATTTATGCAACTTCAATTTAAGCCAAAACATATTAGACTAAATGATAGTTATGCTGACCTATGCATTATGCCAAAGTATTATTAAGCAACAGTAATATTATGGTAAAAAAAGTTATGCGAAAATGTTATGCCAAACAATATTATGCTTAAAAATTTTATGCTAACAAGGATATTACTTATATTTTGTAACGCCAAATGTAAACAGCTACAACTATTCCTTTATCACTTTGATTTTCAATCATATTAAATTGATAACAGGGATTTATTTTTATAAGCTAAATGGTACTTATTATCTCTGATAAAAATATTAAAATATCATCGTCAACGACGAAGTTACATAAAAAAGAGAAGTTAAAAATTTGTATGCTTAGAAAAATTGTTAATTGACTTCCCACAGTGTTCCTTCAGTTGCCTTTTTGTGGGTACCTCCTTCTGCCATCTGCAACCTTGCCGCAATTCAATCATCGGCCCCGTTAGTCAATTTTGCGGACATCTCTTTGAGGCGCGCGTGGAACGCAATGCGCCGTTGACTCCCGCTTGGTCCTTACCGGACGATCGGACGACGAGCTACCCATTACTTTCCGTCCTGCGACTCCCGACGCCTGACTCCTGAGGCACGGTGTGAAGCTTGTCTCCGCATCGCGGCTTCGACCGCCTTGTTTGCTCGCATTACTGCTTCGCAGAAAATGTAGATTCAGGTTTAGATTTATTTATTGTTTATCACCGGTGGATGTTCAGCTCTTAAAATTATTATTGTAACAAATATCACTGTAACGTGCCCAAAAAGTGTACAATATTTAAATTTACAATTATATGTCAAAAAGAAAACCGTCATAGTACACAAAATTACCAAGGAAACATAATATTACGATTAGAGAATATAAATATACAAATCAATTAACCGCCTCTTATTCCTCTCGCCACCTCGCAGGATGCGGTATCCCACACGATCCTTTGGGACATGTTCAGCCGGCGAGTCGATCGCTTCCGTACCGACCGTGGATCACATCATCGCCACGTAGACCCTAGGACCCCCCTAGAGCAAGGGGCGTCTTAACCCCTCTGATTGGACAGGAGGCGCTTGAGCGCAGTCCTGGCCCGCTCCAGTCTGGGAAGTTTGACTTGGATTCTGATCTCAAAGTCCACACGCTCATTTTTCCGCTATAGGAAACAACATTTTTGCGAGAGAAACAGATATTTTTGTAAATAATTGTTACATCTCGTCAAACAATTTTGTTTTCACAGTTATTAATCTATTTTGGATTTGTTTTCACAGTAATTAATATATTTAGTTGTAAGGAAGATAAATAAATAAATAAAATAAATAAATAATAAATAAATTTTTGCACATTCATTGATAAACTGGTTTGATAACAAATATTATTATCATGCATGCTCGGGATGTTTCAATCGCGTGCGGTCGAACAAGCTTTTTTTAAGATGATAAGATATATCATTATAACGTGACAGGAAATAATCGCCTTAATGTAATTAATCCACTTACAAAAACAGTTTCCATTTTTTGTTTCTCATTAATGTAACACTAGATTACTTCACTAGTCACAAAAATTTATAATTATGCCTCAGGAACGTATACATATATACTTACTAACAGCGTCAAAAATATCATATCATCAGCGTCAGTATATCCGAATGCATGCTATGGTTCAACCTGTATTCCAAAACCGTGCAGATGTTGAAGAAATTTTAGTAAATTTAAGATGTTAGTACTCTAATCTAATAAGTATGTATCTTTAATTACACATAAAAAGATTTCCTTTTTATAATACTAACCTTATCTGTTTTTGATACTCCTGAGCAAAGGCCAGTGTGAGAATTCTCCTCTAAAAGGTAAATGGGCTGGAATCCACCACATGGGCCTAGTGCGAGTTGGAGGATACCACATGTCTTGGAATTTTTAGATCTAAAGTAGTCGGAGCCATTGCTACTGAGCTCCCAATGCTATAGTTGGGGCTTTTAACACTTGACTACTACTACTTTTAACTAATACAAAAAATCAACCTTAACTGTAACTGGTAACTAGTAGTTTAAAAGTCATCTTGTAAACAGCTTAAAAGCGATTTGCCTTGATTTGTGTTTCACAGTTCGATTTATAAGTTCAAAACGGAATAGCATGGAAATATAAGAAAGGCCAGATTCATAATATTTCAGTTTTAGCTTCGAGTATACAGTCAGATGCAGGTAAGCTTAAACCAATAGACTTGAGAGCTAAAGCTAAATTTAAAATTGGTAGCAAAAGTTGTTAGGTTTGAAAGCTAGGTCCTTCATAATCCAAACAAGAGCCAGCTTAAATTATAAAGGTATATTACTCCGGAGTAAATATGTAACGAAGTTTATCATAGCGGAAATTAATCCGAAGGTGAAGAAAAAATAAAAATAGTGCCTAATTTTGAAAATAATTGTCGTCAGAGAAGAAGCATTTCACAAAAACTAGTTCAGCAGCTTGGCCAACTTCTTCAGTTTATTTCTTAGAGGTCAATGAAAAAGACCCAAAAAACGTACCGACAGCTGTTCACCTGATATTAAACCTAGTGATATGAAAGGTGAACAAAGTTTACAGCATTTTAAACAATTTATTTCTTGGATTTTTATTATATTCGACGGTTATATAATAACAATAAAAGCTGATGTAACAATCATGAGAACACAAAAGATGTTTGCATCTTTTTAAAGATCTAGTTAAAACAGTTAATGAATTATTTTGAACAAAACAAATTACCAAACTAGATTAAAAAAAAAAAACATTTAAGTAAAAGTTCATAAAATAAATTTTAAAAAAAAACATATTTCAAATGTGAGTATATTCAAATCAGTAAAAGTTTATTTTGACAACTCCGCTATAAACTTGCAGAGTCGAATCTACGGAGTTACAATTTCTTCAGGAAGTCCGGTAATTGTAGGAGATAAAAAATTAAGATACCCTAGTGTGTGTTTTGATTAAATTCTTTTTATAAAACGCTACAAAACAACTTCGACTAGATCTGGTTTCAGTTGAAAACGAATTTGATTAAATTAAACATAAACTACGTAGTTTGTTCCTGACATATATTTACCGATCTACATAGCGTGATAAAACAACTTAAATGTATATAACAAATCATGACAAAAAACGTAATCAGTAATAATGTCAGTGTAAGTTCGATTAGTGCCGGAATCCGTAACAATTGTATTTTGGAGTTTAGAGTCTAATTCAAAATCCTAATGTCCCAATTTCTTAATATCCTGAATTGATCAAAACATTTATATGACATCATTCTGGATGAGAATTTGGAACACAAACCTTTTCCCCTTGAGAGACAGTGAATCATTTTCGACAACTATGACACTTTTATACAGAAAGATATTACCTAGGTAAAATGTATATATAACATATGTATGTATAACATTTAAGACAGTATTTGTAAAATACATGTTACAAAAGGTAGACAAACACAAGTACGCACATGCTTCATGCCCGTGTCAATACACAAGCGTTGCGTCTCTTTCGAGTATTCAGTCTACTCGAGTAAGACTGGATTAGTATCTAGCCTTGCCTTTTCTGTGTGTGCTAAACCTGTACTATATTATCTTTTTATTTATTGTGGGCGAAATCCTAAAATTTGTAGATTATCTATCATAGCGTCATTAAGTAGACGATTATTTACTATGATATGGATCAAACGTAGCTCTAATCTTCTAATCTAGCTTTAGCACCCGGCGTTGTTTCAGAAAAGACCACATTACAAGACAGTCAAAATCATTAAATTTTCCTAATGATAGCAATGTTTGGTTAAAAATTTAAGATAAAATGGACGCTGAAAATTTATTTAGAAAAAAAACACACATTTTAAGACTGCAAAATCATTATGTTTTCCTCTTTATGTAGCTTCTCTATCTGGAAGGTTATTAAATGGAAGGTGGACCTTTTCATGGTGACTTCAGACTATGATTTCACCAGTAGTTAAAGAATTATTAAAATATCCTGAAAAACAAACCCACACAGTTTTCGTCTTAATTATATATGTAGAATATCAATCAATTCTAACGTATCACAGTCGTCATTAGCTGATAATAAGCCCATTGAAAATTTTACACAAGATCTAATGATGAGATAAACAAACTAATAAATACTGTTGCGTTTTTGGCATATTTAATTCTGCCTATAGCCATGAAGTTTCTGGTAGTGTTGGCTGCGTTGGTCGCAAGTAAGTTTAGTTTTCTAAATTTTAATTTTGCCCTATATACGCAAGGTATCCAAACTCGAAATAATTATTTATTGGCCATACGGTTATTTTTTCCGAACGAAAATCAAACTGCAGCGCAAACTTAACTTTGAACTTTATTTTCTGAATGTATGAGAATTTAATATGTATATTCGTATATAAATATATTTTATAATATATATGTCTGAATTAGGAAGATTATCCCTTATCCAAATACACTCATTTGGAGAGAAAAAAGCACGTCGTCTTCTTCCATAGATGTTTATTTGTCGTTATCTCAATAGTGGTGATTATCTGTATCCTTTCTAACTAGATAATTGTCATTTTTCATATAATCCACCCATCGTTTCCTTGACCTTCTTCTACCATTACATTCCCTGAAGAAACTCAAACTCTACAGAAATGATACGTATGATTAAATCAAACATTCCCAAAATTATTGCTAGTTAATAAATAATTGTTATCGAACCAATATTTATATTAGTAAAAGTAAGAAATTGAGTATTTGGTAGGAATTTTACCATTGAAATATTTTTCTCTATTATGCTTAAAAAAATCTAAACAGAAGTTATGATCGTTTTCTAGTATGCGCTAGTAGCGCCATCCCTCTTATTCCCGGGGACAATAGCCACTATGTGGAGGGTGAGAGTCGCTATGTCTGGATGCCCGATGGCGAAGGCGTCCCCCAGTTGGTGGACCTCGAGGAACCCGTGGATGTGGCACTTCTGAATAGCAAAAATGGCGCCAACAACCAGTACTGGCTATACTCTAGGTAACTATTTTATTTATTATTTAAATTAAACATAACACGTCTAATTTAAAAAAAAAATCATTTAAATCAATTAGTAGAATTTACATTTTTAAATGTATATTTCTGGCCAAGGATTTACCGATGTACAAAAATGTTATTAAAGGCCCTTAGTAAAGATTTGTTTAAAACATAGGTTTGATTATTCTCAGAGTTTGGGTATTAATTAATTATAAAACTAATAACTTATGAACACAACACAATGAGATTGCTAAATGCTACTTATCTTATTTTGATTTTTTTTATAGGCAGAATCCTACCAATCCTCAAATTATTGTCAATGGCAACGCTAACTCTATCTGGAACTCCAACTATCGCAATAACCGTGGCCTAAAAGTCATCGTTCACGGATGGAACAGTAATGGAAACTCTGGCATGAACCCCCAGATCACATCTGCTTTCCTCGCAGTGCAGGATGTCAATGTCATCGTTGTGGACTGGCGTGCTCTGGCTAACTCCAACTACATAACTGCCACCAACGGTGTTCCCGGCGTTGGGCAGTTCCTTGGAAACTTCCTCGTGTGGCTCATCAACACTGCTGGTGGTAACTGGAACAACGTTCACTTGATCGGCTTCAGTTTGGGTGCTCACGTTGTTGGTAGTGCTGGTCGACAGGCTGGTGGCCGTCCCTCTCGTGTTACAGGTAATTTATTTAAAGTAAAAATATACTCAAACACGTCAATGCTGTGGAAATGTTACAGTAAGTAACTAACCACTAATTAATTTGTTCGTAGGTTTGGACCCTGCTGGACCCAACTGGGGTGGAAACCCCAACGCTTTGAACCCTAACGCTGGTGTATATGTTGAAGCCATCCACACTGACGGTGGTCTCCTCGGTATCTTCGACCGTGTTGCCAACGCTGACTTTTACCCCAACGGTGGCAGGAACCCCCAGCCTGGTTGTTGGATCAGTACTTGCTCCCACAGCAGGGCGCCTGAACTCTTCGCATCCAGTGTACGCAGCAACCATTTCGTCGGAAGATCGTGCGCCAATCTCCAACAAGCACAGAACAACCAGTGCACTGGTGGCACCCTCAATATGGGTAACGGCATTGTCTCGAAACGAGGGTAAGTGTTTGCTACCAATTCATTTACTTTACAGTGACAATAACTTACGAGGCTTGGGTAGTTAAGTTGATCAAAATTAGTAAAAAAAATATGCCGCAGAGAAAGGGTAACTGAAATTAAGAACTTGTATCTATAGTTGTGTACTAACTTTACCGTATTTTTAAAGATGAAGCGGTAAATGGCAGGTTTTTCTAATATTAATCTTTTTTGTTTGCAGAAATGGTATCTACGGTCTCACCACTGGCGGCAACTGGCCTTTCTAATTGGCATAATGATCACAATTGAGTATTTTAATGATTAAAGCATTATTTATTTAAAAAATCATTTTTTTGTTTGAAGTACCCACCTGCCTTCTTGATTAAGAATGGTGAAGACTCAAATAACAAAACTCCTTAAAAGAACTAAGTGTGATAAACGAGATGAAAGTATGATAGAAGTAAGGTGGGAGAAGGAGATGAATACAAATATGGATGGCTGGGCGTGAACGGAAAACTTTAGAAAAGATTAATGTATTTTATGTGGAATGATAAGAAAAAATTATGATGCCAAGTAACAGGGACAGAAAGATAGGAAGATGATAATAATGGTGAACGAAAAAACATATAGTGAGTGATTTGCCAACAATTTCATGCTATAGATAGAAGTATCCTATCATATATATATCCTTACTCTTATATAGATATTATTATGTTTTTATATATCGATTGCTTCACAATCCACATTTCAGATGTAATAACCAAATAATTGCTAAGATCATAATGGGAAACTAGAAAAATTATCGTATCAATTGCAAGAACAATTTCTGATCAATTCTAGTGTAAGTACCACAACAGGGTCACCGAGTGTGTCAGCATGTGTAGATATTGAAGAGATGTACAAACATTTTGATTCAAAAAACATTCAGACAAACAGACTTTCTTTTTATAATGGTGAATCAACCTACGCTTGTTGTTTCACAGTCTTGGACAAGACACACGAGTCCGCTCATCCTCCAGCAACCTACTTCTTACTTTAAATGAAACAAATAATGACACGATTGGTATAAAATATTATGTATTTTTTCGACTTCCGACTGGATAGTAATAACCTAAGCTGATATACAGCGATCTATATGTCACGAAAAATTTAAAACCCAAAATGGTAAAAATAAACTATCAAAAACATAACTTGTAAAAAACCAAGGCTTGCAACTTAGTTCTTCCACCGTAAAAAGTTGAGAGATCCATGTAATATCAAGTCGGTTATTTTATTCAGTCCGTACTTAAGGGACCTTGATGATCTAGATTGACTTTGCAATCGGACTAAACAATCTAATTCAAATACTTGTGATATACATACGATAGTTACCATTTCATCAGGCAGTTCTACACTTGCAAAGATGGTACGCGAGACACCCCAGTATGAGTATAATTTACTAAAACATGACAAAATCCGGTTTGTGTATTATTAAGATATCTTTTATTTATTTATTTATTATAATCTTTATTGTACACCAAATAAACAAAAATACAGGACAAACATTTAAAAGAATAAGTGCACAATGGGCGGTCTTATCGCACAGGGCGATCTCTTACAGACAACCTTTGGATGGACTGAGAGAAAGGAGATAGATTTTTGCCTTAGATCTTTTTTTCATTTGGCTCCTACACCATTTTTTTAAATAAAGTTAAACAATGCACAAAAGGTAACAACAAGTACGTACCGGTTTCATACTTCACAACAACATATGAGACCTGCGTCTCTTCTCAGCCTTTAGTCATGCAAGACTGTTATCACTGTGGGGTATCTTTTTATTTTTTTGGAAAAAATCCTTAAATTTGTAGATACTTATCGTAGGATCAGCCAGTAGATGATTAATTGCTACAATATATATCGTTGAATCTAGTTTTTGCACTTGGCGTTGAATGTCTGAAAATTACACATTGCAAGACTGTAAAATCATTGTAAATGCATATTTTCCTTTTCATATTTCTATCTGGATGGATATCAAATGTAAAGTGGACCGCCCATGGTGACTTCAGACTTTTTTAGTTAATCAGTAGTTAGAAAATTATTAACATAACCAGACAAACAAACTCACATACTTTGAATTTTTTTATATATGTAGTGCATCAATCAAATCAACGTATCGCAGTCGTCATTAGCCGATATTAAGCTCATTGAAAATTTTACACAAATTCCAGCGATGAGATTAACAAACCTATAAATACCATTTCTTTTTCGGCGAATTTAGTTCTGCCTACAATCATGAAATTTTTGGTAGTGTTGGCTGCGTTGGTCGCATGTGAGTTTAACAACTTAATTCGTTCCGGATCTAGGTGACTCGAAATAACAACACACTATTGACATACAAATGTTTCGTGCGGGAATCATATCCACGACACGCAACACAGCAGCCAATAGCTGAACCACTACGCCACCTGTGTCGTCTGTATAAACTATGTACAACCATCATCATCAGCACCATCCTTCTGCACTTATACTAATTTATTTAGATCAGACTCAACATGTCATCTTCTGCCAAACATCCCTATTCAATGTCATCTCAATAGACCTCTTTCCTGGTAACGTTATTGCGATTATCGCACAATTTTACCAGTTTCTTTGACCATCTTCTACCCTTATTACCATTCTCTATAGAAAAACAAACTTATGTAGGTCAAAACTTTTCCGAGATTCAAAACGTGCTGTGACTTTAAAAAAAACACTCTTTATTGCCAACCATTTTCTTATTTCAGATCCAATCAATTCGGTTAGTAAGAGAAACTTTGCCTCATTCAGTATTTAGGAATTTCACCATTCAAATATTTTCTCTATCCTATTTCACAAAAACCTAAACTAAACTTATATTTGTTTTCTAGTATGCGCTAGTAGCGCACTTCCTCTTATTCCCGGGGACAATAGCCACTATGTGGAGGGCGAAAGTCGCTACATCTGGATGCCCGATGGCGACGGCGTCCCGCAGTTGGTGGACCTCGAAGAACCCGTGGATGAGGCAATCCTGAACAGCCGAAATGGCGCCAACAACCAATACTGGCTATTCACTAGGTAAATATCTTGATTACTTTAAAAAATAACATTTTTAATTTAGCAATTATGATTATTTGATAAGTATATCTTCATTACCGATTCCTTTTTATTTTTTTTAAACTAGCTGTGCCCGCGACTTCGTTAGCGTGGACTACAGGATTTTGAATATTTTTTTCTAAAATGTTACTCCTTATTACATCAGCTACCTGCCAAAAAAGTCCCGTTAAAAACAGTCCAGCCATTTCAGAGATTAGCCGGAACAAACAGACAGATAGAGATTTTTTTTTTTTAAATGTTATTTTGGTGCATGTGCCATACATGTATGTATTCATATGCATGTAATAAAAAGCAGTTATTTCAATATTACAAACAGACACTCCAATTTTATTTATATGAATAGATGTATTATAGATAGATTATTAAATGGGAGAATATATCAATGCAAGAATTTATCAAAGATAAAAAATATTATATGAGGTCTTCAGCTAAGGTCCTCTTTAAATATAGGTGTGGGTTTATAGAAGGGCGCGACTTCAAACCTGTAATGAACAATCATTACAAGTTTGAAGTCGCTCTCTTCTACTGATATTTAAATAATAATAAATTCATTATCAAAACAATAAACGTTGAACATAACACAATGAGATTGTGGATACATTACTTATCTTTTTTTTACTTTGCAGGCAGAACCCCACCAACGCTCAAATTATTGTGAATGGCAACGCTAACTCTATCCGGAACTCCAACTACCGCGCCAACCGTGGCTTGAAAGTCATCGTTCACGGATGGAACAGTAACGGAAATTCTGGCATGAACCCCCAAATCACATCTGCATTCCTCGCAGTGCAGGATGTCAATGTTATCGTTGTGGACTGGCGTGGTCTGGCTAACTCCAACTACATAACTGCCACCAACGGTGTTCCTGGCATTGGACAGTTCCTCGGAAACTTCCTCGTGTGGCTTATCAACACTGGCGGTGGTAACTGGAACAACGTTCACTTGGTCGGCTTCAGTTTAGGTGCTCACGTTGTTGGTAATGCTGGTCGACAGGCTGGTGGCCGACCCTCTCGTGTTACAGGTAATTTATTTAAACTGCACATGTAGGTACTCAAACGTTTTAATGCTGTGGAAATGTGATAATAAGTGATTAACTACCAATTTATTGATTTTTCCTAGGTTTGGACCCTGCTGGACCCAACTGGGGTGGAAACCCCAACGCTTTGAACGCCAACGCTGGTGTATATGTTGAAGCCATCCACACTGACGGTGGTCTACTCGGTATCTTCGACCGCATTGCCAACGCTGACTTTTACCCCAACGGTGGCAGGAACCCCCAGCCTGGTTGCTGGGTCAGTACCTGCTCCCACGGCAGGGCGCCTGAATTCTTCGCGTCCAGCGTCCGCACTAACCACTTTGTCGGAAGATCGTGCGCTAATATCCAACAAGCTCAGAACAACCAGTGCTCTGGTGGCACCTTCAACATGGGTAACGGCATTGTCTCAAAACGAGGGTAAGTGTTGGCTACCAATTTTATTACTAGATTTTAATTTTAAAAACAATTTGGAAATTAGCACCAAAAGTGATGATGACAACAACCGACATACAAAGCTTTGGGAGTTAAGAAAATCAAAACCAGTAAAAACAAGAAAAATATATGGCACAAAGAACGGGCCAGGTTATGTGCTACAAAAATGATCCAATGTTTACTTTGTTATCTATTCTTAGAGTTAAAACTAAAATGACATCAAAAACATAAATTGTAGAAAAACTAAGGCACATAATTCTATTCCTCTACCGTAAAAAGTTGTGAGATCAATGTAATACGAAGTCGGTTAATTTATTCAGTCCGTACTGAAGGGAACTTAATGACCTAGATTGACTTGGCAATCAGACTAAACAATCTAATTTATTAAAACACGTATTATTTATACCTGCTGCAGTTATAATTCTTTAACTGCTGGTTCAAATTGAATGAAATTTTAAATATACCGTGTTTATACAATGCCTGCTTGGTTATTGAAAATTCAGGCATCTGGATTTATACACAATAAAGTCATAGGGGATCGAAAATGGCCTAAACTGTTTCCAGAAAAGAATGTTGCGTCCGTGTCTCTTTTTTGCTTGCCTTGCACTGCTGTGCCCCCTAATATAGGCAGTGAATAGCATTTTTTTCTAATATTGGCCTCTTGTCTTTGCAGAAACGGTATCTTCGGTCTCCGCACTGGCTCCAGCTGGCCCTTCTAAAGGATATAACGATTATGACTGAGTATTATAAAGATTAAAGCATTATTTATTTAAATGTATATTTATTTGTTTTGTAGTACCTACTTCCATGATATAGAATGACAAAGACTCAAGTGGCAAGGCTACATATTCGACAGTTAAGTGTGCTAAACGAGGTGAAAGTATGATAGAAGGATAGTGGGAGATGGATATGAATACAAATATGGCCAAAGAATAAAACGTAGAGATTGTGTAAAGAGTATGAGTCGTATGTATGTAAGAAAAGAGAATTAATGATGGCATGACGGGTGACAAGACGAAATAGAAGAAAAAAGCATGTTACGCCGACCCCAAAAAACAAACGACTAGAGCAGGAAGATGATGATAGGTAAAAAAAACAGGGAATCAGTGATAATGGAAGACAAAGTTTTGTGGTGGTGCCAAGTAACAGGGACAAGAAAATGATAATAATGGTGAACAAGAAAGCATCAAGTGAGTGACTTGCCAGATATTTCATCTACATAGTAATCCTGGACAAATACTTTTTGGACCACACATTAACACTCTCACCGGTCGTATACGTAAGCTTATCTCTGTCTTTAAAACCCTGCGGCATGTAGCTACCCAACACTTCAATTATCCGTAACGTATACTTTGATATTTGCCAGTCAATCCTCATATACTGTATCTTTTGCTGGGCCACCCCATTCTTTGCAGCACCACTACTGCAAAACCTATACTCTGAAGATCGCACACAGAGCAATTCTAAAAGTCACCACATTCAGACCGATTTTTTTCCCAACTACCGAACTCTATAGGTACTCGTAATTCGTGCAACTTACTCAATGTTAGACAATAATATGTCCTAAATTATTATGATCCTACTTCAACACAAAACAAATCGTTTCAAGAAAATCTCCAAACTTCGTAAAGACCTTATCTGCACACTCTCACCGGCACGTACAGTTTTTATTAAAACAATGGCTTTTTACCTTGGCCTATCACTTTAAATAAAATAAATGCAATCATCTCTATTTACAGCTTAAAATACCTGTAAAAATCTGTCCGCTCGTACCTACGGAATCTAAACTTCGACATTAACACAAAAATGCATTACATAGAACATAAAAAATACATAATTTATATTTTAGTTTAGTTTAGTTTTTAATTGTCTTTATTTTAATTTTTTAAATAATGATTATATACTTTTGACTAAATACACGTCCTAGATACAAGTCAACCAACAACCGATGACAGAGGATCGTAACTGTCTCTTTTAAGCACAGGCTACTTCGTAACCTATCTAAAAAAGCAGTACTGCACCCATGTATAACCAAGAATATACATAAACTAGTTCTAAATTTATCAATTATTATCTCTTTATTTATCATCTTCATGTATAATTTATGCCTTTGACAATATAACTTATAAAAAACCTAAGGCTTAAAACTCAGTTCTTCTACCGTAAAAAGTGGTGAGATCCATCTAATACCAAGTCGGTTAATTGATTCAGTCTGTATTTAAGGGACCTTGATGACCTAGATTGACTTGGCAATCGCATCTATATCACAAGAAATACGTATTTATATTAAAATAGATTGTTTAGTCCGATTGCATAGGTTATTGATAAAAATAAGGAACATTGTAGGGCCCAGTACACTCCCCTGTCCTACGCCACACAAAGTTGTTTCTTCTAAGCTCTAGTAAACTCCCTTATTTTTACTGTTTGTTATCGGTTATTCAGGTAAAATTTGAACGAATCGAGAGGGTGCCTCTTATGCCAATGTTCGAGCCTGTGCAGAAGTACCGGAACTGATACTGTGTCAAAGGTCTTTTTAAAGTCGAGAGAAATTGCCAGCCTATAGTTTGACAGGTCTGATCTATCGCCATACTTACACAGAGGCGTTACTAGGGCTATTATGAAGGCATCTGGAAAAGGCGCTGACGTTCAAGTTTATCGAGCTTCAAAAGTTTGGAGGTATACGTAACAGAGGGTAAAGTCCCGCAAACCTCCGTTGAAAAGCGAGGATCCTCCGACCAGACAGGTGTTATAGTCTGGTGGGCTACTGCCCAATAGATGATTTCGGGCTGTTCTATATGTTCTAATCGAGCGTAGGACTTTAATACTCTACTTCTTACTCTATTTTTTACTTTTCTTCTTTCCTTCTTCTTTTCTTTGTAGAGTGGCGACCGGCTCTTTACCTCCTATTATTTACAAGGGAGCCGTCATTCCCATCAGCCCTACGGTAAAGGACCTCGGTTAACATCTTGACTTGACGCTTAGCTAACAGTGACAGGTGTCTAGTGACTGTCAACGAGTCAACGGGACTTTGCGGTGTCTGTATCGTCTGAGGAACTTTTGCCTGCAAATACGAAGACAATGCTCGTGCAGACTTTAATTTTCCCTATTATCGACTATGGTGATGTGTGCTACTATGACCTGAACGCAGTCTTGCTGGATAAGCTTGATAGGCTCCTGAACAACTGCATCAGGTTCATTTTTAACCTGAGGAAATATGACCATGTATCAAGCTTCAGATCGGAGCCCAAATGGTTACCTATTCGCCAAAGAAAAAGTTTGCGAGCTTTGACAACTCTATTCTCTTTGCTTAACTCTCCTACCCCTCCTTCTTATCTTATATCACACTTTCAATATCTCTGTTCTTTACACCCCAAGAATTTGTGTTCTTCTAACAATCCATCATCTCCTACTGCTTTGTCCTTCTCATACTTCTGATTATGTTCATTCCTCCTTCTATATTCAGCCCATCCTTCTGTGGAATTCGCTACCTCTTGATATCAGGATGGCCACGAGTCTGTACGCATTTAAGCGGAAGTTGCGGAATTACTATCTAAACAAATAGCAGAATCATCTCTAAACTCCTTTACTGTATATATATATATATATATTTATGTATGTATAGCTATATATTTTATTAAATATGCATGTATGTTTAGTTTTAGCTTTATATAATTTTGTAATACTTGTTTTGATAACATTTTCTTTTTTTTTATGCACCTGCCATTTTGTCTCTGCACTACCCTGGGTTGACTGGAAGAGAATAACTAAGGTATTAAGTCCGCCCTTGTATCTTGCATGAAAATTAAATAAATAAATAAATAATGGCGCCATGCAGTATTAGTTCTTATGTGGCGCCATCGATGCCGCTACTCGTTTTATGCTTTTTGATGACGTTGTTGAAATAATTTCGATATCTTTTGTAGGTAATAAAATGTAATAAATTTTTATGCATGCTATTTCGCCAACTTAAAAGCTTTTTATATATGGATTCAAATACGCATAAAAATGACGATGAGTGATAATGAGACATCACAGATGATCGTGGGTGATACATCCCGTTTGCGGTCAGCAATGTACAGACCCTGCCTGTCCAGAGCGTCTAGTTTAGTCTGAGTCCATTTGAGTATGCCAAAAGAGTACATTAAATCAATAAATTTATTATTCTAATTATGTTTTAATATATCTCAGGACCATGAGATATATCTCAGGACCATGAGGTCCTGGGCTCCAAGTCTGCTATTTTCATAAATTCGTCATTCCAACACGATCCAATTGTCATTTTGCTAAAAGTTTGTAATCTGCTAATTCATAATGATCGATCATTGATCGGTCAATGGTCTTGTAATAGAATTGTGGTAGAATGATAATTTCGAGCATATTAAAACCAATAACTGCACAATAACGTTCTAATGGTAAAACACTGATCAAAGAGATCAAATAAACTGTCAAAGTTTTAGGAGACTACCGCAAACTTCAAATATTCATTTGTCAATATGTACGAGATTACCATTCTATGTCACTACTTTCAATGGAGTGTCAGTGGTTGACCATTGGAAAGTCATAATGACGCCATTATATTAGTACATTACCAAACTTGTCAAAATCGACAATTATGACACCAATGATAGACCATTGTGACACTATTGTAATAGCAGACTTGAGGCCCTGCACCTTTAGAAGGCGTACAAGGGGCCGAAACCAACTCACAGAGGAATGTGATACCAAACGACGATTATCCCTGTACGCGCTATGCTAGAGCACCCAAGGGCAAACTCCAGATGGGGGACAACTATGGCGACGTATGGAAAGCAAAGATAATAGGGCTATGGTTTTTGAAGTCCTAAGTGGACCGGTAAAATGGAACTATGTTAAGACTATGGCCCCCGCCTGAACAATGTTAATAATATCCATCGATAAAAGGCTGGGGATAACTTGCACATTCAATAAATAGGCCTCCAAAAGCGGTCGCTAGCACAAAATGACGTAGCAACAAGAGAGCAACATATTCTGAGGTGCTTGAGGAGTAGACAGGTATATCGCGGCTATCAGGAGAATCCCGAAAGCACAGTCAAGATCTCTACCAACACCTTACGGTATTATACCGTACGGTATTGACCCTCAAAAATAAATTCAAAGAAATCGATATATTGACACTGCCTTCTCTTTATAACTTAGAAAGTATTTTGTATGTCCGTAAAAACCTAGGACTTTTCAAAATTAGAAGCGATTTTCATAACATAAATACTTGTAGTAAACACGAAATTATATTACCCAAATGGAGATTAGCCAAGACCAGTAAGTCATTTTTAGTAAATAGCATACGCTTTTATAACAAGCTACCAAAAGCGGTGACTGAACTTAGCGAAGGAAAGTTCAAAACCCATATTAAGTGTGCCTTAACCAAAAAAGCATATTACAAGGTTAAAGATTATGTCGAAGACACGCTTGTTTGGCAATGACTGCCTCTGCACTTGTGGCCCCCTGGTAACTCATAATATTGTGCGAATGTATCTATTAACTGCTCCATCTTTGTTGTAACATTTTTTTTTTCTAACACATTGCTTTTGCAATATTTTTTTTTTAATATTATCTGACTCCAACCACATTAAATTCGTTAGTTTTTCTTTTTTTGGTTGTTAACGTCTCATTTATTGACAGTTGTAATTATTATTATTTTTTCTACCTTTTTTTTATATACCCTCTTTTTATAATGTAAATGGAAGAACACTGTAGACTCCACGAATTCATAGATTACTTCATATTTTGACTCACTTTTTTTAGATGATTATTTTTATTATGCTTTTGAGTACAATATAGACCGGTTTACATTGTTCTTAAATAATACCTTTTAATACTGTAATATGGAAATATTGTAAGTACAACCATTTTTTTAAAAGAGTAACCATGGAGTTTCTTGCCGGTTCTTCTCCATAGGAAACGACCAATTTCGAACCGTGCACTAGCTTCTGACGTTTTACAACTGCCCATGTAGGCCTATGTGAAATAAAAAACTTTTGACTTTGACTTGACTTGACTTGGTACATCCTTCACTCGAGCACGTTTGTTCTTGCGAATCTCGACTCAAGCAAGTTAATAAAGGCAAGAGAGAGTGCGAGCTCTATTCCTCGTCAGTGTTCCTTACGGCCGGCCATGAAGAACAAAAATTCTCCCGGGTCTCCCAGGATTTATCGGTTCCGTGGGGTCACTAACGCTCTACAGTTCGCCATAAAACCTCCTTGCGGATTTTATCTCTCTTATAGAAAGATTATTTTACTATCCACATTTCATACATACTAACTAAATAACCAGTGTAGATCATAATGGGACCATAAACTAGAAAAACTATTATATAAATTGCAAGAACAATATCCGATCAATTACGGTGTAAGTTCCTCAATATATCCCTCCGAGTATGCCTGCATGTGTAGATGTTGAAGAGATTTAAAAACATCTTGATTCAAAAACATGGTATAAAAGGTAACAATAAGTACACACCTTATTCATGTTTCACAT
Source organism: Mythimna ferrago (assembly GCA_910589285.2). Lineage (NCBI taxonomy): Eukaryota > Metazoa > Arthropoda > Insecta > Lepidoptera > Noctuidae > Mythimna > Mythimna ferrago. The sequence continues at coordinate 30,738,948 of OU342674.1, forward strand.
CAGAATGTGAGACCTGCGTCTCTTCCCCGCCTTCATTCGGGTGTGTATAATCTTTTTTTTTAGGAAAAATCCTTAAATTTGCAGACAGTTCTCGTATGACCAATCAGTAGATGATTAATTACTACGATATGTGTCAATAAATCTAGTCTTTGCACTTGACGTTGAATGTCTGCACACATTGACCCATTGTAGGACTGTAAAAGTATTATATTTTCCTCTTCATGTTACTATCTGGATGGATATCAAATATAAGGTGGACCTCCTCATGGTCACTTCAGACTTTATTATATAATCAATAGTGAGACAATTATTAACATATTCTGACAAACAAACTTACACACTATTCGTTTTTTTAATATATGTAGTGCATCAATCAAATTGTCGATACTCGATACCGACTACGTAAATATTTTGTATGGCAAATTTTGTTTCCGTAAGTGACCGCTAGAGGCGCTGTAAAATTTGCCATACAAAATATTTACGTAATCGGTATCGTGTATCGACAAATACTATTGCTTTAAACTCATGGTAGAGGTACAGGCGCAGGACCAATGGTGTTACGTATTTTCCGAGGTACGGGTTTTTTTTTTTGTTGGAAATCATCCGATGACTTCTCTCGCTCTAGGGCGGAGCGAGAGGGCGTGCGTGTACTTTTACTGATTAAAACTCACTTCTATGTTCCTTTGTTGCCCTGCGGTCCAGGAATCCAAGTTTTCCTTTCAGAAGCGAAGCCAACAAAGATAAGAGCGGAAGTGTCTTTGTACCAACAGAGACACTCCCGCCTGACCACCTCTAAGTTCATTTTTGTTTAAACTCAATTTTTTTTTTTAGTGATCAATCAGAAATGACCGCGATGGTACATAGTTAGGTTTAGTATAAAAGTATTTATAGTTAATATTTAAGTTTGCTATGTAATTTGTTAAACCAATAAAATAAAAGTGTATTCAAAACAATAATAATAGCAAAATTAAAGATTTTAAGTAACCCCTGACGCATAAAATCTATAAAAAGTAAAAGAACTGGTTAGGGCAAATCTAATGAGCCCAATCTCGATGGATTTACTAGTATCTAACCATTCCAGGGTTTCATCAACTACCTCCCAGTTCTATCATCAAGTCCTCGTCATAATGAGAAATGTATAGAACTGGTTAAGACGAATCTAATGAGCCCAAACTTGATGGATTTACTAGTAGGCATTCCAGGTTTCCATCAGCCACATCCTAGTTCTACCATCAAGTCCTTTTCATCATGAGAAATGTATAGAACCAGGTTAAGACGAGTCTAAATGAGCCAAAACTGGATGGGTTTACTAATAGGCAATCCAGGGTTACTTACCATCGAGCTCCATCATCACACCAGCTCAATGGCTCGAGCATGTTCATTACTCATGAGTATTTCTGCAGAGCTAGAAAACCACACTATTGCGACTTTTGCTGATGACACTGCTATTAAGGCTACAGGATCAAATCATAGAGAAGCAGTAGAAAAAGTTCAATTAGCAGTGAACAAAATTTATGACTGGACACAAAAATGGAAGATCAAGCTAAATGAGTCAAAATCAATTCACGTTGACTTCACAAACAAACGGTGCAACTACCACCCAATCTACATAAACGGTACGCAAGTGCCTTATGCTAATACAGCCAAATATCTTGGCATAACTCTCGACGCCAAGCTGCGATGGAAAGCTCATGTCAAAAAGAAAAGACAGGAACTCGACATACGCTATAAAAGCATGTATTGGTTACTCGGAAAGAAATCCTGTTTATCATTACACAATAGATACAAGCATATTTTGATGCCAATTTGGACGTATGGTATCCAACTCTGGGGCTGTACTAAACGGAGCAACATCAAAATAATACAACAGTTCCAAAATAAAGTACTCAGGGATGCTGTAAAAGCACCTTGGTACATCAGAAATGACGACCTCCACCGTGACCTCAAAATGGAACTCGTCACCACCATCATTCAAAAATTTGCTGAAGCCCACGAACACAGACTTCACCGACACGTGAATGTTGAGGCTATACAGCTGTTAGACAATACGGACCTATTGCGTAGACTAAAAAGAACTAAACCTTTTGAGTTAGTGTAGTGTTTAAAGTTAGTGTATAATAGTGATCAATGCTGTGCTATGCATATTATACATGAACAAAGTGTTTTTATCAATATCAGACTCTAAGAAAGTGCTATGGACTTCTATAAGTGCTAAAGGACGCTATTCTTAGTTTAAGCAAAACCGTATAAAAATAAGTTAGAGTTAAATTACTTATTAGTCTTTTAGGCTAGATTGTAATCAATTATTAAGAAATTTATTCTTTATAATAAGGAAAAAAAAATGAGTATTTCTAATATTAAGTTACACATACGTTTGAATGTAAAATAAAAACTTATTATGTGTTTAAAATCTCTACTGCACCTAACAAACGAGCTGATGACCTTGAACACCTGAACAGATCTTCATAAATTGTATTTAAGAACCATCTCGGTAACGTCAGCTTTCCATTAAAAAAATCCGCATCAAGATCGGTCTTTTCGCTGATAAAGACAGACAATTCTCTAGAAAAAAAAACATACATTCAGCCGAACATAGAACCTCCTCCTTTTCGAAGTCGGTTAATAAAATAGCAGGACATGATGAAGGTCAAAATTAGCGTGATTTTGGTATTTCACGTAAAATCTTATCTTGCGCGTGCCAGTGACGTCAATACCACTGATCGCTTGTTTGGATGGAAAATACTAAATAGTACATATCATAATTAATGATACAAATCAGTAATAATACGTACAGAAGATAATTCTGTTATTATTGTGGGTAACTTTTGTTTTGGTTTTCGTAGGCGGTCTGTAAATGGTACTGCAAGCACGTTGAGACGTTGGACCCAGTTGCCATTAATATATCTTTGATATTCGTTACGGATAGTCAGAAGACAGGAAATCTGACATTCGTTTCACCAAAGCGTATCGTGCTACACAATTACTGGGTTGTGAACTCCATGTTAAAATACTGGTATCCAACTGTATCCAGCATAGAGTGGAAGCTGATCCCAACATAGTTAAGAAAAGGCAAAGTAGATTTATTGATTGAGGTGAAACTTTTAGACGGCTCCAGGGCTTTGGGGACAAGTCTAGGGAGTGAGGGAGTTTTACATCTTAAGACTCTATCTTAGGTACCTCTTATTTTTAGTCATTGGAGACATTCTGGGTGGGGTATAGGTATAGTGGTTTTGGTGGAGAGAAGTCATCGGATGATTTCCAACCAAAAAAAAACCCGTACCTTGGAAAACACGTAACGCCATTGGTCCTTCGCCTGATTTCCCTTGGGTCACGACGGATTGCCGCCCCACCGGACTATGGCAATAAAGGAATAGAGAGTGCACCTGTGTATGCGCACGCACTTGTGAACTGCGAAAATCGGTCGAGAGGATTATAGTGGTGCCTGTACCAGATCCAATTTAACTGCTTCACAGTTCTAATGGAACTATCTACCACAGTCTATACTGGTTCTTTATTTATTATTTCTGCTATACGGAGAATGAAACAATCTATTTATTTGTAAAAATCTGTATACTATGCAGAAGAAATCTTATCACCTCACATGCGAATAAAATAGTACAATGTTTGATGACGTGCAAAATTGTAAATCAACGTTATCATTTTAATCGCCACCTGAGGCGCGTAGTTTTTGTTTAGATTTTAAATCAACAATTAAAACCTATAGATAAGCAATAAACTGGATTTTCCAAAGTAATTTGGTTATCAATGACTAGCTCTTGTCAATAACTTCATGAAAATTATACCACTGGAGCGTAATTATTTCGTTCTGAAGAAGCAAAAAACTAAGTAACTAAAACTATTTTCCCTTATTCTTATCCAGTCCATGGTATATCTGCTTTCAATCTAAGTACAAACGTTACAGCGTGATTGATTACAACAAACATACCTACAAACTTACAAATCACACTAATATTATATAGACGAAAGTTTATAGATACGTGTGTATGTTTGTCAATCCCTACGCGTCCGTGAACCTATGCTTTCCTCCACTGATAACTCGCGGCGATAAATAATTATCATTTAATTTGAAAACATATATATAACTTACCTAAGGTTATACCAAGGTTTTGAATAGTAGATTATGTGATTAGGGGATAAAGCAGTGTCTTTAAGTCGCGGGCGGCATGTTGAATTCCGAACGAAACGAATGTTGCTAATTTTGATCCCGAACGTCAGTAAGGGATGTATATAATTAGCATTACGACGGAGTTAATAAAGAAACCTAAGTGAAGTGAGGAATTCAAGCTTCCCAAGACAAAGATAGCTTTATCCCCGTGTTGGATACTCTACTTTTTACACCATCTGTGAGATAATGAAAAGACAATTTAGTCGACCAAATCATATATTAGAAAAATACAAGTATTATATTTACAAGTTCATCAAACAAACCAAATTCACTACTCCAAGATTCTATAGTTTCAATTTTCTATAACACGCCCGGCAGTAAGCACGTTTTACTCTGTTATTTTTTTTTTTTTTGTTAGTGCCCAGTTTGAATTTTGAATAAACTTTTTTGATGCACGTATATTTTAATTCACATATTATGTTGAAGATTTTTGATGTTCCAAATTCAAATTTCACATTATTCCATATTTATCGCCCTGCATTATCTCCCTAGGGATAGAATGACTAGCTTAAGTTTTTATGACATATAATAGTACATTATGATATAAGTGTGTAATGTTAGTGATTACCATCGAGGCGGAATTAAGACCCGAGCCATGGCGAGGGTCTTAAGAGAGCCGAGAACTCACGTGTATTAAACGACGTTTTTCAATACACTTGTGAAGAAAATAACTGTAAAACTAGGAAACTTTTGTGGCGGTAAAAATCTGTTTTCATATGCGCGCCCATATTTTTTTTTTTTACCTTTCAATACACTCACTGGAATGAATAAACGGGGGTTGACCATCGACTCGTGGGGGACGACCTGCGCCCAGCCTGATACGGTAAATGTAATATAATTACGGCGGGGGAGAGGTTTAACAATAAGGTTTTAACTACATTATAGCACTAGTGCGTAATGGTAATCAAAATGTCACAGTTTGATAACAAGGGCCATTATGTACCTAAGTGCAGTGCAATAAGAGTCACTTTCTGAGCAAGTGTATTGAAAAAGGGCATTATAGAACAGGTGGTGTAAAAAATACATTATCTGTGATAAAATCTAATGTACCTTATTAACTACGCGATTTTCATTTTTACCTACATACATAGGTGTACATCGAGAATAACACACCTGCTTCACTTGCATTGTTCCTAATCTAATCAACCAACTGGCCTAATTAATAAGTTATTTAAGTTCCTACTGGTATGAATCAGTCAATTAATACAACAATTATAATATCCTAAGGCTTTATATTATATTATGATTGTTTTACTAATTGACTGATTCATACCAGTAGGAACTTGAATAACTAGAGCACTAGAGATAGCTGAACTGCAAGTAGGGCATGGGTTGTAGGACTGTTGAATGAGTTACCGCGGCCCTGAAACGCCCTTTAGTAACTGAAGGAACACGGTTTCTAGCTAGGTGATATTTATTCCAACCCCAAAAAGAACCGTAGGCGCGGGCTTGCGGACGGCGAGCAATGGGTAGCTTGCTGTCCGACCGTCCGGTAACTGTACGGACCGAGCCCGAGTCGTCGACGGCGCGCACTGTTCCCGCGCGCCTCAAGGAGTTCGAAGGTCGAAGCCTACTGGGGCCCGGGTTAGCTCCGAAAGGTAGCTCGGCCCTGGTATGAAAGGCAAGAACGAACGGGGTGGATTTTTTAGTCAATAAGAGTCTGACATTATTTCCCGCTCCGCCCAAAGGCGGGGGATGTTATTTGGATGATTTTTACTCACCAAAAAAAAACCCCAAAAAGAAAAACTAGAACATGTTTAACTATAGTGTTTGTATATTTGGGCTGTTTTCGGACATCCAGGAAGAGATTTCTTGGCGTTTGCCGATAACATGGTATTGGTGGCCGAGAGTATTCTTAATAACGGCCAATCTTCTCGGATGGAAGATTGGCCGTGTGGTGACATACTGGAGAATATTGGTCTAAAATTGATCAGAACCAAATCTGAATACTGGTTCTCCGTATTTGAATAGATAGAAAGAGAAAGGAAGGCAAAGAAAATGTTGATGGATAATAGTGTCATGAAAAAATGGAGGAAAGATTGAAATAAAAAAACATACACTCCCCACAGGAAAAATCATTTGATAATTTTCCACATAGGAAAGGGTATGAGCCTTAGTAAAAGACCCGATGAAACTAACGCAAATGACAAGACAAGAAACGTGGAAGCTTTTATTGATGGTAGATCAAAAACGGTAGATCAAGGACATCTCATTCGTAACTGTAGGTTGTGGTCTTAATTGCTTTTATAATGCATTAGCTGACCCTTCGAACTTCGTACCACCTAACAGTCAATGAATGTAATATATCTTTCGATATAGTCAACTGGTTGCGATGAAACAAAGCCTAAGTAATATATCAAATTACATACAATTTTAATGTATAAAAGTTGTCTACATAGATTTCGAACATTTTACGTGATGCGCGCACAATTAAAAACTTCTACAGATTTATTATTTGTATATGTTACTTTAAAAGCTCGAACTATGGTAAATCTTAAGATTTTCCAGTACAACCTAAGATTTACCGACATGAGTTGGTAAATGTAAGTATTTATTATAATGGGTCAATTTTTTCGGGCTTTTACCATTACGATTAGGTACATGCGAGGTTTTACCAATGTGGGCTGGTAAATGTTTATTTTTTTAACATTCTAAATAAGTATTTAGAATGTTAAAGCAGTAAAAAAAAACACAAGTAAAATTATCTTCTCACAAACATAACGCTTACGTTGACCAATCTAACTGAATCTGTATATTTCTTATTATTTGGTATTTAACAAACGAATACAAAGTTAACGCTTATATTAGCTAGTCTAATTGAATCATTATTCTTCTTATTATTTGGCTTTTAACAAACAAAAGAGGCAGTGTGCAGGTAGCGGTGGCGGCTGACTGCCCACGAGTACAAGTCGATGCGCTTTAAATGTTATGACATGATTTTTTTCAACATTTACCGTGCCTTTAATGTAAATCCTAAGATTTACCAAGTGAATGGTGGTAAAAGTTCGAATCGCAAACTTTTATGGACATTTACCATTTATAATTGGTAAATCTTGGGTTTTACTGGAAAATATTAAGATTTACCGTAGTTCGAGCTTTTACAGTAACATATGGATTAATAGCGCAAAAAGATTTGTTATCATTTTTACACGTGTGGCGTGATTAATTGTGGATTTGATTTTTATATATGATTAATCGTTTTGTAAAATCCCACAACTGAGGTGAGATACGAGCGAAACATAAAGACCTACGCACATTATAGATGCAGTAAGCCGCAGTGCAGTTGCTCGCAGAACAGATGGCCGTTGGGGTCGAGAGGTTCTGGAGCGCCGTCTGCGTACCGGAAAATGCAGCGTTGGAAAGCTTCCTACAAGGTGGACCGATGACCTGGTGAAGGTTGCGGGAATCCGATGTATGCGGGACGCACAGGATCGTTCATTGTGGCGACACTTGGGGAGGCCTATGTCCAACAGTGGACGTCTATCGGCTGAAATGATGAAGCCGCAGTGCACCATATTGCAAATGTGTATCAAATCAAAACTCACTACAGGAAATGAAAGTTGGGTACGCCATAATTGCGACCCCATTGAGACGTGGGGTCTTTAAGGAGTGGTTAGAGAGGCACTGCGGCATCGTCAATTTCCGCCTGTCTGACGCAGGTCCTCACCCGACACGACCAGTTCAAGACATTTCTATTTCAGGTTCAGGCGGAAGAAATGCCCGGGTGTCACCATTACGTGTATTGCTCAGAGGACGTGGAAGTCTACTCATTTGGTGGAAGTCTACCCAATTAGGGCGAAACACCACCGTGTCCTCGTGTAAGTGATTGATGTCGGCGACCTTTCGCGTCTGGCTCTGGTTCAGGTCATGGTCTAAGCGAGAGAGAATGAGTAGCAGTCGATTCCTCCTACGAGGCAGTAATGCGAGCAAAGAACCACAAACGTGTAGGAAGGAATGGGCTGTTTGTAGGGAATTCAGACTGTCCAGAGAACCAAGCACGTCCCGGTAGAGCAAGCTGTAAAGACATACGCAGCCACGCAATTGCCGGGAGTGTCTCCAATGGTCCGTATGCTGCAAGACGGGTAGGACCTACAGTGGTGGGAGGTGGGCTTTGTCCAGAAAACCACTGGAATCTTTACATATCTTATAGAGTTAGCCACTGGCAGCAAATCGGCCATGTCACGCCCGCAAGCAAGTACGCGCGAGTGTACGTGCAAGCGCGAGCCTTAAAAAGTTTCTGCATTCAGATATCTCAAGGTTGATCATTAAATTAAAAACCAGAATACTTGAATACAGGGTTTACTTTTCGAATGACACGAGCTCATCATCATCTTCGTGTCCTTGTCCCATATTACTTAGGGTCGGAATAAAACTACTATTAGTGCTTGACTGCGATTTCACAATGATTCATTTAATTTAATAGTTTGACGCAAATTGGCTCCGGTCTAATATAACAAAGACTCTATCTAAGTGTCCCCGCAGACGGACTACAAAAAAAGCCGCTTCAAGATTATTTTTGAGGCGGCGTTTTATTGTGGCGCGCTTAAGGGCCAAGCGCCCGAAAAGTGCCATAAAACAGTGATTTTCTGAGGCCTACTCCTCCGTAACGGCTAGGTCAATATTGGTTTGAAAAAAATATATGTTTATTATAGATTCTTGATCAACATTATTAACATTTGATTTTTTCGTGCTATTAATACTTTTGTCTAAAAAAAATATTTAGCAATTTCGTAACTTTTCGCAACTTTTCCCTACTCCTTCGAAACAGCTTGGATCTTTAGCAACATTTTTGCACATAAAAATTGGTGGGTTAATATTCGTCAAAGTGAACATTGCATATGTAAATCAATCAATATCTCGCAGAGAAAATGGATTTAAAGCGCTTTCCGGGCGCTGCTGGACGCAAATAAATGCACAGATTTGCGTACTGCCGCCTAGGCGAGTGCGAGAGTTGCGTTCACATAATTTCGGCCAGATGGTTCAAGGGACTATACGCCTTAAGTTTTGCCATGATTTTTCCTGCTTTTGTAGAGTGAAAGGGAGTGTCGCACTTTTTCAGTTGCCCTTTGCGAGGGCCAGGATAACTCGTTCGAAAAATCCGCAGCCCTGGCAGGTATCGGCCCTAACTGGTTCCGCCAATCTTGATGACATCTCTTTGAACGCACGTAGAGCGTAACGCGCGGTCGACCTCGAGCTTGGTCCTTATCGTACAAACGGATGGCAAGCTACCCATTACTCGCCGTCGACAACCCAGATGCCGCACCATCACCGCAGCCACTTCATCGATCGCCGTCGGCGGCGTCGTTTATCCTCAGGCACTCAGTTTGTGGAGACTCAAAAGGAATCTTGAAGCGGCTTTTTTATATGGCCCGTGTGCTGGAGCCAATTTCAGTCAAACTATAAAATGATATGAATCATTGTGAAATCGCAGTCAAGCACTAATATCAATTTAAAAAATATATATATATAGCCTCTTTTTGGAGAAACTTCATTTGGTACGTCTCTTTTATTTGTTTTGTGCGATAATCGAAGTCGTGACGACACGGAGCGCTTCAGCCACACCCTCAATCACTGCGCTAACCATCCCATCAACTGTATATTTGTTTATTTACAGTACTTGAACTAAGACTATTAGGATCTAACATTTACAGTAGTCTTTGTTTAAAGTTTGAAACAAAGAATATTATTAAGTTTTTCACATCAAATAGTTACTGACCTTACCATTTATCTAATAATCGTTAATAAAATTAAACTGGAATGTTTCCCCATTTAATCTAAGGTCAACTTGCATTTGAACTACTGAGTTATACCTAGAAAAACTGATATCTATTCGATACACGATAAAATACTGATCATTATCACGACAAATGTGTATAATCACATATAAAACACCTTGTTTCGAATTAATACAATTACTTCATAGTTATTTGGTCTACCCGATAGTGCGTCTCTCTTGAGTGTTATGAAGTGCTTGTTACTGTTATCCGTCGCTATAGCAGGTAAATTAGGCTAAATAAATAAACTATTAATTTAATAATCCTATTTATTATAAAATGCGCATCAACAAAAGAAACGCGACAAACAGGTTTTTATACACTTCACTGCTAGACATAGGCCTACCACAAGCGTCGTCGTGACATCAAATTTAAAATGAAAAAAAAAAATATATTTTTATGTGAGACAAACAGTAGGAACCAGTCATTATGGCGAGTCTTGGGGGAGGCGCATGTGATATATCCAACAGTGACTGAAATAATGATACTCAATATTATTATTATATCTTGCCTATACTGTCCCACTGCTGAGCTAAGGCCACATTATATACTCATAAAAGTAGTTAAAATCAACGATATTTTCAAGCTAGAATAAATCTAATCAGTGCTAAAATAAATCTCACTTAAATACCAAAATATTCAGTTATTAGTTTTTGTCCATGTTTCTCAACATTTACTCGTAGTTAGACAAACATTAAAGCAACGACAAATACCAACCTAACCTTTGTGATATTAAAAGTAGATCTTTCTTCAAAACTGAAACAAGCCGAAAACCTTATCAGCACGTACACAATTGACAATTTGCCATAAAAGATATTCCTTATGATGAAAGATTTTCTAATAAAAAATATAATCGTAAATACTATTTACAAATGTAACTTTTTACTTAGTTACCGCGGTTGCTGCTACCAGCGGCTTCGTCCGCATAAAAGTAAACAATTGTCCCAAGAGAATATACTCCCGGGATAAAAAGTATTATAAAGTATAATATATGTTATTCCAGCTAATCTACCCGCTTAGCCGTTCGAGCGTAAAGAAGTGATAAACGCACACACACTCACAAATGTTCGCCTCTATAATATTGTAATTTATTGGCTACTAGCTTCTGCCCGCGCGGCTTCGCTCCCGCTCTCCTACTCTCTCTCTACTCTCTCTTCCCTACTCCACCCTACTGTACCCTACTGTACCCTACTGTACCCTACTCTACCCTACTCTACCCTACTCTACCCTACTCTACCCTACTCTACCCTACTCTACCCTACTCTACCCTGCTCTACCCTACTCTATCCTACTCTATCCTACTTTACCCTACTCTACCTTACTCTACCCTACATTTCCATACACTACCCTAATTTTATTTTTTTTGTTTTCCATAAGAACCTTCTCCTCACAATAACGAACAAAAGAATTAGCGAAATCGGTCCAGCCGTTCACGCGGAAGGCGTGACCAAGGAAATAGGGATTCATTTTTATATATAGATATGTTTTTATTTCAGCCTGTGCTGCAAGCGTCCTCAAAGACCCGGTCCAGGGTTACAAGGAAGGTGACAGGTACTTCTACTTCCCGGGAGATGGCGACGATACCATGCACCTGGTTGACGCTGAGGAGCCAGCAGATGAAGCATTTATTGAAGAATTTACCAGAAACCCAGAGAATAACGCATATTGGCTCTTCACAAGGTAAATAAACACCCTCCTGCCGGAGGCTCTACGCGGGGATCGTTCGGTCCATGGCCCTCTACGGGGCGCCGGTGTGGGCGCCGTCGCTGAAAAAGCAACCGGCGGCCATACTGAACGCCTGTCAGAGGGTCATGGCGATAAGGATGGTGCGGGGATACTGCACGGTCTCCCGCGAAGCGGCGAGCCTTCTGGCTGGCCTACCACCGTGGAATCTGGAGGCAACAGTCCTTGCACACATGCACGATATGCGCGTGGAGATGCAACGCCGGGGTGAAAGTCCGCTGCCGCGACAGGTCACGGCATGGCGGACAGAGCTCCGGCGGGATCTCATGGTGAAATGGCGTCAACGACTATCGCAACCCAGTGCTGGGCACGCCACAATTATGGCGGTAAGTCCCCTCTTTGAGGCGTGGCTGGAAAGACCTCACGGCGTCCTTACCTTCCGCATGACGCAGGTACTCACCGGACATGGTTCGTTCGGGAGTTTCCTGCACGGGATTCATGCGGAGGTGACGCCCGGGTGTCGCCACTGTGCGGAACGCCCGGAGGACACGGTGGAGCACACAGTCGAGGTGTGCCCTGCTTGGGCGGAGCATCGCCGTGCCCTCGTAGGGGCGATCGGCGGCGGAGACCTCTCGCGCCGGGCCTTGGTTGAGGCCATGGTCCGGAGCGAGGAGGAGTGGCAGGCGGTCGCCGACTTCTGCGAAGCAGTAATGCTCGCAAAGGAGGAGGCCGAACGCATCAGGCAACGGCGTTATCGCCGCCGCCGTCGCCGGGATTCTGATCCCGATTTCCGGCCAACGTAGACGCGGGCTTGCGGACGGTGAGCAATGGGTAGCTCACTGTCCGGCCGTCCGGTAATTGTCCGGACCAAGCCCAAGTCGTCGACGGCGCGCACTGTTCCCGCGCGCCTCAAGGAGTTGTCAGCAACAGCAGGGACCCAGCCGGGTCGAAGCCTACTGGGGCCAGGGTTATCCGAAAGGGCGCTCGAGCCCCGGTATGAAGGCTAGAAGGAACGGGGTGGGTCTTTTAGTCAGTAAGAGTCTGACACTATCTCCCGCTCCGCCCAAGGGCGGGGGATGTCAATGCATGATTTTTTACCACCATAAAAAAAAAAAAAAAAAAAAAAGGTAAATAAACACGTGTGTCTATTAATAACGTGTTTAATATGCGAAACAAATAACACTAATGACTTTATAATAACTAAACCAATTAGGCAATTCTTACGAAGATTTCCAGGATAAAAAGTAGCTATAATATTCAGCTATAGAAAATTTCGATCACTGAATGAAAGTTTATTTTATATCAGTACGTTGTTCATGTATTACCTCCTACAAACAAACAATATTATCTCTATACTACCTATAAGTTTGGATTATTCGACGAAAAAACGCAAATTATATAAATTATAATGACTTACGAGTATTTATTACGAAATAATAATCTGTACCTAATGTGTATATAAATATATCGTAACCAGATCTTAGAATTGAATTTTAATTAGAATTGCTCACTTCATGATATGGCAGTTGGCCATATCATGAAGTAAGTTTAGTTAAAACTGGCCAGATCGTTGAAACATTAAAATTGGGTTCGATTCCCACCCAGGACAAATGTTTGTGTGATGAGCATAATCATTTGTTCTGTGTCTGGGTGTAATTTATCTATAACATGTATGTATTTAGAAATATATAAGTATGTTTATCAGTTGTCTAGTACCCATAACACAAGCTCTGCTTAGCTTGGGACTAGACGGCGTTGTGTGATAGTTGTGGAATATTATTATTATTGTTTTGATGACATGTCAATCCTCGTTTGACCATATCATTGATGTAGGAATTCTATGATATAAAAGGTCTATAGAAAGTAGGCCAAACAAGGATTGACATATCATCAAACTTTAACGTTTAATACGATCTGGCCAGTTTTATTTGGCAATATCATGAAGTGATCAAGTTCTAAGACCTGGCCACGTATATAATCTGACTCATCAACGCGCAGCCCAAACCTTATAATAATAATAATATAATAATAAACAGCAGTGCATTTTGGAAGGATTTTCCAAAGTCACCCCCTAAAGGGATGAAAGAGGATCCAAACTTATATGACGCTACATACTAGCGTCATATAAGTATACATAAATGTAATAACATGTTAAGTAACTCCGAGTGTTTCTCACCAACTGGTCAAATCTATGTGTAACTGGTATAACCAGAGGGTTGGCTCGTTATTTTCCCAAAACAATAGAATGCCATTCAACTCCTAGAATTTTTCTTTTCAACATACCGAGATGACAACTATGTGGAGTACTCGGACAGAGTATATGTACACTAAATATAATAAAGAGGTAAAATTTGTTTTTTTTTTGTTTGTAGGAGGTAATTTCTGGAAGTACTGTTCCGATTGCTAAAATTTTTTCACCGATAGAAAGCTGCTTTATTCCTGAATGACATAGGCTATATTTTATGTACGCGGGCAAAGTGGCGGGCAAAAGCTAGTATCTTATAATTAATCTTATAATTTTCCTATTCACAGAATTAATCCTACTTCAGCACAAATCATTACGTTTGGTGATGTAGGCTCCGTAGAAAATTCAAACTTTGACTTTCAAAAGGACACTGTATTCCTAGCTCACGGGTGGAATGGTAATGGTGGAAACACTATGAACAGGGAGCTGACTGAAGGTACTGTGAATTTATTTAATTGTATAAATTAAGTCGTACCAATATTTTAAAGAACAAAAGGTATTGTTAAGAATTTAAAATCTTGATTTGAATGTAAAGAGCGAGAAAATTCGATTAATTCAAGAATTAATCCATCGCCATTTTTTTTAAAACGGTCGTTTTTATTCTGAGATTACGAGAGCTAAAACTATGTAAGCAAGCACTTTTTAGACACTTGCACTGGTTGTCTTAAAAAACATCTTCACTTTTAAATTTTTCACGCGTTCGAATCACCCAATTAAATTCAAATCTCGAATCTGTCAATATTTAAAAAAAACTGCATCATCTGCCTAGGTGCCTTGCAAGTGCCTTTTCATAGTCTGAGTGGTATCTAAGTTTTTTGTTTTAATATATAGTTTCGACATGTTCCAGCTTTTCTCCAGAATGCTGATGTCAACGTGATTGTTCTCGATTGGAGCGCTCTAGCGAACAGATCTTACACTACAGCTAAAGGCGGTACAGCAGCAGTTGGCAGAGGGCTTGGACAATTTGTTAACTGGCTTGTTTCATTAGGGGCCTCGTATGAAAAAATACATCTAGTAGGCTTTAGTCTTGGTGGCCATCTTGTCGGAAGCGCTGGCAGGGAAACGGGAAGTTTAGTGAAGAGGGTTACAGGTAAAAAAACTATCTAATCTACTTATGGGCATTCTCGTATTTTAAAAACGTTTTGATTCAAATCAAAACCCCATCTCGGTGAAAATCAATGGCAAATCCTTTTCAAATAGTATGAAAATTACAATCAATTACAATTATTAATTATTTTATTTTTCTCTACATCACCCAAAGGTTGACTGGTAGAAAATGCGTAAGCCATTAATTCCGCCTCTGTAATTTTGTGTGCATAAAGCATTTAATAAATAAATAAAATTGAGGCAAAACTATGAGAATTTCTTATCCTTCTTATTTTTGATACTTTTAATATATATGAAGCATATATAATTACAGACCCGTAATCGAATTTAATATTAACTATTTTTCCAGCGTTAGACCCTGCTGGTCCCCTATGGGGCAGAGACCGCGACCGCGTAGTGGCTACTGATGCCCAGTACGTCGAAGTAATCCACACAAACACTGGTTTACTTGGTTACACTGACCCTTGCGGTGATGCCGATTTCTACCCCAACGGAGGGTCTAGCATGCCCGGCTGCTTGGTCAGCTCTTGCTCACACAGCCGTGCCTACGAGTACATGGCCAGCAGCGTGAAGTATAACCATCTTCTAGCCAATGAATGTGCCACTCTAAGGGATGCTACTCGCAATAGATGCACTGGCGATCTTAACCCTATGGGTAACAGCGACCTGTCTAAATCAAGGTGAGGGAATCAGAGATATCATTGAACTTATGTACATAAGTTCATTAAAGAGAATATCGCCGTCAAGATTAACACACTGATTATGATACACGATACTATGATCTGATCATAGCATGCAAATTTTATCCAGGAATTGCATAATCTTAACAGGATTAGATGGACTTCAGTAGAATAAAGTATAGGCTAACAAAAATGATGATTTACAACTATATTTTTTTTTACAGATCGGGTATATTCAGAGTGAACACACAGAGAAATTATCCATTCTAACCGGCATACTAACTGAATATATCTCCAACTGAAAATGATGTAAACATGTTTTTATAAGACGTTAAATAAATAAATTAAAATCAATGTATTTTCTGTTTTCATTTTGTACCTAAACTAGACATTCCTCTATATAATCTTATCTATATCTGAATTTAGAAAAGGCAACGTCCTGACTCATCGACATCCAACCAAAACACTTTATCTAGAACCAACGCTAAAATTGTACACAGAAGTTCCTATTATGTTTTATACAAATATTAATAATAGTAGATTGATTTTTAATAATATTAGATTGAATAGGGGGATAAAACAGTGTCTCTAAGTCGCGGGCGGCATGTTGAATTCCAAACGAAACGAAGGTTGCTAATTTTTTTTTGCAGGCGCAAACGCCTACAATGCCTTTAATCTTATTAATATACCTACTTTATTTAATGTTTAATTCGTATCAGTACATTATTTTCTATAAATCTTATATCTTTGTTTTAAAAGATAAATATGTTGATATTTTTCTCAGCAAAACATTCAAATTGCTTCATTCTCTATTACCTGACAAAAAAAAGTACGCACATCTCCTTATCATGATAAACGGAAAATAACTTATATTGAAATCTCATATATTATAAATATCTCATTTTAAAACAATCGAATCACAATTACTTCAACTACTCTTGCGCATCATGAAGTGCTTGTTACTTTTATTCGGCGTTATAGCAGGTAAGAGCAAACTTTTTACAGTTCCTTAACAGTTTCCTAGCCCTTGTTAGCTGAAAATATTAAGAAACGTTCTTCATTAGTGGTCGACCGTAGTTTTGATTTCGACCATTTTGCCAAAAAAATCGGTTTCTGCCAAAAAGAGACACAATATTTGGCTCTAATGAAACTAGCGTCTTTGAGCTAACCTTTTTTTCTTTAACATCATTATTATTAGTTTCATTTTCTTAATAATCGTCATATACAACCTTTTGTATATAATGTACAACGCTGATCCCCAATATACGGATTAACGTCTAGTTTGGGGATCACCGTTCTAACAGCCATGTCACCACTTGTATTAATAAACTTATTATTAACAGTCTAAACAGTCAGTCAAACTAACAGTCAGTTTTTTGCATGACTACATACGCTTAGACTAAAAATACTTACCTAGATTTCAAACTTGCAATCTTTATGAAGCTTCAGAGCAAACGCGATGGAGTGCATTACAAAATTCGCACTAAGGCCACAAAATATCATATATACAAAAATAGTATAATTTGTTCTTGTGTCTTGCTTAAATCTACGTTCCGCAACAATATGAAGAACTTAAATTATTTCATAAGTAACTTTCTCACATACATCTTTACCTTTTTGAGGAGTGTATGAGGTCTTCTTGTCTTTGTTAACCTACCATCACTAAATCTCTCAAACGTGATAACGACGGCATCTACTGATGAAAATTTTCCCTCTCTCACAGCATGTGCTGCGAGTGCCCTCAAATACCCAGTCCAGGGTTATAAGGAAGGTGACAGGTACTTCTACTTCCCGGGAGATGGCGACGATACTATGCACCTGGTTGACGCTGAGGAGCCAGCAGATGAAGCATTTATTGAAGAGTATACCAGAAATCCGGCAAATAACAAATATTGGCTTTTCACCAGGTATCTTAATACAAAATTGATTGAACTTTTGCTCATCATTGTTTATTTACATTATTATGACGCTTTATTTAGCTGAATTCTAAAGCCGTGCATTTGGTAACCTTAATTGGACTGAATTTGAAATAAAATATTTTATGTTTCATTTTCAGAGCCAATCCCAATTCAGCTCAAGTCTTAGTACTTGGCAATGCGGGTTCCGTCACAAACTCAAATATCAACTTCTCAAAAATCACCGTATTCCTCGCTCATGGGTGGAATGGACACGGCGGAAACACTATGAATAGAATGCTAGTTGAAGGTAACTTTAGACCATTTGTAATTTTACACACATTCAATTTACAAGTTATAGGCGAAGCTGATCTTACTTGTCGTAACAACTAATACTGAAAATGACGATATTAAAAAAAAAATATTTTTTGTTTCAGCTTTCCTACAGAATGCTGATGTCAACGTTATTGTTCTCGATTGGAGTGAGCTAGCCAACAGATCCTACACTACAGCTAAAGGTGGTACTGCTGAAGTTGGCAGAGGACTTGGACAGTTTGTGAACTGGCTTGCTGGACGAGGATTGTCATACAATAGAGTACACTTAGTAGGATTCAGTCTTGGTGGTCATTTGGTTGGAAATGCTGGAAGGGAAACGGGATCCAGAGTCCACAGAGTCACAGGTAAAGCTTTATGAAAAATTACTTTTAATTCTTTTGTAGTCTTTCTTAAATGTAAGTGAATTGAAATTGTAAAAAAATATCATGTATTCCCTTACGAGTACCATATGATCATATATGCGATTTATATGATTTTTTTCCAATTTATTTTTTTCAGAGGTGATCCAAAAGTTGAAGTTATTCATAATTCAATTAATTTCCCCATACATACAAAGTAAAGTTACAGTTACGATGACTCTTGTTCTAGCTTTGGACCATGCTGGTCCTCTCTGGAGCTCAGATCGCAACCGCATCGTACGTACAGACGCTCGATACGTCGAAGTGATCCACACAGAAACTACAACACTTGGATACAGCGGCCTTTGCGGTGATGCTGATTTTTATCCCAATGGAGGTTCCAACATGCCTGGCTGCATAGTAGGAGCAATCAACTGCTCTCACAGTCGTTCCTACGAGTACATGGCTAGTTCTGTGAAGTACAACCGGCTTTTGGCCCACGAATGTGGAAGCCTTAATGATGCTAATCGTAACAGATGTACTGGCACTCCCCTCAACCCTATGGGCAATAGCGATATCAATAAGTCACGGTAAGAAGATTTTAGTAACTATTCAAGCATCGACTAATCCGAACTGATATGAAGACTTCCTCAAGATATTGTTTTCTTTTACAGGGCTGGAATATTCCGAGTCAACACAGGTCGCCACTACCCATTCTGAGTCAAGCAGAGGCACCTTTTTTTTTAAAGCCAATGATTTAACTATCCAAGTGAAAATAAAAATATCAAAGAATAAATGAAGTTTTAATTTTTTTTTTCTTCTGTGGAAAGTTGTGACACAGACAGTTTTTAATGTTACACACTGCACAGGTCACAGGTGTGAGGAATACTGCAGCCACATATGGGTTGGTGCTGCAAAATGACACCTGTCAACTTTGGACTCGGTAGATCCAGATCTGGTTAAGTCCAATCTACAAAACCTTGAGCACAGGCGTAGGGTAGCCCGCCTTTCGGTGTTTTACAGGATGCATTTTGGAGAGTGTGCACAGGAATTGCATGAATAGAATAGAATAAAATAGAATTAACTTTATTGTACACCAAAAAGTAATACAGCTTATACAAAAACTTAAATTAACGGGCACAATGGCGGTCTTATCACATGCGACATGACTTGATTCCACTATCTCATTTCAACCATAGGACTACCCGACGAATGGCAAGTACTGTTGTTGAAACCTCTACGGTCCGGACCAAGCGTTTTGGTTCGTCGCTCTCGCCGTCGTTTTATACCGCGTATATCACGCGGTATAAAACCGCGTACTGGAACAATTTGCCTGCTGTGGTCTTCCCGGACCATCTTCAAGTCTAAAGTGAATAGGCTCTTAATAAATTAGTGCGCTTAACCATCAACGATTACATCACTACTTACCACCAGCATCGCAGTCAAGCCATAGTTTATATCAATTCATAAAAAATAAAATATCACTGTACCCCAGGCGATAACGTCTAAACAATGCAAGTAAAACTATACAATGCAAGTTTAACTTGCGTTGTTCAGTTTGTGTAATTTTGAAGGCGTGTCTTAGTTTTGCAAGTGGGGCGACGTTACGTACTGGTGCATGTATGTCGGTTTACAACAATAAAAAAAACGGGATTTTTTTTTCGTTTGCTACAAGAAAATATTTTACTAGTTCTAACGGAGAATATTTTTTACTGATTGACGCAAAGGCAAAGGTGCAATGCGACAGTGCGACATCGCATATCAAAATTATTCGCTTCGTTCGTTGATAACAAAATGAAAACGCGTAACCGCGTCATCGACGCATTTGTTAGTTTCTTCGTATCTGTTTGTGGAAGACTGTAATACATATCTTGCGGGTCATATCTATTGATCAAGCAGATAAAACTATATGGCAAACAATTAAGACGGCAAATTTATGACGTTCGAACTCATCGATTATTATTTATATTTACATATCTAAATCACACTGTGGTGAAACAGAGATTTAGATAACATTCATAAATAGACGGGCACGTAGGTAGCTGGTGTCGGTTAAAATAGTAACTAAGCTAATCATTTTGGCATTTTTTCTCGATATTAACATACTTCGATACGCATTTCTAAACAAAACACAAATAAAAATATTGCAAATTAAATATTCTTTTTATTTATACAACCACAGGAAGTAATTTATATTTTATAATTTGAAGTAAAAAGTATTCCTGATTCGGCACCAATTTTTTCGGCACCAAAGCTATTCCTCTTTCGGCACCAATAGGTATTTTGGCTTGGTGCCGAATGTGGAATTTACATTCCACTTATTCCATTTATTTTACAATAAATAAATGGTATTCCTTATTCGGCACCAACGGTGCGTTAGGCTCTAGTAATGGGATTTCTAATAAAGTTATCGATAAAATATGCAACTTTATTTATCCTTAGCACTTTTCCCATAAAAATAACTATTTTGATACAAATAAATGCTTTCTTAAATTGAAATAATAAAGGTACAACTGTTTTTTAGCCATAAGTTTTATTT
Source organism: Mythimna ferrago (assembly GCA_910589285.2). Lineage (NCBI taxonomy): Eukaryota > Metazoa > Arthropoda > Insecta > Lepidoptera > Noctuidae > Mythimna > Mythimna ferrago. The sequence goes on from OU342674.1 coordinate 30,759,731, forward strand.
TAAGAGCTTTGTGCATTACACATCCCACTAAAAACTATCGTTGGCGCTGAATGATTTTTTTTTTTTCAATACCTTTGCTCATCGGCACAGAGGCTGTGGGAAGGGTCCACAAATTTACTTACCTCTGTAGTGTTGTGTCAGAGACTGGAGAGACCGAAGAGGACATCGTTTCGAGGATCGCCAAGGCAAGAGCCACCTTCGCAAAGCTCCGTCCCGTGTGGCAATCACAGAAACTGACCAGAAGAGTTAAGCTGAAAATGTTCCGGTCCAACGTAAAATTCTTATTGATGTATGAGTGTGAGACGTGGAAGGTCACAAAAGACTTCTCGCATAAACTCCAGATCAACCGCTCAGTCAACCGCTGTCTTCACCGTATTCTCGGTATCTACTGGCCCGAGAAAATCTCAAATGTAGATCTGTAGCGCTGCGGTGAAACCTCGATCGACCAGCAGATCAAACGCCGCAAATGGAACTGGGTCGGCCACACGCTCCGAAGGGATCCTGAACATATACCAAGGCAAGCCCTAGATTGAAACCCTGGACGAAGCAGACCTGGCGACATACGGTCGTCGCAGAGGCGAAGAATATTGGGAAGACCTGGACTGAAATGATACGAACGGGATGGCGGTGAACTGTAGTGCTTGTCGGCGCATGATCGCCATCGGAGTTGACGTCACACAAAATACACAGTCCCAGTGATATCAGGAAATGTTTTAGAGTGATAATAAAGAAATACATTGCTTCAGTTCAAGTTGTTTATTCCATGGTTGGTCAAAAAGTGCTTTGCTAATCACATTACAACGATTTTATACTTAGAAATTGACAAGCATAAAAATTCACTATGAAGGTAGAATAGTACATTGTTACACTAGGGGTGAAAGTAACCCTTTTCGTCCCGAGAAGGAGTTGGCGGCCGAGCGAAGCGAGGTCGCTAATTCGAGGGGTTAAATGGGTTACTTTCACCCCGAGGTAAACACTGTGCTTTTCATTACGAATACGAGGAAACTAAAAATAAAATAAAAAAATTGTAAAACCTGAGTCGTCGTACCTATGATTTTAAGTAGGTAGGTTTCTTCTGATTTAGGCGGTAAAAGGTATTCCACTACTGCTTTAGCCTCTTCTCTTATGAAATTAGGCGTTAAATCACTATTTTAATCTGATAAACATAACGTGTTAATACAAATTTCTGGTGTACGAAAATGTAAACAAAACTCGAAAAAACCAACGACTGATTGCCACTTTCCCGCCATATTGTTTTTTTTTCTGCGGCCGGCCAGCTATTCAGCCTCATTAATGAAAAATTAGAAATTAATTGTAATCTTATAAAAATAAAGTATTTTAAAGAAATAGTTGAACAAATAAATCACTTAAAATATAACATTATTTAATTAATACTTGTCTTTAAGTTATTTCAATTTTATATCGCGCTGTGATTGACTGGCTGTATGGAAAATTGGAACATGGTTCAATAGAAATGTGAAGAGAGAACTAGTTTTTTTTTTAATAATTTGACAACTGTCAGTTGTAAAGTAAAACTCCCTAGGGATGAAAAGTATCACTTTCAGCCCGCTCCTCAGGCAACTTCAGACCTACTTTCAGAGTATGAGTAATGAAAAAATATTTTAAATAAATTAATAGAACGGAAATTGTCACAGTAAATTCTTATTTTAAATATGACCGGATGCTCTGATATTTTTTAAATAAATAAAAAGGAAGTGGTCAAGTTAAAGTCTCATAAATTCGACCGGATGTTGCAATATTTTCTAGAAAGGAAGTTGTAATTTAATTTGTTATAAATTCAACAATATTTTAAAATAATTCGAAAGGAAGTTATCAAATGAAATCCTTCTGTAAATTCAACAGGATGTTGCAATATTTAAAAGAAATAAGCAGGAAGTGATCGAATTAAATCCTCATCAAAATATTCAAATAATGGTTTTGCGCCCACATGCTCCATCTAGTGGACACAGGAACTTAAGTAAGTAAGTCATCGTTTATTTTTAACTGATAAAAAAGGAATGCACAACTACTTATCACAATAAGTTAATCATAATCTTGTATCAAAATATCATATATAATCATGTCATTTAAAAACAATCAAACCCCAATTTCTTTAACTAGATAGTGCCACTCTTGCGCATCATGAAGTGTTTATTTCTTTTATTTGGTATAACAGCAGGTAAGGCATTTGATTTATTTATTAAAACTATGTTTTTGTTAAACACTGTACAAAGGTGGACTTCTACCAGGTGACCTTAGGGTGCTGCAGAGACATTACATGGTAAATTAATATAAGACAAACAGTACCTAAGGAAGAATGTATGCATTAACAATAATATATATATGTACTTTGAAACATACAAATAAAGAATATTATTGTGAAAAAGAAACGAATCCAACAAATCAATATGGTAATGATTCTACCAAATTTTTGCGAACATTTTCACGTGCCTTCACTCTAGAGGCCGTGCCTCATCAGGATGCGAAATAGCCAGTTCATGACTTCAAAAAAACGTATGGTTGACTGCGTGACCAACAGTAGCCAGATGAGGTATATACAAACGACAGGCCTGTTGGTCTAGTGGTTAGTGACCCTGACTGCTATGCCGGAGGTCGTGGGTTCGATTCCCACCCAGGACAAATGTTTGTGTGATGAGCACGATCATTTGTTCTGTGTCTGGGTGTAATTTATCTATAATATGTATGTATTTAGAAATATATAAGTATGTTTATCAGTTGTCTAGTACCCATAACACAAGCTCTGCTTAGCTTGGGACTAGACGGCGTTGTGTGATAGTTGTGGAATATATTATTATATATTATATTATTATATTATACAACATTAGTCTTAGCACATGGGAAACCCGAAACACGTGTCTAGTATTTTTGGTCAGAAGTCAAAGTCAAAGTCAAGTCAAAGTCAAATCATTTATTTCAAATAGACCATTTACAGGCACTTTTGAATAGTCAAATGTCGGTCAGTCCAAGAAAAGTGAAGCTAAATTGCACGTTCCAAAGAGTAGGTCTCTATGGAGAAGAACGTGCAAGAAACTCCATGGACACTCTTTTAAATCATATTATGTGTTACATATAATGCTTGGTTACATATTACTTGTTGCTTCTATCATGTGAGCACAATGTCGATAATGAAATAAAAATGTAAAATAATTAAAAGATAGAAACTGAATTAAGCCACTGGCAGCTAAGAGATGACCAGTCCCATCTGACGGCACCCGTTCACGAGCATGACGCGTGCATCAGCCCCACTCAGCTCAACCATTTTGAAGGGAACTGAACGACCCAATAACACGTGCCACCAACAGCGAGACATTTGAGTGAGCATGACAAACTCTCAACTGCCATGCTCGTAATGTCAAAAAAAAAAAAGTTGTAACCTAATAAAAATGCTCCATGGTGCTTCACATTCACAAACTTGAAAAAAGTGCTTCTACATTATACAATGCAATTGTCTTTCAAATTAAAAAATAATAATATTAGTTTCCAACTAATCAACTAATTAGTACGCCCTAGTGGTAGTGGAGCTGGACCAGCATTGAGCCAAGCATTTTTATCTTGAATATAATCCTCCAACTTATAATATGCTTGTCTGCATAGTGTGCGTTTAATACAAGATTTAAATTTCGTTTCATTGAGGTCTAATATTTGGGGTGGTATTTTATTATAACATTTCAAACAGTACCCCATGAAAGAAGAGGCCACTTTAGCCAGTCTGAAACCTGGTTGAACTAATTGATCCCTATTTCTTGTAACATAATTATGTCTATCGCCTCTTTTGCTAAAAAGATGAAGATTTTTTCGAACATACATAATGTTTTCATAGATATATTGACAAGGTACCGTCATTATGTTAATTTCTTTAAACAGTTCCCTTAAAGAATCGCACCGGCGGAGATTGTAAATAGCTCTGATGGCTCTTTTCTGTAATATAAAGATTGACTCGATGTCTGCAGCCCGTCCCCATAGTAAGATACCGTACGACATGACACTATGAAAATAAGTAAAGGCTTTTTATACTGTAAAAGAGTATCTTGAAGACAAAACGGCTTGGGACTGATCTGCTCCAGTACTGTACTATATTAGTGGTTATATATGTCCTTTTTTATTACTGTTATTATTTTTATTTAAAACTTTATTTTACAATTTGACTTAGAACTTAGAAGGTTCTTTATTTTATTTTACCATTTGACGTTGATAATAATGTTAATTATTATTTTTATTTATATAAAGCGGTACATTTTGTAAATTCTATTTTATTATTGTGAATGTGGGGACTAGGTGGATTACTTTTTCCTTTTCTGTATTTTAACATGATATCTGGCAGTTTTGAGTATTTGATGCGGCCTACCCAAATGTCCTTTCTTTGGCATTGTTCGTCAAGTCGTTGAGCTCCTTAGTAGTCCTAAGTTTGAGCTACACGAATAATGACAAATGCTTGCACTGACTGGACAAGTCCACTCAAATCTGTGTGGTTCTTTCCTCAAAAGACCATCTCAGACACTAATCTGCATGGTTCTCATATGATTTGACCATTACATGTTCTTTACGGTATGGACTTTAAAAGAGACTTTGACCCCTGAGTTTGTTTCGGTGTTTCTTCTCAGGGTAGTCAGCTAGGAAACACCGGCCTCATCTAGTTTAAACTGACTGAAAACAAAATTGACGTGTAAAAGTGTTTTTTTTAAAAACTTATTTGCATAATAAAGATCATTTATCATTAATGTCAAGAATCTATGTACAAAATATCATAACCGTATCATGAAAAATCACAAAGCTTGTTATGTCAGCAAAATTACATAGTCAGCAGGCCATCCAGGCGACTGAGGGGACTGTTTGCTAGCTCCTTATACTCTCTATGACCTGCCATGACCTGTGTAGTACTTTGTATCGGTGACGTCCAACTTGTGAACTTTTTAAATATTTTTGAGAATAAATATAACATGGTGTAAAAACTAATGGAATCCATTCAGTAACTGATTCTGAACAAACTATATTCAGATTTCGCATAAACTAAAAAATATATTGTATATACAGGGTGTTTAATAGAAGAAACTGAAAAATCTTCATTATGATGTTTTCCGGAAAAAAATCGGTCTCTCCATACAAAATTATAAACTTGATAGGAAAGTTTGTATGAAGAAGCTGATTTTTTTACGAGCCTAAATTAAGGTCTCTCGCTCTGGGTGGAACGAGAGGAAGTGGCAGATAATTTTACTAACTTAAACCAACCGGTGTTCATTTGCTTTCCAAGGTCGCGGTAACTCCATCAAACTAACCCGCAGCATAAAATATATGCTAACCTAACCTAACCTTTTTTTTTTTTTTTATGGTGGGAAAAAATCATGCATTGACATCCCCCGCCCTTGGGCGGAGCGGGAGATAGTGTCAGACTCTTACTGACTAAAAGACCCACCCCGTTCCTTCTAGCCTTCATACCGGGGCTCGAGCGCCCTTTCGGATAACCCTGGCCCCAGTAGGCTTCGACCCGGCTGGGTCCCTGCTGTTGCTGACAACTCCTTGAGGCGCGCGGGAACAGTGCGCGCCGTCGAAGACTTGGGCTTGGTCCGGACAGTTACCGGACGGCCGGACAGTGAGCTACCCATTGCTCAATATATTTCTAACCTCATACATATCATATTATTTCCTTACTAAAGTGATGAAAATGGTCCCACAATTACAGCATGTGCCGCGAGCGTCCTCAGAGATCCAGACCAGGGTAACAAAAATGGTGACAGATTATTCTACTTTCCTGGAGAAGGCGATAATACCATGCACGTGGTTGACGCTGAGAAGCCAGTAGACTTAGCATTTATTGACGAGTATACCAGAAATCCGGCAAATAACGGATATTGGCTATATACCAGGTACCTTTACAGAAAATTTCTTTGACTTTGCTCTTTATTATTATACATAGGTGTATGACACTTCATTTTGCTGAAACTTTAGACTGGATTTCAAATAAAATACTTCATTTTCAGAGCCAATCCCAATTCTGCTCAAGTCTTAGAGTTTGGCAATGCAGAATCCATCACAAACTCCAATATTGACTTCTCAAAAATCACCGTATTCATTGCCCACGGGTTCAAAGGACACGGCTTACACTCCATGAACAGAATGCTTGTTGACGGTAACTTCAGATTATTGGTTTTTACACACATTCCATTTAAATATTGTACAAGCTATTGATGAAAAAAACCTCGCGCGTAGTATTTTCTGGTAGCAATTACTACGAATGATTGTTTCCATTATGAATTTACCAAGTGTTGGTGGAAAATTTTGAGATTTAATTTTTTTGTACTTTTGACTACACAAATATGATCAGCAACAGGTACAAATACAGCCCCAATTTTTTTTGGACTAATAACAAAATTGTTGTGTATATTAATGCAATATAAAAAAATATTATTATTTGTTTCAGTTTTTCTTCAGACGAGTGATGTCAACGTAATTGTTCTCAATTGGAATGTTCTAGCCAACCAAAATTATATTACAGCAAAAAATGGTACCGCTGAAGTTGGCAGAGAACTTGGACAGTTTGTGAACTGGCTTGCTGGATTAGGATTGTCATACAATCGAGTACACTTAGTAGGATTCTGTCTTGGTGGTCATTTAGTTGGAAATGCTGGAAGGGAAACGGGATCCAGGGTGCAAAGAATCACAGGTAAAGTATTGTCATATAGTCTTAAACAGGCTTTATTCATCGGCAATCTTTCAGAAGGTGAAAGTTCTGTTGAACATTGACCACTTTTAGTACCTATAAGGTCAATTTTGAAATATCAAAAAAGAAATTGAGTTGTTATTTACATTAAAGTTATACGAACATATTATATAAAGTGTGTCTATTGAATAGCTAACTTTTTTTTCATATTTCAAAGCCGATCCCGTAATAAAATTGATTTTATTTTACCATCTTCACCCTTAGATAGAATGCCAATAAAAAGTCTTATAGTTTCCGTCAAAGCCAAAGTAAATTTAATTTAAAAAAAAACTTCTAAGTTAAATTATTATAACTGTTTTGTTCCAGCTTTGAACCCAGCTGGTCCTCTGTGGGACTCGGACCCCAACCGCATCATACCGACGGACGCTCGGTACGTAGAAGTGATCCATACAGAAACCACAAGACATGGATACAGCGGCCTTTGCGGTGATGCTGATTTTTATCCCAATGGAGGTTCCAACATGCCTGGCTGCTGGACAACCGACTGTTCTCATGGCCAGTCCTATGCATACATGGCTGTTTCTTTGAAGTACAACCATCTTCGGGCTCACGAATGTGAGAGCCTGAGTGATGCTATTCATAACAAATGCACAGGCACTCCCCTCAACCCTATGGGCAATAGCGATATCAATAAGTCACGGTAAGGAGATTTTAATAACTAATAAAACATCGATTAATGCGAAGTGAGCGACTAATTTTATGATTTGCATCATCTGTTTGTATAATAGGTACACTATTACTTGTATTTTAGAAACAAATCAATAAAAAAAAAGTGATATGAAGACTTCCTCAAGATATTGTTTTCTTTTACAGGGCTGGAATATTCAGAGTCAACACAGGACGCAACTACCCATTCTGAGTGGAACAGAAACACCATTTTTTATAAAGCATCGCCTAAAACCTCGGATAGTGATCTAACTATTCGAATAAAAACATCGAATGCTAAATAATCAGATTTTGAACAATAAATATTGACGTTAAAAATATAACCTTTTTTTTACTCTGTCTACGCCCGATACGTAAAAGTGATCCAAACAGAAAGTGCAAGACTTGGATACAGCGGCCTTTGCGGTGAAGCTGATTTTTATCCCAATGCAGTCCCAACATGCCTGGTTGGTCAAGAAACTGACCGGGAACGGGTACATGGCTAGGTCTTTGAAGTATAACCATCTTTGGCCCACGAATGTGGCAGCCTTAGTGGTGCTAATCTTAACTGACGTACGGGTACTCCCTGCAACCCAATGAGTAATAGCAATATCGACAAATCACGATAAGGAGATCTTAGTAATGATAGAGTCGCGTCGGGAAATAAATCATTGTTATTAGTCTGTCGCACTCGCACTGATTATGGAGTGCCATATACATTATTATTCTTAATCTTATTCTTTATTGTACTTACACAAAAATTACATTATTGATAGTGTCATAAAGACAAGACGTTACACATTTTCGTTTGAGTTCCATAAAAGTTTGAGTTTGACATAGCTGATGTACACTTGAAATACAAAACCTACACCAATTTTAGGTACATCACCATATCGAATAGAATTCAGTTTGCGAATATTAATACAACCACTGAACTTCAATCGAAAAATCATTACACGTTCTTATTGCTATTGACATTTATGGTTTGAAGAATTAGATCCTAATGCGATCACTAGGTAATAACGATTCGGAATATGTTTTGATGCTTTTGTACACTGCTGCTATATTTAGAAGCATCACAGGACAGAACTCCCCTTACTGAGTGAAGTTAAGTCACCATTCTTATCAAGCTTTGTCCAATAATGATCTAGTTATCGAAAAAGAAAATAATACAGGCTTTTAATCTATCAAGAATAAATGACGTAAAAGTTGACCTTATCGACTACATCATCGTCGTTTATCACTAGTTCAGATAGAGGTTTAAGTTGGCGCGAGCCTATCAATAAAAAAGTTTTTTAATGAGGTAATATTAAATAAATAAAACACATATTGGTCTACCTTAAATACTTTTATGACGAAAATCTTTATACAATGGCAACCCGTAATTTTTCGCATTTTTCTTTTTCTTACCCGACTGCAAAAAGGAACTCATTAAAATAATCGAGACTAAAATCATTCTATCTAATGTGGGTCCCGACTGTTGCTGAACTGTGGACTGAACTTGTTTATTTTTCTTTTAAGTTTTTATTTAAAGTATTTTTTTACGCAGTCGGGTTTTTTTATTTCTTAAATTAATTTTTTTTTACAAAAACTTTCTTATAACCACATTCTACTATATCACATACGTTTAGCTTCATCTTTAACCGTATTTACATTTCCTTCAGTTATCCTTAATTACAAGTTAACTTTATAAAAAAATATGAAGAATTCTCGTATCATCTTCAATGAGTTTCACGTTATACCTCATTCATTTCCGCACGTTCTTTAACTGAATTTGATTTATCTGTAATAAAAAATATTATTATAAATATCCTGGAACGTAGCATATAAATAATTACATTTTTTTATTATTATTATTCTCTTTATTCGTCATTAAAACTTATTTAATACATTTTTAAATATTTCTTAAAAACAATAATCATTTGAAAATATAAAAAATATTATCCCATCAGTATCGGGAACAGGGTCCAAGCTTATTGTTATTAATTAACATGTATGGAACGTTTAGTCTAATGGCGGGGACCGACTGATTTATTTTCAAAACAATTTATAATTTTGCCAATCTGTAATATCCCAATGCTAGGCAAATTCTTATCTTTTTAGTGTGGTCTGTTAATCTGAATATTTTGTACAGATGAAAGAATTTGTTCTTTCTAGAGAGTAATCTAGATTGTATTTATTACTTGCTGACCTCACAGACGTTTTTCTGTCTTTCAGTATATTACAAAGTTCTCTATGATCATGTTTTCATGTCTGAGCTATGAACTGTAAAACGCGGGAACTGTAAAAACTTGCATAGGTTAAAAAATCTTAATTTTTCTGAAATTTTCTAATGTTCTGCGAATTTTTTCTAACGCTTTGGGAAATTTTCTTTTTTTTTCTTATAAAAACAAATATAAAAAAAGAATTAGCAAAACTGGTATATCCCGTACATGCGTGATAACGTCACCAAAGTACAATTAAGATTTATTATCAAACAGATAAAACCATGCGACAAACACTGAAGGACAGTTATGTTATGACGTTCGAACAAAACGATTTTTATATCAAAATCAGTGTGGTGCCACTGCGATTTAGATAATATAATATTTATAGGTACCTAAATTTTCGCGTCACAGTGTGATTGAGTCATTTAGGAGCACAGATAAACCTAAATATTTCTTACTAACTTCTACCAGCGGCTCCACCCGCGTGAAAATAGGTTTCTTCATACAAACTTTGGAGCCCCGTTACACGTACGTCATAAAAGAAAACTTTGAGCAAAATTTCACGTTCTTAGTCCCAGTAGTTAAAGCTGAGAGTTGATATGTCAGTTAGTCAGTTTCTTCTTTTATATATAAATGAGAACAGAAATATTTCCGTACTACCAGTAGGTACTGCGACTATCGCTTGGGTGTTGTTATCAGTTGTATGGCTAAAAACCTTCTGGAAACACTAAAGGCCAGAATATATTGTGTAGCGATATCTATGACTCAACATAGGAACTAAAAATTTAAAATCCTGCATGGCTATATTAAAAAAAAAAAAAAAACAAATATCAATTTTACCTTATCTTTCTCCAGCCACTTGCGTATGAAGGGAGCGAACAATCGATGATCGTGATGCGCCTTAGCCTTTTTCCTGAAGTTCACTATGCAGGCAACGATGATGGTCACCAAGCATCCGAACGCCGTGAACCACATGAAGGAAATCCGGTATAGATATGGTACTTTGCTGAAACAGTAAGGTACTTTCTTAAATCATTTCTAAGTCTCAAATCATCAACACTGACTGATTTTAGGCTGTTCGATGTATGAGAATGAATCTCAAAACACGTAGACAAGAGATCTCTGTATAAATGAAAGTGTAAAGCATTTTTGAAACATTAAATACATAATAAAAACTTCTGCTAGCGGCTTCAGCCGCGTCGAAGTAGAAAATTATTCAAGGAATATAGAAAATTATAAGTAATAGGAACATACCCCGGGATAAAAAATATCCTAAAGCCGAGTTCGCTGCGCCAATTTTCTAATAAAACATGTTACCCATTCGTCTTGACAAATATAAACTGTTAGGCTACGCCTCTATTCGGTTAGCAAACAATGTTATTCTGTTAGCAAACACGAAAACAGAGCGCAGCGGACCCGGCTTAAGTGCTATTCCAGGGCATAGTCAAACCGTGTGCCACATCCAAATCACTTCAGTACCTCAACCGTGAGTAAGCAATAGTATTTGTCGATACCTACTCGATACCGACTACGTAAATATTTTGTATGGCAAATTTTACAGCGCCTCTAGCGGTCACTTACGGAACCAAAATTTGCCATACAAAAGCGACAGCCCCCCTAGCCAAGTTACAACCAGTTTGTGTCGAATTCCGTTCTCTAATCGGTGACAGCAATTGTAGAAAACGATAAGTTGGTAGCCATGTTGACGCGCCTAAGTCGGCCGCTCCTTCTACAATGTAGCGTTTGTATAACAAAGGATGTAGTGTTAAACATTGTAGAAACGATTTTGTACGATGTGAACTTGGCTACGAATTGTCTATTCGTTTGTTCTGACCACGCGACTTTACGTTGAGATGACGTCATTCCCATACGTTTCATCACTTTTCGACAGCGTTAACGATTGCAGAATAACAACTTGGCTAAGCGTGCAGATCTTTGAGTGTACTATTTCACGGTATAGTCTAACCGTATGCCAAATTCCATCCAAATCCGTTGAGACTTTTTGTTGTAAGGAAATACACGAACATGACACATGTGCTAGCACCATTCAGCCCAACTATTTTGAAGGCAACCGAATGCGCCACCATTAGCAAGATAATTGAGTGAGCATGACGCACGCTTCAAACATATTCGACGAAAGTAGGTACCATGTTTAAATAAGTTTCCGAAACTGATGAAATACAAACCTTTCAAGATCAACCATTTTGGGTAAAAGTGGATCGAAGTCGTAAGTACAGTTCTGCGTGAACCTCTGTTTCTCGCCGGTCTGCATCAGTCCTCGCGCCTGAGCGAGTTGCGACTGCGCAGCGATCCACCACGCTGATGATAGACCTATGACGCCTCCGCTTAGTGCACTCTGTAATGATACAATTTTCACGTTATAAGAATAAAGAACGGGAAGAGGTCTGAGAAGAATTTAAGGAGAACAGAAGATTAAAACAGTCATGAGTGTAGATTTATTTTCACTCGCAAGTGAAATTAAATATAATGTAAAATCTAACTACGTGTAATGATTTTTAAAGAAAATATTCATAAATCGTTCAACTTCCAATGATAAGCGATAGATGGCGCTAGTAGTTACATGAACTTTAGGCATTCGTTGTAGACATTAAGTAATAATTTATAATAATAGACTTTATCCATTCGTTTTATATAAATATATCATAATTGTTAAAATGAAATATTTACTTGCAGTTATTTATTAGATAAACCCTAATGTATATTAGTTAGTCAATTGATGTTACGTACTGTTTATTTTGCTCTGATTGGTCGGTTAGTCGACCGAGTGTTTGTGATAGGGAAACATTGAGTTTGTAACTGTCATGTTAGACAGAGTCAGTCTCAGTCAGTCTGCTTTGAGTTGTTGAACAGAAAACATGTCCGACTAATCTGTGTATTTGTAAATGATTGTTAATAGAACGATAAGTATGAAATTGTGTTGATCAAAGTGAATAAAATATTTATACAATTTATCCTGAAGTGTTTGATTTATCACATACGTAGTAAGATCCTTGATAAGTTTTAAGAGGATCCCCGAAATAGTCGATTGCGATTTACAATATTATTTACGTATTCACGTGAATAAAATTGTCGCGATAGCAACTAACAATGACAATGTATTGTGTATTGTTCATTTGATTGGCGTCAATCACGTAAATATATGCTTTTCTTTTTATTTTCGTTTGTGACTTTTTTCGTGAAGTTAGAAAGAGCAATTCATGCATATTATTCTTTCAAACGCCATGTGCGGATTAAATTCTAAAAAAATATATCTTCTAAAGGAATATGACTCATGTGCTAACGACACTATTCAGCCTATCTATTTTGAAGGGAACCCAATGACCCAGCATACTTATGCACTTCCAAGCACCATGCAAAGATATTTGAGTGAGCACGACGAATGCTTCAAACAAATTCATTAGGGTTTTATTAAATTTGTTGAAAGCTTGACTACACTTACAGTGGAATCTATAAAAGGTAAGAAGATTCCCATGAGGAACACTCCGGCTAGAGGTCCCATTGATGCGGAAGATAGACTCATTGTCAGCTGTAAAACTGATCCCAGCATTTCTACCACATATACTAAACCTGTAAATAATTTATTCCATGAATTAGTATTGCAAATATTCGTTACACTGTATTTGGTTACTTTTAAATTAACGACTGAACAAGATGACTAATTTCTACAACACCCATAAAATCATTTGGACTGATAGAATTGTAAGTTAAGCTATCTTTTAGAATTGCGTTCACAAAGAAGTAAAAGGTTGCAATTAACTTTTTAATATAACTTTACAAAATATAGGATTTAGTTTTTTATGCCGAATATAGTCACCATCTTTTCATTAAATTAAAAAAATTAAAGTACCTCTTTTTCAAAACTCATATTAATTTACGCATGTACGAAATTAATTTCTTTAAGAAAAAGTCAGCTGAGCGAGTTCAATGACCTGTAGGTACTTTGTGCTCAACGCCGACTATTTTTTAATTTTGTCTTTAAGAATCAATAGTGTTTCATGTACCGGATCGACCTTCCACGGGATTAAAACGATTAAAATTTAGCGGTGTATAATTCTGCATAATATATTATTTACTACTTACAGATACTTGAGATACAACTACACTAAAATTTCACATCACAATATCCACTAGGAATAAATTTGTAAACAATTAAACAGCCACTAAACTTTAAAATTCGCAAAAATCCTGCCAAATACTCTATAATGAACTTACCAACACAAATGACTCCAAGAATGACCACCACAGATCGCATCATAATCTGCGTTTGCCTGTGAGTCAACTCTTTGAAAAATGGCTTCCAAAAATCTTCTAACACAACTGCAGCCATTGAGTTCAAACCAGTCGAAAGGGAGCTGAAAACAATGAATCTGTTGTCTTATAAAACGCAAATAATAAAGATTAGCTGGATTTGAATAGAGCTTCTTTCGATCTGGTCCTCATTCAGGACCAGTCCATATTCAGCCTTGAATCGATAAAGAAAACTAAGTAAGTATTGCAGGTACTTAGTGTTCTTTTCATAAGATAACATGCTTGCAATTATCACAAAAAAAAATCAGTAATATACCTCAATTAGCAAACATATAAAACAGCACTTAACTGCGGTCCCATCAGAATGATGGTAAGCAGTGATGCAATCGTTGATGGTGAGGCGCACTAGTCAGTCAGTCTAGTTTCTAAATGAGCGATTTTTTTGTTAGAAAATCATCTAATGACATCTCCCGCCCTTGGGCGGAACGAGAGAGCGTGCCAGGCTTTTATTGACTAAAACCCATTCCTGTTCCTTCTTTGCCTTCCCAAGGCCCGGCGCAAGAGATCTGCCACGGATCGTTCCCACGAGGGCAGCGCGGTGCTCTGCCCAGGCAGGATACACCTCTACGGTATACTCTACCGTGTCCTCCGGGCGCTTTAAATGAGTGATACGCATGTATTTTTAAATTCAGGGAGTCTTGTGATGAATCTTACCTAAGAGAAGCACTGAACACTCCAGCCACAAATATGCCCGGCATGCCAGGCCAGTCTCCTAGTACATCCATGACCAATAGAGGCAGGATCTGGTCCTTAGCTAAAGCCAGTCGGGAGTCCAACGGGTCACAGTCGTGGTACTTGGCGTAAGCTAGTAGGCCACTGTACCCACATATTAGCACTATGAACACGACCCCGCCTAGAAAGCCCCAGATGGCCCTGAAAAAGATGGTGATATACACATCAAACCACAAACACACAAATGGTGGTTGGTTTACTCTAAAATAACTACAGTAAACCGAATTGAAAAAAGAAAAAAAAAGAATGAAGAATAATGATAATGAAAATAAAGTATATTAGTTGACAACAAAATGAGATCAAATTATGAAATAGGTACCAAATATAGAATACTGCAAATCTGTATACATATAAAAATTTAGGTAAAATCTAAAAAGAAATTTTAATGTATATTGCAAAAATCACAACTCCAGATATTAAACTCTGAATCATTGCAGTTATTATGCCGCTGATAAGACAACTGATCCATTTTTCTTCTCGAGCATCTTAAAAATGACGTAAAAATCTATCCTGACAGAGAAAACCCTCTCTCACCATGGGCACACCGCCGCTCGCGAATATGGTTTCGACTTAGCAGTTGAGTATTATAATTTAAAGATATAGAAGAACACTGTATTTTTCCGGCTAGAAGTATTCATTTACGAGAAATGGCGGTATTCCATATTGAGATACTATTCTATTTTTGGTTATATTTCTCTAAAAAACTTGCCTTTTTGAAGATCTCAGTTCGGATAATGCCAGGAATCTTTGCAACATAGATTGGTTCACAGCTACATTGCCGATCCAGTAAAATGTCGAGCCGATGGAAACAGACCAAATTGAATGTCTCACGGTTAAATCAAGGCTGACACTAAAATTAAAATGGAGAGAAATTAAATAATTTGCAAATTAGCAAATTCTGAATTAGATTTTTTAGGAAAAAACATTCGTGATGAATGACTACTGTATATGCAGATCTTCTGTCTGCAAACGTCTGTTTGCTAACATGTTCTAGAGATCAGCCCCCCCCCCCCCCTAGCCAAGTTACAACCGTTTCGCTTGCGTCGAACGCCTCGACTTGGCCACGCCCCCGATTCTTTTGTTCTGACCACGTGACTGAGCGTTGAGATGACGTAATTCCCGTACATTTGAAGTTTTCTACTAGCTTTAACGATTGCAGATTATCAACTTGGCTAGGAATACAGCCCCCCTGGCCAAATTACGACCGTTTCGTTTCTCTTGCGTCGAAAGCTTCTGATTCCTTTGTTCTGACTACGTGACTGACCTAACTTGACTAGGCCTGTTCTGACTGTCTACTGTTTATTTTACGTTAACGCGATCGACAGGTTTATGACGTTCGGCGCTAAAATTGGGCCGTTTCAAGCTCCAAACTAATCAGAAAGCCAAACGCGGTAAACGTCTCGATCGCGTTTATGATGTTCGGCGCTCTAATTGGCCCGCTCCAAGCCTTTAACCAATCCGAGATCCAAACACAGTAATAGTTTCGATCGCGTTAACGTAAAAAACTCGCACTTAGTGCACTGCATCCCTAGTTTTCCATTTTATTCGTAGAAGCAAAAGAAATTTGATCCAAAAAAAAATTACGGCGGTATTTCCAGTCGTCCTGTATTCCAATTTTCGCGGAACACCTCTGTAAAACCGCCAGCGATGACAGTGCCTTTAACAACGACGATGATCATAGCTAAAATCATCACAATTGTTTGAATGACATCAGTCCATACAACGGCTTTCAGGCCACCCTGGAAACCAGAAAATAAAAGGTTTTAATTAACGTTCCATTAGACATTCATTGGCTCTTTGACGGACAGGGTAAATTGCTCGAGCTTTTGTTTAGTGTATATAATACATAATTATATTTATAACGATAGTTATTTACAGCCCAATGCATAATCGTCAGGTGTGCAAAGTCCAGTATACAGTAAAGCACATATAAGTGTTCTGGTACTTACCAAAGACGTATAAAATATGCAAACAATGCATACCATTGAAGTAGTAATATGAATGTTTACTCCAGTTACTATAAAAAAAAGTTCAATAAATAAATAAAATAGTGTACCCAGTCGTAGAAATTAGACATTTATAAAAGCGATTTTTGTAATCATAAATGACATATATGACTGAAATAAGTAGAATGGCCAACTGTTAACTGAAAAACTTAACCGTTTCACAACCTTTGGTGAATTGAAAGAAAGGCTAGAAAAAAAAAAGATAAGGGATCACTAAAGACTGCCGTTGCATTACCTTGATTAAACGCTAAAGCTGGCACGTAAATTACAATAGGCAGCCACGCCATCTGAAAAGTAATTTTATTATTGTACAATAATATATTCACCAGAACTTTAAAATAACAAAATATTCTAGATATTTTAGGTACTATCTGTAAATAGAAAAATAACTCACGATATGACTACTTACCAAATAAACGCTAAAAATAATGGAGCCGAAAAGTCTCAGACGTTTATCATATCGAAGTTCTAAGTACTAAAACAAAACAGAAAATTCATTAATTCACATTCACTAATAAAAATGTCAAATACAATGTAAAATCAAAACTAAGTGAGAGAATTCATGAACAGTTGTAGGTTCCATATCTGCAAAAAGTAATTATTTCACTAACATAAACTTGACTAATTTATCAACAACACTGATTATCAAAATTTCACAAAACTTCAATAACCAAAATGTAGGACTTTATTTTCTCTTCTAATTTTTTTTAGAATTAATTTTCCTGTCTCTTTCGAATCAAGTTCGAAAAAAAAATTTCTGTCAAAGTTTTCTATTAATTTTGTATATAAAAAAAACTGATTGATGACCCGCGCCTACGGTGGCTGGAAATAGGGATCGGAATCCCGGCGGCGGCGGCGAGAGCGCCGTGCCAGGGCACGGCGATGCTCCGCCCAAGCAGGGCACACCTCGACTGTGTGCTCCACCGTGTCCTCCGGGCGTTCCGCACAGTGGCGACACCCGGGCGTCACTTCCGCTTTAATCCGGAACAGGAACCTCCCGAACTTGCCATGTCCGGTGAGGACCTGCGTCATGCGGAAGGTAAGGACGCCGTGAGGTCTTTCCAGCCACGCCTCAAAGAGGGGACTTACCGCCATAATTGTGGCGTGCCCAGTACGGAGTTGCGATAGTCGAGGAGGCGTCTGGACCCCCAAGGTTGGGCCGGTTGAGTTTGGGAGCCAGACGTCGGAAATGCTCCTTGAAAGTCCATCGGCTGTCGAGGATGAGTCCCAGATACCTCATCGAGGACCCGACGCCGATGCGAACTCCTCCCGCCGTTAGTTGGGAACCTGATGGTGGCGCGTTCTGACGGCCGCGACCGTGGAAACACATGGCCTCGGATTTGCACAGCGCCACCTCGAATCCCAAGTCCTGGATCCTATCAACGACTATCGCAACCCCGCGTGTGGCTAGAGCGGCCGCCGCCCGGTATGACTCTCCCTACGCTAGAACCAGCGTGTCGTCTGCGTAGCAGACCACGCTGACCCCGTCAGGGAGGTCGCCTCGCAGCACGTAATCGTACCCGATGTTCCACAAGGGTGGCCCTAGTACCGGCCCCTGCGGAACACCGCACGACATCTCCCGACGTTTCCAGTCTCCCTGGTGACAATATACCTGTCCGACAGGTAGGCCTCGACTACTCGACAGAGGTATTCGGGCACCCGGTGGTACCGGAGTGCCCTCCGGATCGTACTCCAGGGCAGGGAATTGAAAGCGTTGGCAATGTCCAAGGACACTGCCACGACACACCTACCCTGGGACACCGCATCCCCTGTCGTGAGGGCTAACACACGCATGATGGCGTCCACCGTAGAGCGCATCTTGCGAAAGCCGAATTGTCCGTCCGAAAGGTCCGGCCCCACCCGTGAAAGGCGCGCGACGAGGCGGCTCGCAATCACTCTTTCAAAGAGCTTGCCCACCTCGTCGAGCAGCACAATGGGCCGGTACGCGGACGGAGAGTCCGCAGGGCGCCCTGGCTTCGTGATGAGGGGTAGAGTAGGGTAGAGTAGGGTAGAGTAGGGTAGAGTAGGGTAGAGTAGGGTAGAGTAGGGTAGAGTAGGGTAGAGTAGGGTAGAGTAGGGTAGAGTAAGGTAGAGTAGGATAGAGTAGGGTAGAGTAGGGTGGAGTAGGGTAGAGTAGGGTGGAGTAGGGTAGAGTAGGGTAGAGTAGGGAAGAGTAGGGTATAGTAGGGTGGAGTAAGGAAGAGCGGGAGCGAAGCCGCGCGGGCAAAAGTTAGTATTATGATAAATTCTTGTGCAATGGAATTGTAGCACTATTCTGTACGTATTTTTAAACAACAACGCAACAATTTTTTTGATTCTCAGTAGGAAAACTTCTTACCTCATAGGCTGAAGTCAATTTTAATTCATGGAGTACTGGTAAAAATGTAAATGCGACTATTATTGACATCAAAAGAGTTCCAATTAAAGTAAACACAAAAGGTGTCCCATAAATGTATAACTCAGTTGGAATGCCTAAAAGAGATATTCCTGAAATAAAACTGAAAAATAATTGAATAAATTAGATTAGAAAAAAACATATGACGGATTAAAAATAATTATTAGGAATTAGGATTGAGATTTACACAAACTAGATTATTATTTTTAAAAACCCAACACGGTTGTATTTTGAATTCTAATTTGAACATAAAATTCAAATCACACCTTAGTCTAAATATTATCAATTAATGACCGAGGAACACAACACATAATCTACGTTAAGATATAATATTTACCTAGCTACTAATGAGAAGCAGACAGGCAGTAGTTTCATATTTCTTCCTCCCATCAAATAATCTTGAGTAGAGCTTTGTTTCTTCACAAATCCGAAATAAACTCCGATTCCACCACATATTGCTAACATAAATATAAACAAAACATAATCAAACCACGCAAAATGTTGCAGAGAATGTCTGACTGCAGAAACGTGTAGCCTTTCTTCAGTCATTTTGGCTAAATTTTCAGTCTTTTTTCTCTAATATCTGACTTTATTTTAACTTTTTTTGTGAATATCAAAACATAACTTTATCCAAAGTTCGCGCAAGACGAACGCACATCTCAGTGTCAAAGTGTAAATGAATGCTAAAGCAATTTTACAATTGCCGCCCGCGATTTTCCTCGATGGCCAGGGGCTATTTTTATACCAATTGACCATTTCCTGTGTTTGTCTAAAATAGACTGTAATGTACATAGATACCTTCAAAGGATACTGTTACGTCTTGACACAAACGCATTCATCACAGTCGAATGTCTTATGTTACTACGTACACGTTCAAAGGTTACTTAGAGGGCCAAATAGGCCTAATGAGGAAGCCCTTATTTCACCAACTAGGTTCAAATTACATGTTATTGGTTCGGGCACAACTTTTTTTAAGGACCGATCTTGACGATTATTTTTGTTTTGATTCAAATTCCAGATCATATTTTTGGGCGTAACTTATTTTTACACCACCTCGACAATGCCCTTTAGTATGACATACAAATACAACTCATCCAATGGAGATAATACAGTATGGCCGGTCCCTAGAAAATAATGAGATCTGAATTTGGAACGTCAACGACATTATTCAAATCACAGAATAGAAGACTTTTCCTCGGTTCTGTGATTCAAATCAAGACAGGAAAGAAATTTTATTAAATTAAAGTAAAAAAAGTACTTCGCAGTTTTTGTTCAAACGATTTATTACACAAATATAAAATCAACAGTCTTAACTAAAAAATTAGCTAATTTCTTCGGTTTCCGTGATTGGTTTCATATTTATTGAGGTAGAGTTGATGTGCATGGTTTCCTGTAACAACATAACAGCTTGTATCATATATTTTACCCGAACTTTGCCAGAGACTTCATTCGAGTGATTTTTTCATAAAGATACCTCTTACATCGCATTTTAAGATTAATAACAGTCTTCATTATTTACTTTGATTTGAATTGGTGCCAAGTTTGAAGTTTATTAGCCCAAGAAATAAGAATCCTCCATACAAATATCAGCCTAAATTCTTATTTTAATGAGGATAATTCTGATAACAAATAATGACCACCTTTGTTAAATAACATATGGTAACCTAAGTATTTACTAGCCAAAGTAACCACCACCACTGTGCACATAGGTTTAAGTTTCTGTGAAATTGTTACTATTTTGGTGTACAATAAAGTTTATTCTATTCAAAGTAACTTTCAAATCTATTGTTTCAAGGAATAAGATTTTGCATTTTCACCCCCTTAGAAGTTGATTTTATTAAAAACCCCCTAGTGCTTGCCTATGTCCTAAAAGGAAGCCCTGTAAAAAATTTCAGGTTCCTAGTTCTATTCTTTGACCTAACGGTTTGATAACTAAAATACATGTATTTTAGTTATGTATACATCCCATACATTATGCACCATTTATTTTATATCTTAGGTCGCAATAGTAGTTTATGTGACTAGGGGATAAAGCAGTATCTTTAAGTCGAGGGCGATATGTTGAATTCCGAACGAAACGAAGGTTGCTGATATTAATCCCGAACGATAGTGAGGGATTTATAAAATTAACTCCCGAGCATTGCGAGGGAGGTAATAAAGAAACCTGAGTGAAGTGAGGAATTCAAGCCGCCTAAGACAAAGACAGCTTTATCCCCGTGTTGCATACTCTACTTTTTATATCTGTGAGATAATTAAAAGATAATTTGGTCGACCAAATCATATATTAGAGAAATATAAGTATTATATTTACAAGTTCATCAAACAAACAAAATTCACTACTCCAAGATTCTATAGTTTTTTTTTTTCTATAATGCTCCCGTCAGTAAGCACGTTTTATTCTATTTTCTTTTTTTTGTTACTGGCCAGTTGGAATTTCGAGTCAACTTGTTCGATGCACGTACATTTTAATTCACAATACGTCATACAAACCTCACTTAAAGCAAATCATTCTATCCCTAGGGAGATAATGCAGTATGGCCGATCCCTAGGGAATAATGAGATTTGAATTTGGAACATCAAAACTCGTCAACATTGTGTGATTCATCAACTGCAGACTGCAGAACAAAGAAACAGGAGTACCTATGCAAAGGTGGCATTCTGTAGTTTCTGCATAATGATATATAGTGTCAGAAGACCTAAGGTAAGTGAGCCCCGGGCCTTGGTTGAAGCCAGGGTCCGGAGCGAGGAAGAGTGGCAGGCGGTCGCCGACTTCTGCGAAGCAGTAATGCTCGCTAAGGAGGAGGCCGACCGCATCAGGCAACGGCGCTCTCGCCGCCGCCGGGATTCCGATCCCGATTTTCAGCCACCGTAGGCGCGGGCTTGGACAGTGAGCAATGGGTAGCTCGCTGTCCGGCCGTCCGGTAACTGTCCGGACCAAGCCCAAGTCGTCGACGGCGCGCACTGTTCCCGCGTGCCTGAAGGAGTTGTCAGCAACAGCAGGGGCCCAGCCGGGTCGAAGCCTACTGGGGCCAGCGTTATCCGAAAGGTATGAAGGCTTGAAGGAACGGGATGGGTTGGAAAAAAAAAAACAAAAAAAAAAGGTAAGTGTGCTAATCTTTACCAACCTTATTTTGTCCATAAGCACTAATATACGGCTCATCGGCGGGGTGGGGAGGTTCCTTGTAGAATCTCCTCAGTTGAGGCGCGAGGAGACAGGGCGCGGGGGAGAGGTGCGGGGTGCCCCGCGCGCGGTTGATGCGGGATACTATGGCGCCCACGCAGATGCTCACCATCATGCCAGCAAGCGTATACCACATGTACGATACTCGAAGCACTGGGTTTACTTCCTCACTAGAAAACAAAAGTTTAAATGCAAATAAGTCTTAAATAAGACTTTCAAGATGGAAAACTGATTTTTGATACATGCTACGATTTTGTATGGTGAGTGTCCACCCTTACATTGTTAACACCTCTACGGTCCGAACTAAGAGTTTTACCTCGTCTTTTATAATGTGTAGCTACCTACAATAAACAAGCACACCACCATCAACAACTATATCACTGCTTACTATCAGGTCGGATCGCAGTAAGCACTAGTTTATATCATTTAAAGAAGAAAAAAATTGAATGCAAAATGCAAGCTTACTATTCAACCACCAGCACCAACTTTAAGGTTCCTATTACAGAAGGCTAATAGTAGGTACCTATGGCAAACTAGCAAGACACTTAACATTGGTCCTGCGATGACTAAAATCTCCTGTCAAAGTTCTGTAACTTTTTGATTTCTGCGTTTCTGTTCTATATCTACTCCATTTGTTCAGGTACTTCACTAAATGCAAACAATCTTGACTTGTTTTCTAAAAGTTGTCTAAAAATCTTTACAATCAGTTAGGTACTTACCTAAACCGATGTTAGATAATTAACTAAATTTAAATAATCCTTGTGTCTTATAAACGACTTTTATCAAATAAATAGACATATCAACATGTATATAAACAAATGAAGTATGTGCAGATCAAGAGCAACAGATATCTATTCTTTAACACAGAAATAATCATATGCTGCTAAGCCACGAAGCACTATCACTGATCATACTAATTTCGTACAGGTTACTGCTTCTTTGAATATTTTCAAATCGTTGACTTACCGGAACACTGACTCTTCAATAACACTCTCAACTGCAGTAAAGTTGTAGGTGCATCCTTCAGTGGACAGGACTTTGTGTGAGTGAACTATTTGACCTCTGGCGATGGCGAGCTGGGACGTCAGACACCACCAGGACATGATCGCGAGTCCACTCATACCACCAACTAGGGCCCCCTGATGGATTAAACAGAAATTGTCGCTAACAAAAAAGTTTTTGCGTATGAAATAAAGAGTCTTCTGAAGTGAGGACAGTTGAAGAGACACTTCTTATGTGAGGAAAGTTGTAAACTATAGGATCTTGGGCATTAAACCTCACAAGTTTTCGCAGTATCACCTATATTATTCTCTTTTTTATATAAACGAATCTCTAAACCGACTGCAAACCCATGTTGGCCAATGTAATAACAATTTGGCTAAATAGGGCTTCCTCTTCCCATCTCTAACAAAGTGCCACCCGTCACCTGTTATGCTGCCCATCCTGCAGAACCACCTGCACTTTTTAGGATTTATACGAGGCCAATAATAGAGCTGTACAAGTTGCCAAATACTGGTCAGAGAAAATCTAGTTTGAGAACACGAAAAGAAGAAGAAGATAAAACTGTATCGATAATAAGTAAGCTTACTTTAAATTACATTTTGTTTCGATACTAACTTGAACAAGTAAGCCCTGTATGAATATACGGAGAAGTCAGTCTTGGCCTTATACATATTAAAGTAAAATAATGGCCTAACACAATCTATCATGTCAGATAGATCCACGATTGAAACTCACCGTGGCATCCACCCACGGCATGAGTATCCCCATTGTGAACACCCCGAGCTGTGGTCCCATGGTCATAGACTCCAATGTCATTGTCAATTGTAGGATTGTTCCCATCTTCTCCACTACGAAAACTAACCCTGCAATTAGAAACAACAAGTTATTAAAAACAAGATAATCATCAAACACAAAACTTTTGCAGATATAATCATCATTTAAATACAAGGTGCAGTTTTAAAACTGCACAATATTTCAGGAGGTTGTAATAAAACTAATAATAATAATAATAATAATATTCTACAACTGTCACACAACGCCATCTAGTCCCAAGCTAAGCAGAGCTTGTGTTATGAGTACTAGACAACTGATAAACATACTTATATATTTCTAAATACATACATACTATAGATAAATTACACCCAGACACAGAACAAATGATCATGCTCATCACAAAGATTTGTCCTGGGTGGGAATCGAACCCACGACCTCCGGCATAGCAGTCAGGGTCACTAACCACTAGACCAACAGGCCTGTCAAAACTCATAAATAATCATGTAAAAAAACGATACCTGGTCAATAATCAGTAATACTTGTTATTTAATTTTTTAATTACACTAAACTAAATCGATTGATCGATGGCCGCGGGGGTGTGGCTAGGGTCTGGCGTGCGGGATGATGATTGGATGATACATTATTTATGAAACTATCGTTGCGAGTTAGTGTGTGTGAAAACGCCCTTTATTGTTCCGTGTTTGTGTGTGTGAAAAAAAGCGCGGTTATAAAAAAAAAAAAAATTACCTACTTATTTTATTATTGATTCGGGTCGAGAATCACTAACATAATTACCTCCTGAAATATTTTGCAGCTTCAAAACGACACCTTGTATATCTGTTTATAAGAAATATAATGATCACGTAAAGCCTATGAACTACTAAAATCTATGCTAATATTACAAAGAGAAGGTGCGAAGTTTCGCGAGCTTGTGTAAATCTTTAGAATATTATTCCTGTTGGTATTATTAAATAATATATGGCTAGTCTGTAATAATAGTACTTTGTCGTAAGTAAAGTTTAGACTTGCCCCTAGACCATGACGTTTAAAGTAAAATTGTTTTAATTTTGTTTCGGTGTGGGTAAGAGATAAAGCTATACAGGTTGTCTAGCGCCATCTCTTACCCACACTGAAACAAGATTAAAACAATCTTACTAGACGTTTCCATTGAAATACTTAATCCAAAAAATCACCAAACTTAAGTGGCAGTGGGCATATTGCTCATAGAAGAGATGGTCGATGAGGTCGAAAGATTCTAGAGTAGCGACCGCACACCGGAAGACACGTTGGAAGGCCTCCCACAAGGTGGACTGATGACCTGGAGGCCTAGTCAAGTTACGGCCGTTTCGTGTCGAATCTCTTTCTACAGTTGGTAACGCCTCCTATTCGTTCGTTCGACTCTGTGACTGAACGTTGAGATGATGTCATTCTCAAACATTTGAATAGTTTTCTACGAGCGACCGTAGGTTATCAAGTTGACTAAGCACACTAGTGAGAGTCGCGGAAATGCGATGAATACGAGACGCACAGAACTGTTAGTTGTGACGACATTTGAGGGAGGCCTATGTCCAATAGTGGACATCTTTCGGCTGAAATGTTGACAATGATGACTACAAAATAAGTCTGAGTGGTTCTCAAAGTATTTACCTACACAAAGTGTGCCCAGGAGAATGACGACGCCTCTCATGAGCCAACTGGCTTGCCTGTCCGTTAGCGTCTTCTTGAAGAACGGCTTATAGAAGTCTTCTAGCACCACTGCCGACATCGAATTCAGACTGGTTGATAGTGAACTGAAAATAACGATTGTCATTTGAGTCACTTTTCATGAAACCACATCATATTTCCACTATATATTTCAAACTAATCGACTTGGTTAAAACATTCCACAATGATACGGATAAGTGAATTCTGTGTTGATAAGTTAATTACGGAAAACTCTTAACCAAACCTTGAAATCGGACCAAAATTAAAAGTAAAAATTCACCTCAATGCTGCACTGAAAATACCAGCTATGAAGACTCCTGGCAGGCCAGGTATTCCTCCAAGAACATCCATGACTAGAAGAGGTAGAAGTTGATCCTTTGCTTTTGCTAACTGAAAAATATCACCAAGACTAAACTAAAAATCATAATACCAAGAAGCACAACACAAAAAGCTGTGATGATGAAATGCATGCCATCAGAAATCAGCTTATCCAGAGTGCTACTCCACATAAGCAGAGCATATTTTTATATTAAAACATTGCAAATATATAGACGATGTCTACCAATGTTTTTGTTCAGTACCTACTTCATGATAATGATGATGTGATGATTGAAGATAAAATCTTTAAATCAATGCTTTGGGACGCCTCAATCAACTCATAGTGACTCAATAGATGCACTTTAAAATTCCAAGATTGGTTGCAAACGGTTCTCAAGCCCGTGCAATTTATAAGTCAATTGCGGGATGTGAGTCATTGGTGTTAGTGGGCTACTAACCCATCCATTATCTATTGTGCTGTAGCCTAAGGCCTAAATGAACATGTTGAGGTCACTAGGTTCTTATCTTAAAGTGTAGGAGATAAATGTTACCGTGACCGCAAGAGTTACCGTGGCTCTGGAATGAAAGGCTTCACCCAGAGCGGGCGAACTTTGATGATTTACTACCTCCTCAAAAACAAAAAGAGTAGAAGCCGACCAATAAAACGATGGATTGACTGCCTGAAAGATGACATGTCTAGAAAGAGGATAACGATGAGAAAGGTATGGAAGAAGAAGACATGTTGCGCCAACCACGAATAATAGCATAAAGGCAAAGAATGACCATACCTTAGTTTGTAAAGGATCACAGTCGTAAAATCTTGCATATATTAATAGCCCGCAGTAAAGGCAGAAGCAATAGAGGAAGGAGATACCGATGCAGAATAAAAATACTGCCCTGTGGACAAAGAAATTAAACATCTGAAAATATCGGTTTTTCATTAGCATTCTTGCAGTTAACTCGAAATATATACTCGAAAATTCGCACCTGCTCCCATTTAAGGGCAGGCGCTTTTAGTAAAAAAAAATTCGGGACAATTAAATGTTTTCCAATTATTCCCATTTGTCCCCATTTATAACTTTGGGGACACAAAACATAATAATTTACATTTGTTTCTAGACGGGAATAGACACTCGGGAACAGATGGGGAAAATAGATTTTTGTTTATCAGTTGACCCTTAAAGATAAAAATACATTGAGCGATATTTCGTACTTACCACTGAGCGCCCCGCAATGTTGGCAAAGCAAGATATCTTTGAACCATGGTCTGGTTTACGGCGTTAGCTTGAAGCCAATAGATTGTCCCTCCTATCAGAAGACTCCATATCGTATGTCGCGTCAGAGGATTTGGATCCCAACTGAAAAAATAATCGTTTTAGTAATCAACATGACCAAAAAATATGATGAACATGGCTCTATTGGTCAAAGAGCCTTTAGGAGATTATAACTCACAGATTAGCAAGAGTACTGCGTAATTATAACTGGAATGAGATAGGATGAACTGATATTGAAGAGACAGTTATTGATTACAATAGAGGAGTTAAGTAAACCAATGAGCTGGCGAATGATAATATTGGTAGTATACATAATGAGTGTGCCTTTTTCTCATACGAGTATAGTAGGCAAAAATTACGCTGCTACAATGATTACCTACTTTAACTTTAAACTATATTCCTCATACTTGTCGCCTATTCCACATACTTATTCTCAGCCATAAATATTGCACTTAGGACTGATACAAGTAGATATGTCAACGAGGTGCAATTCTTCAAGATAAACGTTTCCTTTAAATCAGAGCAGTCACTGTGGGTGTCTAGTACACAAAGCAATTACCTTAAATTATGCTACAAAGGTAGGTACTGTAGACTACAGTAGGCAGAGATGTAAGACCTTATAATCATTTATAAACGATAGACGTAAGATATTGGAAATCTACTGTAGGTCTACGATAAGAATGTCAAATCTAGAATATGACTGATTCTGCACAGTTCTATCTTCTGCTCTTAGAAATTCTTACACAATCTTTAAATTTGTGTCTATATTTGAATCTTGATCTGATATCTTCACTTTGATTTGGGTATTGTTATGTTATACATTAAACTTTATCGAATCTATTATCTGTAGCCTTATCACCTCACAATACTTGTCATTATGCTCGAAATTATAAGATAAAATAAAATAAGAAACCAAAATATTAATCTTGTTTACGATTCTTACTTTGGCAGTTCAATCCTTTCGCTGTCCATGTTCCTCCGCCACACTACTCCTAATCCCCCTACATCAATGGTCCCTTTTATTGCGACCAAGGCCATCGCGCCAAACATTGCTGTAATTTGGATCACGTCCGTCCAAACTACCGCTTGTAATCCACCCTGGATACAAATGGATGAATCACTCAATCAATTTAACAATAATATGAATCAACAAACATTTGCAATCATTGCAATGAAAGGCACTAGCCTGCCTTTTTTTTCTTTTGCACATGTTCATCAATACACACAAACTACTTACCGCACTCGTGTAAAATATGCAGACCAAACACACTATTGGAGTGATTATGTGAATGTTAACACCCGTTACTGAAAGTAAATAACAAAATTAGCTTTATTCATTCATCACTAAAATCGTCTCCAAAAATATTGGTTTAGTTTTAAGGATAATAAATACACACTAATAATATGAAATCGAATAAATAACATGTTATCTATACCTGCGATCATATTATTACTATGTCGATAGAGTGATGTTTTAAGTAATACTGTGATCAAACCTGGTCCTGTGATACTACCCTGAGGGATTCCTTCAAGCCTTAGAAACAAGTGTTCTTATCAACAAAAAGAAGACAATTATCAAACTATAAGTATTTTAGTAATTTTATTATAGTAGGATACTGTAATTTTGTGCTAACTACTGACAACTTAGGGTGAGTTGCACCATTTAAGTATAACGATAACAAAGCCATTAACAGTTGTCAAATCGTCGAATTGACCAATAGGCGGCCGTTTCACGGCTGGTTATGGTTTGGTTATCGTTATAATTAAATGGTGCAACTCACCCTTAATTAATATTAACTTCTTCTCCAGTAATAATTTACTGGAGAAGAAGTTTAACTGAAACAAAAGTAACATGACATTACCTTGATTAAATGCCAGAGCTGGAACATAAATTACTATGGGTAACCAGCCTATCTGGAAATTACAAACAATTCTTATTTATGTAAATCGCAATTAAAAATAAAAATAAACATAAACCTATGATTATTTTAGAGCACTTACCAAGGTAAAAGCGAATAAAATCGATCCAAACAATCGCACTCTATTGTCGAATCTGATAGATAAGTACTGAAAACAATAAATCCATATTATAATTGGATAAGCTAGCTGGTGTGATAGGTGTAGCCGCTCTTCTATCTCTCTTGATGGTAAGTGATGGATGAGATCTATGATGGAGAAAGCGAGCCCAATAGACATATTTATCGCAAAGTTAAAGTTAAATGTATGTTAAATACTTATGCAGTTTCATAAAATTCAGCTGAATTAATAGCATTAACTTGTGAGACTTCTCCTCTTACCTCGTAGTTGGAAGTAATCTTGAGTTCATGGAACACGGGAAGGTAGATCTGGGTCATTATGAAGGACATCAGGAAAATTGCCCCTATGATATACGCGTACTGAGTTCCGTGCATGTAGACCTCTGTCGGTGACCCCAACAGGGTTATGCCCGAGACAAAACTGGAGAAAGCAAAGGGTTAGTCAACTGAGTGTGATTGTGTAATTGTGCACCACGACCAAACATTCTCATAATTTAATCAATTAAGTGCACCCGCAGTAGACCCAAGTCACTAGACATATTGCATGATAACTGATTTTTTGAAAGAACCACATAGGCAGTGCTACTTGCGAAAGCAACTGAATGGTATAGCTACAATGGTTACCTTTAATTAAAAATAAATTGACAAAGAAACATTAAACACCATGGCTTGCCTGATGCTGATATCAATAGGATCCGTGGCTGTAATGACCTAATAAATGGTTTTCAGAACAAATTCTGCAACAGACCTAAAAGTAAAAAGTAGGTAGAAAAGGTGAAATTAAAGTTATCCTTTTGCAAGCAGGATACATAACTATTGTAGTTATGTAGGTCTTCTAAGTCGTACACTCTTGACAGTCTTGACAGAATGGTCGTGGTCATGTCTCCGTCGAGTCCTGCACCACTGGCACCGCCTCTGTCGCGAATTCGCGATACGACGCTATGCAGCTCTGTGTTTGGCGGCTTGGGAATAATCGTTAACGCTGCAGTGTGTCACCAATTTGATGAGGTAGTTATGTATATATAGACATATATTTTAAAGTTCAAAGCCTCTAAATACACATTAGGTATAGGTATAGATTCTAATTATAATAAATATTTCATTGGTGGTTGCAAATTGCAACATGATTTGATCGATGTCGCGATCATTAATCAGTGGATGCGCATTTATTTCCCTTTGAAATTATAATTCGATATTATCAGCTCTCTCAATTAGATTTCGATATTATAATTCAGAGTTCTCAAGGCGCCGTAAACCGGGACAAGTGGAGACGCATCGCGGTGGCCTCACTCGCCAAATGAAAATGCAATATCGTCAACCACGACCACTCTGTCAAAAGTGAACGACTAAGGAGGAGGAGGATCAGCTCTTTTTTGCCAAAGTTATACCATATTTTTATGAAAATTATATGAAGTCGATGACGTTGAAGGTGCAAACTCTAAAAGTAAGAAGTGATTGACACTTGATCTTGAAACCAACGAATATGAGCAAGCACATTTGTTTCAGGAAACTACAACGACCATGTTGGTCGATAGTGTACTACAGAACATTATATTATAATTACTGATACAAGATTTTTTCTTAAGAAAAGATCCTATAGACACGGACTCGCATAAGTAATTGGCGTAGAGGGCGCCACTTTGAACTAGGAACCTACCTTGCCACAAGGGACATGGAAACCGGAATAACTTTCATATTTCTTCCACCAAGGAGGTAATCAGCTTGCGTGGTCTGTTTCTTCATAAAACCCCAGTACACTCCCACCACAGCACTTATGGCCAACATAAACACGAAAACAACATAATCCACCCACGAAAACTTCTGCATAATATGCGTCAGTTCCAAAACTTCCCCGTGCATTTCCCCCATTATGACAAGGATCGGAAATCTAACTTCAATAAAATCACATAGAATTCAAAACGAGGCACTTTCAAAGTTTTCCTTGCCGTACGATCTTTTCAACACGACCTTATTTCGAACTAGGGGTTTTTATTATTGAAACTGATAGCCCGTATCATATCGATATGCGTAGCGCTAAAGGCACCCAACATTCAAATGCATGAGTCCGTGGAGACGTAAGCTCAATCTGTTACAATGAAACAATTACGATAACTCGCAATTTAAAAGAGGATGTTGCGAGATCGTCCCCCAACGGTAGCTAGGAGCGAATCGGGAACTGACTACTTGTACTTAAAAACGTGTAGGTCGGACATCACCATAAACGCTTCCTCAGCTGACAATCTCGTAGGCGACGAACTGAATACCAAAGAATGGGTCATTTTATGGTTTACCTAGGATACTTGACTGACTATCCTTGGTGACCCTGACGTACAGTGGTATGTCAAGGGCACCATACAAAGAGCGCTCCCATTCAATAATGTACTGGAACTGAACACTATCCAGCAAATATCTAAACCATCCTTTTGGCTTTACTATAGTCTCTCTCTAAGATTAAAAGAATCAAAAGAATCATGCCAGTATTAATGACATCATCCGTCGAGCTCTTGTCACCGCCGGGGTGCCAGCTGTTTTAGAACCCAATGGCTTGGCACGTGACGATGGGAAGAGGCCAGATGGGATGACTATAATGCCTTGGAAATTGGGTAGGCCTTTGGTGTGGGATGCAACATGTGTCGACACCCTTGCGCCATCCCATCTTCTGAGTACGGCGGGCTGTGCTGGGGCGGCTGCTGCAGGTGCAGAAAACCTCAAACGGCGTAAATATAATAACCTCATTGGAAGTTATGTGTTTGAGCCGTTTGGGGTTGAAACTCTAGGGCCATGGGGTCCGAGCGCTCATCGAGTTGTCCGAGATATCAGCAAACAGTTGGTCGACTCTTCGCGTGACCAGAGGGCTGGACTGTTCTTCAGTCAACGAATCAGCATTGCCATCCAGCGTGGCAATACTGCCAGCGTTCTGGGCACTTTTCCCACTGATATCGATGTGGACGAATTTTTTGATGCCCTCTGAGTTTTCCCCGTTTTTTGCTGCCTTTTTTACTCGTTTGTACATATTATTATTTTAAGTTTGTATATATATACCTAGTGATTATGTGTTAATCAAAAGAATCAATTTAATAGGGGTACATCTTTACCTGTTGGTGTAGTGGTCAGAAGCCTTAAGTGTTCTATGCATAAATAAAGGGAAATAATAATGGTTCCGAAAAACAATTTAATCTCCAGCGATCTGTGGCCGACTATTATTCTAATTAACTAGCGTTTTAATGAATTACCGACAAAAAACCCAAAATATTAACGAAAAAAAATATCCAATTTAACAACAAATAAGAGCATGTTCAAATTACATTTTCTCCTAAAAAAAAAATGGATCTTCGAATAACAAAACTAAACTTCCGAATAGAATACTGAACCTCCGACAAAATTACTAAGTTACCGACAACAGAGGTTTGGTCAAAATAATCATATTTTTACAACTTGCATGAACTGTTTTAATTTCTATTGTTGGTTATCAAATTTATTTTTTAGCTCTCAATAATGATGAAAATACCTCAACTGTTCGGCCCGCGCGATGGGGTTCGGATCTACTACGTAACTACATTTTCATAATAAACTGAGTTTTGTTTTATTTTTATCTTTGTTCTCGCTGACATTATAAAAGTTAGGAAATTTGTCGAATAATAATACAGTATAATATTCTAGAAAACCAAAGTCTACTTGGTTTTCGATTAAGGCATGAATACGTATCAAAATCCCGAAAGTTCATTATACCTATGGCTGAAATACAGACGTGCAAAACACCGAAATTCAAAATACCGAAAGGTTTAAATGCCGATAGTCGTTATATCCAAACACAAAATAACGATGTTCAAATTCCCGAAAGGCCGAAATCCCGAATAGACGAAACAACTTGAACGTAGCGGTTGGTCACAATTCTAACGTTACCTAACCTATTTCACCCAGTTCAAAGTGCAATCAAAATACAATCTACCTGTGACTAGACTATTAGACAATGGTAAACACATTTTTACGAGAGATTGTGGCTGAAATAGGTTAGGTTAGAATTGTGACCAAAAGCGCGCGAGCCGAGCGAGCGAAGCGAGCGGCGCCGCGGCAGCGGCCGGCGAGTGCTACTTCTCAAAATAAAACAAATCGGGACCTTAGGGCACCCCGACACGGACGAGTCGGGATTTTGAACTTCGGGATTTTAAACATTCGAACAAATGAACTTTCGGGATTTTAAACTATCGACCATACGACCATTTGGCGTTTCAATTTTCGGGATTTCGTCCATCGGTAATTTAAAATTCGGGATTTTTATACGTACCTACCCATGAATACGACTGTTTTAACTTTTTAACGCCTGAAATAGGTACCGATATCGAAGCATACCCGTGGTAAGTAAAATTCATGATATTTGATGCAATTAAAAGTTATTGTTACAAGTACATTTTTATATTTTTTATAAGTTTCTGTATAGCCACTCAGAATAATATTTTCAGTATAATGTGACAGTTAAAATAGCACCACAATCTATGAAATATGAAAGGTAATTTATGAATTAATAGTAGGCAAGTAAAGATAAAAATTACAAAGCAAAGTTTTCAGTAGAACGTAATTTATGCTGGTAGAAAAGTATTATAGCAATAGACACTCATGTTTATTTTTCGAAGATTTCAGTATCTCATTCGGTCGTTTCGTCATTTTTATTCGGACAAAAGTAGTCGGAAAGTTAGTATTTTAGGCAGTAGATTTAATATTTTGAGTAAGGTCAATTCTTCTTTTTTTGTCGGAGCTTTTATTACTACCCATAAATAAATATATATATACACCGTTAAATTTTAGTCGTTTTAATCCCGTGGAGGGTCGATTCGGTACATGAAACACTATCGATTTGTAAAGATAAAATTGAAAAATAAAGTACCTCTTTTCAAAACTCGTATTAATTTACGCATGTACGAAATTAATTTCTTTAAGAAAACGTCAGCTGAGCGAGTTCAATGACCTGTAGGTAGTTTGTACGCAACGCCGACTATTACCTATAGGTCATTTACTTTATTTTTCAATTTTATCTTTACAAATCGATAGTGTTTTATGTACCGGATCGAAACTCCACGGGATTAAAACGATCAAAATTTAACGATAAAAAAAAACCCATCAAATATACAAGGTGTAAGGGACAGCCCTCCACAAAGTTTAAGGGCTTGCTCAGTAGACGAAACTGAAAAACCTACCATAAAAAAAATTTTCAGGAAACGTAAAAAAAAATCCGCCTCACCATACAAAATTATTAACTTGATTGGACAGTTTGTATGGAGAGGCTGAATTTTTTTTTTGTTTCATGAAAAAATTTTTTGTGGTGGGTTGTTCAGTTTCGTCTACTGAGCAAGCCCTTAAAGTTTGTGGAGGGCTGTCCCTTACACCATTTATATTTGATGGGTTTTTTTTTTGTTGGGGAAAATCATCCAATGACACCCACTAAAAAAAAACACTAAAAAACCCACCCCGTTCCTTCAAGCCTTCATACCGGGGCTCGAGTTCCCTTTCGGATAACCCTGGCCCCAGTAGGCTTCGACCCGGCTGGGTCCCTACAGTTGCTGACAACTCCATGAGGCGCACGGAAACAGTGCGCGCCGTCGACGACTTGGGCTTGGTCCGGACAGTTACCGGACGGCTGGACAGCGAGCTACCCATTGCTCACTGTCCGCAAGCCCGCGCCTACGGTGGCTAGAAATCGGGATCGGAATCCCATTTGCCTGATACGGTCTGCCTCCTCCTTTGCGAGCATTACTGCTTCGCAGAAGTCGATCCGCCTGCCACTCCTCCTCGCTCCGGACCATGGCCTCAACCAAGGCCCGGGGCGAGAAGTCTCCGCCGCCGATCGCCCCCACGAGGGCACGGCGATGCTCCGCCCAAGCAGGATATATTATATGATGGGTTCGATTCCCACCCAGAACAAATGTTTGTGTGATGAGCATGATCAGTTGTGTCTAGGTGTAATTTATCAAATATTTATGTATTAAGAAATAATAAGTGTTTATCAGTTGTCTGATTAATTTGAGACTAGATGGCGTTATGTAAAAATTGTGGAATATATTATATTATTATTATAGGGGAGACCTGTACAAAACCGTACACCGGGGTAAAACAGTATAGCAGGTCTATTCTTGCCAATAATTTAAAGTTCCCGCGCGCAAACTGCACAGCGGAGTCGA
This sequence comes from Mythimna ferrago, assembly GCA_910589285.2. Lineage (NCBI taxonomy): Eukaryota > Metazoa > Arthropoda > Insecta > Lepidoptera > Noctuidae > Mythimna > Mythimna ferrago. The sequence goes on from OU342674.1 coordinate 30,795,243, forward strand.
CCAATCGGAGCTACTTACCCACAAAAACTTGTCGCTATAGGCATGCGCGTTATCAAAATAATCGATTTTATTGTTTTTCGGCATTCTTGGTCTTATTTTTGTGAAGATTCAATCAATAATAGTGAAATTTACATATATAACAGGTATGTTTCCAATCAACTATGTTAAAGGGTATGTTTTAACTTGTAATTAACCAAAATTTCAGTACCTAAGTAAAATCGGTTTGTGTGGGTAATAGTGAGTGATATATTTAAACATTGAGTCTTGGGTCAAAACCGTACGGGCAAAACCGGCCACTACACGATTTTGCTCCACATGAATGAATATAAACTTACTTATATTTTTTTATTTTAGGTGCAGTTAAAATGCCGCGTAATTATAAAAGGACTACTTTTAAACAATAATGGGATCTAGATAACACGAAAAAAGCCAAAATCAACATTACGAGATCAAGTAAAATGATTTAGCCAGAACGATGACCTGGAGTGTTCCACGCACAAAGGCTTGGGACGATTTATACCGATTTTTTCTGCTTCCCAAGAACAAAGTCTAGTTTTGCATTTCATGATCATGTAAAAACGATTATTTGGTCTATTTGTGGCAATATCGTATATAAGATACGGTTTTGCCCATGTGTTGGGGTAAAACCGTAATTGGAAGATGTTTAATAATTTTTGGTTTTTATTTTTTAAGATTTTAATTATTACAAAAATTTTCATGTGATTATGTTCCTTATGAGACTGACTAATTATAATTGTTGAAAAAATTAATTAGTGTTTTGAAATGAAAGACCTACAATCCTAAACCCTTAGCTATACGATTTTGACCCGGTCTCCCCTACATATTATAATGACTATATTAAATTAAATCATCACACACACATCTTTTAATTTGTCTCTTTGTTTCCTTTTTAAGCCCTTTTTGTTGCATTTAGCCAGTGTCAAGTTTAAGTTAGTTTATGTTTTTGATAGGTAGGTACCTACTCCTCCTCAATACACTTATCGAAAACTGACTCTTAACGCACTATGATTAGGTTCAACATGCTATGTTTATCAGCCACGTGTTTGTTTTTTAATGTATCACAACAAGGGCTTTTTTCATTCCACTTCGTCTGATTTCGTCACGGTCAACGGTTATAATTTTTTATTTAAAGCAGAGAGGTGCAGATTTTTAAGGTCTTAATATTTAATGACAATTTTAATTGTGGTTATTTGCAAAATAATTCGTTATTATCAACATATTAACAATTACAGTTGCCATCACGGATCTTGAACACTTGCGCAGAAGTCAAATATTCGGTCTCTTTAGTGGTGCGAACAGCGACGCGGGGGCGGGGAGTGTCAGTGATTGGCTGGCCGCGCCATCGCGTCATAGACGTCACTCCTCATTCGTTCACTGCGTTGCTGCATGTATCTAACAACGAAGACCATTGGCTCGACAATGTATGTTGTTGTTCACTGTTCCCGCGCGCCTCAAGGAGTTGTCAGCAACAGCAGGGACCCAGCCGGGTCGAAACCTACTGGGGCCAGGGTTATCCGAAAGGGAACTCGAGCCCCGGTATGAAGACTACAAGGAACGGGGTGGGCTTTTAGTCAGTAAGAGTCTGACACTATCTCCCGCTCCGCCCAAGAGCGGGGGTTGTCATTGGATGATTTTTCCCACCATAAAAAAGGGTCTCAACATTTTCCTCTATGTTCTTCCACATCGCATACCTATTTAAGTCAACCAAATTTCAACTAGTAGGTATCATACAACATTTCAGTTTGTGCCATCACTTTCAGATTTTTCCTACGAATAAATGCAATCGACTGATAGATTTAGAATTTTCTTGTTACGGTTGAACTATTCTAACCACGAAAATACGCAAAACCCCAAAGAAGTTGAACATCATCTTCATTTTCAATAATATTATGATTTTTCTTTCCCGCCACTTTTCCGATTTTCACCCGCATTTACCGCACGCAACGTTTTGTTATTGCTAAGTTTCGTGTGTGTAAAATTATATGTGTACAATGAAAATGTATGTAAAATTGAGTGTACAATAAAAACAAATAAACCAGTCCTTACTTAAATTTACACTATATCAATTTATTTAGTACATTTTGAGACAAGTGCAGAAAGTTTGTCATTGCAACCGAGGCAAAATTCGCACGAGCCGTAGTCGAGTGTGTTATGGCGCCGAGGGTGACAGTAACTTTTCAAGTGTACCAAACGATTTTTTTCAATACACCTATGAAGAAATGAATAAAGAGGTTGACCGCTGACTCGAGGAGGTCAACGCACGCCCAGCATAATACGATAAATGTAATAAAATTGTGGCGGGGAGAGCACGCGCACTTTTCTTCACTAGTACGGAAAATAGCCTATTGCGTGCCTAAAAACGTTGGGATAAGTGCGGGTTTTCGAGTAAGTGTTTTGAAAATAAACTAGCAGCTGCCAGCATCTTTGCCAGCATTATGGCAAAAAAAAAATCCGAAGGAACATTCACATGGGATATAACACCCCTCTTTTCCGTCGGGGATTAAAAAGTATCCTTTTACCAAGTTACATTGAAATCTGTTCAGCTTTTTGAGCGTGAAGATATATCAAAAATACAAGTACATACAATACATTTGGAATATTAGTGCGATAGAAAACTGTAAGTTTTCAGTATGTTACAAAGTACTCTCTGCTGTAAGTCGCACCGTTTAATTAAAAGGCGTATCTAAACGTGATTTTATAGTCTGCATTTGTCTACATGCCCCTGTCATTAGAGTCATTCATAAGTCACTGTCAAGTGTCAAATTAAAAAAGTTGTTTATTGTTTGCGAGCTGTGAACGAGACGCTAAATCCAAAACATTTTCACTTTACTATTCTTTTATTGTGCTTTGATATTTATTCCTCACCGCTTTGTCTAAATGGCAGGACTCTTACTAAGTCCTTCTGAGAAATTATTTATTGTCCACGGTGTACAAGTAAGTTGTAACATAACCTAAAATAAGTACCCTATAAAGGTACTTTTTGCTTTTAACTTCAATTACATTAAAAAAATTAAAAATTGATGTTCCAATATGTATGTAGAATATCGTTTTTGAACTTGTGATAGCATTAATATGATTATATCAATGTTTGACAGCTATTTTATATCTTATTTTATGTGTAGGATGATTATCGATCCGATGGACGATCAAACATAGACTACCGGCCGATGGAGCTTGAAACAGACCTTGTTGACACAGCTACGGGATCAGCAAGGCTTCGGCTTGCTAATACAGATTTACTTGTTGCTGTCAAAACTGAAATAGATGTCCCAAGTCCAGACAAACCTGACTTGGGTAAAATTGAGTTTAATGTTGATTGGTAAGTGCATAAGGGTTTTTTTTTTTTTTTTAAGGGTTGCTATAGTTACTTTATTGAAAAACATGATACATGTTAGCATACCATTTGATGAAAGGTGCTATTCCACCGAAAGATTAACCTTGATAAGCCTAAACAATCAGTTGTGGGACCATTCAAGTTCAGAGAGGCTATTCAAGTTGAACATTTAAATTTGGTAGAGAAGCACTTTGGTTTGTAAATTACTAAACCGTCATAATTATTATGTTACCATACCAATGACCCCAGGCATGATTCTAGTTCAGCAGTAAGCTAGCATGTGTCTTCAGTTCATTTGAGTATGGTTTCCGCACTTAGTCCTATGCAGACCATTGTGCACGGGCTATATTGTCATATGTAAACTAAAATAATAACCTCACTATTCAACGGGGTAATGTGGCGAGTGCAAACGGTGCAAAAGTGCCCATGAGCACTTTTGCACCGTGAATGATCAGGTGCGGGTTATTTATTGATGTTTGACGGTTTATTTATGACATTTTATATTTAATTTTAATTGTATCTATGACATTGCAATTTGCAAAATAAATATCAAATAATAGATAATCTATACATTTTCAGTTCTGCAAATGCTACTCCACAGTTTGAAGGCAGGGGTGGTGACCAGCTAGCAGTTGGTATTGCTAATTTGATGCAAGCAGCATACCAGTCTTCACAGGCATTCAATTTGAAACAACTCTGTATATTTGAAGGCAAACAGTGCTGGAAACTTTTTGTTGATATACTGGTAAGGATCAAGATGCTACTTGGCATTAGATAGGTATTTTTTGTTCCAGAAAATTGGTAATATTTTTGTTTTTTTAATTGTTGCACCACATTTGGATTGACTCCTGTATTATGTATAACACATCCATACCCAGAACTACATATATGTAGGCCATACAAATATAATTATGTACCATGTGGAAACCAAACCTGTGACACACAGCAGACTACTCAACTACCGTACCAATAGTGCCAACTATTAAAACAAAGCAGCATCTAAAATAGTATAAGTGTGCCAATAAATAAATGAAATAGGTTGTTGTTCTTAAAGAGTTTTTCTCTCTTTCAGATATTAGAATGTGGAGGCAATCTTTGTGATGCTGTATCTTTGGCAGTGAAAGCAGCTCTTTTCAACACAAGGATACCTTGTGTGAAGGCAATCCTCATGGATGGAGGGGATGTAGACTTGCAGTTGTCTGATGACCCATTTGACAACAAACTGTTGGATGTTGGAACAGCTCCTTTATTGGTATGGTGCTTTATAAACTTTACTGGCCTGAAACTATTAAGTTTCCTGTGCAAGAAAGAGATTGTCTTAAGCTCCATCTGTCTCTCATAACTAGAATTATAACGATTTTAAGACATCATCGTAGGGCGTCTGATTTTTCCCTTGCAAATATTACCTTATCCTTATTTTCATAAATGAACTTCATATTAGAATAAATCAATATCTTAGTTCACAATCATACTAATTATAATACTAGGGGATCGAAATATAAGACAACTAGCTTTTGCCCGCGGCTTCGCCCGCGTGGCAGCCATACATTTTGGATCTCCGTTTTACATGCGTGAGCAGTGTAGTTCTTACTACTTTAATTCACATTATACTACCATTGTTGGTGTTGTGTTAGTTAAGAAAAACAAAACAAAAATGCAATTATAACTTTTCAACAACACCCGTGTTTTCTACACAGTCATCAGTCGTGCGTTATTGTCGTTCGGCTTATTAGCTAAAGAAACAGTAGGCAAGACGGTGCGGGGGGAGGGTCAGCGACCGCGTCATGCGAAGCGACTGAAGAGCGGAACTCGCGGAGCTATCGCGCGGATTTAATTTTGAGAATTATTAAACTTACTAGATTTTACACGCAGCTTCGCCCGCGTGAAAAAATTAGCCTATGTCCGTCTCCAGGGTCCCAACTATCTCTGTACCAAAATTCATCAAAATCATTTTAAACAAACAAACTCACTTTCGCTTTTATAATATTAGTAAGGATGAACTTTCAAATGGTACGTCCGATTTAAATGATTCAAAAGGTATTTTACAGATACTGATATAGCCTTGCACACAAATTAATTTATTTTGATAAGAATTAATACTGTAATTATGTAAATAGCTTTCAAATAAACGCTTCATGAATGCCAATTTTTAAAAGTCGTAAAATGGCTATAGTATGTTAACCTTATGAGATAGACACATGCCACCGCGGACTTTTCTGTAGACCTAGAGAATTCTACCATACATTATTTTGTTATATCTCAAAGGGTTTAGGCAGCGTTTTCGTTGAAAGCTCCCAGACGGCTTATTTTTTCCCCGACATCTTCAACAAATGTCGTTAATGTACACAGAAATAAATACAAAAACATAACAAATTATATACTAAAACCTTCCTCGAGAATCAAGCTATCCAGTGGTGAAAACCGCTTGAAAATCGGTGCTGTATTTTTTTAGTTTATCGCGAACAGACAGACACACGCGGCGAGGGACTTTGTTTTATAATATGTAGTGATAACACCATTACCTTTGCCCATTTCCTTTTGCTAGACAGCTTTCACTAGAATTGATTAGGCGCGCCCACACAGAGCGAGTTGCCTCGAGAGGCATTTGCCGCTCGAGGAAACTATCCCCGCGAGACGTTGCAGCCTTGGTATCATCGCGCCATAAGACATCATGGCACCCTACGATGGCAGCTGTTGCTTTTATCCTTATAAATAGGATTATAAAAAAGAGAAGACAACAAAAACTTAAATGAAGACGATATTGGATCCATATTTTAGTCGACCGAAGCACGAAACAATATACGCGAGCGTCCAGAGTGCGCGCAGTAAACGACCGAGGCGCCTTTGAGCAACACAAAAAGCCGACACGGGATGGCTTGGGCGCTCGTTCGCTCGCACGCGGCAGCGCGCACGCTTGCCTCGGCCAAGCCACCTCCCCACTAACTGAGCTGCTTCGTGCGGTAAATGCCTCGCGAGGCTGCTCGCTCTTTGTGGACACGCTTATTGACTCAGGCTCTTGAGCTTGCCTTAAACTTCTAGCTATCAAATTATTAATGATTGGCTGAGAAACCCACATGGTTATATCAGATTTGTATTAATTTTCAGGTGACATTATGTAAAATAGGCGACAAATGTGTAGTCGATCCATCAGCCGAAGAAGAAAGCTGCAGCGTCGTATCACTCATAGTGGGTATCACTGGGAGTCCCAGCTGTTACAGTGATCAAGAAAATTTGGCCGATGTTGGGGGAAAATTCAGCACAATTGATATGAATGGACCAGGCAGTGTTGCACCTAAGACCTTGAAGGATGCCATCAATCAGGGAATGTAAGTCCATTGTTTATTTAGAGCTATTTTTTTTAAATTTGTAATTGAAGAATACTGCTATTTCTCATATTTTATAAGCTCTCATTTTAATTCCATAGCGGAGTGTTCCCAAAGACCTTAGCATTTTCTTTTTATGATCCACTACAAGACAGCGATTTTTTTCTTTTAGAAACTTTTATTTGTAGGTGGTTTGTTTTAGGCATTATTTTGTTCCATACACCTAACAATGTCGTTCTACTAAAAATGCTGGGTCCTAAGATGTGTGAAAAAATTGATTAGAAATAAATTTGTCCTAAGTAAATTAATTTATATTTACTTAGGACAAAGTATTTTTCTGTTTAATCCTTCAGAAAATACATGCCTGATGTTACATAATATAATAACAAGATTTTTTGACTTTAACTTATATTTTAATAGCTTAGTTTTAGAGTGATTAGCAGTGTGGAATTTCCATTGTTCTTAATAATAAATGTGGCATTGCATATTCATATTATTATTATATATAATATTTTTGTTTACAGAGTCGCAGCAAAGTTACTAGACAAAGCATTAGCCAAAGCCTTGTTAAATGAAAGGCAAGAAAAAATAAGGACAAAAAAATATTCATATGGATTCTTAAAATAAAATATCATGTGCATCAATCAAACACTGTTTCCCTTTGAATCCTTTATTGATATAGCCATTAAATTTATGTGAATACATATTCTAATGTATGTAGAACTATATTCTTATATCCCTAATAATGTCACTAATTATATGATACTACTATAAATTCAGTCATAACTCAATATCACATTCGTTTCGATATCCATCCAACCTTATAATATTTGTATTGTGGATTTTTATTACATTATAAAAAAAAGAAAAAATCTCTTCAGAAACTAAAATAAGATAAAAACATGTCGCACAGATAAGAAAAGTAAATGTATTCAGGAATGCGGATTTATTATATATCATAGATAATGCAGTACATAAATACTTATTTATGTTCATGACTTATTGTATAATTTTACCATCACATCAATATCTATATAACTACGAAAGGCAAGCAATCTGTAAATACTTAAATGGATAGAGACAAGAGAAAATAGATCTACTAAATCCTATTATTTTATTAATCGCCTTAATCCCTGCACCTATATAATAACATTTATAGGGTGTACATGTTTGAATTAACAAAATATTATAATTCTTTCTCCATCTTATTATTCCCTATCAAATCTATTTGATAGGTAACCATTGTTGTATGTCTTGTTGGGGACAATATTTGCCATTAAATGTGGAGTAGCTTCATTATCCTAATAACATAATCATGAATAATATGAACTAATCTAATATAGGCCTTATGCGGCAAGTAGGGTCGTCTACTTCTTGGGGTTAACGGGAGTGAGCAGATCCAACACTGCAGCGATGTTGCCGTCCTTACTCTCAAGGAGCTGGGTCAGCCAACCGCCCTCGTTGGTGAAGCCCATTGACAGCATCTGCTGGATCGCCGCTTCGATATGAGCTTCTGTGGAAAGAAGAAAAGACATAGTTAAAGACTGTGAAAGTAGGTATGGAAAAAAAAGTAAATATGGCATCCGTCAAAGGACATATTCCTTTACCATGGTATTTACAAGCACAAATCTTATTACATGACAGATTTAAATCAACTTTTTTTTTAATCCGTATGAGGGAATTGAACCTGCAACCAATGATAAATGATCTTTATTTTGCAAATAGCTTTTTTTTTAAAAAAAAAAACACTTTTACACGTCAATTTTGTTTGAACTGACTGAAAAATCAGTTTAAACTAGATAAGGCCGATGTTTCCTAGTTGACTACTCCGAGAAGAAACACCGAAAAAAAACTCAGGGGTCAAGTCTATACAGTAAAGAACATGTAATGTTCAAATCATATGAGAACCATGCAGATTAGTGTCTCAGATCCAATCAATCTATAAAAAAGTCATTCCATACTACAGTGGTTTCTATTAAAGTCTGTCCATTGTGCGTCATTATATGTACGTAACGTTGTGCAACAGCCAATAGTCTAGCGTTTGTGACCCTCGGTATCGTTTACTTCGACCTACTTCCTTTATGTACATACACTTTAAGCTAAGTGTGTTAGCCCTCACATATTAGAAGGCCGGTGTTTTTGGCGTTTTTCTTTTCGAGCGAATTCCAGTGGCTGTTTCAATTATTCGCAAAATAATCCCTAGCGAACATTTTAACGAAAAAGTAGACGCAATCTCTGTAAAATCGTGCTGCAAATTTTGTTGCGGTGCCTACTAGGTACCTCAGCGAACTAGTGAAAAAAACTTTTGAATGTGTTACGTCCATTAGAACTCAAAATGACCATAAAAACTAAATACTTTTTAACTAGAATAACAAACCGTGCAACAAAATATAAATGATAGGTACCTATCGGTCATGAATAACCGTGTCGTGTTTTGATAAGGCTGCCATCCGTCCGGGATTCCCCGGATTTGTCCTAGTTTTGAAGGCGTCCGGGAAGCGTCCGGCAGGGGTTTATAAAACTGTCCGGGTAATACCCGAACACTTTTGTTGTCAGAGGAAATCTATTTAGAAACCTAGCAGAGAGATGTCCGGGGAAAAAACCATAATTCTTCCAAATGTCCGGGATTTTTGCCGTGTTTATCTGGTGTCAGCAATTTAGGTGATGGCAGCCCTATGTTTTGATAGTGTCCATCAAAGAAATTCATATTATTTTTGTACGAAAGTAAATTAGAACAGCGAAACAAGGTCATGATGAGCGTCAATTCCAAATCTACGTCGCAGTATTTGCAAAATTAGCAACGATGACTAAGTTCCGTATATAAAAGTACCTACCTACAAACAGATAATCGATTGAACCAAAACAATATAGAAATGATTCATAGTCTTATCAGCCTATTCATATCGATAAACAAGATAAGCAGGCATGTACCAGATAAATGATAGGTACCTATATTTGTACGAGAATAACATAATATTATTCTACTTTTTATATCCTCAGCCTCAATAAGAACATTTAGGTACGTTGTCGCAAGCAAATGTTAGATAAATTAAAAAGAATTATACTGTGCTATTGATGAGCACAGCATACTTATTCCTAATATCCATCCTGATCTGCCATTACGAACACTGCCGAAACACGGTACCATGGTAGGTACCTACCTGAAATTATTCTACTATCAGGCAAGAGCTATGTAAGTCTCCGGTTTATGAAAAAAGAAAGCATAGTCTTTCTGGGAGCAACGCTACGCAAATTCCATTGGAGAAATATTAGGGGTTGGGAAATCATGAATGTAATTTTAAATGGAGATCAGTTTTGATGCAACGTGGTTATGTTATTGGGTCGGACTTGAAAGTGGAGACGTTAATACAACTACCGGCACGAATATTGAGCGCTCGGCGTCAGAGTAGGGATCGTTTTGCGCATTCTATACATTGGCGAGCCAATCGTCGTCGTTGTTAGATACATGCAGCAAACACAGGGAACGAATCACGAGTGACGTCTGACACGATGGCGCGGCAAGCCAATCATTGACACTCCCTGCCCTCGCGTCTCACTTCGCACCTTTAGGACCAGGCCACACGGTGCGGTGCGGCTCCGGCGCGGCGCCGGATCCGCACCGCACCGTGTGGCCTGGCCCTTAAAGAGACCGAATATTTGACTTCTGCGCAACTTGAAGCCAGCGCTCAAGATCCGTTCTGGTAATTGTATATTAGTAGTTAAATTTTGATTTTTTTTTAGTTGTCCATAAATCATAAGTTCTGCAACTTCTGATGGAAGGGCATAGTCGTTTCTAGATGGGCAAATAAATCATTTAGGGTACGGTCAAGGTGAGCTTGTCTATTACAGCCAGGCAAAGGGTCCCCCTCGGGGTATAAGTATCGATTTTTGGGTCACAGTGACCTTGTCTAGAGGAGAAAGATCAATTAGCTCTAGAAATCTGGTACATGTACAGTAGACCATGTCCTAAAATAAGATATTAGCCACTATCAAAAGTAAAAACTATCTTAACACTGACAAAAGCAAGCCTACACTTCTACCATCAGTAATCCTTTTTTTTAGGTAAATGACTTTTCCCGCTCTAGGGTAGAGCGAGAGTGTCAGACTTTTACCGACTAAAATCCAAAATCCACTTTCCCCTTCATGTGCCCTTTGTGTTCTAGAGCCTCAGTAACTCTTAAATGTTACCGCAACACTAACAGAAGTAATAAGTTACTTTAAGATGAAATAATAAAAAAAAAAAATGAGTCATACAGATTATTATTATGATAACCTTGAGTCACTAGCAGGCTTCCTACTGTTCAAAATGTGAAGAATCTCATACATAAACCAAGCTAAGATTACATAATTATAAGTTGCTTAGTGAATGTTGAGTTCAATGGTCTCTTGCCCAACTCATCTATCGGCCATGACGTGCAACTAACAAGCATGAGGCCACCTACAGTTACCTTCACTAAATACTAACCTACTATATGCGTTTTGAAATAGTGAAATACACAGTTAACTTAAAATTATCGTCGCATTTTCAGGGAAATCCCGGTTTGTCTACCTCAAAGCGATAGCGCAGTATCTTGGCAGAGGATCAATAACACTCGTTTATTTATTTTTTATTGTGTACAAACGCCCGGCCCGACTTAGCCGCTTCAATAATATACCTCCCGATATAGCTACGTCCATCTGGAATATCTTACAAAACTCGCTTTCAGTCTTAATAATATTATTAAAGATTGTAGAAATTAAAAATTTATAGATGGATGGATAAAAATAATATGGATAAAGGAAAAATATCTAAATAATAACTTACGTGGGTGGCGCTGCCTGGGTTGGGGCTGAGGCTGAGGCTGAGGCTGTGGCTGTGGCTTGGCAGCAGCAGGCTTCTCTGCTGGTTTCTCGGCCGGCTTGGGAGCGGGAGCGGCCGACGCGGGCGGCGCGGAGGGCTGCGCAGGCTTCGGTACTTCAGCCTCTTTAGGATTCAACACTAAACGTCAGCATACGTCAATATTGATGGATCGTGACCTAACCAGCAGGTTTTTTTGTATCTGACTAAATATTTATTGTTAAACTTGAAAAACTAAACAGAGGGTAGAAATTGACCCTTAAAATCATGGAAAATGAGACAGAAAATGAATACCACAACACAAAACAAATATTGTCAACAGCACAAAATTATTATTCAGATTTATAATTACCAGCAGTAGAGGTGTTCAGGGGTGGGTACAGACCACCTGCGGAGATCTTCACACGCTCTTGAAACTCTTCAGGCAAGTTGAAACCGATTGGGGCAGCAGGAAGAGCACTGGCAGTATCCATCAAGTCTTAAACAATTAACAAACTTAGTAACAAATTTGAGACACTTTATCTTATCATGTGGTTATGAAGAATCAAACTATAAATACCTTTCTCTTTGTTAATCATGGTCCAGTCATCAACCTTGTCGGGAGAAGTATCCCTGCCGTAGTCATTCACACTTGAAGCAGAGGAAGTTTCAGTCTTGACAGCAGCATCATCAGCCTCAGGTACTTTCCTGTCTCCTTGTCCCATCTCCACGTTATCAGCTGAAGTTGGTGTGGAAGCAGCCGCATTAGCAGTTCGAGGTATGTTGAAGAACTGATTCAGAGCATCCGTGATTTCAAGGACATTAATGGAATTGGGTAGGCTGTAAGGGCGTTGAGTCTCAGTATTGGTTGAAGAGCTAGTCATTTGGTTTCCTTTGATGAACTGCTCCAGAAGGTCCTTGATTTCATTAACAGACTTGCGTGGGCTGAAGGGGCATTGAGTCCCAGTATTTGTTGAGGTGCTCGGCCCAGGATTCGGAGCTTGGTGAGATTCGGTGGCAGTCTTTGCCTTCTCTTGGGTCTGCCGTGGGTTCTGTGCCTGTGTTTCGGGAGCCTGTCCCGGTTCTGGTGCCTTAGCCTCGGGAGCCTGTCCCGGTTCTGGTGCCTTAGCCTCGGAAGCCTTCGGCTTTGTATCATCTCCGGTCAGATCGATGTCTCCAGCAAGGTTTGCAAATTCGTTCATGTAGGTGGCGAAGGTGTCAAGCCAGCTGACACGCTGGCGGCGGCGGTGGTGTTCGCCGTGAGGGCCATTTTCGCCTCCATGCGGCCCGTGGTGACCTCCAGGCCCGCGGTACTTCCTCTCACCACTCCTCTCACTGCGATGTTTTTTGTAGGGACAATCTTCGCCCATGGCAGTAGCGACAGACTTCAAGAAATGGCGTGACCTCTTGATGGCAGCCTTAATGACTGTGCGCTGTAAACGTAAAACACCTACGTGAATAACTAGTTAATAACAAGTCAGTGAAGCAAACAACAATGAAAATATGTTAATCTCTTGGTACAAAGAGGATATGTTTCCTGTGGTACTTACAGGCATAGTCGGCGTGGGCACACGCACCATGCAATGTTCCGGATGGCGGCCGGCAGCCTCGCATCGTGAGCATAGGTCAAAGTCATCACAGACAGAACACTTGTATCTGAACCCAACGATGGTTCCATCACAAGCGTCGCACATCACACCATAGTGAACAGCCGGTGTTCCTGCTGGTTCTACAAACATAGTATTGTTAATATATGTTACTAAGACAAATAAGCATACATAAGCACCTGTACAATCTGTCAGTATAACAATATACAACAATTATTTATTTAGGCTCTATGAATATGTCATTACATTAAATGAAAGTTATTAGGATAATGCCAGCCATACACGGTCAAACATGTAGTCCAATCGGTATGACGCTACATGTTTGATCAAACCTGTAGTTCGTCTCTATACACCATACACAGTCAAACATGTTGTCCAATCAGTATGAAGCTACATGTTCGATCAAACAGATTTGACCGTGTATGGGAGTGACAACATTCACTTCATAAGTGTACTTGAAGACAACAATGTAGATAGTACTTTTCACTCACAGTAAAGTACTTATCTATTTCCTATAAATGTTTATATTGCAAATCATTATAAATAATAATAATATATAAATGAATCAGCATTTTCAAGAGCATCCCACAGCTGGAAATAAGCCTATCCAATTACCTCCATCCAGTCTTGCACCATCTTTACAAGTGTAAAATCATCATCAATATAAACTCACCATTCGGATTGCCGGCCACAGCAGTAAAGACAATGTCACAGTCATCATCTTTAACCTCATCCCCCTTGCAGTAGACAAAGAGCTTGATAACATCACTTTTCAAAGCCTGCAGGGCAGTCATCACTTCATCATCAGACGACACCACAACATCATCACCATCCTCATCTAAATTTGACAAAGAAAAATAAACATTATTATTTACACATTAAAGTTTTAACTCATAGTAAGGACAACGTTCATTAGTTTTCATGTTAAGCAAATCCCTACAAATATTAGTGGCCTTGTTGGCAGAGTAAGTAATGATATAAATCAGAATTTTAATGAGTAAATAAATGCTCATTCATGATTCTGCGGTCACCATTTTTTAATTTAAATGTTTAATTAACGTGTGTAAAGTTGTAATTAATTAATAATTCACTGGGTTTTCAGGTTACCTCAGTTCTTTGTATGTAGGTATAAAAAATTTGTACCAAATGTATAAAAAATTAACAGAACTTGCAAAAAGATGTTTGTTTCTTAATTCATTAAACCCCAAGTGAACGCCGGCGTTCACGCACCTATCGTGTCTCTAATTACCACAATTGAAAGGTTAATTCCAATGAGATGTTTTACTGGTGAAACTGTATAAAAATGTACACTAATCACCTTTCCAGGCCACAGAGTAGGACTTCCCCTTAAGTCCAGGGTACACATCCTGAAGCTTGGCGTTCAAATAGTGGAAGCTGGTGACCACACTCTTCTCCACACCAAATCTTCTGACTTCTGGCTTGTCATTGTCCCTCCAGAATGTATAAACTTTGAATGGAACTTGGTCTTCCATGGCTGAAATAAATATTATTTTTTGTGTTTTACAAATAAAAATACCTAGATTGTTTACTTTGATAAATGTTGAAACATAAAAATTAATAGATGTTGTCAAATTTCTAATGATGAATAATCAAAGAAGTTCAAATGAAATTCAGTCAAATACTTAGGTAGTGCTAGTGATGAGGTGATGCAACACTACCTACCAGTTTTGTTAGAACATTTTAAAAGGTAATTATTTATTTTATTTTAATATTAGTACATAGTGAGATATTTACAATAATTTTACTTTTTAATAATAATATAATTCAATTTTTTATTTTAATAAATACATACCAAAAATTATTAATACTTTTATCGAAGGTAATAGGTATTCCATTTTATTAAACACACTCAAAAACAACATAAATATGCATTTTGAAAAAAGAAAGAAATTTACAATAATAACAAAGAAAATCTGCAATGTTCGATGCACTATCCATTTTGTTTATCAAGAAGCCATTTTGTTTGGTCCGGTTCACGACAATTTATTTTAGGATCTTCGTGATACAACAAAGCTTCACCCTACATAATAAAGCTTTACTTTACTGCGCTAAGTTTTACATAAACGTATAATGTACTGTTTAGAATAATGTACTGCATTAAACTTTAATTAATTTAGAAACTTAGACTTACCTGATAATCAAACTTTGTAGAGTTAAGAATTGATTGGTAAATAAACACTGAGACGGTAATACGTCGCACTTGTGTTAAAATTTCTAAGTGAATGAATGTTGTGTTACGACGCAGACGGTTTTTATGGCTGCAAAATATTATGAATCATCAAATAGAACAGTTGAGAAAAACAACAAATTGTTGTGCAATACAGCTGTCAAAACAAAAAGTCATCGTTGACATTCCATAAACCAGTTGTTCGAATCAGAAGCATGATTTTTTTTTTTGTCTCTTTCAAATTAGAATATTTCACAGAAGCTTACTTATTATGTAGGTGCTTTTGAAACATCAGAATTTATTGTACGGTTTGACATCGATGTTTCCTGCAGAGAAAAACCAGCAAGGAAGTCCGCAATAAATTAAACCCTAGAATTTTAATAAACACTTTCTTGGCTACCGGTAGTTGAGAATGGTTGAGTACTCATTTGTATAACAGTAAATGTCTATGGAACGTGCGATAGAATTCCTTTTCAAGCAGTGTTTTTATTGCATCAAAGTAAAAAAAGTTTAGTTTAACCTTTGTGAAACATCATTTATTTACCAAAAATATTATTCTGAGCCAAAAAGCTTGGCTTTTCTAATAAAAAGACATGAATAAAGTGACTGTCGTCGATAAACTTTATACCTGCTTTAGCAATTTATTATTTCGCTTTTACAGTTTCACCTCATTATTTTTTCTATAAGTAATATAAATATATTTTTTCTAATAATAAATAGATAGGTTGTATTTTTTAATACCTATTAGCCACCTACACTACAACTACCTACCTACTGCAACCTGCTGGCTTGTCATGTCATCCCTTCTCATTCCTCAGAACTAAGTACCTACTTGGCTTAGACCCAACTATGGTCTAGGCAGGATATCAATCCAAATAGGTACCTACTTAATGCCGTCATTAAAAAATGTAATCTCATCAAAGTAAATCCAGTTTATTTTTTACCCTATTTTAGGTGAATATTGTGGTTGACCGAGAGAATAAGATTCACCGTCCATGCGGAGCAATCCCGCATTTTAAAGATGTTTTCCTTCGAAGTTTTGAGAGCAATAATGATGAAATAAATTACACAAAAGTGGCGCCTGGCTGTGAACCCGGTCCTACTGAGCCCCTACGGTCGCGCCGTTGTCTTAATTCGTTCCTTATCGGAAGGCGAGCTGCCATTGCTCGTCGTCTGCAAGCGCGCGCCTACCATTACAGTGGCTGGGAATCGCCTTGCAACTATTGACGTTGCTTCCCATTCTCTCTCGCCCCGGACCATGGCCTAAACCTGAACCAAGGCTGGACGAGAGAAATCACTGCCACCGGTCGTTTCTGAAGACTGCGGTCTTCCACCCTAGCAGGGCAGGCTTCCACCGTGCGTGGTCTCGGTAGATAGACATACATGTCAACTTATGACTCATATAAAACTTTCTTGGATATGTTGGTCCATTTGTAAACTACGTGTTTATAACTAGTTGGACAAATAAATGGAATAAAGTGCTTGGTCATATGAACATATTGATGATTAATATTGTGATGAAATAGTTCTGGAATACTCGCATACCTACTCTTAGGCAATATTTTTATTTCCATGTAGGTTTAAACTTGGCTACTTATAATACGCCAAAACACAAGCGTGTCTTTTCACTGCCAAAAGGAGCCCGTGCACCTTGGTTCCTACTTTTCGGAATTTATCCCTGGAGTACACCGACCGCCTTCAGCTCTTGGGGGTTGAAATTCCCTCAGACCTTAACTTTGGGCGGTTCATTGAGTCCAAAGCCAAGGTAGCTGCTAGGAAGCTGGGCGTTCTTGCAAAGGTCCGGCGGTACTTCACACCGGGACAGCTTTTAATGTTATACAAAGCACAGGTCCGTTCGTGTGTGGAGTACTGCAGTCACATATGGGCTGGTGCTGCAAAATGCCACCTGGCAGCTTTGGACTCGGTGGAAAGGCGTGCAAAGAGGCTAATTGGTGATCCAGATTTGGTTAAGTCCAACCTTCAAAGCCTTGAGCATAGGCGTAGGGTAGCCAGCCTTTCGGTGTTTTACAGGATGCATTTTGGAGAGTGTGCGCAGGAATTGCATGACTTGATTCCGCCATCGCAATTCTACCATCGGACATCCCGACGTACGGCGAATATTCACCCTTACGTTGTTGAAACCTCTACGGTCCGGACTAAGCGTTTCGCCTCGTCGTTTATACCACGTACGTCGAAGGACTGGAACAGTCTGCCTGCTGCGGTCTTCCCGTCCGATTATAATTTGGGTGTCTTCAAGGCTAGAGTGAATAGGCTCTTAATAAACTAGTGCGCCTCACCATCAAAGATTGCATCGCTACTTACCATCAGGTGGGATCGCAGTCAAGCACTAGTTTATCTTAATTAAAAAAAAAAAAAAAAAAAAAAAAAAAAAAAAGGTAGTTTGTTTTTTGTATGTAGGAGGTAATAGCTGAAAGTACTGGTCCAATTGCTAAAATTTTTTCACCTATAGAAACCTGCTTTGTTACTAAGTGATAAAGGCTATTTTTATGTACGCGGCCGAAGCCGCGGGCAAAAGCTAGTATTGAATATAGGGTCAAATAAGATAAAGACATTTCTAATAAATAAAAAATTTATTACACCTTTCATAATCCAATAACTAAGTACTAAATGACAAAATATTAACAAATAATGTACTTATAAAAAATCATAAACTAGTCTTGATGTTCTTTGTCATTAGACTTGTTGCTTATTGGTGGCACATAGTAAGGTGAGTCTTCTGCAAACTTAGGAGGACCACCCAATTGTACAGTTTCTGGAATATTCAACTCTTCATTCAACTTTTTGGCTAAGAAGTAGATTTCTGCAAGGGCGATTACTAAGGCACACATAACGCCTAGTAATAGCCTAAATCCAAAGTCGATATTGCCCACCATCCATTCAACTCCTCTAAATCCAAACAGGAACCCAGCAAATATGGAAATGATGAACTGTCCAATTGCAATCAACTGGCGATTCATTTGTTTTACTGAAAATGCAAAATCATTGTTAATAAGAATGATTAATTAAATATTGATTAACAATTACTACTACATACTATTTACATTAAAACTAAACATTTTACAACACACACACAGAGTATTTACAAGTTCCTAAACCAATGTATGAGAGAGAGAAATGATAGAGAGGGGCAGAGAACATGAGTATAAAGTGAGGTGATATTTGAAGATGTGAGTAGGGGATAGAGTAATGGGTGACCTGCAGTCTGCTATCGCAGCTTGCAGGATGCCCATTATGCTACAATAGGATTGATCCCATGAGGTTGGCATAGTCACCCAGAATGCACTGAAGCCTCAAAATTACAACAATCTTCTGAGGTAATACCATTAATAATAGTTAGTTAGCCCCACTGCTGGGCGAAGGCCTCCCTCTCCCTTTTACACACGTCTTCGGCCATTGTGGGCCAGTCCTTCTGTTAGTTATCAAGATCATCTCTCTACCTTCACCTTGGTCTGCCGCAATGACCATTAATCTTGATTGCAGCAGACTATTAATAATAGGAATATAGATATTGTAAATTGTTTAGCTTATAACGAAAGCTGCATGTATTTTGTATACTCACATTGGTATGAGATACTATCTTCTGGGAACCTCATCCTAACATTGTCTACAGATTTTGTCATCTTCCGATATTCCCTTGCCTCCTGTTGAGACCTCAATTTGACACATCTGGCTTCAAGAACAGGATTCCTCTTAAGAACTTGGTTTTCAGGTGTTTTAATGGAAGCTCCTTCTAATAAAGCATGTAAGTATGGAACATTTTTATCACCATGCTCATTTATTTTTCTTTGTTGTTGCAAATATGTGTAAAGCCAGTCTATATCAGCAGTAGTTAAATGTAATTTGTCTTCTTTTTCTTCAGTATCATCTTTATTTAGGTCTTTCTTAGCTATTGATTTTTCTGTAGGATCTGGTACGTCAGATTCTTTCTTTTCAGCGTTGTATATTCTATCCTCTTTTGAACTCTCCTCTTTCTCATTTACTTCCTCTGTAGCTTCTTCGATATCTATTTTTGTAAGGGCTTTGATTTTGTTTAAATTTTCAATATCATCTCTGTTGAGATGCACTGGAATTGTCTTTGTGTCTTCTTTGGATGCTTTGTGTTTAGCTTCATAACTTTCTCCTTCTACCAGTTTTGCAATGTTTAAAGGTACGTTATCATCAATAGGTATAGATTTGAGGTAATCTAGTAAATACTTTGTTGGAAAGATCCTGAGGTTGGTATCCACAAGTGATCCTTGAGAATCCATTGTTTATTTAGCAATATTTAGCTTATGGTTGAGGTCAGCATACAAATCTCTTAGTTCTTCTTCTTTTTCTTCAAAAGTGTTGTCTACTCGTTGACACTTGAAGTTCATATCATCAATGAACTGATCCCATTCATTTTGTCTCTTTTCCTTGAGTTCTAGTCGACGTTGTTCATTCACCTGGAAGACAGTTATAATAGAATTATTGCAAAAGAGAATATAATATCAACAATATAATATAATATTCCACAACTCCACAACTATCACACAACGCCGTCTAGTCCCAAGCTAAGCAGAGCTTGTGTTATGGGTACTAGACAACTAATAAACATACTTATATATTTCTAAATACATACATATTATATATAAATGACACCCAGACACAGAACAAATGATTATGCTCATCACACAAACATTTGTCCTGGGTGGGAATCGAACCCACAATCTCCAGCATAGCAGTCAGGGTTACTAACCACTAGACCAACAGACCAGTCAGAATACATTTTATTGAAACTAAAGTCAATACATTTGCTTCATATTGACTAAACTTTCATCATTTTAACATTAGTGCCACATCACAATTACACAGCATTATTGAATAAATATAAAAACCTTGTGTGATTCCAGATAATTCTTCTCAACCTCTTCACTGAGCAGCAATGCTTGTTGTAACTTCTCTTTGAGCACTGGAAGCCCTGACTCACCAGACTTTATAATCTTTTCTGCTTGACTATCTTTTATGTCTGTTAGTTTTTCAAGTATAGCAAATAAATTTTCAACTTCTCGATCTCCACGCTTCTCCTAAAAATTAAGAATTTACAAATCATTATGTATTGTTAGGCAGCAATTATTATTGGTCGTGTAGATTGTAGGGTCGCTGTTGATTAAATTGGAACAAACAGTTCAAAGAATTAAACATACCTCGAACTCTTTCAGCATAAACTTTATTTCACCATTTAGAAACGGGCGATGGTCGAATAATCTTGACCAGACTTCTCCGATTTCTGTAATTAAATAAAAAATAAAGGTCATGGACTCCATAACAGTTATTGTCAAATGCAAGCAATGAAAATGGGTAAAGGCAACTAAATGCTTCTTTGATTTTAATAATATTGTAGCAACAGTTTAATTGATTATGAAAGATGTCTTAAATCTCTTTCAAAACTAAACTGGCAAAAAATAGTATTGTTTTCACAATAAATGATTTTACATGTAAAATAAGTGAAATATCTTGGTTGTTGGAATTGTTACTTCGTAAAATTAACAATTAAATATTGTGTACAACAATCAAATAGATCAGTCTAAATGATAAAATCTTACAGAAACCAGAAGTAAACAATATTCTTAGATTTTAAAATATGAAAGTAAGCTAGACGTACCTCGTGACAGTTCCGTCATTATAATTATTGTCATTCAGTTCATTCAATCTTTTGACAGAAGATAGGTCAACACGTATGATTTCCGCCTATGTTCGTTCGGATAGCGCGATGGTAATACTTTTAGAAATATTTTTCTACATGAACAGAATTGTTTCTCACAAAAGAAAATGTATTTTCGTTTTTTAAACTAATTATGCAACTGATCTTAAAATTTTGTAATACAGTGAGAACAAGACATATTAACGAATTGAAACGTTATTGTGTTATGTGATTATTAAAAAAAGTCTAAACCTTCTATGAATATTCAATATCAACTTATGCGTATAGTGTAACAGTCCGGAGGCCTATGAAATTCAGTAATTTATGTTAAATAACGGTAGTGACAATTTGTCCAAAATTCACATTGAAAGAAATATCCGAATTAAAATAAAATATTTATGTCCCGGAAGCAGGTAGCATGTGCAACCTAAAGAAAATTATTGTCGTTCCTAGTTCAATTTTACATTCGGTCCCTGTCCTCGTCGTTCTTCAATCAATTTAGTAACTTCATTCATCTTTGTTGAGAATGGGCGGTTTGTGAGTTGACGTGTTTAGATGCGATATTGTTTTTATTTGCGCAGAAGTGTTTTGCAGGTGATAATGTGTTTGATTTGCATATTGATGTGCGTTAGTTTTGTGTGATTTGTTAACCATAGACGAATGTGAAGTTTTGGACTTGAACTAGTGGAACTTCGTGTTTGCCCACCATGCCGGGTCTTATTGGTATCGGTGAATTCATTGAGGAAACTCGAGAGGATTACAGTTCACCTACTACTTCTACGTTCGTTTCCCGCATGCCACAATGTCGTCAGACTATCAGTGCTTTGGAAGAGGTAATTACAGCTATTATTATTCAATAGATTGCCAATAAATATAAGCCAAGCAGTTGTCAAGATAAGAAAACAGTTCATCTTCCTTTTCAAAAACAGGGTGTAGAGCCTGAACAATTTTTACCTCATACCGTAATTGGAATAAACAAAAAATTTAAACATTGATAAAACTGCTGGGATGATTAGGAGGTAGCTATATTTACTACTTGTCGATATGCTGATGATTGTTTTCATGGCAAATACTTTTACTTGACAAAAAACTTACAACATCTTCGAACATATCTATTTATTTATTTGACGCACTTTATTATATTTTGCCATGTTTATTTAGTTAGCTGTGTAAATAGATAATTTATGTTTTGATAGAAATAATTTATTTATTCAATTCAGGACCCTAATGATAAGATCAGGAGCGTAGGCGCGCGGCGACCTTGGAAACGCCCCCATAATAATAATGGACAAAAAAATATTACACACCCTGATAAATTGTGTCCACGCAATGAGCCGACGTATTTCTACAATTCGATTACGAACGCCTATCGTCATAATTATTATATTGTTTGAAAAAAATGCAACCTACGCATAGACGTAGGTACCTACTTTACTTACTACTTTGCTTGATAAAGTACGTGAGTAGGCGTATTTTTTCACGATTATTGTTTAGAGTACATTAAATGAGGTTTTCTCAAAAAAAAAAAACACCATGCCCAGTCATACTCGTATCGGTACAGTAGGTATACAGTCATATTATGTAAATTCATTTCGACTTTCGACGCCCGCACTAATGCAATCGGGAATCGCGTTAAAATGCAAGGAACGAATAGCGAATTAGCGGCTCAAGGTGAATCTCGGATCGCTCTCAGTTTCTATGTCTAAATAAATACCTACCTACAGACGACGTAGGCATTCACCATCATCAATGAACATTCAAACAATTTATTTATCTATTATTTCTGCAGATTAGACAAAGCTTTGTAGTAGGTACCTATTCAATGAAGAAAAAATGTTTTCATCTTTTTTTTCGTTTCGAGGTTCGGAAATTCGGAACCGAAACTTCTTTACCTGAATTTTTAATGCAGTTCTGCTTATTCATCTAACTTAAAATCTTAGCGAGAAATTTTAAAGTTCTTATTCACCTTGTGATCCTGATCTCGCAAGGAAAACTCCAAAGGAACGCAGCGGCCGGAACTCCCGAGTTCCTAAACACTCCTTATTTTGAACACACAAAGCTGTATAAGCCTCTATTTCTGGCTTTCGTTGTGGTTCGTGTGTTAACCATAATGACATTTCCTTTGTTTAGAATATATTGATATTTAAACATATTCTTGATGGAAAGAAAATAATAGTAATTACTGGTACTGATAATAAATATCAGTACCAGTAATTACTATTATTTTAACATCATTATTGTAACATCATTTTGGCATCATTTTATGCGAGACTAACAGGACCGGTCGTTATGGCGATGCGTGGGTTTGACCACTGTCCTGAGGAAGTAGCCTAAAAGAAACCAGTTGTACCGATCTGCTGCTAATAACAGCAGAAAGCATTCAAAATTCTAACCTTGGTAGGGCCATCTATTAAAACTTCAATCGTCCAAAAACCAGCCGCGATGGTATTGTCTCCGCAGTTATGAAGGAAGTTATCATGACTAACCACCGGAAATACTTATTAGGTAGGGACACGCTTGACATCTGTTGAGCATTCCAATGTTCAGGTTAATCCTCTGGCGCGTTACTTCCGAGAGCTTTCTAGGCGTTGAAGGCGAACGATTTTTCAAACGCGATCTTCTTCACGCTCATGTCCGCACGACTGAATGACCCAAGTCGTGTTTAAAATGTTAGACAGTCGGCAAAGTGTCTGCTGAACACCTTATTTTGTTTCGCCATTCGTGTAGGATATAATGCTTTTAAAAAGCCTGGACTTCTGCTCTGAATCCGATCAATGCTAAAAGAAACAGAATAATTTGTAGGGAAAAATCATTTGCGCAATAATATGAAAATAGTTTTATTTCGTTATCTTTTTTTTTGAGGTGTGAAATCATCAAATAACCTCTCCCGCTCTAAGTTAAACGGAGAGAATGTGTCAAGAGTTTTAGCCGACTAAAACCCACCTGGGTTCAGTTAATCTTTGCGTTCCAGGACCACGGTAACTCTTTTAAAATTCCCGCGACCCTAGCGATCAGCCCTATTGCCCTCTACAGTTTTGCTAACATCTCTTTGAAGTGCGCATGGAACATAACGTGCCGTCGACGGCTCGAGTTCAGTCCTTACCGGACGGCCGAACGGCGAGCTACCCATTGTTTGTCAACCAGCATGTTCGCCCCTACAGTTATCGCGAATCGCCCTCTAATTCGCGATGCCCGAGGCGTCTCCTGTGGCTGCGGCTGGGGCGTCAGAACGTTCCCTGACGGTTGCGGCCATATTCTTCGCTTGCATTACTGCTTTGCAGAAGTGTGTAACCGCTTTACATTCTCTCCTGCTCCGGATTATAAACCTAAACCAGTATATTTATTTATGTATGTATAGAGCGCGAGATGTCACCGCCACCGATCATTTCCACGAAAATACATCATAAGAGACCCGGGCGTTTTTCCGCCTGAATCCAAAACAGAAATCTTCCGAATTGACCATGCCCAATGAAGACACCGTGGCATCTCTCTAGTCACTCTTCAAAGAGAGGATTTACCGCCGCGATTGTAGCGTCCTCAAAACCGTAATTCAAATATTATCTATATTTGACCCAAAACTTTGCCACATCTATTGCATCGTCGGCTTCCACTAGACTTGACTTGACCATCGGATCCTATCTACAATAAGTAACAGGGTCATGAAGACTTTACATCCGCTGTTGACGTATTGATGTGGGATATGGACTCGACAATCATTGTCAATAATCGTGACGGTCAGCTGCCTAGCGGCTTGAGCCTCGATCAACACTCTTGTTAGCCGGGGTCAAGGGTTTGAAGCCGAGAGCTGTATTCTAACACGACAGCAAATTATGATGCTTTTAACCCCCTTACGAGTTGATAACAATACATACATGTGTTCCCTTGTTTTCTTATTAATCTCTTCTTTTTTTTATGCACCTGCCAAGTGCCATGTCTTCACACCATCCTTGGTTGACTGGTAGAGAATGCCAAAGGCATTAAATCCGCCTTTGTACCTTTTGTGTTGCATGAAGTTTTAATAAATAAATAAATAACGGCTATTGGTCACTCAAATTGTTGTAAGTTAAGCCCCACTTAAAATTATCTTCTTACATTCCATTTATTATTTGCGGTTTGTAATTGTTTATATATTTAAATCCATAAATTTTCCTCTTCGATCACTAAAACTGACTAAAACAGTTATAGACTTAAAATAGAGCACTGTTTTATTTATTAATGTAAGTGAAAAGTAAGTGTACCAAAACATAGATAGTGATACTTTCAAATTGTTGTAGTAAATAGTGAAATATACAAACAACTAGGGATCGCAGCATCAACAAACCTGATAACTTAGCGTTTCATAGAATTGTCGAGTCACAGACGTGGAATTTGACGCGATCTCTGGTTCCTTCCCCCTGCAATAAACATATAGGTATAGCTGTCTAGACATTTGAACTGCACAGACATAAATTGATTATTCAATTTCTACTTGAGGATTAAGTAGATTGGATATTAGACTGCAATGTATTGCACTCTCAAAGAAAAAACGATTTTTAACAATTCTGTATCAAGCCCATCACTGGTGGAACTTCTACAGTCCTTGTTAAGTACCTATTTTATTGTCTGTAAACATTGCATCGGTGGTTCACCTTGCGGTTTATCCTGCCTACCTTTCTGAACATAAAACAAAAAGGATCCATAATAAAATTCGCAAGTCTCGAGCGCTATCAAAACTTATTTTAGCAGTCGTAATACTAGACGAAACAAAGAATTAACATATACCGCATAATGAACACCAGAACCGGGATTACGAGTTTAGAGAAAGTTCGACATTGATATCTCTCCGACTACATTGCAAAAGGAAACCTTGACCGGTTGCTTGACTGATCGACAAACGAGTTTCAGGTTGCGGAAGTTAGTATTTTATTTTATTGTTAGAACATGCTCTTCTAACACGCATTTCATGATCAATACACAAACGTGTTGTTATTGCGTTGTTCTCCGAAGCTATTATAAAAAAAAAACTTGAAAAAGTAAACTAACATTTGCGCAGAACAGGATAAAAATCAGCAGTTTTTCATGATTTTTCACACACCATTAAAGGCTATTTAATCGTTGTTTGCATGTTACAGTATCCTTCAAAAGTTCACACAGTAACCGCGCCTATATCCTTATCGAATAGAAGTGTAAATTGCAGCTGGATGCAAGTTATTTTCGGTTATCAGACTAAATACAAGTGGCAGTTTCCAATTTCCTGCGTGAGCGGACTAACTGACCAGTGGTCGTTATATCGGAACACGTTTCCGCCAACAAGTAAAACAAACTCGGATAGAAAGGTGGTAGCTCTACCAGCAAACGTACCGGGTCACTGGGTCGCATTAGGCGTTCATATAGAAATTTTCAATTTAAAAATCATCATCTATTGGAAAGTTCAGTCATTAACATGATATTAAATGCTTGAATTTAAGAAAGTATTCGGGTCGACACTCATAAGAATCTGCCAGAAGCTGTCGAATTCGAAATATGGTCTAATACAACATTTCCCTGTCACAATATAAACCTTTACATTATTTATTACATGTGAGACGCCAAGAGGAATGAAATACTCGTAAAGCTGTACTATATTGAAAACGTCCTTTGCATATCAAGTCACTTGCTACGATCTCGTATGCAGATAATCTAATGGAGGCTTAAGAGACCGTGTAGTGGGATAAATTGCAGTGTAACCCACAAACACGACAAAAGTGAATTACCTACCATATCTACTGCGCAGAAGTGTTGAGACGATGACGCCCGGTGAATGCTGATGACATTTTGACGACAGGGACACTTAACTCTTGGTCGATTGGGAAATGATTGTATGGCCAGCCCACTGCAATCGAAACTAAACACTAACAACGGCCCATTACGGGGAGAAACGCACGAAATTATTTTACACTTTCCCACCAAGCAACGCAAAGAACAGTTTAAAATTACAAATCACGATAATGTTGGTTTAAAGTAAATACAACTAAAACCTCTAGTCTTAAAGTAACAACTAATTTATGTAATTTCAGCAGCGCATACCATTTCACTGCGTGCGTTTAAAACGTTTGGCTTATAGCCAGCTAGAACTGGGTACAAATTGAATAAACGAATCGGTACTTAATCACTGTCGTATAGCTGGTGAGTTCCGAGAAAAAAGCCGACAATGGAAAAGGTATACATACACCTACATAAGTTCATGTACATAATACTGCAGGAAGAAAGCGATAGACCACTATGTATACTGAAGGTTCTTTTCTCTACATGCGCGAATAATTCGAGATGAATTTTGTACATTACACTACTGTCCAAATTTTCGGAAGCAACTACTTTTTTGATTTGATTATTACTAAATTATATATGAAGGGTCTACCTTTTTTATTATCTTCTCACATATTCTAGGCTTTCTTTAAATTAATTTTCATTTAATTGGTTCCATTCGCTCTCAATATAGTTGCCACAAATGTGCTTATTATGCTAGAGATCGGTTTTTCACCCTCATAATGAGGTCATCCTAAATAAGTTCAATGGGATAAAGGTCAGGTGATTGAGATGGCCATTGCATAATTTTATAAAATCTTTCTTCGTTTTTGTTGTACAAAAAGTTTTGGCGTAGTTCCAACGAATGCTTAGGATAATTATCCTGTTGAATGGACCCAGGACCAAACATAAAAAGTCCACTGGGTATGGCTGAATATTTCAAAGTTTTCAAATAGCCTTCCTTGTCTCGTTTTCCTCACAGAATTTCCGGGTTTAATTGTGCCAAGACACCCGTAAACCATGACACCTCCACCATTACCTCTATCATGTTTGATAGTAGGTACTGTAAGTACATGCTGCTGAAGGCTTTTATTCTTTTGACCGGCTTAAAAACACACGTTTACTGGACCTGAACATCTGAAACGTTGATTCGTTACTCCACAGGACATTTTTCTATTGATCTATTGTCCAGTTTTTATGCGTCTTTGTCTATTCGATTCTATTTTTTATATATAGAAGTTTTAGTTTTGGTTTTTTAGCCGCAGCACATCCTCTTAGTCCCGTAGACAGTAGACGTCTTTTATGTTACGGTTGTTATTGGAATGGGAGTTGCCCACATTTCGATCATCATACACACATCGATTCCGTATAGCGAAAATCTGATGAAGTTATCTTCTTGATTTGTTGTGGATTTGTGCCTACCAGATCTTTTTCTATCTTTTTTTCCTCAGTTTCTGGCTTTCTAGCAAGTGTGTAGTTGATACCTTTACAAGAAATTCCGAACTTTTCTGTAATTTGACATCATTGTATTCTTCCTCACGCAGACTACAAATGGCGCTTCGCTGTTTATATAATTTGCTATTTTCAGAAGACAAATTACAGTCTACAAAGAAGTAGAAATCTTTGAATGTAGACATTGTTGTTCATGTGCGATTAAATAGGGTCCAAAAAAGTTAAAACCACACAAAATGCTCTATAAAACAAAAGCATTGCATAAAGAAAGCGCCCGACGGGTTAAGTCAAAAAACAAGTGTTTTGTCAAAACCAAGGACTTTTTAAAAATTTTATGAATGTGGGATGATAATCCTTTTATATTTGTTGTGTAAACAATCTCAAAAGATCGTAAAACTTAATTTTACTGGTAATTTTTACCGTATAAATTGTTGGTAAAGTTTTTTTAAAAACAAATGTAGATCGGATACTTTTGGACGGTAATGTAAGTGCAAAATTCACTGCAGCGGACGTACTCCAAAACTGTCCCTTTCTTAACAATTCTGACAACAGTTTAAATATCGAAACGTTCACGGTTTTAATTTTACTTTCAAAATATCTAATTTATTTCTAAACACTGTAATTCATCTCAAATTCAAAACGAATATGAATAATGGTAACTCATTTACCGCCAAGCTATTGGCTTCGTCGTTACAGTGCGTTGTATGAATAGGCCTTAAAAGGTCAACAGCCAATGAGTCATCATCAATGCCACTATCTCGCGCTGCATAGCGAAGACTTCGGCTAAGTAAGCACCTCAGATGCGGTGGACGATAAAAATCATGTGTGACTCATTTGTATGGCGTCTGTTTATAAAATGACTTAAGATTTCAACTAAAAC
Organism: Mythimna ferrago; assembly: GCA_910589285.2. Lineage (NCBI taxonomy): Eukaryota > Metazoa > Arthropoda > Insecta > Lepidoptera > Noctuidae > Mythimna > Mythimna ferrago. Next base: position 30,824,310 of record OU342674.1, read on the forward strand.
CTTTTTTGTCCTCCGGTGATGATGATAATATAATCAATTATCTAGTTAGTAATTTATGTTAAGTTGGACGTGATTGAATCGTGACTAGTCATACTAAAGTAAACTTCGCCGAAATGTTCTCCAAATAGACATTGCGTGCTTATTACCGCCTTACTTTATGAATTCGTCCTTCACCTGACTCATTGTGATTTTATAGAACACACCGTTTTAACTACCGCAGAACATTTTCTTTATTATACTCGAGTTATTAGTTTCCTAGCGACAATGGCGTAGTTTTATCTACGGCAATGCAGACACGATTATGCATGCCGGTATAGCAGCATGCATTAGACTCGTCCCCTTCAGGCCCTTTGCGATAGAGTTACGGGCACTTGAGCACGGCAGGTTACTATACTTTAAAGTTTCTATGAAAAGGTAGTGCTTTTAACCCTTCTAACCAAAAAGCTGTAAAGGTAGACATATGTTTCATGAATAAGCCACTCAGTACCTACCTGTAGTACCATTGAAGAACGGACTACTTTCAGATTTTTTCTAGGGCGTTTTGAATATCAAATTCTCTGCTTTAGAAATCGATGCAAAATTTAACTATAACGATAACCAAACCATTGGCCGCCTATTGGTCAATTCGACGATTTGACAACTATTAACGGCTTTGTTATCCTTATAGTTAAATGGTGCAACTCACCCTTAAGGAATATTTTGATTAAAATAAGAACAATAAAAACCTAAGAAAAATACTCGGTTTCACAAAAGAAATAAAAGAAACATTTGACGGCACATTACAAGACAAAAATAAAGCCGTAACTAATAGAAATAATAATAAAATTAAAAAAAACCGGCCAAGTGCGAGTCGGACTCGCCCATGAAGGGTTCCGTAGCAGCAAGTAACATAATACAAAAGTTCTTGTAATGTGTTGTAACTTTGATCGATGTTTTAATAATACTGTATTTTTTTCGATTTATGACGCATTATAAAAAAAACTACTTACTAGATTTCGTTCAAACCAATTTTCGTTGGCAGTTTTTATAGTAATGTACATCATATATTTTTTTTAGTTTTATCATTCTCTTATTTTAGAAGTTAGAGGGGGGGGGACACACATTTTACCACTTTGGAAGTGTCTCTCGCGCAAATTATTCAGTTTAGAAAAAAATGATATTAGAAACCTCAGTATCATTTTTGAAGACCTATCCATAGATACCCCACACGTATGGGTTTGATGAAAAAAAATTTTTTGAGTTTCAGTTCTAAGTATGGGGACCCCCAAAATTTATTGCTTTTTTTCTATTTTTGTGTAAAAATCTTAATGCGGTTCACAGAATACATCTACTTACAAAGTTTCAACAGTATAGCTCTTATAGTTTCGGAAAAAAGTGGCTGTGACATACGGACGGACAGACAGACAGACAGACAGACAGACAGACAGACAGACATGACGAATCTATAAGGGTTCCGTTTTTTGCCATTTGGCTACGGAACCCTAAAAACAGACGCAACATGCAATGTCTCTAGTTTGTATTTTATTTCTGTTAACATTTTAACTTTTTAAACATTTATTTGTTTGCACATGTGTCAAGACATTCCAGCCAAAAAATTGTAAAACGATACAGATAATGTTCAATCGGTTCTTTATCTTTGTATATCTTTGTAATGATTGATCGTTTGCTTGCTTGTAATAAAAATCGAAACTTGCTACTTTCTTACGTATTCAAGATATTTATGATCTTTTGCTTTCGCTCGCTTTGGGATATTAAATATTATTTTGCAGAATATCAGACAGTGTAGTCGGGGCAAAACCCTATAAAACAGTACGTATTAAAATAATGAATGAGAACAATCTGATTACTGAAAATCGGAGATGAGCCAAAATGTCGTTTACCTCACGCTAGTCACAATAAGCACCTATTCAATGCAGTACAATACGAAAGAACAAAAAGTTATAAACAAAAACATTTTCTATTTACAACTGTCGACTTGGAATTATAAATGTTTAAGAAAAACATCAGGCAAAACAAATTAGGGGAAACCAATCGCAATACGTTATTGTTCAAAACATAAAAGAAGTTAACATCTTTCTGCGTCGCTTTGAACGGAAAAATTTAAAAGACAAAAGCTATGAAGATAATAAAACTTCTGTGCATTTTGTTCGCTCAGAAGTTAATCGAAGGTTGCCTGCAGAATTTATGTTCTCTTTCATAAAGGTTTTAATTTTGACATCGTTCAGCTCGAGTGTGTGCTTCAGATAGTCTGATACGACATAATAGAGTAAGTGTGTCGTCAACTCAGCTTTCTCATTTCCTTTATGACGATCATGAAGATTGTAATGTATGCGTAGAGCCTGCCGAGCAAGGTTTTTACCATAATATTCGTATCTTATTTGAGAGACATCCTCGGTTTTCATTTCTGAATTAATTTATCAATTCTGTTTTTAGCATAACCGGCTTTCATTGTTTCATAATAAATAAAATCCAGTAGCTCAGAGGCGAGAGCATTCATTCGTACTATAGAGTAAAAATATTCGTGCCTATCGAACAGTAAAATAACCTGTGGTGTTCCTTGATCAGATGTGATAAAGCGAAAGTAACAGCTTGTGGTTACTCGCCGTGTTGGTACATTTTGTAATGAACTTTCTCTTTAAATGAGTGTGGGTGTGCTATTACACTCAAATTTTGTTTATGATCGATTGCTGTAATCAATATGTAAATATTTAATGCGTTGTGCTCATGAAATTAGGGACAATTATAGTAATTTACTCAATTCGCCATGAGTACTGCTATATCTAAGTTTATCTGGTCTGGAGTCTTACCATGACGTATTATGTCAAGCGTGCGAGCGAGAAAGAGAGATGGAGCTATATACCCTATATAGCTCTATCTCTTTAACAGTTCAATTTAGATTGTGACATGGATCGCGTTAAGAGGTCGTGGTAGGGCCTGATCTCATATTGAAGCAAACACAGAACAATTATAGGTCGAATGTGGAGGTTGAGCTACACTTGGTGAGCTTGGCCCGTGGATAGGTGACCATCCATTGTATAATAAGTCTGCTCCGTACTTCGGAATTTGTTACATTATGCAGAATTGTTCGAAAGAGTCATCACGGTCCTGGATTGTAAAGAGCAACTGGAATTTTGTCAGTTAAATTCTAACTCTCCTTCGCTCCACCCAGAACGGAAAAAGTTATGTGATGACTTCCCACATACTAAAAATAATATCGTAGCTCCTGACTGTTATTTGAACATCTTTGTCAGTCGTTACGAATAGAAAGAAGCCATTAAGCCAGTGAATCTTACCATTAGTCCAGAGGTATCGTGTTAAATTGGTTGCAGAGGTCAAGATAGGCAGTCGCTCCGTATAAAATACTGGTACTTATCCAGTTCCACCCGGTTATAAAGGAAACCTACAACGCCGTTGGGAAGAGGCTAGGCAGGCAGATAAAATCCCCAAAATACATATTTGTAAGAAAAACAATAAAAATTGTCTAGAGGAAACGCTGCGTAACTAACTTGATTGTGTTTTTTTAAATAATAAAATGAACACGTGAATGTAACTGGTTAGATAATTAATTAGCTTGAAAGTCACTAACAAGAATAATTACAAAAAGTACTGTTTGCATAGGACATTCTTGACCCAGTAAATAACTGTGGATAACAGAATAGGTCGACAGTTGCTTAGTGGATTGTGATTGTACTGTGTCTATCTGTGATAGCCAGATTTCGTAGAATTTATATTGTACCTGCCCAACTTAGTTGTATAATTTTGTATTACTTGCACGACTTTCCATGCCTTGCTTCCTTCACAATAAATATCCTGATAAAGCTTGCGCCAGTGCCAAAGTTGGACACACCTGCTGCCGTTGGCAACGGAACTTCTGCTGTGTATTTGAATAAGTTTAACAATAAATACTTTTTATTATTTAATATTAGAACTTATGAAATAAGTTATTCTTTGTTAAATTTGGCATTTCATCCTTTTCTGATGTGTTTACGTCTCTGAAGCGTCAACAGATCTTTAAACTTAAACATAATAGGTTAAACCATAAATGGAGCGTAATTGGCGCCCAACATGTTAATGTGTTAATTAGAATCAAACTCATTGTGTTTACAAACAACATCCCTAGATAAACGAACACGCTTGAAGATCAGTGTGTGTATGTTTTGGTAATCCAATAGTATAAACAGGATCCTAATACTTAGTCGGTGCTACAAAATGTTCTTGACTTCCTCACAATGCTTACCTATAATAATAAACAACTGTTACACAAGATACTTATACCAACATTTTATATATACAGAATAAAACTCTTGTTTTATTTTAAATCGGAAAACTCGGTGTCAGATTCACAGATTCCCTTGGGGCATTTTACTAGAGAAAGTTTTATTCTTACAAAGCTTTGGTACAACTGGTGCTAGCGCAAAATAGATTCAAAATTGTAACTTTTAACAGTTTCAAATATTGAATAAGTTAATGGCTTTATGTAATATCTGAAAAGTGGTTACGAAAAGTTCAAACTCTATTAATATATAAATAGGGCAATCGTATCTTCGAGGACTTACGTAATTGCGGTTAACAGCACCCTTTGGTAAAACTAAAATCGCGTTAACGGAATTATTACGTTGACTCACGATGAGTAATACCACAGATTGTACGCGCAAAATTCGGGCAAGTTATACTTCATTGTGAGGTTTGGGCAAATCGTCTCGATCGTTCGGCGTCGACTGGAGGATAAATACGCAAGGTCAACCGCTTTCATCGCAGGAACCCACTTACCATGGGTGACCCTTTTGCAGCTGGCGATTCTAACAAGTTTTATTCGTTTCAAAATAGTCCCATCAGTTTGTTCGGCAGAACAATCGCTACTGTTGGCGATTTGAATATTTGAAAATATGTTACCAAGTCCATTCAGGCAGGCATTCTACCGGGTTAAAAAAACACAATACTAGTCAGTGCAAAAAATATCTTAAAGAAACATCCGTATGTGACGCATAACTGTGGTTACAGGTTACAAAGCACATTAAATTAAGTAACAACACAGATGAGTCACTTCAATCACCGTTGTACTGAAACCTACACGTTTTGCTATAGCAATCACAGTTCTGCTATTACTATCACAGCTCTATCTACGGATGCGACTGACGTTTTAATTACTCGACCTATTTTAAACAGCTGTTTATTTGATTGCTCAATAAATTTTGAAAATGTTACACCTCGTTCACCCTTCAGTTAGTAAAACGCGAGTGTTTACAATTGGGAGGATCCAAGTTTATGGGTGTAAGCTAATTTCGATAGACATCTGATTTTACTTATATTACAGAACGAATAGCTGGTAATAAAGAGCTGAAGTGACTGTAAAGAGACGTGACCCATTTTGAGAGATCTTTTCGGACCGTTAAGCCTGCAGAGGTGATAGTTCGACTCGTTAGGAGGCAGAACAAAGGGGGCGTTTATCTATGGCTAAAACAACAACTATTGTGTACGTGGCCTAGCTCTAGCCCTGGCGGCTACATTGTTCATGTATGCTAAACGTTTTAGTAAAATGGTTAATAGGATTAACTCTCTTGGCCCCTTTTAAATAGACCCGACGACGCAATGTGTAAGTAATCCTACGATAGACGGCTTTTAGCGTGGGCCACTGGATGACTGGATTAGGTACCTACGTGTTTTAAGATTTGTGCTTCATTATATGACTCAGGATATGTTCTTACGACGTTTCTTGCTTCGAACCGTTTTCTCTACATCACTATAAAACATACAGGTTGAGTAAAGGAAGTAGGTTACTAAAATGCTTGCAGGTGGAAGGCGGGGATTAAATGCATGTAGTTTAAAAATAGCGGTGCATTAATACTATGTCGTGATATGTTAAACATACAAGCCTCGCTGCCATTTTAGATGATATCTTGGACTGTATTATACTGCAGGTGCCGCATATTGTTGCTATGCAAGACTACCTTCACTGAAAGCAAACAAAAAAGACAATACATGACGTAATCGATACGAAAATTGTTATAATGATATAAGTAGATAATTGTGACAATGCAATTTGAGGATTTATTGTTATCGTTAATAAAGATTATGATGACTTACGTTTTTTTTGTGCGTCTGATGACGTGGTTTACGCAACTTTTCATGCGTCTGTAGTCACGACTCTGAACAAGAAAGCGAATATCCTCATTGTGTTCTTTTATCTCGCACTTAACATCTTTGTTTGGATAAATGCAGGTTAAGTACCAGAGTTCGGTGATGTTATGGACGTTGATCGTGAACGATGATATTGTAATAGCTCTGTACCTCTGCTTTTATGGTAATAGTGGCATTTACATTCACTTCTCGATCGTCATAATCATCACTTCAGCCGAAAACGTCCACTGTTGGAAATAAGCGTCCTCTCAGACTTGCCACATCAACCAGTTCTGTAAACCACTTGTATGTTTACCTAAACGAAACTTAATTTGAGCCAAATAATACTTACCTACGGAAATAAATTTTAAACCCGCATTGCATAATGCTAGTGCTTAACACAAAGATGGTACTCAATACTCAATACTCAATACTCAATATTTTATTGCATTCCATATGTACATGTTTAGATGGTATAAAAATATAGTTAGGATCAATATGGACCCTGTCGGGCACAGCAAAGCTAGGAGAGAGGATGAAGGCTAATTAAATAAAGATATTTCAGTGAACTGCTTTTTTATTATAACAGCGCCATTTCCAGGGTAATATTTGCTGGTGGGTTTAGTTTACTTCGTCACGCCACGGTTAGCTCTATAATAACTTAACTACGAGGGTTGTAAGATCGGATATACTATAACAGTTACCACCTCGTTAAATTGGTCTAATTAACCCTTTATGGCTTTTTGTTATACTCATCAGTCTATCATATATGCTTTTTTATAATGCTTGTATGTAGTAGTATCATGATCAAAAATCTAATTATTATAAATGATAACTATATTGTAAATAGGTTTTTAAAAGCACTTTTACACGTACTTTTCGTCAATTTAAACTAGATAAGGTAGATGAAGCTGCTGTTTCCTAGCTGACAACCCTGTGAAGAAACACCGAAAAGAACTCAGGGGTCAAAGTCTCTTAAAGTCCATACAGCAAACATGTAAAGTCAATCTAATTAGGCACCATAGTTCCCTAGTAGTCTAATTAGTAGTAGACTAATTTAATTTGAATAATATATTTACACCGATTGAAGAGGAGGACTCTGTATCAAGCCCAATATGTTTTTTTTACAAATAAGCATTACTAGGTATTTACACGGTTTAAAAACAATATTGATTATACACATTTACGTTTGTTTAAAGGTCATTGACGCAAAATTTGATAATGTTTCCTTATCGCTGTGTATCAACATTAATCAGAGAGTTCGTTCAGGCCGACTGCACATAAACACTTGAGCCATATTTAGGAGTCAAGGTGCACCGAATCGTTGGGAGTATTTTCGTACGGGCCGATTGCTTAATTCAGGGGGGCCATTGATTAATCGCCGGCTGGGGCGACAGATGTTCGCTGTGCTCCCAAACCGAGTTGAATGGCTCGTGGCTCCTATTGTAAACGATTCTTTATCGCAAGTGACAGCTTGTCCACGTAAAAAAGTTTTGAGCGAATTCAATGTCGCAACTCCCAATCGCAACGGCCTTTTCTGCTGATAAAAATATTTGATTTAATTTCACCGCCATATTGACGTCGCACAGCATGTCTGATGTTTTCGTTATCTTGTTTCAGACGTTGGATTTCGACCGAGATGGCCTAACGAAGTTGAAAAAAGCGATAAAGGCAATACACAACTCTGGAAATGGTGAGTATCGTCTTTACACACCTAAGTATATATTATATGTAAAAATTTCGCCTCAAGTCTCAAGTTTCTGAAGCCAAAAGAAAGAGAAATAAGAACGTGTATTTTCTGCCGTAGCCGTTCTTACGTTCCATTTAAACACAAGTTTTAGATCACTAGTTAAAATAAATCCACAAACGATACAACTAGGTACAGTATAGTTACACTTCTACTTATCTTCTACTTATCTTCACAGTGTTAACAAAAGGCAAAAAGGACTATTCAACCTTTTAACACAATGCCGCGAATAGTAATGGCCGCTGGCGCAAAATCCGCTAGATTTATACTCATCATATTTTAACAAAAATACAATGAGGGTAACATAAAAATTCATAGCTTACTCATCATAACAAAAATAGGTACAATGAGGGTAACATAAAAATCCACAGTTCGAAATCAAAGTTATTGCAGTGATATTTATATTTTTCTGTTCTTTCAAAAATTACTATCGACTGTATTACACATGAATTAGAATTAGACATGAATTAGTCTTTATTTTTCAATTAAATATTTAACCAACATTTCTATAAACGTAACAGGGTAAAAATGTATAAGACTCGATCCGTTCATAAATATTGTCAGCTTTATATTTATTACTGTAACATTGTCTATAATACCGAATCATCATAAAATTCATTAAAATAAACTACATAGATTTATATTTATTTATTTCCTACTATGTAGTAACTAGTAGGTACTTATTTGACAGTTAGTCTTTTAACACAAGTCAGGTAAGTAGGTATTTAATGTTAACAGAAGTGAAGCAAATATCAAAGGTAGCACTTACACTGCGCACACGTGTGCCACACACGCCGACCTGAGCGCGTCGGTCTCCATACATTCTATATGGAAACTAGACTTGTAGAGCTACACTTGTTCCACGCCACGCGTCGTCTTTCTACGTACAAATCAAATCAGGCGTATGCGTCGGTCTAATGTAGTTCTAGCTTATAAACCACGTCAATGTCTCTTCACAAGCATGCGAAATTAAGAATTCTCTTGTACTTTTTACCCTAATACAAAAGCCAATAATGTCCTCTTTTAGTGCGGAACAGCCGGCAACCGGACAATATATTCTCTGACGGGTTTATTTGTAGTCCCGGCTCTAGTGGCGCATTTTACAGGCGACACCAAAACGAGACTGAATTAAAAATAGAAATAGAGGAAGTATACGGCATGAATAGCAGACTAGAATAGATGAAATATCCGATGCATGTTTGGAACTTTAAAAATAAATTCCAGTTCGATACTTGAATATGAAACTTCGCCGCAAGAAATTAGAGGCGGATCACAAAACCAAAAATGTCTTCGATGCATGAGGTGATGAAATTGTTGTTACTACTGAGAACCATTCAATTGAACACTTTCATATAAAACATATCGATTTTCTATGCGGGAATTCCGATGTCACGTGAGTTGAAGTAAGTAGATACCTCATTGAGACATAAAAATACAAAGGACTAGGTACCCAATATTTAAAACTATAGTAAGTACGAATGCATAGCTTAGGCCGAGTACAGAACCGGCTTGCTAGGACGAAAGGCCGTTCAACCCGCTGAACTAGAATGACCCAAATATCGCAACAAATAGTGCTTGCAGACAGACATTAATGCATTATTTGTAAACACCATTCCATTCACTTGTTATATCATTTCAGATTGATTTATGATGTACGCCAGTATTTAATAACTTTCCTTCCTGTTGCGGCGATTATTTTTATATCCGTTATAATCTACAGTAGCCAAACCATAAAAAGAGTGCCGCTTAAAAATATTGAAATGCGAAATTGTGTAACGGACTGCGCAGTGGTAAGTGAGCAGATTTTAATAACCACAGCAATCTGAGCTTACAACTTATGAAAGGGCAGAACCAGTCTTTCCATTCAATGAAAAGACTGTGTGAATTGCATGACTTCAAAATGTAAATAATTTTAATTCTCCTTTCATCTCTCCAAGTACGGTTTCTGCATTTGAACAAACACAAATTGAAATATAAACCGATTCGAGTCGCGGTGGCCGGTCACGAATGAATTTCCCTTCATGTGCGGCTACTCAAGGAAAGTAGGTCGAACGTCTGGTTTCGCTGGCTACGGTGTAACTGGTCATATTAGATTATTGTTTCAAACTCGAGATATCATGGAGGTACACCCCGCACCTTCTCTAGCTTCCTGTTATAACGAGGCGAGTGTGAATCGTGTTGCATGGGAGTTAGCGCACGCGCTAGCTATTTCGCGACTGCAACATTCCCATTCCACACGATGCAGTATTTCCTCAATTTAAAGTTGTGTTTACTGCACTCTGCATGATAAGACAAATCTTATTTACTCACACATAAGTCACACTAGGATGTCTAATTTTAAAATGATAAAGTACAATATTATGCAGTTCCTCGGCGCAGTTCTGTCCTGTTTAAATAACCTGAATGAGATTATATCCACTTAAGTGCTCGACTGCTCTATTCTTTACACGCAGCCGCTGCCGCGTGTATAAATAGTACGTTTTAGTTTTTTTCTAAGTTGTAAGTACAGGTTTATTGAGTGCAATTCCATCGCGTGCTAGGGTTTGTTTATTGTGGTCTTGTTTATCGCCTGTGCCGCGGGCCGCGTCAAGCAAGCCAAACGCTCGGAACTGGTCGTGCTAGTTCGGATTGTGCGCCGGCGCAGCTGGCAAGGTCGTGCGCTCTGCGAGCACGCGCTCGCAAAAACAACCAATGAAAAACATCAACATTCCTATACAATGATGCAGTGTTTAGGTTTAGGGAAGATTAGCACTTTACCATCGGGATTCTCGTTTTCTCATAAATAAATTCTTTTATTCCTCTGTTATATTTTTAGGGTTATAGTTCCAGAAATGCTGATATACATACGAGTATTTCTATACCTTTAACCTGCTCTCAAAACAGTGAAGGAAAACATCATGAGGAAACCGGCATGTCCTAGAATCATAAAGAAGACATGTTACGACATCTACCAATGCGCTCTACGCCTGCATGGTAGATTATGGCCCATTCCCTCTCCTAGAGAGAAGGCCTGAGTCCCAGCAGTGAGAAAATTATAGGCTGATTATGCTTATGCAAAAACCTTAAAAATAAAACCAAAGTTTAAAATTTAGTTACTTTTTTTCCCCAAAATCAATGTAAATTCTAAGCAGAAAAAGGTCGTTCCCGATTGTTCTAGTCCATTTCGCCTCATCCACGGCATCATCATCCTCTATTAAACCTACTCCTCTGTAAGCCAAATATTCGCTATTCAGTTAAATTTTTGACGTCAGAAAATTCTCTAGATGAATGTAGGTGACGTTAAACAAAGTCAGTCAAACTATGTCTATAGATAATGTATCTCGTTCCGAGCTTCCGGAGTTTTGATTTTGCCTGTAGCATAGTATGTGATAATGAATCAGTTAGATCATCCTTACGTCACTTCATAAGGGTACCTATTAGATGGCTCTTAATCATTCTTTTCTCGGAACAACGAACGACAGGTACATTTATCTTTTTCTAATACGTACTACAATGTTCACAGTTCCAAGTAGACACCTTACTTATTGTAAATCTTTAATGGATCGAAGGACGCGTTCTTGGAACGCATCCAACTCGCATCTAGGCGTTAGTGTTTTGGTCAGCGTTTTGTTGCTTACTTTCCAAGTGTCCACACTGTAGAAATTTGTTGCATTATTTGCCTATCCAATAATGGCGTTGGCTTTTACAATTTCAATTAGCTCACATTCACCTACTTGGCATTTTACTGTTACAAGTCACGACATCACTTTCGTTTAACGTTAAAATCCCTTGTTATTGGCAATTTGGCCGACCAGTTTGACGAAAACCCAACCCGAGGCTATGTAAACCTCATATTAAGTGGAAGGTTAAAGAAGAGCTCCACGGAGAAATTGAATGGCGTGAGGTCTGTGCTTTGCCATTTAATATTCAAAAAGCGTCGGTGGGATTGAGCTAGGCAAATGTGGGCCGCGACACGGATCTCTGAGACTCATCAGTTCGCCACCTTTATTTTCTGTTTATTTTTAACTGGACCCATGATCAGTTTCTGTATTCCAGTCCCGGGAATTCATTTCAAAACTTCGTAGCAAAAATTCAGTAACGGCTATAAATAAATCCCATCTCATTAGCGGACATCCCCTTTAAAAATGTTATTTTATGGAGCACTTTTCTCGGGTAGCGGGAAATATTCATCTTACAACGAAGCGTATATGCGTATACAGTCGTTCCAAGGTTTTGTTTATTAAATAAAAGTCTTGCAATTAAATAGTAAGTACTTACGGCAGCGGAGTAATAAGCTGCAGTTAAGCGCAGCTAACTTTACTGGCGCTTCACTTTATGGGGACCGAGTAATCCGACTGGGAAACTAATTAAATGTCCGGCTTAAGGAAGATAAGACGAGTCTTTGTTGAACAACCTAAAAACTTTGTGAAACAGAATTTTTCATTGGAAGAAAATTGCGCTGGCGTTGTGCGATTAATTAGTTATATTGGCTACATTTTTATTCTTTATCCTTAAACTTTGTTCACCTTCTGTTTGCGTTGAATCAGACTTATTTGCCTCTTGATATTTAGAATGATTTTTAGCTACCCTGGCAAACTTTGTTCTACCATATAAATTATTTAAAAAAATGGGAGCCTACGACCTATTCTCAGGCCTACCAAATATACAAAAAATAATCATAAAAATCAGTCAAGCCGTTTCGGAGGAGTTTAATAACAAACTCTATGACACGAGATTTTTATATTGGTTTTCTTGTGTTTGTCATATTGAAATCGTTCACGTGTCAGGTACTCAGGTTAAAGTTTTTATAAATATCGACTGGCGTTCTGAATTATTCAGCTAGCGTATTATATTACTTGTCTTAATTCTCTTGTTTGTATGTAGCTCACGTGGACAACGAGATGTATCTCTCCCGGGCGCTGGAGCGGCTGGGAGGGAACGCCCTCAGCAAAGACTCGGAGCCAGACATCGGCGCTGCGTTCTTCAAGTTTGCTGTCGTCACCAAAGAACTGTCTGCACTCATGAAGACACTGGTATGTTGGAGATACACACACAGTAACTGGTATCAAGTCTGTAATGCTTTCTAGGACTCCTCCAATCCTGATGTTGTTTACATCAGGATTTAGGGAGTCTTATAAACCAAATAATGCTATGACCTGATAGGCTGATACGCTATTATATTCTTACAAACTTGTCACTCTAGGTCTAAGTAACCCATTTCTGCAAATAATGATTTTTGGGACGGTTACGCAAGCTGAATAGATTAACATTAAGCTACTAATGAACGAAACTGCATGGATATAAAGATGTTATGGTAAAACTATGTTCTACTTTCCATAGCAATTCGTATCACATCTCATAAAAACAATTTTGAATCTAATCCAGGTCAAAAAATATGCAGATTTTATAAACTTTCGTTTAGAAATGAATAGCCAGTCTACGAGAAAATACTGCATAATACAGTGTTGTTTGAGAAAGAAATTTGTTCGTTTTCTAATTATTACTTGCTACAATGCATTCATGTCCAAGTCTATTTACTGCTGGATTTACAGCTACAATAGCTTTTGCTAGCTGCTTCGCCTGCATGAAAGTTGGAAATTATCCCAAAGGAACATACTCTTGGAATAAAAAGTATCCAAAGTAGACGCGTGTGCCAAATTTTATTAAAATTTGTTCAACTGAGCATGAAAGAGTAACAAACACACACATACATGTATACAATCTTTCGTCTTTGTAATACTAGTGATAATGAACTGAAGATCGTTTGGGAATTCGATTTGAACAAATAAAGCTGTGACAACAATTTCGCACGCTGTAATTGGAAGTGTACGTGAACTAATCAAAATAAAATAGAACATTCTTGTGCTCAAATTAATTTCCATATTCGAACGTAATAACTACTAAACAGAGGTATTTGATTTGAAAATGTAAACCAATTTCCAGTTCACAGGCAAACAGTGTCCCAGATAGTATGTGTTTGCACGAAACGGTAGCTAATACGGTCATCGACCGACATCATACATATTTATGAGCTAGAATGTTTCACATGCCACCCGAATAACCTCAAATCATATTAATTTTAAACATAAAGGAAGTAATAATTATTATTGATAAACTTATCCTTGGCAGTGAAAGTGGTAATGACTAGGCTTTCACTTCTAAGCTTTCGTAGTTGCGAAAACAAGCTATCAAGCTGTAAGAATAAAAACCACAAGTCTTTATCATTGTCCAAGTTGGAACTTATGGCGGTATGAATCATGCCACAGAGTGTGACTGACGGGGCCCTGGAAGAAAAGAACACGGTAGGGATTTAATCAGTAAAGGGGCCTACAGGAGCTAATCGCGAATGCGCAAAAAAGTATATGATCCACTACAGTAAACAGAATTGGAAAAAAATATGTTATTCTTCAGGATAAATGCTAGATAGATAGTGCATCCAAAACATAATACAACTAATTTAGTACGTTGGCAAAATCATGAAGATTCCTCTAAAAATTACTTTTGTAGATTAAAAGCCGAATAATTATGCAATAATTTTGATTGTTTTTACAAATAAAATTATACTTTTATAGAGTTTAAATCTGTAGATTTTTTGTAAATTGCTAAAATGTTTTATATTTTGCAAGTATTTTCTTTGCACATCTCTTTCTTTTTTTGTCCAGTCCGAGAGTGACCGCGCTTTAGTTTCTGTAGTTCTCTTAAAGTCTGACACTCCCTCTCTCTCCATCCAGACCGGGAAAAGTTATTTTATAATTTACCTTCCAAAAATTACAAGCCTACGTGATTTAAAACATTGAACTTGCGTTTGCTTGTAGAAAGTTAACATGTCGAACGTTTCATAAGGTTCCGCGGCTTACTTGTAAAGAAAATGGAGAGTATTTTCTGTTAAAAGTAAAAGCCATTATTACATTTATGTGGTAAAGATTGGAAAGAAATCCACCAACCACAATGTACTGGAGAGTATGATTATTTCAATTGTAATTTCCTCTTATTATGTCTAATTTTGTACCGAAGTGGTGACTGTTTTATGCCGTTACTAGCGACCTGGTGAGTTACCTATTCCTGTCTCTTACCCACACTGGAATAAGAATAAAACAATCTTACTTTGAACCCAGCATCGCACGAGTGTTAGAAATCTTTGAAATTCTAGATATTTCTTAACTATAATATGCATACACCTAAATCTTCCTCGTGAATCACTGTATCTATTAGTGAAGACTTCATGCAAATCCGTTATATAGTTTTTGAGTTTATCGCGTTCATACAGACAGACAGATCTGGTAGGGACCTTTTTATAACATCAAGGATGTGGTAGTCTTAAAACGACAGTATCAATTAGTACGTCTAAATTTGACAAAGTGCAAATTTATACAAGAGTCGCTCATCAACCCTCAATGTAATCAGAAGCCGTGGCAACAGCAAGCGGAAATTATGCTATTGAGGGAGCCTGTGGCGGATGTCTCGCGAACATCTCGTTGAGGAGAGGGACCTCGAATATAAGTCCCCAGACGAAGTAGGCTCGTTTAAACGTCATAACTCAAAATTAATTGAAAAACGGCGACAGTTTCATTACTGATTTATTGCTTCTCAATGACGCAATCTGATTGCAAATTGATATTTCTTCAACTGTTTCCTTAGTTCGCATTTTGAATAAGGTAGGTTCCAGATAACCGTGAATGACGGTCATTAATCCTCCTACATTGTTGATATTCTTAATTTCATAAACGGAAATAAATATCTAAGGCTCGAGAATCAAAATGTATCGTGATCCTTTACATGATCTAATAATGAAAAGCAGTTCATTCACATTGTTTGTTTTTCTTTTGATATTAGGAAAAGTTCAATGTACTTTATTCCACGGTTATCTGGCGCTTTTTATAACAACGTTTTGATAGAAAAGTTTTTATCACAAGTCTCTTGTTCGTCGCATCAGTTTATTCCTTGCAATTTACTGCACGTATGAAATTAATTGAAGATCGTTATCGACGCTATAACAGAGCATTGTATTCAATCTATTATCAGGCTGACATTAATCAGTCCTCTCCCGTAATTGATGTCGTGTCCTTCAATGTATTGGATAGCTTGTCTATTTAGTGGTTTACATAAATAAATTTCGCCAGCTGGGGCGACCTTATCAACGGATCACTATTCTGAATACACTATTTGTGTGCTAATAGGGGCTTTATCTTACTGTTCATCTTGGAACAGGTCGTAAACAACCCAGGTTAGCTAGTTTGAATACCGCTTGCGATGAGCAATCCTTTATAGATCTGCTTCCAAAATACCACAGTATTACCTCATACTATAAATAGTGTAATTAGATCTTCATGTTAGCATTTTAACGAACGAATTGTCCTTCTTGGAAGACGAGGCTATTAAATGCTGAGTTTGAAACATGCGATAACTGACGGTTGACGTAGATACCGGTGCGTAGGCGCACAGCAGATTTACTTGTAAATGGGTCAGGGTGATGACACGACCTGCCTAATGTTGCCAGCCAGTAAATACAGTTGTTGCATCGTAAAATTCGTAAACCAAATCCTGTTTTGTGAAACGTTTACGACTTCGTGGTTATAATTAGTTATTACTTTACTAATAAGCATATTTGCATTTGTTCTGGGTATTAACCTAAATAGGGCGCGGAAATGGTTAGCAACCGATAAATTCATGTAAAAATATATAAATGCTAAGTTTTCTTGTAAATGCTTGCAAAGAGAGCATAATATTATTGAAACTTAATTTTGAAAAGTCTTATTTCGTAATTTTAAACAACAAAGGAAAGATCCTTTGTTTGCACGCAGCTGTATCTGGAAAATCTAAAGTATCCAAGGACTTAAACTCTTACTTATAAAGCTCGTCCAAAGGCATACGTATAGAGTGTGGGAATATTCCATACTACCTTGATTGTTTCAGAGTAAAACACAATTTTCAACAAGGGTCCAACCTCGCTCCATTTCTGCAGTTCTTGTAATACGTGCCGAACTCCCAACTCTATTGCGCAGAATCCTCGACCTGCCCTTGACATGTTGCTCCTTTGTCCTTCCTCATAGCTCCCTGATCGTGTGTAAACTTATATTTTACTCTGGTTTATGAAACGCAATAAGCAATCTACCTTTCATGTAATTGGATTCCTTCCATTGATGATGCTATCTCATGCTTTCCGAGAAATATCTGAAAGTAAAGTCCCAAAAATATTGGATTCTCATTCTGAATTATTAAGGGAAGCTTCTCTCAAAGGCTTGCAAACAGGATTAGAATTGGAGAGGCTCCGATTCTTATTGATTGTATTCAAAATAATCATTGATTTCTTGGTTGGAAGCTTCATTTCACTCTTTAGCATTTCTTTGTAGTATGGCAAAAAAAACAAATTCTCCGCAAAATAGGTGTGTCCGAAGTCAATACGATAAAAACTTGCCACTATTTGTGCATGTACACGCACGGCATACATATACGGCTTCAAACGATATTAATGCGTATATGAAGCCTCGGTGATTTTCTTAGTGTACCAATACCTGAGTATCTTTTTTATCGTGTCTTGTTTTTATGGGTTATATGAAACTGCATCGTTCCAAAGTAACTTGTCCGGAATTACTCACCGATGACTCGACAACTTGTCGCGTTTCGCATGAGGAGATTGCCGCTCTCCGCTCCGTTTACCACTCCGAATTGTGGCTGTTACAGTAATCATAATAATGTATGACTAAAGTCACCTTAGCTGGGGCTATTTGTCTGGTCTATTCGCATACTTGTCTGAACAATCAACTTTTATGAGCGACGTATAACAACAATTTCGTGCTTTGTACGGTATTCATGTCATGTTATGATCCATTCATCAAACATTAACACAAATACCATTGAATGTGGATTCATTTCTTATGATTTATCATCTAGTTCTTGTATACGATGTGTTGTATCAACGACGTGTATGGACCGAGTGTAAATTTTGGTATTCCGGTTGACTACAATTTAGATCCCCATAATTTTCTGATAGACGGTTGTTTGTCTGTCAGTATAGAACCGATCAACGCAATTTCGCAAATGAACAAAATCAATCCCAAAGGGATCTCTTGTTTTGGATTAAACGTTTAATTACAAACGTTGCCCATTTGCCTCGCTTAGAGGATCATTCATTTCTACTGTTTCATTCGTTTGTTGTATCTCTTGTATAAATATTTGATCAGGTAAACGCGCCCGGAGTCCTCTTAATTTTTAATTTATTTACGAGTCCTTAATCAACGGCTTTTAAGCCCTTGCACCTCGTTAAACATTCGGGAGTTAGGTAATTAATTATTTTACGACAAAGTGCTTGATCAAATTACAAATATGTAGAACACGATACGAAAACCCAGAAAGAGCGATCCTTAGGTCATTTTCATACATTCGTAAAAGAATATATTATTACACTTCTTCTTAGCGTATCGATGGCAAAGCTAGTTAAACCCCTTGCCCGGCCCAGAATTCGGCCACGACAATGCTGTCATTAGGTCCCTACGTGAATAAGTATCAGAGCACGTGATGCAGGATGGAAAGTGGCATAGTCTGCGTAGAGACACCGCACAAACACTGAAGATCGGATCTCTGGAGATTGTCTTTGCAGCGCCCAACTTGGGTGCTCTAAACAGACTTAGAGTTTATACTTGATAACTTTACTACCTACCTACTTATAATATTGAAGGGGTCTAGAATGTACATTCTACCTAAGTATGTATCTAGCATTACCGGCGATGCTCGTTACATGCTTTCCAGTCAGAGTCTTGTAGGTCTAAATATTATTATCAAATACGATATCATTTAATGAATTGTGAGATTTTTCGCAGTCCATTTCATTTACGTTTCATTTCAAAGCTTATGGAAGCAATCAACAAAAGTTGAACCTACTGGGAAGCTGCTCAAGTGGAGCGTCATAGTTGAAATTAATTCTTCACATTCACGAAATTAGTTTGTAGAACTCCTCTCTCTTCCGCCAAAGTTTTTATTTGTTTTTGGTTTGTCTCAATTCTATGTTTATCGCGTTTAGTATTTGTATGTTACCTACTAAATTATGAAAAGGATTGCAATAAAAGTACTTAAGTACTTTCTTTATTAACCATTTCTGGTGATTTTTGTATACTGCAGATAAAAATTCATATCTGAATTCAATGATTACGAAAAAAAGAAAAATTACTCTGTGGATAATAAAAAGAGTTGTGAAATCACTTAGATTGTTGGTATAAACAAGTTCCTGTTTCAACTGTAGACTGAAAGATAATCATCATCATCATTTCAGCCGAAAGACGTCCACTATTGGACAGCGGCTTCTCCTAAAAGTCACCACAACGACCGGTCCTGTGCGTCTCGCATCCATCAGATTCCTGTGATCCTC
Organism: Mythimna ferrago; assembly: GCA_910589285.2. Classification (NCBI taxonomy): domain Eukaryota; kingdom Metazoa; phylum Arthropoda; class Insecta; order Lepidoptera; family Noctuidae; genus Mythimna; species Mythimna ferrago. The sequence goes on from OU342674.1 coordinate 30,843,515, forward strand.
ACAAAGACGTGGGTCCACTTTGTGGGAGGTCATCCAATACAGCGTCTTCCGGTACACGGTCGCCACTCCAGAAACTCTTAGCCCTATAGTCCATCTGTTCTGCGAGCAATGTGCTCTGCCCAACGCCATTTAAGTTTGGATAGATAATAGAATGATATATATCATTGTTTTTCTTTTTCATTTGACTAATCGATCAAAAACAGTTCATCGTTCTCGGTAAGCCTCGGATTACCTCACTATGGGGAAAAAACTACTACAAACATTACTATTATGAGTAACATGCGTTACTGGTGTTTTAGCGTGTGACTTTGAATTACCATACAATATAGTAAAGCGTACGGATCGCACGTGCTCTCGTTGCTCTCAATTCGAACAATGAACATTGTTACACCGCGTAACAAGTACAGTAAAAACGTTCGCTTTGCACCCATTTTGTACTTAATTAATTTTGTCTTTTGTTATGATGTTAATGATGTAATGAGTTGTTTTAACACCTTCAGTAGGTACGTCTTCTTCAGATTATGTTGAAACAGTATTTTTTTTACTACCTAGTAAGGGATGATGTGGTCTACGATGGAGCACGCTTGCCTAGAAGTAACACATTGACTCTTGACTTAAAGACCCCTGAGTTGTAGCTATAGAAATACAGATTCCGGCAGGAAATTCCACTCCTTGGCTATAAGCAATTAAAACAAAAACATGAGTTGAGTGGCACTGGGTAGCACATAGTTCGTAATTGATGGTCGAAAAGACCAAAAGGTTTTGGAATGGCGTGCTACGTGGTGGTCTGATTGCCCGAGGACCTAGTGAAGGCTGCGGGAATCCGCTGGATGGGAGAAGCGTATGTTTTCTTGCCCATAGTGGATGTAGATCCAAATGGATGGAGAGGGAGAGGGAGGCCTAAGAAAAGATGGATGGATTGTGTGATGGGTGATTTGAAAGAAAAGGGGTTAGCGTGACGGGTGAGAGGACAGAATAGAAGAAAAAAACGTGTTGCGCCGACCCCAAGTAATATGGGATAAGGCAGGAAGATGAAGAAGTGGATGTGGATGTCTTTAAACTGATATAATGATAACATGATCATAAAGAGGTTTTATAATAAATAATCTCTTTAATGCTTCATCATTGAGAAATATTGAAATCTAATACAATCTTTATCAATTAAACACCGATTCTTCTTAAGTTCAGTTTAATTTGAAGATCTGTAGTTTCAAGTATACCGACTTGAAATCAAGTGATTTTTTCCTTCCATTCATGTAATTATGATATAATTATATACTGCTGTCATAATGGAATTGATACCTATACACAGTAATTATCTATGAGATAATGTTCCGTATATCAATGAAATTAACTATTCAATCGTCACGCTTTATCAATTTACTATGTCAAAAGAGAATTGAAACACTATTATGTAATTATTAGCTTAGAAATAGAAGAAAAAAGCTTTATAATAATTAAGATTTGAATGTGTTCAGGCTATAGTTCGGTCCCAGTGTTTAGTTTCATTGACTCAATATTTCTCAAGCAGTCCTTAGAATTTGATCCCGTGACAATTATGCAACTTCACAGAATGCGGAAAGCTAAACCTTTGGTAATTCAATTCTGCGTTCAGGGGTCTTACCATGACGTTTTAAAATGTCAAGCGTGCGAGCGAGAAAGAGGGATGGAGTATAACACCCTATATTATCATAGCTCTATCTTTATAACAGTTCAGTTTAGGTCGTCAAATGGATCGCTTTAAGAGTTCTAAGTAGGGTTTCAGGGGCCTTACCTTACCTTGCCTTAGGGACCTAATGACAGCATCAGTGGACGGTATTGCCGTGGCCGAATTCTGGACCAGGCAAGGAATTTAACTAATTTTGCCATCGATACAATAAGAAGAAGAAAAGGCCTTACCGTGGTGTGTTAAAATGGAAGGCATGAGAGTGAGAAAGACATTGGAGGTAAGCGGAACAAAGAGTACAGTCCCGCACACCTCCGTTCAAAAGGTTCCTCCAACCACACGGGTGTTATGTCCGGTGGGCAACTGCCCGATAGATGACTTTGGGCTGTTCTATATGTTCAATTCGCGCGAAGAACTTTAATTGCGCGATGAAGGATTAGTTCTTATGTGACGCCATAAATGTCGCGTTCTGCTTAGGTCGTCAAATAGATCAATTTAAGAGCTCGTGGTAGGGTTTGTTAAAATGTCAAGTAAGACAGATGGAGCTAACATCCTATAAAACTCCATCCCTTTTACAGTTCAGTTTAGGTCGTCGAATAGATAGCGGTAAGAGCTCGTGGTATGGCCTCTAAGCGTTTCACGATTAATCGAGCGTGTTTGTGACGCGATGCGGCGGGCGGGGTATTGCTTGCGGATAACATTGTGTCCGAGCATCGAGTTGTTATCGAGATCGCGCCAGATTGCACTTCCAGCCCGCAGCTATATGCGACACATTCGCTGAATTGATTAACCTTGTCGAAAGTGAATTTATCGCTGTAATCGATTTTGTGTTACACGGCGTTGCCGCGTTGTCCTCTCCTGCAATCTCCATGTAGGCGTCAAAACGACTGAAGTGGGTGAAAAATCTAATTAGTGCTTAGATTTTGGAGTGTCCATGTTTTCAGTTGATGTATGAATTAACTAAATAACTTATTAAAAACAAAATAGTTCTTAAAATCAGTTTCCGTTTTTTATGTATTTGATTAATCCGTAAACAATGTGGGTTATATGTTTATCTATTTATCTAATAATTCTTTTGTATTACCTAAAAAAACACTTTTACATTTTATGTAACTGTTTTTTTTTGTCCCAGATAAATAAAATAAAATAATAAGAACACGCCGTAATATGATAACAATAAAGTTGTCTTTAGAACATCATTTGCACAATTCAAAATACATAGTTTGTTTCTGAATAATTCATAAGTTAATTCTATAAAGGTTTATATAACAGGTTGTAAAGTCCCGCAAATCTCCTATGAATCGGGAGGATCCTCTGAATATGTGGTTGTGTCTGGTCTGGGCAACAGCCCAACAGTGGTTTTCGAATTGTTGTATAACATGTTCCAATCTAACTAAGAAAAGAAAGAAAGAAAAAACTTTTATTCGTACCTCACAGATACAGTAGAATTCAAAAAAAAAAAAAAAAAAACTAAAATCTGTGCAAGGCCAAAAAGGCGCCTAACTCAGCATATGCTGCGATATTTAAAAAGATAAATAACGCAGCGCTGGTATGCTGTTAGGGCCCGCGGTGATGTACTGAGGAGTTTGTCTTTTCTTTAGTTCTTATATGGCGGTATAGGTGGGCCGCTACACTTTCAATCATAGTTTGTTATTCATTGCATCATTATTACCAATCGTAGTATTACCGGTCATAACGGTTTCTTCCTTTATCGGTGTGTAGCACCTATTCCTAGTTCTTTAACATAACTGCTTTAGACCACATACATCAGCAACCTGTTGGACTTAAAGACAGGCAGTCAATGCCCTCCATTTTTTTTTTCACTGTTACTTATAGTAAGTTTTTCCATAAACATACTATATTATTAAGTGAGAAGTGTTACGTTATTTATATGTTGCAGTTTTCGAACTTTGAAAACATAAACCTGTAAACACAGGAAGATGTACGATGTATCGTTTCTTTCAATAAATTAAACGGAGACTGTGGACGGCTCCGTTTAATTTGTTGTTGAAGTTTCCCTTTTACTAGGGAATCCAATCTCGTGTCAAAATCATGCCCGGAATTTATGTCAGCAATCCCGTGGATCACGCGAGACTTGCGGGAGTGGGATTTTTAAACATTTTTTTTTTATTATTATTCGTAAAACATTAAGAAATGAAAGAAATTTAAAAACAAATAAATTTAAAAATATTTTGTCTTATTAACTAGAGTTATTACTCATTATTAGTTTACAATTGAATATAAATAGTGTTTAATAGGTATAAATATTTAGTTTCTTTTAAAGAACGATATAATTAAATGTTGAATGTTTATATTTTTAGATTTAGGACGATAGAGTACCTACTTAAACTAACATGGATTACGTTCGGATACACGACTCTCACAAAACAACTTATTTCTTATCCGCAAAAAGGTACGGGATCCCGCGCTTGCGGAATTGGAATCCCTACCTGTGACGTTATAATTAGCGGAACATTCAATGACCAGCAACAGTGTTTAGGAAGGGTTTCATTGTGTCCATCAACCCTTTATACCCCATTGCCTCCCGAGTCTCGTCTGTCAGAACATTCGCTTCATTGAATCCATAATCGGCCCTCCATGAACGAGGTTTCCATATAACGTGTTGACTTTTTGTTCTCAACTGTTTAATTACTTTATCTTCTCCATTCTATATTGTGACTGACGTTCTTAATTATGGGGCATGCCTCATTATGTTCGTAAGTGATCTGAACGGTTGTTGACGTAATTGCGCACTTACAATCTATACATGGAGAAACTAACTGACTGACATATCAATGCACATCCGAAACTACTGGGATTAGAAGCGTAATTTTTTTTTGTCTGTTATAAACTAGTACTTGACTGCGACCCACCTGAAAAACAAAAAAATAAAAAAAATGCGTAAAATTTCCTTTGCACAAAGCTTTTTTTATTACGTAGGCTAGAAACTAAGAGAGAATTTTTCAAAATTCACCCCCTACGTATATGAAACGAGAGTCCAAAGTTTGTATGGAGAAACTTGCTATCACGCGAGCGAAGCCGTTGGCAGAATACTAGATATTACATATAAGAGGAGAAACTGACTGACTGACATATCAACGCACAGCCGAAACTACTAAGATTAGGACCGTAAAATTTTGCACAAGGCTTCCGTTTTGTGATGTAGGTGAGCATTAACCCGTTGTATGCCGGAACGCAGATCTACGCGAGACACAATGGCTTTTTAATTGTGTCTCTAATTACGGCATACGAGAGGTTAAGAGAGGATTTTACAAAATTCACTTACCAACGGAATGAAACGGGGGTCCAAATTTTGTATGAAGGAACCTGCTTTCACGCAGGCGAAGCCACTGGCAGAAGCTAGACTATATACATTGGAGAAACTGACTGACTGACATATCAACGCACAGCCGAAACTACTGGGACTAGGAGTGCGAAATTTTGCACTAGGCTTTTATAACGTAGGCGAGCACTCAGAGAGGAATTTCCATTTGTATGGATAAACCTACTTTGAAGTGGGCGACGCCGCTAGCAGAAGCTAGTAAGATATATTGGTAGTCGTAGTCATCATCATCATCTGCTTTTTTAGTGTTCCCACTGCTGAGACTCAGGCCTCCTGTCTAGGAGAGGGAATGGGCCGCACGCAATCCACCACACCGGCCCAGTGCGGGTTGGTGAATGTCACATGTCTTAAGACAGGGAACGGGCCGTAATCCACCCACGGGCCCAGTGCGGGTTGGTGAATATCACATGTCTTCAAATATATTGATAGTGTTAAGGTTACTATGAATGCTAGCAATTATATTTCGTTTTGAGGTCAAGGTCTGCTTTGAATATTCTTCTGCCAATGATACTTAGTCATATCTAAATGCATATTGGGGTTTCTCAACCTGGCATCATTATTCAGCTCACGACGCGACGTTTGGCGCCTATTCGGGCGATACATTTGCAGCCTCGTGCAGTGTTTTGTCTGTCAAAACTGCGTTAGTGATGCAATATATCGCTGGTAAATGACTAGGTATGCTGATTTCAGATATTGAGCAATGTAATAAGCTGCGCACAATTTTAGATGGGAATTCACTTTGATGGTTGTCGCAGGACTTGGTACATGATTCAATGAATTTACAGATACAGACGAATCAAAATAGATTTCATGTAACCACGAACGATATTGATGTTAGTACCTACTTACCTATAAAATGAATTTATTAAAGTACACGCAGAAATAGTTCCTTTTGATACAAGTGGAGAAAGTTTGATATTGCGACCGAGGCGGTATTCGCCCGAGCTGTGCTGCAGCGACTTTTTCAAAAGACGTTTTTCAAAACACTTGCGAATAAAAAATAAAGATGGGTCGACTGGCGATTCGTGGGTAAATCAATAAATTGTGGCGGGGCCAGATCACCCATTTTTCCGCACTGATGCGGAAAACAGTAAAATGTGTGCCTAAAAGCGGGTCGAATAAGCGCATTGAAAATCGTTTTCAATTTTAATAAACAACTTCATTAAATCACTGCTTTCTAATACAAATGACAAATATTTAATTACTAACTTCTTGTTGCAGATGCAAAATATAAACAACATCGTCATGTTTCCTGTTGATAGTCTACTAAAAGGTGACCTGCGGGGTGTAAAGGGGGACCTGAAAAGGCCGTTCGACAAAGCGTCCAAAGACTACGAGTCCAAGTACCTGAAAATTGAGAAGGAAAAGAAGTCGCAGGCGAAGGAAGCTGGCCTCTTCCGGAGTGAGGTGACACCGGCTGAGATAGCAGATGAAATGGAGAAGGAGAGGAGACTGTTTCAGTTGCAAATGTGTGAGGTAAGTCTACTAAAATGTGTGTTCTTAAAACCTTTAAACTGCCTACTTCGGATGTGTTGTTTAAACCTTTAAACTGCCTACTTCGGATATTTCCGACAAACACTCTCGCGTTAAGGTTAAACCTCTGGAAATCCACAAATATAAAAGAGAACACCATGAAATATGACCAATCGCCCGTGCCGGGCAAAAATCAAAACATGATATAAATTACTAGCCTCGATAAAAAAAACTCGCGGATCTGACCCTAATTTACGGGCGGAGTTCGTACAAAATACTCAGTGACACCCTCTCTTAGAGAGGAGGCTTGAGTCCCAGCAGTGGGAACATTAAAAAAAAGGGCTGATGTTGATGATGATGACTCAGTGACTATAACCGGCTTTTAATTCTGCTAGAGTCGCACATCCACGACCAAATACTCCATCTCGTAAACTTTTCAAGTCTACTATGGGAATTGAAGACCTAAAAGAGATTGAGTACCCAGTCACAAATACACGACCCTGGCGAATAGAACACAAAAACACTCGTCGGACCAATCCGACGCAAGCGAAGTACCATTACACTCCTACTGTTAACTTTAAAGCGTTTAAATGATACAAACAAATCTCAAGTCTTCACGAGCTTCAAATATAAATAAAAGTCACTGTATTTACATAACTTTTTGCCCCTTATTTGTGTTTAGTGGCAGCTTTATTAGGTGATATGGATTACTTTTACGGATGCGCCGCAAGTCGCTAGAAAGTGTAATAGATTACAATTTATTTACCTGCCTTTGTTTTACAAGAAAAGATAATAAAAAAACTAAAATTAAAAAAAAAACTGGGCAAGTGCGAGTCGAAGTCGTGCCCTGAGGATTCCGAACAAACTTACCTATCTATGTAAATAGTTCAATTTCCGAAAGATGACGTCTCGAAAGATTTTCCAAATCGCAAAAAGTTTTCTTTTTCAACTCAATTAATCCACGCGTTCTCAAAATAAAAGTTTTTGTCAGACAGACAGACGGACAACAAAATGATCTTATAAGGGTTCCGTTTTTTCCTTTTGAGGTACGAAACCCTAAAAAAACTGTTAATTAATGTCTAATTAAAACTTAAGTACGTCTTGACTGATTCGGTTTTTATTTTTGTTTTCTTCGCTAAAGTCAATTTTGTACAGGAATCACCTCTTGAAGGGAAGTACTCAATTCGCTAGGCTGACATAAAAATGTCTTGGCTGCCATAAAGTCTGAAAATTACTTGGTCATTCAAAGCCAATGCGTTAACTATTCATTACGACAAATAAACCATGCCTTTTATGTTACCGTCCTCCTAGTGCAACTGTTATAGCTGTGAAATATGTTCACTATCTTTGCAAAACGTCCGGCTTAGCACAGTTTTAAGACATTTCGATGCTCATTAATTTTGAACTTTATTATGATAATCATACGTTCCTTAACGGATTATAAATGACTTAGTTACCCCATTCCAGGAACAAACAATAATTCATACAAATTGGGGTTAAAATATCAAGTTGCTTATATTTTTATTTTTGAAGAACATTATCCCTTTTAAATACTTTTCCACGAACTGTGTTTGACACCGGCTGACATTTGGCCGGTAGTTAGCTAAGCTAAAAGCTGGGTAATTAATATTTGTGGTGGTGGGTAATTTGTGGCTTCATTTCACACGCCCTGTGGGCAGGACCTGTTGGTCGCTTACTACTTTAATACGTCATTTTATACACGTATACTGTGCAGTATAGCAACGCCTTCTCATTACGCTTTGTAAATGATCGCTCTGGGGCCAACAGCTCGTAACAAATGGCGGTACTTTGTTAGACAAATTTTAGGAAAATTCCGGTCGAGGTATCCTGTAGCTATTCTACGTTACGTAGGTATCGCACCGTATGTTTCATCTCGGTTCAGTGAGTTTCCTTTCGAAATTTGGATGATCATATATTGGAAACCCTGTTTGTCTTTCAGGAAGCTTATATGTAGACAAGCCGTTGGTATATACATCTCTTCGATAAACAAGGGCAAACTTCCATACATTTTCATGCACCATTTTAACACCTGAGGTTGGATGGTTTAAAATTCCTTAAGGGTTTACTTTTGTTCTTCAGTCTTTCGCTTTCACCCTGTTTCTAATACCTCTAAAGCGTTTCAAAATTGGGACCTTGATTTGTAGACTCATACATATCTAACAGGATCCATTTTCATTGATATTGACGTAAAGCTGTCGTTGACATTGGTGGTTGACTGTGTGAATGACCGACATACAACCCATGTCCACCATTACGTACGCATTACTCTCGTTTGTCCCTCAGTTACAAGTACAGCGTTAATTAATGAAACGGATCGCGTGACAGCTGTTAATGAGCGTGCCACTCACACGTGCACTTATTGCTGATATATTGTACCGCCAGTATTGCCTTTGATGTTTTAACTTAATGAAAATGTTCTAATAACAATTGATATTGCCCGTTTCATCGAAAGCTTTTCCCCGAATTAATCGAGAGAGTATTACGATCTGTTGCAGCAATTGTATTGTCTCTCTGATACTTAAATATTCTTGACTGGAAGGTTTTTGGCTTTATCAGTTAAACCGCGAGGATCGGAGGAGAGATAAGCCCAAATAAGCGTGCTTTCAAGTCAAGACAGGTAGCCTTTGTTCACGACTAGCAACAGGAGTAATGACCGAGTGAATAACTGTCGCAGACGCACATCTATGTAAGTCTTGTGCCCTAGAATGCAATTAACAATGCGTGTGTAACAATGCTAACAATATAATTCGTTCGTGACAGCCATTTACCTACGCTCAACGCAGCGTTGCCGTGTTGCTGCACACAATAGCTGTAGCAATAGCCTTCATTGTGGACACCACTAGTGCCGTTATGAGCATAACCTGTGGCTGCAAAAGGTCGTATGTCCATTGGCAATGACACTGGTGTACAGTTACATTAAACGTACGTTGCCAAAATTCTGGTTCTAACGTTCATTTCAACATTTTGATTCGGAGATGTTGTGCCAATTTTATACATTTCTAGCTTCAGCCAGAGGATTCACTCGCGTGAGAGTAGAAAATACATAGCCTATGTATGTCACTTAGTGATAAAGTAGCATTCTACTGGAGATTTTTTTTTAATCGGTCTAGTAGTTTCGGTGATTACCTCCATATACAATCTTACATTTTTTTATTAAGCTATTGCATAGCTTCTATCGCGGGCCTTGAGCGTGGAGACCGAATCCAGAAATTCCGTAACGAAAATAACCTAACACACCCCACTCATTTGTTTTTTGAGCGTGGTGACCGATAAGAAAACAAATGAGTGAATAATCAATCAAAATTCAATTCAATGTGTGAAAGTGTAACTTCAATTAATATCAAAGAAAAAAAATACTGCATAAATAAAAGAAATAAATAATTATAATTGCATAAGTTGATAAAAATGCTATGCAATAGCTTTACCGCGGCAGTCCCCGAGTGCCACACGTCTTTTTTTTTATATAATTAGTATATCTGACGTTAAAGAACATTTTCGGGTTTTGGACAGCTAGGAGAAACTAATTGACTGACATAGCAACGCACAGCCGAATCTACTGAGACTAGGAGCACAATAGGAGCGTGATTTGCAAAAAGTTTCCTTTTATGGCGTAGGCTAGCACTAAGAGAGAATCTTCCAAAATTTACCCTCTAAGGAGATGAAACGCAGGTCCAAAGTTTGAATACAAAAACCTGTTTTCAAGCGGGCGAAGCCGCTGGCAGAAGCTTTATAGCGGTTCAAAATTTGAATCTATTCAAAATAAATAGTAATTTATGCTATTAACGTGATCGTACATTGTGAAGTATGTATTTAGCATATTTCTAATATATGTATTTTTTTTATTTGGTTTGCAACCGAAAAATGTGTAGCAGTCGCTAGGTAGTAGTAATAGCTGTGTTTCCTGCAACAACGGCTATCGAATTTTGTTAGCAACCGCATAATGTTTGCAGTTTTCAGATTATTGATAAGATATTATGCTGGTGAGCAAATATTGGCACGCAACACGTCCCTATGAAGTAATCTTTATCGACGTTCGTAAATTATACGCATTCTGATTTGATTAAGTACAAAGTATTATTTATCATCATTATGATAAAGAAGGAAAGTTTCTTTTACGTAGTTAAAAACGGTACTGGATAACTATATGACCTTGAACTTGGAGGCTTCTAATTAGCGATTTGAAAATATCAAACTTTTTGTTATTTTGTTAGTCTGTAAGCCTTCTTTAAAATGGAATAAATAAATAAAATAAATAAATAAACTTGCTGGACTCAAAATTCTGATTCAAGACTGAATATAAAAAAATAAAATTAGTCAGTCATTGGTTGATTTATAAAATTTTGCAAGGAATGTTTTTATTATTTTGAATTACTTTAAAATTTTCTTCTTCTAACATTAACAGTCCTCCAAAGAAACAGGATTGTGAGAATGTCGATATAGCTAGAAGTAGGTATCTACTAAGATGCTGACTAATAAAGTAGGATGGATGGAAAGGGAGCGATGACGTCACATTGTATTTTGTGTCCCTATCCTTTTTTTGTTACTTGAAAGTTTCCCCTTACACTACATTTGATTGATTTCTAACTGAAAAATTCTTTTTATTTGCGATTTTGGATAAAGTTACTATTTGATATAAATAATAAAAAAAGAGTCGAGTACCTTTTGTATTTACACAAGTTAATAAGTTCAAATTAACTTCAACTAAAGACATCAGTTTGAACTGCGATATTTTAGTCACGATAAAGCCATATCTCTCAGCCAAAGTTTAGTCCCTTTTAAGACATAAAAACTGTTAGTGAGTGCCAATCGTGTGTTGCACAACATACGCGTCGTTCTGCGGTTCAGAATGTAATGCCAAATGTCTCTAGTAAATATCTTTAGCTGTGACAAACTTGCCAAATGGCAGCAGACAAGGTTCACGGGCAGATTGGTAAATCGTGGCTGTTAATCGACTCTGTGATTGGCTAGACTCAATAAGGCGCTAAAACAATTGAACTCATTTATTGCTAACAGTCTGTTGCGTTGGTGGCTTAGTGCATTTTGATTCGATGAAGAAATTCAGTCTTGCTATTTTAGGAACTGCACTTTTAGAGCAAGAAACCTTGCTAATGTGGCGTTTTTGTCTTTTGGATTATAATAAACGGTTTTTGGAATGTGAAATCGTTAAAATGACTTATTTCACTCTGGGTGGAACGAGTGATAGACTTTAACCCACCTGTATACCTTTAGTTGGTGACTAATAGGTGAATTCCGCAGCCCTGCGGGGTAACCATGACGTTCAAAGTAAGATTGATTTAATCTTGTTTCAGTGTGGGCAAGAGATGGCGCTAGACAACCTGTATAGCTCTGTCTCTTACCCACACCGAAACAAGATTAAAACAATCTTACTTTAAACCTCATGGTCTAAGTCCTGGTCAGTGACATTAGAGCCTGGGTGCAAAGTTACTGGGCGATGAGTGTCATCAGGCATCAAACTAAATTGAAAATAAGATAGTCAATCTAGATTTTCACACATAGGAACCGTTCAAGAAATCCAATGTTTTCTGGATAAATTTTATTGAAAACTAATTTTCAACCGGTGAAAGTCGCGTGAATGCGGTGGATGCGAGACGCACAGGATCAGTCGTTGTGGCGACGCTTGGGGGAGACCTATGTCCAACAGTGGACGTGTTTCGGCTGAAATGATGATGATGATGAATTTTTGTATACTTAATATGAAATTATTTTGAGAACTGTAGATGCATATTTTTGCAGAGTGACTTTAAATTTTTTGAGAATCGAGAACAAATGAAATGAAAGTAGAACGACACGAACGACAAAGGTTTGTCGTGGGACTTACTGTAAATATCACAATTTTAGCGATCCGAGAGGTAATGTTCTTTTAATTTGTTGATATACGAACTTAGATTTTGATGTACAGTATACAGCAATTTTTTCTGAAACATAGAATTGATGATATTGTAAATGTTTTTATATATATTTGTGAGTATTTTCACCTGAAACATTCTCAAGAATTTAAAATTACTCTGTATAATGCTGTAGGATTAGTTATCGCGGGCCTGGTATGCAACAGAGAACTGAACGAACATAGCTGAGTTTTAGTCAGTCGTTGGATGATTTCCCATAAAAAAAAAAAAACAAGTATAATAATAGCTGCAGTCCACACATAAATTAGTTAGATAATTCTGTTTAGCATATTCTGGCGAGAAACATAACTCTATATAACAATAACAATGTTGGGTTTATTATTGCTATAGAAAATTATGTTTCTCGTCAAATTTCGAGTTTCAAAGTTCTCCATTCGGTTTCAGCGCCCCTGGGAACGTAGGGTAAATACGCCAAACGTCGGCCACCCCCCAAACTTCGGCCGTCTATACATTTTCAGCTTGCATTGATTCAAAAGGTAATTAGATGTCAATTTTGCTTCTCGAATTGCAACCTTAGTTCATACTCTATACGTACAAACCGTTACTATCCGATTCCGTTACTTGCTCTTCTCATACTGAGCGTCAGTAGCGATTGCGCCGTTGAAGCGTCAAATTCGCATGTAAAGTAGCTTACTTGAAGTGAATACTCACATTTCGGGGATTGATATTACAAAGATAAGACATTTATTTATTTTTGTTTTAAGCCTTATTATCACTAAAGGGTTATTTTTACTATATTTTAAGACAGTTTTATCAACGTTTTGCGTATATTTTTCAGGGCAAATTAAGAGGCCGCCATTAGGGTAACAGTTTTTACTTATAACCGGATTCTCGGCCGTGGCCGACTTAAAGTAAATGCACTCTATTTCATAAATTCCAATTGTACCAAATTCGTTGGTTTAACAAGAGAATTTGCAAAGCTTATAGGCAAATAAATCTATTTTACGTTTAATCGCCAAATAACGGCCGGGGTGATATCAGCCGAATCTCGAGAAATAAGGTACAAGAAATAGGGGCCGACATTAGAAATATTAAAGATCGTAATGTCGACCAGCCTCGAATTCGAGCGCCACTATACAGGCTGATGTAAAAATACTTTTATATTTTTCCATTGATTGGATAGTCATTTTTAACTTATTTATCAATCTTATTTTCTCAAAATGAAATATTTATTATTATAATTTATTAATATTGTAAAGAAGTTAAGTTTAAATGTAGGAGTTGACAGTATATTCATGGTAGCTTAAAAAGTATAAATGTTTGGTCGTGAATCTTTGTTGTACCAAAAAGCTGCCTTTAGATACTAAGTTTGTTTTCATTTAATGCTTTTGATTTTAGGTAGGAACTTCAATGACAAAGCAGGGAGATCTGATGCCTACACGGAATCAAAGAAAATTATGCGGTTACGAATTTATTTGTTGAGGGGAAATAAAAAAACATTTTATTATTAAACCAATACAATTACAAATGTATACTTAGTGTTATATTAGAATTCTGCCAAAATGAATCATGTTAATAATATTTGTCACTGTCTTAATTTAAAACACCCTATACTCGGCCGACATTTGGGAAAAACGTGACCGAACATGGGCCGTGAATGGCCGACTTTAGGGTTTTTCTGTTCTCGACGCATCTAAACCTTATTACTTTTTTCTTTTAGTAGAAATGTCGATCTTATGCCTATAAACATGAAACAGATTAATCAAACTATGTAAAACCGCATCAGAAGCCAACTTTCGTTAGAGACTGACGGTGCTAGAGCGATCCCCAGTCAGAAAATCGCTAAGGGGGCCGACATTTGGCGTATTTACCCTAATCACGAACTTTACGAAACTTTAAATCCGACTTATTCCGAGCTTTCCGATGAGCTTAACTCTAATAAAAGAGCTGACAATATTTATGTTTACAATGTTTGGTCCTGTTTGGGTAATTTTCCGTGCCTTTAAGCCTTTTTTTGCACCTTCGTCATTATCATAGTATTCTGACATATTTGACGCTCGAAGAAGCCCTTCAGGGCCGATATCTGCTAGGGCTCCGGAACGTTTAAAGAGATATCGAGGTCCTGGAACGCAAAGGGAATCTAGGTGGGTGGTAAAACTTTAATACAATATTTTCTTTACAATCGTCAATGAATTTTACAAGAGACCGGAAACTTGCACAGGAAAATCCACTCCTTACCACTAACCACACCATTTATTATCGATGTATTTTTATTGATATTTTCCTGCGACGTTGCATCATCAATTTGGTTTCATTCGTCAGTTTTCATTCAAATATCGGAATTTAGATAATACATTAACATTACACATTTCCAATTCAACTAAATTATTTTAAAGTACTATTTAGCTGACCCGGTTGTTCCGCCCTTATAAATTATATATCAAATGGGGATGGGGTAGGTGGGTAAATAATAGCCTGCGATTTATTCTCAAACCTACCAAATATACATAAAAAAAATACTGAAATCGGTCAAACCATTTCGGAGGAGTGGAATAACAAACAGTGACACGATAATTTTATATTATTCTAACTAATATTATAAATGTGAAAGTGTGGATGTTTGGATGTTTGTTACTTAATCACGCAAAAACGGCTGAACGGATTTGGATGAAATTTGGCATGCATATAGCCTTTGACGTGGAAAAGAACATAGGCAATATCCCGATTCCTTAAGTACCTAATGCCACGCGGGTGAAGCCGCGGGCAAAAGCTAGTTATATATAAAACAAAATCGCTTTATTCGTCCATCTATTTGTAATGCGGTTTCCACTAATAGAAATAGAAATATACGAGGAAGATTTTTGTGTATAATTTTCCGGGAGAGTCACTAGTATGAAACAAAGTTTAGCTTGTCGCAGTGCTTAATACATACCACCATAGAATAAAACATGCACTTTTAGGCTGCTTGTCCACAGGAGCAGAGCGAGGCTACGGAGCGGAGAAACGGAGAAATATTAACCAATAAGGTGCACACAATCTCCGCTCCTCTGATTTTCTGGAATCCTATTGGTAAATATTTCTCAGTTTCTCCGCTCCGCAACCTCGCTCCGCTCCTGTGGACAGGCAGCCTTAGAGTGGGCTGCATGGTACAGTTTCCATCAAAGTAAAGTTTAAACAACGACCATTTAATTTTACCATCTGTGTTGCACCATCATGTAAAACTTTGTCAAAAAACATCATTGTTTGTCATCAGAGTTATCTGTAATTATAGCCCTTAACCACCTCAATATGAGCAGTTAATGTCAACCTGTGTTTTGCTTAACCAGAGATTTAAAGGCTGATGAGTCATTGGTTATCGTTAAAGTTAGTTGTTGCAACTCATTCTTGTGAAATAGATTTCAATACAGTGAGTTAATTCGTTTTAATTAATTTATCGAGAATGTCCAATTAACCGTTGGCGTTTTACGCTACGCTTATTTGTTTGTTGTTGACCCTCAGTATTCCCATTGGTTTTACGTTCTACCATACGAACTTCCGTTCTCGAGTTCCCCGACCCAACTTCATTGGTTTAGTTAGGATGTTTGCCCAACGTCTGACTGTCTGACAAATTCTAAAGTTCAGAAGGGATGTGTTTCGCAACTTTAACGATATTTTACACATAAACGTTTCGGTAAACTTATAATTATTCTAAAGATACCGTACGTACCTTCTCGAAGATCTTCTTCAAAAAGATTTGTTATGGACTTTTTGCAACCAAAGTTATCGATAACCTGTCTCTTAAGTGCTAAAAAAAGAAAGCTAGAAGCCTTGTGGTGGTGGGGTCGGTGGTCGGTGCCGTACCGCGGAGGCGCGCGTCAGGTCGCTGACCGGCCTTGCGCCGCGCAGGGCCGTCGACGACGCGCTGACCCTCGCTTTGTTCCACGACTCGACTCGCTGCAAATACCGCCAACCTCAACATACCCACAGCCCACGCATTTACTAAACCTCAGTTGTTAACGCTTTAGCGATAATAAATACAACAACAGCCAGCAGCGGCTCTGTACCTATAGCTTTGTAACGAGTCAACAACCGCGAAGTGTACATTCTAGGAATGTAATAAATAAACTTGCAACTACAACAAACGAAAAGATAAAAGTTAAATCGGCGATACGCCAAGAAAGTTGTGCAAGGTCGCGCGCTGAGCTTTATTATTATTATTACACAACTCTGCAAGACAAATCTGGATTCACTATATCGCGAATGCGCGTGCGCGTGCGTCATCAAGTATAATTTTAACTCGCGGAAGGGCACGTAGTAATATCGGTGCGTTTCCACAGTCCCGGGTGCGCTCGTGTCTGTCTTGCGTCCCATTAGACACGGTCTCTGATGAAGTAATAAGCATGTTCTTGCCCACGCGATGTTTTCGGCGTCGTTCTGTCTGCCCAGTGCCCAATGAACTGGCTCCATTCCATTTTTGAACGTTGTTGTGACTGGCCCTGTTGAAGTGTTAGCTCCTGCGTTAAATAAACGTTATTGTTGCAGTACCTGATAAAGTTCAACGAAATAAAGACGAAGAAGGGGATCGAGCTGCTCCAACACTTGGTGGAGTACTATCACGCACAGACGAATTATTTTCAAGATGGTCTGAAGACGATTGAGCATTTTGGTGTGTACGTGGCAGACTTGAGCGTACAGCTGCAGAAGATTAGGCAGCAACAAGACGACGAACGACGGAGGTTGTTAGAGCTGAGAAACATGCTGCGAGCAGCTGCGCCTCAGGACAGAGAGGTAATGAATTTCACAATTTATTCTTTTGCACGCGACTTGAGAATCACGATGAGTTGCCAGATATTTGTACTTGCGGCGCATTAGTCGAACTGTTTTGGTCGGTATCTAAACAACTATATTTGTTTATTTTCACTCACTAACTCATGTTGGTATTTCAGGTGGTGTCACAGGTGGGTGGCTACTCTCTGCACCAGATGCAGGGTGACAAGCAGCACGGAGTGAGCCGGAGCGGCTACTTGCTCAAGAAGTCTGAGGGCAAGGTGCGGCGCGTGTGGCAGAAGCGCCGCTGCCGCGTCACTGCGGAAGGCTTCCTTGACATCTTCCACGCAGACGAGAACAAGACTCCCGCGAGGGTCAACCTCCTTACATGCCAAATTAAAGTTGCCGCTGAAGATAAACGGGCATTTGATCTAGTCTCATGTGAGTATTAATCATGTTAACTAATGTACTCAAACATGTTAAAAATATTGCTGAATTTTGGTATAAAGATAGATTGGATCTTAGAGAAGGATATTAGATAGTTTGTATCTTGGGAGTACGTTACCGTAGCATAATTTCCGCTGTCATATAGACGAATCTAGTCTCTCATACTTCAGTAGTTTCTCTCTCAAAGATTAACGTTATTAGTTCGAGGTACTTAGAAACTTTTGCTGCTAACTAAAGTCGAGGCTTCGGTTCCATACGGGGTGAAACTTTAACGAGTTAAACAACTTTCATATAATATTTATGATGCAACAACTCATCCAATTATCGCTTGTAATTACTGGTATCTCTTCGTAACTTTCGTTAAGCAGTTTAGAGATGTTTTGCATAGCCTGAAGGTTTCCATTTCCACTTCTACGTGATGATAATCTAGCGGTAAATTAAATAAATGAACTCTAAACAAATTTGGTTGGGTTACGTTTATTGTGTAGTGAGCATTTATACTTCTTGGAAAAATTAGATTAATTACAAAAATATTTAATAAAAGTTTGTTTTGTGACAAGTACGATGCAAACCCTTTTTTGTGTTGTTGATAATTAGCCGAGTTTCGTACTTATTTACCGCAAGTCCCCCTTTAAATTGCGTTCAGCTTTTGGAGTATGGGCAATGTCGTCAGCAAATCATTTTATCTAAGTCAAAGGCTATGGTCTTCTATGAGGTTGCCAGCGTCTTACTCGTAAGTATATCCTCAAGTCTGCTCGTTAATGATTTGGCAGAGGCTGGGTCACCTTGTTAAATACCATTTGACATGAATATACATTAGTATTCAGATTTAAGTTCGTGGTGCTGTTTTGAGGAGATCAATTTATTGCTTTTAAAAAGTAAATATAGGAAAAAGTTACATCTGAACAAAACGGCCATTGCTCAGCATGATGCTGGGACTCTTGTGCGAAACAGACACACGAATTGTAATAACTCTCTCATCCGCAGATAACCGAACGTACCACTTCCAAGCTGAAGACGAAAACGAGCAGCGAGCGTGGACATCAGTTCTCGTCAATTGCAAGGAAGGAGCCCTAATGAGGGCCTTCCACCAACAGGCAGGAGAGAGCAACGACTCCGGCCACTCGTTGTTGGACCTGCAGCGCTCCATCATACGCGCTGTCAGGGCCATGCCCGGCAACCAAGTGTGTGCGGACTGCGGATCTACTAATGGTACATTATACTTATCTATATCTTCTGTTATGACAATTTGCTGCATTTTTTTTTGTAGGTGGGAAAATCATCCAATGACATCTCCGCGCCCTTGGGCGGAGCGGGAGATAGTATCAGACTTAATGACTAAAAACCCACTCCTGTTCCTTCGTTGCCTTTCGCACCGGGCCCGAATCTTCCTTTCAGAAGCAGAACCTTGGCCCCAGTAGGCTTCGACCTTGCTGGGCCCCTGCGGTTTGCTGACCAATTCCTTGAGGCGCGCGTGGAACACTTGCTGCATTGTCTCTGGCTCCTCGTTGTTAGACACGCAGCGCTTCATCCATCATACATGCCTCAGTGTCATGCCCATTCTACCTAGTGTGTGCGGACTGCGGAGATATAACTAGCTAGTTAAAAAAAAGAACAATTAAAAAGACTTTTTTTGAGTTTGAGTATCATAAGTGAACCCTATTTTAGTCTGAAAACCTGTCAATCTTTGGCGTTAGAGTAGTGTTTGAAACATTCATAACTCAAATATTCAATCTATAGGCCTATAGTGTAGATAGAACCCTACCCAATTATGTAAAACATATTGCAAACTTATATTGGAACGCTAGAAGATTAGATAAATACATTTGTATAGCCATAAAACAAAGCAGTTTTACTCAGTATGCAAAGAATTGCACATACTAACAATGCATGTTATGCTGGAGCTATTTTAATATACAAAAAGTTAAATGAATATATTTAAAATTTGGTTCAGTAAAACATCATCCTCTGGGACAGTCGGGTAAAAACATTATCTATTTTAGCACAATAATGCTGATATTGATATTTCCTTTTAGCCTTGACCAAAATGACATCGAAATTGAATAGATAGAGGACTTCGTTCCTCTATAGATTACTGTAATTAAATTAGGAAGTTTAGGTATGAATGATCGAATATTTTTGCAGGACTAGTTCGGGTAAAACTGGCTAATTTAGGCAATATCAGTTCTTATGCAACCAAAATGTATAGGCGTATTATCCAGAAGAAAAAGGCACGAATTGATAAATAAATTGCCCTAAATCAAATGAAACAATATGCGTCGAAAAACTTTGCATCGCTATCGACTCCTGTCGTTCCTGAAAGACTGGTAACGTTGCCACTATATATGAAAATGTTTATTGTTTCCAAGAAAATATGAATGCATCCGTGGCATCATGGACCCTATTAGAATACCAGTGTAGCATTTTTATATATATATCACTAGCATATGCTGAGATACGGGGTTTTTTGACCTTGAAACAGTATTTGTTTTTATGTATTTCTAAATATATTTCATAAATTAAATGTTGTTATTGTTTTTATATTAGTTAATCTATGCGACTCTCATATAGTCATATAAAACATAAAATAAAAATGTTTACTAGTCAGTAAACATTTTTATTTTATTCTGCTGTGTCCTGTCCGAGTTTCTAATAAACATTTTTCTTTCTTAATTAATTACTTTTATTATATTCCAGACCCCACCTGGCTATCAACAAATTTCGGTATCATCGTGTGCATCGAGTGTTCAGGCAGTCACCGAGAGCTAGGCGTGCACATATCTCGCATACAATCTCTGACGCTGGACCGGTTGAGCACGTCACAACTGTTGCTGGCGAGGCACATGGGCAACCAGATGTTCAACGAGATCATGGAGAACACGCTTGATGACAGGGATAAGCTTACGCCGGAGAGTTCTATGTAAGTTACCATTTATTTAACAATTCACGTACACACTTATATAGGCTTATTTGTAAAACACTAACAACCTTTCAGGACTGTATTACTAACATCACAAACAACAACTTCTGTTCTATGACTTTTTACATAACATAATTAATTTACCAAAAGCAAATCTTCAAGATTTCGTTGTTCTGTCTAACACATTTCAACTCTGTATTTTACCTACTTGCGTTTGTATGACGCGACGCAAGCGCATCAAGCACCCCCGCTGCCCAATTCCCGCTCCCCTCCGCTATTGTACTATCGCTTGCTTCACATAGACTAAATAGTATTTTGAACATTCAATTTAATTATTTTTATTTTTGTATAAAAATCTGATAAACAAAATATGATAAATTTTTAAAAGTCATAGTGAACAAAAGTTAATTGTTTAAGTTTTTAGTAACGTAGTCCTGAGATTTTGCCAGTGTTTAACAAATATCCCTGCATACTTATATGTATATTAAGTATAGATCGTTTTTTTTTTAAATCACCGCGTCATTTTTCAAGTCTACTCAATAATTAAATATCCTCATCATTTTCAGGGAGGATCGTCTCCGGTTCATCCGTGAGAAGTACGTGTTCCGCGCATTCGCAGCGCAAACGTGCTGCGACGCGGCCGAGCGGCTGTCGGAGGTGGAGCACGCCGTCAATAACGGACATCTGCAAAACTTGCTGCAGGCGTACGCCGAGGGAGCCGACCTAGCGGCTGAGTTGCCTGGATCGGTAAGAAAATATAAATCTTCTATTTAGTACTGTAAAAGTACCCGATCGCAGGGCGAAAACTGCTTATATCTTGCGTAATAAGGTTTGAAAGTGGATGACTAGAAACTTTTGCACATACATATAATACAATTGGGTGGACGTTATGTGCGCAAACAATTTTGTCTGTAAAAATATAAGCAAGGCCAAGACCCTGGAAGGAGGGAAGCCTTCAAGTCTTCTGTAGTTTTAGGCCAATCATTTAACCGCTAATTAGGCAAGATTTATTGGTCTAAAATGAAGAGGAACATGTAATACACCATCACAGAATTAAATTCAAACACTAGCTGTTACTTGCGACTTCTTTCGCGTGGTGTTTAATAAGAACATTATTCTCATTTGTCTTCGTTCCTCTCTCTTAAGAACGGGAATTAATCCGTACCTACGAGAAAATGAAAAGTAGCATACGTTACTCCTTGTAACCTCAGCTATCCGTGAATTGTCAAAATCGGTTCAGCCGTTTCGGAAATTAGCCGGAACAAACAGACGGACAAAAATGTTAAAAAATTGCATATTTATTATAGGTGTCGAATAAACCTTCATATGCATTTATTAAAAAAATATTATTTTGATGTTATATTTTGTTTTCAGGACCTCGGCGAAACATCACTCCACCTAGCTATATCACGGGAACTAGGCGACGGTTCCTCTCTTCACATAGTCGATTTTCTAGTCCAAAACGGTGGCTCAGCACTGCTAGACAAGCCCAACTCCCAGGGCATGACGGCCTTGCACCTGTGCGCGGCCACCGATAGAACTGAACCTATGAAATTGTTGCTCAAAGCGGGTGCCGACTCCACCATCAAGGATGCCAGTGGAAGGACCGCCTTGCAGATCGCGAGGCAGTATGGACATCTTGGTT
Organism: Mythimna ferrago; assembly: GCA_910589285.2. Classification (NCBI taxonomy): domain Eukaryota; kingdom Metazoa; phylum Arthropoda; class Insecta; order Lepidoptera; family Noctuidae; genus Mythimna; species Mythimna ferrago. Next base: position 30,865,643 of record OU342674.1, read on the forward strand.
GTTTAGAGCTGGTATGTACTGCTATCTAACGTACGTATTATATGTCTGCCGTGTATCCGTTCGCTTATCACAAAGGAGGTTTGTGTGAGTGTATACTGTATATGGTTGTTACTTCTCACGTTCGGACGTAGTTCGATGAAACTTGGTACATGGGTTGACCATGTTCTGGAATGGGCTTGGGATAATTTTCTATTTTTATGCGGGCGAAGACTGTGTCAGAATCTTGTAAACGAACTACCAACTTCTGCCAACGATAATTATGCCAAGGGAACACTCCCGGGATGAATAGTATCCCACGTACTATTCCAAGACATGGTCTTCCAATGTGTTTTTCATCCAATTCCTGGCAGTCATTTGAGGATGAAGGAATAACAAACATACACACTCACAAGAACATACATACTCACAAATATAATTATGAAACATGGCATTTATTTAGCTAGCGACATTTCATAGACGTTAATACGTCACGTCTGTAAAATTTCGCTACTGAGCAAATTTAATTTGGCTTTATAATAATTAACAATATATTTTTTCTGTGCTTAGGTATATTGTATGCATACATAAGGTTGTGTTGTTTTTCAGTTGGAAAATGTCGATAAACGAGAGAAGAGCATATTTGAAAATATCAACATAGACTGGAATTTGTCACACGACGACGGCTCAACAGATTTCTCTGACGATGACACAGTTATAGACGAAAGAGTAAGTGTTACAAGGACCTAATCTAAGGGCTGAAACTGCGTGAAACCAAAGCCTGCACGGTCCCATACAAAAATGCTCCGTTGCGGTGGTTCGCGCGTATATATATACATACCTTGCGGCTCGCAGGCCCCGCGCCCGTTTTGCTACGTGACTACATGCATACCGTTCAAGTTGAACTAATGACACTGCGTAGGTATTAATTCGTTTCCGCGTCAGGGACCGTCCGTGAGAAAACGTTTGACGTCACGCGACGGGTGCCCGCTTTACGCAGTTTCAATCCTAAATGTTATCAGTGTGAAGTTATCGTTTCTCTTTTCTGTAAATATCCTTTCTATAAGCACACTGTCTTCCACTTTATAAAAACTTTCTAAAATTGAGTATCTTTATAATAACGATGTAGGTATCTATATCGTTATTATATATAGATACTCAATTTACTGTATTTTTACACGATTTTTTTACGTTCTAGCAAAATGGCAGCTTAACTCCTGAAAAGAAGTGTCCCCGCTCTCGGCCGCCATCATACGCGGGCGGCGCAGTACTCACCACAGAGCGATGTCCTCCCGCGGGAGACTCGCCCGTGCTGCGCTCGCGCTCCTCCACGTGCGACTCGCTGCATCACGCGCCGCCCACTCCCACCACCTTACCTAGGAAACCTAACGTCTGTGAGTAATTACTATTTGAGATTTTTTAATACGAGCTGGTTTGTTGTGTTTGTCCGCCATACAGCCAGATGATATCGACATCGGGTTCTGTGTCTTTTCGCATCCAGCGATATTCACCTGACAGTAAAGCATGTTTGTCCAGAAGAAACCTGAATAGGATTTCTCCCTTGACTAAGTCTAAAATGAATAGGTTGTCATGTGTTTTCATAACCTAGGGAAGTTATAGCTATCAGGAAACACAAGAGTTGCCGTTTTATTAAACAGATCGATCTGTCTGTTGTGAGCTGTCTGCCTGAGTGACTAATATAGCCAGCCTAGGTCCGGGTAAAAGCAATAAAGTAGTGAGTAAAGGTGTTTTGTGTTACAGACAACATCGGCAGCCTGAAGAAGCGCGCGGCGCCGCTGCCGCCCGCCGTGTCGCTGTCGCACGCGCCGCACGCGCCGCACCCGCGCTCCACTCCCTCTCCCTCGGCCGACAGTGCGCGCGCGCACGGTATGTACCATTGTATGTGCTACAGACAACATGAAGAAGCGCGCGGCGCCGCTGCCGCCCGCCGTGTCGCTGTCGCACGCGCCGCACGCGCCGCACCCGCGCTCCACTCCCTCTCCCTCGGCCGACAGTGCGCGCGCGCACGGTATGTACCATTGTATGTGCTACAGACAACATGAAGAAGCGCGCGGCGCCGCTGCCGCCCGCCGTGTCGCTGTCGCACGCGCCGCACGCGCCGCACCCGCGCTCCACTCCCTCTCCCTCGGCCGACAGTGCGCGCGCGCACGGTATGTACCATTGTATGTGCTACAGACAACATGAAGAAGCGCGCGGCGCCGCTGCCGCCCGCCGTGTCGCTGTCGCACGCGCCGCACGCGCCGCACCCGCGCTCCACTCCCTCTCCCTCGGCCGACAGTGCGCGCGCGCACGGTATGTACCATTGTATGTGCTACAGACAACATGAAGAAGCGCGCGGCGCCGCTGCCGCCCGCCGTGTCGCTGTCGCACGCGCGGCACGCGCCGCACCCGCGCTCCACTCCCTCTCCCTCGGCCGACAGTGCGCGCGCGCACGGTATGTACCATTGTATGTGCTACAGACAACATGAAGAAGCGCGCGGCGCCGCTGCCGCCCGCCGTGTCGCTGTCGCACGCGCCGCACGCGCCGCACCCGCGCTCCACTCCCTCTCCCTCGGCCGACAGTGCGCGCGCGCACGGTATGTACCATTGTATGTGCTACAGACAACATGAAGAAGCGCGCGGCGCCGCTGCCGCCCGCCGTGTCGCTGTCGCACGCGCCGCACGCGCCGCACCCGCGCTCCACTCCCTCTCCCTCGGCCGACAGTGCGCGCGCGCACGGTATGTACCATTGTATGTGCTACAGACAACATGAAGAAGCGCGCGGCGCCGCTGCCGCCCGCCGTGTCGCTGTCGCACGCGCCGCACGCGCCGCACCCGCGCTCCACTCCCTCTCCCTCGGCCGACAGTGCGCGCGCGCACGGTATGTACCATTGTATGTGCTACAGACAACATGAAGAAGCGCGCGGCGCCGCTGCCGCCCGCCGTGTCGCTGTCGCACGCGCCGCACGCGCCGCACCCGCGCTCCACTCCCTCTCCCTCGGCCGACAGTGCGCGCGCGCACGGTATGTACCATTGTGTAGGCATGATTTCCTTCTTGATTGGCCACTGACGTTCGCGTCGGTAGCACGTACAAACTCAATGTTCTATGGGCCACCGCACAGCAACGGTGACGTCCGCGGCAGATATATTGCTACTTTTCTTTGTCATACGCGACCCGGTACACTCGAACCACATCAGTGACCGATGTCAGCGTAGAAGGAAGTCAAGCCTTAGTGTGATTTTGAAGACAAAAAAACCAGTAATTAACCAAATTACAAAGGATGAAGAGTAGTGGTGGCCGAGTGGTAATGGCTTACGAGTAACGACTACGACTATCTCGACACCACTACTCTCAAAACGATATGTCCTAGACCCAAAAATTCGATGACATGTGACATCCACCAACACGCACTGGACCCGCATAAAGGATTACGGCCCATTCGCACTCCTGGGTCCGATCAGTGGGAACGTTATAAGTGTGGCTATGAGTATGAGTTACAAAGGATGTGCGATTTTATTGCTCTCAAGTGTATTAGAGGCTTCTTGCAAGTCATTCCAGATTTTTTTTCTTCTTACACGCTTCCTCAAGCCAGCCCTCGCGGTATTCATCCAAATCTCCTTGAAAGAAGTCTTATTGACCATCTGTAAAAAATATCAAAGAATTGAAGAATTATCAATTAAAAAGTGCATTAGTGCTTTAGTATTATGTTGTAACTTGTAAACCTATGTGATGGATTATAATATTATCTTATCCAAACGATAGCGTATTGGTGTGTCTATGTTTAGGACAATGTTTTAAATCGTTCTAATTCCAAGAACAAAGTGGATTATAATCCAATTACACATTTATTGTTTTTGGAAATCCCAGAATGTCAAGTTATAATTAGACAGAATATTTCAATATGTACAGGAGTAATGTGCTGTTAATTTTGGTTTGCTAGAAACAGATTTACAGGAAAAATTAAATAAATGAAGTTATATTTATGTAAAGGTATATTTGAAATGTGAATGCAAATAATAAGTAGTTGAATATCTTTTTATGATGGGATGACTGATGAATGGGATGCTTCAGGGTGGCTAATGTAATGATAAATATATCATGCATCCCACCATGCACCATTGTTACTTGTTATTAGGTAGCTTGCTTGATAAAAATCTGGACGCCATCGCCAGCTCGTTATCTGACATTTACGTTGAATTGGCCCTATTTAGTGTAGGCACACTTTCTTTAAAAACGAAAAGATTTTGTTTTTTTTGTTACAAGTACAACATTTAATTTGTACGCTCATAGCGCCAAATAAACTCGTTTAGTTTACCATTATCAGGATACGATGGTGCGGGACAACTGTCGGATTCATACAATGTATCTACCTATCCTTTTCTCTCATCATGAAGATGCATATTTTGGTTCTGCTGTCTTCCTACCCATGCTATGTAAAAAAGATCTTAGTTAGTGTTTTCTATGATAAAGCCCACTAGACCGCCCATTGTGTGTATGTGTTTTAGTTTCCGTTTGTATGTGTAACCGTGTACAATAAAGTATATATGATTGGATTGTCGTTTGTCCGCAGTGGTAGGCGGCGCGCTAGGCAAGGCGCGTCCGGCCGCGCCGCCGCCGACGCCGCCGGCCGCGCTGCACAACGGCGCCAGCCACCGCGACGAGCCCACGCCGCCGCCCAGGAAGGTATGCACACTATACTTCACTTATGTTGTTAAGCTCAAACTACGCAGTGGGGTGGGATTTTATCTTTGTAACTTATGTAGACAGTCAACATGACTTATAAATATTTATTAAAAGGTCTTCAACGAGATAGCTGATACTTTTCATCTATTCTAATCTGCCGAAAACTGGATTCAAATAAAGCCTTGATCCGGTACAGCATGAAAATAAGATTATATTGACTGCTTACATAACTTACAATTCTTTAATTGGTTGGTGCTATACGCCCACGTGATCAAAAATAAGAGAAGGATGTGACGGTTTGTGACGCTTTTGAATCGATTTAATTGAAAATTTGGTATCAATAAATATTTGATTTGATTGCAAAAGCGTGACACTATTATATAATTTATATCGGAATTTGTAAAAAATATTGTACATAAATGAATAGCTGCTGCTAATGTAACAAAATTATTGGAAAGGTGAAATGAATATTACTAAAATAAATGTCTTGACAGAGATTAACATGATATTCAAATAGTACAGGGTTGTATTTGTTTTTGCTACAGAAGAAAAATAGATTGCACCTGGAAAAGGCTGTGAAAGCGAAACTGAAAAGGGTAACGAACGACAGACAGAGAACTTAGTGTACTTACTCGCTTACCCTTGTTTGATTTACGCCCTTACATTGTTATTAATAATTCTTTTAATTATATTTTATTGTCAAGAGAACACCGACAAAATCGAAAACGTGCTGTACTAAAAACCACGAAAAGTTTACCACGCAATACCGAAGTAATCCGCAAAATTGTGCACGCTATTTTGGCTTTTATATTTAATCGAGAATCATAAAAAAGAGTAACCATGGAGTTTCTTGCCGGTTCTTCTCCATAGGAAACGACCAATTTCGAACCGTGCACTAGCTTCTGACGTTTTATAAGTGCCCATGTAGGCCTATGTGAAATAAAAAACTTTTGACTTTGACTTTGACTTTGACTTTGACTTTGAATCAAGAAATGAACCAATTTTGCTTGATAGCCTACACTATTTTGTAACACGGTGCAACTTGATGTTGGTTCGCGATGTTGGCAATTTAAGGGATCTATACATTTGGTAATACACTCTTGACAATCGGTTCCTGCACCATAAACTATACATTTTACTGCAATTATGTGTACTTTATGGGTGTTTAATTTCGTCCTCACTGCATGCCGTATTTATCTAACAGCTTTCAGCTTTTTGTATTTTAATCTACATCCCCTTTGTTTTAGATCCTACTTCATAGAAAACTTAGAAGCATTTAATAGCAAATAGCAAATAATTTATTAGGTGCCATCCATCTAATATAATGTTTAAAGTTTATTTTTTATTCCTAATAACATTTAAACCAACTCTTAATAAAGTGTGGAATATTAACTTTTGTTGAAATTTTTCTGCATGAATAATCATTAATTTATTTTTAAATGCGTTAATATTTTTTTTTTAATAAAAATCCTAGATACCACATCCATTCTAGGTCAATTTTTTTTACTCATATTTTTTTTTTGGAATAGTTTTGTTAAATGCAATAATTTAGTATCAAATAATCAGAATCCTTAGGATGAGCACATAATTAGCATCAAAACATTCTAAAATTCTTGGGACTTTTTCGAAGCTTAGTCGATAGTCTTTTTTCAAAAACATATTCCTTGTACTAAGACCATGTTACATGTTTCCAGGAATGTTCTAGTCAAGATTCGTCGTTGGAACTGTGCGACATGACGGACTCGTGTTTGGACGACAGTCGCCTGCAGTCGGCGCTGTCGTGCGACAGCTCGCGGTCGCGCGAACGATCGCGGAGGAGTGATAGTCGCTCGCTTGATGTGTCGGACACGTCCAGTGTGCACTCGCGGTCGCCCTCGGCGTCTATCACGATGGTAAGTAAGGTGAAAGCTACGTCCCAGACCGTGGCATAGTCTCGCTAGAAGGCGCTGAAGTCAACATTTTTAGTTTATTTTATTTCTGCAAAATGGTAGACATTCCGCTTTATTAAACTTAATCAGATTTCAGAATATTGCCTCGTAATCCAATTAATTCTGGTTGACTGTTCATGTCTCTAACGTTACATGAATAATATAACGTTACTTTCTTAAGTATAGCGTTACATGAATAGTTAGACTTGGGAAAATTTTGAGGCAAAACTTCCAGCAATTTAGAGAGTTTTAATGAGTATAAATAGCTCAGTGTAAATACATACATGGTATTACTGCAAATATTATTTTTGTTACCTTACTATCCGACACTGAGCAGCGAATTGCAAAAAAACTTTCAAAAATTTGAATACATGGGTGACTAAACATCAAAATGGAATATTTTCAGCACCATGCAGCCACCTTAGGCACCGATAAACCTTTGAATTTGAGATGAAAATAATCCCATAATTTTGAATTCCGACGGCAGTAAATCGATCCTAGAAAAAAAGAAATGTAATTGCCATTTAGTATATTTCAAAAGTTGCTCAAAATTAACGTAGCTTAATGTTGACATCATATGAAATGACATCTATTTATTTTTTATTCAGATGGGAGGGCTGCGACGGTGTCGCGCACTGTACGACTGCTCGGCAGACAATGAAGACGAGCTATCATTCCGCGAGGGAGAAGTCATCGTCGTGATCAACGAACGCACTGAAGACGACAACTGGATGGAGGGGCAAGTGGAGGGCACGAGCCGGCGCGGCATGTTCCCCGTGTCCTTCGTGCACATGCTGCCCGACTAGGCCACGCACAACGACGCATCTGGCAGCAATGGAACGTAGGTCAACACCAATGTTCGTAGAAAATCTGTGTTAAATCTAGTAACCACGTATTACGTCAGCAGCCGCAGCAATGCAAGCTTGACATTGTATTCCTGCTTAGCATGCTGAACCCGAGGCCATAATACTGACAAGTTCAAATGTTCCAGTCAGTCTGGGGATTGTATTCAAATGTCTTTTGAGCTCCGTGTCTACGACACGCATTAAATTCTTAATGTATTGTATATTCGTCTTTAATGATAATGGAAAACAAAAATGTTTGTTATATGGATTGTATCAATGAGTCTGACTGAATGGATTATGTGTTCAAAATTATTACAAAACACCAGTGTATAGCGATCTTGAGTGTTACGAATTTCAACTATGAATACTTTACTTGCGATATCTGGCCTAAGGCTTGAATTTTGTTTGTACGGCTACGAGCTTATTTATTCTAGTATTTTATACTATCACAGTTCAATAAACACACGTTAATGTTGCAAAATAGTTATGTTAAAGCCGCTAATCTGTCAACGTTAGTTAATTTTACGACATTAACAACACAAGGGATCGTTCAGTATTATACTACTGTTTAAAACATGTATGTCATTGTTATTATACACGGTTTTCATACTCAAACATTTTAACCATTCCACATTTGGACTGTCGTCTATCTACACGTTATACTGACATTATTGAGATGTTACGATAGTTCCACTACGTGTTAGTACTGCTTTACCGTCGCTACGAATTTATAACACCAATATTGTAAGTTTTGCCAGTAGACCGTCCGTCCCGACGCGGATTTTTTACTTATATTTTTTAACATTCATTCAAAAATTTTCAAAATTTTCTGTATGTGTATTGTCTTCTATAGTTTGGTAGTTTCGAAAAATTTGTTAGTATGTGACGTTTGTGAAGTCCCAACTCAAGTGCTCACTCTTTTATAATAATTCCAAAAATATTTCTTAGATAAAGTGAAAAATTGGTGTTGTTTGTGAAATTCTACTAGTTCATGTAGAATTTTAGCGAGATAAGATAGTTTTTAGATCACAATACAAGAAACTAACGACTGCGCGTGGGCAGTTTGGAATTATCAAATTAGTTTCGACGTATCGTTTAGTTTTTTATAATGTGATATCTTACCGTATAAAATTTTAATCGAGTCTTAGCATTGTTGTGAAGTACACTAAAATATTATTTAATACAGATTAATTTCGTCTGCAATAGAAAGTAAATATTCCCAATGTAATATGATTTTAAATACCCATAACTTTGTTGTTGTTGGTACTATCCAAGTCGGTGTATATATTAACAATCATTACTTTATAGATAACGTTCTATTTAGCCCTCGTTTGTAAGCTAATAAACTGATAGTTTCGTAACACCAGTATTTCGCCTCGCGTAAACGAAGCAATAGATATGTGTTTACAGCTCAGTTAGATTTGCCAAATATGTAATTGTGATGAGTAGTGAAAGAGATAAGTTTATATCAGCGACAAACTATCGGACCAGTGACTGTTTGTTGTCTAGTTTGTTCTAGTAGATGATATTGAGGTGTCTTAGATTGTTGGTGCATGCTGTCTATAGATATCGTGTTCGTACTGGGAGACTATAGGCCGGCAAAATTATTTATACTATATGTGTATAGTCGTTTGAAAATCGAACGATCCATTCGGTATTTTTAAGCTAATTCATCAGCTGCCAGTTATTCAATATGGACCAAAGAAATTCTTTATAGTTGCTATACGAGGATAATGTGCGCCTATGGTCTCCCAAGTGAAGATGAACACTGAAAATTGTTGTTACATGTTAAATTTTAACAATTTCCACATTTTAATAGACGAAAGTGTCGTAATAATAGCAATAGGTATTCGCGTTTGTAAGACGACGGAAGATTATTTAAGAAAAAAAAATGTAATTAAATATATTCTCATTAATTCCTCTTCGTTGCTTGCGAGCGGATACCATGTACTCACAACTACACATTCCCATATTTATAATCGTAGTTTTTCTGTATATTAAGTTCTTAAACGATCACTTATATTCATAGGTAGTAATAGTGATACTGCTAATACCTATACATTATAGTTACCTACATACCGCGCGCGTTGCCATACATTAGTATTAACTAAAGTGAGCGAACTACACATACATTTGATTACCCATATAATAGCAATAATTTTAGATTTTTAAATCATATTTTGTGATCATATCTTTGCGTGCACAGTCCCTCATTTCAATCGCATGATACGAAGTAGGTATCGAGATTTTTTCTTATGAAGAAATCTATGTAAATTGTGATGTTTATAATCGTTGCCATCAGTGAATTTCGCATGTAGTTATAGCAACACTGCAGTCGTGTAAATAGATATTTTACCTATTAGTTCGTAAATGTGTAAAAGAATCATAAGTTATATAATTATTTTGAGATATTATTTAAGTAAATGCTGAAACCTGTTTTATGTTCTTTCGTCTTATATAAATTGTATTTATTTATTAATATATTGTGAAATCTAATTGTGATGAAATATTTTAATGCCATTTTAGCCTGTCAGTACGTTACTTATTGAAAGTTATGTAACCAAATGATGCTAATAGCGTGTAAGATGTTTTATTCTATATGGAGTTGTAGTCGAAATAGTTTTTTCTATTGTGTATTATGTGAACGAAATCTGTATGAATTTATTAATACATCACTTGGATGTCTATTTTGAATTTTATTTTATTTGTAAGTAGTCTTCAACCAACCAGGTTGCCCAAGTCCGATGATTAGCATTTCAACATGATCTTGTTTTAGTTTGGTTACGATGAGCTAGCTCCCTTCTCGCAATAGCATATGGTACATACTACATACAATTGGTTGACAGTCCTCTGGCTTGAAGAGTACATTTGTGATGTTCAATTTGAATCTCGACAACACGTTCCATGTCTTGTACAGAAGATGCCAGCTCAAAAATCTTACTAAGGGTAAATTTATACTAGCGCAGAGTCGAAGCGCATTGAAGCGTCTATCCAAACTGAACTTAACAAATTCAACCTTAACAAATTCACTGCGGGGTGCCAGCTGAAAATCAGCGCTGGGTGTTTGACGCCCAGCAATTGCTGAGTTGGTGACCCTTTCGGTTCAGGCACAGTCACTGCAACTTGTATTGTATGTCTGTACTTTTTTTTTATTATTATTTTATGTTGTATATTGTGTTGCTTGCGCCGAATAAATGCTATTCTATTCTATTCTAACCTTAACTCCTTGAGGCGCACGTGGAACAATACGCACCGTCGACGTTTTGGGCTCGGTCCGGACGATTACCGGACGGTCGGACGACGAGCTACCTATTGCTTGCCGTCCGCAAGCCCGCGCCTACGGTGGCTGGAAATCGGAATCAGAATCACGGCGGCGGCTAGGGCGTGATTGGGCGCCGTTGAAGTGTCTACCCTGGACAATATGTAGAATCATTGAAACGAGTGCTGTCTTAGCAAAAACTTTATTGCCTACCTCAGCGACGCTTGCCGAGAAGGCTGACTCGATTACGTTTGCTGCTAAATATTGTAAAAATGTTAAAATGTGTTGCACCCGTATTCTAATGTAATTCGAAAAGAATTTTATTACGTAAGATGAGGCGATATGATCTAAGATCTTAGCTGGCGGCTGGCTGGCTAGAAAAATAATCTATTGACTGACAGACAGTGACAACTGACAGGTGACAGGCGTCAATGTGCGGGAATTCTCAATTCTTGTTTACAAAATGTTTCTTTACGATCTTTTGCCAATTTATCAAATTATTATGTAAAGTAATGTAAATAAGGTCATACATAACGTCATAAAAATATACAAGTAAATCATTATCACTCAGGTTCGTTTAGAAATAGTTACGAACTTCTTGTCAAGCAAATCGTGTTTTCGTGTGATAAGGTCCGAGATAAAAGTCCACAATAAATATTCCGAGTGACTTTGTGTCCAGTCGCGCGAAGGTCAAGACAAGATGGGCAACCGTAAAAGAGTTTTTGATTTGCTCAGGACAATCAACGTTGCATCGTAAGTACTTCAAAAATAGAGTTAAATGGTCTGTGGATCATGTGATTTTCTGGGTATAGTTAAAGTTTGCTATTTTTCCTACAGGTGTCAATGTCCAGCTCATGGTAATCGGGGTAACATTCAAGTTTCAAATGCTACTCCACAGAAGGACTATGCTTTTGAAGTAAGTTTTATTAGATTTATTGTAATTATTGTAATTATTCTAGATTTATAAGCTATGTTTTTTATCGTCATTCGCCTTTCATGGCTCCACTCAACCCAAACAACCCACAAATAATGGGGTTAACCCCATTATTGGTGTTTAGAACTATAATGCAACATAGAGTATTTACCGACTGAGATACATTATGGTTGGCATAATGTATCCCAGTCTATACTATGCCTCCACTTATAAAACTCAGACATGCATTTAAAGTTACATACCTGTGTTGTATAGTTAACGTCTCCGTCATACTCATGAATTGTACAGAGGGGCTCAAATAAGCACCAAATTTTAAATGCATGTCTTAGTTTTCCAAGTGGGACACATTACCAACTGTGGCATGTATGCAAAACCAGGCATACATGCCGCAGTGATTATTTTTTAATATGTCGACGATAGCGAGATGATCTAGACGCGTATCACGAGAACTGGTCAGAGACGGCGCGAGAGAAGAATGTCTGGAAAGACTTGGGGGAGGCCTTTGCTCAGCAGTGGGACAGTAATGGCTAATAAAAAAAATTTATAAAAATGTCATTATAAAAAAGTTATCTCAGTAGGCACCCCCCTGTTTTGTTTTATCTTGCACTTTGTTGATCGCTCTTTAGTATCCTGCTGTAGCCATCAATCTTAATCAGTGATAGATTGTTATTACAGTGCCAAACAACCAAAAACTCTGTCTGATCAGTGTATGTGGATTTGTTATGAAAAAATTATCTTCGTTTTTATCATATTATATCCAAAGGTCTATATTTTTAGCATAACTTTTCACAGTAATGAGAAGTTAATGTACATTATTGTCTTTGGATTTTAGAACAACTACTGTTTTCTACTAAACCTGTTGATATTAGTAGTAACTAGAAACTTGATCAGTCGTGTAGAATTATGATTAACGAAGAACTGGTTTGGATAGAATTTAGAATCTATGTACCTAGATTAGGACATATATAATATTTCACGCCTTCAGTAAAACATGAGCACAATTGCATTTATTGGAATTGAATACAAACAGCTCCATCAATTCATTAATTGGCAGCCTCTGTCACATTAAAATACCTTATTATAAGTAATAAGATGATTATGGTGTCCATACAAGAGCATTATAAATGGTCTTGCTCTACATTATGTTGTTATTCACCTTCCCATGAAATAAACTATTCCCAATAGTTATTTTAGGCATGTTGTTAACAAGAAAACAATTTGTAATTTTTTTGATAAATGCACTCTTGTTCTACCATTACAGCTGAAAGATGTCTGCTGCTGAACATAGCCCGGGAGGCCTATAAATCCCCTGTAAAGCCCATAGGCCCCTAGCTTGGGGGACCGAGTGTCTCCCAAGTTAGTTTTTGTAGCGATTTTGACAATTAACTTACATTCTAAGTTTGTTCTTTTTTATACATATTTGTAGATAAAATGCTCCACTGTAAGATATGGCCTGGGAGTGACACGAGAAGTTGGCCAGGACTTGGCCAACATGAACTCAAAGAATGTATGTGTGATGACCGATCCAAATGTCGTTGCCTTGAACCCTGTGAAGGCTACACTTGATTCTCTTACAAGAAATGGAGTCAATTATAAGGTGTTTGACAAAGTTAGAGTGGAGCCTACTGATACAAGGTTTGTTGTCTAATTTACCATTTTCAAAAATAACTAAACTAATTCAAGTAACCTATTTAGGTTAATTCTAGGCAAGCATGGTCGATCGTCGGCCACATCATCGCTTACCATCAGGTCAGATAGTGATCCAACGTGAACTTATTCTTACCTAAAAAAAATACCTTTTAACCGCCACGTAAAAAAAAAACAAATGTCGGCGCCAAGCTACGATTTCGTAATTTAATCTGTCACATAGACGTGCCCGAGGCTTGCTGGACACTGCTTTGTCATGTATCATGTATTTTGGCGATCAAAACTTTTTATCATCATTATCTCCCTAGCTTTTTCCTTAACTAGCTTGGGGTTGGCTTTCAGTCTCATTAAATATGGCTGAATACCCGTTTTTTACATAACGCGTGTGCCAGTCAGACATCCATGGATTTATTTTTATTCTACCTTTTTTAACAGTTTCAAAGAAGCGATAGCATTCGCGAAGGAACATGACTTCGACAGCTTCGTAGCAGTCGGCGGCGGTTCTGTGATGGACACCTGCAAGGCGGCTAACTTGTATGCGTCAGACCCTAATGCTGACTTCCTGGACTATGTCAACGCGCCAGTGGGCAAAGGGAAGCCTGTTGATGTCCAGCTGAAACCTATGATTGCCAGTAAGTGACCTGTTTGTTCAATTTGTACAATGGTCAAACGAAGAGAAAAGAAGATGACCTTTATTAATAAGCCAATAAGGTTGAAAACGCAATGGCAGGCGCTTTCGCGAATCGCCAAGTGCCTGGTGCCAAGTGTATAGTGCGGCCGCCTTAATGACGCATTAGAATGTTGGTGCTACTTTGCTACTCGCTAAGTTTTAGGCGTTTAGCAAGTACTCACAGTAAATTACTTAAAATATTTAATTTAACCCTTTGTGTGTCCGGAACGTGGATCTACGCGAGACACAATAACTTTTTAATTGTGTCTCTAATTACGGCATACGAAAGGTTAATACATAAAAAAAATGTACTGAAACTAATTAACTTCTCAAAAGACAGACATAGAATATTCATTATTATGTTCACCATCCAACCAAGGTATAATTTTAGGACCTATGTCGTTAAATGACACAACAAGCAATTGGTTTTATCGCTAAAAGCGACCATCCAAATCCATCCTCGCATAAAAACATCCTTTGGATGGATTTGATTTAAAGTATTTGATAAGATTTAAAAGAAAGAAGGTTTGACAAAACTGTATGTAGTCCTGGGTTCATTAGTACAATCACTTTCTATGTTATTTTTTCTTTCTCAGTACCCACAACAAGTGGTACGGGTAGTGAGACAACGGGAGTCAGTATCTTCGACTACGAGTCGATCCACGCCAAGACTGGCATATCGCACGGAGCCCTGCGACCGATGCTGGCTATGATCGACCCGCTACACACGCTAACGATGCCTGAGAAGGTAAATAATTACAAACTAGCTACTAGCTTTTGCCCGCGGCTTCGCCTACGCACATAAAATAGAGCCTATGTCACAAAGGAATAAAGCAGCTTTCTATCGGTGAAAAAAAATTTAGCAATCGGACTAGCACTTTCAGAGATTACCTCCTACAAACAAAAAAATAAAACAAACTTTACCTCTTTATATTATAAGTGTAGACGTAGATCAATGTATGTAGATATGGGCGGGTGAATTGAAGACAAGAGCTGGTGATACAGTTCACAAATCCATAGTTTGCTTGATTATTATTAAGTAGTCGACCTAGAGACACATTTTCGAAGTTCTGAATATGTCGAAAGCGGCTGTCCTATCCGCGACAAGTCGATATTATTATCTAAGTTGGAAGTTAGCGAAATTCTTATTTATTTGCCATTTAAGTTTCTTAGTTTAAAGCAATTGTTTTGGCATATCAATTCGTTACTTATGCCTTACGGGCGAGACAGTGCTCTCGGCCGAATACTCGGTACGTATAAACAAAGCGCCGAGTGCTCGGCCGAGCGCTTATCTCTACAACTCGCTTACATCACTGTCTCGGCCGAGCAAAATTTTACTGTCTCGCCCTTTTACTCGGTACGTGTGATCAAGGCATTAGTCTTTATGTTATTTACTACATATATTATAGGTGTCCAACTACTCCGGCTTCGACATATTCTGCCACGCGCTGGAGAGTTTCACGGCGATACCTTACAGCGAGAGAGGACCTGCGCCGCCCAACCCGGCGCTGAGGCCCACGTACCAGGGTAGCAACCCCATTTCTGATGTCTGGGCAAGGTTCTGTTTACAGGTAAGACGATATACAATGCGTTCCTAACGAGAATATGATCGATTGTATGTTGTGACGTCACAATTTACTGTCAAATTGAGGAAAGAAATTTTTAAACTTTAACTATTTTACGAAAAATTTGATTTATTTTCGAACTGTGAACGAAAAAAGTTTAATCAGAATCCAGTTCTTCAATTTTACACATCTCAAAATCAGTCAAATTTTTTTTCGTTTTGACAGTAAATCGTGACGTCACAACATGCAATCGATCCTATTCTCATTTGGGACGCATAGTACAATGATTTTTCCCTCTTGAAAAAAATGTGATGAACTAGACAGTTTTATGACGAATATAAGCAACGAATTAGATTACTGCATTTAATGCTTAGCATGGGTAGGGCACATTGCTCGCAGAACGGATAGCCGTTGGGGTCGAAAGGTTCGGGAGTGGCGACCGCGTACCGGAAGACGCAGCGTCGAAAGGCCTCCTACAAGGTGCACCGATGACCTGGTGGAGGTTGCGGGAGTCCGATGGATGCGAGACGCACAGGATCGCGCATTGTGACGACACTTGGGCCTCCCCAAGTGTGTCTAACAGTGGACGTCTATCGGCTGAAATGATGATAATGATGAATGCTTAGCATGAAGTCCTGAAGTCTTAAATATAACTGCAGGCCTAGTCAAGTTACGACCGTTTCGTTTCGAATCTCTTTCTACGGTTGGTAACGCCCCCGATTCCTTTTTTTAGGGTTCCGTAGCCAAATGGCAAAAAACGGAACCCTTATAGATTCGTCATGTCTGTCTGTCTGTCCGTCCGTATGTCACAGCCACTTTTTTCCGAAACTATAAGAGCTATGCTGTTGAAACTTAGTAGGTAGATGTATTCTGTGAACCGCATTAAGATTTTCACACAAAAATAGAAAAAAAGCAATAAATTTTGGGGGTCCCCATACTTAGAACTGAAACTCAAAAATTTTTTTTCTTCATACCAATACGTGTGGGGTATCTATAGATAGGTCTTCAAAAATGATATTGAGGTTTCTAATATCATTTTTTTCTAAACTGAATAGTATGCGCGAGAGACACTTCCAAAGTGGTAAAATGTGTGTCCCCCCCCCTCTAACTTCTAAAATAAGAGAATGATAAAACTAAAAAAAATATATGATGTACATTACTATAAAAACTGCCAACGAAAATTGGTTTGAACGAAATCTAGTAAGTAGTTTTTTTTTAATGCGTCATAAATCGAAAAAAATACAGTATTATTAAAACATCGATCAAAGTTACAACACATTACAAGAACTTTTATATTATGTTCTTGCTGCTACGGAACCCTTCATGGGCGAGTCCGACTCGCACTTGGCCGGTTTTTTTTTTTTAATTGTTATAAACTAGTGCTTGACTGCGATCCCACCGGATGGTAAGTAGCGATGCAATCTTTGATTGAGAGGCGCACTAGTTTATTAAGAGCCTATTCACTCTAGCCTTGAAGACACCCAAATTATAATCGGACGGGAAAACCGCAGCAGGCAAACTGTTCCAGTCCTTCAACGTACGCGGTATAAACGACGAGGCGAAACGCTTAGTCCGGACCGTAGAGGTTTCAACAACGTAAGGGTGAATATTCGCCGTACGTCGGATTGTCCGATGGTAGAATTGCGATGGCGGAATCAAGTCATGCAATTCCTGCGCACACTCCAAAATGCATTCTTTGTTCTGACCACGTGACTTAACGTTGAGATGTCATTCCCATACATTCGAAATTTCTACTAGCGTTAACGCTTGTAGATTATCAACTTGGCTAAGCCCTCTGCAAATTTGTGGGTAGTACTGGGGTGGTACCTCTGTACATAACCTGGTAGTAATCATGTAGTAGTAACTAGTCATTACACCCAAAGGACGTCCTCCGTTAGACATAGGCCTTCAATTGTCGCCACAACGACCGGTCCTGTGCGTCTCGCATAAGTCAGATTCCCGCGACCGTTATCATGTCATCGGTACATGTGAGAGGCCTTCCAACGCTGCGTCTTGCAGAACTTTTCAAAAACAAGGATCACGAAGATGTTTTAGTAGTGTTTATACCTATGCCGTGGGGATCCAGATCCTAGAATTGATCACTATATGATGTGATCGGCCATGTCATGAGATTGTGGAATCAATTAGTAATTGCACAACATATTATGTTTTACAGTTATAATCGAAACTAATAAATGATGAAACAACGTGCGTTTTCGTTGCATCATATTACTCAGTCTGTTCCGTCAATACGTATAGAATTGAATAATTATTATGACGACAATATGATGACATTTTCGTCGCAGTTTTATGACATTCTTTAGGAAATGTGAACTAAGAAAAAAGCGAAGGACTGGATTGAGCATACACCATATATTGGTATTTGCCTTTTGCTACGCTATTACTAAAACGGTTTTCGAGCCAATATTGCTAAGAATGATCTACGAATCTCGCGAAATATTACATTTAACAGCGTTAGTGGAACAGACCCTGACCATGCAGTAGCCGTCAAAATTCTAATTTAAGAAGAAGATAGTAACTCCACGCGTCTCAACGAGATTATTATTTCGATACAGTCCCCGCCGGTCGTCCGGGGTTCCCCCCCGGGATCCTAGGACACAAGCAAAGAAGGAACATAAGTGTGGGTTTTAGTCAGTAAAAGTCCGACACGCCTTCCCGCTTCATCATTGAGTGGGAAACGTCATTGAATGATTTCCTACCTAAAAACAAAGCGCGCGCCTCAATCAGATGTTGGCCAGCAAACAGAGAGGTAACAATTGTATAAATAGATTTGCCATAACATGATATATAACTGGAATTTGGACAGTTGAGACAAACATTATTATTCATGGGTTTTCCTTAATCAAATAATGCATTATCAGTTGCATGCATGATTCAAATTAACTATGTTAGCAAGCAAAGTTGCCGAATGATTTATCATCGAGAAAAAATGAATCACGACAAAAAACAATTTGGTCAGCAACGTAATTAGTGGGACCGGTTTGAAAGGAATAATCGACAGACTCGATTGACGTAACATATTATCTTATATAGATCTGCTACTACTGCTACTAGCGTTGCCAGGCGTCACGATAAAGCCGGACAGGGTTGAGCTTTTTAGTTGCGTGTCCGGCCAAATTAGGCGGCTGTCCGACACAAAATGAGACATTTTTTTTAGATTTGTCTTGTACTTTATCTTGTATCGCTAGTGTAAGCGGAGCGGACTAGCAAACTATAGCAGTAATTTTTATTGTTGTTCATTACAATTAAAAAAGAATATATAAGTAAGTATAAACAATAAAGGGTCAAAAATAAAAAAGTCGACTTAAAAAAAAATTGTCGGCCATTTTACTCAAATGTCCGGCTAAATTTGCTTGTCTGTCCGACTTCTCGGTTTGAAGACCTGGCAACCCTAACTGCTACCAAATATAAGATATAATTCATTAGTAATTTGGGTTCTCTGACAACAAACTAAATTATTTATAACTTTATTCAATGTCAGTGTTTATTTGAATAGTATACCACGTTAAATTTTCTGGGACACGCTTCAAATGGCATTGACATGTAGGTAGTAAATTTTATGAGCACAAGATCTGCATATTTATTAGTTGACGTGCCTCATTTTAGCTTGCGAGATCAATTAAAGACAGATTGGTGTGGTGGAAATTCCGCCCTGATGATTGCTAACGTTGAGGTCTACTAGATCCACTCAAGTAAAGCACATAGCATCTATCAAGGTCTTGATACCTTCTAACAACTAGGAAATTTCAGATTCACAAAGGAATCTCAACTCTCTCTACTGCGTGAACACTTAAAATTACCGTGGCCCTAAAACGCCAAGAAAATGAAGGAACGTACGTAGGATTTAGTTAGTATAAGTCTGACAAACCCTCTCTATCCACCCTAGATCCCCTCAAGATAAAAGCCTTGAAGGTTTGCATAATAGCATAATCAGCCTTTTAATGTTCCTACTGCTGAGACTCAGGTTTCCTCTCTAGGTGAGGAATGGGCCTTATTCCACCACGTGGGCCCCGGCCGGGTTGGTGAATGTCACACGTCTTCGAATTGAAGGTTTGAACAGGTATCAAATTAAACTGTTTGTTTCTCAGACGCTTCAAAAGTACTTCACCCGTTCGGTGTACAACTCCGACGATATTGAGGCGCGTTCTTGCATGCACCTGGCGGCTACGATGGCTGGCGTTGGCATCGGCAACGCTGGGGTACATCTGTGCCATGGACTCGCGTACCCCATTGCTGGCAACGTCAAGACATTTGTGCCTGAAGATTATGGGTAGGTAATGTGTGTGCCTACGTGATCATCATCATATTTGTCCTTGTTCCATGTTACTTGTCTTAGTGCTAAGAATATATGCAATGGTTTTCCGCATCATAATCCCGAATTCTTTGAGCTAGGATCATAAGACTTTTGACTGGCCTGTTGGTCTAGTGGTTAGTG
Source organism: Mythimna ferrago (assembly GCA_910589285.2). NCBI lineage: Eukaryota > Metazoa > Arthropoda > Insecta > Lepidoptera > Noctuidae > Mythimna > Mythimna ferrago. Next base: position 30,885,607 of record OU342674.1, read on the forward strand.
GCCTTGACTGGTATGCCGGAGGTCGTGAGATCGCTTCCCACCCAGGACATGTGATGAGCACGATCATTTGTTCTGTGTCTGGGTGTAATTTATCTATAATATACATGCATTTAGAAATATATAAGTATGTTTATCAGTTGTCTAGTACTTATAACACATAAATTCTGCTTAGCGACTAGACGGCGTTGTATGATATTGTGGAATATTACATATAAAAAAAACCTTGTCTTATTCCAAAGTATTTTGAGTTGTTACAGCACGTCTTCTATAAATCTTTTAGCCAAGTAGCTTTTCAGCAGCAGTGGTAGTATTTATCACTTTCCAGCCATATGATTTATTACTGGTTCCATTGACAGTTTTTGGACTTTCCTGGTTCCATTGACGGTTTTTGGAATTTCCTCTTTTCATATGGCTATCCACACCAATAAATATGACAGGACATTGAACTCGGGATGCCATTCATTGCCAAAAGGAAAAGGGAAAAATAATACCAAAGTGTCATCACATGATATTATTTTTCCCTTTTCCTTTAACCATCCTTCATTTTTTTTGTTATTCCTGTAGAAGAAGTCATCCTCTTCTACATGAATGTTTTTTGACTAATGTTTTTCCTCTTTAATTTCTGTGGTTTTGGCCATTGTTTTGAACATACATACAATGTATTTAGGTCATTAATTTGATATTATTTTCTTTATTTACCTTTAAATGTGTGCATCGCCTTAAATTGTGGTGTAACAAAACATGTACGAACAATTAAATTGACCTAGTTCACATCTGGACGTAGATCACTTCAAGTGCACGCTAGTGACCTAGATCCAGAATCCAGACCGCTCTAGTTTACCCATTAGACTTTTTTAACTATGGTATCTAACTGCATGAATTTATTTAACGGTCGTTGTAACCTAAAAACTGACCTATTCAGAGCAACATCCGCGCTAATTCTTGTAAAAAATCGATGCTATCAGGTGTTTACCGTTCACGTCGTGTGTATGAAAAAAATGTTTGTTGTTATGGCGTCGAGACAATGGCCCGGTGAACTGTTTCCGAACTATTGAAATGGGTGAACGTGAACTAACATTGCAGTAACGATAAGGAAATGAGTTTTTATGCCACCTGTATTTCTTGGAACAGTTCCGAGGCTGGACAGTGGTACTTTTTGTCTTTGACGCGTGAAATCATTAATTAACTTCTGACGCTCTGTTAGGGGCGAAAGGGAGTTTGGGGATTGTAGTAGAAGGTGGAAATTAATGATCTTGATTCCAAAACTGAATGTGTATATTTTTACCATGCATCTCCTTTTATACAGATGTGCAATGTTACGGACTAAAAACTTAACCAATAGGAAACGCTCACTGTGTTACTCCAGCAGCCCTATGCATTCTAGGGTCGCGGTTAGGGCTATTGGTCGCCTTCTGAAAGACCCTTGTTCCTGGGACGCGCAAAGGGCAACTGAAGGAACATATGTGTGATTTTAGTCAGTAAAAGTGTGACAGTACGTCCTCATACTCCACCCAAAAGCAGTAGAAATCATTAGATGATTTTTCTCACCTAACCTAACTCTTTGGAACAATCCTGCAGCCCTGGAAAGTGTGATACGCACAGCTGACTCTGAGGATTGTGATCGTTAATTCGTAACTACTTATAGTATAGTAGGTACCTTCTGATAGTATTAACAGACGTTCGAACTTGGTTCAACGTACTAAATCCGTCTTAGAAACAAACGACCGGATCGGACAGTTGCTGTACCTACGTCGTCAATGCAGGCCGTCCCCTAGTGAGGCGGACTCAAATAATAATAATTCTGGGATCATACCATGACGTGTTAAAATGTTAGGCGAACGAGCGAGAAAGAGAGATGGAGTTATATACCTTATGTAGGTCCATCCCTTTGACAGTTCAGTTTAGGTCGTCAAGTGGATCGCGTTAAGAGCCGCTGGTAGGGGACTCTGAGCTCAACATACGATCGTCGTGCGGGCACAAAATAGATAGGTACAGAAATCAATCTACATACAAAGCGCGCTCGAGCAACGCACACATAGACACCGCTCACAGACACGTTGTCTCGGTCGCGTCTCGGCTCACTCGTCGAACAGTTCCGGCTCAAACACTCATTAGTGTGCGTCCACCGAGCTTAGGTATAAGAAGTGAAGTACATACATGAGATTGTCTTCTGTACCTATCTATTATGTGGTGTGGGGTTACTATGACATTCAAAGTAAGATTGTTTTAATCTTGTTTCAGTGTGGGTAAGAGATGGCGCTAGACAACCTATATAGCTCTCTCTTACACACATTGAAACAAGATTAAAACATTCTTACTTTAAACGTCATGGTCTAGGTCGCATCGTCCATCACAACTAAACTACTCTACAGATGGACTGATTTGGTTCAGAAGCGAACCAAATTCTTGGTCCGATGGTACCAAGTTTGAGCGAGTGTTAATAATATAAGTGAAATTGCAGTTTCACTTGCGTATAAGTTGTAAACAATTATACATTAACTTGTCTGTACAATAATATTAACGTGAACACCAAATCAATAAATATCATTTGCATATTTCCAATAGATTGCTATCTATTTCTGCCACCAAGAAATAACTGCATTCCGGTTTCAAAGGAACAGTTACCAGAGAAACCATTGAAACATGAGACATATCAACTTTGACCCACTGCTGGGGTTTGCTGCAGACCGTGGTAACCACTTTCCACATAAGATCCCTCACAAATCTAAGGAAACTCTTGTAACATAGCGTTATATGAAGCCTGTATTTATGCAGAGTTCTTGGACATTTCTCCAGTTAGGTTAGCAGTATATTGTCATTAATCTTTCGTGTAATGGACCGTCCTCGTAATAATTAGTCTTATGCCCGTGTCACTAGAGTGAAACTGTTTCTTTTTTGTCATTTCTGTGACAGATTCATTCAGTACACTTTCGATGCAAAGCAAAGTGGATCCAAACATCAAAAGAATAATTTACAAAATCACATTTAAAAAGTTAGGGTATAGATGTGGATCCACGTTTTAAACACATGAATGGTTAACCTAGCACAAATTTAGACTGTATTGTGTTGTGCAATCAAAGACAGTTCCGCCTGATCACCGCTAAGTTCATTTTTGCTTACAATCAAAACGAAAACTTCAAAGGGTTTGATTTAGCGCCACGCCGCAGGATCCAAGCAACATTTTTTTTAAGTGATCAGGCAGAAATGACCGCGATGGTGCCTCAGTTAACTCTATAGGTAACCCTTTGCCTGAGAAACGAATCCAACCCTCCTCTCCAAAAGACTCTTATACTTACTGTAGACTAAAGTTATATCTAACTCCTCTCAGTTCAGCTCCGATCATCCCACATGGTCTATCGGTCGTGATGACGGCGCCAGCAGTGTTCCGCTTCACCGGCCCCAGTGATCCAGCCAAGCATCTCGAAGCCGCCAACCTTCTCGGCACAGATGTCTCGAACGTGAAGGAAGCAGATGCTGGCCCAGTACTGGCCGATACTATCCTCAAGTATATGGATAAAATGAAGATAGAAAATGGACTGAGTACACTAGGGTATTCCAGTGAAGATATACCTAGTTTGGTTAAAGGAGCTTTGCCACAGGTAATTTTTTTGTTGTAAGTTTAGAAATGCCGTGATAATAGGCCATTTGGGACTACTGGAGGATACCCATGGGGGTGCCACGGGAACTTGAATTCTGATCCGTGGCACCCCTATGTAAATTAGTGTAATGCTTGGTTAGGTATGTACTAAAACAAGCCCTAGTTCTTGGTATTAAAACTGTGTTTACCTGCCTACCAATGTATGATTTCATTTTTATCTCTAATGTGAAACTAAAATGGCCTGAATTATAGTTATGTATCTGTTTATAGTTTGATAATATACCAGTCAAATCTCCTTGCTATTTCCGTCGTTGACTAATGAGTGGTGATAAGAATCTTCTTGATTTTATCCGTCATCTAGCAGCGTCATTCTTTGTTAAATAACAGAAGGCAATTGGCCGTTAGCAAAAAACGTTCAGATTCACGTCACAATGTTACCACAACGATGATCAATGTAAAAAACTTGACAAAAATATAGGGAAATTAGCGGGCTTTTTGACAGTTCATGACTGAGATGCTAATGTGAACGTTCCTTAACATTATGAGAATTGCCCCTCTGCTAAATGGCGTTCAAATTATAGCTGACTAGGAAAACGTTCTGCCATATAAATTACCAAAGAAAAAATAAGGATGCGGGGGTGGGAGGCTAAAAAGTAGCCTACGACCTATTCTCAGACCTATCAAATGTACACAAAAAATTTCATGAAAATCGGCCAAACCGTTTCGGAGCAGTTCGATAATAAACACTAAGAGACGAGATTTTTATATATTAAATATGAGTAGATATGCCAAAAAATTTAACAAGAACTACAGATGAGCTGGTTTCTCCAAAGGTCACGTTTTTTGATAATTATGATGTGGTTCACATTATAAAGTTTCCTCAATTATATCGCCATTAAGTTTTCGACTATACCTGTCAACTCGTTATTTATGTCAAGCCTACAATGTTGTTTGGCGACTGAATTGACAGTAAACTTCGTTTGTTGCAGAAACGATTATTGAGCATGACGCCACTGCCACAGACCGAGGAGGATTTGTCTAAGCTGTTAGAAGATTCTCTCACCATTTATTGAAGATAAGCAAGTTATTTTGTTCTTGAATGTTTATTTATAAATGTGGGTGGGGAATTCTTTATTTGGTTTCAAATTCTGATATACTTTATATGTAAATAATGTTGAACACGTATATAGAGTTGTGATAACACAAGTAGCATAGTTTCTATTGTTGAAAATCTATTTTTATAAGTGAAAACCAGTCTCATAAAATGAAGCTGTTATTACAAAGTTATTTTGAATAAATATTTATGTTAATAATTAAACTTTTTATTTTAAACAAGCCTGATCAGGTGAATTCAAACAACAATAATTAGTGTTTAATTTTTAATAATTTTAAGTACATAAAATAAACCTATCAACTAATTTGTATAATATATAATATGTATAATCTTAAATTAATTTGTTGTAATTTGACTTCATTTTGTTACTTTAATATTCAGAAAGCGCTAGATTGAAAACATTGTCGCGATTGTTCGAGAGTGATCGTGAAGGCACTGTACTAAGAAATGTTAGTTAGATATGTATTCGGCTGTGACTAGCGCTTACAACTATCACTTACTGCTTATGTAAGAGTTAACGCAGTTGTTAGTATAGAGTTTAAACTCCGACATATGTACTGTTTGTTCTGCGCGTCTCAGACGGCCTCGGGCACGATGTTGCTGTGGTGGAACGGACTGCTCTCGTACGACATGTTGGACGCGTTCACCGTGACGCTGTGCAGCGGCGTGTAGCGGCTGAGCTTGGGCGTGGCTGGGCTCGCCAAGTCCTCCGTCAGCTGCTGGTACACCAGCCCGCAGTCCTTCTTCGTGCGCCCTGGCTGACTCATCGCCGCGATTATGGCACTGTTATATCTAACCTGCTTATTTCTCTTTGTACACATCAGCATCACGACCTTGGCAATGACAATGAGCAGTAGCAGCGCTCCTAAAATGGCGATTGAAATCGGCCACAAGTATCCGTAGCGGCTGTGCTCCTCCTCCGTGTCAGTGGAGGCTGACAGGTACAAAGTGCCCGATGATTCTTCATCACGGATTTCGTTTTCAAGCAGTTTGATGTTGATCTGAACATCGTTGATGGATGATGAAGTGTTCTCGGTGATTGGTGTGGGGGCGGGGGCCTTGGTCTCGTTCTTCTCGATGAGTTTAACTTTGAGGTCGACGTCGTCCTCCTCTCCGTCGTAGTCCTCGCTGGCGTCGTCATCGTCCTCCTCGTCGTCTTCGTCTTCGTCATCGGCTGGGTCGTCGTCAGTATCATCGTCAGCATCCTCGCCGTCATCAAGCATGTCATCGACAGCTCCGTTTCTTGGAGCGGCTACCTTACCGTCATCTAATGTGTTTTTCAGATCAAAGTTACCCTCTGGGTCCGTGTCGATTCTCTCCCAAATCTCCTCATCTGAGACGGGCGGCAGCGGCTCAACGGGGTGTACGACGGCGGCACTTCCGCAAGTCTTGCGGGTGAGGAACTCCCAGCTGTAAGTGCCGACGTCGTCTTCTTTCGTTTCCTTGCCCAGGTTAGCGATGCTGCTGCTTCCACTCGAGTTAGGCGACACTTTCCGTTTGCTTAACCAACTCATAAGGTTCTCAAAGTCGTGGCTGCAAGCAAGTGGGTTGTTACTGATATCGAGTGCATTTAGTTTATTTAAGTGATCGAGTTCAGTCTGTTTGATCTCTGTAATGCGGTTGTGAGAAACGTTAAGGAATGTCAAATTACTGAGGAGTGTTGGTGAACGGTTTTTGTCTGCTTTCCATAGTGACGTCAGTTCCGCGTGGCTCATGTCGAGGTATGTGATCATTGGCGTGTGGACGAACACTTCTGCGTTGAGTACCTTCAGTGGATTGCCTTGGAGGTATAGTTTTCCCAGTTCGTTATTTTTCTCAAAAACTTTCGGGTCCAGTGTTGTGAGCTGGTTATACGAAAGGTTGATTTCGACCAGTTTGGGGCACATTGTGAAAACTTTAGTTCCAATGGATTTGATTTCGTTGTTAGATAAATTAATCACAGATAAAGCTGAGAAAGTCCTCAAAGAATTATCGTAGACTTCCTGCAGACCGCAGTGGGAAGCGTCGAACAAATAAATGTTAAATTGATCAACAGAGCACTCGAATCCTTCAGCGGGTAAGTGTTTCAATTTGGGATTGTTTGAGATTTTGAAGATATCTAGTTCAATATTTTCTTTGATCAGAATGTTGGAAATGAAGTCAAGATCGTTGTAAGAAAGGTCGAGGTAGTTAAGTTCAACTAGTTTGTGGAATGCTTGGTTGTGGATCTTTTCAATATTGTTGCCACTGAGATTCAAGTTGGCAATGTAAGTCATACCGTTGAACATGGAGGGTCCAACAAACCGAATGTTGGTTTGTCCAGCGTTAAGTGTGAGCAAGTCGGAGATCTGCAGTCCGTATACGGTATCCACAGGGTTCCTTGAAATGTGAAGGGTAGCGAGCTCGTTGTTTTCTGAGAAAATGTCATCTGGCAAAGATTTGATATCATTGTCGCTCAGGTCAAGCTCCTCCAAGTCCAGTAACTTCTTGAACGTGTTAGGATCCATGTTGGACAGATTGTTGCCAGCGAGGTTCAGGTACATCACCCCAGGCATGTTTGTGAACGTGTTGGCCGCGATGTACTTCATGTTACAGTACGAAATGTCAAGCTCTTGGATTGAAGATGTGTTTAAGAAGTAATCTTGAGAATCTGGAGCGGGGAACTTCAGTGGGTTGTTGGCGAGAGTCAGCAGGACTAACTTTTTGTTATGTGCGAACGTTTCCGGATGCAAAATCTTCAGTCTGTCGTTCGACAAATTAACTGCATATAGATTAGGAAGACCATGGAATGCATTAGGACCAACAAAGTCGATCGAGCTGTTTACAATCTTAACTGTAGTGATCTGGTGGAGACCGAGTTTCTTGAAGATGAAGTCTGTCAACTGGATAGGGAAACGCGGGTCGGCGTTTTCAATGACAAGGTCGGTGATGTCATCGCCGAACTTCTGTGTGCCGATTTCAAGTCGATCGCACTTGGCTGTTCTGTATCCCTGGGATACAGTGCATATGCAGTCCCTTGGACACGGTCTGTTCTCGCTGTACAGCACTTCCTGGTCGTCGCTCGCGTCGAAGTCGTCGTACTGGAACAGGAAGTTGTCGACGTCTTCCTTCTTGCTGCCGTCGGCGACCTTGTTGACAGACTCGCTGAGTGCCAGCGCACACACTGCCAGGAGCAGAATCAACTCCTGGGACTTAGCCCCCATCTCGTAGCGAACTCTGGAAACAACAAAAGCATCACATTAGCTACATTCTCATTGGCCATATCGAATATTACGTCAATTATGAAATTTTCTTCACGGGTCACGTTTACAAATAACAGTAGTAGGAAACAATGGTTGAAACAATTTCTTTTTTGCGTGTTTTTTGGCGAGCGAACAATATGGTAACCTAACGTTGTTTCGCGTAGAACAATGAAAAACAACATTCGCAAAATAGTCCTTTTGACCGTTATTTTCTGGTAACAGATAACACGTGTGTGTGTAGTCATCAGCGTATCGTATTTTCCATAGCCATACTAATATAAAACATACGATATTATCTATCTGTCGGTTATGTTTTTACGTATAAAAATCCTCTGAACTGGTTTAATTGAAAAAAATTATCTTGGTACCTATTCGGATAGTCTATAATAACGTGGAGTAGGTCATTAAATACTTTTCATCCCAATTAAAGTTCGCTTGGTAGGTATAAGACTAAATACAGGACACTTTACGCGGGAAAGTCGTGGGGCAGAACCTGTATGTAGAATCAAATAACATGTGTACATATATATATAGGTATGCTGCTTAACATAAATTGATATCCCTACATGCATGTTGATTGTGTGCCCAATTAATTCACACACGGTACGCAGATGGTGTGTATCTTTGTCCGCGTGAAATCTTATCTGCGCTTTGTCCATCTGTCGTTTGCTCTCCATAGTACATGTAAAACAGGTCTTTTGTGAGATTACTTTGTATGAAAAGATATTATTAATGACGCAAAGCCTTTGCAATGCAAAGGTAAGTAAAACAAGTTAGGTAAGTTCCCACAAATTTTAAATATTTTAAATAAGTAAGTATTTCAGGTTGTCAGTTGGTAAGATTTTAAATAAAATGATTTATATACCTACAAATTGTAGTGGTAACCTTCACTAACGCAGTCACAGAAAATTTATTATGCTATGAAATAATACTATCAAAATTATCTATATAATTTTCCTTCTATTAATTCATGGTTGCAGCATGATGCGGTTACAAATTGTTTATTTCTCAAAAAGTAAAGTTTTAACTTTTATATATAGTCAAACGTGTCAATTAATTCTTAAAGTTATAAATATAAAACCTTCAGATTACTATGACTTTACACCTTTGCGTAGGACTACACGACTATATTGATACTACTTACATTATTAAATGCTCCAAGTGGATTGAGTCTCGCTTATATCAATAGATATTTAATTCATATAACTAGACAAGTTTCGCACTAGTTTATTGTAGAAAGTCTCAGCACTTTCACGTCAACCACAACACAATAAGTCACGACACAATAACGTACGAAATTATGTTTACTGTCCGATTGTCACTGCGAAGGGAATATTTGTCGAGTCGTGAGATAATTACGTGATCACGAAAGGTATACTGGCGACTGTGGGGACGTGTTGCACGCCGGCCGATCGCCAACAGACTAACTTCAATTTATATTTTTCAATTCCGATGCGACTATTCGGTTTTTTGGAGCGATGACGATGATTCACGAGTTGCTAAAACATTAATTTGAAGTTTGTTTACAAGCGAGGCCATGGCGGACGTATTGTGTCGCGTCAATAAGCTGGCAATAGATTCCTAAGTAAAAAAGTGTAGGTACTTTATCAAAATCTTATCATCTTGTTATTGTTAAAGAAAGATTGCGTAAACACCGATACAGCAGGTCATTGATTTTTACCTTTATTCTGGAGGAGGTGAAAGAAACAATGTTTGCACTATCATATTGACGCGACCGCATCTCTGTATCCCTGATAACAGATAGCTGTGATAAGATAAGTGAACGAGCGACACGGTACACAAAGACGACTTGAAACAAATTTTTCGGTGTAACAAGTTATAATATAGATGTCTACTGCTACGGGATGGTTTGAAAGAGTTACTATGGCCCTGGAACGCAAATGGAAGGAACATAGGTGGGTATTAGTCAGTAAAAGTCTGACACTTCTCCATCCAAAGTGCGAGCAGTCATGTGATGATTTCCCACAAAAATGATCTATTAGGTAGTTGATGAAACACCTTAGATGGTAGCTACTTTCATTTTGTTTCATGGCTGTTTTGAATTAGAGATTTTTTAATAACTTGGTACCTCGTCATCTTCCTACGCTACACTTTTTTTTCTCTTCTGTCTTGTCACCAGTCACGCTATCGCTAACTCTCTTTACTTTCACACAATCCATCCCCTCCCTCTCCATCCATCCATGTAATCATAATTCTTTTAGTAACGTGCGTTTCATCCCTTCTCTTTACATGACCATACCAAGACAAACGATATCCTTTCAACTCTCTGTCACTGGCGCCACTTTCAAACTTCCTGTAATATAGGTACCTACTCATGTCTTACTTTATACATTCTTATTTACACCACACATCCATCTCAACATTCTCATCTCCGCTAAATGTAACTTGGTAGGTACCTATCTACATCTACCATTTCTGAAGTAGGTAAATGTACTAGTGTCTCTTATTAACCGTAATTACAGTTCTAAGGTTAAAAAAAAAACAAATATCATATGCAGTAATAATTGTTTTCGTACAATTTACATAAATAATGTCAGTCTGAATACCTAATTAGCGCTTAGTTTTGAAAGTCGTCTGAAAAACACAGGCCTTAATACACCTACCGAATGATTCTTACAAACATGAAATAATTAAAATAATAGCTTCAACCTCTAACGAAAACAGTTAATTGAACTTTAAAATTTTCAGTATTTATAATTTAATTATAAATACTGATATAATTTAATTATAAATACTAATTAGACTTGCTGAAAATGTATTAGTTTTTTTAACTTTTTCTAAGCGGGTGAAAGTCATAAACATAAATCATTTAAAAAAGTTTAGTCCCTACATTACTCCCTTCTCCTCTCTCCTGACCCCTTATTACTGAATAGGGTCAGTATTAATCATCTTCATTTTTTTCTTCTATTCTATCCTGTCACTCGTCACACTATCACCTACCCCTTTTTCTTTCATATCACTCTTCATACAATCCATCCATCATTCCTTTAGCCTTCCTTTCCCTCTCCATCCATCAAAAGCAAGTAGTTAAAAATAAAACGGAACGAAGATCGTTACAGATAGATAAACAGTATCGATCACATTTGAATAATTAAAAAAGTATTTTAAGTTCCTTTATTTCCGCATGATAAGTCTGCATTAGTGATAATAAGCCTAGTTATTGTCAAGAAAACGTGATAAAGATTTGAATTCAAAACAATGGACGTCGTCGATCAAACGTGTCGTCTCGATTGTGACATAATGTCGTTCATATAATTACCTAGCACTCGTTCAGATTGAACTGTTTTATTGAATGTAGTACAGAAATATAAAAAGTTTTTTTTTTAATAGCCTATTAGGCCTCCTGTTATTCCTTCCAAACTTCTTTGTCTAGAGTAATCTCTGGTCAAGATTGCTCCACGAACATGATCAGATCATCATACCACCTTCGCCGAGGTCGACCTCGACGTCTTTCAGGCGTCCAATGAATGAAAACAATCCTCGCCTATCTGTCCGGGTGCATTCGTGTGACGTGGCCAGCCCAGTCCCACTTCAGCCTGGCTGTGTTTTCCCTGACATCTGCTACTTGAGTTATGGAGTTAGTTATGGTCCAACGCGATCTATTCGCTCAATGCGTATGCTGCGCTCCGTTGCCCTTTCATAAATCTCGAGTTTGTACTTTTGTTGTTAAGTAAGTGACCAACTTTGTGCACTGTTAAGACGGGCAGTATACACATGTCAAATTGTCAATGAGTTTGATTTTCAGTGTCATCGGAAGGAAAGGAAGAAGGAAAATATTTTACTCAAATAGAGTCAACATTTTACTCTATTTGATTAAAATATAAATAAGCAAAGAGACTGACTATACGAGTAGTGAACCAGGGACATCATATTCCTAATAGACACCGCATCTGCTTCCTCAGTTGCAACAAATCTTTGAAATTCTCAACTTTACTATAAACCTTTCTCATGAATCACTCTGTCTGTTGGTGAAAAGTGCATGAAAATCCATTCAGAAGTTTTGGTTTTCAGTTTACAGCAAACAAACAGACACGGGATAAACTTTGTTCTATACCCAATATGCAAGGAAAGTAGCCTCTTGCCGCGTATTTGTTTATCCGCTACTACTCCTAAACCACGCAAGCGATTTTGATGCGGTTTTTATTCATAGAAAATGCAATTGCGTTAAGTTTTACACGCGTTTAAAACTGAGGCGGGGCGCTAGTCCTATGTATTGAATATAACGCAAACGAATCTGGTACCAAGTTAGCAATACCTATATACTATACATACCACTGCCAATTGCTACTGACTAATTCCCTAAGCGGTCATAAATTCGTTGAAATAATAATATTCTGAAACCACGAGACTGTTATCTTGTGACGGTACTTGTTTGTATATAACCTGTACATACTATTGTTCTTACTAATTTATTTACTAAGGAAAAGTAATATAATTTAGAACTTGACCTATTTACCATGTGACTTCGATTAATATTTACGTAGCAATAGCCAAGTCATACTATAAGTTATATTATTTAAGACTTCTTTGGGCTGTGTCTAGCAGTAGACTGCATATATCTGAGCTGATTTTTTATTAAGTATGATATAATAAAAGGAGAAACTGACTAACATAATATCAACGCACAGCTGAAACTACTGGCGATGGCAACGTGAACTAGGAACTTTTTACGATGTAGGAGAGCAACTAAGTAAGTTTGTTCTATTCTATTCTATTCTAAGGGGTTTCTGCAAAATTTTATTCCTATATACTAGAAACTGAACATATAGTAACTTAAGTGAAAAAAAAGGTTTCATTACTTATTCGTTTTTCAAAACTACCTATAGAACAAAGTGAACTTAGTGCCATGTGAAGTGTTACTAATATAGTCCTAAGTCTTATTTACGAACGATAACTTGTATTTACTCTATGGGCTTTTGTGTATACTTCAATAATTGATTTATTATTATAATTATTAGAAAACGATTTAGGTTAAAGGATGTATGGGAGAATCTTATTCCTTGGGTTGTTAAACTCGAAAATTGGCACAAAACAGTTACAGTGTTAAAGTTTAAAAAAAAAACATGTTCTAGTCCAAGCATATATAAATGAAATATTCATATTTAAATGTTTTAATAGATAAGATTACATTTCATATTCATACTGCTATATTTAGCCACATATTATTGCTTATTTGGCCACATACTACGAGACAAAATTGTTTCATGCTTCATTGTGACAATGTTCCGTCAGTAGGTACTCGCTAGAATTGAAGGTACGTACTTAGCTTTGTTGGGATGTCATAGAGGCAACCAAGAGTTAGGAGGTTGACAGTCATTTGATTAGTATAAAGAGCTAAGTAGTGGAGCTTGAAGACGTTACTGAAACAATAGAATAGAATGGAATAGACTAGAATAGAATAAACTATATTTTTTAATTTTTGGAATAAGGTTCTCGTAAACAAGAGCAACATGGGGTAATATTGGTCAGGATCCCAATGGATGGGCAGGATGATAAATTAATACGTAAAAGAAGAATTACGTAAAGCAGTTAAGAATGACATTAAATTTGCTTAATAATGATGCATAACTAGACATTGAGATAAGCGACGGAACCCAGGAAAGAATAATGTCAAACGGAAAATAATGGTGCATGTTAGGGAATGGAATCGTTAAAGAGAGACTTGCCTATGTGGTACAGTATGGTAGGACTAAAAATACATAGTATCTCTAATAGAGTTGTGGGATTGTTTGAAAGAATTACCGCAGCCCTAGGTGAGGGAGAACTGAAACACAGTTCACAGGACGGTGAGTCAGTAAAAGACTGACACTCCCTCCCGCTTTAATCGGCGGTAGGAGTTATTTGATGATATCCAACCTCAAAAAATAGATTGACACAAGCTTGAGTAAATGATGATCTTTATTGGAGCTGACAAGTTATTAAGTAACTAATAACGCAATGTGTATGACGCAACACAATTGCTTTATTCAACGAGTGTTATGTGGCTCGACGCCAAAGACAAATAATTTCATGAGTTTTGTTAATTAAAATGAAGTTATTTTTCCAGCAGTTTAACTTATTTTGTCCTTAACCCTGGAGGAAGGTAAATAACATGAATTTCACAGTATTATTGTAGATACCTATGAGTAAATAATTACTCATTAATGTTAGGTTTTTGTAAGCACTTATATAGAAATTCAACGTGATCAATTGTATCCCATTATTCTTGGATTTCCGATTGCATTTCTATGTGAAATTAAAACTGACCTAAAAGGACTGGCTTTTACCTCGACTAGAGCCTAAACCCTACAACGTGGCAATGCCGCCAATCTTTTGGTTACACTTCCACCATATTTTAAGATATTTAATTAGGAGTTTTAATAAAAAATCTCTTGAAAATTATTGGCACTGAATTTTCCATACATTATATGCGAACGATTCAGGTTTTGTAATACGGGACTTCCAGATAGATAAATGTATGTTTGTCATAATTCTATTCTGTAATGCAGGTAAAAAATACTAACATCATAAAAGAACTTGATAAGTACTAACCAACGACGTCATATTCTTTCATCATTCACTATTTCCTTGAAGCATACATAATCTGTAGGTCACGGAGTGCGCTGCAGTCCATTCAACAACGTGTCGCGGACTCGCGGTCTCTCGGACGCGGAGACGGATACATAGTAGGCCCATCCCTAACATAAATCATTAATACTCGTACGTATTTGCATAGCCCAAGCTGGCTTCACGAACAATGTCGAATAACGATACCGAAAGCGACTTGGATGAAGCGCTGCATGTTAAACGTACGCAGTTAGATGATTTAGTTTGCATACAATCGAGCCGGAGGCCGCCCTGGTGTAGTGACGCGATGGTACGTGCAAAAATGCATACCTCGGTTGTCTGACGGACTGACATATTTTAATAATCCTGACCTAAATCAATCGGGGCCTGACGTCACATCAAGAACTGGATTTAAAGTTTTCTACGTCGTGGATTTCCCCGTTGACGCTAAAGATGAATATCAATTTCGATTATATATATTAATTTAGCTTTTACGCTACAGGAAAAGCCAGTGAGGTTAAGTCTTCTTATAATATTATACTTACATATTACTATTTATATCTATTTACGATCTCTGGTCTAGAATTGTGGTGAAAGTCTCGCTCAAATATCTCCACAATATGCAGCTTACTCTGTGTAAATCCAATTCATCTGTTGCTAGGTTGGACGTGATTTAGTGCCTAACGAACAGACGTATCTACAATTCTACAGATAAACATTACAATGTCTACAATATTACTAGATTGCGTGTTAACGATTTAGTAACAACGGCATTGGGATCCTACTTGGTTTCCTCACAAATAATGTGTGTCAAAATTACCGTTTATCCGCGGATATCTATAATGTTTTATTGATTGAACCGCTCATTTTGATAACGTGTTTCTTGGTTTATAATTTTTCTTGTTTCGCAATTTAAAATGTGTTTTAAAGTCCCCAAAATACCAATAAGGTAAAATTCGCGTAGCTGTTCTGGTTTTTGATAAATTATTGTAGATTATGGAAAAGTTAAAGGTGAGATATAAGTACTTTTAGGAATTTTATGTTAGCTGCCAGCCAACTACGTCATTCAGAATGACAAAATAAAACTTAAATTCGGTCTCAAACGTCATTGCAATGCAAAAGATAAAAAAATAATTAACAAAGAATATAGTTAACTTGATGTAATAGGGACATACGATATCTCAGATATCACAATGCATACGGGGAAAATTCCAAAGAAACCCAGGATAATACAAGTGCGAATCTGATACAAATATAAATAATTCATGTGTTATAGACGACAGATAATTTTCCCCTCGGCACATATCTGCGATACGTCGGCAGTCTGTACATAGGGACTGCAGATGCTATCCTATTACAGTATCGTGCATAACTTATTTATTTGCAGTGACAATCATTGGAATATTTCTAGATAATTCTGTGTCTGTGTTTGTGGATTATGCAAACGTAATACTTCTTGGTTCTGAATAACCAGGTTCAGAATCTTAATTTTGTCACTCATAGGGACATATACACCTACTGAAATCTTATTCAATTTGATCAGTCACATGGTCTTGTTCTGTACCTTTCGAATGTCTTAAGTTACACAGTCCGACATAAGGTAATTGTCTTTCTATTGTGTCTCTAATTACGACATTCAAAGAGTTAAAAAAAAAAGATGTTTTCCCACCTTTTTCTTCCTTTCCACCACCTTGCTTTCAATTGCTACTTAAATATTGAGAGATTTGGTCAGGTTTTGTGTTGGTACGGGATCTGAACTGTTCCTAAGGCACAAAATTATTCAAGGTTTTTTTTTCAGTAAAAATCTTTCATTTTTTTTCGCTTCACCCAGAATGGGACGATTTATTTGATGTTTTCCTACTTCCCAAAAAAAGCTGTAATGTGTAACAAACTAACCAATAAACGTCATCAGGTAGGTACCTAGATGCCATCTTTATATATGATTCATTGATATTTTAAACTTAATAAATAATTTGTCCCGCCATCAACTGTAGAGCTAGAAGTAGTACAATAATATTAATATTGTAAGTAATTAATATAAATTCAAAATGTTTTTCCGATGAATATAAAGTTTCTTCTCGGAATACAGAAGATTATGTAGATCGGAGTCGATGTAACATGTTATGCTAATGTTTTATTAATTTAATATTAATATACAACGTGTAGATTCTACAACTTGTAGTCGTAGACAACATACCTATTTAGATAGTATTGTTCGCTAGTTAGTTTATTAAAGTGAATATTTAAATTAATTTCTATATATAGTTTCAATTCTTGTTTATTTATTGTTGTAATTATGAATCATGGTGTTCAGGTGTTAATTGCAATAATTTATATAAGTACCTAATTATCAATGCATACAATTATTATCTATTGTTTAGTTTATTATTTGTTGTAAATAACAGTATTCGTGTGTCTCTTAATTGTATGTTTCAGGAATGTTGTTTATCCTGTTTTCAGGCATTGCGTCATTCATTAGTATTATAAAAATGAAATAGGTACCTACCTTTATAACAAATTGGCAGTTTCAATTCGCTATCTACCGGTAATAATTTTGTGAGTTTTTAACCATTACAAAAAAAATTACCACCGTATCTTTTATTTGTTCCATATTAAATTTTCTACTGATTTACATTTACTGAGATCTAAGTTATGAGTACTTAATAATAAATATAATAAGTAGTTCAACACGTACCTACCTATGGCCTCGTTCAGCTATCCAAGCACTCGTCAGTTAAAATCTGAAACAGAAAGAAATTATCATTGGTTTTATGTAATTTTACAAAAGATTAACAAGCGAGCAACAGTTCCAGAAGTGAGCAGTTCCCAAACTTTCTTTTCACTAGAACTAATAACATCAGAAATTTTTCAAATCTAGAAGGCTCTGTACAGACGCAGGTCATCCAGTTGCCAGATACAAAAATAAAAATCAAACTCAGAATGAATGAAACACATGGCACGGGTCACTGGCCAAGTGATGAACCCAGCGTTCCGATTACTATATCGATAATCGAGTACCTACGCGTAAATTATATCGATGTATCGATACGCGAGCACAGGATGGGCGTGGCTAGCCGGGGCGCAAGTACTAAGACTTGTTTAGCCTAGCTCGACTGCGCCGTGTTCCAAGTGAAGGAAGGAATATGAAACGAAATTTCATTGCACTTTCATTGGGTTGGTTGGGTTCTCGATATTTAAAAACGTTTAAAATAAGGGATACTATATCGCTATTCGCTGTTTATGGTCTGGCAGTTTTACGTCTACCTATTTGATTGTACTAGTAAACAAGTCCACATCTTATCGTTTACTCTGCATTCATGCGGATATGCAAGACTTATTTACTTTGTTCTGCGGTGCCAACATTTTTATTGCGTGCGTAGTTTAGCCATTGAAGTCGGAAGAATGTAGAGTGATGTAGAGTTAGGTATATAGGTACTCTACTAAAGGAAATACGGGCGAGTGTTGTGGTTTAGTGTTCCTTGGTAAATTAAGTTTATGGCCTACTTATAGCCACGACAGTTGAAGTTTGATTTCCACCAAAATTCCTCAAGCCATTATGACTCATAAAACCTTAAATAATATTACAGAAAAGGTCAAGGAAATGTGATTTTCCTCATTCACTTATTCATTCCAGTTTAAAACATAATCGATAAAAATCGAAATACGCCCCTGTGTATGTACCAACCTAACAGTAATTTAGATAATACGACAGCGGTCAATTAACGAGTCGATTCGAAACATCACATGCCAGAGACAATTAGCCAAACCTGCGTCGGACTGTGGTCGCCTTGAATGCTGAATAAGGTCGTTAAATGTTGTCGCGACTGGAATTATAATGCACGCCTTTGCCTACCTTATGCCTGCCGTTAATATTCTACCAAAATGGCCACGAATCTGCTTAGTCGATTCTGGCTGCAGATAATATAATTGAAGGCTTTAAGCGCTCGTTAAATTGTCAAAGCTATTGTGGTTTATTTACGTAATTTATAGATTTATTGCTGTCATGAGCATTTATTTAGATTCTCTTTGTTGACTGGTATATAAATAATTGTGTGTGCATGTAGCACGTACGAACTTAATTAGTTTATAAATAATAATTCGACGATAGGTAACTGTGTTAGATAAAAATACAAAAATATGTATATTTTTGTATTTAATTTTAGGTATCAAAATATACGATATTATATAATATTTTTTTACACCACCTGCTCGATAATGTCGTTTTATACATCATACAAACCTCACTTAAAGCAAGTCATTCTATCCCTAGGGAGATAATGTAGTTTGGGCGATCCCTAGGGAATAATGAGATTTGAATTTAGAACATCAAAAATCGTCAACATTGTGAATTAAAATGTACGTGCATCGAACAGACTCGAAATTCAAACTGGCCAATAACAAAAAAATAGAATAATATATGCTATTAGGTAACATGGCGTTTAAAGCTTCTCTATGCTTATAGAATAAATCCTATAGGTAGTAGAAAGAGCTGGCTCTAAATTGCCACTAAATTCTAAATGGACCCATTCAAATTCAAACACCGATAACGTTACAAATAATATGTGTATCATTAAATTAAACGAAGCGATGGCCCGTCCTGTGTCCTGTCTATAAGCCATAAGTGTACTATTTTGATTCGTTTCCAATATGGCGATGTGGCCTAGTCTCATAGACTAAAAAGGCTTTGCTTATTATACGTCCAGACTGCCGCTCGCATCGCCTTTGCCTAGTTTTTATAGCCCTACGTCAGTTTAGAAAGAAAGTTAGATATCTTTGTTTGAAAACCTACTTAGTGGTAGTAAATAATTCAGTTTAAAAATAGAACCAAGCTGTGACTAGCTTGGTTCTGTTTTTTTAAACTCAATTATTTTAAGTGTAACATTTTTTTCTCATGACATTCCGTATTATCACTTGCTAAGATATATTAAGGAAATGACGGAAAACATAATGTTTGCAATGACAAAGCAGGAAAAACTACGTGCTTTGTTGTAGTAAATAGACTTTTTATCACAGAAGTAGGTCTTGCATTTAATTGGACGGATTTCATACATTAGAATTAGTTATTTTTGTATTAAATTAAAAACTTTATCTCGACTCTACTTACCTACTACAGTTATATTTAATTCTATCTATGTTTCAGTGGTAATTTAAAAGCCTGTTTACCTACCTACAAAGGTTTATATTGTTTTCAGCTAGGTACGAGAATTTTCTTGAATATTTCAATAATAATTCCTCACACACAGCATAAAATATATGTTTCATAAACACATAAGTCAGATAAGTCAGTGTTTGAAAATATTATGTACATAGCTAAATATGAATAGAAGTTGACTCATCGACCAATGAGGCTTATTTGCACCGTATTGTCATAATTTTACATAAATGAATTTTTCATGTAATGTCTTAATTTTTGTCTAAAACTTTAAATTGATCTAAATAATTTTATTGATAAAATTCCAGATAGTCACTTTGTTTTGATGACATGTGTGTTTGGGCACCTGACGGTAGGTATTATGTTGGTACACCTGTAGATCATTGCTACCAACCTTCATAAAACTTCTGAACTGTAATTTTCAACATGCAAGTCAAAGCCCTTGGTAGGTACCTACACCTTGAAAGGACTATTGATGCTTATTAATCGATATAACGTTATATTGATGGTGTTTTCAATAGGTAGTCGAACTGAAGTTGGTATAAAATGAATTTTGATTCTTATTTCCTTCGCTGTCATTTTTGTTGTGACTACTTTTCCAGCATCGAAATTATAATATTCCGTTCTGGAATTAGATTTATTTTGCAGTTTAATTTCAGCGTCATAAATTAAGACGTTCATTGATTTGCATTGCGGTATGAAATCCAAAGTGTTTCACGAAAGTTTTGGCTCAGTTTCAATAATGTACCGTCACAACAGTCTTTCAAAGCAGATTGGGATTGTTTACATACAGTAATGGTATTTATATCTGCTATTCTATTTTATGAAATAATATTTGTGCGTTTTTTTTTAAATTTTCTCCAAAATCGTATGTAACTTTTTGTCTTAAATAAGTTCACTATTTCTGTGACATAATATTGTTCCAATTACACTCAAAACTAAATAAAACTGAAAATGTTGACTTCAGCGCCATCTAACGGGAAAATGGCCACGAACAACCCGTAGCAATCACCTTAAAGTCGTCATCTCATCTCTGTCATAACTCACAACCAAAGACAAAAACTTATCAAGGGAAGTTAGAGCCGTTAGGGGTGTGTTTGACAGATCGCGACAGATTTAAAAAAGCGAATGTACGAAAACATGAGGATTGCCTCAGAATTCTGATAACCAGTAGATTAACAGTTCTTTATTAAAGTCTGCTTGATTGAACAATTTGTCATCTAACTTCCGAAAAAGGCTCCTTTGATCCCACCTGTGTCCCAAATCCTGTTTTTGCTAAACGTAACATAATAGAGTGGTTTTCGACGAGATCACGTTACATTTAGCCAGATGGTTGCCGTAAAATGTCGTAAATATATTATTACCTAAATAAATGCAAATGAATGTAACGTCGGCGTATTTGTCGACAATGTTTTGTTGTGCGACAGATGAGGACCTTGTTTTCATGGTCCTATCTGTGTCTGGGTTTCTTATACGAGTTCTATACAATTTACCGACAGTTTACTTTGTAATTTGTATGAGCTGTAAAACAATGATAATGGCTAATTGGCTGTAAAATGTATAGGTTTTGCTGTTATTAACTTTGTGTGAACTGCATTACCATGCAAGATACCTCTTGAGGGATCGTTGCAAAAACATTTTCCATGAAATTGCGTCACAAATAGAGATGTGCTGGCAATATTGCCCGAAGTATAAATATTAGTGGTAATATTGCCAGCAATATTCCCACATTGCCGGCAACGGCACATCTCTAGTCACAAACATCGCCTGTACCTATGTATCCCTACTACATGGTTGCAATTTCACGCACGCGACTGTACGTGAGCGTCTTGAATTAACGAAGTTGATCACAAATATTTGCTTCAGATAATATTATTGCAGAAGTTTACATGACCTACATGAACAGTCCTTGTGCTTAATAGGTAAAGATGTGTAGCTAAATGTATAAAAAATGTCACAATAATGTGCCAGGTGGCTCCGAGCGAACGGTAGGGACATCTGTCTGAGTACCAGGTCCGACCAGACAAACCAGTTGGTATACAACTTTGCGGCAGCCAGACGGGGCTTCGCGTAATCAGAAATATGATATATTATGTAGGTATACGACTTAATTAGTTCGAGTATTAAATTGACACATAGTAAGTGGATATAGCTACTAGTCTTAGTGCAAGATTTGGTAGTTTTCTCTGACGATTTGTTACTTCAAATTCAAAGACAACTTTCTCTTCCATTAAGTATTTAAAGCCCATTTGCAATGACTTAAACCGCCTATTCCTTCATATCGTTATATTCTTTTTTTTTTGTGATGAAAGGTGTGTTTCATTAATATTCCTTTGAGGAAACCTGGTGAGTTTTCATTCCCAGTGCTGAAGACTCACCGTTGTGCAAATTTTTTCGCAGTCAAAATAAATCAATGCATCACTTCACTGATTGTGTTGTATTTGATTTGGTTATATCTTTGTAAATATATTTCATTTATTTATTTTTTTAACCCGCCTGTTTGTCATCACTGTTTTTTATGAGTGTAATGCACAATTTGATTTGCAAATTGCCAGTTTAGCGACACTGGATGCCGTGCTTACCAAGTGTAGGAGCACTTCCAAATGTATTTTCTATTCCGTGGCCATGCCGAACGAAAATTTGTATTTTTTCACCGCTATACGCTTTTTACTTTTGTTAAATGATCTCATGATAAAATTTATGAATATATTAGGCATCAAAAGCTTTAAATTAAATACTTTTACCAATTTATAAAGGAATTAGTAAATACTCAAAGTATGTCGACGCAAAAGTTTGCACCCTACCTCGATAGATGGTGTTGGGATCGAATTAGATCTCGCTATGGTTTCGTTACCGCGATTTGGTTGGGGTCGGGCCGGGGATTTGGTCAAGTCAACTTTGCGCAGAGGCAATATCGTAACCAATGAGGTTAATCCGAGGTGCGATTATTGCTAGTTGAAAACTTTACCAATACCCCGCCGTGTGGACGTGAAATACCGTCCGCGTTGGCAATTTTTGAATGGCCGTTATTGGCCTGAGAATCCCTTTGAATGGCCAGTTTTCTCAAGGAAATCGGTCAGAACAGCAAAAAGTAAGAGATGAAACCTGTTAACTTTCTTTTATTTTTCGGTTTTTGATTGACACCGATCGTAAAACTGTGATAATTATGTCAGTTTATATCTACACTAACATATTGTTTTTATGTTTTTTGTTTGTAGGAGGTAATCTCTGAAAGTACTGGTCCGATTGAGAAATTTTTTTCACCGATAGAAAGCTGCTTTATTCCTAAGTGACTTAGGCTATATTTTATGTACGCGGGCGAAGCTGCGGGCAAAAGCTAGTAGTAAATATGTTGTATTATGTTAACAGCTATATTACTTCTATTATCCTCTCTAGATCTTCATCAGAGAATTTTGATAATTCGTTTAAAATTTTATTTAAACATGTCAGTCCCCCGAAAATTCAATAAAAAAATCTCTTTGTAAACAGCTAGATTTACTTTGATCGTCTATGTTAGAAACTAGCTTTTTCCCGCGTTTTCGCTCGCTTACATAAAATTTACCCTATGTCACTCAGGAATAAAGCAGCTTTCTATGGGTGAAAAAAAATTCCCAATCGGAGCAGTAGTTTCAGGGATTACCTCTTACAAATAAAAAAAAAAACAAAAAAAAATAAAATAAAAATAGGAAACTTTACCTCTTTGTAATATTAGTATAGATATACATAATTATATATTAATAATTGCCGTCGATAGGAAAATCGTTGGTTTCTTAGAAATATTTATGAGTATTTTCGCTACCATATTATTTGTCTCCATTGACATCATAGTCCACTAGGGCGCAATTATGCGCACGTAGATAAAGCTGTTTTTCCTTAAAGAAACTTGATTTTGTAAAAAACAAAATGCATAAATTAATTTACCTTCGTTATTTTGGAATTGAAACCTTTCGAATACCATAATTAGAGGCACAATAGAAGGACAATGAGTGAGCGAAGGCCGGCTTGGGGTTTAATGAATTAAGGAAGGATTTGGCTTGCATAGCCGTTAGCTGATTTCTAAAATAAAAATATTATGTTGAAGAAAAACAAAAGGGAAAATACTTGATTTCACGGTCGTAAACAATTCAGTTACTTTCAGGCAAAATGTTCGCTGGCTTTAGTAAAACATTGCAACATGGTGTGCAATGCAAAACATTTGGAACACACGCGTGCTTTCGTATGTGCTTACAAACCACAGGCTCGCAGACTAGCTTTAGAAATTTAGGTACAGGATCATTTTACATCAACAACACCGGTTTTGCACGAACAGCAGTGTGTTGTGGAGTTAATTTCAAGAGGGATGTTTGTTTAATCGTCAAGGTTACGTGTAAACTGTTCTACTGTGATGAATGAACATTCATTACTTGGCCTGGAATTTTTTTTGTCAAATGAAAACGAATTGACAGTCTTCCCACTTATTTTTCTCTCAGACTGCAGGATCCTTAGGAGTTTCTTTCCGGTTCTTCTCCATAGGATACGACCAATTTAGAACCGTGCACTAGCTTCTGACGTTTTATATGTGCTTATGTCGGCCTATGTGAAGTATATTTTTTTTAAATTTGAATTTGAATTAGGAAGCGATAGTCACATTGCGGTTGTTTAGTCTTTATAGATATTCCGGAATTGTTTAGATATCATGTGATGTAGGAGGTTTTTAGAATTGTTTTTGTATGTCCGACCGAAGCCCCTGATTTGCGGGGCCCGTAGCATTTTCTATGTAGCTTATCCACCACTAGTGATGTTACATAATCTAACCGGTTGGTTGCAGGAATCCGATAGATGCGGGACGCACAGGATCCTTCATTGTGGCGACACTTGGAGGAGGCCTAGGTATGTCTAACAGTGGACGTCTATCGGCTGATTAACCGAATATTCGACAGTGACGAAATGTTTTTGCTGCAGTAGCATTTAAAAGAGTTATCCTGGCTTTGGAACGTAAATAATTGAAGGACACAGGTGGGTTTTAGTCAGTAAAAGTCTGACACGCTCTCTTGCTCCACCCTAAAGCGCGATTACCTACCTCAAAAAACAAAAACAATTTTTTGTTTTTGCCTTAGGTTTTTGCATATCTCAACTTACCTACTTACATATTTAGGTATGTAGTTAGGTTATAAATATTCATAGGTAGTTGATATTTAGGTAAGTCATGTACCTAGTAGGACGACTATGAAGGTCACATATTAGTTGCAGTTAAAACTGAACACGTAGTGAATCTTTTAAGGTTTATGGTATTGAAAAATAGAGGAGAACACGTTATTTTGTTACTTGCAAAAATAAATTCTACATCAATAAAAAAAGGAACCGAATTTAGTACGGTCTACCACCTTAGTTTACTACCTAGTCTATTTATTATTCCATATTTTTAAAAGAATTTTCACTTTTCTCTTTCTCTATATTTTGTCCTACAAGTGGTGGAACATAATTTCCTTCCCTGACTTCCCACTACTCCACTTTTATTTTTTCGGTGGTTCACTAAAAAGAAAACCTTGGAAATGTCCGTTGTCTTTTCAATTTCAATACCTAGAAAAACAAAACAGGTAGCTTAAGCAAAAACTACGCACAAACTAAATGATGAATATAATCAAGCTCGTCCTGCAGAACGATTCCGAATGAGCTGCAATTCAATCCCTTATGATTTCCTGTCTGCATTGAGTCGCAAGCCGGCTCGAATTCTCAGTACCAATTATTTTGTGCTCCGTGCTAGCGTGTAGCCCGCTTTTTAATTACTATAGTAATTTATATCACGCGGCGAATACTCAAGTTCTATGAAGCTATCCAGTCTACTATGTGTTTTAGAAAAAAATTGCTGGAACCTTAACATGATGTGTTAGAAAACGAAGAGGAGCCTAGGTTACTCTCTATACCATCAGTAACTCGTCAGTGAAAGTCCCGTCTTAATCGTTCTAGCCGTTTTAAAGATTAGCCGGAACAAAGATACAGACCGACAGATAGTCTTTCAAAAGCATTTAGTAAAAAAGAATGATATTTTGATTTTGCTCGTATAAACAGACACTTCTATTTTGTTTTACGTATATAATTGACATTAACGACGCGGCAACGACGCGATTGAGTGATCTACTTAAAAAAAACGCACTAAAGTCAATGAGCTTGAACTATAAAAATGTTAGATTAGGTTAGGTTACCAGGTTACAAGCCAGGAGTGCCTAATACCTAATTTAATTAAGTATTTTATCTTTAATTCCCCGAGTTACCTAATTAAATGACTTTATAAACTTAATTCGTTTTCAATTCAGCATAGGTGTACTTATATTTTCTTTTTTATTAAAACTTCATACAACATGCAAAGGTTTAAAGGCGGACTTATGTCTTAGGCATTTTCTACCAGTCAACCAAGGATGTAGAAGAGAAAATGGGGTAGGTGCCTAAAAAAAGATCTCTTCGAAATCTTATTAACCGACTTCTTTCTAAGTCTGGTTTTTGCCATTGCTTAGTCTGAGAAAAGCTTCACGAACTTGATTTTTATTGATGAGAAGCAACACCTGTATGAAAATATCATATAATGCATATTAATAGGATCATTAAATGGTTAAAAACCGTACCTACGCTCCTTTATTCGGATTAAAATGGCGGTGAACATGATAAATAATAAAGACTTTTGATAATGTCGATCCAGTGGTATTAGGCAGATGTCAGCAAAATGGACGGGGCTCACTAGGGCCAATGCCTACCAGAGCTGCGGCATAATTACTACCGTGACTCTGGCACCCAAGTCGGCTTCGCGGACGACGAGCATTGAGTAGCTCGCCGTCTGACCAAAACCGAGTCGTCGAAGGTGCTTAATGTTCCGACTCAAAGAGATGCCATCAAA
Organism: Mythimna ferrago; assembly: GCA_910589285.2. NCBI lineage: Eukaryota > Metazoa > Arthropoda > Insecta > Lepidoptera > Noctuidae > Mythimna > Mythimna ferrago. The sequence goes on from OU342674.1 coordinate 30,912,127, forward strand.
CCGTAGGGGCCCAATGGGGCTACAGTCCGCTAGGACCGCGGGGAATTTCTGAAAGAGAAACCGTGGTCCAAAGCGACGGGCAACTGAAAGACACAGGTGTGGTTTTAATCAGTAAATATCTGACTCTCTAGAGAGCGACATTCGCTGTACTCGAAGCGAGAAAAGTTAATTGATGATTCCCTCCCGCCTCAAAAAAAAGAAGGTCTAGGTAAACATAAACATAAGACACACGAGCTAATTAGCGCAAGGAACTTTTATCCACTATCCTAAACCCAGACAGTCGCAACACGAGAACTATACTACGTTAGTACAGCTATACGTCCACATTTCCGTCATGGCGCTGTACAAAGCTGTACGTTTCATTGTGTCCATAAATGCCATGGCACCGTAAATCGTGGCCCATGAAGCGACATTGTAGTATAGTATAATCACGGTATATAAAGTGCTAACCCAACGGGACATTGACACATATCGGAAAGGTTAAATTATATTATTATAGGTCTGATGTGCTAGGCGATTGAATTTTCGTGATTTATTAGTCTTGTCGGTTTTATGTTGTTTGGTGTAAAAGAGTAAACACAACGTAATTCGAGAAAATGGTTATGACTAAATCATGTTTTAGGTCTTAAACCTGGTTTTGTGACCTAGTAAAAAGTTTTAGATGCTTCATAATTTTATGAGAACTATGCGTTATTTTCAGGAATTGTTAGTAGACTAGAAATGTGATTCAGATGATGAATTGTTTTGTTAATGTTTGTTTTGCAACGTGTAGTCGTTAGAAATCACAATGGTTGTTTACGTTTGTAATATTGTATGAAAATAATTAATTCAATTTTATTGATCACCTTCTTTACGAAGCGTAACTGTGAAATACAACGTTCATAATTTTTAAAGTTACTCTAATACATTGGAGTAATATTTAAGTACCTACCTATTTATTCGAAAATAACGACTTTTTGCTTGCAAATTAGAACAAACCGTAGTATGTACCTACGTCTACGAAAAAGATGAATATTATATTCGTATTATAATCTCATCTACCAGTCACAATTTCTAAAAAGTTTTTGAATGTAGAATCACGGTGATGTTTATTTACTGTATGGAAATCACCAAATTGGTTTTCACTCATGTTTTTTCCACTATTTAGTGTCATCTGGGTCACATTGTTGGTCACATCCCATGATGGCGCGAAATTAACTTCGTGCGCGATCATAAAATGGCGTCGTGTTTACTTTGGCGCCTTTATTGCCTTGTCCGATTATATGAAACTTTACTTAATAGTTACTAAGCTCGGATCGTGTGGTTAACTAACACCCACTTTCTGAGCAAAGCTGGATAGTTTTATTAAAATGCCGTAGGTTTGGAACGGGAACACGTAAACTAAGATTTTACAAGTATTTAGGTACTTAGGTGTTAAGTATAGGCTTAGAGAATCTTTTAACAGTTTGAAAGAGATTCGAATTTCTTTCGTGACTGTACCTACTTATAATAAAATCGGGCAGTGGGTCCAGTCGAACCATTCAAAATGGGACTGGGTCAAGTGATACCGCGAGCCTAATTCAAACGGGTCCAATTGACCAAAGACTCCTTTACCTATTAACATTATAGATATAGTGAGTGACAAGTATCAACAATTCGTAATAACGTGGCACACATGGCAACGTAATTCTGAAATTAGACCAGTTACCATTAAAAAGCTAAAAGTGTTGTCAAGGACAGAACATTCATTAATTTACCCTGTCCTTGTACACGTCCGCACTCCGCAGTCTCCTCAAATGACTGCATACGGAAAACAAAATAACTAATGAAATGTACCAAGCGAAATTAAAATTCGTACCACAACAAATCGATTGTAAGGAAATTCACAAGAACGGTCACGTGACTGAAATATGTACCTACATATTTAGTATGTATGTAAAAGTATTTACAAGTAGGTACGAAATATCTACCTAGTACGTACAGGACTGTCATATTTTGGCCATGCAACTGAAATTACAAGACGACATTGTCAGTAGAGTTATTTTGATTTTTATGTTTTGAATGTTTTTTTTTCTATACAGGATACGGATTTTATGTTTTGAATGTTTTTTTTTTCTATACTGGCCTCCGTGAACTGGGCTTGCTCAGTAGACAAAACTGAACAACCTTCCACAAGACTTATCAAAAAACGAAAAAAAAATCGGCATCTCCATAGAAAGTTATAAGTTTGAAGGGACAGTTTGAATTAGAGAGACCGATTTTTTTGTTCGTTTCCTGAAAAAAAATCTCTTGGAAGGTTATTCAGTTTCGTCTACTGAGCAAGCCCATAAAGTTTGTGGAGGGCTGTCCCTTACACTCTTTATACATCATCCTTGCAAGACTCGAAATGAAATAATACGACATAACAGTGTTCTGTTAGGGTTAATAGGTGGACAAGGTGGCAAAGGAAATACTGTTTTAAGAATTCCAATAATAACTGTTTATTATCCTTTTCTTTTTATTGGAAGGTGTGTTTCGGTAATATTACGTGTGCTCCTAAGCAAGGCTAAAAGAATATATACCTGTGGCCATACTAGGGATTTCAGTCAAATGCTGACAAGGGAAGATTATTCGAAGACATGTGACATTCACCAACCCGCACTGGACCCGCGTGGTGGATTACGGCCCATTTCCTCTCCTAGAGAGGAGGTCTGAATGCCAGCAGTGGGAAGAATAAAAGAGCTGATGATGATGACAAGGGGCTCAGATCAGACCAATTAAATACAATATTTTTTGTTTAGAAAGAGAAAGACCGTATTGATGAAGTAGGATGGATTTGTTTTGTATAACAAAAACAACATTTTCAAAGAGTTTTAATGTTTTTTTTCTACAGTCCTTGCAGATTTACCGGTATCTACAGGAAATCAAAAACATACTAAGTCAGTACTGTGTAATAGATTTTCCAGGTAACGTAATAAACTAGTGTTCTATTCTCAGTACAATATTGCTTAGTCATCAGTCGTAAACTCCATTCTGGACAATTTCCTTCAATTGCCTCTAGTTGCTTTATAGATAAGACGCTGAACACTTTAGTTTTGTGTTCCAAGCGGCACGTTAGATTAGTTAGACATTCAACACTTCATCATAGAGATAAATACATAGGCATTCAGAGTGCTTAGTGCGAGTTTGTTTATCCACACGATTGTGACGTTCGGTGCTCCGATTGGCCCATTTCAAGCTCTTAACCAATCAGGGAGCCAAACGCGGTAAACGTTTCGATCGCGTAAACGTGAATCACTAAGGCCTCTGATAGAAAATTCAAGACGTAGAATTAAATGATGGAGTATCGAGAGATATAACCACTTGGTTTTGAGTACTTTCAGCTTTAGATTACCTACAGATATAATTTACGTCAATTTTTATTATTTTATTTCAACGTCTAATGTCACTTCAAATTGTATTATTTTATTATTATATCTATATCATTTAAAGGAGAAACTGACAGACTGACATATCAACGCCCAGTTGAAATACAATTTTTCACTATACAAGAGAGGATTTTCCAAAATTCACCACTTAAAAGTATGAAACGGGAAGGTCCAAATTTTGTATGTTGAAATCTATTTTCGCGGGCAAAGCCGGCGGCAGAAGCTAATTCACTGTTATTTTGTTTGATATGTCACACATAATACCATACACGGGCATTATTAGGTATTACAACCAACAAAGTAATATATTCAAATTCGTTATTGTAGTTATGTATTTACACGAATTGCAATTAAATGGATTGGTTGAAGGAATGTTGTTTCAGATCAGTCAAGCTGTAAGGATTGAACTAATGAACATTCCGGACCCTACCACGAGCACTTAACGCGATCCATTTGTCGACCCGAACAGGCGTGCTATTCTCTAAGAAGCCTTGAGTGCAGCGCTGGCCGCAGCGACGAAAACCAAATAAATGCATTAGATTAACAACCCAATGCCCCTTTACATTGGATTGTTAATTCAATGTACAGCGCTCTCGACTCGTCGCTGTGGCCAGCGCTGCGCTCAAGGCTGTTTTCTTAGAGAATAGCCCCCCTGGACTGTTGAAGGGGTGGAGCTACATAGGGGGGAGCTACACAATTTGCATTGCCTGTAACATTTAAGTTATTAAAATTAGACTCAAAAATTAAAACTATAGTATTCAAAACAACAAAAACAAACAATTCTAATTCTAAGTCTTAACATAGAGTGTTAATTATTAATATTATTATTATGTAGGTACAATATTTTCGGTAAACTGAGATCAATATACTCGTATTTAGATTAGGCACCAATACATTTAGTATTAAATCATAATTTATTTATAGTTTATGAGATTAATGATTATGATTTGTGGGTTAAGCTCGTCTGTGTACATCAGCTGACCTATTTTTAATGTTTTTTATTTAAGTCGTCTTTACAATAAAGACTATGAATATGAATGATTTATTTTTGATTATGTATCTATGTACTTTGATAATGCTATTTCTATTTAATTTTCTAAATATAGAAATGTTAATGTATGACAACATAATGAATGCTGATTCAATATTCGAAGCTCGGAAGTCAATTCCATTTAAGGTTACCCTTTTGTCGTTTCCAATAAAAAGTAAGGAACAGTGAATTATAAATTAACTATCAGTTTCAAGGGTAATAATAAGTTTATTATTTTAAATGCGATAGTTATTATATTACAGTGGTTGACTACAGATGAAGTGCTATCGTTATTTCTCGACTAGAATTTATAGATTTCCATTGTTTTTGTCGTGACCGTCACTGGAACAGACTAATGGCTGATCTGTATTAATGTGTTTGGCAGACAGGTTTGTGATTGTGAGCTAAGTAAACAATAGAATGCACTTTAAGTTGAAGGCTAGTTTAATCTGAAACAATACGATGACTTTTAATTATAAAAAAAAAACCTGAATTCGTTTGCTGTACATTTAACATTCAATTTCTCTGTAAAAAACATAAATTCTTTTTAAAATTCAAATTTTAAAATAAGAATGTGCTAAGGTGTAGAGAATGTAAGTAGAGAATTCAGAGTTTTTTTTTTTATAAATATTATGTTCGTTGTTTGGTTATGGTTACTGAATGAAACGTTCACGTTCAAAAATCGATCGTCAATTGTTTTTAAATCTTGTAAACCGTTCGGAAATCGACCGAATACCGAATAAAGTGATGTTCTCGACCACAATATGGTAGTGAAGTGTCAATGATGAAATTTATTTTATTACGAAACGTGGGCTTAATGACGCATCACAAGACCTCCTTATAGGAAACCCCAGTTGCCCCACTTCTGCTTGACTCACATATTTCTCGTACTATAACTGGGGTTCTACACTTCTGGTTCATAAGTAATATTAATCCTTTACAGGTTCAGATTTATTAACAGCAATAAAATGTGTATTTATTCTGTAGATATTAAATACATTTCCTATAGGCGTTCGTTCCTAACAGGCAGTGGGCTCCCACGCTCGACTCTCTCATTTTAGAGCTACTTATACATAACTGTGTACTAGTAGTTAGGCCTGAATATAATTTATATGCTAGTATACGTGTGCGTATGTTAAGGTTTTAGCGATTGAATCTAGGCGGGGCGAATGAACGACACTTAAAATCGACTCGTAGACAAAAACGTGAATCACAAACTCTAATACGTTTATTTTTACCTTAAATGAGTAAGTATTAATAGCCTGAAAATTACATTTATGAGTCTTTATGAAAGACCATCGCATGTTCCCTATTGTGGTTGTCAGAAATCAATAGCAACTGCTTACTACCACTATTACTAGGTACTACTTATTTTACTGCTAGTAGGTAGCCTATATTTCCCATTGTTGGGCGACGGCTCCACTTTATCTTTTCCATACACGTCTGTCCCCTGCCATTGCGGGGCAGTCCCTCCAGTAAGAGTCAAGCTCATCTTTCAAAAATTAAAATTCTAATATTTTATTTCACATAGGTCTACATGGGCACTTATAAAACGTCAGAAGCTAGTGCACGTTCCACCTTTGCCTTGATGTGCCACGATGTCACTTTGCGTTTAATAGAACCCAATAAGTAACTCTTTTAGCTCACAGCTCATCTAATATACAGCAGACATTACAAATAAAAAATAACTAGGCGATGTCAATAAACTATAAATCACAAGTCACAACTAAATCAAATCTGAATGTTTTTGACCGATATAAAACTAACAATGAGGCTTATTTTCAGCCCAGAGTATTCTGTACTTGGGAGACTAATCGAAAGAATTAGCGTGGCCAAGCTACTGAAAGAACTCAGGTGGATTTTAGTCAATAGAGGTTTGATACTCCCTTACTTATTTGATAATTTCCTGCCGAAAAAACAATACTCTGTACTGTAAAAGCTTAAATGGATGATGTAGAGAAATCTCTATGGAAACGTGTAGTCACATGGCGCCTGCTGACGGATATCTTAAATCTACTTTAAAATAAACCAAGGACACATACATTACTTTACCACCTCCATCCGCCTCGCCATTAAATTAAAAGGCGCCAAATATTCATTCGCTAATTTGGTCTCAAAGAATAAGAATCGTATATATCTTCTTGAGGTCATGAGCTGAATTGTAAATCTACATACATTATTCGCAATGATTGATGCTCCGGCGCAAGTTGGTCACGCCCCCTCCATAACTGTGCCAGGCATTTAAAGTTTTAGCCGGTTGTACCTTGCCTAAGTCGTCAGATAATGTGACGAGCAAATCATTGACAATTCGGGCAGAATTTCGGGGCTTTAGCTTCGTGATAATATTTTTTTTTATTATTATAAAAATAGGATTTTTCGAAACATCCAAGATAAAACAACAAAAAAAAAATGAGTCCTCTCTCAATTGTAAGCTAAAATAAAGAAAACGACAAATCCAAAAATGCAGTCGGGGTCACTTTGGGATGATTTTACGATCAAAAACAAAAAAAAAAAAAACTAAATTTCGGAGAGCACTGAGTATGGAGAATATTTTTTGAATTTGGAACGTTCATATTATAAAGAAAAGAAAACCATTATTTGTGTCGCAATTTATCTTGTGATTTTATGGGTACCTCTATGCATTGCGTCAATATCAAAGTACAAACAGTTGCTTTTTTATTCAGTGTTTTGTAAGAATATTAAATAGTAGCCATTGTAAGAATTTAAATTAATTCCTTGTCTAGACATTACAAATACAGTTTATAACCTCAGTATATTCGACGCTCGTAAACCTCGACTAAGAAGCGTGATCAAGTACATTCACTGATCAGTATTATTTGTATTCGTGTTGATAAAACAAATGATAAGGGTCTTATCAGCGCCTGATAATACTCGTTGCTAGTACTCAGGTAGCTAGATAATATTTGAGCGTTTTTTTCAGTTGTCTATAAGTACACCTATATCTATGTATATTATCGATTGAATGGAACAGACAGTACAAAGAAAGTAGAATCATTTTTCTCGAACAATAGAGCACTTTTCAGTCTATTGTAAAGTCTAAGGTCGAAAAGAATCTAAAATTTTTAAATCTTTTTGCTACGTTAACTCGTTTTAAAAGCTGTTTATTATGTCTATTGAAAATTATAAACCTTTGTGCTAAATTTTAATCGCTTAAAAGCAAAAGATAGGAGATTTTTTGGCGGGATTTTTTGGGTTGATGTTCAGTGGCTGTTCTAATTTATTCGCAAATTGATTCCTACTAAATATTGTGATGGAAATTGGTATAGTTTTGAATGTCAAGTCAGTACACAACTGGACAACACGTAGAATCGATGAAGGACAATTATTGTGTGGAATCGATGAAAGACAATGTGGAATCGATGAAGGACCATTATTATGTGGAATCGATGAAGGACAATGTGGAATCGATGAAGGACAATGTAGAATCGATGAAGGACAATGTAGAATCGATGAAGGACAATGTAGAATCGATGAAGGACAATGTGGAATCGATGAAGGACAATGTGGAATCGATGAAGGACAATGTGGAATCGATGAAGGACAATGTGGAATCGATGAAGGATAAAATTTGGAATCAATAAACAGGCTCGCCCTCAGTAAAATGAATTTAGGTTTATTTAAGTATTGACTACCTCAGCGAAGCTTGCCGAGAAGGCTGACTCGATACTGCCACAAAATAGATAGGACTGCTATCAAATGCTGCAAAAACGTTAGCATGACATGTGTTACATGTGCATTCTAAGTGAAAACAAAGTAACTATCTGTATCAAAAACGAAATACTTGACACTGGTTAAATACACAAACAGTGTACAACCAAAAGAAAAAAATGCACAGAGTATCATAAATTATTTAGTACACTAGGCTTTTCGGCTATAAAAGTAACTCATGACACTGAGCGATAGAGAGTAAAGAATGTTCGTAACCCTATCAGTACCCTCTCTAGAGCATACACAAGTACAAAAAAAAATAATAACCACGTCTTAGTTTCGGTTATCAAAAATAACTGTCCGTTTCGTCCTTACCACACAGGTGATAATTCGCGTTGCTACCTTACTTCTGTCCTTGAGCCATTGAAGATGTGTGCGCCTAGCCGCTAGGTGGCACGCGTCATCGACTAAAATAAATCAATTGGTCGACGTTGGCATTGGATTTATTAAGAGGCATTAACACTTGAGACTCGTACGCAGATGAGATCACACTTTATGGTCAAGCACGAGTTGTTTAGCCCTTTTAATTACCATAGACGTGTGGAGGATGTTAAGTTATCTGTGGTTTATATTCAGTGTCACTGTTAGGAGTCAATGAGTGCCTTATCAATGGCCAGCTAAAGTTTTGTTAAAGAGGATGTTTTGCTGTTTGTTTGTTCGCTTGCCAAAAGGATAGTCTTGGGACAGCCTTGCATGGATGCGGAATTGTTCAAAAGAGTTTCCGAGGCCCTGAAATGTAAGGGCAATTAAAAGAACACGAGTGGGCTTTAGTCAGTGAAAGTTTGATATTCCTTCTTGCTCCACTCAGAGCGAGAGGAGCTTCTTGATGATTTACCACATCTCAGTAAGAAGCCGTCGTTAATTTCTAACCATAATAATATTCATACAACACGACTGTGCGATTACACTTTAACCTAATATTATATAGACCAAATGAGGTGTATGGCATTGGGTAGGGCGCATTGCTCGCAGGCCAGAAAAACGATGGGACCAAAAGATTCTGGAGTGGCGACCGCGTGTTAGTAGATGCAGCGTTAGAAGGCATCCTACAAGGAAGACCGATGATCAATTGAGGGTCGCGGGAGCCCAATGGTTGCGAGACGCATAGGACCGGTCATTGTGGTGACATTTTGAAAGGCCTATGCCTATGTGGATGTCTTTTGTGTATGTGATATACGCAAAGTATGTGTATCTATTTTTTTTAATTTGATATAAACTAGTGCTTGACTGCGATCCCACCTGATGGTAAGCAGTGATGCAATCGTTGATGGTGAGGCGCACTAGTTTATTAAGAGCCTATTCACTCTTGCCTTAAAGACACCTAAATTATAATCGGACGGGAAGACCGCAGCAGGCAAATTGTTCCAGTCTCTCGATGTACGTGGTATAAACGACGAGGCGAAACGCTTGGTCCGGACCGTAGAGGGATGGTTGGGTTTTCGGCTTGTCCGATGGTAGAAGTGAGATGGTGGAATCAAGTCACGTAATTTCTGCGCCCACTCTCCAAAGTGCATCCTGTAAAACACCGAAAGGCTGGCTACCCTTCGCCTGTGCTCAAGACTTTGTAGATTTGGACTCAACCAGATCTGGATCTCTTCGCACGCCTTTCCACAGTTGTAACTCCTTTCAACACAAATGTTAGAATGAATTTGATTCCCGATTAACCTTTTCCAGGAATATATAATTATTGGTCTTTTCTTACACTTATACAGCCACTTGTAAACCTAAGATGCTGAATTTTATTTGAGCGAAGGAAGATTTTCGTTCCCATATTCTTGATATAACGTATTCCTTATTTATTGTAGTAAGTACGGGTTCAATACCCATGAGGTCTGGCCTGAATTTCTTTGCCTACATAACTACAGAAGTAGAATAGAATAGAATAGAATAGAATAGACTTTATTGTACACCAAAAAGTAATACAGCTTATACAAAACTTCAATTTGTGGGTACAATTATGGCGGTCTTATCGCTGAAAGCGATGTCTTCCAGACAACCTTAGGATGGATAAGAGCTTAAAATAATACACGGGGTAGTCTGTGGTGTACTGCTAACTATATAAAACACAATACTCAATTATAAATACATATATACATACATATTATAATAAGTTACACAATTAACAGAAAGACACACACACACACACACACAGAAGTACACAGCTCCTTATAGGTACATATGTGACTTATTCAGTTAATAATAAAGTAAGTAAACGGTCACTGCAGAATATCGATTCCTACGTTGTCTGATATACAATACCTACATTATTATCTATAATCGTTTTTTTTTTTCATTTGTAACGGAGATTTACTAGGATTTTCGCGGTTTTACACCTGTTTCCCTTGAAGAGTCACACCTCCGATTCATGATTTAAGCATTTAAAGTTAAACTCAAAAGCTCAACTTTAGCCTGAAAACTTGTCAAAATTTGACTCATAAGTAAGGTTTGAGACGTTGTTCACTCAAAATGCTCAGATCAGCAACCCGCCCTTAATTTCCAAAATGGATAGAATTTGCTTTCTTCTTTATTACTTTGGTTTTACCACAACTCTTTGGTAAAAGAAAGCATCAAGGGGAAACCCGCCTGTTCTAGAACAAAGAACTTGCAGAAATATGGTATACGCCAACCCGCACAGGGTCCGCGTGCGATCGGGACTGACTGTGTTTCAGCTGTGCGAAAATTATACTGAACCTAAGTAGAAATTGCATCGAATGCATTTCCTGATCAGTTTACCAAATCACTGATTAAATAAATATGCAAATAGATAATTTCAAAATTGTAAACAACATTTAAATTCCATATAGGTAGACCCTTACCGGAAGGTAGGTACTCCGGCACTTTGTTCACCAAAGTACATGTTGATATCACGGCTTTGCTTATTACATAACATAGCATAAGTATCTACACACAAGCCGCGTATAAACACTTCATGGAAATTGATCGATAAAATTATAAAATATATTGTAAATATATGATAATGATCTTGCATTTTGTAAAATAGTTATTAAGACCGGCTGTTGAGAATCAGCTGCCAAGAAAAGTTCATCGTCGTGTTTCTCTAATCAACATATCTGTTGCTTACTATTTTGAATTATGAAAATAACAGTATCACACTATCACACTAATATTATAAAGGTGATTTGCATGTTTGTGTGTAAGTATGTTTGTTACTCCATCACGCTCAAATGTCTGAACGGATTCAGATGAAACTTGGTACACGAGCTGTAGACAATGTCCTGGAACAGCATATAGGATACTTATTATCCCGGGAGTGTTTTCCCTTGGGATAATTTTTCTACGATCACGCGAGCTAAGCCACTGCCAACAGCTAGTAAGCACTTCCTAAATACACTTTCTTATTCGAATAATTTTTAAATTTCATAAAGTAGCGATAATTTAAAAAAAAATAGCTGCCATTTTTAAGTAGAGTCTGCTTCTAAATGAGTGTCATAAATAATAACAAATCATAGACAACAGCGGGCTCATAAAAGAGTCAAGCAATTAAAAAGGACAGTCGTGATTCCGGAGGTTAACCAGCCAGATAGAAAGAGGTCACATCGCTGGGGAAGTTTCAATTATCGACGCATTAGTAACCTAATTTTCACACTTCAACACGTTTATTGATCAATCATAAATGATTAACATAAAACCATGCCAAGCACAAGCATAGCATAATCAGACTTATAGTGTTCCCGCTGCTGGGTCTTAGGTCTCCTCTCTAGGAGAGGGAATGGGCCGTTATCCATGACGCGGGCCCAGTGCGGGTTGGTAAAAAAACATAATATTATCTGAAAGGCGTTTTAGGGGTATTTAAGGCAAAAGTAAATAGGTTACTTCTGGGCAACTGTGCTCCATCGTTGACCACATCGTCACTTTCCATCATCAGGTCAAGCATGAGCCTATCAAAATATAAAAATGGTTAGGCAGAAGTTACCTCATAAGAACCTTTAGTAAAACCTGGATATTTGTGAGCTCAAAAAACCTAGGTTTTTATCACTTAGGTATACAGACTTTCCATTTACACAGTTTCCTAAATAACTAGGCTTAAAGCAACTTTGTCTCCACGAAGAAATTCTTGTTCGGAAGCCTGTCCGGAGTAATATTAACATGCTAAATTATTAATTAATTGTCTCACAAATTGAGGTGCTAATGGGTTAGACCCAAGTACCTAAACATAGAAAAAATATAAATGCCTTAAAAAACTCTCATCAACCGACGTATTTCAATGTAAAATTGTCGAGAATTCATATAATTGTCAGTAGGATAGTACATATATATGTCGCCAGTTGTGTTGAAATCCAATGAAGTAGACGGCACACATTGTTAGGTATATATCTAGTACTTTGGCCTGCTACTGAGAAACTCTAGAAGTTAAAACATAATGTCACTTCCTCAAACATAGAAATCGAAAAAAGCGAAACGTGACTATGATACGAGTGATAATCAAATTGTACTAAGAAGGAAAATGTTTACTGCAAGGTTTTTATATATATATAAAGTCGGTAATAACAATAAAAAGACAGATCTTGTCTTTACTGTCAAAGATAATGATCGCACTAGCGAGTTGACAGCATTCGCACAAATATACCTAGATATAGGTAATATAATACTTGTAATATAATCTTTCTTTCTAAAAGTATTATTAAGAAAGTAATATTAACGAGTCGATATCAATAAAATTACGATCACGATAACAAGCCATATAATTATGAACTCCGAAAAAATGCCAAGAAGAATATTAGCAATAAAGGTCTATTTGAAACAAAAGAACATATGAAAAGGAATGGGAAAAGGATACTGCTTTTAATAGCTTTGATCAAATAGTACTGAAGAAAGTAATATGATTAATAATACTGCCTTAAAATGGCTAGTCAATATCCATACGAATACCGAAACAAATGACGATGAAGAAGATTAGCAACAAAAGTATGTTCTTAACAATAGAGCATCTGTAATGAAATGGGATAAGGATACTTCCAATAGTTTTGATCAAACAGTACTGTAGAATTGTAATATGAATTATTAAATAATAATATTACCATGCAAACTCCAAAACAAACGACGATGAAGAAGATTAGCAATAAAAGAATATTCTGAACAAAAGAATATCTGAAATGAAACAGGAAAAACTTTGATCAAATAGTACTGTAGAATAGTGATAATAAATATGCCTCTGCCTCGATGGTGTACTGCTAAGCCTAAGCCAGAGTTCTTGGTTTCCATTTCCGTATCGGGCTTCAGTAATTTCGTAGTAGCACCCTGTAGTTCAAATTTCGAGCCAGAGTGATGACAACAGGCTTGCCTCCTGTTACATAGGACATATCCATAACTCCCCGAACGTGTCAGATTGCAGTCCCATCGGACTATGAGGAGTAAAGGAACAGAGTGTGCACCTGTGTTTATACGCTTGAGCACTATATAATATCTTCTGCGAACCTGGCTAATCTCCGGAGAGATTGGCTACCGTGATCGGAATTCGGCCGGGAGGATTATTATTCATAACTTGTGAAATGTGTTGTATATCTCTACCAAATCCTTCGGCAATTACAAGCGTGATGTTGTGTTAGTATAATTACATGCCAAAAATCATGCAGTCTGTATGTGGGCAACGTTCCAATCTCAATGTCCATGCAAAATCGATCGCCGTAACTGCGTATTACGAGAAACGGTATATTAACATTATAAACCTGCCTGACTATTGTTCTAAAACTAATATTTTAACAAGAGATTCATTCTTTGTCTGTTCTACGTGGTTCGTTCATTATGGATAAGTGGTCACGTTGATGTGCATCTTATATTTTATTTAAATATATTCTCTTCGTAGTTTATTTCTACCAAGAACTTCTATTTCTATTTAAACGAAAATTCTATATTTAATCTATCATCATCATCATCATCATAATGACATCATTATAATCTTGCCTCTATTTCCAATATGTTTAAGGTTAGCCTGTTTCTAGCCATATTATCTTCATATAGTCCTCCTTTATATTTTTTATAATAAATGCTCAATTTAAAACCAAAACAATTCATTATCTTACATTTTCTTTTATAGGTCTCAATTGCTATTCTGTAAGTGCAGCAATGACAGCAGATGGGTAGTTTATTGTCACGGCATATTACGTCATATGTGCATATAATAAGGTAGATAATGATCTGCATTCCACGGCTTTAGCTAGTAGTCGATACATTACGATGCAATGTATAGGATAAAAGATTAATGATGAACTAATCTACAAAGCCATATGGTCCGTTTTTTCATCTATCTTATTGGGTTAAGAGCCAAGATAAGATCCTGGTCGTCCTTAAGATCCTTATGTTCTTATGAACTTAAGGATTTTTGTGTGAAAAGAGACCTGCGAAGGGACTGGAGATGATTATGATTTATGGCTAAGATAGGCGCGTGTAGAGTTGAAGAGTTCTTTAAATATTTTTTTGATAGTGAGGCTTTTTGCTTCTTGTTCAATTATATCAGCAAGGTGACTAACAAAGTATAAAACAACTGCAGTATTTGTTACAATAATATTGATAATAATAGATTCAAATAATTCTAAAATCGAATCTAGGTTTTGTTAAGACAGAAACACTATGTTCCTCTTTACGTGATAGATAAACTAACACAAACATTGGTTTGCACTGGTTTATTACTGTGTGCCAAATACCACTATGATGATGATGTAGACAGAATGAATAAGATACACAGACGTTCAATATTTACATGGAATTTTTCTCGGATGCATCTTTTAGGTGAAAAACAAATTTTATTTCTGTGGAATTTGGCTGTCCTCCATTTGAAACATCACTAGAGTTATAAAGGCAATTAAGTGCCAAGAAAGAACAACTGAAAAACTTTTAATGGCTAACAAAACATCTCTTTACTTCGATTCTGTAATTATTATAAGTACGTATTTAATCTTCTCAGTCAATTTAGCACTTAACACTTTTATTTTCTTAGAACTGTCAGATCTGTTACGTAAAATAAATATTAACAGTGAAACAACTATAAGCACATAAATAACAAAGCTAATAATACTAAAATTGTTCACAGAAACACCTACACTGAATAAGCACTATAAGTAGACACCAGAGTCGAAAATGTAAACAACGAATTACCGTTGGTAGAAGATAAAGTTTATGTCGGTAGCCTCCCGTTAGCACGACCTCTTATCTGAAGCATTCTACCTCTTCCGTTATCAACTAACACCTACACGTAATTAACTACCTAAGCATACTGTGGAAATAGTAGAAACTACAGTAATTTGGATCCAAAGGCGCTGTCTGCGCCAGTCGGATTAGAGAAAAAGAAATAGCAAATTTTGCTGAAAAAATGTAAAACGCGTAACGTTCATATAAATAAAAGAACCAAAAGTCTCAAACAATGTTGTCATGGCAATCAATTTGCACTCAAGCGCAAACAAAGCAAGAAGAAACTAAGTGACACACATTATTCAAGAGCATCAAACGATTGATGTGGGCTTAAACGTCGATTATAACGAGCAAAGAATCTTGCTTAGACGAGTCGCGGCCTCACTTGCTTAATGTTTACCTTATTACTTATTGCCGCCGACGCTTACCTACAGAAATAAAAACACACCCACGGAACAACCGGCTGCATTAGATACGCACAGTTTTCAACGAGAACCCACTTGACGAGGGGCTTTTCAATTTGACCGAGAAATCGAATGCAACTAGTGAGGGAACGCAAGCTGTGCGGTTACAAATCGTAATGTATATGAATGGCAGAACCTCTGTCCTGCTCCCACTCAACGTACTATTTGAGACAAGAGAGAAGCTTTTTAAACATAATTCACTGAGAACACTCCAATAACATTGAACAAAAGTCAAGATATTTATAAATTCCTTTGTTGAGGAAGGAAATTTTCAACGAAACATGACCTTCTGGTTCTCGAACGAGAGTTACCGAAGAGTAATAAAACAATAATGACATTTGAGACGAGACGTTTGTTGAGTGTTAAAACTATGTATTGTAAAGCCAAATGGTTTATAAGATGTAAATATAACAATGTTACATAGAATGAAGAACTCTGTAGAGATTTCACAGCGTTTCAAGGAATCTAAGAAGCATGACCGTTTTATTGTCGTCGAGGGATTCATTGAAACGGCTCGTTGCGGATCAATGATGTATAACCTGACGTAACTATTTTGTTAAGTACTGAGGGACGTAAAACAAATTCTAGCTGTATCACATATTGTGTAATGGTTTTATTACAAATCGAAATAATATTCTGAATCTCGCATGAGCAATAACGGTTCTGATTCTCGTTTTTCGTAGCTGTTGTCACTTTACTTTGTTAGGGGTTGTTGTAACCCCATTGTTTAAATAGCTCTTATCTCTCAATTCTAAAAAGATTGTACGGATAAAAATATCTTGTTTTTGTGCTTCATTGTTTAAACTAGAAATTCCATGGCGATAAGCGTCATAAGCGTCGCAAGCGTTTAAATTATTACGCGGTATGATCATTTCATCTTTATTATTATCAAGCAAATGCATAGTTTTACCTTAAGTTTAGAGTCTTGTTTCACAGTCGTTTGCTGCATCTTTATTACCTGTTAGTATGTTTCTTGCATTTAATAGTACGATGGAGTCAAAGTTCGCGGCTCTAACCTCGCTGTCTGTCTCAAGATATTAAGGCTTAATTATATTTTTGCATAAGTTAACGAGTTTGTTTCTTATTGACGGTTTGCGTTTTCGTTGCTAGTACCTGACAGCCTGCACACTGCAGTCGATGTTTTTGTGATAACCATAGCTATTTAGGTTATCAGGAAAATGAGACGATAATGAATGTAAGCAAGTTTGTAGTTTGTACATCGGAATTACCGCGGTGGATAGAGGCAAGAAATTTGAATGTTTGATAATTTTACTGGGGAAAATAACAATGGCTGAAATTATGACGAAACCAGGTGTCTTAATATTGCTTTTATGTTAAGTATTTTCCTTATTGTATTCCTATTAAAATTTAGAGACTAAATTAAATAATAAACACTTTGTTTTCATGTAAACATTGATAAATATTTTTATTATAGGGGATATCAATATTCGGATATAACTGGAGACCAACTCTTTGCAATTTAATATAGGATTTAAGAAACAAGAATATTAACCATTATTGAAATTATTTCCTGTGATTAACAAGCATTTACACGTTTTAACAACCGTATAGTTGATTTGGGAAAGATACAAGTTAGAAGATAATCGTCTACTGATGTTGGAGGTAAAATTTAACTAAAGTGCAAAAGGTGATTATTGTGCAATGATTGGCCTAAAGGCATCTGCAGTGATAATGTATGTACCTACCTGTAGAACAGTTTCTATATAAATTAGTATTACAATATTACAGGAAACAATGATTATTGTTATATGTTGCTTCTAGCTGCAGTACTCATAAATACTCGATACTCTACCTAGGACTTTGAAAAAGACATCACTGTGACTTTGGAAAAGTAAAGCAATGGCAGATCAGAAAAGAGTTTATGGTTACTCTGAATTTTACTTGAAGTATTTATTGTCATTTCTTTGGCTGTGTTGCCAAGGTAGAAAGAGGCAAGGAATTTAAATGTTTAATATTTGTGCTTATACTGGAAAAATAAAAATGGCTGAAATGTGACGAAATCAGGTCGTTAATATTTATGTTAAGAATGTTCCTGTCCAAAAATTCAGAGATTAAATTAATTAATAAACACATTCTTTTCCTGTAAACATTGTTACATATTATTATTATAGAGGATATTTATATTCAAATATTACCGGAGACCATTATTAGACCAATATTACTGGAGAAACTCTTTGCAATTTAATACCAGGATTTTAGAGTCCAGAATATTAACCATTATTGAAATGATTTCCTGTGATTAACAAGCATTCACACGCTTTATTAACGCGTAAAGTTGATTTGGGAAAGATACAAGTTAGAAGATAATCGTCTACTGATGTTGGTGGTAAATTTTAACTAAGGTGCAAAAGCTGATTATTGAGCAATTATTGGCAAATATAATCACTGCAGAGGCCTTTTAGCCTCTGCAGTGATAATATATGTACTTGTAGAACAATTTCTATCTAAATTAGTATTGCAATATTATAGTAAATACAATGATTATTGGTATATGTTGCTTCTAGCTGCAGCACTCATAAATACTCGATACTATAACTAGGCGTTGTGACTTTGGAACAGCCATAATGCAATGCCAGATCAGGAAAGTTAATGGTTATGCTAAATTTCACTTGAAGCATTGTATCGAACTGCATAGACTGTATTGTATGTTGTGTTTGTTTATTTTCATTTCTTTGGTTCAAAGTAAAGATACTAAATAATGTTTAGTTCAGTACATTAACACATGCTAGTTATACTTTGTCGATGCCCGACTCATTTCTTGAATACAAAAAATACTTTCAATACCAGTTATCTAATGAATAATATCTTTAGCCAGCAAAAAACCTTTGCGATTCCGCTCCATCGAGGACCGCTAATTGGCCAAAATTGTAACCTCGGTTTAAAGAGTTTCAGACCGGATTTCAAAAGTGAAATTTTCTTCGTCATCGACTTCGTTCGCAGACTCAGCTTCCGCCGTTATTACGGCTTCTTAAAATTGTCTGAGTCAGCTATAAAGGTGGTTACGAAGGTCGTTAAAATAAAGCGTTTAATCTACAATTTGTCGATACCCTACATATTGATATTCATTCAAATACCGACTTACATTCACTTATATTATGCAGGCCTACGTTTGTAGGCATCCGTTTCTACTTTTTGACTTCTGCATTTATACTGAATCGTTGCTAACTTTTTTCTTTTGACTTTACACGGTTTGTGCATTTACCCAATGTCAAGTTTAGAAAGTTTTTAGCTTTATATACAAACTACAACCACTTTGTGCTCCATTAGATTGCGGATGTAAGTCAATCTCATGTTTTTTTCAGTATTTGGCAGAAAATCGGTTCGGCAAGTTTCGCCGAGGTAGACAATAAAATCTTCGGCTCTATTTTACTAACATCATCATTCTGGTTCAATTATTTCCTTATTTTCCAGTTGTGTAGACATTTGTTGTCTACACATTTGAGATACGTGTAATATACCAGTTTTACATTACAATATCCACAATAATGAATAAAATAGGAATCAATTTGGGAACAACTAAACCACGCGAAAAAATAAGCCACACAGACAGCCAGACAGTGTTGTCTTTTTGAACCCAAAGGTTGACTGGGAGAGAATGCTTTGTTGCATTAAGTCCACCTATGTACCACTACTGTACATGAAGTTAAAATAAATAAGTAAATAAAAATATGACTCATTTCTACATTCGTTATTCGATTTTAAAGTTGTTAGGGAAAACTATCATAATTACTTTGGCCATTACTATATACATGCATCAGATTTCGCCTGTGCCTCACGGTACTGTTCGTGGCTCCAACATCGCGTACTCTAATGGCTCCATATGCACGTATAGCTCAGGCGCTCAATTTGCTGAAGGTTTTGATTGATCAAGAACCGAAACTTGCATATTAATATAAGGTAACAATAAAACTATGCTCAATGATGGAAGTAAGTTTTTTAATTCATACAATTGTTGGCTTGCTATTAGCTTTGATGAAATTAAAATTAGAAAGCAATTATTTAATAAATAAATAAAAACCCACTAAAACATCATCTTAATCATATCTTTTTAACACGCTTATATTAGCTTCTCCTGTATGTTTGTAACCAACGCCTTGAGCTCGATTTTGACCAACTTTGGGCGATCTGATTTTCTTCAAACTGTGCGCACCCATACACGTTTTCATGGCATATCAAACTAAAAAGTGTAAAATAATAATGAACGAAAAATATTAATATCACTGTGAAAAAAACGTGGGGTGCTCGATTTACGAAAAATTTAGCACAATGCGCCCCACGCTTTTTTCACAATGATATTAGATAATATTTTTCGTTCATTATTATTATTTTCTACCTATATTGAAAATTATTTTACACTTTTTAGTTTGATATGCTATGAAAGCGTGTTTTTTACAACATTATGTAGTATTAAAACATAAGCAACTGGATGATTTAATACATTAGCAAGAATCAGGCACACTCTTATAATAATTAAGACAACAAAGAGCATGAATAATGAGGAAAGGTAATGAATTATAAACTTGATTGCAACGCTTTGTGGCTACGTATTGACTGAAGCTGTCATCGACGAAAATAGAGTTGGAGCATGAACGGTTTATTTTGTTGGAATAGAAGAAAATTAAATTAGGATGTAGTGAAACAATGTATGTTCAGTGATGTCACCGGAGTCGCAAACTGTGACGGACACAAGCCCGTATATGATGAGAGAACCACATATAGGTACACTATTAGCTAAGTAGAGGTTGCCATGCGGGTAATTGAAGGAGCTAAGTTTCAGCCGACTATATTAGGACTTAGAAATGCTTTCTTGTGCACGTGCAACAATTACGAATAGCACAACATTAAGAACCTAGTAGCTGCTGAGTAAATAATGTCAAGTTTGTTCGTGCGTTGTGGCAGGCATTGAAGCTTAGTTTGAAATTGAAGCAAACAGTAACATTTCAGTATCGAAACTGCATTTAAAATATAGTTATTTCATACATTTCCATTACAATTTTCGCTTTAACGAACGAATGGAAAATCTGTACAAGAATATCACAGAAACCTTCCTCTACTGGTGCAATTAACCATTGTAGAAATAGTTTATCTAAAGAACTTGCAACATACAATAACAACACACGTTCATATCATATTTTTTGCCTGTGCATGCGATTATGAAGATAAATAAAGCCTTGTTCAAGCTTACGTCATGTTTGACATGTCTGGGGCTAAAATGGTTTACGAAACTGCAATTTTTAAAAGAGATTTGGCAGGAATATCTTTTGTAAAGTATCTACATACTTATCGAATGATGATCTTAATCGAAATAGAAATAGACTGTACGTATGAGTCTAGCATAGAATCTATACGACAAAAACAAAACACCACGTGACGAAAAATAGAAACAAAAATAGTTTTACCAAGCAAAAGTGTTTCAGAGAGGTTAATTGTACTGTCAGAGCTAAAACAGTCGTAATCAATGTGTTTAGATGTTTCGTGCTAGAGTGACAATTTAGTTTTTATATTTTTCGTAGTGTTAACAAGTCACAAGGCTTGTTGCACGAAAATAGCAGCTTGTTGTTTGTTGTTAGTGCGTAAACGCATCCTCACATGAAAATGTAAAACACCCGAAGCGGTAATCATACAAATGATTTCCTTAAAATGCAAATAAAACTATTTTAAAGCAGGCGGCGTGCTGAATAAAAGGTTTGCCGGGCGTGCGTGCAGCTCGCAAAATGTCTGGAATGCCCGTGCACTTCTCAGAACAGGACTGGCCCACCATTCCTGCCCTTAAGTAGACGTGTTTTGCACCATTAGCTTTTTCTTAAACTATATGATGTACCGCCAGACAGACTTTTATAATAACTGTAGCATCAGTTCTTCATATATCAAGTCTTTATTTTATTAGGTATCACGTTTTTGCTCGGTTTTTTGTAAATCTATTGCGAATTTTAAATGTATGCTGAAAATAAGAAGACAATATTCTGAATGTTCCAACAATATTTTAATTTTCAATGGCTGTGGGATTGTGATGAAGTTGTTTATTGTTATAACCGAGGTGCTTCTGTATTACGAGCTTCAACATGGCGTGACAATAACACACACGTGTGAAACATACAAAGAGTATAATAGTTTGTTGACCTTTGATATCCTAAAGTATAACAAATAATCAAAATCTAGAATATTATGATATTAGGTTAGTTACCACTTCACCATTTATGATAACCAATTAAGCCTCAACCAACGAATTTTCGGTAAAAGCAATATATGTATATATTAAGTTCGAGTTTAGTTAAATGTAAAATTAATTAAAAAAGTATGGGACGTGTGGTTTCTCAAGATTTGAAATGGTAGATTCAAGATTACTTAAAAATGGAAACAATCTGAAATGGTTTTTCAAAACTAAAGTCATTGTATTCAGTTCAGAAGCTGGAGGCAATGAATACAAATTCTTTGGTTTCTTCGAATGGTCAAGAAAAACAAAAGAGGTCGCTTTAAGTCATTCCACTTTTGAGGTTTAGTTTATTAACTTCAGCTTGAGTTATGACTTGATCGACGACTATCTTTAAATGGAAAACAGCGTCTTTACGAGATCATAAATTGTAGCTTAACAAGCGCAAAGTTAACGGAAATATTGTAAAATTTACAAATGCAGAATGCTCGACATTCAGTCCAATTTTTGATAACGGTAATTTACAAATAGTTTTTGTTTTATCATTTTAGTTGACCGTTGGAAGTTGTTCGTTGACTATGAACATAAAGGATCACATGACCGTGTTATGCCTCGCCATCGCGTCGCCTGCGCGGGCGCATAGCCTTGTCTTTATCCGCGACCGGTCGCTAGATCAATTGAGCCGATTGATTGTTACCAGCCACAAATTATACTAGTCCATCTGATGTCATGTCCTTATTACAAACTGCATGCTTCTAATAAGCGCAATTAGGTCAATCAATTGGCAAATTACATGCTTCGTTAGTTCTCATCTGATAATAGACGAGATCAAAATTTAACAAACCATGAACTGCCGGTAGCGGTTCATTGTCAAAAATAGCTAAATTTTACCATACGAGCACAACATACGGTATTTTAATTATGTGTGCCGTGACAACTACTGTAATGGCAGGAAACGCACAGACAATTGGGATTTTATTGCAACGCGGGGTGAATACAGACAGACAATCCCATTCAACCCATGAATAGCCTCAATTGAAGAGGTTTAAATGAAGCTTCGCCTTTTATTGCGACTGCACTCAAAATAAAATCAAGTGCAGATGAAATAGCAAAACTCTACACAAGTGTAATTAAAATTTCTTTTGTCACTGAAAAAACGGGGAAAAACAATGGCCAAGTTACAAGTTGGTTGCGCATTTTGTCACGAGACAGAATTAAGACTAAGAAAATATTGACATCGATTAAATGGAACCATTGATTTATCCATCGAAGAACAATGGAACATTTTATTGCTTATTGGAAATGGAACTGACTGACGTAGAAGTTTTTTACAATGCATAACATACTAGGCGTTCAGACTGGTTTAAGACTTCCTTCGATGAATCATCTGGGTCAGAAAGCCGAGACCGTAAAAAAGAAAAAGCAACACACAAATTAAATTAGGAGTTCCTCTGAAAGAAGGTCTAAGTCCATCAATCACGAGGATCTCGTGATAATGGTGAGTGTAGACTCGTTCTGGCACGTATTTTCGACGAAGGTCAGCTTTTGTTACGTTACCACTTGTAATAACTACCTTTATGTCGTCAGATTGGTCTACACTTCACACATTTCTAATACTGTGTAGACATTCTGGTGCAATAGGTCTTTGTACACAAAGTTTATTGCCATTGTTCCTCTAGATAATTATTTGTCCATGAAAGGTCCTTCTGTCTGATTCGACTACGTGACGTTGAATTGAAGCGGAATACAGTGTCGTTCAAAAGTTTTTTCTGTTTGATGGTCAGACGCACGACGTGCAATGAATAGGTTAAAATTGCGAGTGAAAGCTTCGCTGCTGCAATTTCTTCGAACTCATTATGCAATTTCCAGTTTAGTGTCACCTGGCCTCTCAGTAATTGTTAGCATTAAACATTTAATTCAATACTTAAGGCATTCGTTATTGTCGTACAAACTCATGGTTGAGTCAACAGTTCACATTTATCATTGAACACCTTGGCGCCTTACAAGGCTTGATTATACATTTATTTTTTGTTTGCTATGGATGATCACATTAGGGCTAATTGCTAAAAGATTGGCTTATCTTTGACGATTAAAACTGTTTTGTTTCATGGAAACGATGAATCAAGCTTTATCTTTAAGTATGTATGTTTCCATAGGTATCCAGTCAAAAACATTGTTATTGGCAATAAACTATGGAAACGTTACTGAAGACTTATGCATACAATACATAACAATTTTATACAGAAAAGTACTTTACAACAAATACTAAGTATGATAAGGCGCTTAAACTCAAGGAGAATTAGGTACTACAGTTGTAAGTAATGTCATGCGTCAGCGCAAGAAATGAAGACGAATGCTCATAAGTTTCACAACACAAAGAAACTGTAACCTTATTGTCTTCAGAGGCGACAACCGTTGTTGTTGCACGAAACGGAACACCAGGGGGCACAAACTGTATACACAAGTCACAGAAACACTGAACACGATAGGAAACTGGCACGTGATTTACCAAAATTGACACATGAATGTATGATGAGCGAGCTGTGAGCGCGCACCGAGCAGGGTGCGCAGGCGGCGGAGGCAGCGCCGCGCCGCGCCTCGAGCCTCCGACTCTCCGTATGTACACACCGCCCTCGGTAAATTCTTTGCATAAATAAACGAGAAAGCTCCAGCTAGCCCACTAAACTATCGCTTCCATTGCACTCACTTCGCGAAACAAGATGCACTGCTTCCAAAACAACTTAAAAGTACCTTACCTTTTACACTGCGCAGTAATGATGTTCTATCACGATCGATGAAGGGAAAACAAGCGAAAACCAGGCACAGTCACGTTCGTGCGGATACGTCGAGAGCAATGGCGCCGCGCCGCCGGTTCGTTCGTCGAGTAGCGCGTAGACTAGGAAGGCAAGCCTTGTTTGAACAGTGACGTGAGCACAGATGGCCTCCTACCTGCTCTGTACTGCGCCATTCACATCAGCTAGAAAGAGACGGAGCTATTTTTATCAATCTCGTCTTTTTTACCTGTGGTGCAGCAACCTACATCACACCGGTGCGTCGAATAAATTGAACAATGTCAAGTCAGATATTTGCTCGTGTCTTGAAAAATTATGCAAAAAATTCAATATGCGCTTTCTTACATTACGGTGTACCTTTACATGACACCTGTTTTATAACTGTAAACAAATGAAACTTGGTTTGCGTGACTCTAATGTTTCAAATAAAACGAGGCGTGCCAGACGCTGAAAATGAGTGTGATTTACCTAATAATAAAGTAGAATCGTTTTATCAATTAACATGAAACATTGTTTAATTAGGGTAGCCGCATTTAGGTAATGCTACTACAAACTGTAAATAGCATGACGAAGTTAAAGAAACTAGGAACCAAAGAACACATACAAGTGATTTCTATGGAAAAGTTTATGGAGTGCTGCCATCTAGCGGAACATTTGGAGTTCTTAATCATTGGCACTCGACTACCGAGAATGTACTAACTTTGTTTTTGCTGATTAGTTCTCGACTTTGAGCTTTGACGGTTCGTGGGTAGATGGAGCTGATGGACGTCGTAAAGAATTAAAAAAAAAAATTGATAAAGTTTAGTTATGTACATGATATAACATATATAGAAGCTGTAAATGGATTCAACAAAATAGCATTGAAAACTCAATCAAATCTACGAATAGTATAAAAAAAATATATATAGCGCCTCACCTGGTGTTGCACTGCCATGCACCTAAAACGTCAACTGTAAGGGTGAGTTGCACCATTTAACTATAACGATAACCAAACCATAACCAGCCGTGAAACGGCCGCCTATTGGTCAATTCGACGATTTGACAACTGTTAACGGCTTTGTTATGGTTATAGTTAAATGGTGCAACTCACCCATATTCTAATAATTTCCAAAATAACATCACTTTGATATTCATATAGTTGACTGTTTCCGAATTTTAAGCTTCATGGGGTTCGAAGTTTGAAAACAATTTCCCAAAGAGATTTGTGAAAGAGATTGAGCGCATTTTTCTTCAATTTTGTTGTTATTCCGACGATTAAGCTTCTTAAATTATATTAACCGAAAAGGTAGGTGTAGGTAGAAGGTAGGTTTATCAAATTATGAAGTTGAGCGTAAGCAATATGTGTCCGTAGTTGCGGAGCTTAATTAATTTGTAGTCACATAATAATATAGGACACGTGAACGATTAAAAAAAAAAACAATGAGTTACAAAATGGTTACAAACTTCAAAATTCAAATAGAGTTTTTAATCGAAAAATCTCCCATACAGAACCTGCCAGTACTAAGTATAAGTACACAGGCACACATAAAGGCAGAAAGCTGTTTGAAAGGAATTTCTTTGATAACGTCGCGATGCCGGCTGGTGTGAAGCTACATTAAATCGATATCGCGGTAATAACGATTTATCAATGTGCTCGATGTCGGATCGTGAAAGTCAAAATCGATTAGCAGGCTTCTGATTGAATGTTTAGCAAATAGAAAGTGCTGTTGTGATTTTTTTGATGTGTGATGTTAGTGATGCGCTCGATTTTGTGTCAATAAAGTTTCGAGTACGGATTTCCTGTCGCTTAGAGAAGATATTTATTGATTTTGATGTTGTTGCGTTTGAAGATGTATTTTTGGTCAGAGGTTAGACATATTTAGAGTGGTATGGCGTTGTATTTGAAAATCTATGATGTATTTAGTATCTGTTTGAAGTATGGTAACAGATTACATATTTGCATTAAGCCTTTCTTAAGTGGCTCCTCACTAAGTACCTTAATTTGGTGTAGAAGTGTTTACCTGAGAATATCAGATTGGCTCTTTATGTTACCACAAGTTACAAGAATTGGATTGTCTATTACGGGGTCGGTTTTTTAATGTTGCTCTATTTTCCAAATATATTCAGATACTTTGACTTCGTTTCCTCATTCTGGGTAAAATATCTTTATATACCACTGCACACTTATCTTTGTAATTGACATCAAGGAACCACTTTCGCTAGCATTACTAATGGAACTTCAGAACACTTCGATAGGCAGGACGGTTGCCAGTGATAAATCCAAGTCTAGAATCTGTGTCCACT
This sequence comes from Mythimna ferrago, assembly GCA_910589285.2. Classification (NCBI taxonomy): domain Eukaryota; kingdom Metazoa; phylum Arthropoda; class Insecta; order Lepidoptera; family Noctuidae; genus Mythimna; species Mythimna ferrago. The sequence goes on from OU342674.1 coordinate 30,939,129, forward strand.
TTCGAATACTCGGTAGTCTTATATTATTCATTTAGGATGTAATAAATTGGTAAGGAAGTAGCGAATCCATAGATCACGGGCCTGTGGTGCTTTACTCCGATCGCTGGTAAAATATTACAATTGTTCGCCGACAAAGAGTTGTGAATTGTGTTATGTGTGGAGTGCTATTGTAATATTGATTACTAGCTTTTGCCCACGGCTTCGCCCGCGTACATAAAATATAGCCTGCCACTCAATAAAGCAGCTTTCTGTCGGTGAAAATATTTTTGCAATCGGGCCAGTACTTTCAGAGATTACATCCAACAAACAAAAAAAACAAACTTTACCTATGTTAGTATAGATAGTGTAGATGGTGGTAATAACTTACGACTCGGTAAAAGTATTTTGGTTTTGTACAGATAATAAAATTGGTATCGATTTAATTCATTAATTGTTATTGCACGGGTGCAAATTATATGTAGCAAAGTGCGTATTCAATGTGGTGTACTTTATTTCAGCTGAATCGGAATCCAGCTGAACGTGCGATAGCCACATTACATTACAGCGATTTTTTTCAATGCGGCGCGCCAACTTGTAACACGACGTGTTACGTAGGTACGATAAGTCTGGAACATAAACCTTTCGCGTTTATTATTCTTTCTTTTAGTGATGAATAATAGCTACATGTATTTCGAGTCCCGTTGAATAAGTTCGAGGTTGACGCTACAATTCCTCAATATTTTTTTAAATGTCAATAATCTATTATTAAAATGCTAGACTTGACAGCTCTGCCAATGTCTTTTAGTGAAACAAAACACTGTGAAGAAACCTGACCTTTATACTTTGAAATCAGTTCCTATACCGTTCAGAGTGAGAGGAGAATTAATCATCATTCTTTTGCCTGATTTATTAGGTGTCTGCGCCATAACTAGGGCTGTAGGATTGTTCGAAAGGGTTGCCTTGGAACGAAAAAGCAATTGAAGAAACATACCAAGGTGGTTTTAGTATTCCACCCAGAGTAAGATGTCTGCAAGACCATTATATTTGTTGTGCATAAATACATATAGCCTCCTGCAAGGTGGACCGATGACCTGGTGAAGGTTGCGGGAAACCGATTGATGCGAGACGTACAGGAACGTTCGTTGTGGCCTATGTCCAACAGTGGACGTAAATCGGTGAAATGAATGATGATGAGATATAGCTAAGGAGTGAAAACCCTTGCCGGAGAATTTGCTTCCTGATAGCTATAAGCTAGGAGCCTTTTAGTCAAGAGTGAATAAGTTACTTCTTAGCAAACGTGCTCCAGCCTCCATTGTCGCCCAAATCATCGCTTGTGAGATAGTGGTCAAACGCGAGCCTATCTAACATAAAGAAAGGAAGATGAAGCTATTTGATGATTTCTAAGCTCAAACAAAAAAGGATTATTATCAAGTTCGTAGCAATCTTTTATCTACCATTTGTTAAATTTAAAAAGTGTTACAAGTGGGTTAAAAGTTAAATATCCACTTAATCACACCTATCTAATCTCTTGCAAATTTCTAAACATATGTAAATACTTAAAAGAAATTTGTAGAGTCAAGCATTCTTAACTTAGACACGACCACGAGTGGTTTTAAGCAGCCAGTTTTTTGATGTAGCCATTTTGTCTTCTTGTCTTTTTAAATTAATTATTTACCCTCACCTACGGAGCGCAAACGTGGTCATTAACGAAACGTCAAAAGTCCGCACTTGGAGTCTGCCAGCGAGCAATGGAGCGAAGTATTCTCGGGGTTCAAAGTAACAGATAGCTGTAAAAACATATACCATTTATACATTGGAACAACAAAAATGGAACTGGTGCAAACAAAAATGGGCAGGTCACATTTGCCGCATTTTGCAACAAAATTGGTCGAAAGCAAAGTACTGATTGGATTCAAACAGCAGGAGCCGGCGACGCGTTAGGCCCAGAAGGAGATGGCGTGACGATTTGGACTCCTACCTCTAGGATTGGCCAGAAGTGGCTAAGGACAGAAAAGAGTGGAATAACGGAAGGGAGGCCTTTGCCCTGCCACTACCTGTTCTGTCCCACTGGACACAACAGGCTCATAGTAATATAATAAATTATAATGATAATAATAATTTACAGATCAAAATAAAGCGTTACTCACCTGAAAGGTGGATGACATTGCTTGTTTCTAGTAAATATATTGCATTAGTGACAACCTCAAGGTTTTGAAAGGTTACAAAGTATAATTTTGACTGAGAACAATCGTAATATTTATAAAGGTTACTTTAAGTTTCATAATGTGATATAAGCCATATTAAAAATGTGTTGTTCGTCGTGAATATTTCAGTAAGTGAAAGGTTGTTTTGTTCCTATATTCGGGGTTTTTATAACCCATGACCAAGAGAGATCAAAAGTACCAGCACGAACCAGGATCATACAGTTTTCGAAAGCGGCCCTGGAATGGAAAGGGTAATCGAGGGAACAGAGGTGGGTTTTAGTCAGTAAAAGTTTGACACTCCAGCTCTGGGTGGAGCGAGAGGGAGTGTTTGATGATTTCCCATCGAAAAGTGAGGATATATTTCCATGAGTACGTTTAGTAGTGATGTATCTTTTAGTCTACTTATGAAAGGACCCGGTGGAGCACACAGTCGAGGTGTGCCCTGCTTAGGCGGAGCATCGCCGTGCCCTCGTGGGGGTGATCGGCGGCGGAGACCTCTCGCGCCGGGCCTTGGTTGAGGCCATGGTCCGGAGCGAAGAGGAGTGGCAGGCGGTCGCCGATTCTGATCCCGATTTCCGGCCACCATAGGCGCAGGCTTGCGGACAGTGAGCAATGGGTAACTCGCTGTCCGGCTGTCCGGTAACTGTCCGGATCAAGCCCAAGTCGTCGACGGCGCGTACTGTTCCCGCGCGCCTCAAGGAGTTGTCAGCAACGGCAGGGACCCAGTTGGGTCGAAGCCTACTGGGGCCAGGGTTAGTTTCGAAAGACAGCTCGAGCCCCGGTATGAAGAGTAGAAGGAACGGGGTGGGTCTTTTAGTCAGTAAGAGTCTGACACTATCTCCCGCTCCGCCCAAGAGCGGGGGATGTCATAAGTCTACTTATGAAAAAATATTGAGATCACTATGGTCTAATTATCAATAGCCAGGTGACTTTTATCCGAAGAATAAAAACGGCAGTTTTACAGTTTTGATATAGGAATTACATCAAACGGCCATATTTATTCTTCAGATAAAAGTTATCAACCTATTGAAATCAAACCCTAAATCATCTGCTAGACGTGATAAAATTCTGATAGAACCTAATTATTCTTCACATTTATATTAGAATATAATAATAGCATAATCAGCCTTTTTTAATGTTCCCACTGCTGGGACTCAGGCCGCCTCTCTAGGAGAGGGGGTGGGCCGTAATCCTCCAGGTGGGCCCAGTGCGGGTTGGTGAATTCGTCGAACGTCTTTGAATACTTATACCTATTAATTATTTGTGCTTTAAAGACTTCACTGAATAAAAAATCTTTTATTTGTCGAGACTTGTAGATTGGATTTAAATTACTGCAACTACACTCGAGAGCAAAAAAATCGCACATCATAACTCTTTTTGTTCAGGCAGTTTTTGCCATGAATATGTTGAAAACATTTCATACACTATTTGAAAGCCTATTTAATTACCTTTCTAATGATGTGAAATACAGTGTAAATATCCTTGAAAAGGTTTAGAGCACAAAATCCAACATTATGGGAAAAATGACCAATTTTCACTTAAGAAAGAATGAGAGTTAAACTTAAAATACTTGGTCATCCTGATTGTCAATAAAGTGTATTCCCTTCCTTAGCCCTATTTACAGCTGTTACTCGATTTTTCATCAGCCGTATTAATTTTACCAGGAAATGTTAGGGCATAACGTCCCACTCCTCGTCAATGACAAATTGAAGCTCTTGGAGGCGTGGAGAGCCAGGTTTTTTGCACTAAGTCTTCTTTCAAGGTCATTCTAAATATTCTCAATTGGACTGAGATCAGTACTACGAGCTGGTCTCTCTATCGCAATGATTCCAAAGTCTTACATGTAGTCGCAAACTGTTCTAGTGACATGCGATCGTGTTGTTCTGCATTAAGGAAAAAAATCTACCACAAGCCACACAAGCTGCTTCACATATTCTTCGAGCACTTTTTTGATGTATCATAAAGTCGTCAACCCTCTTGATATCAGGCCAGTAATAGCCCAGTGATGAATACAATGTCAGTTTTAGTGTCCAACAAAAGTTGTTAAAATTGCCATGATGACCTTCTGTAGACTCTATAGCATCCATCATGGCCATCTAAGTCATTCTGCACTTATCAGAAAACACAACAGCCTGCCATTAGGCATACATCCAATTTAAGTGTTTCGTGGCAAATTATTGCCGGGCTTGTCGGTGAGCTGTGGTCAATTTGGTACCATTTGCTGAGTGATGTGTAGTCAGGCCTGCTTCACCCAGTCTTTTCCTAATCGTCCACTGATTTACACTGACATTGCGAACTTCTTGAAGCTTTTGTGTCAATTCAATCGTGTTCAGTAGCCGATTTCTCAAAATACTTTTTACAGGAAAGCGATAATCATACCCTGATCCTATGCGCCACCGGCCAGATCCTGGTCGCCGAATATACCCACGGGTCTCTTGAAACCTCTGGTATACCAGACGAATAGGGAAGCGGCTAAAATTTAGCTGTCGAGCGACTTCATTTTGATTATTGCCTGCTTTAGGCAAGACAATAACTTGAATGGCTTCTGCGGGCATGGTATCCATATTTTTCCAATAAATCTACCTGTTTCTAATAAAGACATGATCACGTTACCGGAAACTGATTAAAACTCCAAAACAGCACTCTTTTTGTAGCTCCAGGTAGAGGTGCAAGTAGTGAAATGCAAATGGGTGAATTTTGGGAATTGGCTATATCGCTGGTTTTTGTGAGTTACCTTAATTTTGTGTTTTTATAAAGTTATCTTTGTATGCTTCAATTTTGCTTAATAATTTGTATTCAATATCTTTAGATTTGAGAAAAAAAAACAGTATTAAACGAAATTACAAGCCATGTGCGATTTTTTTGCTCTCAAGTGTATTTATTCATTTAAATTAAGTTCTGCCACATCATTAAGATATTCACCTCTGCGTTCGTATCCAGCCCGTTTGACGTTACCACAAAATAGACAGGTACAGAAGACAATCTCCTGTATAGTACGAGTACTTCACTTTTTATACCTACGCTCGGCATACGCACGAGTGATCCGAGACACGACCGAGACATCATGTCGGTGAGCGGTGTCTATGTGTGCGTTGCTCGAGCGCGCTCTGTATGTAGATTGACTTCTGTACCTTTCTATTTTGTGACGTTACTATTATAATTTCAACAATTATTTTTTGCGCAGCTTATCGTCGGCCGCTGAGCTTCATCGCTCGGTGTCGTCAACATCAAAGCTACTTCAAAGCGCACCGACCGCGGCCCGCGAGCTTTCACCGACGCTCGCCGACGCTTATTATTTCACCAGTAACCGCAACAGTTGAGCTGTCACGATATTGTACGCCGAACAGTTTAATTAAGCGAAAACTGCACTTGCGCTAACTATTCTGTATGAGTGAATCAAACAGTTGTAAGTCTGACTGACTGACTGACTGACAATTAACAGTCGTTGAAAATATAAAACATAGTGAACTGCATGCTCTTTTTGATTATATATGTTTTGATTGATTATATGTCTAAACAATTATTGTGTAGAGGTAACATTAATATATGTTTGTTGGAGGTTATCTCTGGAAGTTCTAAAATTATTACAAAAAAATCATTCACAGTTGGAAGCTATTCAATCGCTTACTGCTTTTTGACGGGTTTATAAGTCTTTGTCTTATGAGTGCTCTATGGGGTAAGTTTTACAAATGTATTTGTTTGTATATATGTACATAGGGATGTATGTGTGTATGTTTGTTACTCCTTCCCAGCCCAAACCACTGAATAAAAATTGAGCATGTCCTGGAATAAGACAAAGGATTTATTATCCCAGGAATATGTTTCGTTGGAATTATTTTCTGCATTCACGCGGGTGATGCTAGTGTAGGCTAGTGCAGGGGTCTCTAAATTAAGGCCAAATTCGGCCCGCCAGTGTCATCAATCCGGCTCGCGATAGCCTTAAGTCTAATGTCATCAATCACTCCCGTGAAAGCCAATGTCTTGTTGTTGTTACTATTAGGTACTGACTATCTTATTTGACAAGTCATATTCAATGATGAGATAGGTAGATTGCCAACTTCTATAGCCATTCACTATTTTCTAAATCAGCAAAAGGACGACGCTTTTCATTTTATTTTCATTATTTATTAAAATACAAATACAAATACAAAAAGTTTATTTGTGCACACAGGTACAATTTAGGTGTTACAATTATTTGTATAGTGTCTCTGTGTTCTGCCACAGCAAGTGGCATACAAATATTAATAATAATAACATAGGTATTTAATACTACTGAAATAAGTACTTAAACGGATACACAGGGTATGCTTACTCATTTTATAATATTTAGTACAACACTTTATATTGTTGGACGTACATATTTATATTAAATATTTACTATTATAATACAAAGATGCATATTTACTTAATTTATTACATGCACGCTTATTTTCTTTTCAACATATATCTACCTATATATACACATTACATTATTGCTTTACCTTCTACATTATGAGTTACTATTTACTTGAATGTTATTTCCTTACTGTAAGAATACCTTATTTTCTTATAAATTAAAATATAATAACTAACTTAGCTTAACTATACTTATTAGATAACACATAATTATCAGTCTCATAATCCGATAGGAATTCACTAACTGAATAGTATGTTTTTTTAATTAAAAATTTTTTCAGTTCCTTTTTGAATATATTTAAATCATTGATTTGACTTACAGATTTAGGTATTTTATTATATATTTTTGGAGCCATTCCAAGAATATTCTTATCAAATAGAGCAGTGGTATGACTGATTGCCTTAATTTTATTACAATGGCGTCGGCTGGTGACTTTTTCAAATAATTCCGGATGGCACTTTATAAATACTGCTAATTCAAAGATGTATAGAGATGGTAAAGTCAGTATATTAAGAGTTTGAAAGTGTGGTCTGCAAGTATCGGGTAATCGTATATTACAAATAGCTCTTACGCATTTCTTCTGAGCCTTAAAGGCTTCCTCTCTATCAGTAGAATTTCCCCAGAATATGATGGCGTATCTCAGGGTAGACAAAACATATGCATTGTAAGCTGTTAAAACTGCTTTCTCAGCAACGACCTTAGAAAGCATATATAATGCATATGAGAACTTATTTAGTTTCTTGCAGATGGCATCAATCTGTGTTTTCCAGGTCATGTCTTGGTCAATCCATACACCCAAAAATTTTGTGGTATTGACTTGCTCTATGTTTACATTTTCATAGTTAACCTTTATGTTGCCTAATGTGTTTGTTTTCTGTTTGTAATGTACAATTTTCGTCTTATCTAAGTTTATTTTCAGGTTATTTACATTGAGCCACTCGATAATTGATTTGATTGCATCGTTAACTTTCTTCTCATATGTTTGAATACTTTCTCCATTATCAATAGAAAATATTAAAGTACAATCATCAGCGAATAGAACCACTGGATAATTTACAATTTTAGGAAGATCGTTTATATATATTAGAAAAAGCAATGGGCCTAACACACTACCTATTAGGGTTCCGTACCTCAAAAGGAAAAAACGGAACCCTTATAGGATCACTTTGTTGTCCGTCCGTCTGTCTGTCTGTCTGTCTGTCAAGACCCTTTATGAAGAGAACGCGTGGAGGTGTCGAGTTGAAATTAAAACCATATAGTCAGGTCTACGGTCCCTTCAAGCTGTAAAAAAATCAAACTTCTAAGTTAATTAATAAAAAAAGTCGTTTATGTCGCAAAAAAACATATATTTTGATTCTCTCAAAGATCGAAATTCATAAGGTACACCCCGTTAATCCAGAATCCTGGTATAGGAAAAAATCTGAAAATAGTAAATTTGTTGTTACCTAAGTCACAAAAAAAAATTGCGATTCGGGAAAATTTCCGAGGCTCCATTCGGGAATTGTAGTTTGCGCGGAAACCTTAGTGCGCGAGTCCGACTCGCACTTGCCCAGTTTTTTTAAATTTGTTTTTTCTTTTTTCATTATTATTATTAAAAATAATCAATCTCTGCTCGAAGTTCAAAAAAGCGCATAAAGATTTTTCCGCCATAAGTCAATGTATGGCAGTATGATAAAATAAGTAATTTCTCCAATCTGTTTTGTCTCTTGGAACATACTGAAAAAATCATTATGGGGCCTAAGGCTTCAAAGTTTGGAAACCCTGGGCTAACATGAAACAGTTCCCCTGATTGACAGATACCGCACAGCCTAAAAGGCCATTCACTGATGATAGAACAAAAAATACTGTCATTGTATACTCCATTTGTGGGCGTAAAGTTGCTCCAACAAAGGTTTTCCCTGATCAGCTAACGGGTGTATAACACCCGATTCCGAGAACGTTTTTTGGTCTTTGATAACGTCTAAAATAACTTGAGACGCGGCAAAATAGGAAACAAAACGAAACTAGTACTGAATTTTTACATCTTCACTTTCAGTAGCGCCGCCATATCGGTTCAATGTTTAATGGATACGCTATAGAATGATTGATTGATTGAAATAGTTATCTCAAGATGTTAGCATTCTGATGTTCTAGTTCTGAATGTTAATCAAATTGTTTTTGATTGCTTAAAAATGCTTTGTATTTAATTTATGTCGGCTTTTAGTACTAAAACAATTATGAAGCGTAAGAATTATGAATGTGGTTCGTAGTATTCTGGTACGAGTCTATTATCTCCCACAAAACCATGTCTAGGTTATTCTCGTCAAGGTTCTGCGTGGTTTCGGGAAAAATTACTTTATAATAGCTACTAGGCAATGCTAGCGGTTTCGCCCGCCTGAAAGTAGAAAATTGTCCGGGAACGAGAAGGAAACGTACTCCCGGGATAAAACGTCATCTGTACTAAATACTCCAGGTTCTGGTCTATCATCATAATTATCAGCCGAAAGACGTCTACTGTTGGATATAGGCCTCCCCCAAGCGTCGCTCCCTCGCCTCCCACAACGACCGATCCTGTGCGTCTCGCATCTACCGTCATGGTTATGGTCTATCAGTGTGCCAAATTACTGCTAAACCCTTTCAAACGTGAAGATGTAAGAACATTAAACTCACAAAACTTTTGCCTTGATAATCTTTGTAATATTTTTTAAAAAGATGCTACGTTTTGAGCACATCATCTCTAAAGAAGCTCCGGGTTTTCCTTGAAAGGTTCGAATTGAGCTTTTCCGGGAGAGAATCGAAAAGCTGGCGAAGCAGAGCAGTCCTTGACGAGAGAGTGTAGTGTGGTACGTCTCCCAGCCAGGAGTAACGCCGACTTCAAAAAGAGCTGGACTGGAATAGTCTGTATGCGATTGAAGAACCAGGACTGGCGCAGCAGAGATGTCGAACAGTGGACTACTAGGTCCAGTTGATTGATTCCTATCAGAGCTAATTGAATACAAATAGGTATTTTTTTGCAGCCAAGTTTTTAATGTAACAATTTAAATTGATTAGGCGTCGTTACGCCTGTAGTCATGATCAATGATCAGTAGTGATTAGCCTTGTTTTTTGTCGTTTTTTAACGTTAAACTTGTCGAAGGGGATCAGAATGACCATTTTACAGTCATCGTTCATCACTTTACCCATTTAGATGATTGTGTGTTTATTGCCGTTAATTAGCGAAAGTATGAAGAGGGAGAGGACGGCGGAAGAAAATATGGATGAATTGTGTGAGAAGTGATATAAAAGTTATGATACTGTGACCGGTAAGAATGGAAGAAAAAAACTGGGTAAGTGCGAGTCAGACTCGCGCACTGAGGGTTCTGTGTAAACTATAATTCCCGAATAGAGTTTCGAAGATTTTTCTGAATTGCAAAAATGTTTTTTTTTTTTGTAACAACAAATTTAATCTTTTCAGATTTTTTCCTATACCTGTGCTATAAGACCTTGCTTTGTGTCAAATTTCAGGATTCTGGGTCAACGGGAAGTACCCTATGAATTTCGATCTTTGAGAGTATCAAAATATACTTTTTTTACGATATAAACGGCCGTATCTTTTTTATTCGTTAACTTAGAAATTTGATTTTTTCACAGCTTAAAGGGACCGCAGATCTGAGTATATGGTTTTAATTTGGACTCGATACCTGTATGTGCTCTCGAGATAAAGGGTCTTGACAGACAGACAGACAGTCGGACGGACGGACAACAAAGTGATCCTATAAGTGTTCCGTTTTTTCCTTTTGAGTTACGGAACCCTAAAAACGTGTTGCACCGACCTCCAATAAAACGGGACAAAGGCAGTAAGATGATGATGGATTAGAGGAAGTATGAATACGTTCTCTTCTTCTTCCTGTCCTTATCCCATATTACTTGGGGTCGGCGCGTTTTTTTCTTTCATTCTGTCCTGTCACCCGTCACACTATCACTAACTCCGTTTTCATTCATGTCACTCTTTCCTTTTCTTTCGTATGAATACATTATTACGAAGTTGTGTTTCTGTCCTAGTGACTTCTATAAGTAGTTTCTTATAGGCTTTTTTTTGAAGGTAGAAAATCATACCATGACAGAATTCATTGGATGCTTTAGGGTGGAGTGAGAGCGTGTCAGACTTTTACTGACTAAGACTCACTTATGTCATTCAGTTACCCTTTGCGTTTCAGGACCACGATACCTAAGTATCCCTTTTAGAAATTCCCCGCAGCCCTATTAGGCTGCGGTCCTACTAAGTCAATGCGGTTTAGCTGACATCTGTTTGAGGCACGCGTGAGACACTACGGCAGTCGACCATTTGCGCTCGGTCCTTACCGGACGGCCGGACGGCGAGCTACCCTTTGCTCGTCGTTCGCAAGCCTGTGCCTACAGTGGCTGGAAATCGATCTACCGTGTTCTTCGTTGATACAGTCTTCTTTTATGAATAATTCTTTCTTATTTTGAGAAAAAATGGTCTGGATTGCTGACATTTCGCTTTAACTTGATTCAACACTAATGAAGAGCTATTCTACTTCTTGGAACCTTGTCGACCTTTTAGTGAAAATCCATTTCGGTTATGGCGCTTTTCGTTTGAACTGATATCGACAACGAGGGGAGTTCTTGATAACTTACTCACAAATTCAGGGAAATTTTGGGTGTTCACGTAAGTTCTGTATTACTGCCCACAGCTGGTGAGTTGCTAGTCAAACATAACAAACAATGTAGTCATAAGTTCATGACATACACATCTGCCAATTGTGACCAGCTCGGTGATAACAGTTCCCTGTAATTATGTGAGTCAAGTTCGTGATAAGGGCCGTTCAATTTTTATAATGAATTTGATATCAGGCGTCCTCTTGCGAGTATTTCGTGGAAACAGTATTCCCGCCTGTAAGTTTTATTGTAATATTTGGTTTTTTAAGAGCGGTTCCCATTACTTCCACATTAATTGAGCACTTACTTCACTCTTTTTACGTAACGACACCTGAAGGGTTATGTGTTGACTCAGTTTTTGGTTTGCGAAGTTCAAGAGACAGGAATTTATTGTGACTTTCTTCTTCTTGTGTTATTATTTTTTTCTTTGCTCTTTGTCTGTGATTTTTAGTAGGATGTGCTTACGTTTCTGCTGCTTTCTATTTTTCTTGATTTTCTGTTGATTTGTTTCATTTTATTCGATCATTATTTTACTTTTGTCATTGGAGATGATGTGTATTCGCCTTTCCTGTCATATTTTCTGCTGTTGATAAAACATTGAGAAAACTGGATCTGGAGTTAGGAATTTTTGCTCTAACGCTACTTCAGCGACCTCTCACGAATGCCTACGAAGTTTTACGAGCTTTACTATGTAATACAATTAATAATAAGTTCGAACACGGACCATTTCGCACATTGTTTGTGAAGTAGCCTACAGCGATAGCCGCGATTGCGCGTCATATCTGATCTGAGATTCGTAATAGGAAACAAACACTTGGGGCTATAATATTAACGAGACAACTCTCAAATGTAATTTAGTTTGTGTTGTAGTACTTACCAATCTAGATTTACTTGTCTGTTTTTTGAAGAGAAAGCAACGAATTATGCAAGAGCTTTTTTATCTTTTAATCGACTGACCTTTAAAAAGAACTTGAAGAATTAAAATGATGTAATAAGAGCGAAAGCTGAGCACTAAAGTTTAAGTGATAAGTAAGTAAAGCTTTTTTGTTCTGTATGATAAAAATCTGATATAAATATAAATAATTAAACCATTTTGTATGAGATGGGCAATTATCCAATGACAGAAGTGAATGTTGAACATTGGATGCTCTTTGGTAGGCGAGAGGATATGCCAGACTTTCACTAATTAAAACCTACCTTTTTTAAAGTGAGAAATCATCGAACGACAGAAATCATTCGATGATTTCTCACTTTAGGTCAGTGCAACACCCTTCCACCCCGCTCTAGGGGGAAGCGGGAGGGTGTGTCAGACTTTTACTGACTATAACCACACCTATGTCCCTTCTTTGCGTTCTAGGACCACGGGTTTCCCTTTCGAAACTCAAATATGGCTTCAGTAGGCATGGCCTTGCGGGACCCCTACGGTTTTGATGACATCTCTTTGAGACGCGCGTAGAACACTAAGCGCTGTTGCCGACTCGGGCCCCGTCCGGTAACCATCCGGTAAACAGCCGTGGAAAGCAAAGACTAACTGAAGAAACACGGGTAGGTTTTACTCAGTAAAAGTCTGACACTCACCCCGCTCCTTCCAGATGCACCCGTCCGGTAACCATACGGACGGGGCCCGAGTCGGCAACAGCGCTTAGTGTTCCGGATGGTTCCGGATGGTTACCGGACGGGCGGATCTGGAAGGAGCGGGGTGAGTGTCAGACTTTTACTGAGTAAAACCTACCCGTGTTTCTTCAGTTAGTCTTTGCTTTCCAGGGCTGTTTGTGAACAATTCCGCGGAGGGTATGTTAAGATAGCCACCCATCCAGAAATTGAGCTTTACTTAACCTTGGGAATCGATTCATCCGTACGTCTATTGCTTAGAAATTAGCACCTCTAAGATCGTTATTGTATAGATACAGTAAATCCATGCATAAGCTGAAGCTTGTACCTACACTGTTTAATTAATAAGTAATAGAAGTAAAGTTTGTGAGTTTGTTTGCAGGATGCAAAGTTATGGTTTTTTTTTATTGGCTCGTGTTTGACCATTGTCACACAGTCACACAGTCAACCACATCATCGCTTACCAGCAGATGAGATATCTGCTGGTAAGCGATGATGTGGTTGACTCTTGCCTAGAAGTAACCTTACCTTTTACTTACACATTCAGGCGTGGAATCCTACTCCTTAGCTGTACTCACAATAAATGCGTATCTAAGGAACTACTTACTGAATTGATTTTGAAGATCTTTCATCAGTAGAAATTATCAGAGCATAGCATTGTACAGTCAATATATACAGGCCTTATAATGTTCCCAGTGCTGGGACTCAGGCCTCCTCTCTAGTAGAGGAAATGGGCCGTAATCCACCACGTGAGCCCAGCGCGGGTTGGTGGATGTCACATGTCTTCGAAGGTTCTAGGACATGCCGGTTTCCTCACGATGTTTTCCTTCACCATTTTGAGAGCAGTGGTGATGAAATAACTTACATAAAGTAATGCGCCTGGATGGGGTTGGACCCGCGACCTACATTTCGTAAGTGGGGGCCGTTACCACTCGGCCATCACTGCTCTACGACAGAGCTATATTTCGACAGACTTATTTCAGAGCGACATATGCTATATTTGATTCATCATCATCATCTCAACCGAAAGACGTCCACTGTTGGACGTGGGCCTCTCCTTAAGTGTCTTGCATCCATCGGATTTATATTTGATTGTGATTATTAACAATGATTACTTTGCTGTGTGTGCTAGTATCATTTGTGGTCAAAAGTCAAAAAGTCAAAAGTCAAATCATTTATTTCAAATAGACCATTTACAGGCACTTTTGAATAGTCAAATGTCGGTCAGTCCAAGAAAAGTGAAGCTAAATTGCACGTTCCAAAGAGTAGGTCTCTATGGAGAAGAACGTGCAAGAAACTCCATGGACACTCTTTTAAATCATATTATGTGTTACATATAATGCTTGGTTACATATTACTTGTTGCTTCTATCATGTGAGCACAATGTCGATAATGAAATAAAAATGTAAAATAATTAAAAGATAGAAACTGAATTAAGCCACTGGCAGCTAAGAGATGACCAGTCCCATCTGACGGCACCATATTATTATTGGTTGTATTAGTGTCACTAACATAGTTTGTAAGTTTGTTTTTACACAACCTACTCGATAATGTCGTTTTATACGTCATACAAACCTCACTTAAATCAAGTTTTCTATCCCGAGTATGGAGATAATGCAGTATGGCCGATCCCTAGGAAATAATGAGATTTGAATTTGGAACATCAAAAATCGTCAACATTGAGAATTAAAATGTACGTGCATCGAACAAGTTGACTCTAAATTCAAACTAGCCACTAACAAAAAAAAAAGAAAATATAAAAAATACAAAACGTGCTTACTGACGGGAGCATTATAGAATATTGAAACTATAGTCTTGGAGTAGTGAATTTTGTTTGTTTGTTGAACTTGTAAATATAATACTTATATTTCTCTAATATATGATTTGGTTGACCAAATTGTCTTTTAATTATCTGACAGATAGTGTAAAAAGTAGAGTATGTAACACGGGGATAAACCTGTCTTTGTCTTGGGCGGTTTGAATTCCTCATTTCACTCAGGTTTCTCTATTAACTCCCTCGCAATGCTCGGGAGTTAATTATATAAAACCCTCACTAACGTTCGGGATTAAAATCAGCAACCTTCGTTTCGTTCGGAATTCAACATGCCGCCCGCGACTTAAAGACACTGCATTATCCTCTAGTCACATAATTTACTATTATTTTTATGAACAATATATTGTTACCATATTAAAACTTTTTTACTTTAAAAAAGTTTGAAGCCTCGAGAGATTGGCACGGGCCAGCTAGTTGTATATAATTCAGAGTTATTTGTCAAGTCTGCGTAGGAGTTTTTGCTCTCACTTGTCCACTAACTACCTACAGGCCAACTTTCCTCCTGGCCAATTAAGGGGCCCTGTTATAACTAGATTTTATACGAGGCATTAAACTGAGGCGCATAAACGTTTTGTTTTATGTTTATGGTTAGTATATTTTAATGAACCTGTTATTCGTACTATGATCTTATCTACATATATAGAAACATGAATTTTGAAAGTAGCTTCTTAATCGACCTAACTAATAATGACGAGACCTGAAAGTCAATTTCTATCTATTAGTTATCTATTTTCTAATTGAGATCTTATGTTCTGTCGTATATATGTATTACTAGCTTGTGCTAGCGGCTTCGCCCGAGTGAATTCAGAAAATGTTACTCTGTCAGCGAAAATGCACTAGTCGTCTTGTTGCGGGTCATTCTTGGCAGTGAAAACGCGTTCGTCGTCATGTTGCGGGCCATTCTTGGCAATGAAAACGCATTCGTCGTGTGCCTCTAAATTTATGTTGCGGGCCTCCAAATGTACTCGGTTTAGCTGTAATATTAGACGCGTCTTTCCGGAATCATCCAATAACTGAATGCACATATATTTCCGTGAATTTTTTCTTGAAAATAGGTACTAGCTGCTGCTCGCCTGCGTGATATCAGAAAATTATCCCAAGGGAGCATACAGTCGGGATAAAAAGTAAGCTACTTATGTGCTGTTCCAGGACATGGTCTACCAGTGTCCAAATTTCATTTAAATCCGTTTTACAGTTTTAGCGTAAAGGAGAAACCAACACACAAACATACATACAAACTTTCGCCATTAAAAATACCTTTTTGTTGTGATAGTGTGACGTGATACATCGTTTTTAATGAGGATAGCATGGAACAATTAACAATGTCTAAGTTCTTAATTAGTTTTTATATCGAGAGCTAATAGTGCGCCCGCGCCGCTAGACCGTGAATGCTAATCAGTACAGAGTACAATGAATGCCGCGGGTACAGTCGAAAGCCAAATGGTAAAAGAACTTAAAAGTGTAATGGTGTGGGTACCTAATTTTTATGGAATAAAAAAACGAGATACGTTTAAAAATAATCTGTTTATTTTTGGAAAATGTGAGGAAGTTACTGACTGACGTCCAATTTTAAAAAGCTTCTCATGAGAAGTAGGTAGGTACTATATAGTACTACAAAAGTTTAAAAAGAGCCTAAAAAAATATTGATAATTTTTTAAGACTCTTTCTAAAGTTTTGTAACTAGGTATGTTAAGTTTAGAAAAAACCTTGTCTAGTTCGTTGATACTCGATGTGATGTCGAATACACACAACAGATATTTCAGTTCCCTATAGATAGAGAAGCAAAATTAATCTCTGAAAATATTAATCCGCTTTAGACAATTATATCATTGATGAAAAAAAAATTAAAGTGCGTCAGAATCCCAAAAAATTGGCAGTGCCTCTCCACAGGAGCGGAGACGCGAAAAAACCTAATATGTATAAAATTAAAAAAAGGAATAAGATATGTACATGGAACGTGTTTTAACACAACTGTACGTAGTCTACGGCAAAGCACGCGCGCATCCTGCATGTTTGGTAAATATGAAGTGAACTCCGTGACCCTCGCGCCTAGCGAGTAGCGGAATACACGTGTATGCGCCTGCACAAGTTCCTGTTGCTATTGTATTTTTTGTTTACACCTAGACTTGTAGAATGACTGGCATTGGTACTTAACTACTGCAGAGCGTCAGAAGTATGCGTAAAGGCAGATATTGGTGGCTTCCTGCCATCGTGCGCAAGCGATGCGTCTCCATCATGCGCAGGGTACGCGTCAGTTTCAACATCATGCTGAAGACTATAGCTGACAGGAGGGACAGCCCCATACTGGAGCTGTATGTAAGTATACTAACCAAGTATGAGCTTGGTGGCCGAAATATGAGATTTTTATTTATTTTAACTGGATGGACTAGAATTTTCAGGACCGGGTAAGTGTGTGGTATAACTGTTTTGTAATGGTTTTGCGAATATTGAGAAGATCACATTTCGATGTTAGGTTTTCATAAAATATCCATCCGCTTTAGGTATCTCCCTTGCTTAATTGCTAGATACATCTCTGATTACGGCAGTGGCTCAGCAATGGCTTATAATTTTCTAAATGTAATAAGTATTGATAACGCTAACTCACTTACCCACCCAGTGCTACCAAGCTCTCTGATTCTATATCTGCTGTAATTGAATCTCTACAACTTGTAAATCACCTCATATTTATAACAACCATCCATAACTACGTAGACTACACCTTTAAAGGTACTCATTTCTGATGTCTATAGACTAAACCTGTTTGATATTGGAAATTCCCGAATTGCATTTGTTGTTATTTTGTCAAGTACCTAATACTAATCGCCGCACGGGTCTATTTTTTAATTTAGTATTTCCAATCATTATAAGTCCACATAATGGTATAAAGTGTGACGTTTCTCCTTCTAATGACATTAAATTATGATTTTGTTTTGACTTCGTAAAAACCCAATATCAAAGTGTATCTTAACATCCATAAATGTTTGATAAATTATATCTACAGGACTAACGTATATTGACACTTATTTTACAATATTATTAGAAATGAAATACTAATAAAGTTGTTTAAAGATTATATAATCTGCCGTGGTAATGTTTTGCACCAGTGCATTCAACCTGAAATAAAAAAAAAGTATCTTTTGATGTTCTTAATTCAAATAAAAAGAATAAGCGAAATCATAAACATAGAGAATGGAGTGTCCGTCATGTCCAGAGATCAAATAAAACATTTATTTATCTGTGGTCTTAATCAGGTATGAAGTGATTATGAAAAAGGATGTGTGAGAAGGTTAAAGAGTTTATGCTAGAGTCTTTCTAAAAAGTCAAACGATTTGGGACTTTTGTATAATATTTAATAATTTAAAAAATACATTATTTTCGATTCTTCTTTCTTCTATTAGTAAACAATGATAAAGATCTCTTAATCAACCTTAATTATTGAACCAGTGTTGACTACATCAAATTTCATTTTACCTTAATAATTACCCAAGTCGTTTGACTTTTTAGACAGACTCTAGTTGGCTTTTTTAAAATTAGGTATACTTGGGACAAATCACAGTATTACAGTTTCCGCCAACACTAGGAGTGGACCTACAGAAAAGAGAAAGATCTTGTCATTCTACAGAGTGATCGCTTTTGTAAGAGTATTAGACTTTTTGTTCTCCAGCCTATGGGTGAAATCAAAGTTAAGATCCTAGTCACTTACATAACTTGAACCATCAGAAGCTCATTAAACACTGGCCGTGGCCGTATGAAAGTCTTACATGAGTCTAATATGATCGGACTTAAGATATCCGTACCTTGTTCACACAGGCTCTTCAATGAGAAATATCTTGCACTTTCTATTAGTTATGTGCTTTTACTTTTTGTAATTCACTTGCAACTATGTAAGCTTAGATATGGTACAACAAAGTTTAATTGTAGGGTATTTCGAGGGGAATTTTAGGAACCACAGACAAACGCTTTCCTTATCGTAGCGCAATCTCTCTCAACAGTAATTTGTCTAATTAAGTGATTTATTATGTTCCGACTGCTGGAACTCGAGTCTCTTCTTTAGGAGAGGGAATGGGCCGTAATCCACCACGGCACAGGCACGGTGCGGATTGGTGAATAGATGTCATGTTTTCAAATGCTGGATTTCTCACGTTGTTTTTCTCAGTTTTGAGAGCAGCGGTGATGAAATAACTTACCTAGACAAATAAACCTCCTGCCTAGTGATATTTACTCTCTGTGTATACTAAGGCCATGAGGTTCTAAAACAGCCGCAATGTCGACGATGACAAGGGCGCATCGGATGACGTCATTAATAAACGTCATAAACGCATTGGTGGACCGATGACCTGGTGAAGGTTGCGGGAAACCGGTGGATGTGAGACGCTCAGGATCGTTCACTGTGACGACACTTGGGGGAGGCCTATGTCTAACAGTGGACGTTTATCGGCCAAGATGATGATGATGATCAAAGACGCATTCACGTCAAAAAAAACAAGAATTTTCTGAAAAAAATAAGTAAGTAAAAAAGTACCTACGCACACTTATACAGAAACCGTTGCCATATACGGCGCCTATAACAGAGTACCTCTGTAGGTGGTCTTATAGTAGCTCGACTTGCCGGGAGCCACCTGAACTAGTTATTATAAATTGATACATTAATGGAGAAAGGTACATTGCAGTAACGTCTATTAATTGCTTAACATCGTAAAAGTATGCATATCGTTATAGGTTTATTCAAAGTAAATGGCGTCTTTGAAGCGCGCTTTTTGCTTCGTAGTAGGTACTCCATCGGCCCCATCTTAAATATAACAAACCCTACTAGGCGCATTATTTTGTGTAATTTATTTCATTACCACTGCTCTCCAAACGGTGAAGAAAAACATCATGAGGAAACCAGCATGTCCTAGAACCAAAAATTCGAAGACATGTGACATTCACCAACCCGCACTGGGCCCGCGTGGTGGATTGCGGCCTATTCCCTCTCCTAGAGAGAACGCCTGAGTCCCAGCAATGGGAACATTAAAAAGGCTGATGATGACGATGATACAATAATAAATACAAAAAACACAACACTCAAAAACACACACAGCACAGTACAATACACACAATTTCTAATATGTAATGGTTAATATTGCACCTACCACAATTTGTCTCTGCATCACCTAAAGGTTGGCTGGTAGAAAATGCCTTAAGGTGTTAAGCCTACCTTTGTACTCTTTTGTGCATAAATAATAAAATAAATAAATAAATACACGCTAGGGTATACCTGACAGGTGGGCCTGTACAGTTATACTTGTCAGGTAAGCTTGTATAAACCTGCAAAGTTGTGCAACATACACACTGCGGTTTACCTGTGAAACTCAACCTTTATGTGGTCAATCAAATAACTTCTCCCGTTCTGGGTGTAGCGAGAGGATGTGTCAGACTTTTACTGACTAAAACTCACCTGTGTTCCTTCAGTTGTCTGCCACGGTGACTCTCTCGGTCGATTGCGGGATTGATCGTAAGAGTCACCGTGAGCCCTGGGCGTTCATGATTCAAGGTTTTGATAATGTCTTCAAATAGCTACTAGCTTCTGCCAGTGGCTTCGCCCGCGAGAAAGGTTAAGAGGTAAGCGGGACAGAGTGTAAAGTCCCACAAACCTTGTTTGAAAAGGAAGGATCTTCCAACTAGACGGGTGTTATGTCTGGTGGGCAACTGCCTGATAGATGATTTCGGGCTGTTCTAATGTTCAAATCGCGCGGAGTACTGCGCGATTGAATTTTTGCGCGATTGATCGAACTGCGAGAAATTGCGCCATGCAGGATTAGTTCTTATGTGACGCTATAGATGTCGCTACATTGACTCCCCTCCGCAGATCGGATATCGATGGTTCTTGATGCTTCTTAGTGCGTTCGTTGTTGTTGTGCGTTATTGTTTGGTGAAATTATCCCAAGGGAACATATTGCTGGGATAAGAAGGATATGGTCTATCCCTGTGCCAAATTTCATCCGAATCCGTTCAGCCGTTCGAGAGTGAAGAAGCGACAAATATACACACTCACTCGCGTTTATAATATTAGTATGAAGTACGAGTATACCTTTTATAACTTATTTAAAACTAATTGCTATGAAGTTCGATGCCCTTTGATTGATCTACAGTTAACTTTATACGTCATTTAACTATGGTTAATAATGTTAGTGATTAGACGTTAAATATAAAATGGTTGTAAATTGTTATGTACTGGTGTGAATGATTCACCTGTAGGCAGTTTATTTTTAGGGTTCCGTACCCAAAGGGGAAAAATGGGACCCTATTACTAAGACTTCGCTGTCTGTCCGTCTGTCTGTCACCAGGTTTTATCTCAAAAAACGCGATAGCTAGACAGTTGCAATTTTCACAAATTATGTATTTCTGTTACACTCTGTAAAAATACTAAAAATAAAATAAATATTTTAAGGGGGCTCCCATACGACAAACGCGATTTTTTTTTTTGCCGTATTTCCCTAAGGACGGTACAGAACTCTTCGTGCACGAGTCCAACTCGCACTTGGCCAGTTTTTTTTTTACTGATTGGCCGCAAACCTATCAATTATTTCACACGTGCAAAATGCGCATCAATAAATCATTGTAAATTAAAATTGACTGCCAGGCAAGAATCTTCAAGCTAGGACTACATTAGACCGATGCACACGTACGTACGTAGAACGACGTCGCGTGGCGTGTGTCAAGTGTAGCTCTACAAGTCTAGTTTCCATATAAAATGTATGAAGACCGACGCGCCCAGATCGGCGTGTGTGGCCTTGTGTGCGCAGTGTAGTTCTAGCTTCACTAAGTGGGTGCCTGAGGATGGACGACGCCGCGCCGACGAAGCTGACCAGGGGTGCTATTCTCGAAGAAAACAGCCTTGAGCGCAGCGCTGGCCACAGCGACGAGTCGTGAGCGCAGTACATTGAATTAACAATGCAATGTTAAGGGGCATTGGGTTGTTAATCCAATGCACTTATTTGGATTTCGTCGCTGCGGCCAGCGCTGCGCTCAAGGCTGTTTTCTTAAAGAATAGCACGCCTGGGAGAGGTGAGACCACCTAGAGTCTAGACCACTACAGCTACTTGTTCGTCATGGCTCGAGAAAAGTATATCTGGAAGGGTTTAGGGAGGTCTTTACCCAGTGGAGAAGAATAGGTACAATAAATTTAAATAAAGCGAGCCAAGTGCGAGTCGAACTCGCGCGCGAAGGGTTCTGTACAGTCCGTAACAAAACACGGCAAGCGTAATACACGTTTGTTGTATGACTGTGGGAAATACACTTAAATATGTATTTTATTCTGTTTTTAGTATTTGTTCTTATAGCGCCTACATATTATCAGTGAAAATTTACCACGGTTCATGAGATATAGCCTGGCGATAAGTAGTCAGCAATAGGGTCCGCAATAGAGTCAGAGTTAGCAATAGGGTCCGTAATAGAGCTAGCAATAGGGTCCGTAATAGGGTCAGAGTTAGCAATAGGGTCCGTAATAGAGTCAGAGTTAGCAATAGGGCCCCATTTCTACCCTTTGGGTACGGAACCAAAAACTGAGGAGAATGTGGAACAAATTCATTAGAGAACTTGTGACTTCTTTAATGTAGACTTTTTAGCATAAAACAGCTCTGGTATTTCCGCTAATTATAAAAATCTGAGACGTTAATAATCTTGAAATCCCGTTAATCTAAGATTGGAGCTAGATCTGCGGAGTTATGGGGTCTATTAAATAAATTAATGCCTCTATTAGCCCCCAAGCCACCTAGCACTCAATTCTTGTTTAATATTAATACATAATTTATTTACATACATTTATATTATACAGAATTAAGTTGTCGGTTGGTTCCTAAAGGGATTATATTAATAAAAAATGTCAGCCAATATTATTTGAATTTTATGCTTAACTAATATGATTGGTGTCAATTCGATGTAGTCTATCATATTTTAAACTAGGATCTGCCAGCAGTTTCACCTGCGTGAAAGATCTCCATACAAACCGTAGCCTGTGATTCACGTAAAATCAAACAAGCCAAACATCGTTGAAGTTTTATAGTCGTTCGATCGAAGTCCTATCTAAAAGCGGTATTCGCGATCTATCGACTTATTTCCAGTTACATTAATAAGTATTCTACAAGGATAATGTAATACAGATTTTTTTTTAAATCGAAGAATTTCAAACGACCTTAAAATCGGTGTCGTGTAAATTCGATTGATGGATGTGAATACGGAAATGGTCTAAACGACTAAATCGTTACGATATCGTTACGGTTTTCATTACGTGAATCGGGCTACTGGACCCACGTTTAAGGAAGGGAGGGGATTTTTAAAAATTCACTCCTTAAGGGTATTATTAAGAATGAACACTGAGATTTTGCACTCTAAGCAAAATTTCACCATTCTAGGTTCAAGGGTTAACCTTTCAATCGTGGAAATTACAGACACAATAGAAAGACAATAGGTGCGCGAACGTCGTTCGCTTGGGGTTTAATGAATTAAGAGTATTTACCTATAATGCAAAAACAGTTACACTGGCATCAAAATATTGTTCCACATCGCTGTCATGTGGGCACAAAAATGACTAGAAAACGTGCTGAGGAGACTGACGGCATTGCCACGTGGCATTGTCTAGTTTACTAATTTTAAATTAATTCAACGTCATTAAACCTAATTTTAAAAACATTTCTAAACTAATTTATAAAGGGTGACTGGCAATTAGTGTACGATACTTATACACGTGATTGTGCTTATGATAACAAACAATTTTTATTATGGGAGCAAAGCCGAAATCGCGAAAAAAATATCAGCTGTTCAGTACATTAGGCAACCATAAATGTACTAAACAGCTGATATTTTTTCGCGATTTCAGGTTTGTTCCCATAGTAAAAGTTGTTGGTTATCATGAACACAATCACGTGTTTAAGTATCGTACACTAATTACCAGTCACCCTGTATAAGATAACTAGATAAATAAACATTTCGTTTTGTATATGGACTCACAGAATGCAGCGCCACGCACATCAAATATTTGTATGTGACCGAACGTGGTCACAATTTTATTTTATTATTTATTGTTAATCAGATTAGTGTGGGGTTATAAAAGAGCCTGTCATTCCTACTGTTATAATGGAGGACCACCCGGCTGCTTTGTGCCTTTGTTTGTTTACGACGGACTTCGAGAAATTAAGCAGTTGGAGAGGTTTTATTAATTTTTAGTCTTATTTTATTGAGTGTACTGTAGTAGCTAGACAACCGGCTTCCTTGGAGATTTTAGACGTTAGTATAATTATGAAGACTAGGCGATCCTTTCTACGCAGAAGGTCGTAAAGCAAAAGATGTATTTTTTCAGGAGAGTTGTTTGTTATATTAATGTGAGTAATTTGTGATACAATTCGATAAATGATTTTGATTGTGTAATCAATAATATTAGTATAGGATCGCAGTACCAGACGCAGGATTTAATAAAAAAATAATATTTATTAAAAAATATGTTGTGAATTAATGCTTGGGACTGGAGGCTAAGATGCATTGATTATTCCTATTGAATCAGAGAAGGAATAACGTTAGATAGACTGCAACGAACAAGTTACATTGTAAAATTCTCATCATCATCATCATTTCAGTCGAAAGACGGACATAGGCCTCCTCCAAGTGTCGCCATAACGACTGTCTGTCCTGTGCGTCTAGCATCCATGGGATTCCCGTTCCCGCGATCCCCACCAGGTCATCATTCCACCTTGTTGGAGGCCTTCCAGCGGAATCTAGGAATAAATTATGCTTATTCTAGCACTTATAGTAACGCTGGCTATTTGAATAAGAATACGGTGAAACACGTTTGCTTAACAATTCCTAGTTCAAGAAATTACATCTCACTTAAAACGAGGTACACAGGTCTTAAAATGCTAAGTAGGTAGTCGCAGACATAGTTATTAATTAGTAAATATTAATTTTATTAATTAATATATTCTAGCAGTAAAACAGGTTGAAAGAACAGGTTTCACATTCTACTTCACAAACTACTCAAATATTGTGTCATTAATAATTTGGTAGGTAAACATCAGTTCACAACATGAGAATTCGATTTTCAAAACTTGCAAACAAAATTCATTTCAATGACGAAGCACGTTAAAATTTTCAATTTCGAATTTCGGAGACATGGACTAAATTATTATTATTCCCTTTATTCATTTTTTATACACATGTTATGTAATACATTTTTATATTTGTTATTAACAAAATCATACAAAAAAAAAACATTAAAAAATATAAAACATAATTTTATCATCCGTCGGTTTTATTATTAAGCACTACTACAAATTTTTATATTTCTTTGAACAAAAAAAAAAACTCACATGCTGTAAAGAGGTTAAATATAATATAAGTTTCAGTAATGTGACATAAAATACCATTGAATGTAATTAAATTACTCAATTTAAATGTGAATAAATTAATTTGAATTTACCTTTTATTTTGGGTGGGAAATCATCAAATAACTTCTACCGCCAAAATCTGATACTTTAAACAGACATCAGACTTTTACAGACTAAAAACTGCTGCCTATTGCGTTCCTGAGTCACGGTGACTGTTTAGATCAATCCTAATCCTAATCAACTTATTATGACTATTTGCTTTTATTTTTAAAACACAGTAAAAAAAACATGCAAATTAATTCGGTAAGTAGTTTTTTTACTGCGTAAAAAGTATTCTAATGTAGGTTGAATGTGGTTTGACCTTTTCGACCGAGTGTCTGTCTAGCCAGCTGTCGGCGGTCACTACTATACGAGAGTGATGACTTGGTGAAATTGATTGACTGCATTCAAAGGTGCAGGCAGACGGTTGCTTACTCAACACTGGCTAGCGAGAAGAGAGTTTATTATTATTATTTTTAAGTAGGTTTAATATAATAGGTTTAGCAGAGTAGTTGTGTGTTAAAAATACAGGGTTATTTGTAAAACATAGTACAAATATTAGTAACATAGTCACTAATATTATAAACAACAACTTTTGTTCTATGACTTTTAGAAATTTATCATATTTTGTTCATCAGATTTTCATACTAAAATAAAAGTTCTAAAATTACGAAGTCTATGCGAAGCAAGCGATAGTACAATAGCAGAGGAAAGCGGGATCGGGCCGCGGGGGTGCTTATTGCGCTTGCGTCGCGTATACAGACGTAGGTAAGTACTATCAAAATACAGAGTTGTAATGTGTTAGATAGAACAACGAAATCTTGAAAGTTTGTTTTTGGTAATGGTAATAGTTTTGGTTTATGTAATGAAAAAAAAGTAAGGTATTTTTAAACATCAAACCAAGTACCAGGTAATCTTTTATTGAGTAACAACGTATCTTTTAAATAGGGTATTGTACGTGATGCCTCATTAATATGGGTTTTGAGAAAGCATTACGTCAGTACACAGAATGGCCCGGTTTCGATTCCCTCAGAGGAAACATGGCGATCGGATTACGCGCCGACATTCTTTACTACGTAAATACTATGTAAATGTTAGCTGTATGTTTAAATACAATCTTTGTAAATAAAGTATTTGTAAATCTAATGTAATATTTTGTGTAAAAGTTAAGCCTCAGTTACACTTGGGGACAAAATGTCCCCCAACTTGACATCGACAGAAAACATCATTTACTGTCTGTTCCAACTTCCCGTACTATTGCACACTACAAGTCGCTTATTCCTCGGACATTAGCCACAATTAACGGTCTCCTGAACTCAAACACAGCTCTGGATATGTTTGCGGATGAATGGAAGATGATAATGTCAGAATGTTTGAATTTTTGTGAGAAAGTTGCATGATTGAGCTAGATATATATTTAGGTATAAGTTTAATTGGTGTAATTGGCTTCGGCCTTTCTATTTAAAACGAAATAAATAAATGACGCACAACCCTGTCAAATTGTTCAAGATCATGTATCGTGTCATGTAAATGCGTAGCAAAATGTTGGGGGAAAGTTGCGGGAATTGGGCAACGTTGCGAATCACGTAGATTGAGCGTTATGTGTCATGTTAGGGGACAGTCTGTCCCTCTTTCAATCTTTGGAGGTATTAGATCTGTATTTCATCAATTATTATTTCTTTTCCTTTTTGTATTTTTTCTTCTACATAAGTATATTACAAAATGTCCTGTTTGAAATTTGCATAATTACTGAGTGCCCATCCTAACAAAATACGGTACCTGTAACCCACGAGGGTAAAGTTGCGAAAATAACCAAGTCAAGTAACATCGATGTCCCATGTCATGCCCTCCCATGGTCATCGATGTCAAGTAAGTATAATGGTCAAAATAATTTAGAAATACATCTTGACTTGTGTATGCTTGAAACGAATTTTTTTTTGCCTGTTTGGGATACTTTTTTAGATAGTAAGTTTTTTAGAGACAAAATGAAGTGGTTCTGTGAAGAAGATGGCTTGACAAGAAATTTCAACTTCTTTCGCTAGCAATTTCATTAAGAATCAATATATTGCTGCCTAGTTCAAATCAAGCCCAAATCGTAGGGGCCCAGTAGGGCCGGTGCCTATACTAGGGCCATAGGAGGACTGCTGAAAAGCTAACCCGTGGTCTTAGAAAAGTCTGATACATCCTCCTTCGGAGAGGTCATTATATGAATTTCAATACCAAAAAAAAATAACACTATTTATGGAGTTATCTATAGTGCATTTTAAACATGGTGAAATAATTTGGGAAGATCTGGAAAAGAACTTTGTAGATGGACTTCGTGCAGTACCATGGAAGGAACTCTTCAATAATTTACAGCAAATCTGTGGTTCAATACGCTGTCAAAAGGTACGTGTAAAGTTCACGCTTGCTACATACATACTTATCTTCATTTCACCAATTACGTATGTAAAAATTCAAGCTATCAAGTCTAGCATTATAATTTTTAATAGTCCTTGATCTTTTTGTGACTTTCGATCTTGATGATTCATTTTGTGTTGTTATGACTTCGAGGTAGTTCCGTTACTTATATTTATATATTTCATTACCATAGGACTTTGAACTTTGAAAATACAACAGTGTACTTACTCTTTAAATTCAACAATTGAGATATTACTAGCTTCAATGCTACTACAATATTTACATATACATATCTATATATTCTATTACAATATATTCCAACCCCAAATTAAGGTGTAGATCGAGTATATTTTGTCATTCCTTACCAAAGTTTTAGCTCACTATTAAGTTTTGACCGTAAGATACTTACCACCAATATAATAAAAGTGATCAAAGAAAAAAAAACTTAAAAAATAAATACAACCGACTTCAATGTTAAAAAAAAACACTGAAAAGTTTAAAATAACTTTCAATTTCGGAAGTCGGTATTTCTATAATAGTTTTGTCTCTTCGTTTTTTAACACCGACTTCCGAAATTAAAGTTATTTTGTACTTTTCAGTGTTTTTTTTAACATTGAAGTCGGTTTTTTTTTTTTTGTAAAATGTTTTTTATTTTACACTTTTTAACTATAGTACCACCACTAAAAAGTACCTCTCAGCCAAACTTAAATACCTTATAGCCAGAGAGCATCTCATAACGATTCTAATAATCCCAAACACGGTTAGATTACAATAATTTACCTTCTGGCTCATCTTCAGATCAGTCCGATACATGGGGGATGTCTCCCCCTTTTCCTTCAGCTAGTCATCGACTACACGTATAAACAAAGCAATTTTACTTGTTACGACAGTTCTGCTGTGATCCTATGAGGAGTTCTGTACCATATCTTCGAAGTTCATGATCAGATCATAACAATATTTCAATGGGACCAATTTGAAAGCATAACCTTTCAATCAAAAAAAGAATTTTCAAAATCAGTCTACACTTGACCGAGATATCGGTGAAAATACAAAAAAAAAACACATTCAGCCGAACATAGAACCTCCTGCTTTTCGAAGTTGGTTAAAAAATAGAATTGACTTCAAATAGTCATAGGTAATTCGGTATTTTTTTTGGTAATTATAATGGTTTTTCATAAATTTATCGATTTATCGGGCATTTTTAGCGTCCCGATCAGGTGCAAATCGGGACGCATTCCCAGAGCCCTGAACCCGATTTTCAGGGCTCTCCGCGCAAATCGGGACACCTGGCGACACTACCTACATCGGAAATGCTAAAACAAATTAGTTAGTACGTAATCTATGAACGTTATTGTGTTGTGGTACGTTAAGGTATTCTGAATAAAGAAAAAAAATGTTTACACACGTAGTAACCGACTGGCGTGTTTTTTTCTAGATTGTTTGCACAGTTAGGTCAATACGGGTATTTCCCTGTAATAAAAAAATCATTAGACCTTTTTTTTAGACCTTGAAATAATGAAACGTGAAACAGTAATAAAACTGCTTACTTATTTAATTTGTTCACAGACAAGCTTGCTAAGCGCAATATGAGTTGCTATCGTTGCTGTTGGTCATTTTCCCTGTGTACTTATGTATAATATTTTAATTCTTTATTGTCGACCAAAATCAGTTATCTACATCTACACTAATATTATAAAGAGGTAAAGTTTATATTTTTGTTTGTAGGAGGTAATCTCTGAAAGTACTGGTCCGATTGCTAAAATTTTTTCACCGATTGAAAATCTGCTTTATTCCTGAGTAACATAGGCTGTATTTTATGTACGCGGGCGAAAGCTACTATAACATACAGTGATGACAAAATGTATAGTCAGGTCAAATCCCAATAAAACAGAGTTAAAAAAAAAAAACACAGAATACAAACATAAATAAAGTTTATTTTTAAACTCTTCCGTTGTCGCTTACTTAAATTACTCTACATGCCAGTATCTAAAATTTATTTTTAGTAGAGGTTCAATGGTCTACAATTCGTTTATTCAATACTTTAGATTCGATGTTATTGACCCTCGTGTACAAAGAAATTTTAGACATTGCTTGGTAGAACGGCAACAGCACTTTTGACCTCTGACTGTACATAGGCGTGCTTAACCCAAAGTTGAGTTTGTTACCTGCAAACCATTTTTATTTACGTGAAAATTCATCACATGATTCTTCCCGTTCTGAGTAGAGCGAGAAAGACTTTAGCAACTAAAACTCACCTGTGTTCTTTCAATAGCCCTTTGCGTTTCATGGTAAGAGTAACACTTTCGAACAATTTAGCAAATCATTGAGTGTTAAAAAGAGATCATAATAGAGGATAAGATTTCGGGAGGTTCCTGTACCGGATTCGTGCGGAAGTGTCGCCCGGGTCTCGCCACTGTGCGGAACGCCCGGAGGACACGGTGGAGCACACAGTCGAGGTGTGGCGATCGGCGGCGGAGACCTCTCGCGCTGGGCCTTGGTTCAGGCTATGGTCCGGAGCGAGGAGGAGTGGCAGGCGGTCGCCGACTTCTGCGAAGCAGTAATGCTCGCAAAGGATGAGGCCGACCGTATCAGGCAACGGCGCTCTCGCCGCCGCCGCCGGGATTCCGATCCCGATTTCCGGCCACCGTAGGCGTGGGCTTGCGGACAGTGAGCAATGGGTAGCACGCCCGTCCGGTAACTGTCCGGACCAAGTCTAAGTCTTCGACGGCGCGCACTGTTCACGCGCGCCTCAAGGAGTTGTCAGCAATAGCAGGGGCCCAGACGGGTCGAAGCCTACCGGGGCCAGGGTTAGTTTCGAAAGACAGCTCGAGTCCCGGTATAAAGGCTTGAAAGAACGGGGTGGGTTTTTTGTCAGTAAGAGTCAGACACTATCTTCCGCTCCACCCAAGAGCGGGGGTTGTCATTGATGATTTTCCCAGCATCAAAAAAAAAAGGATAACATCCAGAGCATAATTTTAAAATTACAGATAACCTGGAAGAAGTTGGTGGAGGCCTTTGCCCAGCAGTGAGATAGTATAAGCTAATAATAAAAAAAGATAATACGAATTTATTTATTTATTTGCCTACGCACACTAACGACTTATTTACCGACTTCGAAAAGGAGGAGGTTCGTGTCGGCTGAATGTATGTTTTTTTTTTATGTTGTAAAAAACTTTTACAAAAAAAAATATAACCGACTTCAATGAATTTACTGAAAAGTACAAATAACTTTAATTTCGGAAGTCGGTGTTAAATAACGAAGGGATAAAACTATTGTAGAAACTTACTCTACTTTTCAGGGAACATTGAAGTCGGTTATATTTTTTTTTTAAGTTTTTTATTTAAAATACAGTAAAAACAATAAGTAATAAATATTATTTAATAAAATATTATTATTCTTAACCCCTGAGACCCCAAGCATTTAAATAGGTATAAATACGGATAAATAGAAAAGGTTGCTTATTTTAGAAATTTACCGACTACTTTATGAAGAATTTCTTATTTACATTGTTAGATACATAACCAATAAATAAACGCTCAAAATTTTAATAATCTACGTGGACTTTTAATAATATTAGTGTTCAACCAAATGGCGGGACGCTGGCTGGTGAACGCGGCGTTCGCTTGGGGTTAAAAATATACTTACGTACATATTTTTTCACAAACAAACCAAAAATATGATTATTTGTCTAGCTATAATTTATTCACGGATTTGTTATTGCTGTTTCGAAATCGACCATAGTTTTCTAATGTGGGTTCTTTGGGTCTTGAGTACATTCATTACAGCTAGGGAATCATTAAAAAATACAAACTTTACTGGAATCACACAGTTTGAAGGTAATGACCTTCATCCTGCAATGCCACAGAACCGTCGAGCTTTTTCCTTGAATAACTTAACCAATGCATACAAAATAATAATTTTAATTCGATGCTACTTTACTCCGATCTCGATAGTCCAAAATGGAGACATAAAGCCGTATGGCCGGTCATGCATCGAATCGAACAATGAGAAAGGTTTGACGCGCTTCCGTCCCTTTATTATTCATTTACAACCTTCTCTTTGTCTGTGGCATCCTGTCGTACACTCAAACTTTTTGACAGATAAATTATTGTTTATCTTTGGGTTGTGGCCTTGTTAGTAGCGGGAGACAGCGCGGTTCATTGAAGGGATGGTTACAGAATAAATATGGGGATTGTTTTAGAATCGAATTATAATACTTATTATTCATCATCATCTTCTTCTCGAATCGATAGTTTTCTTTTCTCACAATGTTTTTGGGCCCAGTGGGTTGCCAGGTTTACAGCGGCGTCAGTGGCGTTCGGTCCTCCAAAGAGCAGGTCAGCAGGTGTGGGGACACTTTGGGCACTCTAATAAGTGGCACATCGAAGCACTGCACTCGCAGTTGGTGTCAGAAGGTTCTGAAAATTAGTAATAGATTTTATAGTTCCTTCACAAAATGATCCGGCTCGAAGAACCTGCTGTGTCTGATTTCTTGTTGTCGCTGTGCTAACTTTTTGTTAGTATTTCTGGGTCCTATGGTGAATCATCATCATCATTTCAGCCAATATACGGCCACTGTTGGACATAGGTCTCCCCAAGTGTCTCCACAATGAACGATCCTGTGCGTCTTGCATCCATCGGATTCCCGCAAACTTCACCAGATCATCGGTCCATCTTGTAGAATGCTGTTTGTTGTTGTACAACGCTGCGTCTTCCGGTACTCGATCGCCATTCCAGAACCTTTTGGTCCCAATGACCATCTGTTCTGCGAGCAATGTGACCTGCCCATTGCCACTTAAGTTTGGCGATTTTTCGTGCTATGTCTGCAACCTTAGTTCTCCTGCGGATATCTTCATTTCTGATTCCATCACGCAAGGAAACCCCTAGCATAGCCCTTTCCGTTGCCCCTTGGGTGACTTTAAGCCTTCTGAATAGAAGGTGAATAGCTTATAATAATCTTTTTATTTAGGGGTTCTGTAATAGAGACTTGCACTAGCATTGGATTTATTTTACAACTCACGAGTACATGATTATTGCACATCATACGAGTATGTGCAATAATCGTGTACTTATGACTAGAGTTTACTGGGAAATGACATGCTGAGTAGCACTTCCCAGTAAACTACAAAAATTTACCTACGTTAAATTCGCATGCAGCATAGTTCAACGGTTCCATAAGTGTTTGCTTTACACATAAATCTTCCTCATTTATTATTTTGCACTTTCTATTAAAGAAAACGGCATCAAAATCCGTTGCGCAGTTTAGGAAGATTTAGCAAACAGAGCCTGAAAGCGATTTTTTTTATACCATTTATAAAAATGTAAGTTAAGTAAAAATTACAGACCTCTGAAACTTTATTTCTCTTATGTCTTCTGTGAACACAGGAATCTAGTAGTGCTTTTATTTCTTATTACGATCATGCCTGAAGGTTTAGAATCCGGGTCTTCCAACGCTGCATCTTCCAGTCGCCACTCTAGAACCTTTCAAATCATATTCATTATAATATGATATGATTGTAAGCTTGTTAAGTAGTTGACAGCAAGAAATCAGACACAGACAGACCCTACGGGCCTTCGGACCGGACCACTAGTGAACTATAAGATAAGCATACGAAGGCATCAATATTCTCTACTTTCACTATTCCGTGGATATTGTACTACGTTCGGAGGAGACTCCTGTGTCTAAAGCCATGTGCGCACGTAAGAACACGAACATAGCGATCATTTGTTCGGATGGACGGCATATACGAACGCGAACATAGTTCGCATTGGGTTCGCCTACAACAATCGTGAATTCTATCTATTAAGCTCTATCTATCTAGCTATTGAGCTACAGCATGTTTCATTGTGAAGTAGCGGAAATATATTTGGTGTTCACAGGCATTCACGAAGTACTTCGTCCATACAGAACATATCAATAGGATCGCCGCAAACATGTTTGACGAACAGAGTGTTCGATGTTCGTTAGTGGTACACACGTGCGAACCAGGTTGTTGCATATCATGCAACGCAGCTTTGTTCGTACAATACGGCCAACGTAACTTGGCGAGCTCGAACATAGGCTCTGTGCATCTCTCTTTCTCTTACGTCGTTTGGTTTGAACGACGTGAGAAAGAGAGAGAGATGCGTAGAGCCTATGTTCAGGCTCGCCAAGATCCATCAGGCGTACTATACGTGCGTACACGGCTTAACATTGTGCTTCCAAAACAACCGCTTATTTCACGGCCCGACTCCCACATCACATGGTTAGCAGTCAGTCAGTGTCACATTTGCTCAAACGCTTTCGGTTTTTTTCTAAAACAATTATTGTATCCATGTTATCTAATTGAATAATCGAAACAAAGGACCATTTTGTGCAGTCTCGTCATCTGCAGACCTAAATAAGCAGTTGTTTTGTGATAAGCTATGATTCAACGGCCAAGGATTCAGATATGACACGTTATTCTATAATGTATGTTACACGTTATGTCTTTGTTGGTAAATTAGTTGATAAATTACATGTTTGTGAACGCATCCATGATACTGGAGTGGTTTATATTGTGGGGCAACGATTAGAAAAAACTGATGTTGTGTTATAGGTTAGTGGAATAGATATGATCTATTTCAAGTGAACGTAACGCGGGATGTATCGTAAGTACCTAAGAGTTTCCTCTCATGCAGAGGTTCTCATATGATTTGACTATTCCATGTTTGCTGTTTGAACTTTAAAAGAGACTGACCCCTGAGTTGGTTCGGTTTTTCTTCTCAGGGTAGTCAGCTAGGAAACCCCGGTTTCATCTAGTTTAAACTGACGAAAAAATTGACGTGTAAAAGTATTAAAAAAAAATCTATTTGCAAAAAGAATATGATTTATCATTATTGTTTACCGTGGCTCTGGAATGCAAAGAGTAACTGAAGGAACAGAAGTGAATCGCTCGAAACAGAGAGCGTTGGAACAGAGGTGGGTTGCTTTACAGGCAGCAGAGCGGGTTGAGTTTTCTAATGATTTCCTATCTCAAAGAAAAGGGTTTATCTATGTCTGAATTCATACTGTCGCTGTTTTTACTTTTTGTTGGTGTTTCCCCAAAAATAACTAACTCAGCCAGAGGACCTATCCTATGGTGAATAGTTTACCTCTCTTTAATCAGGGGTTTTATAACATTAGACTTGGGTCAGAATTGGATGACAACAACCTAGTTGCGCTTGCATTTAGCAAATCAGTTCATTTTTTATTTTATTTTAGTTCTTTTTTTTTAGTTTTGGATTTATTACTATTATTTTCGTTTTAGTGCAGGTAATTATGGTTTTGGGATACTATAACAATATGTACGAGTTAAAGTTTTAATTTTTTTTATGTAGCATAGCATAGCATAGTGGACCTTATAATGTTCCCACTGTTGGGACTCAGACCTCCTCTCTAGGAGAGGGAATGGGCCTTAATGCACCACGCGGGCCCAGTGCGGGTTGTTGGATGTCACATGTCTTCGAATTTTTGGTTCTAGGACTTATCGGATTCCTCAAGAATTTTTTATTTATTCTAATTTATTTTTGATGTAATTTGATTAATCTGACATACTGTTTGTGATGTCTTGATATTTGAAATAAATTAATTTGAATTGAATTGAAATTATCAAAAATTGAGTTTGTTTTTTTTTGTTTGTGAGAGGTAATCTCTGAAAGTATTGGTCCGATAGCTAAAGTTTTGTCACCGATAGAAAGCGGCTTCATTCCTGAGTGACATAGGCAATATTTTATGTACGCGGGCGTAGCCGGGGGCTAATTCTAGTACTTATGTAATTTTATCTTAGTTACAAGTTCAAAGAATTTCGATAGCGAAATATTTGTTGGCAATTATGTAAAAACTACACTACTAAAAAAACTTTTCTTTGTTAACCCGAAGTGCTTGTATTGTGAGACTCAGCGTAATTGTTAGAAATGTGAAGGACATAAAATAAATCGTAGAATAAGTCCCGCTGCTAGGCTGGAGCAAGAAAGTATCGTGAGACTTTTACTGCCTAAATCTCCATTTTTTTTTATAGTATTTGTATTTGAATAATATTTATATATTTAAGTAATAATAGGTATATAAAAAAAATTGGGATACTGTATTAAAATACAATGATGCTGACAGTGAATAAGCCAAATTAAAATGGGGAGGGCTCCTGATACATAAAAACTTTTATTATCATTGTATTATGTCAAAAAAAGTATTTGTATAAAAAAACTTTGTGTTTATTATGTCATTAAAATCGAAATCAAATTATTTTCATTGTGTTTTCACAGCAAACAGTAATAAACCCATTTTAATGGTTGTAACCATTATGATATAATAAAAATATGTAAGTAATCCGTAAAAGTGAGTCCATTTGGGAGAGGACAACTTTATCGTGTGAGCAACATCCGGTGCGCATGCGCATAGTTCGTTGCACTTTATTGGCTTTAAACCACTTTCCGCATAGAAAGGGTTTTTTTTTGTCAATGACTGTAATGAATTTTTGTTAAGTAGCGATTATTATCCTTATTAGGCCGTCAAGTTAATTCATTTAAATAGATATTATTAAAAGGTTATATTATAGCCGATCTGTAGTAAACTATATAACACAAGTTTAACTTGCGTTGTAAGGTTTATGTAGTTTTAAATGCGTGTCTTAGTTTAGCAAGTGGGGCACGTTACCGACTGGGGCACGTATGGCTGGTTTACCCTACCTAATTTCAAAAAAAGAATAACTTACCATTAATATAAAGTTGAACATATAATTTCAAGTCACTTCAAAGCCACCCGTTTTAAAAACGACAATTTCATAGGTAAAGACCTGTTATGATCATAACAAAGAGTACCTACTTAGGTACCTACTCGTTGAAGGAAAGCGGTTCTTTGTTTTACGCGGTTATCAAATATTTGTATACGGTTCACAGAAATGATGAGATCACCATCCTTAGTCCACACATACAACCACAAAAGTTTGACAACACATATTTTACATAGCAATAGCGTGACTTTTAATAGAATTGCATCATTACCGTCTTAAGGCCCAAGCGCCCGAAAAGTGCCATAAAACAGTGACTTTCTGAAGCCTAATCCTCGGTAACGGCCAGGTTAATAGGTTTGAAAAAAAGAAATGTTTATTAAAGATTCATGAACAATATTATCAACATTAGATTTTTTCGTGCTATTAATACTTTTGTCTAAAAAAAATATTTAGCAATTTCGCAAGTTTTTGCAACTTTTCCCTACTCCTTCGAAACGGCTTGGACCTTTACAAACATTATTACACACACAAATTGGTGGTTACATATTCTACAAAGCGAATTTTGTAAATTGCTTATGTAAATCAATCAATATTTCGCAAAGAAAATGGATTTAAAGCGCCTTCCGGGCGCTGCTGGCCGCAAATTAATGCACAGATTTGCGTACTGCCGCCTAGGCGAGTGCGAGAGTTACGTCCACATAATTTCGGTCAGATGGTTCAAGGAATTATAAGCCTTAAAATATTTTATAGGGTAAAGTGAGGTGTATTGGTGATGTAAGTAATTTGGAGATATTTTTTTTTTAAACAGAATACCACACAGTTCCAAGTGCAGTGGTGGCCGAGTGGTAATGGCCCCGACTTACGAGTTGAAGGTCGCGGGTTCGATCGAACCCAACCAGGCGCATTACTTTGTGCAATTTATTTCATCACCTCTGCTCTCAAAACGGTGAAGGAAAACATTGTGACGAAACTGGCATGTCCTAGACCCAAAAATTCGAAGACATGTGACATTCACCAACCCGCACTGGGCACGCGTGGTGGATTACGGCCCATTCCATCTCCTAGAGAGGAGGCCTAAGTTCCAGCAGTGGGCAAGTTAAAACGGCTGATGATGATGACACAGTTCCAAGCAAGTACATTCATGAGACAGCGCTAGCGAGTTGTTACGAGCGTGAGAAGGATAAATGTCTTCATACTATTATGCTTAGGAAACTGTGTGGTATTGTGTTTAAAAAATATCACCAAATTACTGATATCACCAATATACCTCCCCTTACACATTATACATGTTGTAAAAGCCTATAGAACTTTTCAGGAATTTAAAATTTCATGACATTCGCATTTCGCGTTGTCCAAGGTTAGATTGGCAAAGTTACAACAAAGTAACGTAAAATAAGTTGAAGAAGATAAGAGAAGATCCTTTTCGGTTGCTACAACGTCAATAAATTGCAATCAATGACAATAAATTTTATTTTATTTTTTTAGAGTAAAAATTGTCTCATCATCATTATCATCATCATTTCAGCCGACAGACGTCCACTGCTGAACATAAGCCTCCCCCGAGCGTCGCCACAACGAACGATCATGTGCGTCCCGCATCCATCGGATTCCCGCTACCTTCACCAGGTCGTCAGTCCATCTTGTAGGAGGTCTTCCAACGCTGCGTTTTCCGGTACGCGGTCGCCACTCCAGAACCCTTCGGCCCCAACGGCCATCTGTTCTGCGAGCAATGTGCCCTGCCCATTGCCACTAAAGTTTGGCGATTCTTTGTGCTATGTCGGCAACCTTGGTTCTCCTGCGGATATCTTCATTTCTGATTCGATCACGCAAGGAAACTCCGAGCATAGCCCTTTCCATTGCTCTTTGGGTGACTTTAAGCCTTTTGATGAGGCCCATTGTGAGCGACCACGTTTCGGATCCATATGTCATCACTGGCAACACACACTGGTCATAGACTTTCGTCTTGAGACACTGTGGTATGTTGGATGAGAAGATACCGCGTAGCTTCCCGAACGCTGCCCAGCCGAGTCGGATTCGACGGTTGACCTTTTTCTCGAAATTAGATCTACCCAACTGGACTGTCTGCCCGAGGTAGACGTAATCGTCCACAACTTCGAGTATAGAGTCTCCGATCTTGATAGGAGTGGGTGCTAAATGGTTGTTTATCATGACTTTAGTTTTGTCCATGTTCATTTTAAGACCCACTCTTTCGGAAGCTCTACTGAGGTCATTGAGCATTG
This sequence comes from Mythimna ferrago, assembly GCA_910589285.2. NCBI lineage: Eukaryota > Metazoa > Arthropoda > Insecta > Lepidoptera > Noctuidae > Mythimna > Mythimna ferrago. The sequence goes on from OU342674.1 coordinate 30,977,558, forward strand.
TACTGAGCTCTTCAAAAAAAAATTGTCTATGGTCTAAAAAAAATAATTTGAAAATATTTGCTTACGAACCCGACTCGCCTTGGCCACTTCTATTTAATTGATTCCTGAAATAGGAAAAAAATCATAAACAATATTTTTTTTTAAGGTTTTCTTTTTTATTTGAGATAAACTAGTGCTTGATTGCGATCCCACCAGATAGTAAGTAGCGATGCAATCTGATCTGATCAAATCTTTTGTACAAATTAATTTTATCCTTACCTAAGAAGTTTTCGTGGGCTTGCGGTCGACGAGCATTGCATAGCTCGCCGTCGGAAAAAAACCTAAGAAGTCTTAAGAATTACCTACCAACCTGCAAAGGCATGTCAAATGTTTTGATTCCATAACCATTCTCATTTTGTTTTAGGCAAAAAAATTCATTGTTCGGCCTTTCAGTATTAGTCATTGAAAATTAAATAATGTATCTCGAAACAGTGACATAATTGGCGGCAAAGGTCGTCGGGTGTTTGACCTAGTATCTGCACCGGTCCGGAACACAGATCAAATTGTGCATTATGTGACTCATACTGTACCTACCTACTATTGCATCACAATCATTTATTTTGTTGAACAAGGTTTCAAAAGCGGGTTTCAATGAAATAGTTTGAAACATTTTTTTCTTATGTTCACCTAAAATATACGCCTTACCATACAAAATTATAAACTTGATTGGACAGTTTGTATGGAGAGGCTGAATTTTTTTTTTCGTTTCCTGAAAAAAAATTTTATGGTGGGTTGTTCAGTTTCGTCTACTGAGCAAGCCCTTAAAGTTTGTGGAGGGCTTTCCCTTACACCATCTATATAAAAAAATAAAAAAAAAATGCAATTTATCATTATAGATATTCAGCAATATGTTATTTATTTATTTTTAATTTTTTTAATTGTTGTTTGTTAAGGACCAGTGGTGGCCGAGTGGTAACGGTCCCTACTTAGGAGTTATAATGAAATGAGATTAAGTGAAAATGAACCCCCCCGGGATCCTGGAACACAAGGTAAAGAAGGTACAAACGATTAGGTTTTAGTCAGTAAAAGTCCCGTCCTCACGCTCCGTCCAAGGGTGGGAGATGTCATTAGAGGATTTCCAACCTAAAAAAAACCTCTGGGTGACTTGAAGTGCTGTTTTTTTTTTTCAGTTAGAAATCATCAAATGTCACTCATCCCACTCTGGGAGTATCAGACTTTTACTGACTAAACCCACTTGGGTTCCTTCAGTTGCCTTTTGTATTCTAGGGCCGCGGGAGTTCTTTCGAACAATCCTTCAATAGGTGCTTTGTCAAGTTATCAATTTCCGCTACCCCGGAAGTGATAATAATTTATCATAGCAACTAAACGTTTTAAAGATCTCGTAAATTATTTAGATTAAATTTTATCTCTCTGTCCATAAATGACGCAACGAAAATGAACTACAATGGCAGTGAATTGTTTGATAAGAATTTTTTACAATTTCCGTTTTTATTTTTTCGCTTACGTTGCGTTTATCAGGCTGCATAATAAAATACTTATATTATAGATATGTTTCTCAATGAGTTTATTGAAAACGTTCGTCATCGCTTCCGCTCTGTAGTATCTATGGTAAGTTATCGTAGCATATAGCATAATCAGCCTTTTGACGTTCCCACTGCTGGGACGCAGGTCTTCTCTCTAGGAGAGGGAATGGGCCGTAATCCTTCAAGCGGGCTCAGTGCGGGTTGATGGATATCACATGTCTTCGAATTTTTGGTTCTAGGACATGCCGGTTTCCTCACGATGTTTTGTGGTGATGAAATAAATTACATAAAGTAATGCGCCTGGCTGGGTTTGAACCCGTGACCTATACTCGTAAGTCGTGGCCACTACCTCTCGGTCACCACTGCTCTAAGTTATCTATCGAAATGAAACTCGGTCTTTTCCCAAATATCTTGGGGCCAGTATAACTAGATCTGTCAGAACTGCGGTTGGCAACTGTAGGAACACTGTCGATTAGTCAGTAAAACTCTGACAACTAAATGACTACACTTTATTATCCGTTTATCCACCCGTCAAAACTCTTTTTTTGAAAACGCGCTCTATGAAACTGAAAAGAAAAAAAAAAAACAAACTTCAAAGTCATTACAATCTTGGCGTTTTTTGCACACTTTAGGCGCATTTATTTTGGAACTCGCTAGGAAATTAAAACTATACAAGGTGTAAGGGACAACCCTCCACAAACTTTAAGGGCTTGCTCAGTAGACGAAACTGAACAACCTACCATAAAATTTTTTTTCAGGAAACGAAAAAAAAATCCGCCTCACGATACAAAATTATTGACTTGATTGGACAGTTTGTATGGAGAGGCTGAATCTTTTTTTCGTTTCCTGAAAACATTTTTTATGGTGGGATGTTCAGTTTCGTCTACTGAGCACGCCCTTAAAGTTTGTGGAGGGCTGTCCCTTACACCATTTATAGGGTACTTCCCGTCAACGCAGAATCCTGTTTGGCATGAAGCAAGGTTTCATAGCACAAGTAGGTATAGCAAAAAATCTGACTACCGGTAGTTACGTAACCAAAAATTAACTTTCTTTTTGCGATTCGGAAAAATCTTCGTAAATCGATTCGGTAATTAAATTGTTTTCATAGGTAAGTTTGTTAGAACCCTCCGTGCACGAGTCGGACTCGCACTTGCCCTGTTTTTTTATTATTTATAGGCTCACGTTTAACCACTATCTTACCTGCTGATAAGTGACAACGTGCTCCATTGTGTTTGCCTGGAAGTAACCTATTCACTCCAATCACTCCTCCTTCCTAGCACTCTCGTCTTAAAGACTCTGGTTGTAGCTACCAGGAAACACATACTCCAGCAGGGAATCCCAATGATACCGGCAGGGAATCCCACACCTTAGTTGTACGCACAATGAATGTGTTCCCAAACGACTACTGTTTTGAAGTGCATTAGATATCCGTCACCTACGGACGAAACGGAATGCTGACGGACATGACATAACAGGGATTTTAACCTGTTTATTTTACGTTCTGGAACGAGATATTCTCCTATCTGTGCCATTAGAGTGCGTTTCTGCCTATCATGGGCGAGGTAGTGTAGTGGTGCGAAGAAGAGTAGCAAACTTTGCTGTGCTAGGAAACACGCTCGAAGAAGCGCCAAACTTAAGTGGCATTGGGCAGGGCACATTGCTCGCAGAACGGATGGTCGATGGGGACGAAAGGTTCTGCAATGGCGACCGTGTGCCGGAAGACGCAACGTACGAAGGCCCCGACCGTGGACCGATGACCTAGTGGGACCGGTCGTTATGGCGACATTTGGGGGCTTGGGGGCTTTGTCCAATAGTGCACGTCTTTCTGCTGAAATGATGAGGAAACACGGTCCATCTCAAGTAGTGACCTGATGGTCCGCGTTTCCTAGCACAACACACACTTCTTTTTCATTTTTTTTACTTTTTTTTTATTTTGAAAGGTATACCTATTAGAAAAATAAAGAAACCATGTTGGTTTTTTATTAGTGGGAAATCATCTAATAACTTCTCTGATACTCTAGGGCGGTGTGGGAAGGCGTCTCAGACATTTACTGGCTAAAACCCACTCGTATGTTCTTTGTTTGCCTTGTGTCCCAGGATCACGGAGTTCCCTTTCTTTTAGGCTGCCCCTACGGTTTTGCTGACATGGGTATCAAATCTATTCCTCGCTACACATCCTTGCTCATCTTCAGTACAAACGTTCCCTTACTGCCATTACAAAGTAGACTTTATTTGCTATTAATTTATCAGAGGCGGCGTCATCATTATGTCTAGTCCACTGTCCGTTGACAATGTCCGAGGTTACTGACCCCTACGTCATTACACACACACACACACATACATACACAGAGCTACTCTATCTAACTTAATGACTGTGTAATATATTATTTATTTAAAATAGCAGTATTTTTTGCGCCATCCTGCATTTTATTCTGTTTACTATTTTTAGGGTTCCGTACCTCAAAAGGAAAAAACGGAACTCTTATAGGATCACTTTGTTTTCCGTCCGTCTGTCTGTCTGTCAAGACCCTTTATCTCGAGAACGCTTGGAGGTATCGAGTTCAAATTAAAACCATATACTCAGGTCTGCGGTCCCTCAAAGCTGTGAAAAAATCAAACTTCTAAGTCAACGAATAAAAAAGATACGGCCGTTTATGTCGCAAAAAAACGTATATTTTGATACTCTCAAAGATCGAAATTCATAGGGTAATTCCCGTTGACCCAGAATCCTGAAAAAAAATCCTGTAATTTGGCACAAAGCAAGGTCTTATAGCCCAAAAAAATCTGAAAACAATAAACTTATTGTTACATAATATTATGTGACAAAAAAAAAATGCAATTCGGAAAAATCTTCGAGACTCCATTCGGGAATTGTAGTTTTTAATTTGTAGTTTAACCCTCAGTGCGCGAGTCCGACTCGCACTTGCCCAGTTTAAGTTATTATTTATATGAAAACGGTAAAGCGGGCTTAGATTTGCATCGTGTAAGGAAATAAGTAATTATGTAATATATTACTTTTATGTCTAATATTTTTTTGTATTTTATGTCCAGTACAGGACCTAAGTATAGGTTTCCTATAGGCCAGTCTAAGGTTGTTTTGCGTGGTAATTGCTTGATATATTTCCTTAGAAAATAAGTTACAGAAGGTAATTATTATCGCAATTAGTAAAGCGTTCCTGGAAATCGATCGTGGTGATGAAACTCATGAATCCTAAGAATTCTACAGAATAATGAAAATAATATATAGGGTGACTGGTAATTAGTGTACGATACTTGAACACGTGATTGTGCTCATGATAACCAATAACTTTTACTATAGGAACAAACCTGAAATCGTGAAAAAAAATCAGCTGTTCAATACATTTATGTTTGCCTAATGTATTGAACTGCTGATATTTTTTTTCGCGATTTCGGCTTTGCTCCCATAATAAAAATTGTTTGTTATCATGAGCACAATCACGTGTATAAGTATCTTACACTAATTGCCAGTCACCCTATATAAGGCCCCAGTCCTCACATCACGTACACCGAAGGTTACCTTGACAACTGAGTTTGTTTCGGTGTTTCTTCTCAGGGTAGTCAGCTAGGAAACACCGGCCTCATCTAGCATTAATTGACGAAAAAAAAAAATTGACTTGTAATAAGTGTTTTTATAAAACCTACTTGCAAAATAAATATCATTTATCATTTATCATTAACGACACCCTCCCTAGATCCAATCGTTGTTTTATCTGTTCAGTTTCCTTAGTGAAAATTGCCCTTAGTCAAAAATATAAAGTCATCAGCCCTAATAACGTTGAAAGACAATCTCCACAGGCGGGGGTTCTTGGATGGTTCCGGTCTTCAGTGTTTGTGCATCGTCTCTCCGCAGACCATGTCCCACCTTCCATCCTGCATCACGTGCCCTGTTGCTTGCTCACGAAGGGACCTAATGACAGCATCAGCGGACGGCATTGCCGTGGCAGAATTCTGGGCTAGGCAAGGAATTTAACTATTTTAGCCATCGATACGCTAAGAAGAAGGTAACGTTCCCACTACTAAGCCTCAGGCCTACTCTCTAGGAGAGAGTAGGCCTGAGTCTTAGTCCACTACGCGGGCCCAGTGTGGGTCAATGAATGTCACTATATCATATCTTCGGTTCGGTTTAGTTTCGGTTCTTTATCATTTCTTCGTTACTTTGTTCATGCCAGATTCTTCATGATGTTTTTCTTCGACGTTTTGAGTGCAGTGGTGATGAAATAAATTACAATTCGTAAGTCGGGGCCGTTGCCACTGCTCATGAATGTTAGTCAACCTCTAATGTTACAAGATTTTCAAGACTACAATATGGACCACCGTAACAGAAGCAAAAAAAAAAAACTGCTTGAAAGGACAATCGTAACATCTTTTAGTTACAAGCCATATGGGCGTCACTTCAGCGAATATGGCCCCCAACACAATTGAAACCTAACTAGAATTCTATTTCGAAATGTAATGACTGGCTGTATTGCGATCGATATTTTGCAACGTTTTTTTTTTGTTGTTACGAAATCAGTTACGTAGTGTAGGTACAGTGTTTGTGTAGTGTGGTTATGAATCATGTGATTGAACTCAAAATCAAAATTATTTATTTCACACAGGCCTACGTAGGCACTTATCAAACGATAGAAGCTAGCGCACAGTTCCTATTGGTCGTTTCCTATGGAGAAAAAACCAAAAACCATGGTTGCTCTTAAAAAAAATGGTTAATTTAAAAAAAAAAGATTCTACAGTACTAGTACGTTAAGCTCTATGTTCTATATTTAAATTGGGAAGTAGAAGATCGAAAACTTTCATGCCATATAGCGAAAAAAAAGTTTATTAAAAGCAAATGTGTTCATTCAAGAACCTGTAGATACTTCTGAACACGTCTCGTATTGTTGGAGCATCCTCTCTCTGAAGCCTTGACCTGCTCTACTCTAGCTTAGACCTCGTTTCTCATGCCGATTCGCTACTATTTTTAATTTTTTTTTTTATATTTTAAAATGTAATGGATACAGAAACTACATACTACTTCCTAATATGAATTTCAAATGTTCACAGCACAACATCATCAAGGCATAAATTACCACAAAAGATCCGTTACTTATCTACAATCAGAATAATTATTCTAAAAGCAGCATCCAAAAATAATTCTCGTCAATCTGTCAACGATGAAATTTATCTCGTGGCAATCTATTATTACATGCTATTCTATTATATAAGCCTATTGTCGTGTAAAGTTGAAAGACTTCAACGGTCTAGCGCGTAAGACGCCGAGCAGTCTGTCATGGCGGTGTTACGTCAACGTCAAAAGGTCGTTGAACTGTATACTACATTTTTCTCTGGCGGGAAAACTGTTACAAGTAATGTCTGGCGTGTTATCAGATATTGTGGGTTAGTTTATCGTGGTTGGTGTGGGACTGAAAATTCGCTCTTAATGGCATAAGAATTTGACATTTTTAATTTAAATCCATTCAGGATACTATAATACAATTAACAATAAATATACAAGCGATTGCAGATATTGAAGTGTTCCTTAATCGATTTCCGAAGTTATTCATCAGATTTTCACCAAATCTAGTTGAGACCACCGGAGGGTAAAACTCTTCCGAAAAAAAAAACAATATAATATATTGTTTTTTTTTTTTCGAAGAGTTATGTTAACATATGACGAAGATATCGTTGAACAAGAGTAGCGTTCGTCGTCAGATCGTCGACTTACGAGTTGTAGGTCGCGGGTTCAAACCCAGCCAGGCGCATTACTTTGTGTAATTTATTTCATCACCACTGCTCTCAAAACGGTGAAGGAAAACATCGGCTTGTCCTATAATCAAAAATTCGTAGACATGTGACATTCGCCAACCTGCACTGGGCCCGCGTGGTGGATTACGGCCCGTACTCTCTTCTAGAGAGGAGGCCTGAGTCCCAGCAGTGGGGACATTAAAAAGCTATGGTTATGTGTGTTATGTTTATTTATTCTAATTATTTAATTACAACGGTTAAACAATTAATTACAGTAACTATACAAAAAAAAGGTAAAGTTATAAACAACATGTACATCAATCCCTCTAACAGTACTTCTGACATGCCAATAAAATCATCTTCCATTCATCAGCAAACAGATCGTTTGTTGGATAAGAATCCAAGAGATCATTTAGTGCGTGTTATGTTAGGTATTGAACAAAACATTTAGACGAGTTGAGAACCTCCTCCTTTTTTCATCATCATTATCATAATTTCAGCCGAAGGACGTCCACTGTCCACTGAGTGTTAGGCCTCCCCCAAGTGTCACCACAATAACAGCAGGGACCCAGCCGGGTCGAAGCCTACTGGGGCCAGGGTTATCCGAAAGGGCGCTCGAGCCCCGGTATGAAGGCTAGAAGGAACGGGGTGGGTCTTTTAGTCAGTAAGAGTCTGACACTATCTCCCGCTCCGCCCAAGAGCGGTGGATGTCATTGCATGATTTTTCCCACCATGTCACCACAATGAACGGTCCTGTGCATCTCGCAACCATCGGATTCCTGCAACCTTTACCAGGTCATCGGTCCACCTTGTAGGAGGCCTTCCAACGCTGCGTCTTTCGGAACGCTGTCGCCACTCCAGAATCCTTTGGCCCTGCCCATTGCCACTTAAGCACACCTCCTTTTTTGAAAGTTCGTTAATATCCACAGCGGCGTCGAGCAATGTTTGTCAACACAGACTTTGAATAGGAAACGAATAAGTGGAGAAACATGTTAGCATGGACAAACTTCTGAAGCTGTGTACTGTGGGTAAACGATGTCTAAACGAGGCGCATACCGACATAGTCTGTTAATTTCGCTGGCGGATTTTCAATGAACACAGTCTGTGCTAGTCTGTGTGTCAGCCTGTGCCATAATTATAGTAAAAATAATTGTACATTGTGAGGATTCCTGTCTCTGGAGCCCTCTAACCTACCGGTGGCTTGGACCCTGCTCCCGACACCGTCAGTCAAAGTCATATAATGATCCCACGTAAAAAGGTATATTTCTTGATAATTCAACACTCCCCCCTCCCTCCATCCAGAGCGGGAAAAGTCATATAATGATCCCACGTAAAAGGGAATCTTGATAATTCAACAAAAAATACAGTTTCGACAGTTATCAGCTCTTTAAATTACGGGTCGTTGATACAAACCTGAATTTTAGAAACAATATCATAGCGTTTAAATAAAGAGACTTGGCAGTCAGTTTTAATGTGCTTAATATTTAATCAAACTTATTATATTGCATTGATTTTCTTATGAATACTAGGAGGCAAAAAATATGGATGCGTACTAGACAAAGATTTGAGGTACAAGTACCACAGATAACTTTACACGCCTCAAGGAGTTGTCTACAACCGTAGGGGCCCAGTAGGGTTGAAGCCTACTGGGACCATGGGTGATGCAAAAGAGATCCCCGGAGCCCTGGAACAATGGCAAAGAAAGAACAGGAGAGGGTTTTTAGCCAGTAAAAGTGTGACACCATCTCCTGCTCCGTCCATGAGCGGGGGATGTCATTGGACGATTTTTCCCACCAAAAAAAAAGATAACTTTTACATGTCATTTTTAACGTTTTGAAATCTTCACAGGTTTATATTTGTTAATGGTGACACCAAATATGAACCTGATTCATATTGAGCTTATATGCTTATATTCCATTGAATTCTTCATGACTTTCCAGCAAAGAATTTGCTACTCCTCACATTTGTAACACAACTCTTCCTCCATTACCAATATAGCCAGAATGCCACCATTATGTGGTCATACAATGGGTACCTACACGTGTTGGTAATTAATTACATAATTACTGTTCGCACATTCTGTCGGTCATGTTTCTTGTATCGCTCGCTTGATGCGACGGACATTACCGCGACTCTGGTGGCACCCTGGATCCTATGTGGGTGTTGGAGGGATGACATGTATTGGCCGCTGTTATTTGGTATACAACACGCCATTTTAATTTTCACTTGACAGATGTCAAAAGTGTGTAATCTAACTTCAACTCTTAATTAATGGCCTTTGTGGAAGAGACACCACAATTTTGCCAATAACACTTGCGGACTGTTAATAAACCATCAAACGTTGGAGAGTATTTAGCGTGAATTAACAGTAAAAAATTATCTTTTCATTTTAATGAAAGTAGAAAATAAAAGAATTTCTTCGCAGATACAGACTGACAAGTGACAACTTTTATGACCACAGATTATGACCAGTACATGTCAGCAACTTGTAAGCAAAAGAGAAAATAAAAATAAATAAAAAGTTTATAATAAAAATTACAACTTAATTTTATTAATTTCAATGAATTTGCATAGTTTAAATATAAAACGTGTAAACACAAAAGGAAGAAGACATTTGAGGTTGGGTGCGGAATATGAGGAGGAATGATTTCATAAAAACAGAAGCGCAATTTAGGTCAGGAGAAAAATAAATGGTCAACGTTTCTTTCATCCAAAACGCATTCACAAAGAGAGTTATTCTTAGGTGCGTAATCTATGGATAACTTAAAATTCCTAACGTGACACTGTCAGAATAGTCGCAACCGACTTAATTGCCATGACAAAAAAAAAAATGTTTTTTAGGTAGAAGTGACAGCTTGGAAAAGTTTCAATGTAATAATAATAATAGGTTAGTTCTAGGCAAACGTGCTCCATCGACGATTACATCATCGCTTACCATCAGATGAAATAGTGGTTAAACGCTGAAAGGCTTTATCATTTATCTGTTGAGATCGGATATATGTACATTCAGGTTTAAGACAACAACCGGAATCACAGTACCAGAAATTTACACAGTAGTACCGCTAGCAAACATGTACTAACGAAACACTCGAGACAGTTAATAATTATGACTAAATAAATCGTTCAAATAACAAAATGAGTACATGGGTTCAAAACAAACGAGTCTTAATACTCGTACATATTAATAATACCTCTAACAGTCTATTGTTATAGAGTGAAACTTTAAACCAGCCACAGTAGCCAATGCGCGCCACCCACACTAAGTCAAGGGGTGCGTTCTTTAATGGCGACAGTCACTAATTGTTTCTTGTTGTAAGTAGTACAACGATACGGCGAGCCAACCAGACTCCCACGTCGAGCTGTGGCGCAAGGCATGCGAGATTATGTCTTTTTTTATAAATACTACTGAATATCATCCGACGATGGGTGATAAAAGTCTTTAAAACTCTTTAAAAACTGCACAAAATTCGGTTAGCAATTTTTTCTTTATTGCACACCTTAACTTATCACAGGAAAAACATTTATAAAAAATAAGTGTACAATAGGCGGCATTATTGCACAGGGCAATTTCTACCAGACAACCCTTTCGTGCAGTCCAACCTTTATTTTGAACTGAACGAAAGGAAAAGATTTGGGGAACAGGCGAATAGACAGACAAACAGACTGATGCGGTAGGAGACTTTATTGATAATAATACTAACGGTCCCGACAGACGTTGTCTGGTCCAAAAACTGGCTTTTCATCAGAAAAAAATTGAGGATCCAATTATAGCTCCATCCACCAGGTTCAATTGTATTTTCAAACCCTTTAGGGTCATACTCATATATGTACAACTCATGTATGTGTAACTCATGTATGTGTAACTCTTATACATCGTGTCTGTCTGCCCGCAATAAACTTAAAAATAGTGTAAGTGTATAAGACATGCATATTATAGCAGGGAAAAGACAAGAATTTCTAAGATTCCTAACACCCGAGCGAAGCTAGGGCGGATTCCTAGTTAAGTATATTTTTGAATGCAGAAATTGTTGGTAATCTTTACTATCAAAGAGTTATTAGTTTAGCAGCTTATGAGATTAGAAATTGGTATGTGTCTTAAATGTCATTCGTGATAAATTAAGTTTTTTTTTTTTTCAAATGATTCTCGCTATCGCTCTCTGCGCTAATCCGTGAAAGTATCTATTTATTAAAGTCAATATTACAACCTTTTTAAAACGATTTAATACTGCTAAATCGTTTGAAAAGGTTGTAAAGGTCTTCATATTTATTATTATTAAAAACTTTACTATTTCGCATTCGTTTTCTAAAAAAAACTGAAGAAGAAAACGTGGTGCGTTGGTCATAGCTACTTAATATAGGACAAGGCAGGAAGATTTTTCTGCGCTTATCTCGAAAGTATTCAATCTAGAATGCTCTTTGTCCGATTCGAAATTCGGTCCGATTTTAATCAGTTAAAATCAAACCAGACTAAATTAAATTAAATTAAAACCAATTAAATTATATATTATCAATTCAAATTAAATTAAATTCAGTAACAAATACAAAAAACAAAAAACAAAATCAAAATAAAATAATTTGTATAAGAAGGCGCGCGAAGGGTTAATAATAATTTAGCCAGATATTAGAAACCATCAATAGCACGCTAGTTTTTTTTAAATTAAATTTGAATTATTACTCAGTCTCTTATACCTTACACCACTCGGGCGTCAATGTCTGATGGTTGTCTGCATGTCCCGAGGTACATCATTAACGACCTCTGATCGCCACTCACCGGCTTTAGTCATAACACGCGCATTACCGTTACGAGCTAATAAGGTTATGGCCGTAACTGAGACTTGAGTTTCTTGTCACATTCCTTTTACTAAGGTGGTGGATACACCTTTATAGGGTGTTGGAAACCAGCCTATTAAGTGACCCACTTCAGGGTAAAAGCATCATGCGAAAGAGTTACTGTGGTCTTGAAACGCAAAGGGTAATTGGAGCTCGCCGTCCTCCGACCGTCCGGCAAACGTCGGACAGAGTCCAAGTCGTCAACGATGCGTAGTGTTCCACGCTCGCCTTTAGGGGTTGTCAGCAACCGTAGGGGCCCAGCAGGGTCGAAGTCTACTGGGACAATAGGTGATGGCGAAAAAGATCCCCGGGGCTGACACTATCAAACCCCACATAAAAAGGGCATTTGGAGGAGCACGGGTGGGGTTTAGTCTGCCATATTCTGACACTATCTCGTTCCACCCGGAGTGGGTGAAGTTATTTGATTGTTTCTACCTAAATAAAAAAGGATGATATAACATTAGGGATTACTCCTTTTGGGTACTGGAGCCCTAAGTATCCGCGGAATCAGATGTCCCAGTAGGATGCTTCTACAACCGTATTAGGCACTTACACGATAAATGATGATGATGATACCATCTAGCCGATTACAGCGACCGCATTCCTTGGCTCCTCATGGTGGTTATAAGCTCAGACGTGCTGCTCTGTTATGTGCTCTTATGTGACTTGCACATCCAACTTTGGCCGAAAAACTTTGAGCACAGAGCGGACATGTCAGAAGATCTTTAACGATATGGTAAATTATAGCTGTTGGTGGTCTAGCTTTGAGGTCATCGCGTTTTTAGTCTAATTCCAACCTCCTTTATTCTCAAAGGCCTGTACGTGCCGCTGCACACGATGTCTTCATTCAGGTCGATTTTGAGCTCGTGTCTCCCAAGTCACGGGGTCAATTTCTCATCTCTTCATGTGTATATTCTGAACATTCTTGAAGCGTAGAAACTGTCCACCATGATTTCGTTTTCCTTGCTGGAGTTCAGAATTGAAGATTCGCTTCACTAGCCTTTGTTTGAGCATCCTAGAGACTTGACACGATAAATAAATAGATATTGTACGTATGCTATTAACTATCAAGCTTTGGATCATCAGACCTTGATCATTTCTGCGCCCCTCCAGGGGTTGCGCACTGTGCCTAGGTACCGCTGGCACTGCCCTAGTTACGGTATTGGCCAAAACGTGTTAAGCTAGAACTGCAGTAGACCGATGCACACGTGGAGCACGCCTGATTTCAACATCGTGTGGCGTGGATCTAGTGTAGCTCTACAAGTCTAGTTTCCATATAAAATGTATGGAGTTCGACGCGCCCAGATCGGCGTACATGGCACACGTGTGCGCAGTGTACCTTTACATTTGATAATGATTTTGTATTATTTTAACCTAACTCAGATGAAGTTTTCACTTTTATCTTAAGCACACTTCATTTTTTCCCGGAAGCCAAGTTACGCCCACGCAACCGAAGTCACGGCCAAAAGATACTGATGTTAAAAGGTATTTAAATGTATAGTTCTAAAGAACATAGACTAAATTCTTTGCTAGAGAATGTCTAGCCGAGGTTTTATGATTTATGTTCTAGTCTGCGAGTGTACAACTTGTGAAGTTGCACCGTCTGAAGATTGAGCCAGAGCCGTAGCCTGGACTAATTTAGACGTGGGCAAAGGCCTCGCTGATGGCATACCAGCGAGGCCTTTTTCTACATATATAAAAGGAGAAACTGACTGACTGAAATATAAACGCATAGCCGAAACTATTGGGACTAAGAACCTGAAATTTTACATGAGGTTTCCTCTTATGTCGTAAGCAAGCACAAAGAGAGGATTTTCCAAAATTCTCCTAATGGGATGAAACGGGGTTCCAAAGTTTGTATGGAGAAACCTACTTCACGCGGGCGAAGCCGCTCTTTTATGAATTCGTAAACGAGATAGCGACTGTCGCAACCCATGTTTGACCACATCGTCGCTTACCATCAGGTGAAGTAGTGGTCCATCGCGAGCCAATCAATTATAAAAAGGCCCTCGTTCTTAAAGAGAAAGAGCGCCCTCTTCGCCCGCTCTTAGCTACGCTTCTGACTGAGCACCTCACGAGGTCAGCTATAAATCCGATTCAGATGGGTCGACAGCATTGCAGTATAAAATGAGAGAGGAAATTGAATCTGTAGACAGTTAGAATTAATTTCCTAAGTGTTTTTATTTTGAAGTTATTATTGTTGGGTTTCAATTTTAGGAATAAGATTATACTTTGTTACTTCGACTGACGAATTTGTTACGCTTGCTTTGGTAGACGCGGTGAAGAACGCGTTTTTTACTATTGGGTTCGCATTCTTTTTTTATTTATAAAACTGTTTCTTGATATATACACATCTCCCTAGCCTTTTCAAAACTAGTTTGCCGTCGGCTTTCAGTCTAAAAAGATATCACTGAATACCAATGTTTTACATGGAGCTTGTATAGACTGACGCTCAGATGGCCAGAGCGTGTGACTGTAATATGGTAATAACTGTCAAAGATTTTCGAATGGCAACCGAGACCAACAGCTTTACGTGCTTTTTTGTTTACCAAAGTGACTATATATGAACTAAAAAACTTAATATTGAGCATGGTTTTACTGTTTCACATACATATGGGTCATTCCATAAAAATAAGGCGATTTATGAACCTATTTTATCCCAATAAAAAAATAATTTCAATTAGATTGCCATTTGCTATTTATGGTAGATATTTAAATCTAATTAAGTGATTTTTAATTAGGTGACTGAATTTAGTATTTTACGAAAAATTCAAGGTTTTACAAATATAGGGGTCTAGGGCCTGTCGAGAAAGCTTATTGCCATATACATAGTTTAGAAATGTAGAAATTGATGAGAATGATGAAATACTGTAAGAAAACAATCATATAGATGAAAAAACAAATGTTAATACAATCACAATAAATCATAATAAATAAGTTTTTAATACATTATTTGATGTCTTTCAACATTTGACACAGCAATTGACTTCTTTAAGGCTATTTCTTGTTTAGTCAATTTTAGCTTCTTTTTTAGATGATGGCGTGTCTAAAAAAGAAAATTACTAATCAATTATATGCACAGTCCTATAACAAATGGCAAGGGACTGACGCCCTAGGGACCAACGATTTCAACAAAACAGTAAAAATACACCTATTTAATTCTTAATAGCTCTATGTCATTTTCTACAGAAACAGACTCAAAAATGAATTGTAATTATCAAAAGTTAAACCAATAAATATCATATTTTTTTAATAAAATTACTTACCTAGGGCCTGACACAGTGACTGGAAAACACGTGCACGCACTGAAGCCGCCGCGTATACAATGTAACTTCATGATACAAATAAAAGAAAAAAACTTGTCATTTTTTCCGTGGGTCATTTATTTAGCACGAAATTTTAAATTTTGTTAGCGGCTAGGGCCTGATGCTTAAAGTTGTGGACTTAGGATTTTTCAAATAATTTCACTAAAAAGTCAATAAAACTTTGATAATAGTTGAAAAATCATCAAATAAGTACTAAAATTTGGTGCATGGACATGGCTAGGGACTGACTTTTGTATCACGTAAGGAAGAATTTAAACTAAAATAAAATACTTTTTTGATATTTTTGCAAGCCTATATGAAGGAACACCATTATTCAACACCATCAACATTATTGTTAATGCAATTGATTTAATTATTTGAGCGAGAAGTTCTGAAGACATAGAGTTGCCCAATATTTATGGAATCACCCATATACATATATGTTAACTTTTGTAATCAGGGTATTCAGCAGGTCACCCAGGCGGGTTGAAGGGGCATAACAAGTAGTTAAATTATGCAACGGTTGGGCAACTAGCACCGTGAGGTACAGGCGGACACCCACAATCGGTCAGGAGCGAACAGTGAATATACAGTTTTGTTATTTTAATAATAACTAGCTTTTGTTCGCGTACATAAAATAAATTTGAAAAAAATCTAACACCCATTCGAAGCTGAGCCGGGTCGTTAGTAATAATATATACATATATGTAATATACTAGTTTTTTCCCGCGGGTTCACCCGCTTACCCAAAATAGCCTATGTCACTACGAATAAAGCAGCTGTCTATCGTTGTAAAAAAAGTTAATGTTTATGTTGAGCTTATACTTACTGAAGAATGACGAAGATGATTTTGTTTTCAATGATGATGATGATGATGACTTTTTTTTCTTTTTTTAGAAAACATGACTGTGTTATTTTATTACTTCTTTGATTTGTTCTATCAACCTGTGTGTTTTATGCGTAATCTCTGATTAGCAAATTGTGGTTATAGTAAAGGTTACAAGAGCTCAAATGTCAGTAGCAAATCAGGAAATAATTATGCGATTACATGAGTCTGATAAATATAATATACACAAGTCTAGATACGGATGTCGGCTATTGGTTTGATGTACTTAGTGTAAATACGAGTATTTGAATTAACAATTTGAAATAATACACAACAAAATTCAAATTCTTATACCTACATTTTCTATTTAATTTTCTTAATTCTTTTTTCAATTCTCTATAGTTACTTTTTTAAGGCCTTTTTAACATTAATGGCCAGTTTATAAATCAACCTTAAATACACAATGCTAAAGTCGATACCTACTGGATTTGGTGGAGGTGGTTTTTTTTGATGATAGGCTTGAGTTTGACCACCACACTTGATGTTTAACACCTGATGGTAAGCGATGATGTGGATCCAAATTATATTATTAAAAGTCTGATTATGCTATGCTATGCTAGTCAATCTCTCATTTTAGGCGCGGTATCGAGCGTCAGTCGTCCCCGGATTAGTCAGGCCCACAGAATATTGATATCAGAAAGAGTTTTTATATTTCTATTTATTTATTTATGTAGGTACACACAAATACTTAAAAGAAAAGAACAAATACAGATAGAAGAGTACAAAGATGCTGCTTATTTCAACGAAATTTCTTCCAGCAGACCTGCGACAGGAGAGTTAGGTGAGAATTGTAGACACTGTGTATACATAAGAGTAATTCATAAAAGCTCTATGGACAGGCATAAAGAAGTTGCACGCAATTGATCCTTCTTGTTGCGGCAAAGGCCTTCTCCAATTCCTTCCAGATATTCTCCCTGTTTCAAACCAGTCCTCGTAGTAAGCGTCTAGATTATCTCACCATGTCTTTCTAGGCCGGCCATAAAAATCTTTAAAATGTTAACATTGTATCAAAACATGGAAAAACATAAAGTTAAGAGTAATAGGACATCATGTACGTATCAATTGGTTACGAGACTATAAAACGTAAGTGCCATCAATTGCACGATACCGCAATAAATCCTCCGAGTTAAGTATTTATAAAATTGTTACTTTAAGTGATTTACAAAATATTAATGTTCCCGAATAAACTCATAAATTGAAATTAATTCCTGGACACTCTGATCTGTAACGGCACTAGAGAACCAATTTATTTTGACACTTGACAGCGGCGCTGCTTGTCAAGAAAAACGTCAAATTCTATGCGTTTTTTTCTCAGTTTCATTTTTCTCCGGGTGCCAAGTCATTCTGGTGCTTCGGTACATGTTAAGGCTTTGATAAATGTACCATTAACATTCCATAGGATGGGATGGGGCTATCTGTCATCTTATAGGATTAGGCGTTCGAATTTTAAGAGAGGTGTTTTACGAATAAAAAACTTACTTAATTGACGTTTTATCTAAGTGGCGTTAAACAAAAGGAAAGAAAGAATTACTTCTATAATAAACTTTTTTTTAAATATGTACGTACTGATGGCAGTGAACCTGATTCATAGGTTACGTTGAAAAACATAAGTAACTTAATTTATTTTTGAAATTTAATAATAAAAATCTTAGTAAAGCACAGTTTCTAGTATTCTGGTCACACTAACATATTTATAATATTTGAGTTTGAGACATCCACAGGACATGCGCCACCTGCTATGCTGGTCAGAAAAAATATACTTAGTTTGAGAGCATCGACACGAAAAGAAGAAGAAGAATATATATTTGAAAGTCTGACTCTCCCTCTCGTACCCAGAGCGCGAGGAGTTATTTGATGATTTTCCAGCCAAAAAATAATAATATTTTTTCATGATTTTTTTTAAACCGTGTTGAAATAGGAGAAGCTCATATAAGCTCACTGAACCATTTCTATACCGGAATGCTCGAAAGAGTTACAGTGGTCCTGAAACGCAAAAGGCAACTGTAGGAACACAGGTTGGTTTTAGTCAGTAAAAGTCTGACTCACGTTCTAGATCCATCCAGAGTGGGAGAAGTTACATGATGATTTCCCACCACAAACAAAAATAAAAGTATTTCGTAGATATAATTTAAACCATTTATTGGAATACAAATGGTTTGGTATGAGATTAGGATTGGATCCTACTAACATATAATAATAATAATAATTTATTTATTTAAAGACAACTTTTGGTCCACATTATATGTTAGTATCCCTTATTACCATGTTAGTTCAGACTTCAGACGCTCAATAATATTACACTGTTTTTGTATTCTTCCCATAAAATTACATAACTATTAAAATCCTAATAATTGACACTAAATTAACAGCCATAAAACAACAATTAAAATGTCAAAAAATTAAAACGGCAGGGAAACAACAAATAAAAATGTCAGTAAATTAAATGTCATGGAAAAAAATACATAGAACATAGCATACTACAATAATATATTTTTTAATATCTTTACAATAAATTAATTGTGGCATATTTATATTAATTGTATAACTATGAGGCTATAAAATAAAATATCTATGATTTGATCATTAATTACAGCTAACTTGTGAAGCAATTAAATAAACTTGTCAAAGTATGATTATAAACTACATATTTGTTTTGATCGCAACAGGGGTCCAGTTTAATATCAAACCGTAAATAAACTTTATTATATTGACAGGTGATGTTATAAAATTATGTTATTTTGATAACCTATTTTATTATTTTGGATGCGGGACGCACAGGAACGTTCGATGTGGCGACGCTTGGGGGAGGCCTATGTCCAACAGTGGACGTGTATCGGCTGAAATGATGATGATGATGATGATAACCTATTTAAAGCACGATAGTGTAGTGTGTGTAGTAAGAGAATTGTGATTGATTGAATTATTGTTATGTTATGTAAAATTAAACATTTGATTTTGTGGTTAAATTAGCTGAATTTTAATCGAAGTTACAGGCCAGAGATGTAACGGAAGTTCGGAACTATCGATTGATTTTGCACCTTCGATTCCGATTATCATCATCATCAGCCTTTTTGTTTAATGTTCCCGCTGCTGGGACTCAGGCTTTCTCTCTAGGAGAGGGAATGGGCCGTAATCCACCACGCGGGCCCAGTGCAGGTTGGTGAATGTCATATGACTTCAAATTTTTGGTTCTAAGACATGCGATTCCGATTATGGTGCCGATAAATTGAAATTTCGTATTTTGAATGTTAAAGATTCACTCTACATTTCAAGCATGATGCGCCAGTTATTAAGGCGTATAGTCCCTTAAACCATCTGACCGAAATTATGTGAACGCAACTCTCGCACTCGCCTAGGCGGCAGTACGCAAATCTGTGCTTTAATTTGCGGCCAGCAGCGCCCGGAAAGCGCTTTAAATCCATTTTCTCTGCGAGATATTGATTGATTTACATATGCAATGTTCACTTTGAAGAATATTTAACCACCAATTTTTATGTGTAAAAATGTTTCTAAAGGTCCAAGCCGTTTCGAAGGAGTAGGGAAAAGTTGCGAAATTGCTAAATTTTTTTTTTTGACAAAAGTATTACCTACGTTAGTTACTAACCCTTTAGTTGATAAGTTGTTACTAACCATTGGACCTATGTAGTCTTTTTTAAATAAATATTATTTATTTATTATTTATTTACTACTTATCAGTTTTTGATTAGATTTAGGTGTTTTATTTGACGCTTCTGCTGCCTTCGCCTTCATCTCCGATTTCGGTTTTCCTTTTCCGATTACTACAAACCAAATTTCAAAACTCCGATTCTGAATTCAGTTCCGATAAAAGTAGATATTTCCGTAACATCCCTACATAGTTATAAATTGCGTGGTCAGCAGTTGAAGTTGCAGTAGGCTGGCCATGTTAGGCGAAGGATCTAGACTACTCTGAGTGAAGACCTTGTATCCACAAGAGTTGCATTAGACACCAGCTCCAGGTAGGTGGCTCAAGGATCTTGAAAAAGCAACGGAGCAGGCTGGCAGGGACGGGGTGATGTGGCCGTACGTAGGTTTGGGGGAGGAATATGCCCAACTGTGGACTGTGATGGGCTGAGTTCATTGTTAAACCCCATGCCAGATACTGTTAAGTTATACGTTTGTTTTAGTTTTTAGAACCAAGTGCGAGTCTTCTTTTCAAGGATATTTCACAACGACTAAATAAACTTGTGAGCAGAGGTGGTCGAGTGGTAATGGCTCCGACTTACGAGTTGTAGGTCGCGGGTTCTAACCCTGCCAGGCGCATTACTTTGTGTAATTTATTTCATTACCACTGCTCTCAAAACGGTGAAGGAAAACATCGTGAGGAAAACGGCATGTCCTAGAACCAAAAATTCGAAGACAGGTGACCTTCATCAACCCGCGTGGTGGATTACGGCCCATCCCTCCCATCATTCCCTCTCCTAGAGAGGAGGCTGAGTCCCAGCAGTGGGAAAGGCTGATGATGATGATGAATTAAACTTTGCCTAAGCAGAGAGCTGGCTCATTCTTTGACTAAAGAATTAGTCCAGAAGACACTGATGTCCTGCCTGGCGATCATATTTAGTTTTTATATTAACGTACCCAACGTGTATTAGTAGAAATAGTTAATTAATGTTTATGTATTACCTACGATAAAAATAGTTGATATAAATCATTATTTTCGATTGAAAAGCAGGTTTAATATAATTTAGAAAACATGGTTCTAGAAAAAAGATGCGTAAACTAATTTAAGTTGTAAATGATTTTGATCGCGTAGGCGCATAATATGAATTCACGAATTCATAATAACTCTTAAATACAGGCTCTTCATTAAGAAAACTTTCTTTTATGAACATCATAATAATTTAAATATAAATCAACAGGTTTTATTATTTTATTACATTAATTGATTCGAGATTTAAAAAACCGGTCAAGTGCAAATCAGACTCGCACATCAAGAATTCCGTAGCACTGTAATTTAATTCTATTTTTTAAGAAAACACATTACGCTAAATTCTTCGGCTGCTAATGTAAGTTTGAAAAAAAAAAACACTCTTTAAATATCATCATCATCATCATCATCATTTCAGCCGATACTCGTCCACTGTTGGACATAGGCCTCCCCCAAGCGTCGCCACAACGAACGTTCCTGTGCGTCCCGCATCCATCCATCCGCATCTTTAAATATATATTGTTACGCTCAAAGATCGAAAATGCTCAGTGAGCGAATAGCATGTCAGCCACGACACGAATTTCGCTATTTGGTCTTTCTGTGATTGCCACAACGCGTCGTGCGCGTTTTCATTAGAGCCATAACACGAATTTCGCCATGTTGATGTTTTACTGTGACCACAACGCGTTGTGATCTATTTTTCCGCTCACTGAGCGTTTTCGATCTTTGAGCGTAACAAATATAATAATATTACAAATAAACGGATTTGAAATTTGTGCTGTGAGACCTTGCTTATTTGCCAAATTTCATGATTCTAGGTCAAAAGGAAGAACCGTAAGGTTTTGAATTCTTTGCAAATGTCAAAATATGCGGTATAAACGTCTGAATCTTTTGATTGCCTTAGATATTTGATTCACCCGAATATTTGATATTAATCTTAACTTTATAACTTCATTCGTTCCTGAGAAAAAGGGTCTTGAACTCTTAACAGACAAACGGACAACGAATTGGTGCGGACCCCTAAACATAAAAATATTGCTACTATTCAATTAAAAAGCCATCACCTTCAATACAAGTTGACATAATTTTATTATCTTGAAGCTTTTTTATAGTGACTTTAAATGGTGTTTTTACTATTTGAATTACTTTATTCAATTGACAATTTATAGCTTAATTGATTAGATTAGCTGTTATAGAGTAATTACAAGCAGTTATGTGACATGACATCAATTAGACATGCTCTAGAAACTTTGATTACTTAGCGGTTGTAAAAATGGACATAGATGACGCTATTAAAACGATCGAGTTTTGTACACGTGTAATAATTTTGCTTGCAAATTGATTTTGTCAGAGAATAAGTCTTTTTTTTGTTTTGTTATAAAGATTGAAGTTCTTCTATAAGATTTTTTTTTCTGATCAGGGTTTTGGTCTTTTTAGCCATCAGTTTTACATTGTATAAAATGATTTTTTTTTTATTAATCTGAATCTTTCTGTATTCCTACATCTAAACTAATATTACATATAATGAGAGATGGATTGGTTGGTTTCCACGCTGTGTCATAGCGTGGAACGTTGTGTTGTGTTACACATCACACACTGACTGATGCTGATAATAATTTACTTATGCATCGACTGTCCAGTTGCCCTTGCTCTAAGTCACGAAAAAAATAGGTTTTTTTTTCATAGGCTCGCGTTTCTCCACTATCTTACCAAATGGTAAGACGTTGATGTGGTCGAAGATGGATCATGTTAGCCTAGAATTAACTTAATCAGTCTTTATTTGTCTAGTCTTGACGAAGGCAAAAAAGGAACAGGAGTGAGTTTTTAATCAGTAAGTCTGACTTGCCCTCGCGCTCCACCCAAGGGCGGGAGATGTCATTGGATGATTTTCTCACCTAAAAAAAGTCCTGAACTAGTCAGAAATATAAGAATAAATATAAGATAGTCAATCAAATCTAATCCTTCAAACACACTTGTCTATTCTTTTACACATCGCAAAATAAATCGTGCAAAAACTAAAATGCAAGTTGCAATCTATTTGTGAGAAGTAAAAAAAGTCATTAACATACAAGTACCTACCTCATTTCTGCACAACGCCTTCGGTATATTAAGCGAGGTCAAAGATCCCCTGTAGGTACCTACTATGTACCTATAGGCAGGTACATCGCAGGTGTGAGACAGGACGTCGATGATTGTTACAAACAGGATTGTGCTCCATCAGTTGTAACTATGCCTATCGAACTTGGACAAGGAGTAAATATAACATGGAGGGATCACTTGTCCACAAAATACGAGATAATTTTTAAATACTCACCTTCACTCTTTTTTATCAAGGGATTCCTTGTATAAACTACAGAAAGCCTCTATTGCGATACTTATCCTCTTTTTGCTTCTATAATCTCAAAAATTTTAGTTTCGAACACAAAGCAGCCGATCTTTTAAAAAAGGAACATCACCAATAAGGTCAAACACTCGGGCTTTGAATTTTCGATTAAGTCTACTTGAATCTGTGTGGTTGCATTCAGATTATTTCTGCTATTATTTTGGCAGCGTGCCAACAGCTAACTGCTATTTGTGCCATTGATTAAGGAGTCGAATATCTGCTCTGGAGCATTAATGTGGAGTATATAAACCGTTTAGAACCCCGAGTAAAACGGCTTTATTAAGAGATTATCGTTTTTAATTAACAGTTTTAACTCTTGTGAAGCTTTAGAATCACTTTCATTGTTTTTACAGTTCTTTAATTGCAGCTGCTACAAAATATAGGACGCTGGATTTAACTGAAAAAAATCCTTCTCTTAAAAAGCATAACGAGTGGGATATTTTTTTTTATTTGATATAAACTAGTACCTGACCTGCGATCCCACCTGAGTGTAGAGGGTTAAGCAGTGATGCAATCGTTGATGTTGAGGTTCACTAGTTTATTAAGAGTCTACTAGTTTATAATAGTCTTGAAGACGCCTAAATTATAATCAGACGGGAAGACCACAGCAGGTAAATTGTTCCAGTCCTTCAATACGCGGTTTAAATGACGAGGCGAAACGCTTAATCCGGTCCAGAGATTTCAACAACGTAAGGGTGGACATTCGCCGCACGTCGGTTTGATGGTAGAAATGAAATGGCGGAATCAAGTCATGCAATTCCTGCACACACTCTCCAAAATGCAACCTGTAAAACACCGAAAGGCTGGTTACCCTACGCCTGTGCTCAAGGCTATTTCCTATAAAGTTGGCCGCATTAACTCTCCATTGGTTTACTACTCCATGATCGAATCCTCATCAAACCGGGGTGTTTTACGAGTGAGTAAAACGAGCTGAACAAGTTTCAATCCTGGGTTTGAGGCGAGCATTCTGTACGAAGGATGAATTATAATATGTGTTATTTGTGAACGATATAGTATTTACGAAGGTTACAGTCGTTATAGATACGCTGTCTTCGATATCGGAAAAGAGTCAAGCTAGAATTACATTAGACCGATGCACAGGTATAAAACGCCTGATTTGTATGTAGATCAAGTGTCGCTCTACAAATCTAGTTGCCATATAATGTATGGAGACCGACGCGCCCAGATCGGCGTGTGTATCACACGTGTGCGCACTGCGCAGTATAGTTCTTCTACCTTTGGTACTCAAACAGTTGGGCAGTACTTATACCTAGACAGTGTAAGACGGGACCTTGTAGCTTCTAAGCACTAAAAGAAGAAGTTTGATGTCCTGGCGGTGAAATAGCAGCCGAAGATTTTTAATGTGTAAAGACAATATTATAATTATTATTGATATTCATTGAATTTATTTTATCTCTTTCTAATTACGAGAGAGAAATAAAGACGGCCAGATCAAACTATATGAATGAAATATGAAGTCGCTGTACTGGTTTTAGCTTAACAATTAAAGGTCGATTCCGTCGGTTCATACAAGACAGATAAACAAGTAATAAATCAACCAAGCTCTTAAAATCTAGGCATCTAAACTTTTTCTGGGTTATCTTTTTGCACTTCAGACATTCAATGCTAATGCTGTCCGGTTTGCAAAAGAAACAAAAGAAAAAAGAATCGATTACGATCATGATTTGTCACAAACAATGAAATTATCTGGCAAAATTAAAACCAATCGAGCTATTATGTACCGCTACAGATAGCGTGCTAGCAATAAAATAGTCGACCTAAACTTATAACCGTTGTTGTACAATTATTTCGAGATTGATAGATTATAAGGTACTAGTTTTTTTTTTGCCCGCGGCTTTGCTCGCATTATTTAAATACTCGCAAATAGTATCACTTAAATTTTAAAGAATAGACTTACTTTAGAAAAATGATTTTCATTAAAAGCTTGTTAAAGAATTATCTAAATAGACTAAGTAGTTGATAAAATTCGCGTGTCCTAAAGGCTAGATTTTACCTCTGTCAGAGATTAAGCATTGCCATACAGCGTGGTAATGTCGCTAGTCTTTTGGTTACACTTCCAGTCAACAGCGATGAGAAGGAATTTTTTGACGATATATTTTAGCTAGCAGTTATTTATTGGCTTTAGTGTAATATAGTTGTAATGAGATAAGCGTTTATTTTATTATACTTAATTAAAATCCATCACTATCTACTAAAGTTTCTAATATTATTTTTCAATTATAATTGAAAAGGCACGTAGCGCAGAAATTCTGATGGTCGAAACTTAAAAAAATTATAATATAATTTTAAATATAGGTAATATAATTCCTGATAGTGTCAATACAAAATTTGATGAAGATCATTTCTGTGGTTTGGGCGTGAAAAGGTAACAAACAAAATTAGTTTTGCATAATATTAAAACTATAAAAAATGTAGCAAGCCATAAAGCATGGTCCAAAAAAACTGAGGACACTCATCTTCACTATAGAGCGAACCGTGAATGAAAAAAATATGTTTTTGCGCGCCTTTTTTTGTGAGAACCTGGCCATACAGGCCGCGTCGCACAGCAAGCAGCCCAGGGGTTCTAACCAGGGTGGTTATGGATTTAAAGTTTCGAATAATATTATAACGATTTTGGATACGGTTAAGCATAAGCATAAGCATAATTAGCCTTATAATGTTCCTACTGCTGGGACTGAGGCCTCCCCTCTAGGACAGTTATTGCCCTGTAATCCACCACTCGGGCACAGGGGGGGTTGGTGGATGACACATCTCTTCGAATTTTTGGTAACACTATTTCGGATTCGGTTGTGGATACGAAAATATCTCGAATTATCCGCTAGTTTTGGATAGAATTGGTTACGTATATTAGTAATAAAAAACAATAAAAGTTTTTTTTTTTGTATTGGATAGGCTCGCGTTTGACCACAATCTCACCTGATGGTAAGCGATGAGTTATTGAAAACAGAAGGACTTTTTTCAATAACTTTCACTTCTACTTTTAGTCTAAATTAGATATTATTAGCTTGGGCACAACAAACAAGAACCTGTCTAACCATAGGGCCTAGTGCGAGTTTGTTTTACGTTAACGCGATCGACACGTTTGTGACGTTCGGAGCTCCGAATGGCCCGCCTCAAGCTTTTAACCAATCAGCCGTCCTAGCCAATTTACCATCCTTTCGTTTCAATTTCTTTGTTTTCACGTCATCTCAACGCTCAGTCACGTGGTCAGAACAAAGAAATCGGAGGCGTTGCCGACTAGAGGCGTTTGACGCAAGAGAATCGAAACGAAATGGTCGTAACAAACGCGGTAAACGTTTCGATTGCGTTAAAAACAATTTGCACGTCAATAAGGCTCCGCCTTTATGCGAAACTTTAATACCGGTTATGGTTTCGATTACGGATACTTTTTAAATTCGGATATCCGATAGTTTCCATACTCTAAACCTTTGGTGATTAGTTCGCTACAAACGATTGTAGTACCTACGTATTGAACGCGAAAGTTGTTCATTTAGCCGGCTGACTGCTTTTTCATAGCTATATTGATTGATGCGAGGTTCTAGCAACCCGTTAGTTTGTGCCATCAGCTCTGTCACCAGAGAAAGGCGATGAAAGTGATTTTGTTATTAAATTATAATGCGCGAGAGTTGACAAAAGGTTATAAGTTGGTTTTATGATGCTGTCTTTGTAAAACATGTGTAAATTAATTTGTGTTAGGAAGAAAAAGCTTGTACAGGCTTTTTCTATTTTCTTGTTGATTGGTTTGAGCTTGACCGCTATCTCACCTGTACCTCTACCATGAGTTTAAAGCAATAGTATTTGTCGATACTCGATACCGACTACGTAAATATTTTGTATGGCAAATTTTTACAGCGCCTCTAGCGGTCACTTATGGAACCAAAATTTGCCATACAAAATATTTACGTAGTCGGTATCGAGTATCGATAAATACTATTGCTTTAAACTCATGGTAGAGGTACTGATGGAAAGCGACGATGCGCTCGACGATCGAGCGCGCTTACCGAGAAGTAACCTATTCACTCTTGACTTAAAGATTCCCGGGTTGTAGCCTTCAGGAAACACAGACTCTGGCAGGGAATACCACTCCTTAGCTGTACGCACAATGAATGTGTTCCCAAAACGTTTTGTGTGTATAGGTGGAATGTCCCCTATGTACCGGGGTGGCGCATCGCCCTAAGTTTGGTGGTCCGATGATGGAGCGGGCTAGGCGGAAATGTAAATCATATTTCTATTAAGTACTATAGAACCTGACACTGATCTATAAATTGCAAAAAACATAAGAAAATTTGAATTTTACAGGCTACACTTGAGCATTCGCTTTAAAAAATTACCAACTCTCAAGAAGACCCCTACTTACTCACCCAAAGTGATAATTTATTCTCTACAACGAAACTTAACACGGACAAGTATCTACTTACTAGTTTTTTAAGTCCCAATGTCATGTCAGCCAATGTTATTGTGTGTGCCACTTGCAGTGTCTGCAATGTGCTCAGCACATGTGTCAGATGTCAATGAAAAACACGTGTGTTGACGACCGGCGCAAGCGCAGTCAATTGTTTGCTTGGGGCAGGCTTTTGTTTCATTTAGTGCAATTTTTATGAATCGTATGTGTTGTTATTTTTAAGTTGATTTTTATGTAGGCGAGGGCTTGTGGACGTCGAGCAATGTATTATCATCATCATCCGTCCACTGCTGGACATAGGCCTCCCCCAAGTGTCGCCTTAATGAACGATCCATCGATCGATTATTATGTATAATTTTGTAAGTATATTTATTCATGAAACTGTAGTAAACTAATATTAATTTTGGTCACTAGATGGCGTTGTTAGATTACGTCACTTGTCTACATCTCGCTATGGTTTCGTTACAGAGCTTTCATAGGGTCTCAACCAAATTAAACGTTTTCGTTTTGGTTTTATTCAACTTGCTCGATGTCGGGTCGTCCGGTAACCGTCCGGAGACTGTTTCAGCGCGCTCCAAAGAGATGTCAACAAAACCATAGGAGTCCAGTAGGGCTGAAGCCTACTGAGACCATGGACTGGCTTCCGAAAAGAAACCCAGGGCCCTAGAATACTAGTCGTAGAAGGAACATAGGGGGTGGTTTTCGTCCGTAAAAGTCTGACACGCTCTTCCGCCCTGCCCTAGAGCGGGAGAAGTCATTTGGCTGATTTCCCAGCTTATAAAAAAAGTTGATAATTTAAAGTTCACATTAAATGATAAGAATTCATTTGATTGAGTGAATGGTGTTAGTCTTAACAAATAGTGCAGATTACACAGGGTCAGCTGACGGGGTCAACGCCCGTTCGCTACCTATTTTTTATTTTGTCTTTAAATAGCCATATCTATTACATTTGTGATGTTTTAATTAAAGTGATATGCGGTGACACGGAGATCTGGTCACTAGCGCATTTGAACAATGATCTTTCACACTCATTTTTTCTTTAGAGTTTTTTTTTCCGATGGGAAAAATCATCCTATGACAACCCCCGCTCTTGGGCGGAGCGGCAGATAGTGTCAGACTCTTACTGACTAAAAAACCCATCCCGTTCCTTCAAGCCTTCATACCGGGGCTCGAGCGCCCTTTCGGATAACCCTGGCCCCAGTAGGCTTCGACCCGGCTGGGCCCCTGCTGTTGCTGACAACTCCTTGAGGCGCGCGGGAACAGCGCGCACCGTCGACGACTTGGGCTTGGTCCGGACAGTTACCGGACGGACGGACAGCGAGCTACCCATTGCTTACTGTCCGCACGCCCGCGCCTATGGTGGCCGAAAATCGGGATCAGTATCCCGGCGCCGGCGGCGGCGGCGATAACGCCGTTGCCTGCTGCGTTCGGCCTCCTCCTTTGCGAGCATTACTGCTTCGCAGAAGTCGGCGACCGCCTGCCACTCCTCCTCGCTCCGGACCATGGCCTCAACCAAGGCCCGGCGCGAGAGTTTCTTTAGAGTTGATGCTTGGTGCATCTGGACCTTTGGACACGTATCCATGCACACGCATGGACGCATCGAGGCTGATACGTAAGCACACTCTTCGTGAGCGCATAGTTCATGTCGCTCAGAAAAATTTAGAAATGGCCGAAGCTAAGGTGATGCTGATGCTTAAGGATTCGGAGAAGAATAAATGTCTATCAAAAAATTTTGGAAATAAAATAAATCCTTGTACTTCTAACTGCATTCTATGTTTAATTGAAAAGTGCAGTTGAAACTTAGCTACACACATATTACTTTTATTATTGGTGGCAATACTGTTTACTTCCTACTTACTAACTAAAAAACTTTTTACTTGAGACCAGAAATAAAATATGTACATACTACATATTGCAAATAACTGTGTTACGAGTATTTTATTGTGTCTGTTTTATATTTGAAGTTGCTTTTGAAGCAGTTTGAAGCTTAGACGACCTAGTGCAAGTTTTATTATTGATAGATTTAACACGCTTGCCTTGAAGTAGGTAACCTATTAATTCTCGACTTAAATACCCTTTTAATGTAGATATTAGGAAACACAGATTCCGGCAGGAAATTGCACTCTTTAGCTCAGCTGTATCTACGCACTATGCATGTTGTGAGTTCCCATAAGGTTTTGTGTGTATCTATGGGTTGGATGTCCTTCATGTGTGACGATCGTATTTACGTTAACGTTGGCTTATGTCAAAAGATATAGTTATAAAAAATGGTTTTCCGTTATAGTCTCTAGACGGCGCTTATACAGTTTTAGTACAAATTGACGTTTACTCGCTAAACAATTCGTACAAAGGCCACTGTACAATGCGATCCAAATGAGAATAGGATCGTCCGCCATGTTGTGACGTCACGATTTACTGTCAAATCGAAGAAAGAAATTTTTAAACATTAATTAATTTACGAAATATTTAATTTATTTATGAACTGTGAACGAAAAAAGTTTAATTAAAATCCAGTTCTTCAATTTTGCCAAAATTTCTTCGATTTGACAGTACGACGTGACGTCAAAACATAGGACTCGGTCCTATTCTCATTTGGAACGCGTAGTACTGATTGGGTTCGTGTACGCGTCAGACACTTATTCTCGTCAACTGGTCTCGTTTTTTTTCTGGCTAAGATCAAAACTAAACGGTCAATTGTGTTTGGCAATATTTACGTGAATGACAATTTTTTTTTTCATTATTGATAGGCTCGCGTTTGACCACTACCTCACCTGATGGAAAGTAATGATGCCAATGACAATGTATTGGTAATTTGTTTAAAACGTTTCATTTTATTTTAAAAAGACAAAACTATGGTTAATTTTGTTAGTAAAATACTTTGTAGTTAGTAGTACAAAAGCAACAATAAAAAAAAAATTGAGTGGAATGGGTGTCTGCGGCAAGATGTGCAGAGAACGATAGCAAGGAGTAAACTACCTTAACCCTTACCTTTTTTTTATGGTGGGAAAAAATCAACCAATGACAACCCCCGCTCTTGGGCGGAGCGGGAGATAGTGTCTTACTGACTAAAAGACCCACCCCGTTCCTTCTAGCCTTCATACCGGGGCTCGAGGTCCCTTTCGGAAAACCCTGGCCCCAGTAGGCTTCGACCCGGCTGGGTCCTTGCTGTTGCTGACAACTCCTTGAGGCGCGCGGGAACAGTGCGCGCCGTCGACGACTTGGGCTTGGTCCGGACAGTTACCGGACGGCCCGATAGCGAGCTACCCATTGCTCACTGTCCGCAAGCCCGCGCCTACGCTGGCCGGAAATCGGGATCAGAATCCCAGCGGCGGAGGCGGCGGCGAGAACGCCGTTGCCTGATGCGTTCGGCCTCCTCCTTTGCGAGCATTACTGCTTTACAGAAGTCGGCGACCGCCTGCCACTCCTCCTCGCTCCGGACCATGGCCTCAACCAAGGCCCTGACCTTAACCTTTACCTTAACTACTAATAGATATAAGAATATATTTTTATGACCTGACCATTCTCTCCAAATAGTGCCTAGGGGAAGAAGAAAGTATGGATTCTCAATCACTGTTTCAATATGCTATTGCTACTTACCCGCGTTCTATGCATCAGTGATGCGAGTTTTTTGCAAATTTCCGACGCACTATAGAAACGGGGCATTTTCATCAGTTTCGTCATCAGGTCACATCATCGCTTACCATCAGGTGAGATAGAGGTCAAACGCGAGCCTATCCGTTACAAAAAAAAATCCTAAACCTAAAACAGATCCAAGTCAATGATTAATTTTTAGCTCGCCGTCCGACTGTCCGGTAACCGTCCGGACAAAGCCCAAGCCGTTAACGGCGCGTGCTGTTCCAAGCGCGCGTTTAAAGCCTGGGCCCAGCAGGTTCAAAGCCTACTGGAGCCAAGAGTCTGCTTCTGAAAGGAAGACTCGGCTCTGGTATGAAAGGCAACGAAGGGACATGAGTGGGTTTTTAGTCAGTAAAAGTCTGACACGCCCTCTCGCTCCACCCAAGGGCGGGGGATGTCATTAGATGATTTTCACACCTACAAAAAATTCTATGGTTTACTTTTGCATCAATTAGCGTTAATCACGTACTTGTTATCAATCTCAATTAATTGTTTCGAAGACCCTTAATCCTTATTGTTTTATGGACCTCCAACAGTCCAACCATTTATATCCTCATAAAAAACTTCTCAATAAAAACTATATTGACTATAAGTAATAGCACCAATTGACCTGCATCACTCAGTTTACGCCCCTCGGCCATATCACTTCGTTACAATTGACCCCTGGGTCAAATGACCCACAGTAAATAGACGACCGTTGATAAAAAAAAAAGTTTCTTAAAAGATATTGATAGCGGTATTATTATTGTATTATTACAGCTAGCCTATATTGTCCCACTGTTGGGCAAAGGCCTCTCTCCGTTCTTTCCAATGATCAGGGTTCCTTGCTTTCTCACTCCAATTCTCAAGGAAGCCATCCAGGTCCCGCCATAGATAGGGGTATTAAATTATAATTAAAGTTTGCTGGCATTGTATTTATAATGTGTTATGGTAATTAGTTTAGCTGCTAGTTATATTTTCGTCTCCGAATTAACTACATACTTCATTGGTTTCGTGGTTGCTTCATTGGTTTCCTGCCTTCAACTCCCGGGTCGGGCAAAAAGTGCTATTATCACTCTTAAGTTACACGTACGCACACTACAACTACGCACATACTCGAAAAAATACGCAATTACGCATTCGCCACATGATTCTTAAAAAGCATTACTGCGCGTCAAGATATTTCGGCCGTACTCCTACTTTATTTAATTTTTATTTATTTTTGTTTATTTAATATTCCACAACTATCACACAAACGGCGCGCCGTCTAGTCCCAAGCTAAGCACAGCTTGTGTTATGGGTATTAGACAACTGACAAACATACTTATATATTTCTAAATAAATACATATTATAGATAAATTACACCCAGACACAGAACAAATGATTATGCTCATCGCACAAACATTTGTCCTGGGTGGGAATCGAACCCACGACCTCCGGCATAGCAGTCAGGATCACTGACCACTAGACCAACAGGCCAGTCAACTTTAAACAACACGCATTTATAGAAATTGTGAAAGTGAGCCTTTCTTATTAAATACTGACTGGTAATCGACATTTAAGTATCAGCGTACTTTTTATTTTGAGATCAGCTCCAGTTTACTGTTAAAGTTTTTATAATAACTGTTATATAAAGCCGCAAAAGTTACGCAAATGAGGAAAACGGTTGTCATCTTGAGATCTTTAGGTCTGCAAGATGAATTATTGCCGCTATTGTTGAAGTAACTGTAGTTAATAGAAATCACATGAAAAATAATAAAGAAATAACTAATAGTTTTTAGATAATAATATAGTAATATTATGAGTCTCGCAAACGCAAACCTGGTTGCTCAAAATTAATGGGCCTCATCAGAAAGTTTAAAATAGGTAACCGAAACGGTAATGGTGAGGGCTGTGCTCGGGGGTTCCAATCCGTGATCGAATCTGGAATGATAATAACCACATTAAAACCTGTGTTGAGAATGAAGTTAACTGAGTAACCATGGAAGAATTTAACGTTGGAAAGAATCCTCAAACTTGACAGGCTGAAAATATCGAGCCGATAAACGGATGGGCAATGGAGTCGATAGATTCTGGAGCACAGTGAAAACACGCAGCGTTGGAAGGCAGCCCACAAGATGGAACGATGACCTGGTGAGGGTTGCGGGAATTCGATGGATACGAGACGCATAGGACAGGTCGTTGTGACGACGCTTCAGGATGGCCTATGTCCAACGGTGGACATCTTTCGGCTGAAACCTGATGATGATGAAGAACATCATCAATTCTTTTATTGCTGGATTCTCCAAAGAGTTCGATAGAGATGTTTCTGTGTATAGAAAACACACATTTCACTTGTTATGCCTGAAGTTAAATCCCCTGTGATACCAGACCAGTCTATTGTCATAAATTCAGATATCCAGACGACTGTTTACTGCTGAAAAATTGCCGAAGAAAGACCCGGTAAAATTTTCCTAGAATTTCCCGGAAATTGAATCCAGATTCTGATGATCCGTACGCACTGACGTTACGCTGACTAGAACAATTAGGCCGTTAAAGATAGAGACAGTACTTGGCAATGGTTACATCTCAATAGCACCAGATTACGTGGCTAGTAATTATAAACACAAGCGCATGTGACAATACTGTCTACTATAAAAACCTTGAAGATTTTCGGACAAGGGCACGCACTAGGCGCTGAAAACGCAGCGCTTACAACGCGCTTCTCAAGGGAACTTTGATGTTTTGCTCTAAGCTAATTTCAATTATTGTCATTTATCAACATTCTTGTATTGTAAACTTACCAGAGTTTTCACTGATGTGTTATTTCCTAACCTAAGACTGAAATATTTTATAATAATGCCTGCCTTAGTATTGAAAATATAACTCGGAAACGCTACTTTGTTGTAAGTAAGAGAAGTAAATTGCTAGGTTTTTAAACGACCTTCTTCACAAAGTTATCTGCAATTGTCCCCTGCATTTAATCTTTTTTTTAGATTCAATTGAAAGGATTGGAGTTCATTTCGACCACACAGACACGATGTGACAAAGCGACATTAATAATGCCGAATTTTCATTAAAAAAAGGTTGGATCACTTTCAGTACATTATCTAGGTATAACAACGGTTTGTTGGATCGTGTAGCAACTGTCTGCGGGAGTCTTTTGCCGCTGAGAACCCGGGCGTCTTTCTTGCCTAGTGCGTGACCAGGACATAGGTTCCGTTCACACCGAGTAGCCAGGTCGAGACGAAGGCAAGCACCGGACCGGAACGACACTCGATACGGTTGCCGATCGCGCCGTCATCGGGTTACAACCGACCACGATACTTCAACACCCCATCTCCAATCATCTAAGGAATTCCCACCCTTATAAGCTTGACCCTAGAGCTTATAGTTCTATAGTTAGTTGGTGTATTTAATGCTGTAATTTGCGAGATCGTGTTGGCGTCTCGCCAGAAGTATTTTGCCTAGATAATCTGGAGTGTGGTCAATAGTTGACAATGAATGCTTCGGTTACCGCTTCAGATTTGAGTACTAGATTTTTTTGTTGTTGTTCTGTTAAATAATCGGTTGATTGTTTCACGTTTGCTGGTCTTGATGTTATAAAACTTTAGACGATTATTATTGAGTCTAATGTGAGTAAAAGTGTGCTAAATCAAGTATGCTATAAATTAAACATATAATGCACTTATATATTTTTTTATTGACAGGCTCGCATTTGGCTACTATCTTATCTGCGATGATATAGTCGACAATGGATCACGCTAGGCAAAAAAACAATCTACCCAGGTTGTAGTTATCAAGAAACATAGAATCCAGCAGGGAACTCCAATCCTTCCTTAGGGAACTTTATGATACACTGACTGGTGCTGATATTATTTTATTTTGTCTTAGAACCAAGATTTCGAAGGTATGTATGTGATATACACCACTAGGTCCGTGTGAAGGATTACGGCTCATTCTCTCTCCTAGAGACCTGAGTCCCAGCAGTGGGAACATTGTATGTTTAATTATGTTATGCTATTTGCCGCCAATTCAGTAACTACACTGCACCATCTTTCACATTCCTCTCCACTTTCTTAGACAAAAACTATATATACTAGTGCTTGAGTGCGATCCCACCTGATGATAAGCAGTGATCCAATCATCGATGGAGAGGCGCACTAGTTTATTACGAGCCACCTAGTCTTGAAGACACCTAAATTATAATCGGTAAGGAAAACAGCAGCAGGCAAATTGTTCCATTCCTTCGATAGAAACGAATGAAAACGAAATGAATGAATGAGTCTTTGGATACTATAGATGAAGCGAGAAGGCGGCATGTCAGACTTTTGACTAAAATACATCAGTGTTCCTTCACTTGCCGTTTGCGTTCAAGGGCCTCAGTAAAACTGGATGCTTTTGAACGAATGACCCGTTTATTTGTTTATTTATTTATTTAATCTTCATGCAACACAAAGTACATAGGCGGACTTAATGCCTTAGGAATTCTCTGACAGTCAACCAGTTCTTTGATCTCTACCTATCCATCAGCACACAGTTACATTACAGGCAGTAAATATGGCTAACTAACAAAACAATTGACTAATTCTGTTTCACCAGAACTTTGTGTGTTTCCAGATACCAAATGAGTATTATATCTCTCGCAACCACTAAATTAGTTACTCCACTTCATTACCGCAACAGGATTGAAATGTTACAGATAACTTGATCCTTTATTATTAGCTTCTACCGATGAACTAGTTTCCCGCACTTTAGTTACTAAACCAATATGAATTGAGTCAACAGGCAGCAATATTTATTTAACGACTAGCTGTGCTCCGCGGTTTCGTCTGTTTCTTTGGTTAGTGCGTGCTCAGCTAATGTATGGCCGTGAAGACCCTTTCTAAAAATCCTCCATAAAAGTATATTTGAGTGACAATTCAGGAAACGCTCATACTAAGGGATGCTTAATGTATTACTGCTCCTTCTGCAAAGCAGTAATGCTAGCGAGAGAGAAGGCCGCAGACGTACGGAAATTGACATCATCACGCCCCAGCTTCCGCCACAGAAGCATTTCTCCCATTTCGCGGGAGTTCCTTGATGATCCTCATCGATAAAAATTTGAAGGTTCACATATACATTGTTTTATGTGTGCGTAAAGTGCCTGGAGTTATAGAAAGCTGCTTACATTTATTCAGAAACAATGTACACGTGAATCATTACATTCATCTAAGTTCAATCTGCCTTCGTGAAACAGAATGTGAAGTTTCGCTGCAAACTGGATCGCACTTCGCTTGAAGCGGTGTCTGGTAAACTTGGTGTGTATGACTGGTCAAGTATGCATGATGTTAGTTGGCTGCAAATTTGACGGTGAACTGGATCGTGTATGGCTGGCTTTATAGGTGTGGTACAATACACATTAAATGTAGAGTAACTCAAGACGTCTCGGTGTGGGCAGCCCCGATTCATCCCAAAGAACGACTAGATATCATTCTTGAGTTGTGGCTACTTGCTGATCGACTGGCCTGTTGGTCTAGTGTTTAGTGGCCCTGTGTATTATGGCGGAGGTCGTGGGTTCGATTCCCATTCAGGACAAATGTTTATGTGATGAGCATGATCATTTGTTCTGTGTCTGGGTGTAATTTATCTATAATATGTATGTATTTGGAAATATACAGGTAAATATGTTTATCAGTTATCTAGTACTCAAAACACAGGCGCTGCTTAGCTTGGGACTAGACGGCGTTGTGTTATACCTAGTTGTGGAATATCATTATTATTATTACTGACAATTTGGTCGTTTAATTTATAAACCCAAATCTCAAACTAGTGGTTCTTGTGAACACCACAATAGGTACCGTTTTATATAAATATAAGCCTGACAAAAGATAAGCGAAATTTTAGCAAAAAAGCTCTCATATTTAAGAATCTCATATCTCCATCAGTTCGTGACTGCAAAAACGATTAAAACATGTTTGTGCACGTGACATTTCAAACTTGTGGAAATCCAAAGAGAAAGGTTAATATGTCTACATTATTTCAGTGTAATGTACGTATGTACAGATGTAGTCACGACTTAGAAAAGATGTAGTTTGTATGAAGTTTCTAAGTATGTAAAGTGAAATTTATAAGATAAATGGTAGCATCATACGATGATACTGGCCACCCGCGTGGTGGTTGAAGAGTCATTTGTCACTTGAAAACCAATACAAACCATGAATCACATAAAATGTAAAACCTTATTACGAAGGTAATTAGGTCGAATTTTCACACAGCATCAGTTTTTGAACAGCACCAGCAATTGGTGTAGAGATCATAACAAACATTGTCTATTAAATGGAATTGAGGAGATCGAATTGAACTTTAAGAAATTTGATTCCATTAGTACTATATTTGTCTGTTCCAAATTAAATATTGTTATGAATGAGTCAATTTTGTTTGAGAAATATCTCAGAACTGCAAAAGAGAAGCTTGCACCATTATGTACCTATTATTCAAATTCAAGTTTCCTGATAGCTATGACCGGAGCTACTTACGTCAAGGGTGGGTTACTTCTAGGCAAGCACGCTCTTACATCAGCCACCGCATTGCTTTCCATCAGGTGAGATACTGGTCAAACGCGAGGCTATCAATAATAAAGTTTCTAATTGTAAGTATATTTTATATTTATTAGTTTATTATTTGGCTTTTTATTTATGTATTATAATTTTATTTGTTATTTATATTTACATTGTTTCTATAAGTTGTTGTACACTTTCAACCCGAAATCTTGTTCTTTTCGTTTCAGTCCATCCAAAGGTTGTCTGGTAGAAATTGCCCTGTGCAATAAGACCGCCTATTGTGCACTTATTTTTGTTAAATATTATTCTTTAGTAAGTTAAGGTGTGCAATAAAGATGTATAATAATAATAATAAAAAGGATTTATCTTTAAAAAAAAATTGCTAAAATTCATATCAATTTCAGGTTTCCTTCTTTGCCTTGCGCCACAAGACCCCGGGTTTTCCTTTCAAAAACCCGGCCCAGCAGGGTCGAAGCCTCTGGGGCCAACCCATGGCCCCTTACGGTTTTGCTGACATCTTGACGCGCGTGGAGCACTACGCGCCGTCAACGACTCAGGCTCGGTCCGGACGTTATCGAACGCCCAGACGGCGAGGTACCCATTGCTCGCCGTCCGCAAGAATTGACTATTTGGGTACAAAACAATTTTTATCATTCTAATAAAGCCCAAAAATATTTCCTTTTCATAGGAACACCAACTCTGGCTAGAAAACATTTTAATAGACAATTTTACGCGAACAGGGCTCTAAATTGTCACTCGAACTCTCTGGAACCGGTACTAAATCAGACCCAACGGTCCTGCAATGTTCAACTCTAAAATATTACCAGGAAACGAACGAAGCGAACTATAACCATTCATTCATTCGGTCAATTTAACCGTGAAAGTAATTTAAATCGATTTAAAATGGCCGTCGTATTTTTAATCAAAACTCCATCAATTACATTCGACCAACAATGTTTAACGATATTAATTAATTACTAACATTAATCAATGGGTATTCGAATGTGATTGATAAGCATGGCATTTATTAATTTTTGATATAGGATTAAGGAAACGTGGAGAGAAAGTTGGTAGTTAAAGTAATGAACTATTAGAAGGTTTTTGCTAATATAATTAATTGATATCGACTTTTTTGTAAGTACATATTTTGAAAGTATTTTAAGCTAGGATCAATTTTAAATTTATTAATTTTAAAACTAAGGTTGCCGACGGCAACGAAAAAGCCGATGAACTTGCACGGGCTGGGGCTCAAGGTCATCAGATAGGACCAGAACCCTTCTGTGGTATCTCAAAGAACCAGGCCATGTAGACCCTTAAGGGCAACTTATTTGGCGATTCAAAAAAGCACTGGTTGGTACAACCAGGTCTGCTACACGCCAAATCTCTCATAGAAGGCTACTCACAAAAACGAACTGCCGAGCTTCTTGAGCTTAGCAGGACGAACATCTGTGCGATAGCCCGCGCTTTAACCGGCCACTGCAAACTAAACAGGCACCAATTTCACATGAAACTGAGTGACACTGATGTTTGCCGGTACTGCAATCAGGAGAGGGAGACACCTATGCACCTTTTGTGTGAATGCGGGCCCCTTATCCACAAACGCAGTGTCCATCTGGGCCGACACATTATTCGCCCGGAGGAGATTAAAACTCTAAAAGCTAAGAGTATTCTAAATTTCTTGGAAGCCTCCGGGCTAAAAGAGTTACTCTAACAAGGTGGCGAGTCACAATAGATCTTTTAGGTCGCAGTGACTACATCCCCTACACTATGGGTGATGCATAGCCCGTTATCTTCTAAATAATAATAATAATAATAAAGCTTGCCGACATAGCACGAAGAATTGCCAAACTTAAGTGGCAATGAGCAGGGCACATTGCTCGCAGAATAGATGGCCGTTGGGGTCGAAAGGTTCTGGTGTGGCGACCGCGTACTAGAAGACGCAGCGTTGGAAGGCCTCCTACAAGGTGGACCGATGACTTGGTGAAGGTTGCAGGAAACCGATGGTTGCGAGAAGCGCGGGAACGTTCGTTGTGGCGACACTTGGGGGAGGCCTATGTCCAACAGTGGACGTTTATCGGCTGAAATGATGATGATCAATTTTAAATTACATTATAATAAATTACACTAGCTTTTTCTTTATTTTTTCTTTTACGTGGGAAGTCATCCAATGATTTAGTCTTTTGCTGACTAAAACCCACTATGTTTCTTCAGTTGCCCTTTACGAGGGACAAACTGTTTTGAACAATCCGCAGCCCTGACAGACATCCGTAGGGGCCCAACAGGCCGTAGGGGCCCAACGGGGTCGAAGCCTACTGGGGCCATGGATCTGCTTTTGAAAGGAAGATTCGGCCCCGGTACGATAGGCAACGAAGGAACATGAGTGGGTTTTTAGTCAGAAAAAGTCTAACACTATTTCCCGCTCCGCCCAAGAGCGTGGGTCGTCATTGGATAATTTTCCCACCTAAAAATAAGCTGTGGCAAACATCGGCCGTAAGAGAACCCCGGGGCCCTGGAATGAAGGCAAAGAAAGAACACAGGTGTGTGTTTTAGTAAGTAAAATTCTGACACGCCCTTTCGCTCCGTCCAAGAGAGGGAGGGGAGATGTCATTGGATGATTTTCCGCCTAAAAGAAAAACTAACCCGTCAATATTGCTGATAAATCTTTTTGAGGTGCGCGTGGATCACAACGTACCATCGACCCAAGTTTGGTCCTTACCGGACAGCGAGCTTCCCATTGCTCGCCGTCTGCAAGCCCGGGCGAGGAGGCGGAAATCACCTTGCGACTTCCGAGGGCTCGGGGCGTCTGAAGCTTTTTCTGACATTAATTAAATGCACCAAGACAGTTTCAGTGTCTTTTCCTTATTTGAGTTTTTCTTGTCAATCGATAAGGAAGTTCTGATCGGCTAGAAAAGCCTGATAAACTAACGCCTTGATCACACGTACCGAGTAAAAGGGCGAGACAGTAAAATGTTGCTCGGCCGTGACAGTGATGTAAGCGAGATGTAGAGATAAGCGCTCGGCCGAGCACTCGGCGCTTTGTTTATACGTACCGAGTATTCGGCCGAGAACACTGTCTCGCCCGTTTACTTGGTACGTGTGATCAAGGCATTAGCTCTGTTTTATTCCCTCATCTCTAGTTTAAATTCATTCAGTCTTCTTCTCTATTCGGAACAGAACCGACAGTAAATTTCGATTTCAAGCTTTTTCTTTCATCATCGTAATCACCCATCAGTCGAAACATGTCTACTGCTGGACATAGGTTTCTCCCAAGTGTCGCTACAATTACCGGTCCTGTGCGTCTCGCATCCATTGGGTTCCCGTTACCTCTCCTTTCAGCTTCATCGATCATCTGTTCTATGAGCAATGTGCCTTGTCCACCGCCACTTAAGTTTGGAAATTTTTCGGTGTGTATCCGTAACCTTGGTTATTCTGCAGATAAGTTTATTTCTGATGCGATCACGAAAGGAAACTCCAAGCATAGCCCTAGTCTCCATTGCTCCCACTCTTTTTTTTACTGTGAAGTGAGATTGTGGTCAATAATAATATGTGAATTAATAATAATAAATCGCAAAGCGTCCGATATTTTTTGTTTTCACTTTGCACACTTCTGTTTTACCGTAGCGGCCCTGCAGGGTCGAAGCCTACTGGGACCATGGGTTGTGCGAAAGTTAACCCCAGGGCTTGGGACAGGAGTGGGTTTTAGTCAGTGAAAGTCTGACATGCCCTCGCGCTCCGCCCAAAGACGGGAGAAGTCAGTAGATGATTTCTCCCCTAAAATAATACCCTTCTATTTTAATTTTAAACACTGAGTTTCTTTAACCCTAATAACGTAATAATAATACCCTCCCGCGCACGAGGGTTTAAAAAGAATGCCCAAAATCACATTTAGTAAAGGACATAAAAAAACCAGCTCAACTTTAACTTTTGGCCGTTATACTTCAATACTTAAATACTACTTCCTCTCGATTCTTATTCTTATTTGCCTGTAATTAATTTTAATTATCACTATTACAAAAACATTACGTGCGAAGTGATTCGGCTCTGATATGTATAAAATCAGTTATCGGCACCACGGGTGGTTACTCGAGAGCGTTCACTTTTCCTATGTGATGCAACACCTCTGCTGTTTGCTTTTTAGGCCTGTGTTGTACTGCTTCAGCGAACAAATTGCTATGTGAAACTATAAAGGACTGGATTTTGTGGCGGGGGTGCTTCATGCGCTTGGGTCGCGTCGTACAGACGTAGGTATAGCAAAATACAGAGTTGAAATGTGTTAGATAGAACAACGAAATCTTGAAGGTCTGTTTTTGATAAATTAATTATGTTTTTTAAAAAGTCATAGAACGAAAGTTGTTGTTTATAATTGATGTTTTATAGTTGATGTTAGTAATATATGTGGTAATATAGTCCTGCAAGGTGGTTAGTATTTTATAAATAAACCTGTATGGAACAGGAACAATTTGCCTGCTGCGGTCTTCCTGTCCAATTATAATTTAGATGTCTCCAAGGCTCTTGGGCGGAGCATCGTCGTGCCCTCGTGGGGGCGATCGGCGGTGGAGACCTCTCGCGCCGGGCCTTGGTTGAGGCCATGGTCCGGAGCGAGGAGGAGTGGCAGGCGGACGCCGACTTCTGCGAAGCAGTAATGCTCGCAAAGGGGGAGGCCAACCGCATTAGGCAACGGCGCTCTCGCTGCCGCCGGGATTCCGATCCTGATTTCCAGCCACCGTAGGCGTGGGCTTGCGGACAGTGAGCAATGGGTAGCTCGCTGTCCGACCGTCCGGTAACTGTCCGGACCAAGCCCAAGTCGTCGACGACGCGCACTGTTCCCGCGCTCTTCAAGGAGTTGTCAGCAACAGCAGGGGCCCAGCCGGGTCGAAGCCTACTGGGGCCAGGGTTATCCGATAAGGAACTCGAGCCTCGGTATGAAGGCTTGAAGGAACGGGGTAGGTTTTTTAGTCAGGAAGATTCTGACACTATCTCCCGCTCCGCCCAAGAGCGGGGGTTGTCATTGGATGATTTTCCCTACCATAAAAAAAAATGTCTCCAAGGCTAGAGTGAATAGGCTCGTAATAAACTAGTGTGCTTCACCGTCAACGAGTGAGTCAGTGCTTACTGTCAGGTGGGATCGCAGGCAAGAACTAGTTTATATCAATAAAAAAAAAAATAGTTATACATCAGGTAAATTACCTCACAACGTAGTTGAAAACCAGCTTCAGGCACTTATTGCCTGGTACGTGTACTGAAGTAGACCTATATGGCGCAGGCGTACAGCGCATTTTAGTAATCATTTTTAACAAGCTTTTATTAGCTTCACTTGTAACTAACTATTTATGTAAGAAAATCTTAGAATCTTAATTTGACCCACTTCCCGGTCTTCGATTAGGACAAAATTTTGCACACGCTCTGAGTTCTGATGACAATACAATACATGACTAGCTAAGAAACGTCATTACAAATCCAATATGGCGGCTTCCCCAAGATGACGGACTGGCTGTTTGAAATCCACCCC
Source organism: Mythimna ferrago (assembly GCA_910589285.2). NCBI lineage: Eukaryota > Metazoa > Arthropoda > Insecta > Lepidoptera > Noctuidae > Mythimna > Mythimna ferrago. The sequence continues at coordinate 31,020,962 of OU342674.1, forward strand.
CATGATATGGGTATTTTTTTTTCGATTGGAAAAATCATCTTATGACAACCCCCGCTCTTGGGCGGAGCGGGAGATAGTGTCAGACTCTTACTGACTAAAAAACCCATCCCGTTCCTTCAAGCCTTCATACCGGGGCTCGAGCGCCCTTTCCGATAACCCTGGCCCCAGTAGGCTTCGACCCGGCTGGTGCCCCTGCTGTTGCTGACAACTCCTTGAGGCGCGCGGGAACAGCGCGCGCCGTCGACGACTTGGGCTTGGTCCGGACAGTTAACGGACGGCCGGACAGCGAGCTACCCATTGCTCACTGTCCGCAAGCCCGCGCCTACGGTGGCTGGAAATCAGGATCGGAATCCCGGCGGCGGCGAGAGCGCCGTTGCCTGATGCGGTCGGCCTCCTCCTTAGCGAGCATTACTGCTGCACTCCTCCTCGCTCCGGACCATGGCCTCGACCAAGGCCCAGCGCGAGAGGTCTCCGCCGCCGATCACCCCCACGAGGGCACGGCGATGCTCCGCCCAAGTAGGGCACACCGCGATTTTGTGCTCCACCGTGTCCTCCGGGCGTTCCGCACAGTGGTGACACCCGGGCGTCACCCGCTTTAATTCGGAACAGGAACCTCCCGATGATATGGGTATCAAATGAAAGGGTTTGCTGTCAAGAATTCGAAAAAAAATAGTCACGTGACTCAAATCCAATATGGCGGACGTCCAAGATGGCAGATTGGCTTTTTGAAATGCACCATGATATGGGTATTAAATTTAGTGCGTGATAAAAGCGTGTTTTTTAGTGTTTTAAACTATTATATTATTATTTCATTATAGTCTTTTAGTATGTTTATTATTCTTTAATTGTGTGCCTATTTAATTCATTTGTGCAAAAATATTTTTGTTCTTGATTTTTTTTTTGAATCTCGTCAACAGCACAGAAAATGCTACGCTCTAGTGCTAGGACGAACACAGACGGAGAGTCGGTCTATCAATGTCAAATGGCTAGTATGAACTCGTGCACTTAGTTCTTTTTACAGAGGTCACACGTCAGCGGTGACCAAACCAGAGTTTGATGGCCTCGTATTGTATTGGAGCTCCAGTGCTACGTTAGGCCAGTCAAGATTATCTACCTTTGATACCATTAATGTTCATTTTTATATTGTTAAAGATTATTTGGAGGACAAAAAGTCTTGGTATTGTGCTGATCCAGTACACATTATAATTGTTGTAATTTTTTTCTTTAGAAGTTTTTTAATTATTTTTTTTACTTTGAAATCGGTGTTTTTTTTTTGTTACAATTTGACATTTTTTAAGACTTCGACATAAATATTTACCTTTTCATCAATTTTAACATACGACTGAAAGTTTAAGATCGTTATACGCTTACCCAAATGTCCTTTCTCTGGTATTGTTCGTCAGTCTGAAAATCAAGTTTGAAGTGTTTTATAAAAACAATTTGCAAAATACATATTCCACAAAATATCATTTATTGAGTTTTTGTGCAAACGGAATGTTTTTCAGCAGAAAATCAGGAAATAAAATCATTTCCCCCTTTTCATTTCCCATGTTATACTTTGGGGTCGGCGCATCACGTTTTTTCTTTCAATCTACTCTATCAACCGTCACGCTATCACTAACTCCCTTTTCTGTCACACCATTTATCTGTAGTCCACTACAAAATACAATTTCGGTGAAACGTCTCAGTACAGCTGTTCTCAATCGAGTTCACTTTATCTTTGTGTCGTTTCCTGGTATCGATTTATTTAGCTTTGATTACTGTCTGACGGCCTTTGTAAGTTTTTAGTGAAACCATGTTATTGGCAATCTGCAGGCCATTGTCATCTTAATAGGTATGTAAGATTCTCTGTATGTACCGGAGTCAAAGAACTGATAGTCTGATACACCTGGAGTAAAAAGGTTTGAAGATGTAGAACGTGTAAATGGTTTTACAATGCCTGTATCTGTTACAGTATTTAGAGTAACTATGGAGTTTCTTGCTGGTTCTTCTCCATTGGAAAGGGCCAATTGGAACCGTGCACTAGCTTCTGATGTTTTGTAAGTACCCATGTAGGCCTAAGTGATTTTTTTTTAATGATATAAACCAGTGTTTGACTGTGATCCCACCTGATGGTAAGCAGTGATGCAATCGTTGATGGTGAGGCGCTCTAGTATTATTATGAGCTTACGTACCTTGAAGATACCTAAATTATAATTGGAAAGGAAGACCGCAGCAGGCAAATTGTTCTAGTCCTTCGATGTACGCGGTATAAACGTCGAGGCGAAATGCTTAAATATTATGATTTTTTTGAAAAACGTGATAATTGTGTTTTTATACAGAATAGCTTTAGTCATTTTAATATTACACATATTATAATATTTTTTTCACTTGAGTCAGCTTTCTCGGCAAGCTGCGCTGTGGTATTTACTGAGTAGTATGTGATCAAATTGGATTGGATTTTGTGGTCAAATTTTTACCCTCATTTCACCAATCGCGCGTCTTTCAATGATCCCACATATTGACCAGTTGTGACTTGAAACATAAAATTACACTAATTTTAATCAATCAATCAATCACAATATCCATTAAGAATCAATTTACGTATACGGACTAAGCGTATCGCTTTCAGAAGTCAACTCATGGCCTTAGTAGGGCCAGTTTCAAGGCACTAACTCGTGGCCTGAGGCGCGCGTGGAACACTTTGGGCATCGACGACTCGGGCACAGTCCGTAAGGCAACAGGATGGCCAGATGGCGGGCTACCCATTGCGCAAGGCCACGTCTACGTGTCTGTACCATGGACTCAAGTTCTCGGTTACTTTCTGTAGTGTCTGTCCACTTTATACTCATTCTTTATACGCACAAAACGTTTAATCACATTAATTAAGCGTGCGGCTAAGGAATTCTCTGTCGGATTACGTACATAGTTACAACCTAGGGGTCTTTAAGTCAAGAGTAATGGTAATAAAAACTTTATGTTTTTCCGATCATGATGTGTTCAAAAGTCAAACGTTGGAGCAAGAAAGAGTATGGAGCTATATAACCATTAAAGCCCATCCCTTTAAGACCCAAGCGTCCGAAAAGTGCCATAAAATAGTGACTTTCTGAAGCCTACTCCTCGGTAACGGCCAGGTTAATAGGTTTGAAAAAAATATATGTTTATTATAGATTCATGAATAACATTATCAACATTTGATTTTTTCGTGCTATTAATACTTTTGTCTAAAAATATATTTAACAATTTCGGAACTTTTCCCTACTCCTTCGAAACGGCTTGGATCATTAGAAACATTTTAACACATAAAAATTGGTGGTTAAATATTCTTCAAAGTGAACATTGCATATGTAAATAAATCAATATTTCGAGAAGAAAATGGATTAAAAGGTCAGCCGCGCGCTTTCCGGGTGCTGTTGGCCGGGCCTAGGCGGATGCTAGAGGTGTGTCCACATAATTTTGGCCAGATGGTTCAAGGGACTATAAGCCTTAACAGTTCAGTTTAGGTCGTGGATCGCGTTAAGAGCTCGTGGGAGGGCTCTGGTTCTCGGTTACTTTCTGACTACTTTTAACAGACTAATTCTTTATACATATATCTGGCGAGTATATCTATAGCATTGCCTCGTTCAGTGTGGCACAGTATTGGTTGAGCAAGCCGGCCTGCCCCATTTCACATGAGCGCCGCTAACGTGATAAATGCTGTGCGCACGACCGTCAAAGCTTCAATATTCCTATCAGTTTTACTATTGAGATGGAAATGCTGTTGAAGTTAATGTTCTGCTTCTGTAATTTCTGCTTAGAACAGGGAATAAGTACCTATGCATGAAAAATATGCAAATTGGAGAAATAATAAATTACAATAATGCCAAATATCAATGGAACGAAGTATGACAATCATATCTAAAATGGGTGCATAAAAAACTAACATCTTAATTCAAAAGATAACAGACATATTGATCAGTAAAAGTAGAGGTCGGCAGGCCACATAATGTGAGACAACCAGGAAAAGTGGAGCCATTTAGTGACAGATTGGTTAGTATTAATATGTCACTAAATGGCTCCACTTTTCAGGGACGGGAAACAGAGTAAGGGAAAACAACCGATGTAGAAATAACAAATTACAATACTGCTAAATATCAATGGAACGAAGTATGACAGTCGTCTCTAAAATGGGTGCCTAGGAAACTAATATCTTAAAACAAAATATAACAGACATATTGACCAGCAAAAGTAGAGGTGGGCAGGCCACATGATGTGAGACTACCAGGAAAAGTGGAGCCATTTAGTGACAGATTGGTACTACAGGGACGGGAAACAGAGTAGGGGAAAACAACTGAAGAGGACGTCGATCATGTCATGCAGTTTTATATAGATAGTAACTAGCTATCCCCCGCGGTTCTACCCACGTCTTTGGCTACTGCTCTATTCCTGTGGGTCCTACTTATAAGTACGACTATTATTTTTTTGCTCTAAGGTGGAACGAGAGGGTGTGTCAGACTTTTACTGACTAAAACTACACCAACGTCTTTCAGTTGCCCTTTGCATTCTAGTACTAATATTTTCCTTTTAAGAAATTCCCCGCGGCCATAGCGGGCATCGGCCATGCTGTGTCTGTACGGTTTTGTTGATATACAAGAACGAGTATGTATTATAGCCATTCCTAATCTTCAGTGCACTGTACCGACGAAAATTTTCTCGAAGAGGCTGCTACATAACTATAGTTCAAGGTATAGCTGTTAATATTAACCGTAATAAGTTGATCTCCTTTAGAGGCATCTAACTGCGCAACAATGACTCATTTTAATTAATATTAAGTAGAGCATCTGAAACCAACTGCCAAATAATAATTAAAACATTTCCCAGTAACGTTAAATTAATCTTTTTCTTCTAAGTAAATCATGACTCTATCTTTCAACAGAGACTAAAATATAATTATTATCATCTATTGTAACGCTTACCTTACAAGATCGCTTGTGATAGGACTTTTTGTAACAACACAAAAACGACCTTTACCAATGACAAAAACTATTACACTGTCATGCTATCAAAACTGTTAGCACATCATACATTGCTGTTTCACTGCTCATTGTTAAGTAAGCTCTGTAGTAAAGGGAGCAATGGATGTGTTTGAAGTGAGTATATAAGTGAGGCCGTGTACAAACGGACGTTTTTTGCTTCCCCGTCACCGTCTACCAGCGGTCTAGTCTCTCAAAGTCAATGACAGGCCTACTTTCTCAGACGATTCGCGTCATATAATCTTTTGGCCGTTACAGTAACTGGACAATCGGATTGTTATTACTCGAATAGATACTACAATTATTTGCTACCTCAATTTTGCCTGTAGGTTAATTGTTTTAAGAGAACTGCTCCAGTTTCGCACGTGTAGCGAACCTTACAAGCAACTTACTAACCCAAATAAATAGGTACAGAAGACAATCTCATGTTTATACTTCAATTTTTATACCTACGCTCGGTGGACGCACACTAATGAGCGTTTGAGCCGGAATTGTTCGACGAGTGATCCGAGACGCGACCGAGACATCGTGTCCGTGAGCGGTGTCTATGTGTGCGTTGCTCAAGCGCGCTTTGTATGTAGATTGACTTCTGTACCTATATATTATGTGGTACTAATCTGAAAAATTCTATTAACGAGTATAGGGGAGCGGCGGTGTAGGGGGGTAGAGTAATAATAATAGACCTACCACAGACGATTAGTAGACCAAACAGCCATAACTACATATTACTATCAAGTTTGGCAGATCGTCTAAACTAATATCATAAAAAAAGAGAAAAGATTCGATTTAACTCAAAAACTATCCGACCGATTTTAAAAATTCATTCAACAATAGAAAGCTACTTCTTTGCTGAGTGACATAGGCAATATTACATTTTCAAAAAAATTTAGATCCCTACCTAAATTGGAACAATATACAGGGTGGCCCAGAGAGAAGTGCACTTTTGATTTTGCGCGCATTCTTAAACAACAAAATGGCGGCGCGAGTTATGTCAGTGCAAAGCGCGGACTTTATAATTTTTGTCACCATGAGTTGTTACACTGGAGAGCAACGCGCGTTTTGTATCTGCGCATTTTATGAGAATGCTTGATCTTATGTGATTGTTCGATGGCTCTACAGTGCTTAATTTAAATTGCAGCTCATCAGTGAGTGTAGAAGCACTAATTTAATTATGTAATGGATTGAATGATTCGAAAGGACAAGATCGACGCAAAAAATGCAGCCTCGTGGTCGTCAAAGAGTATCACGGACCGACGAAAACATTCAGCGAGTTCGTGAATTTGTACGCGCAAATGTAGGAGCGCAAAGTTCATCAACTTTGGGATTGTCTAGATCGACATTGCAGCGAATTTTACGGCTTGATTTGAAATAATATCCTTATAAGATATAGTTGGTACAGGAACTAAAGGCATCAGACTTCGAACGAGATTGAGATTTGCAAATGAAATGCGCAAGTATCCACAAAAAATAATTTTAGGCAGGGGTGACATCTCTTGACCACCAAAAAGCCCCGATCTCACTCCAGCAGTTTTCTTTTTCGGGGTTACCTTAAGAGCAGAGTACACTCTGATAATCCAACAACTCTGCAGCAATCGAAGTTGAATATTCGGTAAGAAATGGAATCCAGTTCGAGAATAAGTCTAACGAAAGTTTTCCAAAATTTTGATACCAGATTGGAAGAATTTTGTAACCGCCAAGAAAATCACTTGGACGATATAATTTTTAAAAAGTAAATTTTAAAATAAATTTCATTTAATTTTCTTTAGATTGTAATAAATAAAGATCTTCAAAATTTAACAAATATTTTTTCCTTGAATTTTCAAAAGTGCATTTCTTTCTGGGCCACCCTGTATAAACCCAACGTGTCAAAATATTGCTTAAGGTACTTATAAAAGTCATTAAAATAAAAAAAAGACGTGTGGCACTCGGGGACTGCCGCGGTAAAGCTATTGCATAGCATTGCATTTATTTATTTTATTTATGCAGTATTTTGTTTCCTTTGTTTTTTTTTCTTTGATATTAATTGAAGTTACACTTTCACACATTGAATTGAATTTTGATTGATTGTTCACTCATTTGTTTTCTTATCGGTCACCACGCTCAAAAAACAAATGAGTGGGGGGTGTTAGGTTATTTTCGTTACGGAATTTCTAGATTCGGTCTCCACGCTCAAGGCCCGCGATAGAAGCTATGCAATAGCTTAAAAATAAAAATTCCACCCGAGCGAAGCCGGGGCGGGCAGCTAGTCTTTTATAAACTCAGTTATTTCATAGTCGGAACATGATAAGCTGTTATCTTTTGGGATGTGTAGGTCAGATATTAGTCAATCCATTTAAAATATGTATTGGTAAACCGCATCAGGTTAGGCTGGAAGGTTCCTCCAACATGGGTACGGGCTACCTAGGCTGATTCATTGCAGCTTGCTCTACCACTAGTGCAACGTTGTGAATTGTGGCGAAGCGGGAGATAGTGTCAGACTTTTACGGACTAAAAAACCCACCCCGTTCCTTCTTAGCCGCTCATACCGGGGTCAGACCTTCCTTTCAGAAACTGGTTCAATCAAGGCCCCAGTAGCCTTCGGGCCTGCTAAATACTCCAGCTTAAGCTTTTTTTTAAGTTGGGAAATCCATCCAATGATTGAGGTGGGAAATCATTTAATGACTTCTCCCGCTCTAAGGAGAGAGGGAGAGAGGAGGTAGGCGCCTTTTTTGGTCTCGTACAGGTTTTTTATTATGATATGAATTTTTCCTGCATCATGGGTGCACATGCACGAAACATCCAGACCCGAATCCACTATCTGTAGGCCATACAATTTGTTCCGTGCGGGAATCAAACTCGCAACACGTTGTGTAGTAGCCCATCGGTCAATCAGTGCACCAACTGTGCTGTCAATCAATATTCTTTTGTTTTCTTTTACAAGCTTTGTGCACAGACAACAGAATGAGAAAGAGTTTCTCTTTGAATTCGCAAAAACTGACAGAATTATGATCAAACTAGCTGTTACTAGCAGCTTTGCCCGCGTGACAGTAGAAAATTATCCCAAAAAACATACTCCCGGGATAAAAGGATAAAAAGTATACTTAAAGGTAGTCCAGGACCATACCATACCATCCCGTGATGAGCTCGTTAGTAGTCCTAAGTTGAGTTATACGAATACTGACAAATGCTTCCGCTGACTGGACAGGTTCACTCAAATCTTTGTGGTTCTTTCCTCAAAAGACCATCTCAGACTATCTGCATGGTTCTCATATGATTTGACCATTACATGTTTGTTGTATGGACTTTAAAAGACACTTTGACCCCTGAGTTTGTTTCGGTGTTTCTTCTCAGGGTAGTAGGCTAGGAAAACCGGCCTCATCTAGTTTAACCTGACATAAAAATTTAAAAAAATAAATATCATTTATCATTTACCAAGTTTCATTGAAATTCATTCGGTAGTTTTTCTGTGAAAGAGTAACAAACATCCATACATACTTACAACAGCTTAATATTAAAAACACGAAAGTTTGTATAACTTTCGTGTTTTTAATATTAAGCTGGAACTAAATTAGAGCGACGCACACGTGTAACACGTCTTTTCTTTTTTTTTTATGGTGGGAAAAAATCATCCAATGACTAACCCCGCTCTTGAGCGGAGCGGGAGATAGTGTCAGACTCTTACTGACTGAAAGACCCACCCCGTGCCTTCTAGCCTTCATACCGGGGCTCGAGTTCTCTTTCGGATAACCCTGGCCCCAGTAGGCTTCGACCCGGCTGGGTCCCTGCTCTTGCTGACTTGACTTGGGCTTGGTCCGGACAATTACCGGACGGCCGGACAGCGAGCTACCCATTGCTCACTGTCCGCAAGCCCGCGCCTACGGTGGATCGGAATCCCGGCGGTGGCGGCGAGAGCGCCGTAGCCTGGTGTGGTCGGCCTCCTCCTTTGCGAGCATTACTGCCTTTCAGAAGTCGGCGATCGCCTGCCACTCCTCCACGTGTAACACGTCTGATTAGTACGTGGAACGACGTTGCGTGGCGTTACGTGGCGTCGCACGGATCTAGTGTTGCTCTACAAGTCTAGTTCCATATAAAATGTATGGAGACCGACGCGCACAAATCGGCGTGTGTGGTGCACGTGTACGCCGCAGTGTCCTTAATAAACATCTATACATACAAACTTTCGTATTTTTAATATTAGTAAGATACGGGTACATATGTACAACTTCCATTATTCGGCTATCACAATGGGGTTATATAAAGCTTGTTACACATGTTCGTAATGAATCAACCTGGTTTCGATAAAGCTTTCACTGTTCGCTTTATCTGCTTGGATTATTGAGCCATTGTTTCACTGGAATAGACATGTAGGTATTATTAATTTCTGCCTCGGGTATGTAACTGACTTTTAGTCTTTCGATGTGTCCTACACGATATGTTTTTTATCGTAACCTACTTCCTATTAAAACAAGATCAATCTTAAAATCATGAAAGGCGGGGTCGCGGCAGACCAAGAAGATGGCTGGACGATTTAGATGTCTTCCTTAGCAATTGGCACGAAGTGGTTGAGAGCCGGGAATAATGGAAGGAATAGATAGAGGCCTCGTCTTACGAGTTGCAGGTATCGTCGCCGTCGTAAGTTTCCAAAACGGATCTTGAGCGCTCGGCGTCAGAGTGGGGATCGCTTTGCGCATTCCATACATTAGCGAGCCAATCGTCTTCGTTGTTAGATATATGCAGCAACGCAGGGAACGAATTAGGAGTGACGTCTATGACGCGATGGCGCGGCGAGCTAATCACTGACACTCCCCGCCCCCGCGTCTCACTTCGCACCATTATAGAGACCGAATATTTGATTTCTGCGCAACCGCTCAAGATCCGTGATGGCAACTGTACTTTGTGTAATTTATTTCATCACGACTACTCTCAAAACTATGAAGGAAAACATCTTGAAGAAACCGACTGATCCTACAAACAAAAAAATCAAAATCATGATTGCGACATCCACCAACCCGCAGCTTGCGTAGTGGATTACGACCGATTCACTCTCCTAGATATAAATTTCTAGATGTACATACCTACATATACAAGGTGCAGTTTTAAAACTGCACAATATTTCAGGAGGTTGTAATAAAACTCATAAATAATCATGTAAAAAAACGATACCTGGTCAATAATCAGTAATACTTGTTATTTATTTTTTTAATTACACTAAACTAAATCGATTGATCGATGGCCGCGGGGGTGTGGCTAGAGTGTGGCGTGCGGGATGATGATTGGATGATACATTATTTATGAAACTATCGTTGCGAGTTAGTGTGTGTGAAAACGCCCTTTATTGTTCCGTGTTTGTGTGTGTGAAAAAAAGCGCGGTTATAAAAAAAAAAAAAATTACCTACTTATTATATTATTGATTCGGGTCGAGAATCACTAACATAATTACCTCCTGAAATATTTTGCAGCTTCAAAACGACACCTTGTATATATATGTTTGTTATTGGTGTTATTGGCCTCAAAGGTGCACACGAGTAGAAAATGTCTGTATTAGGAAAAAGAGGGATTTTTTCCACATTTACGTGGGCGGAGCTGTTGGCAAAAGTAACTTCATAGTACGTACTTCAATATATCCATCTCTCTGACGTGAAGATGCCTTTGTTGACGAATCTTCTTCTTCTTCTTTGCCTCTTCCCACGTTAGGTGGGGTCGGCTCTCCTTATCCTTCTGCGCCAGAACAATCTGTCCTGGGTTGTCGGGTCAGGCAGTTGGGACTTCCTAATTAGATTGGCCATACTAGTCCACCAGGTCAAGGGCGGCCGTCCTCTTCCTTTCTTGCCTTCTGGGATTGCCATGGCCTTCTGGACCACATGCTCGCTGTCTCTTCGCATGACGTGGCCGTACAGTCTTAGGCGTGTTTCGGTGAGTTTTTTCCTGGACTGGAGTGACTTTGAAGCTACCTCGGACATATTCGTTTCGAATTTTGTCCAGTCTAGTCACTCCGCCCGACCACCTGAGCATCTTCATTTCGGCCCCGTGTAACTTCTGAGCATTTGTTTGCTTCACTGTCCAGCATTCGGCCCCGTACAGCATCACTGGTCTTACTGCTGTCTTGTACACTTTTCCTTTAGTGCGTATGGGCATGCGCGGGTCACAAAGAACTCCAGTGAGTGTGCGCCATTTTTGCCAAGCGACATTTATCCTGCGGGATACATCTGTCTCGGCATTTGCGTCTCGCGTTACTATTGAGCCCAGGTATCTGAATTGGTCGACCTTTGGTACTTGCGTGCCATCTGGGTAGTATATGTTGGCGTTGATTGCTGTGTTACCGAATCTACATTCTAGATGTTCGGTTTTAGATCTGCTTACTCGAAGTCCGGAGTTTTTCAAAACATTGATCCACTCGTTTAGTGAGACTTGCAGTTTTTCGGCAGATTCAGCTACCAGCGCAACATCATTGGCATACAGGAGATTCCAGGGTAGAGGCTGTTGGATATTCTTTGTAACATAGTCAATAACTATATTAACCCTTTGTGTGTCCGGAACGTGGATCCACACGAGACACAATAACTTTTTAATTGTGTCTCTAATTACGGAAAGTTAATTTGAATTTATTACCACTAAAAACAATAAAGAAGTTACAATGATCTTCCGCCTATCATTTTTAGGGTTCCGTACCTCACAGGAAAAAACGGAACCTTTATAGGATCACTTTGTTGTCCGTCCGTCTGTCTGTCAGTCAAGACCCCTTATCTCGAGAACGCGTGGAGGTATCGAGCTGAAATTAAAATCATATACTCAGGTTTGTCATCCCTTCAAGCTGTGAAAAAACCAAACTTCTAAATTACCGAATAAAAAAGATATGGCCGTTTATGTCGCAAAAAAACATATATTTTGATACTCTTAAAGATCGAAATTCATAGGGTACTTCCCGTTGACCCAGAATCCTGAAATTTGGCACAAAGCAAGGTCTTATAGCACAGGTTTTAGCAAAAATTTTCAATTCGGAAAAATCTTCGAGTCTCCATTCGGGAATTGTAGTTTGCACGGAACCCTCAGTGCGCGAGTCCGACTGGCACTTGCTCAGTTTTTTTTTTAATTGTTGATATCAACACGACAATAGATCGCACTTGCCTAGAAGTAACGTTTTCAGTTTTGACTTAAAGATCCCCAGGTTGCAGCTATCAGGAAACACAGACTCGGACAAGGAATTCATTTGGTAAGATAGTGGTCAAACGCGAGCCTATCAAGTAAATACACATATTTGAATAATGGTGCCTAAATAAATACGAATAAACAAGACGAAATGGACGATAAAACGATGTTTTCATAGTATCTTCCCCTTTTGTTATTGGTGTGGTTTATTTACGAGGAGCATTCGTCAACAAAGGTTTTCTCAGTCCCTTGCTGTTTAAATTTCATCTGACTAGTATTTAGCAAATCAGGTGACTCATATTATGTCTTCAAAAGTATTGATAATTATTATCAATTTATCCATCAGAAAGGGGAAAGATGCAAGATATCAAAGACAAATATTCCGAGCTCGTGGATTTTATCTCTCATCTCATTGGCATGATCATCATTCCATTCGAAAGGAGTCTACCGCAGACATCGGTTATAGACATCCGCCAAGCGTTGACACATTGAATACTACTTGCAGCCTGACATGAGTCCCTCTTTGAGGAGTGGGTACAGAGTCACACGGCGTTCTCACTTTTTGCCTGACGTAATAGATCCCCACGGGACATCATTGTTTCGGAAGCTTCCTGTTAAGGGTTCGTCTGGAAGAGCCGCCAACGGTGCCTGACAGGGCCATTGCCAGCCAGGTCTTGTTCTACTTTAGGGGCCACGGGTAGTGTGGAAGTGAACCCCGGGACCCTGGAACGAAGGCAAAGAAGGAACAGGAGTGGGTTTTAGTCAGTGAAAGTCTGACACACCCTCCCGCTCCGCCCAAGAGCGGGAAATGTCATTAGATGATTTCCCATCTAAAAAAAAATATCCACTTTGTGTAATCAAAGTAAACTAAATGAAAATAAACTCTCAATCTTAAATGCTACGTAATAGGTAAGTAGGTGACCTACTGCTGATTACTGCCTGGTCAGTATAGATAAATTCATATCTTTAATTAATTTAAAATACTATTTTCCGCTGGAATATTGAGGAAGTTGAATGATTATCTTTGAGATAATATGAATTTGTTTGTTTCGAAATATAGTCATGCAAATGCATGTTACTAAAAAAGTTATAAGTATACATATGGACGGGTGGAGAGAGAGAGGGAGGCCAAAGAAAAGATGGATGGATTGCGTGAAGAGCGTTATGAAAGAAGTGATAGCATGACGAGTGACAGGGTAGAATGGAAGAAAAATACGTGTTGCGCCGACCCCAAATAAGATGGGACAAGGGCAGGAAGAAGAGTTTGTTTCGCGATTTATGGGCTTTATGTATGGAGTACCTAAATATTTTTGTTTATTGTAATTTGCATGCCCTTAAATAAATAAAAAACATCTATGTATTAATCAACCATATTTGCAAACGAATAAATGATTTATAATTAGTTGGTGGAAAACCTTGCTTTTTAACATTGCAGTGCTTTTGTTTAAAGCAATTTTGTATGATTTAAATGTCGGATTTCCCGTTTTCGTGTTAAATTGACACAATAATTATTTAATCATGAGAGTCTACAAGAAATATAGTTTATTAGTGTGTTCAAATATTTTTTCGGTTCACAACGTTGTAGGATGATTTCAAAAGCGCCGCTGATGAGTCTACTGGGCCTAAGAACGTGAAAATTTGCACAACGCTTCCTTTTGTGATGTGGTCGAGCACCAAAAAGGGGTTTTTGGATATTTAACCATTAAGGGGGTAAAAAGGAGAATTTCGTTTGTATAGAAATTTTATCTCTTTTGCCAATATTTAGCACAAATAGTAAACAAAGTAAATAATTAAGGATGTCATTACTTTTTTGTTTTTTAATTATATTTATCCCAATAGAACTATTTAGAGGGTTTTAAAGATTGTATGGGGATTATTTTTTCTAGGGTTAATATAATTGGAACTTGTGATAAATTGTAGTCAAAATGAATAATAAAGACTTTGATTATTAGTTTTTCAAAACTACCATTAAAATACGGTTTAAGAGATGTTTTAAGGAAAACATTTTCGCGAACGAAGTCACAGGCAAAGTATTAGTCGTTCATATAACTCTTGTTTATAATATACTTATAATAATATGTATATACTTATGAGATTACTTTCCGTTTATTTGTAACAAGTGACCTCATTTTGATAACACTACAGGTGGTTGACCTCCTTTGCTTCAAGTGCTGATAACTAACAACATAGGGCAATAAAATCACGTTATATAAAATTTATGTAAATAATAAACTGTATAAAATAAAAATATATCCAGCGGGTCATGGCCAACATCTGCTATAAAATCATTTATTTTACGATGACTCATAGGTAACTCTGTTGTCTTTTCTTTATTAACACGCATAAATATTAGCTTCACCTGTATGTTTGTTACCAAAGCCTTTGAGCTCGATTTTGGATTACTTTGGGCGATCAGATTTTCTTCAAACTTTGCCCACCCATCAAAGACTGACGACAATACAATAATCCGTTTTTTTTTTAGTGAAAAATAAAAATATGTATAGTTTAAAAAAACTAAAAAAAACACGCTTTCATAGCATATCAAACTAAAAAGTGTAAAATAATTTTCAATATAGGTAGAAAATAATAATAATGAACGAAAAATATTAATATCATTGTGAAAAAAGCGTGGGGCGCTTTATATTGAAAATTATTTTATAGTCTGGTACGAAATCATGATATTGCAGTACAGAGATTGTTGGAATATAACAAAAACAAATCCATCCTGCTTCTACACTATGGTCTTTCTCTTTCTAAACCATAAATATTGTATTTAATTGGTCTAAGCCCCTCGTCAGCACTTGTTGAAATCCCTAGTATGGTTACAGTTACTGTATTCCACTTGCCTTGCTTAGGAGCACACGTCTCACGTGATGTTACTGAAATACACCTTCCCAATATAAAGAAAAGGATAATAAACAGTTATAATTGAAATCCTTAAAATGAAGTTTCTCTTTGGTGATCTATTAACCCCCAACAGAGATCACTATCTTCTCTATGCAATTGTTGTCGTTACCTTCTTCTGCATATTATATTAGTTTTAGCTAACGTCTCTAGTATTTATATGTAAAGAATCTATGTACAACGTTTCATAATTGTCTCATGAAAAATCTTAAAGTTACAAGCTTATTATGTCAGCAAGAGCACATGGTCACCGGGCCATCCAGGCGACTGAGGGGTTATTTTGCACTTGTATCTAGCTGTTTGTTGGCGCCTAATGCTCGCTATTACCTGCCGTGACCTATGTTGTACTTAGTAACCTTACAACTTGTACTTTACTGTGTAGTAGTCTTACAACTTGTGACCTTTTTGTTGTACTTAGTAACCTTACAACTTGTACTTTACTGTGTAGTAGTCTTACAACTTGTGATCTTTTTAAATATTTTTGGGAGAAAATATAGATGGTGTAAAAACTATTGGAATCCA
Source organism: Mythimna ferrago (assembly GCA_910589285.2). Classification (NCBI taxonomy): domain Eukaryota; kingdom Metazoa; phylum Arthropoda; class Insecta; order Lepidoptera; family Noctuidae; genus Mythimna; species Mythimna ferrago. The sequence continues at coordinate 31,036,504 of OU342674.1, forward strand.
TTGAGTTTCTGATTCTGAACAAATTATAATTATTAACTATAAACTAAAAATAATGTTGTAATAAAAGGCAAAGTCAATCACTGACTCATTAAAGTCTTTGTTAACGTTAAATTTTAGGACGTCAAACGCTGAAATTTTGCAGAGATTCCTTTTATGATGCATACAAATTACATAAAAGGTTTTTCCAAAATTTGCCCTCTAAGGGGATGAAACGGCGGGAGTCCAAAAATTGTATGGAGCAGTTTAATATAGCGCGGGTGAAGCTACTGGATGAAGCCAGTTTCTATATATCAATAAGAAAGTTTTGAAGTTTATCACTTAATCACGCCGAACTGGCTCCTCGGATATTTTTGGCACAAAACGAGAGTTGGAATGTAAATTAAACATCAAATTAAGTATTACTTGAGACCCGCTCCGGCTTCGTACGGGAGTTAGAAATCTTTGTAATTTTCAGTTTTCCTTTACTATAATATATATAATATGTATTATTAACCTAAAGCTTCTTCAAAAATCACTCTGTCTAATGGTGAAAACTGCATGAGAATCCATTCAGTAGTTTTCGATTTTACCACGGTCATGAGACGCAGAGGGAACTTGGTTTTTTAATAATATGTTAGGATGATATATATGTAGATTTTACCTGAAAACCTGAAAACGCTACTTTTTAAAGTAGAGTCGAGCCGGATATGTCTGCCGCGTGCCAGATGAGCTGTGGGCTAAAGAGCCATTTATTGGGTCCCATAAAACATCAAGGTGACATCGCGGTAGACCAAGGCGAAGATGGAGAGATGAGTTTGACTCTTACCGGAGGAACTAGTCCGCATTTGCCGAGGACAGACGTGTGTGGAAAAGGGAGGGATTTGCTCAGAAGTGACATAATGGGCTAATTAAAATTAGAATGTTGAGATAATCCTCAAGACCCACCCCGTTCCTTCTAGCCTTCATACCGGGGCTCGAGCGCCCTTTCGGATAACCCTGGCCCCAGTAGGCTTCGATCCGGCTGGGTCCCTGCTGTTGCTGACAACTCCTTGAGGCGCGCCGTCGACGACTTGGGCTTGGTCCGGACAGTTACCGGACGGCCGGACAGTGAGCTACCCATTGCTCACTGTCCGCAAGCCCGCGTCTACGTTGGCCGGAAATCGGGATCAGAATCCCGGCGACGGCGGCGGCGATTACGCCGTTGCCTGATGCGTTCGGCCTCCTCCTTTGGGAGCATTACTGCTTCGCAGAAGTCAGCGACCGCCTGCCACTCCTCCTCGCTCCGGACCATGGCCTCAACCAAGGCCCGGCGCGAGAGGTCTCCGCCGCCGATCGCCCCCACGAGGGCACGGCGATGCTCCGCCCAAGCAGGGCACACCTCGACTGTGTGCTCCACCGTGTCCTCCGGGCGTTCCGCACAGTGGCGACACCCGGGCGTCACCTCCGCATGAATCCCGTGCAGGAAACTCCCGAACGAACCATGTCCGGTGAGTACCTGCGTCATGCGGAAGGTAAGGACGCCGTGAGGTCTTTCCAGCCACGCCTCAAAGAGGGGTCTTACCGATCTAGTACAGGACTGGATTAATGGAGAGCATTTAGTTCGATTAAAATTTCATGATTGGTCGTGGTTTATAACCTACTTTTACATCCTCTTCACTGTCTTTCGAAGAGATCGTAAATCTCATAAAACTTTTACGGCTCTTTAAGCGCGCAGGCATTACTTGATATTCAGATTAGAAATTACCCAACTCCTCCACATTTCATCACCTCATCAGAACATTTCCACCCTGAATACAAACTGCAGTGGTCAATCTGGAAATCTCTTAACCGACTCCAGACCCTTGGCACAAAAAATCTGTTCAATGGGCTTCCTTGACCCATCTCAAACACAATGCCAGTGTGGAACTGCTGCCCAGAACATACGCAACCTTATATGCTACCCGTTCTGCACAACCACCTGTACCTTTCAGGACTTTACAAGGGTAATAGCAGAGCTGTACAGGTTGCCTGTATAGTGGTAAAAAAAAAACACTAGGATCACTTTCTTGTCCGTTTGTCTTTCTGTCAGTCAAGGCCTTTTATCTCGAGAACGCGTGAAAGTATCGAGTTGAAGTTAAAATCATATCCTCTGCGGTCCCTTGAAGCTGTGAAAAAATTAAAGTTCTGAGTTAACGAAAAAAAGATACGGCAGTTTATTTCACAAAAAAAGTACATTTTGACACTATCAAGGGAATCCAAATTCACTTGCAAAGGCATTTATCTTTAACCTAGAATCCTGAAATTTGGCGTGAAGCAAGGTCACATAGCACAAATACAGGAAAAAATCTGAAAACTGTTAAGTTAAAAACGTCCAAAAAAAAACTTTTATTTGCGATTCGGAAAAATCTTCGTAACTAAATTCGGGAATTGAACTGTTTTTATGGGTAGGTTTATATGAAACCCTCAGTGCGCGAGTCCGCCTCGCATATGCTGGTTTTTCCTTTTGAGATACGGAACCGTAAACATTAAGTTCATCGACCCGAAAAGAAGAACAAGAACCTAGATATCAAAATCTCGCTATCAAAATGCTTCTATATTAAACGATCGTTTTCATAGCCTGAATGAACTAATCTAATTGGCGTGTAAATACAACCAGCAATTCGCAGACGCCACTCAAGTACTATCGAGCACATCAATATTTACAACACGCCTGACGATCTAACTTATTACCTAGTTAACTAGCATATTAAGCAGTTAACTTACTTTATTGGATGCTACTTAAGTTGTTACTGTTGTTACAATTTATGCTTAGTAAGCACTTGTAAGGTGCTGTGACGACGGAAGGCCTGAGTGGCGTCTAAGAAACAGGAATATGCTTACAATTTTTTTTATTTGTTATTTTATATACTAGAAATTACCCGTGGTTTCGCCCGCATACATAAAATAATTATAGCCTATGTCACTCAGAAATAAAATAGCTTACTATCGGTGAAAAAAAATTATAAATCGGGCTAGTACTTTCAGAGATTACCTCCTACAAAACCAAAAAAACATAAAAAACAAACTTTACCTCTTTGTAATATTAGTGTAGACTAGGGTTGCCATTTGTCCCGATACGTCGGGACATGTGACCGTTGTAAACAGTGGAGTTCCGACATCCCGACAAGCTATAAAATGTCCCGATAAAAATAGTCGATCGCAGAGCTACAAGTTTTTAAAAATTGTCGATGTAGACAAACAGAATCGTTTCGGAGTCGACACCGTGGAAGCTGTTCTTCAGTGTAAAAATAATTTTCATATGAATTGCGAAGAATTTTATAAATTCATAAAACCGATAATACGGTCCCAAATAAAATTATTTAATAAATATATAAAGGAATGATGTTAATTAACTATTATGTTATCCTCGATAATTAATAAATAATACCCTTGTTTACCGACGAACACAATAAATACAAAAAAAGACCCCAAATTGCCCCGGCCTTGGAGATTTATGGTAACACTAGTGTAAACTAGGTCCTAACAGCCGGCTTCGCCCGCGTGTAAATTGGTATAAGAAAGAAATACCTATGTCCAGCAGTAAGCATGCTTTAGGTTTGAAAGAGTTACCATTACCACAATGGGCAAATGAAGTAATATAGCTAATTTTCATTTAACTAACCGCAAACTAATTGTCACATTATACCGAATAACATCCCATGGAAATAGGCACCTACTCACCGATAGAACTACATGTAACATTCATATCTGAAATATAGTCTTGGGGTTTGCCCTAATGAGGAAGATAGGACCAGGAAAATAATTTATTGGTTGGGCACCTAATCATGCTCGTTAGAGTCGATGACTGCAAGAGCTGTGGGATTATTCAAGAAAGACAACTGAATGAACACAGGTGAATTTTAGTAAGTTAAAGTCGGACATTTGTCCTCTTGTTCCATCCCAGAGCGAGAAAAGTTGGCAATTTCCCTCGTCAATAAAAAGTCATGTCTAGCACTAAAAGTAGGGCGCTCTGGGATCTGGGCGCAACAGTCTTCATACATTTTATAAGGAAACTTAGACTTGTAGAGCTACACTTGATACACGCCACGCGAAGTCGTTGTACGTACAAATACGTCGTGTTACACGTGTGTGGCCTAATGTAGTTTTAGTTAGAGCTAAGTCGGATTATAAATATTTTTTAAAGCATTTTTCGTGTCGACAATACAAACTCATTCACAAATCTTCGCGCTCTACTTTTAATGTAGAACTCGAAAATGGTTAAAAACACTTATCGAGCACGTTAATTGATATCGAGTCATGCGATAGTACTCGTAGCTATTGTACTTCCGAGAGCAATGACCACAAACGATTGTGCGGCCATCAGGTCAACTACTAATTTACTACAGTTAAATGGTAAGGCCCTTGCTCCTATTTAGCGCCATAAAATAGTGACTTTCTGATCCCTACTCCTCTGTAACCTATGGATTAAAAGATTTAAAAAAAATGTAGTTTCATAATTATGTAGTATCCTACCTAATAGATTTGAAAAAAATATATATTATATATTTTTTCTATATCTACACTAATATTATAATGAGGGAAATTTTTTATTTTTGTGTGTATGTGTGTAATTCATAAACTCAAAAACTACTGTACTGATTTCAAAAATTCTTTCACCATTGGAAAGCTACATTCACCCTGAGTAATATAGGCTATATCTATTGTCCGTGCGAAGCCGGGACGGGCCGATAGTTAATAATATAATAAAATAATAATATATAACACTAGCTTCTGCCAGCGGCTTCGCCCGCGTGAAAGTCGGTTGCTCTATACAAACTTTGGACCCCTGTTTCACCCCCTTATTAATCAGTGAGTGATGGTATATTGCTTTAGATTATCAACATTGATTGTTTTGTATGACTAATACTTTTGCCAAAAATAAAAAATCTAACAACATGATATTTTTTCACTTGTTTTCCCTATTCCTTTCAAACGGCTTTGGTCTTTATTAATAAGTTAACAAAAAAAAAATTGCTGGTTTAGTTAACTAGCAATTTTCTTCAGAATGTACATAGCATATGTTAATCAATCAATATTTCGCAAAGAAAATGGTTTTAAAGATTAGCGGGTTCTTTGCGGGCACAGGCAAGGCGCGAGTATTTGTGCATTTAACGCCGTCCAGATGTGCAAGGAACTATACGCCTTAAATGTTAATGTGCGCAGGATATCTTTAGAAATCGGGTTACTTGGCATTTACTTCATAACAGTAATTATCATTTACGATAGAAACGCAATTTCCTTTTTACGCCTGAGGCACCGAGGGGCGTTTTATTGCCGAGCAAAACTTGAAGAACATGATTTTAAGCACTTCTCATCCATTATTTTAGTGTGTACCTACGAGAAATCGTTTTTACGATTAACAATTAACAGCTAATAAAATTGAGAGATATTGATGTATTAGAAATTGATCGTGAGATGAAATTGTTTGATTTTAGATTGGACTTTGATATGTTTGATAGACTTCCTATCTTCAAATTAGTTATGATTTATATATCTGTTTATTATATAGTATGTAGATGCTGCCAGTGACTTCGCTTACTTGAAAGTAGGTAATTTTAACAAAGGAATATATTCCTGAGGTATCCTGTGTATTCCGGACCCCGCGCGACAAGTTTACCTAAACTTGCTTTTACCTCCGATATACCTAAGTTCTGATTAAAATTTTTGAATCGGAGGTGCAAAATCAACCTTCGTAACATCTCTGGTATGTGGTATGATAGTGAAATCGGCCACTCACATGACCATCAATAAGCATGGTTGGCATGTTTTTGATAGCATATTTTATGTTCCACTGTTGAGCAAAATCCGCCCCATTTTCCTCCCAAGCCACTCCGTCTAGGGCAATCTCTGATCAAGTTTGATCGTCACACCACCATCGTTGCGGTCGAACTCAATGGCGTCTTCCTTCCTCAGCTCAGGTGTCAGTGAGTGATAATCCTAGCCCATCTGTCCGGGTGCAAACGTAACGTGACCAGCTCACTCTCACCTCAGCCTGGCTATATTTTTCCCCGACATCTGCTAGTTGAGTTATGGAGCGCAGCGTGGTGTTTCTAACACGATCTATTCGCTTAACATCTATTATGGTTCACTCCATTGCCCTTTGACAAATCATAAGGTTAGTTGGTATAAAAAAACAGTTTACTATTGCTATTATTACTAGCCCATACCCTCTCGCCCACTGCATGACTACCCTCCATTTCAACGTGTATCCATTGTTTTTGTTTTTGTAATTTTCTGCTTCTTCAGGTCCAAATCGACCCGTCATCTCCTTCGTGGTAAAAATAAATAAACCGGTAAATTAAATGATAAACAATATGCAAAATAACATAAAACTAATTAGTTTGTTAATTCGACGATTCGGAATAAATTTGTATAATGTTGCGAAAGTTCATCTTTCGCGTTTTCCAATCACTTGGCAGTTGATTTATGTATGCACTTAAGGATGTGAGACACATGTCTTGGCGATAAGGTATTTAGTATCTGTTAGCAGCCGTCTATTCCTTACCACCTACCCGTCAGCCTTCAAAAATAGGGACTCAGAGTTCCTCTGTAGAAGATGGAATGGGCCATAACCCACAATGTGGGCTCAAAGCATGTTGTAACTTCTAGGACAGGCAGTTTTGTCACAATATTTTCCTTTATCGCTGTGAGGTGAGGTGAGGTGATAATAGTTATTTGTTATACAAGAGTGCAAAGTTGCTTTTTAACCGCGTGCTCAATTTTGATGACCGAGCAAGCGAAGGATTCTGAAGAATCCTGAGCGTTAGCGAGAGAATCAAAGGAGCATGAGGTGAAAAATCTTTGCACTCGAGTGCAACACGTAACTTTTCATCCCACCTCAGCGAGGAAATGACTAAATGCATAAAAGTACACCGAGGAGGTTCTGAGTCTGACTTTTTAACAAATTAAAAATAAGTTATATGACAAATTTGGTGCCACAGAGGTAGAAGTAAATAGATCTAATGATGTTTTGAATTTATAAACTTAGTGCACGCGATGTTCTAAATCCAATTTACTTTATCTCTCTAGAGAATAAAAACGGCTTTTGCTCTCAGATATCGAAGAGCAAAAATACTCTTTTTACACCACCTGCTCGATAATCTCGTTTTACACGTCATACAAACCTCACTTAAAGCAAGTCATTATATGCCTAGGGAGATAATGCGGTATGGCCGATCCCTAGGGAATAATGAGATTTGAATTTGGAGCATCAAGAATCGTCAACATTTTGAATTAAAATGTAGGCGCATCGAACAAGTTGACTCGAAATTCAAACCAAAGAGTATGTAATCACTATGATTCAAACTGACCATTAACAAAAAAAAAGAAAATAGAATTAAACGTGCGTACTGACGACACGGGAGCATTATAGAAAATTGAAACTATAGAATCTTGGAGTAGTGAATTTTGTTTGTTTGATGAACTTGTAAATATAATACTTATATTTCTCTAATATATGATTTGGTCGACCAAATTTTCTTTTAATTATCTCACAGATGGTGTAAAAAGTAGAGTATGCAACACGGGGATAAAGCTGTCTTTGTCTTGGGCGGCTTAAATTCCTCACTTCACTCAGGTTTCTTTATTAACTCCCTCGCAATGCTCGGGAGTTAATTTTATAACTCCAGGAACCTAGATAAATATTGTCTATAACCGAATATCATCATAATATGTTGGAAATATGCTCCAACTGCAAATGAGCGTGGTATTACGTTTGTATGGAAATTCATCCGTCGCCGGCCCCTTAACCCACTGGAAATATTCCAACATATTATGATGATATTCGGCTCCAACTGCAAATGAGCATGGTATTACGTTTGTATGGAAATTCATCCGTCGCCGGCCCCTTAACACGTGTAAGTAATTGTGTCTTAGCAGAAAGCATAAAAACATCAAAAAAGGAGGCTGCTACAAAAGTCGATAGTATAAATACTTTCTATACAAACAAAAAATGGTAGGTGTAAATTTTGACTACGCATGTGACAGCAGTAGAAAGATTCTGGAGTGGTGACCACGTACCGTAGGATGCAGCGTTGGAAGGCCTCCCACAAGGTGGTGAGTTGATCTAATGAGGATCGCGGGAATCCGATGGATGCGAGACACAGAGGAACGGTCGTTATGGCGACACTTGGGGGAGGCCTATGTCCAACAGTGGATGTATTTCGGTTGAAATGATGTTGTGACCGCCTTAACTCGTGCTTATCGCGTCTTGTCCTTTGCTCAAATGAGTGATAAAAAAAATAATAGGTAGGAAAATATCATGAAAGTTCCTCGTCGATGTCTCGTTGATAAGGATGCAGCCAAGGATGGCACGTGCCTGTGCTCCAGCGGCTGCGAGCCAGTGACGGAACACTTGTAATTGTGTCCTGGTCCCGGGCTCCGGCCGCAAGGTCGCGCTGGCGACCGCTAACTGTATCAATACGAAGATTGCTGTTGAAATGCGGGTGCGCACTTTGTAGTGGTGACAAAAAAGATTTTATAACATCTATTTTATGTACTAATTTTTTTGTTCATAAGCTCTAGATAAAGTGACATTCTATTATATCAGCGATAATGATTGTACGAGAGATTTTGCGTAATTTATTTTATTACCACTGCTCCAAAACGGTGAAGGAAAACCTCTAATTTCGATGACATGTGACATTCACCAAACCGCACTGGGCCCGCGTGGTGGATTACGGCTCATTCCTTCCCCAAGAGAGGAGGCCTGAGTCCCAGCAGCGGGAGCATTAAAAAGGCTGATGATGATGGTGATGATTCTTTAATCTGTGACTTCGTTGTTGCTGAAGATATAAGCTAAAAAATATTTAACATAACAAATAAAAAAATACATGCATATTCCTTATCTTAGTGAGTAAGTAACTGGCACGTCCATAAGTCCCATGAAGGCCTTGAAATTCCCCTGGGAGCAAAACCATTCATTTGTACCTTTTTCTTTTGTGGACAAACATTATTCACGACGCCTCTATTTATTTGCTCATTATTTCTGTCAGATATATATGATAGATCGATTTTCCAGGAAAGACAACATAACAGACAGTGAATTCACACAAAATATCAACCACGAACGAATAACAGTGTTGAACCAGTCCCTTATAGGTTAACTGACACGTTTAACACCTTTACTACAGCTTTTACTTATATTACCCCTAGGTAATGGCAGAGAAATGTGCTGTTTCAGCGATCTTAGGTCGTGAACGAAAGCGACCTCACACCAAGTGCTAGGTAATAGAGCACGGAATGGCTTTGACGGCAACTGCAAGAGTTGCTGTTTTGAAATCTTCCCATTATACAAGTCAAGCGTGCCTATTGGCTGACAATTCGGAATTGGGTGGGAAATTATTAAATACTTTCTCCTGTTTGGGGTGGAGCTAGATCCCTCTAGACTTTTAAATCTACACTAATATAATAAAGAGGTAAAGTTTGTTTTTTTGTTTGTAGTAGGTAATCTCAGAAAGTACTGGTCCATTTGCTAAAATTTTTTCACCGATATAAATCTACTTTATTACTAAATTACTACTGAATTACTATACCTTGGTAGGCATAGGTTACCTACTGGCGGGCTCTACTTAGCTATAGGATAAGAGGAATGTATGTGGTTATTATTGCTACGATTTTAATTTAATTTTAAAATAGATATTTACCTATTGCTTACCTACTATAAAGAGGTAAAGTTTGTTTTTTGTTTGTAGTAGGTAATCTCAGAAAGTACTGGTCCGTTTGCTAAAATTTTTTCACCGATATAAATCTACTTTATTACTAAATTACTACTGAATTACTATACCTTGGTAGGCACTCTACTGGCGGGCTCTACTTAGCTTTAGGTACCTACCAAAACATTTGAATTTTCCTAGTTAAATTATTTACTAATTAAAATAAAAGGATAAGAGGAATGTATGTGGTTATTATTGCTACGATTTTAATTTAATTTTAAAATGGATAGTTACCTATTGCTTACCTACTATTAATTATATCGTTAGGTGTTTTTTTTGGTCCTTCGTTCTGAGGGAAGCGAGGTGTGTCAAAATTCTACTGAGTAAAAACCGCCGTGTTCCTTCATTTGCCCATTGAGTTTCAGGGTCTCGGTACGGTAGCTTATACCTAATGGGTATTAAACCTAATGGGTTCTGACAATTTTGAAGTGGGACGCATGCTTGGCGAATTAGGAATGTTTCTTAAAAAACTATGTAGGAATGCATCTGTGGTAATCTGGCCAATAATTTTGAAAATGTATTTTTTTGGTCGCCACACCAGAACCTTTCGACACCAATGGCCATCTGTTCTGCGAGCTATGTCAGCTATGTGCCCTGCCCATTGCCAGTTTAGTTTGGCGATTCTTTGTGCTATGTCGGCAACTTTGGTTCTCCTGCGGACCGTTAATTGTGGCGACACTTGTGGGAGGCCTTAAGGCTGAAATGATGATGATTATTTTTTGTAACCGTGATAAAAAAAAGAAAAAAAAATGTTCTGTGTAGATGCTAGGCTATTATGAGCGGAGGCCACCAGCGGTAGTTAGCATAAATATCATCGCAACACGTGTGATCTGCGGAGGGTTAAACAGAGGTTTAGTACAAACACATTTTTAGTTTACTGATGAAGTGAGTTTTAGTATACACTATGGTAAAAGGATGACCCGTTAGTCAGGTAGGCTTTAAGATGTAGGATTATAAGTCGAATTGCCGAGGACTGTTGATTGAGGACTGTGAAAAAATAATTATTATGGAGACTTCATGTGGGGTCTAAGTCTTGATACACTTTGTGACTGTCTTTTTGTAATTATCAATTTTACACACTAGGTAACTTTTTTATGACCTATAAGCGTTACACTCTGGTGGCTCGACATTTGGCATAAACTTAAGCTTCCCAAAAACCATCATTTCCCTTTTCCGAACTAACTTGGGGTCGGCTTTCGGCCTAACTAGATGCGGCTGAATATCACTGTTATACATAGAGCGACTGACTATCAGACCTCCACAATCCAATTGCTGGGCAACACCACGGCCAGAAAGTTCGTTCATCAGTCCATACTGATGGACGAACTTTCTGGCTTCTGATTACCTATAACTACTGTCAAAGATCCACGAACGACAATCAGGACCAACGGCTTTACGTGCTCTCTGAGGCACGGAGTGTCAGTAATGTTCTAGAACAAGTAGGTACCTACATATAAATTGAAAAATTTAGATTGATACTTGCCCGGTTTCGAAGCTGCAACCTCATCAATTAACCTCTCCGAAAAAAAAGCTATTGTTTTTTGAGCGTGGTGACCGATAAGAAAACAAATGAGTGAACAATCAATCAAAATTCAATTCAATGTGTGAAAGTGTGACTTCAATTAATATCAAAGAAAAAAAAAACAAAGGAAAAAAAATACTGCATAAATAAAATAAATAAATAATTATAATTGCATAAGTTGATAAAAATGCTATGCAATAGCTTTACCGCGGCAGTCCCCGAGTGCCACACGTCTTTTTTTCCTTTGTTTTTTTTTCTTTGATATTAATTGAAGTTACACTTTCACACATTGAATTGAATTTTGATTGATTGTTCACTCATTTGTTTTCTTATCGGTCACCACGCTCAAAAAACAAATGAGGGGGTGTGTTAGGTTATTTCCGTTACGGAATTTCTGGATTCGGTCTCCACGCTCAAGGCCCGCGATAGAAGCTATGCAATAGCTTAAAATTGAATAAAAAAATCATTAGGTATCTAAAAATAAACAGACATTCGCAATTTTTCTGCCGACAGTACCAACCGAGACGCAGTCCCAGTTTAATTTGGCCACGTATGAAGATTGATTGCGCCCACCCTGGGATATTTGTCTACACAACAATCTGTCCTCACCGTTACGTGACATCACGGTGCACTGTTCGCATCAGGACGTCCTTATTTTGACGACAGTTTGCGAGGAAATAACATTTTGTACCAGACACTTTTATTGTGCTTGATCACATCACTTTCCTTTCGGTAGCATTGATCTTTTAATATTATTTTAACCTTAATCTCCTTTTGTGATTTATTGAACTTTTGATTTTGGCGAGTTTTGATGTTGACTCTTTTGGTGGTGACCTCTCGTTCGGCCCTGGTTCAGGCTATGGTCTGAAGTGAGAGGGAATGGGATGCAACTTTTTTGTGCGAAACAGTAACACGGGCGAAGGAGGTGGCGGAAAACCTGAGGGAGAGGTCATCACCTTCGGGAGTCGCAGGGCGATTCGCGGCCACCTTTGGCACGGCCCTGCGGATGGCGAGCAAGGTATAGCTCACCTTCTAATAAGGACCAGGTCCGAGTGTATTGTGTTTCTCACAAAGACTCAAAGAGTGAAAGCATAAGTGACGGCGCCTGCTTGGGTTGATACTTGCCAGGGTTAGAGGATTGTTCGAAACAGTTAGCGTGGCCCTGAAACGCAAAAGGCAACTGAAACAACACAGGTTTGATTGTTAGTCAGTAAAACAGAAACTTTTTTGAAATCAGAAATTAAAAACTTTATTTCAAATAGACTCAACTTGCGCTTTTGAATTGTCAAAATGTCGGTCAGTCGAAAACTAAGTTGCACGTTCCAATGTGCAGATCTCTATGGAGAAGAACGTGCAAGAAACTTCATGGACACTCTTTAAAACCATGTTATGAGTTATAAAATTCTTGATTAGGTACATATTTTTTATGTTTTGAATAGTTATTAATCAAGAAGAAATTAGGCGTAGTCACGAAAGTGCTATAAATATAGATGTTCCTTTGAGTGAAAGTATTTCTAAAGTTCTAATTAACTGAACTATCACGTAGTAACAGACATATACAGTTTGAGAACTTTCCGTTATGTTCCAGCTTTCAGTATCGCTGCAAAGTCATGTAAATGGTTCCAGTTTGTGTTCAACAAGACGAAGATATATCTTGAGATGCAGACGCGTAGCTAGTCCCAAAGGGGCCCCATATCAAAAGTTATCAAGGTTTTTTTTACAAGGAAGGCCCAACTGGCACAGAGACAGACGAAGTAGCGATATGCAGGATTAATTATTTTATAAATAAAATTACAACGGTTAAACAACCAATTACAGTAACTAAACAAGAAAAAATAACAAAAGGTATTAGTAAGTAAAAGTATAAACAACACGTATATCAATCCCTATCACAGTACTTCTGACATGCCAATAAAATCATCTTCCATTCATGAGCAAACAGATCGTTTGTTGGATAAGAATCCAAGAGATCATTTAGTGCAGCCAAACTGCGAGGTATTGGAGACTGAGCACGGGCAATTGCGACACTGAGGTATGACCAGCCAGACTAACTGGAGAGATTTCGTCCATGTAACACCGAAACTGAGGAACTCGTTTATTTTAGTATTCTGGAATAGAAGAGAGCATAAGTTTTTATTTTGATTTTATGTAGAGAATGCCAGAACGAACGGAGCGCTAAATAAACACATGTAACATCCTATCATTTAGTTATTATTCATTAACTACGCACCTCTCATCAATAAGAGAATTGAAGTTTGTGGATAACTTATTACGATTTTTTACGTATATCGGGGCCCCTGTAGTATGGGGCCCCCGTATTAATGATATGGCGATAGCTACGGCCCTTTTGAGATGTATCTTTACGACCAAAGCGGTGTTTGTCGCGAATTTAGTTTGCACATACTTACATTGAATTTGAATGTAGATAATATATAGAAAATGCATTGCATAATCAGCCTTATAATGTTCCCACTGCTGGGACTCAGGCCTCCCCTTTTAGGAGAGGGAATGGGGCGTTATCCACCACGCGGACCCAGTGCGGATTGGTGGATGTCACATGACTTCGAATTTTTGGTTCTAGAAAATGGCGGTTTTCTTACGATGTTTTCCTTCACCGTTTTGAGAGCAGTGGTGAAGAAATAAATTACACAAAGTAATATGTCTTGCTGGGTTTGAATCCGCAACGTACACCTCGTAAGTCGGGGCCGTTACCACTCGGTCACTACTGCTCTTTACGACCAACACAGTGTTAATCGCGAATTTAGTTCACTCATGTATTTGATTTGAATGTAGATAATTTTATTAGAAATTAAATAGTGAGAGGTGTTTCTCATTTCTCAAATTTGTTTTTATTATTGTTGATAACCAAAAAGTATTAAATTAAAATATGCTAATCAAGTTGTCGTAAAATTCAATTTAGTTTGATTACGAGGCTGACTCGTTTTAATAAAAGTGGGGGACATCCTTATCTAGAGAGATGACTTGGTTCCTACTCAACTGTTGTATGTCGTATGCCTACTGCTCAATGTCTTAAAGAGTTAACGGTATAATTTGACAGTTGGTGCGTAGTTGGGGGGGTCAAGATCAGTGGCATTTAAGTACACTATTTTTCCTCCCATTGTGTTCAAAGATTTGTATTTATATTTATCCTTGTACGAGGTACTGAAAGTTTTATTTGTAATTGAGTAATCCTAAGAGAAATTAGTAGATATTATATACTTGATGAAAGTCACAGTGTGGTCGAAAACTTATGTATTAGGAAATTTAATCTATTTTTATATCCACACATTAAACCGGTCTCATCTAGTTTAAACTGACAAAAAAATAATTGACGTGTAAAGGTGTTTTTTTAAAACCTATTTGTAAAATAAAAAACAAAACAAAATTCATATAATATATTTTTTAATATGAAAAAATCTCCTGTCACAGTTTTTGTTATCAAACCCCTTCGAAATGGCTTGACCGATTTTTGTGGAAATTTTTGAGTATATTTGGTAGGTCTGAGAATAGGTCGTAGGCAATTTTGTACCCACCTACACCCCACCAGCCATTTTGGTCTTTGGTAATTTATATGGTAGAACAAAGTTTGTCGGGTTAGCTGGTTTAAAAATAATATTTCCTCCAACAGTCAAACCTATATGACTACTAACTGCTGCCAAAGGAGCATACTCCCGGGATAAAACTAGTTCTAAAACTAGTATTCCAGGTCATGGTCTACTCGTGTGCCCATCCAAGCCCGTTCCGCCATTCAAGCGTGAAGATAATAAAAACATACAAACTCACAAACTTTGGCCTTTATAATATTTATTTATTTATTTAAAGCTTTATGCACAAAAAAAACTGTACAAAGCCGGACTTAATGCCTTAGGCATTATCTGCCAGTCGACCTTAGGGTGGTGCAGAAACATAACATGGCAGGTGCAACTTAATAAATAGACAAAACAGAAGAGAAACAAATACAATAGTAAATACATACTTAGGGTGAGTTGCACCATTTAACTATAACGATAACCAAACCATAACCAGCCGTGAAACGGCCGCCTATTGGTCAATTCGAAGATTTGACAACTGTTAACGGCTTTGTTATCGTTATAGTTAACTGGTGCAACTCACCCTTAGATACATACATATAAAATAAACAATGCTGTAGTGAAAAAACAAATCCAACCAATTAGCGCGGTGATGATTCTACCAACATCTTGCGAATATGCTTACGTGCCTTAACCTCAAAGCAAAATCGGCTGGTCTACATCCTGATATTCAGAGGGAGCGCATTAGTGAACCGAAGATTTTTATTGTGCCCAGAGCAAATAAATTGAAGTTCTGAAATCAGATAAGAAGGGGGAGAAGGATTATCTAGAAAAGAGAACAGGCTAGTCAAGGCCCTTAGCGCTTCTTCTTCTTCCTGCCCTCGTCCCATCTTATTTGGGGTCGGCGCAATACGTTTTTTTCTTCCATTCTACCCTGTCACTGGTCATGCGCTCTGCTCTTATAAATATTAGTGTGATTAATTTATTATCACCCCCCTTTTTATCTGTGATTTTTTTTGTGCGAAATCATCAAATATAGTGAAGACGGAGTGTCAGACTTTTAAATACAAATTTTATTGCTTTTACTGATTAAAACCCACCTGTTTTCTTTCAGTTGTTCTTTTTTCATTCCAGGGCTGCGGTAACTCTTTTGAACAATCGCAATCCTGGCCCTGGCCTGGTTTATTGCCCTAACGGGTATCATTAGGTACTTGACCAACAAATGTATTTTTTTGTCCTATATAATGGAAATGCCCCCCCCCCACATTACGGAAAATAAAAACAAAAACATTTCAGATAAGAATATCATACCATGCAGCCTCATCCGTAAGTAGGTACCTATTTTCGTGTAATGATATTTGGTAAAGTCATTGATTTACAAGGTAATGCGTGATAATTCTTTTGCGCGTAATTAACATACATATAGGCATAATTGCGATTCTAAAAATCTGTGGTTTTCTTTGTTTTACATGTCCATTTGCGTTAAAATTAATTGGTGTTAAAAATGAGACTTAAGGGGTGACCAGACGGTTGTAGACTAGCGTTCCAACCAAGGTGACCTTGGTTTATGTGTTTGGTTTGTGTTGCGGCTACATGGATGTAAACCACGCGCAAATACGTTCTTAGGTTGGGAAAACGCGCCTCCCAACACAGGGCGTTGTAGGTCATGGATTACAACTGCTGTCTACACGGATTGAAACTAGCAAGGTCACCATGGTTGGCACGTTAGTTTGCAACCATATAGCAGTAGTGCAGTCAGGGTCCAAAGTACAGTTGTACTCTCCCAATGCTAATGGTTCATGAGTGATTTAATTTATAGCCTTCTTCAAACTAGCTTGGGGTAGGCTTCCAGTCCAACTGGATGCGGCTGAATACCCATGTACCCATGGAGCGGCTGCCTATCAGACCTCCACAACTCAGTTACAATTACCCTCACGGATCTTGAGCGGTCGGCGTCAGAGTGGGGATCATTTTGCGCATTCCATATATTAGCGAGCCAATCGTCGTCGTTGTTAGATACATGCAGCAAGGCAGGGAACGAATCATGAGTGACGTCTATGACGCGATGGTGCGGCGAGCCAATCACTGACACTCCCCACCCCCGCGTCTCATTTCGCACCACTAAAGAGACCGAATATTTGTTTTCTGCGCAACTTGAAGCCAGCGCTCAAGATCCGTGCCGGCAATTGTACTGGGCAACACGATGCTCCTTGGATAGACTGATGGTCAGACTTTTTGGCGTCTAATTTTCTGTAATGACCGTCAAAGATCTGAAGTATTGAATAAACTAGATAATAGTGGACCAATTAAATTCTACAACAAATAAATTTTGGACATTTAAGCAGTTAGTGCAATAGCAAGTGATCAAGAACCTGCTCTTTTGGCTTCTGACTGTAGAATAGAGAATTTTTGGCCATCATTATCATAATCATCATTTCAGCAGAATAGACCTTCCCCTTTTTTCGAAATTCTCCCGTGGATGTTTTTTTTTTTTGGTGGGAAAATGACATTCCCCGCTCTTGGGCAGTGCGGGAGATAGTGTCAGACTTTTACTGACTAACCCTTGTTCCTTCGCTTTCTTTCGCATCTGGGCTGAATATTCCTTTTAGAAACAAATCCTTGGCCCCTCTAGGCTTCGACCCTGCTGGGTCCCTACCCAACAGGGTCAGTCGTTTGCTGACAACTCCTTGAGGCGCGCGTGGAACAATACGCGCCGTCAACGTCTTGGGCTCGGCCTGGACGGTTACCGAACGGCCGGACGGCGAGCTATCCATTGCTTGCCGTCCGCAAGCTCGCGCCTTCCCCGTGTATCTACTTTAAGAAGTACAACAAGACCATTAAAAGTGTCTGTATTATATTAATTTATCAGCATCACCAAAGACTAATTTCTTACCTTCATTTAAACCGGCACTTTACAGTACCATAATTATAAAGAACTCTATAGAATCGCTAGGGTGTGGCTTCTTTGTCGGTCACACACATCAAAATGCAAATTATTCGCATTTATGTGATATTTTACTGGGCACAATTAAACGATCCATCCAATCCCACTTGCCACCCATGCGGTTAACGGATCCCAGCTTATCCAAGGACACGCCGATAAGTAACTATGAAGGGCATTCAACAGAATTGAATAACTGCGAGTTCATTGTGTAGGACAAATTGATTCAGAATCCTACGTGTTATTAAACCACAGAGTGGTGAAAAATGGAGTGATAAGTGATAATGGGCGGATGTGGTCTCAAACATACTGCATTTTATCGCGGGTGCAGGCATTGCGGTTCAACGTCGTCGTCATAGTTGGATTATCTGGCACATATTTGCTTATCGTTGTTGTTTACGGCTGTTACCTAAATGCAATCTTGTCACCACTGTAGTAGTAGTACCTACTAAGTTGTCTAATTGAACCTATGTATTTGGTGCAATATTGTGAGATATATTATTTTTTAGAATAGAGTTACTCTTGTTTGGATTGTAATAAACTGAATAACAAAAAAGAGAAATCGGTGCTACATATTCATTTTTTTTTCTTCTTTTAACATCACGATTGTTAATCTGTTTAGAATTAATCTATCTAAACCAACTCTTTTTGTCGACTACTTATAAAAATATAGTGATTTCATGTCTAATATTTGCTTCCTATTGTAGAATGGCCTTCTTGTTAATCCCTTACGATTAACTCTTTGAATGTCGTAATTAGAGACACAATAGAAAGACAATTACCTTATGTCGGACTGTGTAACTTAAGACATTCGAAAGGTTAAGATGAATTATTATACTGCTATCTATTTCACATCCAAACACTCCACTTTCTTTATCTACTCCGCGTTATCCTCCCACAGCACCCGGTTCGATTGCAATTTACAAGTAGACAGCGTTATAGAATCCGAAAGGATTGCTGTTTTGAGGCCTACTATCAGATCCAGCATTCTTTGCAATGAAATATTACTGAGTGCTTGTGACTAAGCCATAATAACGGGGATTTGAAGTTAGTGAATTGTGGTCGAGTCCATTTAGAGCTCAGTGTTTTTGATTATTATCAGTGTTTGTCCTTGGTTTCAAATGGGCCTTTCTCGAATAAATCTGTTTGGTTTGGGGCGCTACAGGTGATACGTGATAATTGCTGCTTATCTCCTGGTTACTTAGTTTTTTCTGTTTTTCGCTTATAAGATGTACTTAAGGGTTGGGTGGGTGTTTTTGGGTCTGTCTTTTGCATAGGTTTCCGAGTCTATTCATTGATATTGTTCAAAAGTTTCGTTTCGACTTAATGCCTTAATAAAGGTCTGCTTTAAGTTCATAATGTTAACGTTAAGAAAATTTGCAGAGGAAGGATTTATTCTAGAGAAAGAGAGTTCGTTGTATACAAAAATCCCATATTTCAATCCTAGATTTTACCTTTTTTCATTGAAGTTTGCGCAAACCACCATGTTTACAGATGGTGAAAAATCATCAAATGTCTTCTGCCGCTTTGAGTGGACCGAGAGGGAGTAGCAGATTTTTACTGACTTAAACCCAGTATTCCTGTTTCAGTTGCTTTTTGAGTTCCAGGGCTGCATAACACTTATCATAATGTCAGTTTTCTGGTATTAAGGTCGTCACCCACATTTCGATCCTTTTCAGGAAGAGAGAGAGAGAACCTCAGCATGTAAAAAGTATTTTTTATGAAAATTATGTTATTAGCAATTATTGCATCATTGATCACTAGTTTAGAATTATATAATTATGATACTTTTTAATTATGAAAGGGAAAACAAATTCTTGCAAAATACATGCAAACTCTCGCTTCCAAAAGGGTTGACTCGTAGCGTCCCGAAAGGAAATTCGAATTCTGTACCTAATCCAAGTGGTCCGTTCTTCCATTCTGATTAAAATCCTCACGTTCGTACTTTAGTAGGCCTCAAGTTCGCCGTGCCAAGGCTCTCGCCCACGGCTCCACAATTCAGTTGTATGTCGTGTGTCGCATTTGTTCTCGCCGACATCCGCTGATTTACGACGTCATCATAATAGCATCCTATACCGTTTCCTCTCGACTGAAGGCGTTTACTGCTGAATCTGTAATTGTGATGTTACGGTCATTATTCACTTGGCGGAAATTTCTTTGAGATACTCGTTAGACTTGCAGTTTATAGTGTTCTGTAACATTCAAGTTATGGACTTGAATCAAAGTTGTGATTTTACTAGCTGTACTCCGCAGTTTGATCAGCGTTTTTGGTTACTGCTTCGCTTCTATAGGTCATACCATAATGGGAATGTGTGTGTGCCTTTCTGAATAAATGGTTGAATGAATTAATACAAAAAAAAAAAACAGTTCGAAACAGGACTTCTAGAGATAAGCACGTTCAAACAGATTCTTCAGCCTTAAATATTACTAGCACTCTGCTAGCAACTTTAGCCGTCATACCGTTTCTCCTTTTATATGTCATTGTGTCGTGGCCACATCATAGAATTGATCACTTCATGATGTGACCGCCATTTCATGATATAGAACCTCGTCCGCTGGCCACATTATGTTATGGGTAAGCCAAATCAATGAACACTCTGCGTTTAATGAAATGGACGGTTAAACGCATAATTATTTCATGATATGGCCAAATACAGGATCATTTCATGATATGGCCAAACACAGGATCATTCGATCATAACGTGAAATAGTTACATTATCCACCGCTAGAGACGCTGATGTAGTTTTGTTTTGGTTATGAATCATGGCGGCGCGGCGGACATTCTTGTGGTTATTCTGATAAAAATGCTAGTAATAATGTGCCAATTGGTAATAATGACATAATGAAATATCATTACGAAAAAAAAAAACTTGAATTTTACGAAAAAAATTCAAAAAACGAGTGCAGCGTAAAAAGAGTTCGTTCGTTAGTAGATTTCAATCTCTACTAGTGTTATTTCTGTGTGTAGTTATTTCTTTTAAAATTAAAGCTATTTAAAATGTCTTATTTATCTTTAATAATCTTTATTTGGAATTTTTATCAAACCCTTGACATCATGGAAACCCTACATTATGATATGGCCAAACATTGAGTGAAATATCATGAAATGTTGGCTAGTTTTAATTGGCCATATTATTATCATGAAACGCAACCATTTCATGATATGACCGGTCACATCATGAAGTGATCAATTCTACGATTTGGCCACGACATAAATAACTACTTAGCTTCTGCCAGCGGCTTCACTAACATGAATGTAGGGTTTTCTATACAAACTTTTGACCACCGTTTCATCCCCTCATGAATTAAAAAGAATCATCTTTTAATGCTCATCTACGTCATAAAAGGAAACCTTTTGCAAAATTTCATGCTCTTAGTCCCAGTAATTTCAGTTGTGGGTTTATATGTCAGTCAGTCAGTTGTACCTTTTATATATTTAGATATACCTTTAAACAGTATAGATTTATTATCTATATTATTCCAACTGGGCCCGCATGACAGATTACATGGCCTATTCCGTCTCCTAGAGAGCAGGCTTGAAGTGCCAGAAGTGGGAATATTATACAGCTGAATATGTTACGTTATAATCCATATTATTAATCCCTGTAGTTCCATAAACAGTATTAAAAGTTTTATTCCTTTGAAATAAATTAACAGTTGCAAAATCATCAATTTGATTGCAGTGTAGCGCTTCATGCAACTGATTATATCCTATCCTATAATCGTCATAATGCCTCTTGATCACCATCATTATCAGTACGTCGTGTATCTACTGCTAGACAGCTCGCAGACGCAACGTTGACTCATACTAGCAACACCGATCTTTATCAGTTTCATATATCCAAGAGATTTCCGCAAAATAGAAAGGGAAACTGGGGGTCTTGGAACGGCAGGCAAAGAAAGAAAGAAGGAAAATCTAAAGAAAGAAAAAAAGAAACAAATAAAGAAAAAAAAGAAAAATCTTTTATTCGTGCCTCACACATTCGTAATGAAGGAACATATTAGTAGGTGTTTTTTTTTTCGATGTGTAGAAGTCATACAAATGTCATCACCCGCCCTTGAGCGGAGTGGGAGATAATGTACTCTTACTGACTAAAAACCCACCCTGTTCCTTCTTGCCTTTCATACCAGTAGGTACGGTTTTACTCAGTTAAAGTAGGTTCCAACCTAGACTGGAAGAAGTCATTGGATGATTTACCACCTAAATAAAAAAAAATGGGCAAGTGATTCGGATTTGCGCACTGAGGGTTCCGTGCAAACTACAATTCCCGAATGGAGTCTCGAAGATTTTTTTCGAATTGCAATTTTTTTTTTGTGATGTTAGTAACAACAAATTTACTGTTTTCTGATTTTTTCCTATACCTGTGCTATAAGATCTTGCTTTGTGCCAAATTTCAGGATTCTGGGTCAACGGGATTTACGTTTTTTTGCGACATAAACGGCGATATCTTTTTCACTCGATAACTTAGAAGAGTGATTTTTTAACAGCTTAAAGAGATCGTAGACCTGAGTACATGATTTTAATTTCAACTCGATACCTCTACGCGTTCTTGAGAAAAGGGTCTTGACAAACAGACCGACAGAAAGACGGACGGACAACAAAGTGATCTTGTAAAGGTTCCGTTTTTTCCTTTTGAGGCACGGAATCCTAAAAACCCGTTTCATATACCCATTTTGTCACAGATGGTGAAGTAAAGGTAAGTCTAAAAGCCAAAATATTTAGCATTCTACATGAAGCAGAGAACAACGCACTTTATCTGGCTCAAGCATCATTAAAGTTCATCGCGTAAAGGTGAGAAGGCATAGGTCACACTCTCTGCAAATAAGCATTAGTATCACAGACGTGCTTCCTCCACATTAATCTGTGTACTATATTTTACATCTACACTAACTATATATAACTTACATTACAAAGAGGTAAATTTTGTTTTTTTGTTTGTGGAGGTAATCTCTGAAAGTACTGGTCTGATTGCGAAATGTTATTTTACTGATAGAAAGCTGCTTTACTCCTGAGTGGCTAGATTTGTCAAATAATAATATTTCATGACTATCACACAACGCCATCTAGTCTCAATCTAAGCAGAGCTTGTGTTATGAGTAATAGACAACTGATAAACATACTTATATATTTCTAAAGACACACATATTATAAATAAATTAAACCCAGACATAGAACATATGATCATGCTCATCACACAAACATTTGTCCTGGGTGGGAATCGAACTTACGACCTCCGGCATTGCAGTCAGGGCCATAAGACTAACAGGCCAGTCAAATACTAAGGTAGGCGCCAGATAAACTTGGAATAAGGGTCATTGACCCTCCTACATTTGATGAAAATCTTAATTTAAAAAAAAGTTGAGAGGTGTCAAGGGACACCCGGATGGCACGAAGTTCCTTATACATATATATATGTGTATATATATTATAAGGTTGTTGTAAATGAGAGAGAGAGAGACAGACAGAGAAACATGCGCACGCCGCACGGCTGACAATAGCTTACTATAGCAAAAAGTGTCGTTACAACTTTTCGTGAGAATTTTTTCCGTGTAGCCCCCTTTCACAACGCGCGAAAACTGAAATAAATACATAAAGCTGTCTTTTCGAATGCCTACGCAAAGATATTAGGAAAAGGTCATTGAACTTTATTCCTTGTTCATCTGGCACCTTGTATAGTACCTAGTTGGTTTCGTACACTAGCAAGTTCTCAAAATAGTTAATTCCAGTATCATAGTGTCTTTTCCGTTCCCTGTCATAGATAAGAAGTTTCAAGTAATTCTTGTGCAGCTGTTTCGTTTGTCTTTTGCGATAAGATTGCGTTTCGGCTTTTTAATGTAAGTAAGGAACCCGTATATTTTGGGACAATGGAAATTGCTGACAAAGAATGTCTAATGGTGCTTTGTACTTCAAGTTGGCAGTTGAAAGATGTCGTATCGTTGAAGTGTTTGTGATAAGGTTTTGGGAAAAATGTGGGTAGCAATGATAATATAATGAGTAGCTTTGCTCTTGATTCCCTTACTATAGTAAGCGCCAGTTAATTTTGAAGTGCCTTACCTTTTCCTAGTGTCACTGCTTAGATTCCTAAAAAACCAACTATGAACTGTTTTTCATAACTAGAAAATGTAAGGGATCGTAATCTCTAGATGCCGTTCAAGATGGCTTAATGTCTTTATTTTCACTATAGATTAAAGAGTGTCAATAATGATAAAATATGTCTAGAATATACTTTCATATAGGTATCTATACACCGTTAAATTTTAATCGTTTTAATACCGTGGAGGGTCGATCCGGTACATCTATTTGTAAAGTACTATCGATTTGTAAAGATAAAATTAAAAATAATATACCTTTTTTTTCCAAACTCGTATTAATTTACGCATGTACGAAATTAATTTCTTTAAGAAAACGTCAGCTGAGCAAGTTCAATGACCTGTAGGTAGTAATCGGCGTTGCGTTTTCCTTTATTTTTAATTTTATCTTTACAAATCGATAGTATTTCATGTACCGGATCGATCCTCCACGGGATTAAAACGATTAAAATTTAGCGGTGTATATAAAAGGAGAAACTGACTAACATCAACGCATCAGACGATGGGTGCAAACAATGAATGGGTGTCATGCGGGAAAGCCGCTGGCAGAAGCTAGTGTATCTATGTGAAAAGAATAAATTATTCCAGTGTAAATTATGGAATTCGATACTTTAGTAATAATTTCGACCTAAAATGCAATCGATGGATATGGTAAATATAAATCCTTTATAAAATATCAAAACAGGAAATCCTTAAAATAATTACATTTTGCTCACTCGTTCAAAAACTTGCCTGGCCAGCCTACATCTACAAGTAAATAGTTAATTAGCCCCGGCTATCGTAGCACTGAATCAATTGGTCCATTCCGAGTCGACGTGGATTGGTTTCCCAACTACTTCCACCCAGGTCATTTATATATCCCAGTTTGGTAGCGGTTCGTACCTTGTTAACGTTTCCCTGCTCCATAGAAAGTTGGTTGAATATTTATTTACTAATTATGGTGCCATCTTCTGCGGATGTGAGCTGAATGGAGGAAATTGTCAGTAGGATTTAAAGTTGTTATGGAGTAAAATACGCTACAATAAATCTACATAGTTCAAAACAAAGTCACTTTCCGAGTCTGTCTATTTGTCCACTTACTTTTATTAAATAATATATTTATTACTAGCTTCTGCCCGCGGCTTCTCCCGTATACATAAAATAAAGCTTAAGTCACTCAGGAAAAAAGCAGCTTTCTATCATTTGATTGCAAATATTTTGCTATCGGACCAGTAGGTACTTTCAGAGGCTACCTCCTACAAACAAAAAACAAACTTTACTTTTTTGTAGATTGTTTTTATTTGATTTTTGTTTGTCTTCTGTTAAGTTTCACCTGCCATGTTATGTCTCTGCGTCACCCTCCGGACGACAGGCAGAAAATGCCAAAGGCCACCTTACAGTGTTTCATTAGTGCGTGAAGTTAATATATACATAAATAAATACTAAACCACGCATCGGCTTTCTTTGCGATTTTCACCAATAGAAATAACAATAAATGTTAAAGCTTATTAAAACCACCCGATACCCGACCAGCACCGCCTCACTTCTAGAGGTTAGTATTCTATATATTTATGGAGTACTATGGCTCATTATATTATCTCCGGAGGCCTTACCCGCGGGTTAATCACGTGTAGACGGAGAGAGGACCACTCGGTGATCACCCGTTGCTCGCACACTTGCCTTGTGTTGCCCACGCGCAGGCATCGAATGGACCGCGCGGTGTACGCGGGTGGTTCACGCGCGATCATGATACATCAGCGGCACACCGCTCTACCTCCCTTCATTCCTAGCCCTTTGGGTAAATCATCTAATAACATCCCCCGCTCTTGGGCGGAGCGGAAGATAGTTTCAGACTTTTACTGACTAAAAACCCACTCCTGTTCCTTCTTTGCCATGATTCCAGGCCCCGGGGATCTCTTCCGCATCACCTGTGGCCCCAGTGGTTAATTCCTAGCCATGACCAACTACTCATCTATTTGCGGACAACGCAATATCCTTTCGTTGATCACGGGACGTCTACTGGTTAACAACACGGTGTTCACCCGTGGACTATCAGACGTTCACAGGTTGACACGCGGCATTCAACCGTGGACCACCTGTCGATAACCAGTAGACACCGAGCAAGGTGGTGTTGATTGGGTGTTGGGTGGGTTTAATGAGTAACATAAACCTTTCAAGGCTTATGTATAGACTGAATGGGATAGACTTCAAAACCTGCGCATTTTGGTTTCTAAATTATCGTCATCATCCTGAATCTTCCTCTGTGCAACTCTTGTTAGTGCACCTTCCTGGAGCTGACTATAAACCTACTTCAGGTTCAATTTTACATAAAATAATTTGCGTAATAAAACTTTTTATACTGCCTACGGTATCCGTGTTAATTTAATTTCAGATCCTTCTAACTAGATAATAAAATTCTAGTCACATCACCATTTGCCGTTGGCAATTTATAAGCTTTTAAAGACATAACCACACACTAAGGTACTTGTTTTTTTATCGCCTAACTTAATTTATTCTGCAAACATATAGTTATCTAATAAACAGTACAGTAATAACAATTACTGAGATGGTTAGGTGTAGCAATTTTGCGTTAGTGGCTTTCTCCCATCGGCCTCAAGTTGGATTACTTGCTAAATTAAATTCTATTAGTTAATCTGTTGATCGTTAAGTACCAGCGCGAAATGAATACGGTTATACTTTCACTTCATTGGCTGGGAATATGGGATACCTGCATGTAACGTGGTCATGTTGGGAATTAGCACCGACCTTACAGCTACTAGACATTAGGCGATTACCACACTGCCATGCACCACGCTGCGTAGCGCGTGAATGCGTGTTTTAACGTTGCGTGTAAGTATCTCCTTTTGTATAGAAAACACGCACAGTCCAACACACAGAAAATGCAGAGTGCTTTCATGCAGATCACGCGCCTTCAATCGGAGAAACATTCGCACACGCGCGTGGGTGCGGGGCGAGACGCAAAGTATGGAACACTGAGTCTCGTAATGCCGTGCGTGATTTTGGATGAAATGAGTCAGAACCTGCGTGAATCTAAAAAACGCAACTACGCGCGTGAGAGTAAAAAACCCGCATGATGATGCAGATCTGCACTCCCGCAAGTTCGCGCGTAGGTGCGTTTACAGTTATACGCAACATGCAGCGTGATGCGTGGCAGTGTGTGATAATCGCCTAATAACAGGGGAAACATGTCTGTCAACAAATATGACTTATAGATCTGATGTAGGTCGCCACAGAATAATTTCCAAATAGTCTCGACCAATCAGAACGCAGTACACCGCTCCCCTGTACCTCAGCTAGTTGACAGAATTGTTTTGGTGCGCTAGTTCGAGCAAGAGGCGTCTAGTGGCTGTAAGGTCGGTCATCATCATCATCATCATTTCAGCCGATATACATCCACTGTTGGACATAGGCCTCCCCCAAGTGTCGCCACAATGAACGTTCTTGCGCGACTAAGGTCGTTTGGGAATTAGGATTGTATGCCATATTGTCTGACGGAAAAGGAATCTTCATTGAATGGTTGACCCATAGAAATTGAATACTACGTCCACTTTACGACCTGTCTCTTACTCACACTGGAGTAAGAATAAAACAAACTTACTTTGAACGTCATGGTAACCCACTGCTGGTCTCTTGTTACTTCAGACTATGAGAAAAGGCTATAAAGTACGTTAGTTGACATATTTTACGAGTTCTTTAGTCGCACCTAGGTATTGTAAGTACCTATTACAAAAAAAAACTGGTCAACTACGAGTCGTACTCGACTCGTGCGTGGATTCTTTCCCTATGTAAATAGTTCAGTTCCCCAATTGAGTCTCGAAAACTTTTCCGAATCACAAAACGGTTTTAACAGTTATTTATTACAATATTATATACTCGTTAGTGCATTTTACGGTAATAACGGTAACTTCTGATCTTGCTATCAAGAGACACACGTCCAGAAGCCCGGTTACTCATGTAGGTACCCCTAGCCAAGTTGATAATCTGCAATCATTAACGTCAGTAGAAAACTTCAAATGTACAGGAATAACGTCATCTCAACTAGTGATGTTCAATTCCGCTATAAACTATGGACGCGCTATAGACTATTGAATATATTTTTATAGCACGCTATTTTATATGAACTTGAGATTTTCAACGTTCAGTCACGTGGTCACAACAAAAGAATCGGGGGCGTGGCCAACTCGAGGCGCTCGACACAAGAGAATCGAAACGAAACGGTTGTAATTTGGCTAGAGGCAGGCCTGCATACTAAAGAAAGACACAGTGCTTGATGGTGTCTTTTTGCATCTCTCAAATCTACACTAATATAATAAAGAGGTAAAGTTTGTTTTTTAGTTTTTATGTTTTTTTTGTTTGTAGGAAGTAATCTCTAAAAGTACTGGTCCATTGCAAAAATTTTAGCACCGATAGAAAGCTGCTTTATTCCTGAGTGTCATAGGCTATATTTTATGTACGTGGACGAAGCCGCGGGCAAGAGCTAATACGAAATATTTTAGCGATTCACTTAAATCTACTGATTTGATTATACATGTATACGTATTCAAAATTACTTTATCAAAAGCCGGACTGGTATTAGTCCGGCTTTTAATCGATAAACGTATTTTTTAGGCATCTTTGTGTGTTTTTTCTGTCGGACTCAATTAGCCGTATTTTGTTTTGAACACATCATCTATCTAGCATTTATCCTGAATATTAACATAAATTTTCTTTCCTACTGTGAACAGAATCAGAAAATATGAACATAGCTGTACTTTTGCGCATTATAAAATTCGCGATTAGCTCCTGTACTATTCTTAACTGACCATAAAAGCATCAAATGACTTCTACTCCAGGGTGGAGCGAGAAGGCTTGCCAGACTATTACTGACTAAAACCACACCTATATTTTTTCTTTGCCTTGCGTTCTCGAAAGTTCAGGTTGGCTGGATAAAGAATTCCCACAAATTTGGTTTCTAAATGCAATACTATGCAGGTGCAACGGTGCCGCGAGTTTTACACATTTAAGGGTTCGTTTTAAGATTTAATCTAATTGCACGTGAATAAACCAGTAAACTATTACAATACACATTTAGTCCATTATACAGCTCGCATGTTACAAATGAAGCAATGAGCGTTGAAGTGTAGCGTCATAAAATATTTTCAACAACTTCAAAGTTAAATTCATTTGACATTTTTTCACGTTCCGCTGCCTACGCTAGGGGGCCAAAGATTTATTGCGCATGTCGACCACAATTTCTCTAATTTAGTAATTGTTTTGGGGAACCCTATTTGCAGAAGGGGAACTAATGCCATGGGATGTATGGGGCCTATTGTGCTAGTGTTAATGTGTCGGTCAAGTAATGTTGTAGCATGACAATATGCCATCCCGTTACAATATTTGATTTTATCAGTATTCCGACGTGTTTATTAGCGGCGTTTCCTTTCGTAAGCTTGTTATGCATAAAACATTCGTGTCAACATTAGTGAGGTGAAAGTCTTTCTATAAACATAAATTCTTTAAAATTATTGTTGACTGGTTTTAATGATGGATTGTTATGTCTTGTTCTCCCCGAGGTTGTCGTCCGAGTGTCTTCGCAAGATTTTACAATACTTCGGTCATACTGTAAGGAAAGATGGTGGCAACCTCGAAAGGTTTCTTGTAACCGGTATAGTATATGCTCGTAGGGGGAAAAGGCCTTTTTTATAGTGGGAAAATCATCAAAGACAACTCCTGCTCTTGGGCGGAGCGGGAGATAGTGTCAGACTCTTACTGACTAAAAACCCACCCCGTTCCTTCAAGTCTTCATACCGGGCCTCGAGCTATCTTTCGAAACTAACCCTGGCCCCGGTAGGCTTCGACCCAGCTGGGCCCCTGCTGTTGCTGACAATGACTTGAGGCGCGCGGGAATAGTGCGCGCCGTCGTCGACGACTTGGGCTAGGTCCTGACAGTTACCGGACGGTCGGACAGCGAGCTACCCATTGCTCACTGTCCGTGGGCACAGTCAAATACGTTGGTCCGACCAGATCCGCATCGTTCTCGACTCTACAATACTGTGTACAATGCTCTTCAAACCGCCAGAAACAAAAACAGATGGAGAAATATCATATAAATGAAAGTGATGAAGCAGGAAGGTAACAACCCTCAGTATTGAGGAATACGATGCAAGAAGGAGGATGTCTTGTTCTTTCTCAATAAAGTTTAGAATGGATACGTGAATAAAACAAGCAGTCAAAGGCGCGGGATAGTTCGAAAGAGTTACCAGGGCTCAGGAACCCAAAGAGCAACGGCGATGGAAGGATCACGGGAGGGGTTTAGTCAGTAAAGGTCTGACACTGTTATTTTATCTTTGTGGTCTGCTTTCCACACTAAATCCTAGGTGAACCAGTGTGCGTGGCCATGGCGGCCTTCAGTCCAACCAGCCCTCCTCTTTCCAAAAGCAAATAAGTTCTTTCAGCTGGCTCAGGGTATCTGTGCAGTGGCGGGGCAAGATCTAAATTTGATGTGGGCAAGATACATTTTGCGAAGGGGGCCTCTATGGCTGATGCAAGAGGACGGATTTTGATGAGAGAAAAAATTTTTTGATACTGAATTCATAAAATTGCAAACTTCTTTATGGTAATTATTTTATTATTAAGTATACAAAACGAATGTGGAGGGTTAGTATTGCCAGATACTTGTTGGCTGATTTTTTTTTATAATTTATTTGCTAGATGAGTATATATCTATATTTGCGTTCGCGGGCCTCCGAGGCGTAAAGGCACACATAAACGACTCTGCTCCAAGACCGCCCTAAACTAAGACGACTGCTCGCAGTCCACGCTGCGCCAGCCAGCAGGCGCCCAACAGTCCACGCGGCGACAGCTACCAGGCATCCAGCAGACCGCGCGGCGACCTGCTGTCACTGAGCGGACGCAGTCAGTGCGCGGCCACCGCGCGGACGCCGCGCCTACCGCTCACCTACAACGTGCGGCCAGCGAGGCGACAACTACAGAGCAGTCTGGCGGTAAGCTAGCTGACAGCGAGCTGTCTGCAAATTTATGATGCCGATGTAAAATATATCTAAAGAGCAATATTTAAAGCCCATATTTGAATGATATTCTTTTTGACGGGTGGGAGCAGAGTCGATTAAGTGTGCTTTGACCATAAGGCTCCTTGGACCGCGAGCCGCCTCGCCGCCTCTGCATATATGAGTGAAATCGGTGCTCCCTGCACAGTCTCTCTTTGTCAGATCTGACATTCACCCTCACTCCTCCCAGAGCGGGAGAAGTTATTTTACCCACACCAACAAAAAAGGCCAGTCCATGTGTCAACGTTTAGGTACGGGCACTGTCCAGGAGTGGAGGATTGTCAGCTACAATGATCATGTTTTTTTATGAGGTGGGAAATTAAAAAATCATATACTTACCTAATATTTTCTCCTACTCTGGGTGAAACGGTCCTTTAGCGGCACTTTGCGGTCCAGTGTCGTGGTGATTATTTTGAACAATCTCGCGGTATTATTGATGATGATGACAACTAGAATACTACATTTTGATACATGTGGAGAGAGTTTGCCATTGCAACCGAGGCGGAATCGCCCGAGCCGCGGGTGAGGAGCCGAGTGTTGCAGTGATACATTTTCACGTGTATCAAACGACGTTTTTCAATACACTTTCGAATTTAAATTAATAAATGGGAGTTGACGCGCGACTCGTGGGGTTCGCCTGATACGATACATATAATCGATAGGAGATGGGGGTGAGCTCACGTGTTTTCCGGCACTAGTGCGAAAAAAGTAAATTGTGTGCCTAAAAGCTGTAGACATGGGTTTTCGAGTGTATTGAAAAAGAAAATATTGCCACAACTCACTGCATAATTTTTGCAGCCTTTTTATTTTATCTTTTATTTAAATCTCCTAACAACCTCAAATGTTGCCTTCGGCATACAAAACTGATAGTTAAGACTGTTACGTTTCGCACTTTCGATGCTAATAAATATTTTCATAATCCATCAGTTAACGACGTAAGAACATTTTATTTCCAACGACCAAACCTTATCCATTTCATGTTTAGGGTTCCGTACCCAAAGGGTACAAACAGGACCCTATTACTACATTATTATTACTTACTTATTATTATTATTATTATTTACTTCGTTGTCTGTTCGTCGGTCCGTCTGTCTGTCATCAATGCTCGCAAAGGAGGAGACCGAACGCATCAGGCAACGGCGTTATCGCCGCCGCCGCCGGCGCCGGGATATTGATCCCGATTTCCGGCTGGGTCGAAGCCTACTGGGGCCAGGGTTATCCGAAAGGGCGCTCGAGCCCCGGTATGAAGGCTTGAAGGAACGGGATGGGTTTTTTAGTCAGTAAGAGTCTGACACTATCTCCCGCTCCGCCCAAGAGCGGGGGTTGTCATAGGATGATTTTTCCCATCGGAAAAAAAAGGCTGTATCTCAAGAAACGCGATAGCTAGACAGTTGATCACAAATTATGTATTGCTGTTGCCGCTATATCAACAAATACTAAAAATAAAATAAATATTTAAGGGGGGCTCCCATGCAACAAACGCGATTTTTTTGCCGTTTTTTTCAACGGACGGTACGTAACCCTGCGTGCGCGAGTCTGACTCGCACTTACCCAGTTTTTAAAATTGCTTGTCATAAATGTTTTTAGTATTTCAGTCTATGGACTTTTTATGATCCATCAATATAAACGGTTCACTTTCCGTTTTAAATTATTGCAATAGTATGTATGTTAGTATTTAGTTCCCTGATTGTTTATAGTGTTGCCATAACATCCGGCTACCGTCACGGTTATAGCACTTCTATGAATCCATTCATAATTGTTCATTCAGTTTGGTTTCATCAATTGGAAACTAGGATCACATGACCTGATGGATTGTATGAAAGAGTGCTGTAACTCGCAGTTGCTGTAAGTATTAGTTTGTAATCCGCGAAAAAAATACTAATGGTTATTAGGTATTTCTATCTATCCATCTCTTCCGCTGTTCTTTTCATCATTGCGATACCCGGGAGTCTCTAGTGCTTTTATGGACAACATTACTGTTGTTTAAATTGATGTAAACTAATGCTTGACGGCGATCCCACCTGGGCCCCAAGTCTGCTATTTTCATAAATTCGTCATTCCAACACGATCCAATTGTCATTTTGCTAAAAGTTTGTAATCTGCTAATTCATAATGATCGATCATTGATCGGTCAATGGTCTTGTAATAGAATTGTGGTAAAATGATAATTTCGAGCATATTAAAACCAATAACTGCACAGTAACGTTCTAATGGTAAAACACTGATCAAATAAACTGTCAAAGTTTTAGCAGATTACCGCAAAATTCAAATATTCACTTGACAATATGTACGAGATTACCATTCTATGTCACTTCTTTCAATGGAGGGTCAGTGGTTGACCATTGGAAAGTCATAATGACGCCATTATATTAGTAGATTACCAAACTTGTCAAAATCGACAATTATGACACCAATGATAGACCATTCTGACACTATTGTAATAGCAGACTTGAGGCCCTGATGGTAAGCAGTGATGCAATCTCTGATGATGAGGCGCAGTAGTTTGTTAAGAGCCTATTCACTCTAGCCTTGAAGACACCCAAATTATAATCGGACAGGAAGACTGCAGCAGGCAATTGTTCCAGTCCTTCGACGTACGCGGTATAAACGACGAGGCGAAATGCTTAGTCCGGAACGTAGAGGTTTCAACAACGGTGGATGTTCGTCGTACTTCGGTTTGTCCGATGGTAGAATTGAGATAGCGGAATCAAGTCATGCAATTCCTGCGCACACTCTCCAAATTCATGATTGACTTCAAGAAGTGACAGTCGTGGCAGACTAGTCAGAAAAATAAGAGTTACACGCGTGAATTTCTAAAAAATAATCAATTCTCTACAAAATTGAGTTCTCAGGCACGCAAATCATTCAGTAATTGCTACAAACAAAATAATGAATTAATTTAACTCAGTTGCATGAGTTTATTTTAAAGAGCTAAACGCTATAAAACAGAAGTTAATCACACCGTGCAATTAAGCAATTGCTTAACATGCGACGACATAAAATTAAACCAACTAAAAACAGGAAAACGAAGTGCCTACGTAAGTAATATCACAAGTAATATCCTGCCGCATTCACCTCATTCCCAAGAATAATCTCTTAGCAAATAGAAATGTCAGGCAGTGGTACAATTAACGTTTAAGTTTCAAGCCCAATTAGCTGTCTGTTATTTTGTCACGAGTAGCATTTTACAATTAACATTATGGCACGACGTGACGGCGACGTGTAGCGCGCAACAGTCGCAATTGTATAGGGGATCTTCAGATGTTTCGAGCGAATTTGGCACCAGAAAGTTTGTGAGTGTATGTGAATGTTTGTTAAGTTTCACGCTGAAACGGCTGACTGGATTTGTGAATGAAATTTAGCGCACGGGTAGACCACGTCTTCGCAGCACTTAAGATACTTTTTAAGACAATGTCATCATCGTCATCTTTCTGCCCGTGTATACTCGTATTATATTACTTGGGATCAGCGCAATACGTCCTGTTCTTCAATTCTGTACTGTCAACCAATTAAAAGTTTGCTTTTTGCCTATCCTATCATCGGAATCATCAGTTGATTCAATGACCTAAAAAAAAGGAAAATAGGAAAAATAAAAAGCAAAGAAAAAATTAAGAAAAGACATTTTTTCCGGTCCCATGCGTCCCACATCCACGACTTTTTTTTGCCTACTCAAGAGAGGAGGCCTGAGTCCCAGCTGTGGGAACATTATAAGGCTTATGAATTTCTTGTTCTACTCGTATAATTACTACTTTACATTCGTCTTCGATATTGACGATGTTTAGTTAAGTATAAAAAATCTTCAATACTGTAACTCATTCTGAGGTTCAATTCTATTAGTTCCACAACCATGTGTTTGTTAAGCGCTATCGTGACTACCGCCAAGTTAGGTGAGGCTGAATAGTTATGATAGTTATCTGTGACTTCTCTTGTAGTAAATCGCGCGGCCGGAAGGCTATTGTGTGTCGATGCTTTAATAGAATTGCATTTTACGCGTCGCACTGTCTGCGGTTTTCGTTCGAATGCACTGACCTCGTTTATGTCGCATTTTATCATTACGAAGCATGAAATACTCGTATATCTGCATGTCCGACTTTTTACTGTGTGGTCTGACGTTTGGACGGAGCTAAATTGTTTATTTTTAAGGTCTTATTGAAATGAAAGTGCAGACTTGGTGGCTAGGGTACCTGTAGATTTGTTTTATTCGTTAGACGGTTTGTTTTGGCTGTTATGTGAAAGGTGACTAAAGTCTAAAGAGCTGGTAGCAGATTTTTTTAAATGGGTGGGTCCTTTTAAAAAATTTTGCTACCAGTTCAGAATGTGTCTAAATACATTCTATATTATATACCTACTGCGTATGTTATTTTAAAGAGGAAAGATTTGTATGTTTCTTTGTTATGAAAAACTTATCAGACCGATTTTAAAAATTCTTTTCCCAGTAGAATATTATGTACTTTATTACTGAGTGACAAAGACATGTATTTTCTACTTTCACGCAGGCGGAGTTGCTGGCAGAAGCTAGACTATTACAAAGAGATGATTTCGACAATATTTTGCTTATAGAGGATGTGTTCTATTTGTAGATTTTCTAGAATATTAAATCAGGATTGAAGATATTGTATTATAAACAAGATAATCATGTGTTTTTATTATATTTTTAGCAGAGAGCGATAATCACTTATTGAGAGAAATTTACCGACTAAATCCCATTAAAAAAAAAAGAAAGATAAGAAAGAAAATTGCGTTTATTAGCATTATAAAGACGGTAACAACACCGGTGTTCCTACAGTTGCCTTTTACGTCCCAGGGCTCTTTCGAACAATCCTAAAGGGCAAAGGTAATCATGTTCACAATTATCTACTTCCATGTACTAGTTTTCAGTATATATATCTTATATACTATGTTTTATTGTAGCCGTATGTATATAAAATCTCGCTCCTATCCAGTTGTTTAGACATTTACTATCGGCTACTTTTACTAGGTATAATCTTGACTAGTTTATAGGCAGGCAATCGTATGTGTACTTTGTGTGTGTGTACTTTGTCGCATCGGGTGCCAAATGTCATGTGGTTATCAGCATTAGTAAATACGGAGTCACGTGGTATACGAGTATAGGAGCAGCTGGCACTGGAACTAGCTAAGACCGATTTTTTATTATTATTGATATAGTCTGTCTAATAAGTCAACCGACTTGGGAATTTTGTATAATATTTAATCATTTAAAAAATACTTATATTCGATACTTTTCATAAGGTTCTTCTGTTAGTAAACAATGATCTCTATCTCTTAATCAACCTTGATTATAGAACCTGTGTTGACTACGTCAGATTTCATTAAATCCTAATAATTACCCAAGTCGTTTAACTTATTAGACAGATTCTAGGCACGCGTTTGACCACTATCTCACCTGGTGGTAAGCGATGACTTACGATGATGATTGTAGACTATAGTGTGCAAGATTGGTCAAAGGAGTTACCGCAAATTGACAAATTAAAAGTGCCTGTAAATCGTTTATTTGAAACAATCGAATTTTCCCCCTTTTACCCCTGTATAGATTGAATTTCCTAAAAGCCTTAGTGCTCGTCTTCATCATAAAAGGATGCATTTTGCAAAATTTCATATTCCTAGTCCAAGTAGATTTGGCTGTGCTTTAATAGGTCAGTCAGTCAATATCTCCTTTTATATTACAGTGAAACCTGGTTAAGTGAGACATCAAGGGACCTGCAATGTCGTTTCACTTATAGAGGTATTCCACTTACCCAGTGTCTCAGATATACAGGTATAAATAAATATCTGTCTCATTTACAGAGGGTTCCATTAATAGAGGTGAGAATACAGGTTATTTCAGTTATACAGGTGCGATCATTAAATAAAATAACGTGTTATGTATGTAAACAAACAATGTTATCTCAGTTACAGAGGTTTATGCATACCTATAAAATTTACTCGCTGTCTCAGTTATAGAGGTAACTAGGTTGGCCAGTTTATCGTGCATTGACAACTTTGCGCATAACTTTAATGCATGTAAGACTGAAGTATTAGAATGGGCATTATCGGATCATACAGCACAGCTGCTTCAGTGTCCAGTAAAAAAAACATGTTGTATTAAGTATTGGTACGCAACTAGAAGGGACTATAGTGTGGAAAATATAGGAAAATTTAAAAATCATCTCATGAATCTTACTTTTTCAGAACTCTATGACACGGAAGACCCAAATGTCGCTTATAATTATTTCATTGAGATTTTCAAGCTATTTTACGATTTGTGTTTTCCATTAAAAGTGGTTAAAATAAATACAATAAGAAGAACTAAGTGGTTATCAAAAGGGATCAAATTATGCAGTAAAAAGAAAAGAAAACTCTTATGGCAATTTAGACTTAATCGTAACAGAACAAATAAAACCATACTGTACAATTATTCTAAAACGTACAAAAAAATTATCCAGTTAACACAAAAAACACAAAACAACTACAATATAAAAACATCCAAAAACAAGTCGAAAACTGCGTGGCAAATTATCAATCGTGCAAAGTATAACGTACCTAAATCTAACATAAATAAAATTAAAATGGGTGGTTGTGTCATATCTCATCACAAGTCTGTTGCAGAAGCATTTAATAATTTTTTCATTGATAAAATACAGCCTAAACTGAGTGTCGACTGCAGACCTAAGGCGTGTACATTAGACTACAATAATAAAACTATGTTTATGGCCCCTAGTATACCAGATGATATTAAAAAGATAATAATGTCCTTGCATAACACAAGCAGTGTGGGATATGACGGTATTGCTACTTTTATACTAAAACATGTTGCAAATGAAATCTGCGGTCACTTGAGCCATGTCATCAATCTTAGCATTAGTGCAGGTATTTATCCTGATGCTCTAAAAGTGTCTATTGTCAAGCCACTATTTAAAAAAGACGATAGGGAGCTAATGGAGAACTATCGGCCTATATCACTAATTCCCATAATTTCTAAAATATTTGAAAAATACATTTATAAGGAGTTAAATTCATTTATAGAAAAACATAATATTATTTGCGAGAAACAGAAAGGATTTAGAATGGGTAAAACTATTAATATGGCCATTTATGATTTTTTATATAATGTTACATATAACGTTGATAAGAGGAAGCCGGTCTGTGGCGTATTTTGTGACATGACTCAAGCCTTTGACTATGTGCACTATGGTACACTCTTAAGTAAACTTGAGGCATATGGAATTAGAGGAAATGTCAACAATCTAATTGAATCTTACTTACATAACAGAACTCAAATAACACATATAAACCAAATTGATATGAAAAGTAAACATGAAATTGTATCTCAGTCCTCAGAACGTATAGTTTCGTTTGGTGTACCACAGGGGAGTGTTTTAGGGCCTCCTTTATTTATATTATACATAAATGATCTCCCAAAAGGCATCCCTCAACCTTTGACACTGTTTGCCGATGATAGCACCATAACGATACCTTGTAAAAGTGTTGATACTTATGAAAATGACATAAATGAATCTATAAATTTAATGATAAAATGGCTAAATGACAATAACTTAAAAATTAACTTGACTAAAACTAAATTAATACATTTTAGTCAACGCATCAATAGTAAGAGTACCTTAAATATACACTACGATGACCAACCTATAGAAGAGGTAGAAACAACAAAATTTCTAGGGCTCCACATTGATAAAAAACTGAATTGGAAAGCCCATATCGAAATCTTATGCAAGAAAATTAGTAAATCTGCCTATGCCTTGCACACATTGTCGTCTTTAATAAGTGTGGAGGCCTTACTTACAGCCTACTATGGTTTAACAGAATCCCATCTACGCTATGGTGTCATTTTTTGGGGCAACTCAACAGATAAAGACTCGGTGTTCAAGGCTCAAAAGAGATGCATTCGTTCAATATTTAAAATTAAACCTACTGATAGTTGCGTGCCGTACTTTAAAAAATATAAAATACTTACTTTGCCATGTCTATACATTTTAGAGGTAGCTGTATTTGTCAAAACAAATCCACACCGATTTAAACGATTTGATGAAGTAGTCCCACGTAACAGGCGTGACAACAGTAAGATATGCTCTCATCCTGCGAGAACATCCCTCATGCGCAAAAGTGTTTTCTGTATGGCTCCTATGATATTCAATAAATTGCCTAAAAGTTGGAGAGAACTGCCCTTGTCACTTTTTAAAAAAAAACTGAGAAGTTTTTTAGTTAATAAAGTGTACTACAATGTTTTAAATTTTTTGAATGAAAAGGACTTTTCTATTCCAACTTAATAATGTGAATTTTTGACTTGACTACATAATATTCTGAATTTACTGGACATAATTTGATTTAATTTATTTTTGACTATAATACACCTATACTTGACATCTTGACATTTAATTATTTATTTTATGTATTTTGTAATGTAATTTAGAAATTTGAAATGACTATAATATGTAAATGCAATTAAATGTAATTTTTATAACTAAAACATTTGTACGCCGTTATTGGCAAAACATGGACGCTCATTACACACTATTAATTTAACACCTTGCATGTCTGATAAGTCAGTTTATGTAAACGCATGTTTGACAAATAAATTTTCTTTCTTTCTTTCTTTCTTTCTTTCTATGATGATAAATCGAAAGAACAAATCCCGGATATAGAGGCTTACCTCGTCCCACTAACAGAGGTAATTCAGTGGCAAAGTGTTGGGACCTCAGCATGAGTTCCAGTTATGGAGGTTTCTCACTTATCCAGGTCCCACTTAACCAAGTTTCACTGTATCTACAAATAAAATTGGAGCGTCTGTTTGTAATATTGAAATAACTGCTTTTTACTACATGCATATGAATATATATACGGTATGACCAAAATATTTTTTTTTTTACAATTTTTGTCTGTCTGTCTGTTTGTCCAGGCTAATCTCTGAAATGGCTGGACGGATTTTGACGGACTTTTTTGGCAGGTAGCTGATGTAATAAGGAGTAACATAGGCTACTTTTATTTTAGAAAAAATAAATTCAAAATCCTGTAGTCCACGCGAACGAAGTCGCGGGCACAGCTAGTATGTATATAAATGCTTTGACCTGACTTGACCTGACTTAACGCAAAGGATTACTGAAGGAACTCGGTTGGGTTTTGAGAAGTGTTATTTGATGATCTCCCAACCTTAATAAATAAACTATATTGTACAATGAGTATATTACAAAATTTAACAAAATTTACTTTTATATATTTAGACTAACCAATAATTAAATAATAGGAAATATCAACAATAAAAAATAAAATTAACCAATGCAAAAAAAGAACTCAACGTTTTCCATTTTTTTAATTCTTTATTCATCAATATTGCATATTATAAATTACATTTTTAAATATTTCAATAGAAAATAAATAAAACATTAAAAAATATAAAAAAAATATTTAATTAAATTCTTTATTAGTATTATTATTATTTTATCCTTTCGAATACCATAAATAGAGACACAATAGAAAGACAATGAGACAAATTAAACAGTATAAAATAATTATCATAATCAACTCCAATTATATTTTTAATTAAAAAGTTATTCAGCCCTATGATCGCGCATAGAGTCGCCAATGCTATCTGGTTGAATCAACAAGTCTAACTTTTTAATGGACATGCAATGAACATTTATTTTGAATATATCATGTACTACCTAATATATTCAACGAACATTATAATGTTACTCATTTAAGAACTATCTCTAAACATGACTTCATTGTGTAGTTCAAACTCAAAGTAAATGCGTCAAGAACTCATTATGATTTATATTTGTGTTTCGTGAACGTACATACCTAGGCACTTTATATGCATAAAATACATATTCAAAGAATTACGACATTGTCTTGAATAATTGTGGTTACTCACAGCTTTTCAATAAACAAAGTGAAATGTTGCATTTGCTTACATTTTTGTACGCTATTGTTTTAGTAAAAAATGAGTTTGTATCTTGAAGGTTCTGGAATGGAAACCACGTACCGGAAGACGTAGCGTTGGAAGGCCTCCTACAAGATGGACCGATGACCTGGTAGGGGTTGCGGGAATCCGATGGATGCGAGACGCAAAGGAGCGTTCATTGTGGCGACACTTGGGGTAGGCCTATGTCCAACAGTGGACGTCTTTCGGCTGAAATGATGATGGTGATGAGTTTGTATTTCACTAATAACGGAAACTACATATGTTTTTCAGTCATTTATTGTGTATAATGTCTTCCAATTATAGTTCTAGGACATGTCAGTTTCCTCGAGATGTTTTCCTTCACCGTTTTGAGAGCAGTGGTTATGAAATAAATTACTTAAAGTAATATTCCTGCCTAGGTTTGAACCCGTATTATTATTATTATTTTGAAGATAAGGAGCTATGCATCACTCATAGTGTAGGGGATGTAGTCACTGCGATCTAAAAGATCTATTGTGACTCGCCACCTTGTTAGAGTAACTCTTTTAGCCCGGAGGCTTCCAAGAAATTTAGAATACTCCTAGCCTAGTTTTAATCTCCTCCGGGCGAATAATATGTCGGCCCAGATGGACACTGCGTTTGTGGATAAGGGGCCTGCATTCACACAAAAGGTGTTTAGGCGTCTCCCTCTCCTGATTACAGTACCGGCAAACATCAGTGTCACTCAGTTTCATGTGAAATTGGTGCCTGTTTAATTTGCAGTGGCCGGTTAAGGCGCGGGCTATCGCACAGATGTTCGTCCTACTAAGCTCAAGAAGCTCGGCAGTTCGTTTTTGTGAGTAGCCTTC
Source organism: Mythimna ferrago (assembly GCA_910589285.2). Classification (NCBI taxonomy): domain Eukaryota; kingdom Metazoa; phylum Arthropoda; class Insecta; order Lepidoptera; family Noctuidae; genus Mythimna; species Mythimna ferrago. The sequence continues at coordinate 31,078,111 of OU342674.1, forward strand.
TATAAGAGATTTCGCGCGTACCAGTCCTGGTTGTACCAACCAGTGCTTTTTTGAATCGCCAAATAAGTTGCCCTTAAGGGTCTGCATGGCCTGGTTCTTTGAGATACCACAAAAGGGTTCTGGTCCTATCTGATGACCTTGAGCCCCAGCCCGTGCAAGTTCATCGGCTTTTTCGTTGCCATTGATTGCAGAATGACCTGGTACTCATCTCAGAATAACTTTATTCCTTTGCCCCAGGTCATTCAGTTTGTTAACGCAGTCTTTTATCAGTTTTGAATTTAAAGTATTCGAGTTCAGGGCGTTAAGAGCTGCCTGGCTATCTGAGTAAATTGATTTATGTAGTTTCGTTGACGGTTGGCCTCCGCACATTCTATAATGGCGTATACCTCCGCTTGGAATATGGTAGCATGTTTACCCAGATTCAAGCTTTTGCTGAATTTCGGGCTAATAATAAAATAAAAATAAAAATAATAAAAATAAAATAAAAATCTTTTATTATCAGGCATCGTTGGCCCATAGGGTGTTAGTATTACAAAAAACAACTTACAAAACTATGTTAGTATCTAGTACTAAAAAATACAATAAAAATACAGCATCTACTTTGAGGAAGATCTATCAAGCGGCATGTCTGACATGTAGCTTGATAAACCTATCCTTTGCAGGCCCGTCCAACCTTTCCGAGAAAACCCTCAGGATGCTGTTTCCGCTCCCCCTTAACCTGCGCATCGTTGACGCAATCTTTTTGCGCATGATCGCGAAATAATCGTCAGTGTGTGCATCAGCGAACATCCCTGACGCACTACACCAACTTGGCAGCCTCAACAGCGCCCTGAAGGCATTGTTATATTGAATGCGCAGTGCATTGCCTGCTTTTTGGGTATGATTAGCCCACAGACTGCTGGTGTAAAATATTTGGCAAAACGCTTTGAACAAGGTTATTTTAACCGGTACTGAGCAACCAGCAAATCTGCGGGCCAGCATGTTTCCCCTCACAGCCAACGCCCTGCGCTCTCTTTCCATGTCAGAGTCATCTTTGAGATCATCCGTAACAATATGTCCCAAATATTTAAAATCTAATGCCATATATCCCACATCCTACATTCTCACCCATTTTGGACCCGTCTGTAAACCAGATCAGGCTTCCAGCCTTGCAAGTGATGAGTTTGTTTGACCAATCCTCTCTGCTCGGCAGTTCCACTGTGTAATTCCTTGTGAAATTACACTGTGGAAGCATGATAGCTAGTTGATTGTATTCAAGTACTGATTCGTGTAGCGATCTCAGTGCTTGAGAGCGCCAGTTTGCTTTGCCAGTGCTGTTTGCTCTGTACATGCTTGCCTTCGCCTCCTTCGCAATGAATAGATGAAGTGGCGGTAGGTTAAGCAGGGCATTTAGAGCAGCTCCTGGGGTTGTGGACATGGCCCCTGTTGATATGAGGCATGCAAGTCTCTGCAAACCATTAAGTTTGTTAATGACTGTCACTTGAGTTGTTTTCCTCCACCATACTACGCAGGCATACGTTATTATCGGCCTGACTATGGCGGTGTACAGCCACAGAGCGATTTTAGGGTTTAAGCCCCATTTCTTCCTTGCTAAGCGACAGCATATTCCTAAAGCTATTTTAGCCTTTTGGATCACATTGTTAATGAGAGTGTTCCAGGTCAGTCTCTGGTCGATAGTTACGTCCAGGTACTTGACTTCGCTGGAGAATGGTATGAAAGTCCCCTTTACAGTGGGCGTTACAAGTTTGTCCAACTTTCGTTGTTTTACTCGGGTTAACCAACACAAGCCACCACATCGTCAGCATAGCTACACCCTACAGCTACAGCTTGAACCCGTAAGTCGGGGCCATTACTAATGAGATACCACTGCTCCTGCCTTTATTTCAGTTAATTTGTGGTCATCGCAGTATTTTCCTTTTTATCCATAATTTCCTTATTATTCCTCATCAGTATTATTATATTCGCACGCGCTTTTACCTTTATTAGGGACTAGCTTTTATCCGCGGCTTCACCCGCGTATTTAAAATATACACTCAAATATTCACTCAGGAACAAAAGTAGCTTTCTATCGGAAAAAAAAAATAGCAATCGGATCAGCACTTCCAGAAATTACCTCTTACAAACATAAAAACAAGCTTTAAAATATTACAAGTGTAGTTCTTTTTTTGCTTCCATTTAATTATATCACACATAATAATATATTTAAATACCTGTGTATATTTGTTAGGCTTACTTATTATCTTATAACCAGAGTAGCTATATATTTTTATCTATGTATCGTATATTTTAAATGCAAAATTTTTATTAATTTATTTATTTACTGGCAGTAAACCACAGACTACCCCCTCTTTTTAACCGACTTCGAAAAGAGGAGGTTCTATGTACTGCTGAATGTATGTTTTTTTTAATGTAAGTATGTTCACCGATATCTCGGTCAATTGTAGACCGATTTTGAAAATTCTTTTTTTGATTGAAAGGTTATGCTTCCAAGTTGGTCCTATAGAATATACAATATTTTTATGATCTGATCATGAACTTCGAAGATATGGAACAGAACTCCTCATAGACTTACAGCAGAACTGTGATTACAAGTAAAGTTGCTTTGTTTATACGTGTAGTCGATGACGTCAGAAAAGGGCGAGGGGATGTATCGAATTGATCTGATGATGAAGTCGGTAGCGAAATTAATGTAATGTAACCGTGTTTGGGATTATTAGAATGGGCTATAAGGTATTTGAGTTTGACTGAGGGATATTTTTTAGTGTGTTACCACATCTAAAAAATGTAAATAAAAAACTTTTTACAAAAAAAAAATATAACCGACTTCAATGTTAAAAAACACTGAAAAGTATAAAATAACTTTAATTTCGGAAGTCGGTGTTAAATAACGAAGAGACAAAACTATTATAGAAGCACCGACTTCCGAAATTAAAGTTATTTTATACTTTTCAGTGTTTTTTAACATTGAAGTCAGTTATTTTTATTTTTGTAATTTTTTTTTTATGTCAGCAATAAGACCGCCAGTGTACCCATAGATTTAAGTAGGTATACAATTATTATAGCAATTTTGGTGTAGGTACAATAAAGTTTAATCTATTCTATTCTACGTCTAGAGTCCCTTAATCAACGACCAACTTATTCTGACAGTTATACCGGCCTACACAGCGTTCTATTATTACCAAGACGTATGGCGCCGTAGGTCAAGACGGCTTGGTCAAGGTCACAAGGAAGCGAAGCGGATAAAAGGACCATTACGTATCAAAGAGACCTATTTAGGTAGGTGTGTCACGGGATAGGTCGAATGTTCCTCTTGGATGGTAATAAAAATACTATTAGTTAGTACTAATAGTATCTTTATTACGGGCTTACTATGATCCGTCAAAATGTCAAGCATGCGATCGATAAAGAGAGATGGAGCGGTACATCCTGTATAGCTCCATCTCTTTAACAGTTCATTTTAGGTCGTCAAATAGATCGCTTTAAGAGCTCGTGGTAAGGCCTCTGGAATGTTTTATTTCCATACCTTTAGGATGTTACATTCAAGTAGATTTAAAGGAAAACTTACTAAGATATGTGCGATGACAAGCCATTTCCCAATGACTTGGCAATATTGCTTGCACATTTCTTTGTTGGTTTCTTGTTAAAAATCTGATTACAAGTAATCAGAATAACGGATGGATGATCTAGGGCTCAACTAGGTCAAATAGAATTTTATTATAATATGGCCTATGGCTCTTTAAGCTGCTTTTATTGCGAATCAAACCAGAAAATGTTTTTTGTTTTGTATATTCAGCGAGTGCATTTGTCTAAGATTGATAAATACATGTAGCTGTACTTTTTTATATGATTAGAGTTTTATCCTGCATTCACACGGTAGCATTATCATATAGTCCGGTCGTCCTGTCCCCAATTTTTTTAAGAATTTATCGAAACCAAAAAAAATATTTGATGGAAACATATTATCGAGATAAAAAGTACGAGTATAAGATAGATAATCCTGTTTTCTATTCCAGGAGACGGACTACCCTTGTGTCACATTTCACCTAAATCCTTTAAGGAGTAACAGACATAGACACACATAAATACATATCTACTGACTTTCGCCTTTTTATTATCAGTGTAATGGACGGAATGCCATCAAGGACTGCTTATTTAAGAACAAATGGTGTACCACAGCATAAAATCCCACATAATTCACACGTAACTCCGTCTTTGTCGGAGGACGTCCACTTGATTGAACTAGGCCACTCGTTTGCACGTAATTCTGTCGCACTGAGGCAGATTATCCTCTTCCAGCCTCCTCCATTATCTTGCAAATGCGACCATTGTCGCTGTTATCGTGCGATGACTTGCCGTTCAAACAACTGTCTTGTTGTTGCACTTTCAATAACGAGGGGTCATGTGATGGACATTACATATACATGTATAACATATCTCTAAGTCTTAGGGATTAGATGTAGAGGTTGGAAGACCCTAAAATTCGCCACTTGCCTGCCGAAGACATCTACTGGACATAGGCTTCTTCCAAGGAACTATAACAACCGGTCATGATATCTGTGCGCTGAGTGCGAGTTGTTTTTACGTTAACGCAATCGAAACGTTTGCCGCGTTTGGCTCTCTTATTGGTGAAGAGCTTGCAGCGGGCCAATCGGAGCGCTGAACGTCACAAACGTGTCGATAGCGTTAACGTAAAATAAACTCACACTAGGTACTCTGATGAAGCTCATCAGGCCATTGGTCCACCTTGTGGCTTGGTTTATCAACGCAGCGTCTCCAATACGTGGTCGCCACTCCAGAACGCTTAAAGAAGAGATCAGAAGGCTTAAAATCACCCAAAGAGCAATGGAAAGAGCTATGCTCGGGGTTTCCTTGCGTGATCGAATAAAAAATGAAGATATCCGCAGGAAAACTAAGGTTGCCGACATAGCACAAAGAATTGCCAAACTTAAGTGGCAATGGGCAGGGCACATTGCTCGCAGAACAGATGGCCGTTGGGGCCGAAAGGTTTTGGAGTGGCGACCGCGTACCGGAAGACGCAGTGTTGGAAGGCCTCCTACAAGGTGGACCGATGACCTGGTGAAGGTAGCGGGAAACCGATGGATGCGGGACGCACAGGAACGTTCGATGTGGCGACGCTTGGGGGAGGCCTATGTCCAACAGTGGACGTGTATCGGCTGAAATGATGATGATGATGATGATGACTCCAGAACGTTTCAATCATATCGACCGTCTGTTCTGCAAGCAATGTGCCCTGCCCTAATATGTCCCTGTCGTAATTGATGTTACTTCCATTATAATAGCGCCAATTATATGTATGTGGCGCTCGTATATATATTTTGGTATACTTTTCCGATTTCATTTCGGTCTTTTCAAAAAAGTTGACGTGTTTATTTAGAGATCGATGTGCAATTTGCAAAGTCTGATTAAAGGTAGTTGACTTCTCTTGCTCTAAAGTGAAGTGAAATTGCGGGTCAGACTTTTATTGACTAAAATCTACTTGTGTCCTTCAGTTGCGGTTTCCTTTGCATTCTACGGTCACGGTCACTCTTCCAGCCCCAGCAAGTATTCGCCCTACTGGGCCCCTTCATTTTTGATGACATCTTTCGGAGGCGGGCGTGGTACACTAAACACCGTCGACTTGGGCGTGGTTCTTACTCGTCGTTTGCAAGCTCGCGCCTACGGTGGCGAAAATCACTCTGCGACTCGTGATGAGGCCTAAACGCCTCCATGTCTAAAGGCTTGATGGAAGAAGATTACGTTGTGGCCAACGCTGGACCACGTTTAACCAGAAGTATCTTATTTACTCTTGACTTAAAGACCCAGCTTTTATGGTTAACTAACAGACTGGAGATTTCTACATAACCTACAGTTTTTAACTCTTCGCTGAAGATCACCCGCTGCGATATTCCTTGAACTAGCTAAGTCATGCTGACAATGAAGATGAAACTTAAACTCTAAAGTTAATTATCTTTTCCTCCAATCTTACCAGGGACTGCGCATGCGCTAATAATATTTCTTTACGCGTCACTCAACTGATTCTGGTAAAATGTTGTTCAAATTGCGTCACAGCCATTAACCAAACCTGCAATGACTAGATAAAATATACTTTTTTTTTTATAAAGTGATAGTGATTAGATGTTATTGAATTATTCCTGTAGGGTCGATGAGGAAATTCTAGGAAGTTCCTAAAATATTATAATTTGTCTCATCTGCTAGATTCTCTGTATTGTAGGTGTTATAGTTTAGTAGATTTATTTTTCTAAACTAATATAATAAAGAGGTAAAGTTTTTTTTTTGTTTCTAGGATGGAACTACTCGTCCGATTGCTAAATTCACCGATAGAAAACTGTTTTATTCCTGAGTGACATAGGCTATATTTTATGAACGCGGATGAAGTCACGGGCAAAAGCTAATTATATAACATGGTTTTTTTGGGTAGAGTAGGGTAGGGTAGGGTAAGGTAGAGTAGGGTAGAGTAGGGTAGAGTGGAGTAGGGTAGGGTAGAGTAGGGTAGGGTAGAGTAGGGTATAGTAGGCTGAAGTAGGGAAGAGCGGGAGCGAAGCCGCGCGGGCAAAAGCTAGTTTTTTTATAAATCTTTGGATTGAGAACCATAGAATAAACCTTTATACTTCCTGCGGAGATTTTTTTCAATAAATTCATAAAACTATACTTATGTCATAAAAGTTAAAGCAACTCTGTCTGATAAGCTACCACTACTGAACCGATTTTGACGAAATTTGGTACGGAGTAAGCTTGAATCTTAATGAAGGGCATGGGTTACTTTTTATCTAGCACCGACTTCGATTTCGCGTCCACCATAACCGCTATTCGCGAAGTAAAATATTATACAGCTATAATTTCTCGTTTTTTCTACTTCAACATGCAAACTCCAGGTTTATCAGCCCAGCTGTACTTATTTAATGGGTGCGCTATAAAGTTACGAAATTTTAATTCATGTGTTTATTAACATCAGCTACAATTTACTCTAATTTGTGGAATTTATCGAGACAGGACACGGTCTAATATTAACTAGCCAAGTACTATGTTTAAAAAACATGTTCACGTACGAGTAGTAACACACCTTTACAGGTAACGCCTTGCTCGTAATAATAATTAATCTGGTTAAGACAGATACAATCCGCAGGGCGGTTTTGTGAGGAACTGTTGGGTATTGGCGACCCCACGAACCCGATCTCCTAGGAGGATTTTTGTTTCTCATCTACAGCTTGCCTTCATTTTTGCTGACATCTTTTTGAGGCGCGCATGAATTGCTGGTAAAGAGCACTTCCCACCTTTCCACCTTTCTCTTGATCTTGATTCTATTTTTGGGATTGTTATGATACCCGTGGTATACTTCTCTACTTCTGAAGCTCGTCAGGATATGTTGCACCCTTGTTGCTACGTCACGTTCTAGCAACCGCTTTTGTGGGCCCATTTGTTGAGTGTGCAAGTCACGCCTAGCCTGTATCTCCATGGCTATAATCGTAACTGGTCGTAACAAAGTTCTTAGTAATCAGTCCACATAAGCCTCCCAAAACCATGGACACTTTTTTTAGTGAAATCAATCAAATAACTTATCCTACTCTAAGATGGAGAGGGATGGTTTGTCAGACTTTTACTGACTAAAACTCACACTCCTATGTTGCACTAAGATAGCGCGTACTGACGTTCCACGAAAGGTGTCCTAAGGAAATTTACGAATTGGTTTCGGCCTCTCGTACGTCTTTCAAATGTGCCAATACATAATTTTTTAAATAATTTTAAAACTTAGAGAGTAGGTATACGGCACTACTTGAATACAGTTACCACCATTTTTGAGTGATCTTTATAGATTGATGTCGTTGATTAATAAACAAAGCCAAAATAATCTTCAACTCAAAATAATATTCGCAAATCACATTTTCTCTGTTCGTCGTAGCCATCTCGTAGCAATAGACTTGATTGCACGCTGAGATTTGAACGCAAAGGCAACTGAAAGACACAGGTGAGTTTTAGTCAGTAAATTCTGACACACTCTCTCGTTCCATTCTAGAGCGGAATAGATTCGATATACATACGCATGTTGACATTGAATCAAAATACTCTTATTTTGAACCTCAACCTCTTTCAAGAACAAGAAGCATCTGAGTATGGAACCAGTTCCAAAGCATTCAACTGCCAGCAATACTAATACATTTTATGGTTACGTCTCATACAATAACTGTAAGTGACCAATTTATTTATTTACCACTTAAAACTTGACAACAGAAATTACTACTAGAAATTGATTGCTACTATAAAATGATAACATGTTAATAGTAAAGCTTTAAAAATAAATATTATACAACAACTTGTTATGGATGGTCGTGGACGAATAAAAATCTTCAAAGCATTCACTTAATTTTTTATAGCTCATTAAAATATAAATACGATATATTACTTCTAGTTGGCTGACTTGACATGTGTCTTCACAAATTATCGTCCCATTTCAATTCTTTTTCTTGTTTTAATATGGCCTTCCAGTATTACCAGATGCGCCTGGGCGGAGCATCGCCGTGCCCTCGTGGGGGCGATCGGCGGCGGAGACCTCTCGCGCCGGGCCTTGGTTGAGGCCATGGTCCGGAGCGAGGAGGAGTGGCAGGAGGTCGCCGACTTCTGCGAAGCAGTAATGCTCGCAAAGGAGGAGGCCGACCGCATCAGGCAACGGCGCTCTCGCCGCCGCCGTCGGGATTCCGATCCCGATTTCTGGCCACAATAGGCGCGGGCTTGCGGACAGTGAGCAATGGGTAGCTCGCCGTCCGGCCGTCCGGTAACTGTCCGGACCAAAACCAATTCGTCGATGGCGCGCACTGTTCCCGCCCGCCTCAAGGAGTTGTCAGCAACAGCAGGGACCCAGCCGGTCGAAGCCTACTGGGGCCAGGGTTATCCGAAAGGCAGCTCGAACCCCGGTATGAAACCCGGCTAGAAGGAACAGGGTGGGTCGTTTAGTCAGTAAGAGTCTGACACTATCTCCCGCTCCGCCCAATTTTTCCCATCATAAAAAAAAAGTATTACCAGATGCAACTTACCATCTGTATTATATACAGAGCAAATGTCTGTTGTTTATGAGCAGTGGTAACGGTCCCGACTTGCGAGTTGTAGGTCGCGGGTTCAAAGACCGCCAGGCGCATTACTTTGGGTAATTTATTTCATCACTACTGCTCTCAAAACGGTGAAAAAGTCTTCGCGAGGATACCGCCATGTCCATTTGAAGATATGTGGCACGTAGGCTGAATGCGGCTCATTCCCTCTTCTAGAGAGGAGGCCTGAGTTTCAGAAATGGGAACATTATAAGTCTGATTAATACTGATTATGCTATTGCTTGGTGGTAATGGCTCCAACTGTTGGCGTTTTACTTTGTGTAATGCATATTGTATAAGTTGTTCAAGCGCTGGGTCTTCAAACAAAATCCCTGCCGGAGTCTGTTTCCTGATAGCTATAACTTAGTGGTTTTTAGTCAAGAGTGAATAGATAAACGTGCTCCATCACCGGCTACATTGTTTACCATCAGGTTAGATCAGGGTACTTCCAGAGATTACCTCCTACAAACGAAAAAAAAACAAAAGAAAAACTTGACCTCTTTATTATATTAGTGTAGAAGTGTAGATTATAAAGAGGTACAGGACCGATCACCTGGTCCTGTACGTCTCACATCCATTTATTTAGGTCATTGGTCCACTTTGTGGAAGGCCTTCCAATGCTGCGTTTTCCGGTACGTAGTTGCTACGCCAAAATCTTTCGTCCCCTTCAATCATCTGTTCTGTGAGCAATGTGCCCTGCCCACTACCACATAAGCTTGGCGACTGGTTGCTATGGCGACACTTGGGGGAGGCTTACGTCCAACAGTGGACGTCTTTCGGCTGAAATGATTATATGATAACGTTGATTTAATAGGAGGCAGATGTCACTTTTTTGGGTAAAAAAAAAACACTGAACACGATCGTTTTTCACGTCTTAATCGTGTGTGTACAAGCGGCCTTATAGTTATGAGTGGTTGCACCCCTTATATATTTACAAGATGTCGAGATCCAATTACTGCAGATATACAATCAAAGAGGTTGGTAGCACTGGGCGGCGAGGTGAGCTAGTGTTATCAATATTACATTTAGAAAATTATTAGCTATGCTTAGCTACTATCGTAATCAGAGATGTAGGAAGCTTTGTTATCGTCGAGAAAACCATTGCGAAATACAAAGTTGATACAATTTCAAAAACTATGGGTAGTTTTTTTAAGCTATTGCATAGCTTCTATCGCGGGCCTTGAACGTGGAGACCGAATCCAGAAATTCCATAACGAAAATAACCTAACTAGTGTTAGGTTATTTATTATATACTCATTTGTTTTTGAGCGTGGTGACCGATAAGAAAACAAATGAGTGAACAATCAATCAAAATTCAATTCAATGTGTGAAAGTGTAACTTCAATTAATATCAAAGAAAAAAAAACAAAGGAAAAAAATACTGCATAAATAAAATAAATAAATAATTATAATTGCATAAGTTGATAAAAATGCTATGCAATAGCTTTACCCCGGCAGTCCCCGAGTGCTACACGTCTTTTTATTTATAAAGGATTCTATCATTCATGAGTTATCAGAAAAGTCTAATTTAATCAAAATTAAGTAAGATGTCAGTGAAGGTTACGGGAATCCGATGGATGATAGACGCACAGGACCGGTCGTTAGGCGACACTTGGAAGAGGTCTATGTCCTGCTGTCCTGCACGGATGCCGCAGGAGACGTTGTGGGCGTCGGCCGTCGCAGTGCGATTCCCGGACACCCTAGGCTCAAGCTTGCGTACGTCTAGCAATGGGTAGCTCGCCGTCCGATAGGGACCAGACCCGGCTTGATAGCGTTTAGCATATCTCAAAGAGATATCAGCATTATTGAAGAGGCCCGACAGGGCTACTGCGGTTCTGAAACCAGAAAAAGAACACTAGTGAGTTTTAATCAGTAAAAGCCTAGTACGGAATCTCGCAACACCCAGGAGCAGAAGTTCCTTTTTGGTATCCCAACGACAAAAAAAAAATGTTTTCGACATTTCTTACCGACTTTATCTTTTCAAAAACATCATATCCCACGAGATAAATAGAAACGCGTTACCGAATTCTCGTAA